>OX411715.1:5010000-7510000 GCA_948252095.1 Dicycla oo
AATCGGTATTCGATATTATCGTTATAATTTATTCATTCGGTGTGGCTGGTGACTTAGGTATGTTTTTCTGTATGTATGTATGTGTATGTTTTTCGGAAAGGGAGGATGTATTATCGATTGTTTTGGCAATAAAACAAGGCCGCCGCAAGGTTGCCTGCTTGTCGGTCTCCTACAGTTGATGTACGGTGAGTGTGCTCAAGAACTCCACGACTTCATTCCACCGGCCCCCTTCTACCATCCGACATCTAGATGCACTGCCAGATACCATCCCTACTTAGTTGCTATTCCACCAATTCGCACTAAGCGTTTCCAAATATCTTTTATACGAGTAATGCGCACAGCAAAAGAGTGGAACTCACTACCTGCGTCTGTGTTTCCGAGCGCATACAACCCTAATCTCTTCAAAGTAAGAGTTAACAGGCTTCTTCTGAGTTGTCTCTGTCACCTTTGACCTAGACTAGACTCAAGAGCAAGCCCATCTCAAATAAAAATTAAAAATAAAATAAAAGAGCTTATCCGAGTTTGATACTAAGCATTCTCCCGTACCGCCTGCCGGCACACCTTAGTCTAGAAGGCGTTTTGCGCGCATCCGATTATGTGCGTAGTACGCGCGAAAACTGGATACAACCCAGCAATGGAAGCACGGTTCTTTTTAAGAATCAACATTATATCTTAATTTTCTGGCTGCCATTTTGATTGTTTGCAGGAGTGATCATGTGGAAAGTGATGTCAAAATTAAAATTTTCATGCTTTGCTTCAAGGGCCTATACAGCTTTTAAAAATATACTATCGACCAGCTTTGAAGTTACGATTATTTTTCGTAAATATTAAAAAAGAAACTATTTCACATTTGAAGTTAAGTTTATATTATGTCGATCGTTATGAAGAGGTCGGGCTTTCACCGCAGGCTTTAGTTGCGCGTAGATATGCAAGCAAAATTCTCGCATGTGGATGGGATAGCATCTAATGGCCCGCAGTAACTTGGACGTACTTCTGTCTGCTTGCGGTACGTGTGTGCTCACTTACCGCACACATACCTATCGCTAAAACGAGGTCAAATATCCATCTAAATACTTTACAAATATAATATCATTGCTTTACAATAAAATAATTTGCAGTACTTTTAATTAATTACAGGTACCTATCAAGAAAACTCATATTGCGTAAATAAAAAATACATCAAAACGGGTTTCTTCTTGTTATTATTGAGAAATTTAATCAGGTTCATTCAGTCGACTCAAAACGAATAACTCGATTGGAATTCGGGGAAATGAAGCACGATATCTGTATTCAAACAATAACAAGAAAGAGATTTTATATCCTTCAAAGAATAAGAATGTGTAGAAGTGAGACTTCGCTCCAAACGCTATTAAAATTATGTCTACAGTTCTGGAGCCTAACGAACGTTCTTTACAGTCAGGAGTGCAGGGGCCTAGCATGAACGCGCGACGTTAACGCAATGTAAATTCGAACGTTTTTTTCATCAATAATGAATTAATCAACTATTCTATAGCATTGTTGTTAAAGTTTTTTGCAAAAAGTACAATAAGTGTCACCCATGGACATGAATAAAGTCATAACACTGGGTAAATATCATGTGAGAAACAAATGTTTTCAATTTTAAAATCGTTCGAATTTAGGTTATGTGTCTCAAGACGCAAACAATTACTTGGACAACCCTGCATTAGATACCCTATCCAAAACAGGATTGGCAAAATCAAAGAGGCACATTGAGTCTGCTTCTGTACATTTATGTCCTTGAAGTATTAAATAACAAAAGAGCGACATGGTGGCTGATTATTTCGGTAAAAATGGCACACGTCCAAAAGAAGGCAGGTTTGGGAAGCCGCACGTCAATGGTAACAGCTTCCTTAATCTATGATCAAGTTCGAGTGCAAGCCAAAGTCATCATTCTCCTGCCCTTATCCCAGTTTTAGAGTCGGCGCAACATGTCCCCTTTTTTCCATATTTCTCTATTAGTCGTCATCTGGGTAGTCACTCCCTTTTTAGTCGTGTCATCTTTCACACAGTCCATCCATCATTTCTCAAAACTTTGCATTGCATTTCTTATAGCAACACGCACACCACACTACCTCACTACTTCCACTCACACTCACTCACACTTCACCCACACACTCACTCGTGACACATACATCACACTTACTCGCGCGGTCTGGCCTTTACTGTATATCGCTCATTCTTTTGCAGAGCAGTTTGCAGAGTATAATGTCTAATGTTTTGTTACCCTTTTATTTTTAGTCTTGCATGTTTACATTGTCTTCATTTCGATTGCAATATAAATGATAAATGGAAGTCCGGAGACTCCTAAGACAAGCAATTCCTTGCTTAAAAGGTGATCTCCAAATATATGTATCTGTAAGCCCATTGAAATCGAAATAAACATTTGTTTTTTTGCTCACGAGTGCAGGCCATAGTGAGAAGTATAAATCGAAGCAAGCCGTTTGGTAAGTGTTTGTGACTCGATAGTCGATACGTTGGACGCACGATGGTAGTACACGTTCTATGTGGCAGGTACTCTTAACGGCTATGGTCAGGCTTTGTGTACTTCTAAAATGTGTGTCTATAGAATTTCCTGTGGTATCCGAACAAATATTTATAATGTTCGCCTATATGACATAAAATGGAATACCGACTTCATTATTTTGTTAGGTCGCGGTTTATGGTTTTATACCCGTATTCAGGGGCAGCACATAAAATACAATAAAGTCATTTATAACTTTATTTACGAGAACCTGAAAAACCAAAATACGGAAGCGTGATCTTTACTGTGATTTGTTCATAACGGTGATTTTAATCAATTCGGTTGGTTTTCAAAAGACCATACAAATCTAAGTTTCCAAAAAAATTGACTTTACTTTTTGTAGCTAACAAAAACTTCCATTCATACTATCCTCAAACTTATAGCTTCATTACACAACACCAACTCCAGCTCATGACACAGATAACAAAGCTTAGGCATATTACACAATAACCGCGCATTAACACAAAAGACATTTAAGCCCGCCTGCTGTGTAAAATTGAAGTGCAATTGAGCGGACAATCGCATCAGCGGAAATCGGGATTCGTTTTGTTGAGCAGATCGACCTAGGCTCAGAAACGGCGCAAATATGCAAGGGTGTGGCACTTTGCACTCGAATTTTTGGGAAGCTGTGCGTGGGTATTGTGCCTTGTGAGTGTTTGCTTGTAGTAAAATCGAGATGTTATAGAGAATTTATAACAACAAATTAATATTTAATAGCTTATTCCAAAGAGGTAGGCGGGCACTACAGCGACACGCATAAGCGGCAACCGAGATTCGTTTTGTTGAGCACATCGACCTGGGTTCAGAAACGACGCAAATATGCTATGGCGTGGCAGTTTGCACTGGAATATTTGTAGAGCTATAATTATAGCTCTACAAAAATTTCAGTGTAATACAAAGCGTGTATTGTGCCTTGTGAGTATTTTGTTTGCAATAAAACTTGAGGCTTTTTTGAGATGCAATAAAATATAGACATGCTAGCCAAGTCTAATGAGGCAGATCGCCATTTGTCGTATTGATCTTCATATGAAAGCTCTCCATCTGGGAAGGTTTAATTATGAACATACCAAACTACTACTGACGAGAAACATACAGTATCTGTACTCAGCACACGAGAAATCTCTTAGGGATATGTATATCATGTCCTTTTGAGGTGCAATAAAATATAGACATGCTAGCCAAGTCCAGTGAGACAGATCGCCATTTGTGTGTATGTCGTATTGATCTTCATATGAAAGCTCTCCATCAGAGAAGGTTTAATTATGAACATACCAAATTACTACTGACGAGAAATAGAAGTAGCTATACTCAGCACACGAGAAATCTCTTTGGGATAGGTATATCATGTCCTATGTTTCGTTTTCTGGGATCAATTTCAACATTTTTCCATAAAATAGATTAGTCATGACTTTAGGCGTAAATTCAAGTTTAATTGACATTTACGACCTGATCTTTTATGACTCATTCATAACACTTCAAGTTCACACTTTGTATAGATAGGACTTGAGAGTGCTATTAGAAGCTAAACAAATGCGTATAGTTTTTTTTAGTATTTACTTACCAAGATACCAGTTGCTTCAATCAGATATAAAAACCATCAATCCCAGCTTTTACTGACGTTACCATATATTCCGCAAACAACAAAAGATACCTTCTTTTCCTTATACCTGCCCCAAATATCATGGCAATAGTAACCGATCCCCACTATTGGGGGAGTCTCTTACGTAAATTGGATCTGTGAATAGATATCATCTGATTGAATTAGTCGGTCTATCGACGCTCTCCTATCCTCTTGAGACGGTAGACATACACCTGTATACAGGTTGTAATAAGAATTGAGGTGGGAGTTACTTGATGTTTGTCTGAATCAGTTTTTTATGGAGTAAATCGAGGTACTAAAACGCCACTTTTTTTTAGACTACGTGTACGGAGGTATCATTAAATGTATAGGCAGAGTGCTTTTCGTCGATTATTTGTCAAAATCGAGTCCACACTACTATCGACTACTAGGTTGTACCGATATTTTTACGTCAGTACCAAAACTGATAATTTGAACTCAAGAACGTCTGTTCAATACTCATGTCCAAGTTAATCATTTTTTTCCTATATCTTTTAGTATGCTAGCTTAGGGGGATCACCTACAGGTGACACTGAGTATTGTGTAAAGTTCAGACTCTAAAGAACACATGCGATTTTTATTATTATTTAGGTAGAAATTTAAAATCAAATAGCCTTGTGGTAAAAAATAATAATTAAACTTGCTGTCACCTACAAGCGACACGAAGCTGAAAACAAATATCGTGTCATGTATGCCTAAGGCAGTACTAAGATAAGACGGGAAATTGCATTATTGTGGCGTGTTGGCGTCAGTTCTTTTCATTCATCTCGTCTTGTACTACAGAACGGGTACAAGACGAGATGTGGCGGCCGACGGGTAACCCAGGCATGGAATACAATATGTTCTTTAATTTCACACAAAATACGAAAGAAAAGGTTTAGAATGTTTAGATCATCAGGGCATTATCTACCACAGTTGACTAATGTTATCAGCACTGCAATTTTATATTCCAGTCTTTTGTTGGTATTCCCCTAATAATATCAAATTTATTGTTATTTTATTTTATTCTTTAAGGAGCTCGTGGCTAAGTAATAACAGCCGCACGGGTCGATCCATCAGGTTAAGCTACGCTTCCCGGGGTTGGTCCGTAGATGGGAGACCACCTTTATATACCGACAGTCCTCCGTGCTTCGGAAAACACGTTAAGCCGTTGGTCCGCCGGGACCAACGGCGAATGACAGCCGTGTCATTCGTGGATCTTTGGCAGTCGTCTGAAGCCCGAAAGTCTGACAACCAGTCTTACCAAGGGGTATCGTGTTACCCAGTAGCTGCGTTGTGGAAGTCAGATATGCAGTCGCTCCATGTAAAATACTGGTATTCAGCTGCATCCGGTTAGACTGGAAGCCGACCCCAACATAGTTGAGAAAAGGCTAGGTAGATTGATTGTTATTTTACTTTATTGAGACGTATAGTAACACAGTACAATTTAAGTATGACAATATGTTTAAAAGTAGGTAAAGGTGTAATTCACAGCAATATGTCCGCGAAATAATGGTTTAGAAAGAGTGAAATTCGTGCGTTAATTTCACAGAAAAGAAAAGTAGTACTCATAGGTAATTTAGAGATAATAGAAATTAGGTAGGTAGCTATTTTATTTTAAAGCTATCCTTTGGAACTTAAAATGCATAAAATACCCAATTCGATGAAGTAGATTCATTGCATGCTTAATAATAAACTGACCGATTACGGTTCAGGTCCAAAATGAGTTAAGCGTACGAAGGAATTCGTTTTAGCCAAATTTCTTCAAAATATATTTTCTGTATCAATAATTAATCAGTTTATCAATTATTCCTACAACACATTATTGCATTATTATTATGCTTTTTAAATGACTTATAAGCTATTTTGTAAGACAAGTCATAATTGCGATTTTTTTAGTTAGGTCAGCATCTGGCTGCTAAGTTGTGTGTTTGTGAGACAAATATGTATGAATGACCTATATAAATGAATCAACCAACAATGTTGTTTATGTACCTCAACACAGTCGCGATCTAGAGATGTCAACAAATTAACAATACATATAGGCATACAAGCTTAACTCATTAGTACGTAGATTTAATTCAATAAAGAGTCCGAGAAACACGTGCCTCCTCATAATTCTTGTTGAGTAGATACTTAAAGTAACTTCAGAAAGTAAGTACTTGTTATGTACGGTGTATTTACTTTTATTGCGAACGCGGACTTTCTCGGAACTCTGCTTTTTGTTTTGTTACGAAGTTTCTAAGTTGTAATTATGTTTTCTGTTCGCCTTGTAAAAACGACGATTGGTAGTGCAATACAGGTTTTTATGAATAAAGTAAAACATCTTGTTTTAGTAAGTGGCGACCTAGATATTTCTTATAAATAGATTTTAAGGCATTTTTCTCTGAAAAGGATTTAATAGACATCTATTAAAATTAACATCGATGTTCTTAGTCACATTATTAGAAATTAACCGTAACCCATCATAACCATCTGCCTAGCCTTTTCCCAACTATGTTGGGGTCGGCTTTCAGTCTAACCGGATGCAGATGAATACCAGTATTATACATGGAGCAACTGCCTATCTGACCTACACAACCTAGTTACAACACGGGGTAGCCCTTGGTAAGACTGGTTGTTAGACTTTCGGGCTTCTGACGACCCGTAACGACTGTCAAAGATCCACGAATGACAACGGCTTAACATTCTATCCGAGGCACGGAGGAATCTCGGTATGTAAAGATAGTCCACTCATCTGCAGACCAACCCTAGCAAGCGTAGTTTAACCTGAGAAATCGACCCGTGCGGAATATCTGTTTTAATGTTATAACATTTATTCCACCACAAAATACGTCAGTGTCATGGCGGTCGGATGTTGAGCCTCTATAAAATATTACGACGCACGGCGTATAGGACGTAGACCTAATCTGCAAGCCTACAAGTGTGATATTGCAACAAGATGTTACAACGGGTGAAAGCTGTCCAGCGCCTGTCTTTATTGTTTTTTTTTTCTTTTTATGATATCGAAATAAATAACTAAGTCAACATTAAAAAACAGGAGTGAAAATAAAATGCGTTAAAAAAACAAATTGCTACGGTAAATAGATATCGAGAAAAACCTGTGTGACAGACTGTCAAGAAGTGATCTTATACAGGTTTCGTTTTTCTTTTAAGGTCGGAACCGTAAACAACAAATATACCTATATAGCTACAGCATCTTAATGTTGCATATTACGCTTAAAAAACCGGCCAAGTGCATGACGGACTACGCACAATGAAGGGTTCTGTAGTTGAGATGAATTTATTCCAAGAACAAACTTATTGTTGTTGAAAAACTTGTTAATAAAAAATTATAAAATAATTTATTTATTTGTATAGAATGCAGGTATTATAATAATGGTGTTACTTTCAGTTATATTCCCAGTACATTCTGCCTGTTGGCATACATTCCATTGTTCTCACATATATTCCAATTGCATATGTAAGTTTGTACGCACAATATTGAAAGATTTACCATATTATTTTAAGACCATAGACTTCTTATAAGTTTTTCTGTAATCTATAGGGTAACTATTTTCTGTATATTTTTTCAAAATTTTAGGCTCAGTGGTAGAGATAAGGGGGGGAATGGACAATTTTCGTATATTTCCTTAAATAAGTTTAAAACGATTTATTTTAAAATTATAAAAAAATAATACCTATTTAAGTCCCTCACAGTAAGCCCTTTCATTTGATATATCATACGGTACATTTTGTAAAACTTTTTTTTCTTATATGCCCCCAAAAGTGACCCGCATATTCAAAATTCATTTATTTACGTTACACGTTCGTGTTTGGGTCACAGAAATTCATACGTGTACCAAATTTCAACTTAATCGGTCCATTAGATTCGGAGCAAATTGTCTGTGACAGACGGACACACGAGTGATCGGAAGGAAAAAAACGGAACCCTTGTAGGGTTCCGTTTTTTTCCTTTTGAGGTACGGAATCCCAAAAACACATCATAAATGATTAAATTCTTACCCAGAATGTTTCACAGATCATTTTGATTTAATTTCACGTCTTCCAACAAAATTCAATCACGAAAACGAAACATCCGAATCAATAGGTCTGCCATCCAGAACTCATTGTCACCCTTATTCCGGGTGAAACATTGGTGAATTTTCCGGCACGTAACTCTCAGATTTAATGTAATTTATCTGCACTCATGAAGCACTCATTTGAAACGATTTACGCGCGTGTACTCAACACTCATTCCGCCTTTATATAACGTGAAACACTTGTATGAGTCGCTGAATTCCAGACTAATAATAGGGCTCTTTGCTGAACTAAGAATAAACCTGTTCATACTGTACTAGAATTATTAAATTATTAGCAAAAATATTTAATACTAGAACTTACGCACTGGTCGCCCCAATGGATTAAAAACTATAGAAAATTTTGTAAAAACGTGTTAACAAGATTTGCAAGCGCAGTCGTAAATTGACCTACTTAAACCATTTTCCTGAGCAGAATAAGAAAAAAATCCCTAATAGAAATTGAGTAGCATTGGTACCGACATATAGGGAAGGTTTGACTCTTAAACAAGAAAGTATCGAGGTTTCCGTCTGTCGTCAGACATTCTTAGCCATAATTTTAACTACTAGGAAATATGATTTACCTATTTATTAGCTGTTTGTGTTCCAATACAGGGCAAAGGCCTCTCTTCCTTCCTTCACTTACATCTATCAACTGACGTATGTGACCAATCTTTAACAAAAGAGGTTGGTTTGGGCCTGTCGCATTGTCGTTTGCTGCTGTTTGGGACCCACTGTGTGGTTATACAGGGTCAATTTTTCAAGTGGGCGTGAATGGCCCAATCAGAAACTATGAGGAATAGCGCAAAGTACCCAAAAGAGTCTCGGCCTCGATTTTGATGGAAACTAAAACGGCATCATTCATTACACGATATTTCTAGCTAGGAATCGAATTTCTATACATTAAATCGATATTTCTAGCTAGGAATCAAAACCGTTGATTATGAAAAAAAAAAAAAAAACACACACGCACTATTATTACACCATTCGATAGTTTTGCTAACAAGGATCGAATTCTGGGAAGTAATGACATACGGCAAACTAATGGAAAGAGCTCATTGTAAACAAAATACATTTTTATTTTTCTTTTAACAATGGTCATTTTAACCAATTAATCAGTTAAGGTTTAATAGGTAGGTAATATAAGAAAAAATAATTTGCAGGTCAGTTGTATATAGATCTGAATATGATTCGCGACCGTAACAAATCTGTATTTATAGAATTATAATTAATTATTACTAGGTGATTTTAATGAAAATCGCCAATTCAACTCTCTAAGTTCATAAATGACTATTTCATGAAACCTTGACATTTAGGTTTATACTAACTTAAGGAGCTGTATTATTGATTCTAATGATTATAACTTTGTAAACATATTTATGTCACAGTCGCAAATCATATCTTAATCAACATATAACCTAATACTGACATGTAAATTGCAAAAAACCTAAGAAAAATTGAATTTCGCGGGCTACCTACAGTTTTCCCCTTAAGACTTTGCACCCAGATTCCAAACATCCTATGCTATGCCGGAGGTCGTGGGTTCGATTCCCACCCAGGACAAATGTTTGTGTGATGAGCATGATCATTTGTTCTGTGTCTGGGTGTAATTTATCTATATATGTATGTATTTAGAAATATATAAGTATGTTTATCAGTTGTCTAGTACTCATAACACAAGCTCTGCTTAGCTTGAGGCTAGACGGCGTTGTGTGATAGTTGTGGAATATTATTATTATTATCCTATAGGTATAGCAGCCAAGACAGATTCAGTAGCGACCACTGACTGGTGTAACATTATGGAATTTAGTTGCTCAAAGTAATACTAAATAACCTATAAAAGTTAATAAGCGTAGTCGCAAATTGGTTTAATATTATATTCATTGTGTTTACTATGTAAACTACCGGTTGAATGCAGTCCGTTTCACATTGTTTCATTGGTTTCACTAATTGTTTAATGTTAACTAGGCTTTCTATGTTAATTTAATATTCTGTTTTACTATAGTAGTGTCAATAATTTAGTTATTAATATGAATTATTTACTTTTGTGTCAAAAAATCAATCTGCCTAGCCTTTTCCCAACTATATTGGGGTCGGCTTCCAGTCGAACTGGATGCAACTGAATACCAGTATTTTACATGGAGAGACTGCCTATCTGACCTCCACAATCCAGTTACTGGGTAATACGATACCCCTTGGTAAGACTGGTTGTCAGACTTTCGGGCTTCTGACGACCCGTAACGACTGTCAAAGATCCACGAATGACAGCCGGGACCAACAGCTGCGACGAACGGCGTAACGTGCTTTCCGAAAAAACGGAGGAGTCTCGGTATGAAAAGATGGTCACCCATCCACAGACAAACCTCGGCAAGCGTAGCTTAACCTGATGGATCGACCCGTGCGGCTGTTATTACTTAGCCACAAGCTCCTCCTATTTACTTTTTCTGTACTGGGCGTAATAGAGCAGTGGCCTCTGTGACTGGATTATGCCATATCAAAAGTAGCTTGTAATTTATTGTGTCATTGCAGCACACTTAAATTACAGTTTTTATCACTGACCTACTACTACTAAAACTTTAAATAGACTTCGTACCCAAGTAGGCCGCAGCAAGGACAGCCTCCACAAGTGGAGATTCATGGGCAGCTCAGATCTCAGGTGTTGATGTGGCGTCTCTCCACAGATAATGACTCACCTCCCATCTTGCACCGCATGCCTGGTAAGGTTACCGGATTTACGCAGCCATTAGGGCCTCATATGTGCAGGTGCACTCATGAGGCCCTAATGGCTGCGTAAATAAATTTAAAAAGCTGTATAAATATATTTTTTTCGAGTTACTTTTGTCATCCTCACGCTAAGAAAAAAAAGCTGTTATCACTCTAAATACCTGCTCGTAAGAAGAAGAAGCGGTTATCACTCTTAATACTTGCTCCTAAGAAGAAGAAGTTGTTATCGCTCTAAATACTTGCTCCTAAGAAGAGGAAGTTTTAATCACTCTAAATAGTTGCTCCTAAAAAGAAGAACCTTTTATCACTCTAAATACTTGCTCCTAAGAAGAAGCTGTTATCACTCTAAATGTCTATATACTTGCTCCTAAGAAGAAGAAGCTGTTATCACTCTAAATGTCTAAATACTTGCTCCTAAGAAGAAGCTGTTATCACTCTAAATGTCTATATACTTGCTCCTAAGAAGAAGAAGCTGTTATCACTCTAAATGTCTAAATACTTGCTCCTAAGAAGAAGCTGTTATCACTTTTAATACTTGTTCCTAAGAGGAAGAAGCTGTTATCACTCTCATTCTCCTGCCCTTGTCCCGATTTGTTTGGGGTCGGTGCAACATGTCTTTTTCTTCCATACTTCTCTATTAGTCGTCATCTCGGTAGTCACTCCCTTTCTGGTCATATCATCTTTGACACATTCCATCCATCGTTTCTTTGGTCTTTCCTTACTCGTATAGCCCTCCACATTCATACTTAACACTTTCCTGACGACATTTTACTCATTCCTCCGCATCACATGCCCATACCATGACAATCGATTTCCACACAACTTTTCAGTCACCGGTGTCACTTTCAGACTTCCTCTTACATAGTCATTTCTTATTCTATCCATTCGCGTAACACCACACATCCCTCTTAGCATTCTCATCTCGGCTGCATGCAATCGCCTTTCATTCATTCTTTTTATGGCCCAACATTCTGATCCATACAAGAGGTCAGGTCTAACCATTGTTTTATAAATCTTCCCCTTGATTTTAAGGGCAATGCGGGAATCGCAGATTGTTCCCGTGACCTGCCGCTATTTCATCCATTCAGTGTTAATTATTTGCTTAACAGTCCGATCTACTTCGCCATCGCTTTGCACAAGTGAACCATCACTCTAAATGCCTAAATACTTGCTCCTAAGAAGAAGAAGCTTTTATCACTCTAAATACTTGCTCCTAAGAAGAAGAAGCTTTTATCACTCTACATACTTGCTCCGAAGAAGAAGAAGCTTTTATCACTCTAAATACTTGATCCTAAGAAAAAGAAACTTTTATCACTCTAAATACTTGCTCCTAAGAATAAAAAGCTTTGATCACTCTAAATACTTGTTTTTTAGTGCCTAGACAAGCGGCAATCGCTTTCAAAACGTTTAGTATTTCTACGACTTTCAACATAAGCTTTTCGGTAGCTGACATCAATCCAATACATTTTTTACTTTGCGATCATCATTATTGCTGATAGAATGTCACTTTAGCTAGGCCCTCTAACATACAGGGTGAAACAGAACTCATGGGCATCCTTTTAAGGAGTCATTGTACTCATCATTATGAACAACTTTCACTATTGGATCAAACCTAAAATCGCAAAAAAAATCAACTTTTCCCTATATTTATGTTCGCATATCTAGTCAAAATATAGGGAACAGTTGATTTTTTATTCGCGATTACAGGTTTTAGGCGAACAAGATATTTAAAAATGCTATAAAAGTTTAATTTATTTTTTAGATTCTTAAAATACTTTTTCTGGCGATAAAATAAAACATAATTTCCCCTCCCTCATTTCGATATGTGCACATTATAAAGACTCCTACTGAATACGAAGAAAAACATTATTTATGGTAGTTAACATAAAGCACGAAATACAATATTAGTTCCTAAAAAATACCCGTTTACAATAAGACACAGAAATAGGGTTCTAAAGACTCGACAATTTTCTGCGACACACAAATAAGCAACAGAACATGGCTGTCTCACACAGACGACAATTTTATTTCAACCATTAAGTGCAGAAAACACGGAAAATTTAATTTAGTGCACTTAAGTGGGTATACACAGAGAAACTGTCAGTCTCAAACGAGGTTGAAGCATGCATTTATTATCACCCAGCTCAGTAAATTGCCTGATGATCATGATCAGAATATTCTTTTACTGTTCCTGAGAACAGAATATGTTCCTTGAAGACAGCCAAGCAACCAGTAGGCTTAGACGCTTCGGAGCAATTCTATTTCTACAATCGCTATCGACGCATCTCTTGGAAGTTATCGTTGGACGCTGTCAATTCGTTGACCTATGATCACGTGACATATCGATAGATATGTATGTCAACCTCATACATTTTTGGCTTTTCCCACAAGACAGAGATTCCTAAAATGTATTTTCTAATTTTTTATTTCCATTTTTCTTCTTTTAGATTCAAAAGCCTTTAATTTTTATTCTAATAATATTTTACAATACACACCAGCTACGGTAGACAATGTCTTCGTATTTCTTCAGGGCGACCATATTCACATTTTCGTATAGAGGGTGTTTAAAACACGCAGCCAGTGTGAGTAAGGCGCCAGTAAGCACACAATTATAATTTCGTATTCGGGACGCCGTATCGCAATAATTTAAGCTTACGAATACAATTTGTACGACAGGGGGAACGAATGAACGAATGAAGTGAGCGGAGTGAATAATTTTGTGTACAAGTGTTGCGTTGACGGGGTTTTGTTGCGTACTCTGTCACCTGTGCCAAGTAAATTACATTTTTAGAGCGTAAATTTAATTATATAATGACATTTATGGTAATGTGGTGTGGGCTTTAGGGTTTTCGAGTTGTTTCATTTTCTTTTTTTGTTTTTATAAATGTTTGTACGGTTTCAGCACAATCTCATTAGGCAAACTAGTGTTTTGTCTAATAAAGGCAGACTTTATCGTCATTGCTCTAGATTTAGAATTCTTGTGTGTAGTGATATGGGTTGAAATGAAATTACTAAGGTAAAGTAAAGTGTAAGTAAGTAAGGTAAGGTAAATTGCTAAGTAATTTCATTTCAACAGATATTAATTGTCCACAGTTAAACGAAAAAGATCCAACCCACATTACACCTAATGTGGGTTGGATTCTTTTCGTTTAACTATGGACAATTTAAAACTCGCAGAATCATTTAACATTGCTTGATGAAATTATGTTCTATTAAAATATCGTCAGTTAAGTTTGTTTTTTTATTTTTATTAATGATGGGTTTGTTCTTGACTCTAGTCTAGGTCGGACGCGACAGAGACAGCGTCGACGATGAAGTGAGCTTACCCAGAAGAAGCCTGGGGGCCGATTCTACTAACAAAATTGTTAAAAAATCGCAATTGAATGGCAGCTGAACCACGGCTTTTGAGCGTTTTCGCATTCCTCTAATGTAACGACGATCCAACTGCGGTTACGTTTCAGTTCAATCACCGATCGATCGAAACCATCTCAAAAGCTATTCTGCTTACAAAACCGAACATGAGCGTGACGTTTAGTCGCATCAATATCTTTTTGACATAACTGAAACGTTTCGTTTCACAGATTTCGCAAGCTGGGACCGAAAACGAAACGTTCTTCTGAGTTTTTATTATTTATAAAGTTGAAATGTTACAAAAAAATATACAGGCTAAAAGTACAAGTATGTTTTTGTATTAAAAATACTTTTAGTAGCACTTATTCGTATTTAGTAATATTATTAGATTGAACTTTTTTTTTCTGTGGTATTATTAAAACATACTATTTGGAATGTTGGTCACACAGGTTACCCGCTGTTACGTTCCCGTTACGATTTGGTTTAAGTTTAGTTTCCATTTTGCTTATAGAATAGTACAATGACTTTTTTGGTAACTATCGAACGGCGATCGAAACTGAACTGTTGTTGAAACACAATTGAACGTGTAACGTTGCAAATTAGTAGAATCGGCCCCCTTTTCACTCTCACTTTAAGATATTAGGGTTGTATGCGCTCGTTAACACAGATGCGCATTATAAAAGTCATTTAGAAGCACTTAGTGCGAATCGGTGGAATAACAACTAGGTAGGGATGGTAACGTGCAGTGCGTCTAGATGTCCGATGGTAGAAGGGGGCCGGTGAAATGAACTCATGGAGTTCTTGAGCACACTCACCGAAGTAGTTACAATCTGTAGAAGACCAATAAGCTGGCAACCGTGCGGCGATAAATCAAGCTATGAAGCTTGGCATCCACCAATTTTACGTCGCCAATGAGCTTCTTAGCTCTGCGTTCTACCGAGTCAAGCGTGGCTAGTTGGTACTTAGCTGATCCATCCCAAAAGTGGCTGCAGGATGCTGCAAGCAGGAGCGGACCTGCGCTTTATAAAGAGTTAAAAGCTGTCCAGGCGTAAAGTATCGCTTCACCCTATTTAGGATGCCCAGCTTCTTGGCCGCAGTTTGGGCTTTGTACTCGATGGTGGCGCCAAAGTTGAAACCAAATGTCAACTCCATGCCTAGGAGCTCAAGCCATGGTCTCTCTCAGGGAACGAACTTTGGCCCCGCTGGTTTTTGCACTGGTTTTTTTGGTTTAGCATAATCAGCCTAATAATTTCCCACTGCTAGAACACAGGCCTCCTGTCTTCGAGAGGGATTTTTGTTTTCAAATACATAATCTACATTTTGGGAACCCTATGTATGTCACTTGAGTAACGTCGAAAATGGATGTACAGACGCCAGCAGGTCAACCTACCCGAAACTGTCAGATTTTCCCAATCAACCTTGAACCTAATGCTTTAGTAGTAAAGTCGAAAATCTATTAAAGAAATCTGACAGATTGTAGTAGCTTGATGTGCTGGCGTCTGTACTTCTCAGGAAACTATTTCAGTAGTATAATCCTGGCAGCAGGTTTGAGTGTGATTGTGACTTATTAATAGAATTCGAGTCCTTCGAGCCGGATATGCTATCCGAAAACATACTGACTCTTTTACTTAGGTAATACATAAAATATTCAAGGCATAGAGCGCGGTGTCGCAATTACTCCGACACGTTTATTGTTGTTCGGTGATTGACCCGAACAAGCATAGTACATAACACTTTTTAACCATGGGGATTACAGATATATGTTGAAAAAATTGATAATGAAAAAATAAAAGTTGAATGTTGATTAATCAGCAACATCAGTTTTTTGCTCAACAAATTAAATTAAACATTCGCAATTTCAATAGCAATCAACGGTTCCCTCTTTACGATCTAGAACTTTGACGTGTAGATATTCCATTAAACATACTTTCATCTTCAAAATCGTTCAATACAAAACAAGTAAAAGCAAGAACAAATATGAAAGAACACTAAAGCTACGAACTATAGCGTCGCGGATCAAAGAAGTTTACACAGTTCGTTGACTGCGAGCATTTCGTCGCTTTGAACGTATGAAGAGTACCCATCGATTGTCTTGCCTTTACGTTTTTATTTGAGTAAGTCGGTAATGCAAGCGGAATACTCTTTATTTTATCCTTTTTTAGGGTTCCGTAGTCAACTAGGAACCCTTATAGTTTCGCCATGTCTGTCTGTCCATCCGTCTGTCCGTCCTCGCTTAATCTCTGTGACCGTTAGCACTAGAAAGCTGAAATTTGGTACCAATATGTATATCAATCACGCCGACAAAGTGGTAAAATAAAAATTGGAAAAAAATGTTTTATTAGGGTAGCCCCCCTATATGTAAAGTGGGAAGTGATTTTTTTTTTTTAATTTCAACCCTAACGTGTGATATATTGTTGGAAAGGTATTTGAAAATGAATAGGGGTTTACTAAAATCATTTTTTGATAATGTCAATAATTTCGGAAATAATCGCTCCAAAAGTAAAAAACAATGTGTCCCCCCTCTAACTTTTGAACCATAAGTTTAGATAATATGAAAAAAATCTGAAAAGTAGAACTTTCTAGGAAAATCATTTTGAACTTGAAGGAAACAACAGTTTTTGTACAAAAAAGAAAAAAGTTGTACAAAATAATTTCTGGACTAAGTTTGTAGTATAATCGTATATGCAAGCATTTTTTTTAACTTCGTTTACATATTTTATTATATTTTTACGGACGGGAAACTACGGAACCCTACACTGAGCGTGGCCCGACACGCTCTTGGCCGGTTTTTTAAATATAGTCGCTTGTTTTGAGGTCCTTCTTATTTTTTCTTTTAATTTTCACCTTCCTTTTATTATTATTTATCTGAGAATAGCTGTTACTTACGACTTCGTCTGAGTGTATTTTATATATCATAATTTTATGACAAACATCCTGGATGAAAAGCAGGTAACCTATTTCGTTACCCAGCACCCTAATTGCGTAATGCACTAAACACACTGCGTTAATCAGAATCTGAATAATTTTGAAGCAAATTGCTAATCCAATGTTTCATATGTTTGAAAAATTTGTCTGCTGGACAACGTTGATAACGCTATGAATGATGTTGAACTGTCAAAATAAAACCGATTCCGATTGATAGTGTATTACGCAATTACCCCGCTGTTCCTAAGCTTTCTATCTGTCAATTTTATAACAATCGGTTCAGCGATTTAGGCGTGAAAATGGAGACAGACAGACAGACTTGCTTTCACATTTATAATATTAATATGGATTTGGGTATCCATTTTCTATAAATAATTCTTTGAATAATATACAACTATCTACTTCTGGGGAAATGTCAATTCCTTCCTCTGGCTTCTATTACATTTATGCTTTTTGAATTACCTACCTAAAGATTGGCTTCTTCAATTTAATATTCTTCAATAATTTGCGTGATAGTGGTACCTTTTATCTTCAATGTCCTCACTTACAGAAAATGCGTGGGAAGATCCAATATTGAGTGAAATACGACGAAGCGAGTCCACTTTGAGTTACACAAATCCCACTTTTAGAAAACGCCTTATCACGTCATAAACAATATTATAAAATATCTTGACAAGATAAAATTCTGTCAGCAGTATGCCAAAAGACTGGATAAATATTGAAGCAATTAACGTAATCTGCCAAAATATAAACCCAGGAGAAATATAAAAAAAAAATTTTTGAACTTCTAATGATGGATACTTTTTTAAAATAAATGGACCTCTAAACTTTTTGCTCTTATAATGATGCACACAAAGCTGGTGTAACCGACCAAACCAGTTCGGTTAGGTTGGAACTGTGACCAACAACGCGCGAGCTGAATTGGTTACAGTAATTTAAGCTAGGGCACCCCGACCAAATGGGTTAGGTTCGGTTAGAACAGTGACCAACCGCACTACATCAATGTGGGTCGCAATTACTTTAATCAACTCAGGCTGCGCTACAACACCCTGTCCTCCGGCTTCCGCATCCAGTCTGTTCCAGCCCTTTTCTTAAGGTCGTCGGTCCGCCTAGCTTGGGGCGTTCCACACTACGCTTGCCGATACGTCGTCTCCACTCCAGGACTCTCTGCTCCACCGGTCATCGGTGCTTTGAGATACATGGCCAACCTATTGCCTATTCAGCTTGCTTACTCTGCAAGCTGTCGATAAAAAGCAAAAGAACTGTCTTTTCCGGATAACTTCAGTCCTGATTTCATCCTTCAAAGAAACTGTGAACATAGCCCACTCCTCATCCTCATCCTTCCTCGAATTTGAGGACCAGTTTGCTTGTCAGTGTCCACGTTATGTCACCGTATGTCATAACGGACAGGACGCACTGGTTTAAAACATTAGTCTTCAAACACTGCGGGATTGGCAATGAGGAGACTTGACGAAGTTTTTCAAACGCCGCCCAACCAAGCTGGATTCTCCTGTTGGCTTCTTTCTCAAAGCTGGATGACTTGCCCTAGATAGACACACTACTTTACAACTTCGAGAAGCGACCCTTCAATGTGGATTGGATTCGCTAAGACGTGAGAATTGTACATGATATTTTTCACCTCCAAATTCTCCATTTAGGCTGTGAAGCGTTCTGTCATCGGCAAAGCGCAGTTACTTGGCTATTTAGTATTTTTGGGTAAACTGAGTTCCATAAAATAGGAATTATTTAAGGTTCACAGGTGCAATCATTATAATAGGTATTAGAATGTTCATTAATATTTTTAGGAGCGCAAAATGGGAATTATTAGAGTTTCGATTAAATATAAGCCGTAAATAAGGACTACCTTCATAAATTTGCTCCCTATTCACAGCGACCTTTATAAAGGGGTTAGTGATGTCAAGGTGCTAATCCAACTGTGTCACTGCAAATGTCAATAGAACCACCTTTTATTGAGTGTTTTCGTTTTAAGCTCATAGAATAACATCGTGAACCTCCAGCGTGATATGTTTGCCTGGTACGTGTTATACAGCGTGTACCTATCAGAAATACGTTGTCATTTTTAAAGGTGTGGTTCAGACCATACAAAACTTCAATACATACTCGCCCCAATTCTATGGGATGGCTGATAATTTTTCTTGATTACGATGTTGGTCCAATGGAGAAAGTTGGTCAGAGTGATGTATGTCTGTACCACACCTTTAAATATGACCACACCTTTTCGATACATGTATAAGAATTAGGTATTTACAGCAAAATTCACATCAATGATAACATTTGCATTATGAAAATTGCTTTGTCAGAATACATGATATTGTTACGCCGGGTTATTCAAAAACGAACTAACTCGGTGATTTTGGGATATATTCCCACCGATTCAGAATTTTATTCTCTTCCTACTGGTAAAACATATGCCGTCCGAAGCTTTGTTTTGGAGATACTGAATGGAGACAACTATCTAACCATAAAGCCTTTATTTTGTACGGAGCTAAAAACAACTAAATAAGCCCCTTTATTTTAGGGCATAAAATGCAATATTCTGTGAAACCATGTTACTTTTCTATAAACTGCTATAAATCAACGCATGCGTGATTTAATTATAAATCTTTTTCTCATAATAACTAACATCTAAGATACATAAATTTTTGGATACAAACTTTCAAAACGCCCTAGCTCAACATCATAATTTGGGCAGTTACTTGGTTTTTTAATTAACCCGACGAAATACAGTATATCATGTATAGTCTATCGTGGTATCTATTTTTATAGACCTAGACCTAGTCTTCTTAACTGCCAGCAGTCACCAGCCAATTGTTGGCAATCATTGGCTAGACTGTTTGTCTTGGCAAGAAAAGTGGAACTCACTACCTGCGTCTGTGTTTCCGAGCGCATACAACCCTAATCTCTTAAAGTGAGAGTGAACAGGCTTGTTCTGGGTAAGCTCACTCCATCGTCGACTTTGTCTCTGTCATCTCTGACCTAGACTAGAGTCAAGAGCAAACCCATCATAAATAATATAAAAAAAAAGTGATAAGGTACAGTCAGACATACATAGTTTTGAAGCTGATGTATAAATACAAGATTAACTTAAATAACGCACAAACTCTCAAGGGGTCATTGTACTCATCATTATGAAGAACTTTTACTATGGGACCAAACCTGAGATCACGAAAAAAAAAACCAGCTGTGGTACGCTAAATTTTGGTGAGTTACGCGAACATAAATGTAGAGAACAGCAGATTTTTTTTCGCGATTTCTGGTTTTTTCCCATATAAAAAAATGTTAACGATGAGTAAAATAACCCCTTAAGAGATTGTGAGTTATTTAAATTACACTTTGTATACTTATATCGTTTTGAGGACTGTAAAAAAAAAATACAAGATTTTTTTTAAAGTCTGCAAACTATTCCGTAACATTTTACCATTGTGCTACAATAAAGTACCTACCGAATGTATGATATGTTTTGTGGCTAGAGAGTGGTACAATATTTTGAAACAAATGATGTAGACAATTAAATCATCTCTTGTTACTGTATATGTTAGTGGCCAAACACGATTTTTAACGCCCGGTTTATAACTAAAACGACCAAATGGGTTAGGTTAGAACTGGGACGCATCACACCCGAGCCGAGCGAGCTAGGCTAGGCTATTAACTAAACGGCTAACTAAGCCAGTTGGCTACGACATATCATGCGTGGGATAGACCGGTTTGGCCTAGGACAAACAAGTTTGGCTGGTAACATATCGACCGTCCCTATCAACAATGTCGGATATGCATTTTTACCAATATTCACTTTCTTACATAAATCGAATTACAATTAAAAAAAAAATCTTCACTGTCAAAACAAACTTTGAACTGAGGGCAGTTCAAAGTTTGCCCTAACGATAAAAAAGAATCTTTATGATATTAACAATGTCAGTTCAGCGAAAAAGACCAGTGTTCAGTAGGTACTAAACAGTAGTCTCCCTGCAGAACCGACATTGTTAATAGGGACGGTCGATGTACATCTTTTTGAGACGGACTGTACCAAAATTTACTTTAGGCCGATTTTTTGATCTGTAGTTCACTCAACCAATGGTTAAAGGTTAAACATAGTAAATAATGGTTGAATTTTGGCTAAATGTGAAAGACTAAACATGAATGTATTCATGTTAGCTCATTCATATTAAAAATAGTAAGTGATGGCATAACTCAATCATGTTTAGCCTTTCACATTTCGCCAAAATTCAACCAAAATACTACCGCAAAAATCTGTCATTATTAGTATATAATAAAATAGTGCTACACAGAGCACTAGGATTAAGTAATAGCTTATTTTCACAAAGACTAATTAAATGAAGTAGCGTTTCAGACCAAAATCACTGACCAGAACTATGACCACTTCAAAGAGTACTAATTATTGTTATTTTAGTGTTCCAACAGAACTCGCTTATGAATTAGTATTTGGGTAACGTTATTAGAGATGCGAAAAGCCACTGACATAGGTTCATAATGTAGGTTTAAAAGGTTCTCTGTGTGTAAAGGACCTCTGATGTCATTTGAATTTGTAACGAGGGGGGAATTAAAATTAAACACTTGGTTATTCCGTAATTAAGTTTTGAGTCCTGAAAAGCTACATTTTGAACCTGAAAAGCATTGGTTCAATATTTTATATAGGATGGACATCTCAATACATCGCTTTACTAGCAAATGTAGCCATATAATTTATCACACAATCCATCCATAGAATTTTTTGTCTTACCTCAAAAGGAACATCCGAAAGAAAAATATTCTCATTTTTTAAATGCCTCCTAATGAGTCCTTATAAAAATGAACCTAGTTATGCAGAAAGCAGCCATATGACACTTTTTCCAAAAATTAGTTTTAAACACAGCCATACTAATTTCAACATACATGTTTTTTTGCAAAAACAGACATATCGATATCTCTTTTTATCACGGAGATATGAGCCGTGAAATGCAGGCATTTCCATGCATTCATGATGAAACCCAGAAAAATGCTTATAACTCTGTTTGTACTTTTCCCGACATGACTGCATTCTGCATAACTGATAAAACATGCATGGTACGCTTTAATGATTATTTTATAGATTATAGACAACACTGGTTTGACTGGTACTCTATACAAAGACAATTTTTCCTCTTCCTCTTGTCAAAACAATAGTTATGTATTCTACTCTTTGTGTAAAAACGTCATCACGGTGAGAACACGTTCTTTTCCTAAATTGTGCCTATTTCTCTTCTTTTACATATTTTATGTTGGAATACTGTATATTTAGAATAGTATATGATTGGCTATTCATGACAACTTGATGATCAAGGAATACACGAATCTTGATGATTTGGTGTTTTAATCTCACCGCACGCCACTCTGCCCGTAGCAACTCTGCACGACTACACCTTAGAATCTTTGATTAGCTTCGCTGACTAAACTGCTCTGTTCAGATAGTTCGTAATAACAAGTTATGAAATTACGAATTACGCCCAGAACCCAGAACCCAGAAATGTTCTAAGGAAAAGTAAATAACGCATGCAGAACATAACTTCAAAAATGTGGATTGCCACGTGACTCTGTGATAGTGTTCTGTGGCTGTGGTGCGGTGATGATCTTGCTTAGATGGTGAGCTTTAAAATGGCTTCTCATAGACATCAAGAAGCGAGCGATAGAAATGCTGCTTTGGAAGGTAACAATAGCTTGACATCGTCTATAGAAAAATTGGAAGGAGTATCCAACTATTTGAATTGGAAATTTGCTATCAAAATGCTGCTTACCATGGATGGCTTGTGGAATACAATCGAAGGTACCTAGACTGTTCTGGTGAGAGATCAGCGTGCTTAAGCGTTCTTCTGGAAACTTTACAAAGTATAAAGCGCGATTGGTTGCCATGGGGTTTACACAGAAACATGGGGTTGATTATAATGAGACTTTTTCCCCAGTAGTTAGGCATTCTACTTTGCGAATTTTGTTTTCCTTGGCAAATGATTTAAATCTTAGTATAGATCACATTGATGTAGCTTGTGCTTTCTTGGATGGTAACTTAAATGAAACGATATTTATGGAACAACCTATTGTTTTTAATAATGGAGATAACTCCAAGGTTTGTTTATTAAAAAAGAGTATTTATGGCTTACAACAAGCTAGTAAAATGTGGAATACTGTATATTTAGAATAGTATGTGATTGGTTATTCATGACAACTTCATGATCAAGGAACACACGAATAGTTACTTGAAGATTTGTTGTTTTACGAGTAATCTCACCGCATGCCACTCTGCCCGTAGCAACTCTGCAGGACTACACCTTAGAATCTTTGATTAGCTTCGCTGACTAAACTGCTCTGTTCAGGTTGTTCGTAATAACAATAACAAAGTCCAAATGTCCTCTCAAAATAATATCTCACTTCCCCAATAACTGCCACCGATGACAAGGTCAACCGTTCCTCAAACATTTCGAAGAGTGTTCCAGCGCTGACGATTCACTCCAAATAAATTCTCCCTTACATTTTAAGCTTTCACATCACGCGTCGCTGTCAAAATTCTCATACGTTTTGATCGCGTTATTACGTGCGTCGTGCAAAACAAATGAGACGGCTCACTTGGACCTATTATGCTAGATGGGGCGTGTGTTTTTAGAAAAGAGATTTGATAATTCTAAGTATCAGCGCAGTTTTTGTAATTCATGTTCATATTGAGCACTGCAAGTAGATTAGCACTGGTAATAATATAGTACTTTTTGGTAAGAATGTTTATCTATGTTTTTTTTTAAATTTAACTATTTGTCCCAAAGCTGGACAAAGGTCTCCCCTAAGTCCTTCCAGGTAATCTTCTTCGTCCCGAACCAGCTAAGGAACTTATATATATTCGTACAACGTGTTCCTTTTGATATCCCATAACTTTAGGGTGACCTCTAAGGAGATGAGACCATCATTTTGAACAACTTTTACTATGGGACTAAACCTAAATCGCGAAAATAAAATCAGCTGTTCTCTACATTTATGTTTGCTTAACTCGTCAAAATGTAGCGCACAACTGCTGTTTTTTTCGCGATTTCAGGTTTGGTCCCATAGTAAAAGTTGTTCATAATGATGAGTACAGTGAGCCCTTAAGAGGTTATCCGTTACTTAAATTAACATCAGCTTCAAAAAGATGTGTAGCTGACTGCACCATGTTTGAGGCATATATACCTTATCACTTTTCTTGCCAACACAAACAGTCTAGCCAATGATTGCCAACAATTGGCTGATGACTGCTGGCACTTAAGAAGATTAGGTCTAGGTCTATAAAGACCATGATAGACTGCATTTCATATAATGTTTTTCGTCGGGTTAATTTAAAAACCAACTAACTGCTCAAATTATGTTTTTGAGCTAAGGCGTTTTGAAAGTTTGTGTCCAAAACTTATCAGTATCATTATCAATAATTTAGATAATGTTATATGAGAAACAGCATCTGAATTTATAATTAAATTACGCATGCGTCGATTTATCGCATTATAATTAAATCCGTATTTAAGACTAAACTAACTGACCTCCATCACCATCACCATAAATATGTCATCACCTGAATGTAATCAAAGTTTAGTATGACAACTGCCTCAAACTTCGCTATTTGAAAGATATTTTAAACAGAGAAATAATTTAGGTTCAGCCACTAATTACAAACAGATACATAGCATACCTCCACATAACATTATTAATGAACGCATAACCCGAACACATTCAATCCAGTCTAATTCAGGTCATTAGCCACTGCGTTCCGCAGTTCCAGTTTCCCTATATCAACGGCACAGGTGAGTGCGTAAGCCCCGCTCACGTAGAACTGACTGACTCTGAATCACAAGTGCGAGAAGTATCGCACTTAGATATGAAATATTTTTCATTCATAAACTACTTTGTTATCGGATATGGAAAAGATGGAGATGTAAGGAGTGTAGGAGCTTTTTGGAATTTGATTGGGTTCTGAATATATTAACTTTTTGTGTGTTGGATATAATATGGAAGAAGAATGAAATAGGTTGTTTTACAGAAGTATCAAGAATAAGTAGATTTTGAGTATAAATTCAAAAAAACTTTTCTTGTTCTAAGGAACGTTCAGTGCTTGGTACATACCTACTTCGATTAGGGATGGGTTGAACTTGAAGTAAATAATTTTCAGTGCGATTATAGATATTTTGTGCCGAGATCCTCAAGAAATTTTAAATTTTTAACTACTGAATGAAAAGTTGTGTGGAAATCAGTTCTTATCTAACTAGCCTATATTGCAAGGCAAAGGCCTCCCTCGCCTTTGTCCACACAATTTTGTCCTTTGCTAGTGTCGGTCAGTCCTTTCATCCCGCCATCTTCGTCTCTTACTGCCGCGATGTCGTCGTGCGTTTATTGAAACTCAATTGGTGGTTCTCTTAGCCCATTTGTCGGCGCGGCTTTCTGGGTAATGTCCGTGATCTTGGTTTTGGCGCGCAGTGTGGTGTTCCTTATACGGTCTGAAATTTGGACCCCTAGGATACTGCGCTCCATGGCTCACTGGCAAACCTCGAGCTTGGACTTCAGCTGTAAATCGGTTATTCATCGGAAATGTTTTGAGTATGAGTGTGGCTGGCTATAAGAGCAGGGGAAGACCAAAGAAAGATGGATGGACTGTGTGGAAGATGTTATGGCTAGAAAAGGGGTGACTACTGAGATCTAATAGAGACGTTGTATGTATAGAAGATATGCTGTGCCGATCCCAAATAATTAGGGAGAATGATGACTTATGCTAAACTTTCCGGAAATTCCCTTAAATCCTGATAATTCAAACATGAACTCAATAACCATTCATATTCACTAAATAGCAGAACAAAATCACATTGTTATGCTGACGTAGCTTTAATCACAGTTCGCAACGCGTTCGAACGATTTATGAACCTAATGTATTTTGCTTGATCCCGTACATCACACACAAATGATTCATTGTTATTAGGCACACGCATTGGTTGTTGGCTTGGTTTTAATGAAATACGTCCATTGCTGCATTAGTAATTAGAAGATCCATCAACGTACTAGATAAATCAAGCAATGGATATTGCATAAGTTCCAGTATGTTGTTATTGAGCCAACTTTTGGGCAAATAAGCAATACTGTATCAAATTGCGTAAAATAAACTGTTGCTTCAATGGAATTATATACTTTGTTGAGGTTTTTGTAATTCAAATATTTAATGTTGTTTGGAAGGTTGAGTGAGTAGCTTTTTTTTTTTTTTGTTTGTGATGGGTTTGCTCTTGACTCTAGTCTAGGTCAGAGGTGACAGAGACAAAGTCGACGATGGAGTGAGCTTACCCAGAAGAAGCCTGTTCACTCTCACTTTGAAGAGATTAGGGTTGTATACGTTCGGAAACACAGACGCAGGTAGTGAGTTCCACTCTTTTGCTGTGCGCATTATAAAAGACATTTGGAAGCGCTTAGTGCGAATTGGTGGAATAGCAACCAGGTAGGGATGGTAACTGGCAGTGCGTCTAGATGTCCGGTGGTAGAAGGGGGCCGGTGGAATGAGGTCGTGGAGTTCTCGGGTAGCTGCATATATTCAATTACAGTTACAGGGTAGTTTATCTTGAATTATAATTATGCATCTATTTTAGTAGCAAACGATCATACAAAAGGAGGTATGAACTGAGAACAAATTAATTTAATGTAACGGTTTATTATTACGACAAGGCGTACGCCCTGTTAGGGTGGCCCTCCGTGGGTCCTTTTTAACCAACTTAAAAAAGGAGGTTATCAATTCGCCACGTATTTATGTATGTAATATTTTTGGAACTGCAATATATTCACATAATTATGATAATATGTTAGGGCTTCCAAACAAATATATCTACACAATTTTATGTTTGTCGACGATTAAACTGATTATGACTATTTAATTTTTATTAGCTTACATTTACTTCAACATAGGGAACAGTGCAAGTTACATCAAAATCGGTTCAGAAGTTTTCAAGATAATGTACTAATACGTGTAAGTGTGACGGCCTGGCTTATTGATACGAGCTATGGGTGTGGTGTCAAAGGGAAAATGTCTCAAAACCTTGGTTAAATTCTAGTGCAATATTTATAACAAAACGTTTTTCCAAAAAAAAAATCACCGACTTACAAAAATCCCTACGAAGTGAAAAATAACTTTTATTTCGAAAGTCAGTTTCTTTAGATCTGTAATTTACTTTTTTGCCACTGACTTCCGAAATTAAAGTTATTTTTCACTTTATGGGGATTTTTGAAAGTCGGTTAATTTTTTTGGAAAAAAGTTTTTATTTTTCACTTTTTAGTGGGTTAATTTGTGTCAAGTTACAATATCCTGATGACAACTGCACATCACCTTTTACAAAATATTTCTTTTCCCGATGCAGGGACGTTAATCGTAGGGAGTTCTCCTGGTAAGTACCAGGAGAACTTCACATCACCATAAGCATTGTGACGAGCATAAATGACTTAGAAACCATTATTAAAGTAGGTACCTAATCGAATCGCAAGCCTTGAAATACTTAATATTGAGTAGTTCCGGTCGCCATCTGTGATCTTCATCATCAGTTCCACTTCACCAAAAAGCGCTTTCCAAGAGCAGGTGCACGAGTTACTATAAAAAAATACCCAATTCGCTATAGGTGTGCCTATAATATTTGAAGAGTTCCGTCGATTTCTCTAGGACCCCATCATCAGATTCGGACCTGATGACATTGGGACCAACTAGAAAGTACCCTTTCAATCAAAAAAAGAATTTTCAGAATCGATCCAGCCATTTCGAGTAATAAAAAAAAGAAAAGATTCCGACGAACTGAGAACCTCCTCTTTTTTTGAAGTCGGTTAAAACCATTAACTACTTATTACAAACAAATATTCTATATTAAAAAATAATTTTAAAAAATAAACCGACTTCAAAAAGAACTGAAAATTATGAAATAACTTTAATTTCGGAAGTCGATGGCAAACTAAAATACAGATCCCAAGACACCGACTTCCGAAATTGAAGTTATTTCATAATTATGAGTTAATTTCTTCTTGAAGTCGATTTAATATTTTTTTTTATTAATAACAACACTTTAGTTTTGCTAATCTGAATTTATTTAAAACTTGCACACCAAAATTACAATCAGTCAGAAAAATTAATACACGGGTAGAATTTTGTGGCATGACGCGCTGCTTGCATAGCGGTCAGTTATAAATAGTACATGAATTCTTAAATCAGCAATTTTAAAATACTGATGGAAATTATTTATAACAGCCCAAATGTATTGTATGTATTTTACATCCTCAAAAAATACGAACTTCCATACAAAATTTTATGCCCTATTTAACTCCTTAGCATAATCAGCCTAATTTTGTGGGATGACGTGCTGCTTGCATAGCGGTCAGTTATAAATAGTACATGAATTCTTAAATCAGCAATTTTAAAATACTGATGGAAATTATTTATAACAGCCCAAATGTATTGTATTGTATGTATTTTACATCCTCAAAAAATACGAACTTCCATACAAAATTTTATGCCCTATTTAACCCCTTAGCATAATCAGTCTATAATGTTCCCATTGCTCGGACACAGGTCTCCTCTCGGTGAGAGGGAGTGGGCAGTAATCCAACACGCGCGCCCAGTACCTACGGGTAGGCGGATGTCACATGTTTTCGATTTTTTATCCCTAGGTTTCCTCACGATGTTTTCCTTCACCGTTTTGTGAACTGCAGTGGTTATAAAATCATTTACAAAAAGTAAAGTGCCTGCTTGAGTTCGAATCCACGACCACCAACTCACAACATCAACTCGTAGGCCACCCGTTACCACTGGTCCTCCACTTTCTTTAACCCATTAAGGGGACGAATTTTCAAAAATCGTCCAAAATTTCATATTGTTAGACTCAGTGATTGTGCGTTGTTTGTCAGTGAATGAATGAATTTAAGATTTTTATTAAGAGATGAGGCACTATTAAACGTAAATAGAAAAGCCTAGATATTTATAATTCGTGTCTCATAATATCTTATTCTAAGTATGTTCATGGCTGAAGAGCTCGTGGCTAAGTAATAACAGCTGCACGGGTCGATCCATCAGGTCAACAAGTGCAGTGCCGGCCTACAAACGTGTTGCCAAGCGTAGGGCCGGGCGCGTACTAATTCATAGAAACCGAGCGGCGCTACTCCGCATATTAGCGGGGCCGGCACCCCGCGCTCACCATGCACCCCGCTGATTCGCGGAGCTGGCAGCGAAAGTGTTAAGCTACGTTTTCCGGGATTGGTTAATAGATGAGTGACCATCTTTACATACCGAGACTGCTCCGTGCCTCGGAAAACACGTTAAGCCGTTGGTCCCGGCTGTCATTCGTGGATTTTTAACAGTCGTTACAGATCGTCAGATGCACGAAAGTCCGACAACCAAGTGGGGCTATTACCCAGTAACTGGGTTGTGGAGGTCTGATAAGTAGTGGTTTCATGTAAAATACTAATATTCGGCTGCATTCGGTTAGACTGAAAGCCGACCCCAACATAGTTGGGAAAAGGCTAGGTAGATGCAGATGACTTTGTGTAACGTAAGTCATGCGAAACTAAAGACAATACGTCATCGATTTTATGTTTTGTTGCTGAAAACATTTTCATAGCTTTTGCAACCAAAGAAAGAACAAGGAAGCAAAATTGCATCTTCCTTTTTAGGGTTCCGTACCTCAAAAGGAAATAACGGAACCCTTATAGGATCACTCGTGTGTCTGTCTGTCTGTCCGTCTGTCACAGCCAATTTGCTCCGAATTTAATGGACCGATTAAGTTTAAATTTTATATTTAAACTTAATTTTATTAATTTTATATTATATTTCTGTGACCCAAACACGGATGTGTAACGTAAATAAATAAATTTTGAAACTGTACCGTGTGACATATCAAATGAAAATCAAATAAATACTGTAAGAGTCTCAAATATATATATATATACACCTTTTTAAAGTTATTTAAGAAAATAGATGAAAATGGTTTTAAGACCATCGTCTTCTTAAAACAATATGGTAAATCTCTCAATATTGTGCGTACAAACTTACATTTGTCCATAGTTAAATAAAAAAGATCCAACCCACATTAGGTGTAATGTGGGTTGGATCCTTTTCGTTTAATTATGGTACATTTGTAGTTGTAAGGTATGGGAGAACATGTTTTTCAACTACAATGTTAAGTTTTTCTTGGGATAAATTCATCCCAACTATTACCCTTCATTGTGCGTGGTCCGACACGCTCTTGACCGGTTTTTTAGTTTACCGTATTTCTCCGTATTGCAATTGGAACGAATTTATTCGGCTTGGTAGTTGCGTGCAATACGTTAAGATTCCTGTGTATTGCTATAAACAATGTACTTTAGAGATCAGATGCCTTGTATTAACAAAGGCTTAAATTGAATTTATCTTTGACTAAACATATTCATTAATTTTACTCTTGTGATCTACTTCTAAAGGTGAGCGAAGGTTTGCAGCGTAAAGGCGCTCCCTAATCGTAAGTATTCGCCTAGAATGTAACGGTTTAGATTCGAGCATTACAGTGCGTAACTTGTAATGATACAATTTGTTACATGAATGCGTATCTTATCGAATCTTAGATTATTACATAGCAGGTGAATGCTCCGGTGAAGGAGCGCCTTTAGACTGTAGGTGTACTGTTGTTTATTCATAATTTGCCTTTTATGGCGGTATTAATCACGGAATAGAAAACAACAAGTGGCAGTACCCAAGAAGCTATCAGCTTGTGTCACAATTATGCGGAAAAAATTAAAACAACTTTCGTTAGTTGTAATAAGTCTTAATTTTGTATGAACAACAAATAATGTTTTCGTCAAAGTTGAATTTTTTGTTCATACAAAATTAGGACTTATTACTACTGACGAAGGTTGTTATAATTTTACATTTATTCCGCATAATTGTGCCGCCGGATAGTCGCGTGGACGGTTCCACTTGTTTTTTCTATTCCGTGGTATTATTACTACCTTGACTGCCTCGTTGATCTAGTGGTCGCAAGCGCTACTACTGAGTATGAGGTCTTGGGTTCGATTCTCAGATCGGGCAGTGTTATTGGTTTTTTTTTATCTGGAATTTCTCAACAGCAGCCTGGAGTCTGGATTTGTGCCCGGTTGATGGCAATAGTCTCGCGCCCCATTGCATGGGACTTAACCCATCAACTGTTTAAAAGAACCCCATAAGGTCATGCTAGGTCAAGTCAATGTGTGTTCGAATGTCAACCGAGCCCCATATGTTCACAGCTACTGTAAGGCTGCGGTCGCCATTGGACGATGTTTTGTTACGTTTATATACATATAATTATGATCGAGGAGCTCGTGGCTAATTAATAACAGCCGCACGGGTCGATCCATCAGGTTAAGCTACGCTTGCCGGTGTTGGTCTGTGGATAGGTGACCATCTTTTCATACCGAGATTCCTCCGTGCCTCGGAAAGCACGTTAAGCCGTTGGTGCCGGCTGTCATTCGTAGATCTTTGACAGTCGTTACGGGTCGTCAGAAGCCCGAAAGTCTAACAACCAGTCTTACCATGGGGTATCGTATTACCCAGTAACTGGGTTGTGGAGATCAGATAGGCTGTCGCTCCATGTAAAATACTTTCAGCTGCATCCGGTTAGATTGGAAGCCGACCCCAACATAGTTGGGAAAATGCTAGGCTGAGTGATATACATATACATTGATCAGTGATCGGATAATCGGGCGCTAATATACCTAAACTTCACTTTTATTCCCACGACAGAATAATACGGATATGCCTTTCAGAATCCTTCTGTTCGTTTAAAATACAATAAATTAGTCGATTCGGTCTGTTTGTAATCTGTTAGATAGATAAATCAAGTTCCACTACTTGACCACATTGTGCACAATATCATTTGTTATGGATATTCCATTTGTTTTGAATAAAATAAAGAACCTAAATCAAAATAACCAATGCTTTAATTTCATTAAGTTTGTTATAGTTGTTTTTAAAAAATTGTTGATCGGGAACCCGGGATTACTTATTTATTCAGAAAAGAATGTCCATATTATTCTTTCGTGGGAAGAAGTTTAGGTATATAAGCGCCCAATTACCCGATCACTGTATATGATAGACGTTGATATACATATTTTATAAAGATTTCAAAGATTTTTCTTACGCATCCTTGGGGTGCAGGAGACGTTTGAGGATCATAACTGGTGACGTGAGTGTAACATAACAAAACCCATCGGAGAGACAAGGCGTGATGTTATGTCTGTAGTAGGTACTACCTTAGGCACCATCTCCACGAGCCTAGGAATTGCAGTGTGTTCTCACTCGTCGAAGTCTTACACCTAGTTTATACCTTACGTATCTATCATCATTCTCCTGCCCTTGTTCCAATTTATTTGGGGTTGGCGCAACATGTCTTTTTCTTCCATACTTCTTCTATTAGTCGTCATCTCATCAGTCCATCTATCGTTTCTTTGGTCTTCCTCTACTCGTATAGCCATCCACATTCATACTCAAAACTTTCCTGACGACATTTTCCTCATTCCACCGCATCACATGCCCATACCATGACAACTAATTTCCACACAATTTTTCAATCGCCGGTGTCACTTTCAGACTTCCTCTTATATACTCATTTCTTATTCTATCTATTCGCGTAACACCACACATCCCTCTTAGCATTCTCATCTCAGCTGCATGCAATTGCCTTTCATTCATAAAATTACAGACATAAATGTAGCAATTTTACATAGGGTGACGCAATGGTATTACCTTAAGTATATACTTACTTATTTATCACTATTCCTGGCTTAGGAATCGTAATTCTAGCATCTCTTGCAAGGTCTCCCGTGGTACCGCTCTACAGTTTAACTGGAGTATGACCTATATTGTAGGTAACGTTTTGATGCAGAATGATATACATACTTACTGATCAAGGTGTTTTGTTACACTATTAAATTGATAGATAATAATCATAACCTGGGACATTATTCACACACGGTCATCTGATCCCAAACTGAGCACAGCTTGGACTATGTAAACCAGATAACTGATATACTACATACACTACTTTTTCTTTGTAAATATACTTATATACATAATTATACCCAGATTCAGGACAAACAGACATGTTCATGCACACAAATGTTTGTCCTGGATGGGATTCGAACCCACGACCTGCGGCATGATAGGTGGTATCTTAACCAACCACGCCAACTGGCCTCTCATAGATAGTCGGTACTATAATTATTATTCATACATAGTATTTTGTATTTTTGATAATGAAACGTGTTACTGAAATTATGTATTATACCCATCAAGAATAGCCATTACAAAAGATTTTAACAGTCACAAGTTGTGTATATTGTACTCCAGATTCCACATTCTCCAATTTATAACTCTTTGAATAAATTCTAAATATTAAATGGAGCAAATGAGTACCGAATTTATCGAAACGTTGAACACGAAAAATATGTTAGCAGAATATAAACCGAGCTTATATTTAATTCAGTGGAGCATAAAAGACTATCTGTTTACCCCCGCGTTGACTGCGCGATCAATCATTCAAGCCCAAATTACTTCTAGGCGTCAAACCATGCTGAGGAAACTTCCATTTTGACTCCACATGAGCAATAGCCCAGATAGGTAACAAAGTCGATTTATACGTACGGCTTCGGTTAGAGGTGGGTTGCTCAATAATTTAGCCGGATAATTCGTTTGGGAGAGAGGCAAACGTATCTATTATTCAATGGAAAGTCCGAAACTCACGGGAATGGTCTAATGCATCCGAAAATGTTTTCTATTGCTGACCTAGTTACCGTTTGATGGATCACTCATATACGAATTTTGTTATGATTTAATTTTGTACGAAAAAAATCTCGGATTGAATCGTTGTTTGGACGTGTTAAAAGATTGATGTGTCGTTTGATTTCTACGGGGAAAACGTTCCCGAATAATCTTGATGAAAAGTTTATTCTGTGCCGTTTTGTGATAAATTATACTTTATACTCTGATTCTTGCAACACCTACCTATCAACTTTAATACTTTTCTATTAGCCTACAAGGTTGTCTGACTTATCACTAACCTTGTAAGCTTATCAGAAGAGTACGCAGAAGAACATACCTATTATTTTTATAATTTTTTAACACCTAATTACTTATCTAGCTTACTTTAGTAAATTGAACGCCATCTTCATGATAAACATTTATTTTATTTTTATTTACTTATTTACGCTAAATATACAAATATCTTTACAGGCCCAATGCGATATTATAGTACACTTAAAATTTAAAAAGTTCCATTGTTATTACTACTCGTATAGCAAATTCTATAGGTAGCTGTTCTTGTAAATTCACCCAAACCGCAACAGAATATATCCATGTCATCAGCAATGAGGTTGAGAGTGCGGAGCGCGCTCGTGTGTGGCGCCTCGCGCAGCAAGTTAGTCCACGTGCGCGTTTCCGCCAGCAACCACGGCTACCCCGTCCGACACGACTAGCTCCACCCTTCATGACAGCATTGTCATGATGAGCAGCTGCATCTTAGCATAATACTGCACTTTGCTCTCTTCCTACAAAAGAATTACAAAATGGCGATAATTCACGAAAGTTCATTACAGCTTTCGAATCAAGTTCTTCGACTTTCTCATCTAGTCTACCTCACCCTCATTTAGTTCTAGCATTAAAAAGGCTTCGTCATTTTCGAAGCCGCGCTTCCCATTTCCAAACGAATATTTTTTTTTTTTAAGATCTTCTCAAAATATGTCTGAAAGGACAGTACTTACTGAAACCCTTTCAGGTTCAAATTTCACAAAGACAAAGGTTTTAATGATAATGAGATCGGGCTTAGTGCCGGTTTGAAGGTAGAGGAGGAAGCGATTTTTAGATGTTATTCAGGAAGATGGAAATATAACATTGACTTTTTTCTTGCAGGAAATACAAATCATTCATATTAATGATTGCATCATAGATTGTTGCTTGTGCTACACATTCACAATAGTTTTAAACAATGACATGACTGTGACCTACCATATAACATGAAAGTTGGGTCACTGGGCAGTCATACAATTTTAGAGAAAAAACTAAAAGAAATGTGTATTATTTTTACATCTTCATTTATTAATAGATATAGGATCAAAAAAGGGAAATTATTTTCCAGGCGACTAACTATTTGCTACAAAGCAATAAGTTGATATCGAAAATATTTCCGTCGACATAGGATGCAAGAGCGAGCAAAGGGCACCCCGACGATAAGGTTGGTTAGGTTACTTTAAACCCTTTACACAAAAACAGGAGCCCCTCAAAGCGGGGCTCCGTCGACATAGGGTGCAAGAGAGAGCGAAAGGCACCCCGAGATTAGGTTTGGTGACCTTGTTCATATTTACTTCGCATCTCAGTTTACTTCGCAACTTTACGATACAGCTCGATTGTATAATTTAAGAATGCCCAGTTTCTGCTTTTTATCCGCCGGTGTAGCTGCCAAATTTTTGCTACCAGCTTTAATTTTTTTAAAATCCCAAATTCAGATTAATATGTCGCCGCGTTAAATACATGCCATCAAAAAAGATTTAAAGTTCAGTTTCACATAAATCTTCAGATGACCTTCAGACAATCATAGTATGGTACAGAGTATGTAATATTTGGCAACTATATTAATTTGCCATTCAACCTTATAGTTGCGCCAATAACTTGTTACTTCCGTCAAGAAATAAGCCCAAAAGGATTACAGGGGACCTTGTGGGTTTAAGCTTCAATAAATATACGTACATATAACTGAAACAGTCATTATTGTGGTAACATAACATTATATCACGCCTCTATTCTCCGAAAGGTTAGGCAGCACACCCATCAAGGTGGTTTTATAGCGACGAGGCGAGGCGTGGAAGGGGATGGGCGAGAATTGAAATTTGTATGACAAAATTTCTGTCCACGTGTAAAAAGTCTCGATGCGCGAGGATGTGCGAGGCGAGAATTAAAATATTTGTTAGTACAAAATTGAACTTTATTGCTCTAATAATAGAGCATTTAATAACTTTATAAAACGGATATACAAATCTCGCACCGACCATCGAGGACCAGCACGGTCTCTCTCCATCAAGCTCTGACTCGCGATGTCTCGCGATGGCACGCGCTGGTTCGCTCCAACCATCGCTAGACAAAACGTAGTAAGCGCGCGAGACACAGCTGGCCGACGCGCGAGACACGGCTGGACGGGCGAGTGATATCACGAGCTGGCACGAGGCAGCGCTGGTCATCGCGAGACGGTGCGGTATAGCGATGCACATCTTTCGGTGTAAAAAAGTAAGCGTGATTTCAATTTCTGCACATCCCATCCACGCCTCGCCTTGCCGTTGTAAAATCACATTTCACTGTGGTATTGCGCCATAACTAGACTCACAGTAGTTCCAGAAGTAAAGTAAACAAAAAGGGATTAAAAAAAACAGCGAATACACAACGATCCTTTTTATTTTAGGAAATTTCACAATAAAAGTCTTGATTGGATCTTATCCATAAACGGCAATATGCACAGCAAATATTATACTAAAACCTTAACCTAATTTAACCAAAGAAACTTATGATTTTAAATCCATACAAATATTTACAATAGCCCTTATTCATGAACGAATTTTCATTGAAGCTTTAACTTTTATACATATTGAGTACTTATATAATATTATACTTATACAATAATTATTTAACATATTGTTTTATTAAAAAAATTGAATTTTTTGTTTAGTCAGTTTAGGATCGAACAGATTGGTGCTGAAGCCAAAAAAAATAAGTTTACGAATAAGGGCGAACTTTTTTACAATATTGTCCAAAATTCATACCGAACCGTGGCTAAAATTGAAAATTAAAGTGAACTAAAATTCGATACCCTGTTTACGAAAGGACTTTTGCATCCTTCCTTGAAACACGAAGTAAGCATAAGATTAAAAAATATTTTCTGAATATGACACTCAATTTCGACTGTGAGATTTCTTTTCTTGGTTATGATTTCGAAATATTACCTATTATTTGTTATTTAGAGTATTTCATTTTGTTGTCTGTAATTTGATGGATAAACAATTTATGACTAAATAAAAAACTGGAATATTAGTCTAACAATTCTTTTAATAAATCTGAGTGTCGTATCTTTATTATTTCAAATTTAACTATAATTTAATAAACAATTTTACTTTGTACAGGTTATACGTATATCGTCTTTGGAAATAATTACATCTAAACAAAATATTGCATTTTTTAAAATTAAATTATTAAAATTAAAATAAAACAAATGGTCTATAATATTTTTAAGCTAAATCTTTTCATCCGTGTCCATTTAATATTTTATTATGTAGAAGCAAATGACAATATTTTATATTTAAAAAAAAAAATCAAACGACGGGATATTCCTGTAACAAAAAAATATGTTTTTCAACAAGCAATGCATAATAAGCTTTATCTTTTTCAGATACAAGTTTACAAAAAAGACAAGATTGATTCCAGCATTCAACATACTATTTGGAAGTATGCTTTTTCTCAATTTTTTTTTTTTTTGTCATCTGCTTCAAGTATTTTGCAACTATAATTAACTCTATACAATATAAATGCAGCTTATAGTCCAACATTCACTTTTATTAATTGCAGTTAAACCTGTAACTAAAAATGTTATCTATACAGACTCAAACACACATTCAACGATTACCACTGACGATTCTTTCCATATCATGTCCCATTTTAGGCCCATGACCACACCGCTAACTACCAACATAGTCTGTACATTTTCTTTCAAAGAAACATTTATTTACATCTTAAAAAGTTTGGTTTACATGCAAAATATTTTCAAATTACCCAATCCATACACCAAGATTTAATATCTATTTTTTTTTTGTTTTCAATAATTTTTTGTTGCTTTCAAACACGCTCGTAATTTAGTGTATTACACATAAAGCTATTTTTTTTTTCTGCATGACAATACAAAACAGTGTATCTAAAGCTGTTCCTTTATTATACCTATTTGGTTTGGTTTGGGTTACTTTGGGTAGGTATGACTAGAACTATATTGAATGTGTCAGTAACAATAAGCCTTACTCTATTTCAGAAAATTATGCTGAGAATTCTCAGTTTCCATTGATATTGAGAAAAAAGTGTATGACTATCAAACGTCATATTAAGGTTGTCAATTAGACGGGCTATGTCTCTTCATGAGGCATACTTGGATGATAAAGAAAAAAAAAAGTTGTAATAATATAAGATATTTTCATATGAACGAAATATATTTGCTGACGCGTTTATGAGTTGAGTGAATCGAGAATTGAAGCTAGCACTGTTAAACAAGCCATCGAAAGTGCCATAAAGAAGTTCACCTCTGAAAGAGAAAAATACAAAACATATAAAAACAGTTTCAACAAATACAGAGCAAAGCGATGAACTTTTTGGTGTGGTATTGCTTTTCAAAACGAGAAATATGAGATTATCGTAATATGTTTGGTTAATGAAACACACAATAATTAACAAAATAGTGGTTGATTGCTTTGTGAAATTTTCTGAATATTAATGTTTAATCTGGCTAAAACAGTTGTTTGACTTTCATTGTAAATATTATATTTACTGGTAATTTGGATATGTATTGTTATTTTTTATATATTTTTACCATACACCGCTTTAGTAGTTAAAATTACAGTGAAAACGAAAGGTAGTAAAATGAAAAAAAGTAAAGAAGAAAATGAAGATAAACTACCTCTAGAACTGACTGCTGCTGCAAGCTGCATATCTGCGGCAGTGGGCATCTCAGGAGTGGTGCTTATAGGGCCTGAAGACAAAAATGAAATTAAATAATTTATAAAAAGGTTCGCCCACAAAAGGGATGAATAAAAGACAATTGCATGCAGTTGAGATGAGAATGCAAAGAGGATAGGTTTGTGGTGTTACATTACTGGATAGAATAAGAAGTGAGTACATAAGAGGAAGTCTGAAAGTGACACCGATGACTGAAAAGTTGTGCGGAAATTGATTGGCGTTGCATGGGCATGTGATACGGAGGAATGAGGAAAATGTCATAAGGAAAGTTTTGAGTATGAATGTCGATGGCTATATGAGTAAGGGAAGATCAAAGAAACGATGGATGGACTGTGTGAAAGATGATATGACTAGAAAGGAGGTGACTACCGAGTTGAAGACTAACAGAGAAGTATGGAAGAAAAGGGCATGTTTCGCCAACCCCAAATGAATTGATTTAAGGGCAGGAGAATGAATTTATAAAATCTACATACAATACATACACATACATTTCAAGTAGTTTAAACACGAAATGGAGCGTTGTAACTCTTGGTAGATGAATCATTTACGTCAATTACTAAAACAATTGCATTACTTCGTGTAGGTTGCGAGAACGCTCCTACCATCACTTCGCTTGTGTACCTAGACTGTTTCATTCTCTGTTTATTTGGGTGATATTGCTACGAAGTTTATTAAACATGATTCGAGAATTGCTCGTTCTGTTGAAACATTATTAGGTATTGGCCTTTTTTTTTTTTTTCGTGGAGAAATGCTTATGCATACTGCACTACCACGGGGAGATAGTGCAGTTATGTGGGACTCCAACCCACTAAAACTCCACGGTGTCCTCCTCTGCCGCTTGTGGTGGAAACACGGGCACGCGTTAGCACTCACCGCGATCCCGCCGCGGCTGTCCGTCACCGGACCCTCCTCCGGGGAGCACCCCCCATCACCGGCGCACAAGAACACATTGCGCACCGTGACCACCCCATGGACCAAACCAGCACATGGGCGCCCGACGACCCCGTGTCTAGTCACCCTTGGTCCCCCTGCGACCGGTCAGGTCAGTGGCCCGGCCGCCTACCACTTTTCGGCCGCAGAGGATAGGGAGAGCGGCCAACGAAATACCGACACTCCTCCTCCCCTGCGGCCCCACCGCGTCCGCCATCAGACGGTGGCGACCCCGTTAAGGCCGCGGGAGGTAGGGAGAGCGGCGCACCGCAATACCGGCACTCCTCTCCCGCCGCGGCCTCCAACCCTCAGCCGCGATGCCTCCCACACGACATCGCGGCCCGCCTCAGTTGCGATGTCGCCCAAGCGGCACCGCAACCTACCTGTTGGCCGTTACGTCGTCGACTTCCTGGAAAAAGCCCTGACGAGCGGCCCCTCCTCGGGTTCCTCTTCGCTTCACCGTGGGTGACCAAGCCACGGCTACTGAGCCCCCCCGCCTCGACAATGCGGGAACCCCCGGGGGGATTAGGTATTGGCCTAAAGAAATAATAAAAATGGTTCAAATATTATCGGGGTTTATGTGGACGATTTCATAGCGTTTTGATACGCTTAAGACGTTTCATAGGGATTCATATTTTTTTTTGACAATAATTCACATTATTCCTATTCAACTCTCAATACTCCAATGCTGGTAAGCCTCTCTTGCATTATTCCATTCGCCTCTGTTTTGCATCTTGTATCCTAAAATATGCAATTTTGACAATAACCTTAGCCTATCTCGCTGCTAACATCATAGTACAGTCATACTCGTACAGTCATAGTAACAGTTTTCGTAATTAAATCGCCCGTCCCGAGCACAACAAATATATCAAAATTTAAAAAGCTGACAGTCTTAATAAATAATAAGTACAGACGCCAGCACATCAAGCTACCCGAAACTGTCAAATTTTCCCAATCAATCTTGAACCTAATGCTTTAGCGATAAAGTTGAAAATCTATTAAAGAAATTCGACAGATTGTAGCAGCTTGATGTGCTAGCGTCTGTACAAGCATATAAAAAAGGAGGGGAAACAATTATATGGCATCAAAAAATTTGTCCGCATCTCTGTCAACAGGCAAAGTGTCCAAGAGGCTGGCAGCTTTGCCACGTTGTATGGAAATGCTGATAAAAAAATTGACCAGCCCTCTGGTCATGTGAAGAGTCGACCAACCGCTAAGTTAATTTATTTTTGGAACACGGGTGAAGTTCGTTGCAAAGCTTTGTTCATTATTATTATGCTGGCTCATTCTCGTTATTATTTATGCATGTAGAATTTATTTACTTTGACGAAAGTGATACTAATGATAAACAATGTTTTTGTTTGTTGTTTGTTTAGTCTAGACGAGAACACCATACAGAGTTTAGAAATTCTTAACATCTAGTACATGTAATAAAAGTGTAACTGATCGCTGTCTTTACATGGAAGATATTTGAGAAAAACTGTTGATGGGGGTTTCTATTAACGCAATAGAATCCAAAACAATGATTTTCAGAATTTTTGTCTGTTTGTCTGAGCGTTTGATCGCGCTAATCTAACAAACGGCATAACCGATTTGGGTTTGGTTTTCACTTATGTGTGTATGGTAAGCTTCACTTAACATTTAGTGTTTGTTTTATTAAATCGGTCTTTATATAAGAAAGTTATGTCAGTTTGGAAAAATGGAAAAAATGCTATAAAATACCTAGCAAGTCCGAAAACCTTACATTAGGCGCGGCAGACGCACATGCGCGTTTTCGGACGTTCACCAGGTTCTTGACGGCGCGTATGCGCGTCCATACAATTTACATAACTTTCTTCGAGTGCGGCGCGCCCCACCTGTGCGTTCGTTGTGCATCTCTATTGTTTCGAAAACATCGTAAAATACTCGTAAGGGTCGGTAAGGGTGTCTACACTCAAGATATTTTTTGCACGCACCCGAGCGTTTGCCACACAGGATTAGTGTAGCATAAAGAAGCGTTTGCATACATTTCGCTAAGAATTAAGCAGATAATGTGTTAACCTAACAAAAAGTACTAGCATGAATTTAAGATAGTATATCAATTCAAGACACGACACGTTCTGAACAATTTCTGAGCAGTAAACCTAACAAAAAGTACTAGGCTTGCATGAATTAACGATAATATTTGAATCATTAGTATTATGCTTCTTATAGGATTTGAATGAACACAGATAGTTTATAACATAGAATAACAAATAAGATACTTTTTATCCCGGTGTAGGCTTTTGTGGGTTAATTTCCGACCTCCACGCGGGTGAAGCCGCAAGCAAGCTAGTTTTTGTTCAATATTATATCATATTTATGACTCGCACATTTATTTATAACATACCACAGCATCACGCCTGTAATACCCGAAGGGTTAGGCAGAGCTGAACCTGTAGTAAACCCACATTTGCCAGTTGGGTCGTTCCCCTTTTTCATAGACAATGATATATCCCCTCCGAAAAGAAAGTCTTTTTTCTTCCTAAATATTCAGTTTCACGTTTTTTTTTCACAAAAATTATTTTGTCAGTACAATCATTCGTTTTTTATTATTACTGTTTTTTACAAAATAATTGTGACATAATATTCAAAAAGTGTGATGGAGGTGATGTCGGTAGAAAAAACGTCTAGTGTTACGGAGGATTGTCGGTAGAAAAGAACAGCGTCCCAGTTATGGATAAGTTCCATGTATTCTATTGCCATCAACCGGGGATAAATCTAGAGTCCAGGCTGCTACTGAGAACAGTGGAGGTCTGCCCGGCTTGGGCAGAGCACCGCCGTGTTCTCACGGAGGCGATCGGCGGCGCCGATCTCTCGCGTCCGAGCCCGGTCCAGGCCATGGTGCGGAGCGAGAGTCCATGGGAGGCCGTCACCTCCTTCTGCGAAGCGGTAATGCTCGCGAAGGAGGAGGCGGAACGCGTGAGGGAGAGGCAGCCTCACGCCCTCAGTCGCCGCAGGAGACGCCCTGGGCGGCGGGAATCGATAGCCGATTCCCGGCCACCGTAGGCGCGGGCTTGCGGACGGTGAGTAGTGGGTAGCTCGCCGTCCGGTGAGGACCAGGCCCGGGTCGACGGCGCGTTGTGTTCCACGCGCGCCTCAAAGAGATGTCAGCAAAAGATGGGGTCCAATAGGGCCGATGCCGCTGGGGTCGCGGGTTGTTTGAAAAAGCCACATTGGTGGGTTTTAGTCAGTAAAAGTCTGACACGCCCTTCCGCTCCACCCAGAGCGGGAGAAGTTATTTGATGATTTCCCATCCACAAAAAAAAAAGGCTGCTACTGAGAATTATTTATAACTCAAAGCTATATTCATATAAACACAGAGCTTTGTTGTAATTCCGGCCACGTTCCCACCAAAGGTAAAATAAAAACCAAATGTGAAAAAACGCCCCAAACGACATCCAATAGTTTGTCAAGAGTAAATTGGTCGCGTACCCTCGGGATGTCACTATTGATGTGTCTAACTAAAAAACTCTATCCATCATAATCATCCATCTTTCAATGTCCAATCTAAAAATATTTTTCGGAGGTAAAACTTTTAGCGCTTGTTGACTTTTCATTAGGATCATAAGGAACAAACGCTGATAAAAAATGTTTGAGCGCCCACCGATATTCTATTAAGCGCATTTACCCTCCACAATGGACTTAACGAAGCATAAAATTATTCACGAGGACTGTAGGAAACGTTCGTCTCATGTACTTTAGATAGCTGTGTACACAAACTTTCTACTGATAAAAAGCTTAGAATGGCCCTCTCGAAAATTATTCCGCAAAATTGTTATTTTCATGGCTCCCGTTAAAAAATATAGGTACCATTCCTTATTCTTTGCGCTCCTAGAGGGGCACAATAATGACGTTCGTAGACTTACAAAGCGGTTAAGTTGCTTTTTTTAAATAAATAAACAGCTTTTAAGCCACTTTGCTGTTATATTGTATGTTTTTTCATATTTTTTGTCAGCTGTTAAAATTTTACGTGTTTAATAAAGACGTTTTTTTCAATACGAAAATGTGGTATTTTTTTTTGTACGTAGGTCATATATAGTTTTCTATATAATTTTCCAATGCATGTGCTCGTAAAGAGTGTTTTCAAAGCAGCGAAATTGTGCAGAAAGTGCCACTTTTTCGCACTAGTGCTTTTTACTTTTCAGTTTCTTTTTTTTATTTTGAACTCCATCGTAAGCCCGACACAAAGAGTTTTTATTATTTGAGAAAAGTTTTACAAATTAGTCAAGTACAGATTCATATAAAAGGTACAATAAAACTAATATTTCATTAAACGCGTTATTAATTACCTACCGTAGATTTTGATTTTGATCAATAAATTAATTTTAAATATTCATTCATTCTGCTAAAAATTTCGAGTTCAAGTGACGAGTTAATTAATTTAACCCTGGAAAATGTTATTCAATAAGCACAAAATGCTAACAACAGCCTCTTACCGGCTAAATCAAAAGAAAAATACTTTGTCAATATATTTTTTTTTTATTTCCTCGCACAATGCATAGTAAAACGTTGTATGATACACGTGCGTAAGATGATTTCCGACTTGTGTCGACTTAACACTCGCTCGCCACCTACTTTCCGCACTTGTAGCATAAATAACTATTTTGGACCAGCTACTTGTAAATACTCGTAAATTATATTATACTAGTAATATTTGAATTTCGGAGTAATTGCCCCTGTGATTTTATAACTAAAGCAAATTCTATACTTAAGGTTTTTACCGGCGCCAACGACCTTGCGTGTGTGGGCGGAGCTTTGTACTACTCCCCGCACCACCCGAACCTAAACATCGCGCGCGATGCTTCGCTAGGGTGTACACGATTACTACCGCGTGCGACATTGAGTAATTAATAAATAACAGCCGTCTTATTACAAAAGATTTAAACACATGTTCAACGCGTATTTTATGTTTTTTTATGTATGGAGTTTGACGTTAGACATGCGTTGAACATGTTTTTAAACCTTTTGTAGTAAGACCGCAGATGTTTTTATAAATACCTACATATAAGGTATTCAAAAATTAACTTTACAATCTTTAAGGAGTGGCAACACATAAAACATCTTGTTTAGATATTTCTTTATTAGTCACATCAATCACATTCTGAAATAAAAGTACAGACGCCAGCAGATCAACCTACCCGAAACTGTCAGATTTTCGCAATCAACCTTGAACCTAAAGCTTTAGCAATAAAGTCTAAAATCTATTAAAGAAATCTGACAGATTGTAGTAGCTTGATGTGCTGGCGTCTGTACCTTTCTACAAGTTAACAATTATACAACGTGGCGCTGCTATGGCGACATGAAATTAACACACGTATATGGTTCCACAATCACGTTTTATAAGGATATTTTAATTTCATTAAACGTTATCCAGTATTGCAGTGCGATCCGCCGTTGCAAGCGGACGCGCTTACACTGTAAGCGGGAATTATTATTTTGCGCCGAGCGCGGCAAGTGCCGCTACCACCATGCGTTCGGAAGAACTTGTGGCGAATGAGGTCCTGGCATTCCTGCAGTACCAGCTGGATGTTATGGACGAGATCAGTGTGATCCAGATCTGCAAATCCAACTTCAATGAAGAGGAGATACGCAGGGCGAAAACACTGCTGTATGAGTCGCTACATATGGCCGACCGAATGCCGTCCCGCAGGAGGGATGAAAAGGGAGAGAGGAGTCTTCAAGATATTATAAAAGTGTTGAAGGAGACCGACCCGGACGACGTGCCGACTTTCGTGGCGAAGGATTTGCGCAAGCTGCCCCCCCGTCACATTCGACCACGTCGACGTCACCAGACTGCTGCGGGATATCACAACCCTAAGAGCAAGCCTGGTCGAGATGCAGTTAAAGTTGGAAGCATCGCAATCCACCATCAGTGATCTACGTTCTGAGGTAGCAGATTTACGCAACACGGTATGTAGGTCACACGAGCCAGCTACCAACGTCAACGCACGTCACGGCGCATCCATCGCATCGCAGCTGAGTTTCGAGTCAGCAAAATTGAACTCATCGTCAGCAGCCGTCATTGCAAGCGATGCACAACCGCGCCCCGCCCTCCCCACGTCCCCCATCGTTGGGACGCCGACCAATATTAGCTCGTCAACACCGGGACGTGCTTATTCGGCTGCTGTTACTAAAGCTCCCGCAAATCAACAGAGGCAACCAAGGGGTGCACAAAGGCCCTCCGAAGCAGTTCGAAGCTCATTACCGCCGGTAACAAGCCAAACGCAGGTCGATGAAGAAGGCTTCATTCGCGTGGAGAAGAAGAAGAAGAAGAAGAAGCCTGCTTGTCGAAATCAATGCGGTACCGCTGGTCCCGACATGTCACTACGTCCCGCTATTCCATCGACGCAGCTGTACGTGTCACGATTACATCACTCCACGAATGTAGAGGAGGTCGTGGAGTACATCAGGATGAAGACCAAGTTCACATTAAGAGTCGAGAAGTTGGAGTCGCGCCATAAGATTAACTTCAAATCTTTTGTGGTGCGGGTTCCGACTCATCACCTGGAAACTTTCATGAAGGAAGAATTTTGGCCGACGGGTGTCGTGTATCGGCGTTTTCGCGGAAGGCTACATGACACCACGATTCAGCGCAATACGTCGCCGAACCAACGTAGTAAATAGATTTTGTACCTACTGATGTTTTTATTATGTATTAGATTTTTTTGTAAGATTAGTTTATGTATTTTATCTATGGGCCCTTAGTTGCCTGAAAATAAAGCAATTATTATTATTATTATTGATTTATTTATAATTTTCTAAAATAGCATCTTAGAGCAACCTGTATAGCGCAGAGATGAATTTAAAAAGCGAACGAAAAAAGGGTAAGGGATTTTGAACACTATATGATATTAAATTCATGTTATGTAGGACCTGATACTCGCATGGAACCCTAGAGGTACATCTAGACGATAGCGAAAGAGCCTACTCCTCAAATAAAAATGTAGGTACTATAAGACAAGATCGTAGTGTGTGTCCAAGGATATGTTCAAGAACCAAGAATATTAGTAGCTAAAAACAATCGGTATCGGCATTTATTTCAATGCTTGCACGTACGAAGTTGCGGGCATTGCTAGTATCATAACTTTTTTGTTGATATGCATGTCTTTCAAAAAGAAAACCAATATTGGCAGCATAAACTTGTTTATTGACAGATTACTCAAAATTCATTAAAATTTAATTGTCTTTCGGTCAATGTTTTTCTTCTTTTTATTTGAACTTCTTCATCATCGCTTATATTACCGAATTCTTGAATTGAAGCATTCGGAAAGTCAGTAGAGTAATAAAAAGTATTTTCTTTCTCTTCTTCATTTACTTGAATCTTGCTTTCTTTCTTGCCTGTTTTCATTTCCGTGTATTTCCTTTTTGTGGTATTTGGTTTCTGGTTTTCTACCTCTTCATGTTCCTTCGTTTTTTTATCATTAATGAGCAAGTATGTTGAGGGGATCGTGATGTTTCTTTGTCCCATTTTCTTCCCTGTTTCCATCTTCTTTTTGAGATTTCGTTTTTTTTTGTCTTTGTTTACTTCCCATCTTGAACACACCTTGCTTTAGAAAGCGATTGTTTAGATACAATTTTTTTTACTATAATATAACAAATCACACTGAATACACTAACTAATATTAATAAAGTAAAAGTATTCACACAAAAAAATATAGTCACGTAACTAGGTAGGTAAGATACCAAAAATTAAATGAAACTGTCCGTGTGGCTACACTATTCACAAAAAAAAACAATGTTTATCGAAGCGAGGAGGTCGTCACGCAAAGCAGCACAGGTCCGTCCAGCAACACGTCTCGCCCCGAACTGAGATTTTGGGCGAGAGCGGGGCGCAGCGTAAATTTGCCGCTAAGGATTTGCTTTGTAAATTAATTTAAAATAAAATAAAAATAATTTAAAAAAAGTAATAACATGAAATCATTTCTTATTATTTTGTAGAGAACTGTATAAATTTATGAACACTTTTAATGAAAATTGTAGGAGTAATATGGTAAAAACTGGAAAGAACAGACCTGGGTTTAGCTTTTTTTTTCTTTAGTTATATAAACTAAAACAGATTTCTCGACACATGAAATCACTTCTTATGTACTGTAGATTATTGTATTTTTTTTTTTTTCTATCAAAAATCTGCTATAGTTACTGTAAAAAATGGACACAAAGTTACTTAGTTTCGCCGTATTTTAGGGAGGACGGGCCTTAATTCAGTTGACAGGTTTATTCTAAAACTGTATTGTATTATATTACATGTAAGCACAGGCTGGGAGTGTGGATGACTTGAATAGAAAATTAATATATCAATTTTATCACAGCATAAAATCTTATTTATGGTCAAACGAAACTATTTTGTAGCAGAACGGCGAATCAAAGGGAATAGAGCAATTCAAAAGACTTTTCCAGTGGAAATTTTATTCGAATCTTTATTATTCCATCGAGGCACTATTATGCAAATTAAAAACATTTAGAATTCACTCGCTCACTGTTGAGTGCTAAAACATTTTTCACGTATATTTTAAAATCGGGTGATGCCAGCTTTTTTGAGTGTACAAAACATTTTAGGTGATAATGAGATTTGAATGTTCATGCACGCCATGACGTCACGTATACTATTTTCTACTTTTCATTCTTCGAAATGATAATAAATGAATGTTCGATATTAACCGTCTATGTTTTCACCCTTTTGTTTTTATTTAATATAGATTTTAGGTACACACTACCAGGCTTATTTTATATTACATGATTCTGCATAAAAATTATAGTAGCACAGCCAACGAAATTAAATGTTGCGCAAATTGACAATCTACGCCAATTTGCCGGGTAATAGCAATTTATATAACTGAAAATTCATGTTGGTAGTCAATTTGCTCAACAATTCCTTATGTCAAGACAATCATAATTATATAAATGGACAGGTACCTGGATAATAAATAGCTTCTTTTCTCATGGCATATTTTGCCTGTGGTATTCTTAGTGTGCAGATGAATTCCGCCGGTGAAGGCAGGTCCGCATCATTGAGGGTCACGGACGAGACTGCTGAGTACCTTCCATTGACTAGATGTACTCTGTGGTCCACTCCTTGTAGGTGCCTGCGTAAACGAAACACGATCATGAGTTAAAATCAACAGTAAATGATGAATTTGTACAGTTCTGAAAGTGTAATATGATGGGTACTTGTAATCCATGACCATGTAGATGAAGTTATCAATAAAATATTATTTTAGATTGCAACCCAGTTACTGGGTAGACTAATCTTTACCCAGTAACTGGGTTGTGGAGGTGAGGTAGGCAGTCGCTCTATGTACAATACTGGTACTCAGCTGCATCTGGTTAGACTGGAAGTCGACCTCAACATACTTGGGAAACGGCTAGGCAGATGATGAAGAAATCTTTAGGAAGTCCTAAAGACTACACTCTAGTTAAATTATGTTTTATTGCTTTACAAAATACCGGAATAGCTTACTACATAAGCTGCAGTCAAACGCATCTATTTTTTTATCTCCTATCATGATACATCACAAATTATTTATTAACCATTTAGGTCAATAAATAAAATCAAATCAAAGTAAAAGTCATTATTACCTATTCAAATTAGGCTGAAAATCAGCTTTTTAGGGTTCCGTAGTCAACAAGGAACCCTTATAGTTTCGCCATGTCCGTCCGTCTGTCCGCAGGTTAGCTCTAGCACTCTGAGTTGTAATTTGGCATGGTTATGCAATGACATATTAATCACGCCGACAAAGCGGTAACATAAAATCCTTTTTTTCGATATGATTTTTTCTCGTCTTTCCCTTGGTGTGGCCGTTCAAAAATATTGCGTGTCTGTGAAAACTATTTTTAGATTAAGGGATCCTTTTTCGAAAGTGCAAATTTTTGTTAGAGTCTAGTTAGTGTTCCTGAAAGTTAAATGGAGGAAGATAAAAGGAAAACTATCACACCAAGGGCCGGCTTTTTGATCCGTAGTTAACTCAACCAATGGTTAAACATAGTAACTAATGGTTGAATTTTGTCTAAATGTGACATCTAAGTGGCTAGTGTGTGATCAAAAAACCGGCCGTTAGTCGGGTTTACTTGTTAACGAGGAGTATCTGACCGAACAATACAACACTTTGGCAAAAAAAAAATACTGTCAGAATTCGAAGGGTTTTCACAGCAAACCATCACCGATACTTAAATAGCCATATTACATTAATTTAATGGTCCTTTTATATTTAATCCTGATATATTATTATCCATACTTTACCCGGTCGCGGCTATAAATTTCTGGTTAATGCCGCCTAACTCAACTGGGACTAATATTTAAGTGTATCAGCGCTATTCGAAGCCATTTCGATCTTACTTTGTATAGAAACTATTTTGTATGTAGCCATCTTGTTTTTAAACACTATAATAATGCTTTAGTAACAGTTTATTTCTTGTTGTAGTCCTGACTACAACAAATCTAAAGGATGTGTAATAAACCGGAGCAATTTAAAGGTTTATGAGATTATATCTTATTTTTTACAGCCTAATCTAATTGTTATTCTTATTATACTCTATGCTTACCGAAATCATTTTCATTATACACTATTTACCTGTTCTTGCCTCTTATCTGTTTTAATCTTTCCTTCGAGATTATTTTAGAGCAAGGACGTATCAATTGTCTAATTATACATGATCAGCCCCATGGACTAAATTGGGGCAAATTTCATGCCAGTTCTAAGAATAAACAAGGCAAGTAAAATAAAAGCGTGTTAATTAAGGCTGGAATTAAAAATCCGGTTCACTACGCAGCTCAACCATTGCCACAGTGTGGATAATTTGTTATTTCAGCCAATTTCAGTTTCATAATTTGGTTGAAAATCAACGAGCCATGTATGAATACGAATCTACCACTTTCACGCCAATCTTATTTCGAAAGAACAAAAGTAGTTTCCGAAATATAGTTTTATCAAAGACACAGTGGAAATCCAATTTATAACAAATGTAACCGCGCTGGTATTCTGGACAATCTCGCTTGGAAATAAACACTAGGTTTTTATCGTCACATTTATATACAAAATCTCACTTCATTTTACATGCATAAGTAAAAGTCTTAAAATGAAAGCATAATATTTTCTCCAGGGGTCAAAAAGGCAGATGAAAAATAAGAGTGGAACAACAGCAGCTGACATACCATTTAATTTAATTTCCAAAATTAACATCGCTCAGGGCTCTAAATTCAGATAGCTATAATTAAATTTCCCTACACAAATATTTTTCCCTGCTCCCTATTCATTACGGCGAGGATAAAAAAAGGAGAATGCATTTTCTGACTCTTTAAATAAAGAATGCGATGTTTTGCTTAAAAGATAGGGAGCACGCGGTAAAAAAATCACCGCAAATAATTCAAATCCTCGCCGAGTCTATGTTCGTAGTTTTTAAAACATTCTCCTTTGATTAAATTTTGTTGTTAGTTTCAAGACATATTTCCCCGAGGAGGGAAAACTTCATTGTTCCCAGCAAATATGTGGTCGCAGCTTGTAATGTTGGTTACACAAAGTTAAATTAGAAAGTTGAGATCGTTTTAGTTTCTACATTCATTATAAAAATATTCGTATGTTGTTTCTTGAGACGCTCACTGTACGTAGAATAGGTACGACTTTAGCTGTGTAGATGCTTTTAGAGACAACATAGTTATGTGAAACACGTGCAAGGTTTTCTCTGTACAAACGACTGGTAGGTATATCGGCTTCCCCCCCGGTGGGTTCATAGTCGTCTAGTCTATGGTAATAAATTAACTGTCAATCAAATACTTCAAGTTACCGATTGAATTTCCCGTTACGTCAAATTGCAACTTTAAAAATTTGCAAAATATGCAAATGCTCAGTGGCCAAAATTAAAATTTTTATCAAAGCATATTTTATAGCCAGGTACTTGGCATGTGAACCAGATGGTAGCCAACCCGACCAGTTTAATCTTGGCCTCAAACGTTGCCAAGTTCTTTTATTCCCCTATAATCAATTGTTCGAAATGAGATATTATTTTAAACTATACCCTGTGGATTTTTGAAAGATTGTAAAGTAAACTTTTGTAAAGCAGTCAGGTATTAAAACGTTCCAAATTGCCTTTTTACAATTTTAGATTAAATCTTTTAGGTTTTTTGATGGTTTGAGTGCTCTCCAGACACTTTAACTCAAGTATAGGTATGTTGACACTTATACAGCGTGCAGATGTTGATGGTTACAAATTGAACTTCATATAAAATAGTCCTTATTTCATGGTCAGTAAGACTCACATTCATAACGGCATAATTGGCGGTTTTGCCGTTATGAATGTGAGTCTTACTGACCGTGATATAAGGACTATTTTGCATTTGGCTGTGTTATAAATCACTAATTTCAAATTTTTGGTTTGTGCGGGTATTCATGCAAACCAGCGATATGTAACTAATGACGTTCCCAGTCTACAAACAAAAATTCATTCAAATACATACTATTAAATTAGTCACTATTATTAGTCAGCAGATTATTAAAAACCATAGTCGGTTCATGAATACTATTTACATTGTTAATTACGGTTCCGTACCCGAAGGGTGCCATTCGGAACCCTATTACTAAATCTTCGCTGTCCGTCGTCCGTCTGTCAGCGGTCTCATGAACCGTAATAGGTAAACAGTTTAAATTTTCACAGATTGTGTATCTCTACTACCGCTATAAGAAATAATAATAAATAGAAAATTAAAGGAAACAATCGTATATAAGAAACGTGTTTTTTTTTTAACTGAAGATTTTTTTTTAATTTATAGTGTTAAATATTGTATCACCATACGGAACCCTTCGTGTGCAAGTCCGACTCGCACTTGGCCGACTTTTTTTTCATTTCGATATATTTGGGTATTTTATGGTTTCAAAATACTCCTACTAGTATCGAGACATGCAAGTCAGTTGAATTCACCTACTACTGTTTCGCTGCTATGGTTTCGCGGCGGAAGTGTACTAAGGGCCTTATTGTCGTATTGTCGTTCCAACATAGTATGGGTGACAGGTCATATCATTACCCGTTTCAAGCAGTTTAATCATTTCTTTTTACTCCTTTATATACCTAAGTTCAGATTTAACCCCGTTAGGTCATTATGGAAATAAGCTCATGTAAATGAGCATGTGATGATTACTGAGTCAATATTTACGAAGTAATTACCGGAACGCACACATTACAAATTTCAGCATACAATCTGGACAACCGTGAGCAAAAATTTCACATCAATGGAATTCATTGCTGTTTTAAATCATAAATACAGTACAGTAGAGTACTTTTTTAAAAGAAACCTACCTACAAATCCGTCGATACTTTACACTTATATCAACACTAAATATTATATTATTTTTCTTAGATGCAAAAGCATCGGAAACTTTATTTTGTTTTAAGGCTGATTTTTCAATCGTCAAAATTTTTTTATCTGTGGAATAAATATGGCGGTTTGACATATTTTCTATAAAAAATCTGGCAAAACTCCAAACTTATTTCCCAAATAAGACTGAAAACAGCACCAATGCTGGAGTTCGCGCACCTTTACGTCGTAAAGCAGATAATTATAATACAAATTTTTCGGACTTAGATCTATTTATCATCTTACAAATTTCGAAATACTCTAATCCAAAAATTAACAATCTATCTGCCTAGCCTTTTCCCAACTATGTTGGGGTCGACTTCCAGTCTAACCGGATGCAGCTGAATACCAGTATTTCACATGGAGCGACTGCCTATCTGACCTCCACAACCCAGTTACTGGGTAATACTATACCCCTTGGTAAGACTGGTTGTCAGACTTTCGGGCTTCTGACGACCCGTAACGACTGTCAAAGATCCACGAATGACAGCCGGGACCAACGGCTTAACGTGCTTTCTGAGGCACGGAGGAGTCTCGGTATGAAAAGATGGTCACCCATCTACAAACCAACCCGTGCGGCTGTTACTAGTAAGCCACGAGCTCCTTTAATCCAAAAATTAACAAACTAAATAAATTTAGTAAAGTAAAAGTAAACTTTATAACTGTAACCGAAGCATAATGGTATGTACATTTCACTCGAATGCCTAGTTATAACTGCCGGCACGAATCTTGAGCGCTCGGTAGAGTGGTGGGGGTTGTTTTCGCATACGTATTGTTTCAGGAGTAAGATTCAAAATCGCTTAAAGTAATTCAAGGTCAGTATTCAAGTTACGTGCCGCCAACTATAGTTCTTAAATAAAAAAAATAATAGGTAACATGTGGATAACGTTGTGACCTACACATAAACTATTAACTATACGTAGATACTAAGGATTTTTAATTAAAGAACTTGTGTGTAATGGTTTGTTTTCCCAAAGAAATAAATAAAAGTTATCTGTCGATTGAAAAATTGGCCCTTAGTGTACAGAGATTTGCAATTATACCAAGTATGCGTAAAGAGGAAATTTTCAAAGTTCGTCAATGGTCGATTCGTACACTTGCAGAGTTGTTGTTGTTGAAGTTAATGTTCAGGTTGAAGCGCGAAGAGAAAAGATCACTTTGTTCCCGTTAGGTTTATTGCGTATAGTGTTTACACGTAATACTGTTGACGAATCCTTTCTCTAATGATAGTCACCGCGTAGCAGTAATCGCACTCGCTGATTTATTGAAATGTATGAATATTAATTTATACCTAGTAATTAAGTGACGCACGTTTTGGTGCAAGCCACCGCGTCAGCAGAACATGTACCGTTTAAGACTGTACTATCAACGATTTTTGTGCATCACCCCCATAAAGGCGCTTTTCGTATGCACGGGCCAGTGGCTAACCCCGCCTGCATTGTTTTCGTCCACCAATAGCGCTTCGCAATAACGTCAATAGAATACGTGGGTCAACGACAGACTGATATATTAGTTAAAAAAAGGGACATTGTTAATTTTAGTCTCATCCGTCTTAGACGACATTCTTCGTTCATTAGTCAAACAAAAACAATGAACTTTAAAAAAAGGTTAATCCTTCATTCATTGGTCAAACAAAAAAAAAGGCGTTGCAAGCTTAGATTTCAACGTGCATTCGAAAAACTTTTGAAAAGGGTCATGCGCAACGACCGCTGACTGTACAGTCAATTTACCAAACAAAGTTACGTTCGACGAAGTAGACAATAACCGTGAATTGATCTAACAATAGAACACGGAAACAATACGAAACTAAGCACCGTAGACCGTGAAATACCTGAAACCCCATCCAAATGGTTCGGGACATTCCATATCAAATTGCGCCCGGCACATTACATGGACACTTCCCGCAATGCGGTTGCTATGTGCCACGGGTAACTTCATACATCTATGTCTGACCACCTTACATAGATCCTTACCAACCCATGTGACATCAGCAATCGCATCGACAAAGGGAGGTGAGTGAGGTCTATCTAAGATGGCCACCTCAATTCCTTATCAAGAAATTGGAAATGGTGGAAATTAGAGGGAAATCAGAGGACTGTTCTCTAATTCCTCATCTTGTAAACTATTGTGGCGAGGTTGGAACTTGGAACCGACCTTTGTAGAGAACAATTACAACGTTTAATCAAGAAATTGTAGCAAATTCTTCATCGTTGCTGTAACTGTTACCTTCATTAAATTAACACTTTGCTATGAAAAAATAAAGCGTTATTTAATTTAGATATTTTGTTGTTCTCATTCATTATGTGATACTTGCAGTGCCCCGCAGTTTCATCCGCGTAAGTCTCAAACCCGTAAGAATATCGGAATAAAAAGTATCCAGGTTATGAACTATCTGTGTGCAAAATTTCATCAAAATCAGTTCAGTAGTTTTTGCGTGAAAGAGTAATAAACATCCATCCATGCATCCATCGAAACTTTCGCATTTATAAAATTACGAGCAGCGCCCCGCGGTTTCACCCGCGTAAGTCTCGAACCCTTAAGAGAATCGGTATAAAAAGTATCGTATGTGTTATTCCAGGTTATGAACAATTTGTGTGCCAAATTTCATCAATATCCGTTAAGTAGTTGTTGCGTAAAAGAGTAACAAACATCCATCCATCCTCACAAACTTTCGCATTTAGAATATTAGTAGGATTAGTAGGATTGAACGTTTACTTCGAGGAAAGCCTACTTAAATTTTACTTTGAATATAAAAACTGCACTATAATCTTTGCTGTTAGCACGATTACTTAATTTTGTTGAGTTTATTTATATTATTAACTAGCGACCCGCCCCTTCACGTAGTTTTTATGACTTGACCAAACATCAAGATTTCTTTATTATTTGTAAGTTCAATATTGATGTTATAACATATATGTCGATAATTCCGATTTTCGCGAAAACCCTAGGGATATTGCGAAAACACGGATAATTAGACAATGGTGAAAACATTTCTCAATCTTACTGGAAAAAGATAGGATTTTTGCAAAAACATGATAGAAATCTTTAATTTAAGCGAAGACTCATATATAATAGGATTAGTAACATTGTCCTTAAAAACCAAGAGCCGGTTTTTTGACCCGTAGTTAACTCAACCAATGGTTAAACATAGTAACTAATGGTTGAATTTTGCCTAAATGTGTTTGCCAAAATTCCATTAGTTACTATTTTTTTACTTGAATGCGTTATCATGTATACCTAATACATTCATGTTAACTCATTCATGTTTATTCTTTCGCATTTAGCAAAATTACTATTGTTGAGTTAACTACGGATCAAAAAACCGGCCCTTGGTTAACCGGAATAAAGAACACGAAAGGATGGCACATGTAAGTGACAGTCCACTTTGTCAGCAATCATTTTCAGAACCCTGTTAGGGCTGGCCATGACTCGAGCTACCATCGATGCTGCGCGCTTGCGCATTATTGTGTAAAAACAATCTACACGCACTGCCATGGCAACCCCATGAGTTTTCTGAACGTGTTATTAAATTGGACACGAAGGGCTCCATACGACGCCCTTGAATATTTCTCCCACAAGCTGCACGTCTAAAGGTGGTACAGAATGCTCTAGAGAGCTTCACCTTTACGTCTGCAGTACAACGTGCAAACCTGCGGGCTATCATATTCGCACGCACAGAAAGAGCCATTCGTTCCATTTCAATGTCAGCATTGTCTTTAAGGGCAATGGTGGCCAAGTAACCTAGGTATTTAAATTGTTCCACTCGCTCAAGAAGAAGAAGAAGAGAAGAGAATATAATACTACGAATCTATCAACTATCTAGAAGTCAAATAATCTGCCTAGCCTTTTCCAAAATTTGTTGGGTCGGCTTCCCGTCTAACCAGATGCAGCTGTATACCAGTATTTTGCATGGAGCGACTGCCTATCTGACCACCACAACCCAGTAACTGAATAATACGATCCCTCTTGGTAAGACTTGTTGTCAGACTTTCGGGCTTTTGACGACCCGTAATGACTGTCAAAGATCCACGAATGACCAACGGCTAAACGAGCTTTCCGAGGCACGGAGGAGTCGTGGTATGTAAAGATGGCCACTCATCCACAGACCAACCCCGGCAAGCGTAGCTTAACCTGATGGATCGACCCATGGGACTTTTAGGCTCTCAGATAGCACTTAGAAGTATTTGTAGTAAATTCTCATGTTAATTATTTTAGTATGTTTGTGGTCTACACAACGATGAACCCACGACGTCCTAGTATAATGTTGAATAAATAAAAACTTGACAATGCTTCGTGGATGTACTTATAAGTACGCAAAGGAACTGTTGAGTATCATGAGTTCGACGTCACGGGCAATGTTCACTAGGAAATTCTCATAATGAATCCAGAGACTGGATTTGCGCACGATTATTGGCCTCTTAAGCCCTGTTACATAATGGGATTAATAAAATAATTGGCAATATGTGGGTGCACATACAACTTAAAGCCTTCGGGAAATAGAGGCGTAATGTTAAAACATACATACATACATAAACTCACACCTTCCCATGGGGGTAGGCAGAAACTACAGAACGCCACCTGCTACAATCCTTTTGTACTCCTTTTGCCTCGTTTACATTCATACATCTGGTCATATACGCGCACCGGTTGCGAGTACTACGCACCTGAACCTTCTGAAGAACATCACCAATAAGGTCATTGTTAACATGTTGGATTATTTAAATAGTTAGCGTAGCACTGTCGTGCAGAAATAACAAATTTTCGAACTGCAACGAAGTATTTGATAACTGTGTTGCACGAAACTACATTTACGAGTAACCTACATTCAAAATACTCCGACCATTTTGACAGAGAAATAACTAATACTCTTATATTCTCCCACTCGCAAAAAAAAAGGAGAGGAGTAGTTAGTCGTGTCTAACTTTTTTTTAAAGCGAATTATCCCGCTTGGAACTTTAATTACTAGGAGTTTTTGAATTGCATACATAGTTCTAGTGATGATTTCAAAGAATGTTCTGGCATCGTTCAGTAGTTTTGAATTATACGTTTCGCATGTATGGTTTCGTATGGTAGTATATTTAGTTCCATGTTTCAAAGGCTATAATAGAATATCTCCTGGCCTTCACAGAAAAACCACCCAAGTGCGTATTGGACCACGCAAAATGAAGGGTTCTGTAGTTGGGATGAATTTATCCCCAGAACAAACTTAATATTGTAGTTGAAAAGCATGTTCTCCCATACATGCCAACTGCAAATGTAAGTTTGTACGCACAATATTGAGAGATTTGCCATGTTATAAGACCTTAGACTTCTTATAAGTTTTCCTGTAATCTATAGATATAGAACTATTTTCTGTAATTTTTTTTCAAAATTTTAGGCATAATGGTTTCGGAGATAAGTGAGGGAATAGTCAATTTTCGTCTGTTTTCTTAAATAACTTTAAAACAGTTTATTTGAAAATTATAAATATATATATATACGAGTATATATTTGAGACCATTACAGTAAGTCCTTTCATTTGATATATCACAACGTACATTTGATTTTAGGCTCAGTACTTTCGTAAATAAGGGGAGGCCTTATCTCCGAAAGTACTGAGCCTAAAATTTTGAAAAAAAAAATACAGAAAATAGTTCTATATCTATAGATTACAGGAAAACTTCTCAGCAAACAATTCCGAGGCGCTGCAGAAACGGGGCAGTCGTAAGAACATCCTGAAAGTATTACATATATTGTACGCGCAGGGCATCCAGCGATCTCTTGGTATCGTTGAACCATAGACTGTTTGTGTAAAAGCTCTGACACTAGCCCTTGAACAGATATGTATTCCAAAGTTGCCTAGAAGAGATCGCAGAAAGCGTTAAGGTCGCCCATTGTATTTTATAGTGTTAAAATTATTATTTAGCTATGTTTTTTTTCTAATGTACAATAAAATATAAATAAACAAATAAAATTGTGTGTTAGAAACAAGGAGTGTTATCCCTCCCTTCACTGTTTATTGAATAAAAATAGAGCCAAGAGATCTTATTATGGCACTGTTGGAGGAATATTGCTGTCAGGTACTGATTGGGTCACAAAACAAATGCAACTCTACAGGGTATATTGTAATAAGGAACTACTTACTTTTCTGGCGTTGCTATGGTGAGGTTCGGCGAAGGGAATGCTCCTTCCGCCGCACAGATGACGTTCACCGTGTCGTCATCCGTCTTGTTCTGGGTCAGCCGGAAACTCGTCTCCGGCACTGGAATTTGATAGTTTTATACACGACATTAAAGGTTTGTTTGTGGAGATTATGAGTGGGTGTGTAAGTGTCGAGTTAGAGGCAAATAGACGCCTTATGTGTGTGTTGAGGACTTTGAGAAAGCGTTGATGAGGCAAAGAGAAGTGCATGTTTCAGCTATCCCACTTCTGCAAATGTGGGTTTAATAAGGCCACGTTATAGGTAACCATTTAAAGATTTAACAGGTAACTAGGTACAGACGCCAGCACATCAAAGCAGCAAATTAGCGATAGTCGATTCAGCGATAAAGTTGAAAATCAATTAAGAGGGCTGTCGCATTTTGTGACCTCTCTCGCTCACACGGGACCAAATTATTAAGATTATTAAATGAAAGGATGCCTTTTTTAAAAATGTTATCAATTAGCGAATTAGTAAATTATACTTATTTAATAGGTAACTATTAAAAACCATTTCTATTTTGTTATCTAATGAAATAAGCTCAAAAGGTTTTATGATCTGGTTTTGATATTTTTGAAATAAATTACACAATAAAAATTTGTTTTTAATAATTGCCTATTAAATTAATATTATTTACTAGGTCGCTAATTGATTACATTTTTCAAAAAAAAAAAAACATCTTTTCATTTTACATTCTTTAAAATTTGGTCACGTGTGAGCGAGAGTGGTGACAAAACGAAACAACCCTCTTAAAGAAATTTGACAGATTGTAGTAGCTTGATGTGTTGGCGTCTGTACATAAACATAATTCAAAAGTCACCATTATGTCTCATACCTAACTACCCTTCACTATAAGGTGCATTAGGGCAACGTAAACATTGTTAAGCCCGTTTAAAAGTTAAGTGTATTCGGGGGAGCAGAACTCATTTTAAATCAGATTAGCCCGATTTGCAATATTTTTTGAAAAGTAAAAATCTGCCTAGCCTTTTCCCAACTATGTTGGGGTCGGCTTCCAGTCTAACCGGATGCAGCTGAATACCAGTATTTTACATGGAGCGACTGCCTATCTGACCTCCACAACCCAGTTACTGGGTAATACGATACCCCTTGGTAAGACTGGTTGTCAGACTTTCGGGCTTCTGACGACCCGTAACGACTGTCAAAGATCCACGAATGACAGCCGGGACCAACGGCTTAACGTGCTTTCCGAGGCACGGAGGAGTCTCGGTATGTAAATATGGTCACCCATCCACAGACCAACCCCGGCAAGCGTAGCTTAACCTGATGAATCGACCCGTGCGGCTGTTATTACTTAGCCACGAGCTCCTCCACATTTTTTGAAAAGTAAATGAACTAAAAACTCTTAATTTCAAACTAAAAACTCAACAGACTACAATAAACTAATACATTGCTTACTCACAATAAAAACAAAATAGAAATACTTGCTGAATACTAACAGTTTGTTAACCAACAGTTAACGATCTCTATTAAATTATTCTTCCCACAGTTAACTTTTATAACTTACTTCGAACACGCAGCTGATACGTTTTCTTTCTTTCTTTCCTGTTTTAATGAATTGGCCAAGTGCATGTCAACTCGAAATTAGGTTGGGGATCGGGCCAAGTTCCACCAATTGTGGTTACAAACGTTGTTTTTCTAAAAAGAATGACCAAAATAAAACGGTAGCGGTCCTAGGGAAAGAATGTTCGACAAAAAGCAACGAGAAAATATAATCCAGGGTTTGAACTTTATTTTTTAGAACCTACAATCATCATCATCTGCCTAGCCTTTTCCCAACTATGTTGGGGTCGGCTTCCAGTCTAACCGGATGCAGCTGAATACCAGTATTTTACATGGAGCGACTGCCTATCTGACCTCCACAACCCAGTTACTGGGTAATACGATACCCCTTGGTAAGACTGGTTGTCAGACTTTCGGGCTTCTGACGACCCGTAACGACTGTCAAAGATCCACGAATGACAGCCGGGACCAACGGCTTAACGTGCTTTCCGAGGCACGGAGGAGTCTCGATATGTAAAGATGGTCACCCATCCACAGACCAACCCCGGCAAGCGTAGCTTAACCTGATGGATCGACCCGTGCGGCTGTTATTACTTAGCCACGAGCTCCTCCTTTTTAGAACCTACAATATTTTTTTTTTACTCCCTTAAAGTACATCCCTCATTTAACATAACACGCTGTATAACAAAGCGACACGAGCAATGTACACTGCGCTAACTTGAATTTTAGGCAATTTCGTTTTTAATACGAAATTATTTATAATGCGGACTATAAATTTGTACAAAAATTACATAGTAATTCCAAAAAATAACGAAGTTACATATTTAACACAACGCTAAGTGAAGAAAGTAATTTTTGAAATCGCGCGATACACATTACGCTATACGAGTATTCTCTTAGTTAGCCCAGTGTAGTCCGTTTCTGAACGTTCGTAACAAAAAAGGCATGACTTAGCTGAGAGTAGGTACACTCTTAGGAGTACTTATTACATAGTGGTTTAAGGTATTGCTTTTTGTTGTTTTTACTGTTGTAAAGAATTTGTTTTGTTTTTTTTTTTTATTTTAGTCATAGTTTGGCAATTATAATGAAATTAATGTATTGTATTATCATTCTCGCCTTTTGCCATACCCTAATATAGTTGCTAACATGAGTTGGCGAATTTTATTACACATTTTTTTTTTTTTTTAATACGGACCTATCGCAGTTTGCTCCGGGAGCATTGACTGCTTAACCGAGCGTTGGCGGGGCCAGAAGGGCCTCTCGCCGGGTTAGAAATTAAACTCTAAGTAGCGCAGCTAAGGGCGTCCCATAGTGGGACTCGAACCTAGGCTTAGGGCGCTACTGTCTACTGAGCAAGTGGAGACTTGTTCCATCGGTATGTTATTATTATTAGGGGCGTTTAAAACTCCTTGCTCCGCACGGGCGGGCGGGTGCAAGGGTCGGGGGGATTGACATACTACTCGATGCCGCGGTGATACTCGCCGGCGGGTACGGAAGTTAGGACGTCTGTCATGTGTAGTGTTTAGAGTTTTACGGACCGACTTCATACTCTCTTGGTAGAGAGTGATGTCGTCGTCTGGATCTAACATAGCGTGTTTGGGGTGCCGTGTGCGGGAGATGCATGACGGTGTGTATCGAGTGGCTGCTGTCAATAGTGGGTTAGTGTGTGTAGTAGCTGAATCGAAAAAACGTTTGCTCGCTTTTTTGAAATATTGCCTGATGGTCGGCAGATTTAAATCGACGTGGAGTTGGTCATTGCGTACGTACTAGGGGCAGCCCGTGGCTCGTCGCATGAATCGATTTTGGAGGGTTTGTAGCTTTTTAAAGCGTGACGGCTTAACGTGTGTGAACACTACGCTAGCGCATGTCATAATGGGGCGTATACACGTGGTGTAAATTCGCAGCTTTGACCTGAGGGCTAGTTTACTGCGTGTATTGAGAAGTGAATGGAGGCGACCGAGAGCAAAAGCAGCACGGTTACGTACAGTATTTATGTGCTCGGTGAATTTCAATTTGTTGTCGAGGGTAACCCCTAGGTATTTGGTCATACGTTCCCAATGGACTTGTTGACCGGACACAGTTACGGGTCGGGTGCGGGTATGTGCCTCGCTGTTTTTGCCGTTCTTGACAAAGAGTACAGCTGCACTTTTGGTTGGGTTGAGTTCGATCCTCCATTTCCTAAACCACTGCTCGAGAGCGTCGGCTGCGGACTGGAGGTGTCGGGTTATGTACTCGGTGCGGTGACCTGAGTAATAGATAGCCGTGAAGTCAGCGAATAGGGCCAACTGACATGTACTATGTTTGGGAATGTCACTCGTATAGAGTGAGAAGCGGGGGGGGGGGGAGCACTGAGCCCTGGGGGACCCCAGCTCGGATCGGGTGCGAATTTTATTACACATTAACTTATCGGCTTTTTAGTGTACACACGGCTAACTCGGGTTAAATTCAAAACTAACAATGAATAAAAAAATTACATAAGGAAATTCCTTGTATTATCGAGAGAACTGACAACCGTAAAAAAATAAATAAAATTATCTTTATTAATGAAAAAAGTTATCCTCTGGTGTAAAATAGACTTTTTCAAGTTAGCGTAGTGTTCATTGCTGATGTCGAAAATACCTATAGATAGTTCAGGAAGTTATATAATTAGTGTTGAATAAGAAATTAGACTGTGAAAGTACGAGTACATTTCAATAGATGTTCAGGTTTTTAGATTTTTTAACGCAAGTGAAACTCTTTGGTGAAATGTAACATTATTACATGCCCTCCCTTAAATGCACAGTTATTTGTTTTTCTTTACATAAAAGTACGTAATCCACAATATAAAAAGCTACTATACTGGTAGCATTTTCCCATGTTACTAGTACAGCAGTATACATAACCCCGATTGCATAAAGTCGAATTGGAATAGAGCAATTCGGTATAGTTTTATTTGGCTGGAAGGCTTACAAGTGTCATTGACACAAAAAGAGCGGGCTGCGGATAGCAGATGTTGAATGTATAAAACTAGCTTGGTTAAACAAAAAGGATATCCGATTTAAGGGAGAAGCTGTAGCGAGTAGTATAGGCCAAAAAAAGGTAGACTTTAAAAATGAAGTTTAAGAAGAAAATAGTAATAACTAACCAAGGAGATTACATAAAGGTTGATAAACTCGACATCGATTAAAAGTGATCATTAAGATCTAGTTTCTAAGAAGGTGGTACGGACTTGTGTTAAGTGCAATAAATACTATTCCAGTTTTAAAATAATTATTACGTAAAAAGAAAATAAGTTAGATTAAAATTACTTATTAGTCCTAAAGACTAAATCAAGAGCTTAATCGGAAAGAAAGGTTTATGCAAATGTTCAGTTCAGTATGTCAAAACATTTTGTATTTGTCATCGTGAAATAAAAAATAACAACATCACAAACAGTTGTTTACTTAACCTCAAATGAATGATTACAATATTATTTATGTTGAAATTTGTACGCAATTTATTCTTATAAATAACATCAAAAATGCCTACAACATTATTATCCATCTACGGCAACATGTAACACAACAAGTTAATAAAAAACTTGTAAAAGATAACAGACCTTAAGAAGGTGGCTGGGACAGGCTGGATGCGGAAGGCAGAGGACAGAGTGTTATGGCGCAGCCTGGGAGAGGCATATGTCCAGCAGTGGACTGTGATAGGCTGAGTTGATTGATTGAAAAGATAACAGCAGCACAGACTAAAAGCTTGTAAAAGATAACATACCTTAAGAAGGTGGCTGGGACAGGCTGGATGCGGAAGGCAGAGGACACGGTATTGTGGCGCAGCTTGGGAGAGGCCTATGTCCAGCAGTGGACTGTGATAGGCTGAGTTGATTGATTGAAAAGATCACAGCAGCACAGACTAAAAGCTTGTAAAAGATAACATATCTTAAGAAGGTGGCTGGGACAGGCTGGATGCGGAAGGCAGAGGACACGGTATTGTGGCGCAGCTTGGGAGAGGCCTATGTCTAGCAGTGGACTGTGATAGGCTGAGTTGATTGATTGAAAAGGTAACAGCAGCACAGACTAAAAGCTTGTAAAAGATAACATATCTTAAGAAGGTGGCTGGGAGAGGATGGATGCGGAAGGCAGAGGACATAGTGTTATGGCGCAGCCTGAGAGTGGCATATGTTCAGCAGTGGACTGTGATAGGCTGAGTTGATTGATTGAAAAGATAACAGCAGCACAGACTAAAAGCTTGTAAAAGATAACATATCTTAAGAAGGTGGCTGGGACAGGCTGGATGCGGAAGGCAGAGGACACGGTATTGTGGCGCAGCTTGGGAGAGGCCTATGTCCAGCAGTGGACTGTGATAGGCTGAGTTGATTGATTGAAAAGGTAACAGCAGCACAGACTAAAAGCTTGTAAAAGATAACATATCTTAAGAAGGTGGCTGGGAGAGGATGGATGCGGAAGGCAGAGGACATAGTGTTATGGCGCAGCCTGGGAGTGGCATATGTTCAGCAGTGGACTGTGATAGGCTGAGTTGATTGATTGAAAAGATAACAGTAGGACAGACTGCACTGTGGCTAATTTTATCAACCAATAGTTTAGTTTCACTTACGTAATGTCCTATTATTTATAAAGATAATCACTAATCATTATCAAACGAAGATAATACACAAAGCAAGGATGGGTTAACCACACGACGGTAAAAGGGATTAGACATAATGAACTTTCGAAGTGCCAGTAACCACTTTAAACGTTGAGTTGTAATAATGAAAAATTATAATTACACATACATCATTATTAATTGGGTCATACTCAAATAATAAAATCAATATTGATTCTGAATTTGTTACAGCTCAAGTGTGATACACAGTAAATAAAGGACATGAAACTGGACGAAATAACAGAGAATAATGTAGTCGTTCTTTTATCAAATTAATAAAAACTGGCACAATAAAATTGTGTGAAAGATGATATGACCAGAAAGGGGATAGATACTGAGCCGACATGAAAGAAAAATGGAATAAGAGCAAGGGGATGATGATGCTGATATAATACTGGTTTAAGTTTTTTCAATTCGGAATTAGCTTTTAAGTAAGCCTATGGGTATCTGAATTCTCATCTCTAATAGTTAGTATCTCTAATACGAGTAGCTAGTTAGTAATAATACAAGTCAGTCGTCAACTTTGAAGGGGCACAACTTTATAACAGAATATACAGGGTTATTGGTAAAACACCAGCAACCTCTTAAGGGGTCATTGTACTTTTACTATGGGACCAAATCTGAAATCGCAAAAAAAAAATCAGCTGTTCAGTACATTTTGATGAATTATGCAAACATAAATGTACTGAACAGCTGATTTTTTTTTCGCGTTTCCAGGTTTGGTCCTATAGTAAAAGTTGTTCATAATGATGAGTACAATGACCCCTTAAGAGGTTGCTGGCGTTTTACCAATAACCCTGTAGAGGGTACTCTAGTATAAGAAATTTACACTTGTACAATGCGTTCAGTACACAACTTAATCAGTACATAATTGCGGATCAATCACTTCTGGAGAAATGAAGGCATCAGGAGGGTATCTGGTTTGTAATGTATGTTTTAGTATTGTTCTGAAGTAAGTGACATATGTCTTTATTGAGAATAAAGTTTCTTTAAACCTAGATACCGTAATAAATGAAAAATACTATATATCCCCAAATTCATATATTTCTTGCACCACTTCACTTATAACTGTGTCAGAGGGACTCACTACGTGTTATGCGGGAAAGTAAACGGTTTACGAGGAAGGAAGCTACAAATATGAAATTCAATGTTTTCTTAGTATGGATTGGATGTCTTGCCTTCGAACTTTATGTAAGTTTAACACGAATTTTCGAGTGTACAGTCGCGGCACGTGTCTATGTGGAGGAGCAGAATGTATGGGAATGAAAATACGAGTAAACTGGGTCTTGCGTATAGGTTAAAATAACATCAATACTTTGTGTATCGTACTGTAGTGTGGATTTGAAAGATGAATATATTTTGAAAATAGATCTGACAGAGTATTCATATTTTTAGGAATTCATACTACGAGTATTCTATCTTAAGAAAATACTTTTTGTATGTTAATTCATACAAAAAATAAAGCTAAATTCTATCTACATTTATTAAAAAAATACTCACCGAAGACTGTCATATGTTTGCTCTTGACATCCTCATCAAGAAACGTTGACACTACACAAATATATTCACCAGATATGTCCGTATCTAATTTAACTATTCGAAGAGCTCTATACATTTTTAAGGGGTCATCAGACGCTCTATAACTTAAGTCCACGCGACCCCTCAATATGCCTATGTCCTGGGGTTTTTGTGACACTATCCACTGATACACTGGTTTCGTTTTGCTTCTGAAGAACCATTTCACCATAAGGCCTGGAGTCCTGTTCCCGTACGTGTAATCACAGTCTAGTATAACAGAGTCTTGAACACCATACTGAATTATCTCTGGCACTACAAACTTCACTATTTTTATTGCATGTAAACCTGAAACAAAGAAAAAGTTTGGTTAGAATATGTTTTTATAGCAACGAAGCTTAATTTCAATAATTTGATGGTAATGCGATGTTCAAACATTAATAAGGTACCTATTAATATTCAGGAATCTGTCTACATTCTCACGCTAGACCCGAGTTTAATGTAAATGGAACGAAATACAAACGGCTTCTCATTAAAGACAGGCTTTGTACCGACGAAGCATTAGAACTCGTGTTTATAGATTTATTTATTAGTACTAAAACAGTAAATACAAGAGTGCTCGCAAAGATAATAAAATTAACTTGAACAGCAAATTCTCTGACTGACAACGTCGCATTAGCGTCGACAGGAACAATAATAAATCGGAACGCAATATTGACGGAAAGAGGGCATCCAAGCGTTTTCTCGGTAATGTAAATGATTAATATTCATTGGACAGCAACAAACAATTTGCTGAAGACACGTTGTCCCCTCAAGTTGCTTAAAGAAAACTCCCTCCGGCTAATCCATATCCATCAGTCTTGTAGTCCGCGAACCATTAATATTTATGCAATTCCAAGTCAACGCTGTTGAAAGCTCATTTAAATTCATCCTTGGTCCTACTTAAAAGCGAGAGTAGGCACGACCTAAAAATTTGATTCGGTAGCACTTAAAATTTTATTAGTGGATGCTTTTGGCGCAAATATAGCCAAGTGTTAAGTAACAAATTCATAAAGACAAGCTACAAGATGTAGGAGTCTGTTATTTCTACTGTTCAGGTTTTTGTTGAAGAGTGAAGTTAAGTCTACAAGTTTGTGTTAGGCAAGTGACGTAGAGGATAACATAATAGCCTCTTAACCGCCAACAAGTTAGGCACAGCTTTCAACGGCATCGAATCTCTTGACGTACAAAATAGTCGGCTTATTTATGTGCCCCAATTTCAAAGGTAATATTAAAACGGTATAATTTGAACATAGTTCTGTTTGAAGATCTTCCCTTTCAGTAGGTAAGTTATTTAATACAGTCGTTGATATTACTTCTGAGTAGAAATTGAATGTCTTTGAAGTTGTTTGTGATTGTATTTTGACAGTCTGTGAATTTGATATAACATTAATGATATTATCTGGAAAGCTATACATTGTTTTTTATTTATCGAAACTTTGGTTACGCTTATAATTTTATGTTGTTATTGTTTATTATTGTAAGTATTTATTACACTTCCAAATACTCCACAAAAAAAGGTAAACAAATTCAAAAGACGAATGGTTTCTTTAGAATGTGACGTCGTTACTCGCATTTGTCTGCTTGTCCAAGAGCACTTGCGGTTTCCACAGGACTTCAAAATTCGCACTAACGAGGTGACTATCCTAGTTGTCACATTTGAATGAAGGTAACGTGAGGTCAGCTGAACGTTAGTTTGGGTACCGGAGTTGCGGTCACGAAGCTTTCTAGTGACCATTGTTGCAAGGCGGTAACGTTAGCAACTCCGCACGAAAGTTCTCTCGACGAATATAATATACACGCTGCTTTTATATTGGCTAGGGAGCTGCCACAATAGCGTTGTACTCATTATTATGAACAACTTAAAAAAAAACAGCTGTTCCCTACTTTTATGTTCGCATAACTTGTCAAAAAGTAAGGCACAGCTGATTTTATTTTCACGATTTCAGGTTTGATCCCGTAGTAAAAGTACAACACTATCGTGGCAGCTCCCTAGCCAATAAAAAAGCAGCGTGTATATTATATAAAGTGAAAATATTTATCAACCATTACGGTTTCAATACAACACAGATGTTTGCCCGTAATCTATATTAGATTTGGGATTTAGTTTAGGATTAAAATGTTTATGGAGCCTTATTTCGAAGGAAACCTTTGTTTTTTCAAATTTATATTCTACACGAAAATTTTTGTATAAGTATATTTTTTGTGGCTTGATCTAAAAAGTGTCAGAAACAAGTTTGGGTCAACATTATTATACAGCTAGTCGTATCTTCAAGTTTTCAACGTTTTTGTGGCAAAGTTCTCTCTGTCATGACGTAAAGCCCCCGTTATCATGTGACAACAGCCGGGACCGGCACTTTTTCTTGGTGGTTTCATAATGTACACTGACAGTATAAGAAAAATAGAAAGTTGTATTATATTTTAAAGAAAACGTAAAAGTCCGCCATTTATTTTAACTTGAGTAAGATGGATAATTTGCTAAGTCTATTAGAGTGGTTTGATGGATATTGTTTATGACTGCGAAGTCAGGTTTAAAAAAATAGAGTAAACACAGTGTCCGTGGAGTTTCTTCAATAGGAAACGACCAATAGGTGTCCCTGTAGGTTTATGTGAATTAAAATATTTTGCATATTTTCATCTGTAACATGTAAATTCTGTCTCCAATTTCAAGTCTGTTTTACTTGAATAACTTCTTAAGCCACAAAATATTTTGTAGGCATGTTTTGCAACATAACTTCCCCATAGGGAATCACAATTTCAAACCAACAAAGTTGTGAACACACGAACAGAAATCTTGAACAACTGGAACAAGAGCAAACCGAACTGTTTCTTGTATCTGGTAACATGGATCGTCTAATTAAACTTGGTTAACTCATTTGCCAGGGTTTTGTCTTTGTGCAAAACACATCCGCGAATATTAATGTTAACTATTGAACAGGGTTCAATGTGTATCGGAAAACTTTGACAACGATATTCTGGATGCAAACCTATTATTACTTAGTTATTATATTATCTTGGTTATATTTCTCCAATAGTTAGCAGTAATAGGAATTGGTTTCATTTAATTGGCTTCGACGACAATGGTCCATTTTGTGGATACTTGGATGTCTATCGGTCCATTCGTACACAAACGATCACTCGCATTCGTAATCCATCAAAGGACGCTGAAGTTGGGCCAATATTGGCGATTGCGTAAACAACAGGAACCATTATTTCAGGGTATTGATGAAATCTCATATGTCGTGGACCGACTGTTTACAAAACCATTGGCAATCCTATTTGGATGATGCGTGGCCTAGAATCGAAACAAAATGAAAAGTCACAAAAAAAAGATTACAAGAAAAAAAATCTTTTTTGTTTTTATTATGACCAGCACTCGATCTCAAGCATAACATCAAAGAGGTTAGATATCGAAGAGTTAGTAATATCAATATTTTGCTACTTAGCAATGGGGAGGAAAACTAACTTTTTATCACGATAGATGGCGCACAATCGACTGTACCTTCTATTGATACATTAGCTGTCAAGTCGTATAGATTTGTGCAATCTACGAAGTTTAGCTTTCCTATTTTCCGTAATTTTGTCCAAAATGAGTCAAAGTAGTGCGTTAACTTGTAAAAACGGTAAAAGTACATTTGTTTCCTAAAGAAAGTAAGGGCAGTAAACAATGGAAATTGCCGTTACGTATAACTTTAAGGCAATACTACAGTACTGCACGATTGTCTGCTGCGCATTTCACAGAAGAGGGTTAGATTAGTAAAGAAGCTGTCCGTTAAGCTGGGTACTATATTTATAAAACAAAATAATCAAGATTATTATCTAACAAAATAAAATAATTTTCATCAAAATAATTGTGTCGTAAAATATATTGTATTAGCTAATCTATGTAGTAAAGGAGCTCAGATTTAATCAGTCAATATAGGTACTTAGTTTTCAAAATATTTCTGTATTGGTAAAGGGGTATCTGCATTTATGTCACTGAATGTATGTATCAGAAGGTGGACATAGGTATGCTGTGTCGTCTTGGATGTCTCAGTCAGCACCAAAGTTTTGGTTTCAATCATACGAATGTAATCTATATAAAAAAATAGGAATGTTTGTCAGTGGCTTATAGAAAAAGGCTCACAAACAATCATAACCTCAAATATTTTAAGTGTTTTCCTTTCCATCGGATCGGCCTTTTTGTCGGCAGTTGCTGCGTTCCTTTTACGGAGCTCAACTTTAAGTTGAGGCACCGTCATAAACGCGTACATAGTCGAATTACACTTTAAAATCTCATATATAGCAGTCCCACTACTGTCACGAAAGGTTAACAAGTGAATATATTGCAGATCCAGTAATATTACATACATACGTGTTGACAAAATAGAAATAACTTTCATTTCGAAAATTAAACTTATTTTTCAATTTATAGTTTTTTTCGGAAGTCGATTTGGTTTTTTTTTTTTTTGTAAAAAGTTTTTTTTAATTTTTATTCACTTTTTAGTGGGTCAGATTGTAATTTATTTAAGTTGCAGTAGCCTAATGTCAACTGCTCATTACCTTTTACAAAATATTGCTATTCACGATCCAGAGTCGTTAATTGTTGAGGAGTTCTCCAAGGATGGTGAAGTCACCAGCAGCTCCACTTCACCATAATTATGCACTATGACGAGCAAAAATTGCTTAGCAACCATATTAAAATAATCGAATCGCAACCCGTGAAATACTTATTACTGAGTAGTTCTGATGGCCATCTGTGGTCTCCATCGTCAGTTCCACTTCAACAAACGGTGCTTTCCGAGAGCAAATGCACGAGTTACTATAAAAAAATACCCAAATCTCTGTGTGCCTATAAAATTTAAGGGTTTCCCTCGATTTCCATGAGACAATGTGACTACCTTGAATGCACTCCAATTCAAACAAAAAAAGAATTTTCAAATCGGTCTACAATTGACGGAGAACTCGGTGAACATACATATAACCTCCTCCTTTTTGGAAATCGGTTAAAAACACGAAACTAAAGGCATGACTTCTAGTTAATGTTGAAGTTCGATATCTCTAACAAAAACATTGGCTTAGTATAACTTACTAAAACGACTTAATTTACTTCAAATAATCTTTAAGATCACAATGAGACATCCGAACGTTTCTTTTACAAAAGTTCTAAAACCGATGAACTTTCCAAAAGCCTTATCGATAGAATAACATTGGCAGTATTGAAAGGCGTTATTATTTTTTAATTCGATTCTGAATCCCTAGTCGACCCTCCTATCTTATTTATATTTAATTTCGTCCGTTGAACACTGTACGCATCGTATTTGTATCTGAAATCGAATTGGGGCTTCGAATGGCAGTAAGAATTTTAAACTTTATCAATTTTCAACACTATAACAGAAAATTAATTTGAATTGTATTTGCTGATGGTATATAATGCTGTTCACCTTTAAATTTTCCTTTTGAAGATGTATACTATTAAATATTTAGCTGTTTGGTTAATGTTTAGTTATGGAGGATTTGATATCAGTTTGCTGTAAAACAAGTATTGAAATTGTGCAGTCTTTTTGTGGATGGGAAATCATCAAATAACTTCTCCCGCTCTGGGTGGAGCGGGAGGTCGTGTCAGACTTCTACTGACTAAAACCCACCCGTGTTCCTTCAGTTGCCGGTGCCAGGGCCACGGTAACTCTTTCGAATAACCCACAACCCTGGCGGGAAATTGTACAGTCTTAAGATTTTAAAAACATGGAATGTAAAGTTCTCTCTTGTTTTCATTCATCGTAATTATACTGTGTTTTATTTTGTCCTAGAACAGAGCTGAATATGTACATACAACATTATGTGACATAGATGTAGATATATTACTAATGAAGTTACTAAACTTTTATGTATACCTGAAGATTTGTTAAATAACACGATGTTTAACTTCATGGTTAAAATATTAAGACCACCATGGAAGTCAGTTTAATATTCTGTTAAAATGTTAACGGGACATTAAGAGTAGCAGATCTTATTGTCAATGTAAACTGGCGTAATTCGTGCTATGTTAAATAGGCTAAATCACCTCTTTTAATAAAATAAATAAGTACTAAATATGTATCTACATAAGACTTTAGGTACTGTCATGTAGGGTTTGCAGACCCACATTTTAAAATTCAAAATCCATGATTAAATGTCTTAATTCTGGTGGAACGCAAATAGATACCATTAACATCGATGTTTACTTTAATGGCGTAATTTACTGGTGTCTGATTATAAACAGTTGGTGAAATTGACCCAAAACCGTTAAATATCAAACTTATTGTACGAAAGAAAAGGGTTATATTTCAATAGATTATAACCTATTCTTATGAACAACAATTATTACTGTTCAATTATTGTTTATTTAGCTTATGTGCTTAATGATTTCCAAGAAACTAACATCCAGGACAACAAAACAAACAATAGCATCAACATAAACCATCCAAAATTACAAGGAAACTCCCAAAATATTAACCTTAATACATATAGAATCAAGCTGTACTAAGCAGAGTAACATTAGGACAATATTTTCGAGTCCCAACCGGCATCAAAAGGTCACGATATATTATTTCCCAGTGGCAACCTCTGGGCAAGTTTGCGGCTATTAATAATGGGTTTCCTTTGCCTACGGTATATGTATGTGACAGTAACGACAATGCTTTTACTGAGTCATTTATCGTGTCGAGTTTTTATTTTTTTATTTAATACCTTTTTGCTTGTTTGGGTTTGTCAGTGGTGTGCTGTAATTTCATTGATACGATTGAAGTACTTATATCTATCTATTCAGTTACTATGGAGTTACTAAAGGTCTTGAAGCACATTATGGGTTAGTTAATTTTCTACATTATTGATTTTCTTTTAAAATGTGCGTTATTGAAATGAAATGAAATTGCTTACACCGTACAAAGAATATGGGTTTTCACTTTTACAGGTCTTACTTACAAAAAAAAAAAAAAAAACAGAAGGCAGGTCACGGGAACAATCTGCGACTCCCGCATTCCCCTTAAATTTAAGGGGAAGATATATAAAACAATGGTTAGACCTGCTGTCTTGTATGGATCAGAATGTTAGGCCACAAAAGGGATGAATAAAAGGCAATAATTGCATGCAGCTGAGATGAGACTGCTAAGAGGTATGTGTGGTGTTTTGCGCGAGTACATAAGAGGATGTCTGAAAGTTGCACTGGTGACTGAAAAGTTGTGCAGAAATCGGTTGTCATGGTATGGGCGTTAATGTGAAGGAATAAGGAAAATGTCGTGAGGAGAGTTTTGAGTATGGATGTCGATGGCTACAAGAGTACAAGAAGACCAAAGAAACGATAGATAAACTGTGTGATAGATGATATGGCTAGAGAGGGGATGACTACCGAGATGATGACTAATAGAGAATTATGGAAAAATGGACATTTTGCGCCGACCCCAAATAAATTAGGATAAGGGCAGAAGAATGATGATTAAAAAAAAAAAGCTAGATGGAGTCGACATTTCCTATCTGACTACCCCTGAGAAAAAATGGCGAAACAAACTCATTGGTCAAAGTCTCTTTTAAAGGCCCGACATAATTTTGGTCAGGCCATAATTATGAGGACCATGTAGATTTACTATGGGACTAAACCTGAATTCGTGAAAAAAAATTTGCTGTCCCATATAATCATGTTCGCATAACTCTTCAAAATGTAGAGAGCAGCTGACTTTTTTTTTTTGCGAAATTAGGTTTTTTCCCATAGTAAAAGTTGTTTGTTATCATGAGTACAATCATGTTTTTAAGTATCGGTCACTCAGTCACCTTATATAATAGCTTATATACTTTTCAATATTTAAAGAAAACGCAATACGTCGTAGTTTGAATAACTTAGAACCACTTAATAAAATTGAACTGAGAGCGAAGACCTTATCGATTTTCGGTAGAAACGCCGTTTGGGGAATATTTCCTTTACAGGCTTAAGTAGATACAATTAGTACGTACGTACTGAGCAGACGAGCCTACTTAAATGTTCTCTTGCTTAAAACAGTGCCGTTAAGATAAAATTATTAATTCCATTATCATAAATTTGTGCCTTTAGCGTCAACATTTTTGACACACAGAAAATATTTGATAAGTAGATAATTAATATTTTTCTTATAGAAGGTATCATAAGGTTTTATTTATTTTTTCGTTGTATTTTATAGCATATACAAAAATATCATTTTGCAATCACCAAGCTGTTTGTGAAGCGTGGTGATTATGATATTCTTGTTACGACCCTGAATTTGAACGTAATTATTTAACAAATTGACAAACTACGTCAAGCTGCCGTGTTAGAGGAGTTGTTATAAATGGCAACGTGCATATGTGTGCGTGTATTTTTGGTCGTAGTGGGATAGCGACTGAACTATCGGTCGACTAAAATCACAAGTGCGCAAAAAGGCCGTACACTAAGGGCAACCTTAGTGTACGGCCTTTTTTTTATGGAAAATCATCAAATAACTTCTCCCGCTCTGGGTGGAGCGGGAGGGCGTGTCAGACGTCTACTGACTAAAACCCACCCGTGTTCCTTCAGTTGCCTGTGCCAGGGATAAGGTAACTCTTTCGAACAATCCGCAACCCTGGCGGGTAGTGCACGGCCTGAGTGCACGCTCGACTCGAGCGTCCGGCGGGGCGGGGCGTGCGACGTTCGTGTTAAACACATGGAAGCACTCGCGAGTGTCCTGCGCGAGCGGCCGAACGGCGCTCGGTGAACGCTCTTCGCCGCTTGCACGCAACGCTGAACGCCCTGCTGCACGGTTTTTCACTCGCGTCGTACACTTATAGCCATTTCATACAACTTCAAAGAATGAGAGTTGTAATTTGAACATAAGGAACATTTAAGCAGTAGGAGTATATTTGTTAAACCATATTAGTTTCCTTACTTTATATAGAGGCGGATAAAGCCTGCTGTCTTTTATGGATCAGAATGGTGGGCTACAAAAGGAATGAATGAAAGGCAATCGCATGCAGCTGAGATGAGAACGCTAAAAGGGATGTGTGGTGTTACACGAATGGATAGAATACGAAATGAGTAAGTAAGAGGAAGTCTGAAAGTGACACCGGCGACTGAAAAGTTGTGTGGAAATCGGATGTCATGTTATGGGCATGTGATGCGGAGGAATGAGGAAAATGTCGACAGGAAAGTTTTGAGTATGAATAGGAGGTATGAAGGGGACGACCTTAGAAACTTTAGATGGACTATGTGAAAGATGATATGGCTAGAAAGGGAGTGACTATCTAGATGACGACTAATAGATAAGTATGGAAGAAAAAAACATGTTTAGCCGACCTCAAATAAATTGGGATAAAGTTAGGAGAATTATGATGAATGATGATATAGAGGCGGGTAAAGCCATGATCTACATTCCAAGTTTCCTCTCCTTATATGAAGATTACGCACGAAATTAGTGTTGATCTCTCAGTTGGTATAGTATTCTCACAGTACCAGCAGGTTCAATATCTGATTATTAATGTACGACAATATCATGCATGGCTGCATGCTCTGGTGAATAGATAAGCCAGTAGCGCCAGTAGCCAGTAGTTAAGTCTGACGTCACTCACGAACCTATATCATGAAATCCTATACAGGGTATAAGGGACAGTTCTCCGCAGACTGATATGGTGAATTCAGTATAACTGAGAAGTACATGAAATTATTTCAGGAACGTTACGGGAATCCAATAAACCTGATTTGTTGTGTTTTTGTGCACAAATTAGAACGTCTGTTACTGGTTGGGAGGGGTAGGTAATAGGTATGCGGTGAGTTCGATGAACTCTGTACCTAGGCAGAAAGTGAACAGCTGATTTCACGCGTCGTTCGTTAGAGTATTTCAACATCCATTGTTATTTTTTTTTATGTTAGCTGTTTTATTTATATTAACGGAGTGCTGCATACAGAGAATGTAATTTTACATTGAAATAAAGGAATATTAACCGAAAAAACGATTAAAAAATGCAAATTTTCCTGGGAAATTTTCTGGTGGAATTTGATTAAAATAAGGAGCTGATGCACCCTGTTAGTTTGGCTGTCCCTTACACCCCGTATATCCTATACCTATAAATCAGAATTCGTAGAATCCTGTAAGATATAATTACAACTCCGAACTAAACCTTAATGACTGACTCGTTGATCTAGTGGTCGCAAGCGCTACTCTGCTGAAAGTGAGGTCATGGGATTCGATTCCCAGATTGGGCAAAGATTTGATTACAAAAAGTGTTATTGGGTTTCACTATCTGGAATTTCTCAATAGCAGCCCGGAGTCTGGATTCGTGACCCATTGATGGCTATAGGTTCGCCCCTTATTCCATGGGACTTACACATAACCAACACAATGTGGGTCTACTATGGGTAGGCCTCTGCCTAACCCTTTGGGAAAACAATGCGAGATGTTATGTGCATATCTATAGTTTGACCAAGACCGCTGTACCGCGCCATAGGAATGCGCGGCGAGGCAAGGTGCAGCGCTGGCGAATGAGCGGTGGGACGCCGTGAGCGTTGACGAATGAACGGCCTGCACTGCCCCCCGTCTCGCCGCGCACATACCTGCGGCGCGGTACAGCGGTTATGGTCAAATTATACATAATCCTATCAAACCTTATCGGAACAGTATTGATTTAAAGTTTTCATTATTCCTCCGTTAACACTACTTTAAAGTTTATCGACGCGATATCGGGCAACTTAACTAAATTGATAGTGGCAGTTACGTTATTATAATCGAAGGTCTATTCGAATCCTTGTTTCCAATTTGATGTAGGTAATTGGAAGAATCAACTTTATTTTAATGTAAATTAGGTAGATTTCAGAATGACTAGCACCATTGAAAAAAGTCATAAAAATTTTGAATTTGTAGCGCAATATGAACTTTATATGTCGGTACTCAAGTAAATTTTTCAAAAACTCATATTTGTTTACATTTTTGGAAGCTTAACTGTGAATAAAGTTAGGTAAAACTTTTAGACGGTCTACTTGTAACTTACCTTACTCGAGTTCCCAGATTTAGTTCTAAGTGCTAAATTACGATCTAGCTTCTCAAGTTCTCAGTTACAGGCTGAGTTATCAACTATTACGTTAATTTGCATATTATCTAGAAGCTAAAGTTACAAGCGTTCGTAGTAAATCGATTTAAATTAGGACAATGATCGCATCAGTTTGTTGTTTATATAATTATTGCTATTGGAATTCGTAAATAATGACAGCTATTGGTATTCGTAAGTAATTATAGCTATAATTATTGGTATTTGTAATTGGTATTCAATAAATTGTAGGTCTCGAGTATTTACTATTATACTGTATTTGTGGTTTGTTAATTAATATTAAAACATTAATTATTATGATGTATATTTATGGACAGTAAATGACTAACAATTTAATAATCTCTCTTAAATCAATAAAAGGATTTCTCTTAATTATTCAAATAATGGTTTTGGTAATTTTATTATACCGATAATTAGGAAAGGGGTATGAAAAAAGATTGCATGCAGCGGAGTTGAGAATGTTGAAATGGATGTGTGGAGTGATGAAAATGGATAAAGTAAGAAATGAGTATAAAAGGGGAAGTTTGAAAGTGGCGCCAGTGACAGAAAAGTTGAAATTGAAAGGGTATCGTTTGGCTTGGTATGGGCATGTAATGAGGAGAGGAGAAATGCATAGAGAGAGAGAGGAAGTTAAAAAAAAAGGATGGATTGTGTGAGGAATGACATGAAAGAGAAGGGAGTGATAGCGTGACGGTTGACGGGGAGCATGCGCCGACCCCAAGTAACATGGGATAAAAGCAGGAAGATGATGACTTAGGAAAGCTTGTTCACCCAAAACTATAGATGCTGGCGGGAAAAATTCCGAATCATTCCCGTCGAATACTTCGGAAGTATTCCGAAATATTCCGAAACTTTGGGAATATTTCAACGTTTATTCCCATTGAATTATTCGGGCGAAATATTCGGCGGAAACATTCGATTGCGGGGTACGAATGTTTCTCGCGGGGGGGAAAACTTCTCCGGGGAGCATCTCCCCTCTTACCGCACCCCGCACGGCGGCAGCGACCGGCGCACAGAGGGGCAGCGGCGGCGATCGACGATCGATGCAAAATACGATTTTTCAGCAAAAAAAATAAAAATCTTAATTAAATTCATTTTGAATACTCGTAATTCTGATTTAACGAAACTTTCCCAGCAGTATTACGGAATTGTTCAGAATTTTTCGGAAGTTTTGCAACTATACCCAAAACCCTCCAAAACTTTCACATTATCAATAATATTGATAATGTGAAAGTTTTGGAGGATTTTGGGTTTGGGAAACTCCAAGTTTTAAAGTACATATTATGTACCTTAAAACTTGAAGTTCCGACCCATTTTGAATTCGTAATAGTGACTGGTCTTGATTTTCAAAGTTACACAATTTAAGTACTTGGTCCAGGATTTAAGCGGAGTGCTAAAAATGTACAAGTTTACTCAAAGATTTTTAGCTTTTATACAGCTAAATCAAAATCCAAATGTTTATTGAAATTAGGCTACGAAACAGCACTACTTTCCTTTTTTTTAAGTAGCATGTGGATTTATATGTGGAACTAAAAGATCTCATTTCATTCCATTTTTTGAACGTCAGAATTACATAAGACAGTCCCCCAAAACTCCCACCCTTCACTACTTTCTAGTACTTTGGCTGGGGAGAGGAAGTGGCGCAACAAACTCCCCAGCAGCACAGCTGTCTGTTACTTATATTGTACTCGTAACAATAAAACAGTTTTTATGGTTACTAAACGTTTTGGTCTACTCCTTAGGAGAATTTTACCAGTGAAACTGAACGCGATCAGCACATCTAAACCGCGATCAAAAGTTGTTAGTGTCAAAATTGTTATGGAATAGTGACAGCTCTTGAACACGGTTTAAAAGTATTGATCGTACTCAATTTCATTGATGAAATCCGCACTTAGGGCGAATTTATCCAATGTAACTGAACGCGTTCAGCACATCTAAACCGGGTTTAAGAGCTATCAGTATCAAAATTGTTATGGAATATTGACAGCTCTCGAACAAGGTTTAGAAGTGCTGATCGCGTTCAATATCATTAATGAAATCCGCACTTAGTTTTTATGGGCTAATTTATTCAACGCCATATATTTTTATGCAAGGAACAATTGTGGACAGTTTATCTAAACAAAAACCGGTCAAGAGCATGTCGGACCACGCACAATGAAGGGTTCTGTAGTTGGGATGAATTTATCCCAAGAACAATCTTAACATTGTAGTTGAAAAACATGTTCACCCATATATTCCAACTACAAATGTCCATAGTTAAACGAAAAGTTTTCGTTTAACTATTAAAATTAGAAGTAAAATTAAAACACTACATAGAGATCTGGCGTTGGCAAATTGGCTCCAAATTCTAAAGTTCCTCAAAGTATACGATCCGAAGACTAAGAAGACTACTAACCCTACAAAAATGTTTTCTTTTTTCAAATATAATACGTAATTCTGTTTACAAACGGGTTGCCTAATTAAATATGTTCATGGCTATAACTCAAAAGGGTTCCTACCTTTTTCTGGTCCTAACCTAACTCACCTGGCAACCCAGTAATAGGTAGCAGAAAAGGGTAGGCAAACTACTTTTTGGAATCTAATCCGTTTGATAAACAAGTCAGTGAAAGTAAAAAAAAAATACTTACGGTATTTTTAATGAATAGCCATGAACATATGTAAGTAGGCAACCCTTGTACAATATATTTATAAGCATTATTATATTTGATAAAGAAAAATTTTCAACCGGTAAACAGATGGGTGAAGGTCGACCTTACCTCGGATCTTAAACTATGATGGCTATAAAACGATTGTTCGTTCACACACTTGAATACATCTGATCCGAAGAACGAAGAATCTCACCGTGAAAACTTAGGTGAAGTCAGCTTGAATTGTCATTCCACCTAATGATTGACAAATTGATAGCTCACTTCAAGCTCACTTCACCTTATTTATTAAAAACTGACTTATAAAAAAGGAGGTTATAAATTCGACACGTATGTGTGTCAATGTAATATTATTGGAACTGCATTATATTCACATAATTATGATAATCTATTAGGGCTTTCAAACAAATATACAAATTGTTATAGATGTATTTTATGTTTGTCCACGCATTTCTCCAAAACTATTAATCGTATCGAGATCACTTTATTTTTATTGGCTTACATTTGCTTCAACTTAGGGAACAGTGCCAGTTTCATCAAAATGGGTTAAGTAGTTTTCAAGATAATGGACTATAATACGTATAAAATTTTTACAATAGATTGTAGCTTGTATCTCCACTAAATCGAAGCTTCTACTGGTTCAAATGTAGACACACGCTAAACCACCAACATCTTTGAATCTATTCAAAGCGTTGATTACTTCACAAAGGTATGCTATATTATATAAGTGGGTCTCTCAAACGCGATTAACTACAATTTGCCCAGCCATTCAGCTTTGACAATAGTTATTGAAGTGAATGAATTTTATGAATGAAGAATTTTAGATTATGATTGAGTGTGGAAATAAATTAGAAGCTAATAGAGGCTGAACATATAACTGCCTATCTTTTCCAAGATTCTTTCAAATGATTTGGATATTTTCACGGCTAAAATAAAGTTTATTCTTTAATTGAGTTCTTTTTAAAGCGTGTTTTTAATAGAGACTGCGTGTGTTTTATTTCAATTTAAAGTTCTCCATTTTAAATTGAAATAAAACACAGAAAACGGTTTTTAATATCCATGGAATTAGCTTTATATGATAGTTCATTTTATGGCAATAATAATGTCTGAACCACGGCCACATGCGCGGTATCATGGGCATGTGGCTACCGCGGCTGATATCAACGCCATGTATACTGAAAACTTAACCTTTTTATTGGCTTAATTTACCAAAGGAAACATTTGACATACGAATTCATTTCATTCATTTGAATTTCACAAAATCTGGCCACCTCATTCGTGCGATTTGAAGCCATTACTTGATTTTCTCTGGGGATATGTAAAGTTACATGTCTACTCCGATAAACCACTAACAATTGAATACTTGGATGCCAACACTCAATGCATTATTGCTGAAATACAGCCTGATTTACTGCAACGAGTGTCTGATTTAACCTCAAGATTACGCCATGTACGCGTCAGCCGTAAACCCGAAGTCATATTCAAACATTAATGCCATAAAATTATCTGTCAAATATAGCCAATTTAATGGATATTAAAAACATTTTTCTGCCTTTAAAAAAACACCCTATAATAAATGTACATTTGAAAGGCCTCCACCAATCATTTGTACAAACTGCTGTTGATTAATATTATGCTATTGGTGTTCTTTAGGTATTAAATAAATATAGCCAGCACACGGCTGTCATTTATTTAGATAACATGCATTGCCTGTGTGGCTTAAAATCAGAGTTGATTTAGAACTCATCAGTCAGGATTTCAAATGGACGGGCTACATACTCATTTTACTTATACACTCAACACAACACAGCCCTCGTTCCAAAGAGGAATCATCATAGGCGACCATTAGCACCTATACAAAGGCCATTCAACCAATTAAAGGACTCGGCGATCCTTGCACTACCGCAGTAGTGTCTAAGGATCTATAGCTAGGTAAGACTGGCTGAACTAAACTGTAATTTGAATATAGAGCTTGCTTACCAGATTGGCGTGGCCATATTTAAGGATGGTACAGACCATCAAACCAAACTGCTTCTTCAAAAAGCTGTCAACTGTCTCATACAAAATTTTAATATCTACTCAACCCAAATGTATTTGACGGCTGACCATTTTTTCCGATTATGATGTTAGCCCCATGGAGCAGGTTGTTCAGTTTGATGGTGTGTGTAGTACGTACCATCAAACTTGACCACACGTTTCTGATACATGTAGGAGTGCTTTTTTATTGTCAAGAAGCAGTTAATATTTGATTTGAAAGATTGTTTTCATAATTATATTGAACGACATCGACAGTTTTACAATCACAAAAATAATCAAAAATATCTAAAGTCGGTGGAAAGGTTAAAGCTTCATATTTTAGGATTATTAAAACGAAACCAACAGAAAAATAGGCAAAAGACTATGCTATTCCAGACAAAAATATATTTAATTTTATGTCAATTCAATACATTCTTGATTGCTACCGTAAAGCTTATGCCAATCCTGTTAAAAGCAGTTGAAGAAATACGAAACGCTTTTAAAGCAATTATCACTTTCTCTAGGCCCTCTGGTCTCCTTTTGGTAAGCAATTATCGCAATCCATCATCACTTACTGAAAGAGTACAACAACTCCCAGGAACACAAATCAGCGACGTCACCAAATAAGCAGCCTTATTTTTTTTGTTCCGGGGTAGAAAATCCTCATGGATGTCCTGGAGGGGTCTGTCAGACTCTTACTGACTAAAAACCACCCCGGTGTTCCCTTCTCACACTTGGACCGGGGATCATGGGGACATGTGCGCCTTCCACGATCCCCGGCCAGTGCCGGCCCGCCTTTTTTGGGCCACCTCAGGCCCGCGGGGGGTGTGAGGTGTGAAACTCCGCCGCGACGTCCATTAGGGGCGCGCATGGAACACTACGCGCCGCCGCCTCGGGTCCTGCTGGATGAGGGGCGGCGGACGTCCCCGAGTCCGCCGTCCCTCCGGACCTATTTACGGGGGCTGGAAGAGGTAGTTGTCCGCCCTTCGCCGACGCCTAGTTCGCCTGCTGCGGGTCGGGAGAGTGGTTTCAAGCTCCCTCTCCCTTTCCGCAGCCTCCTTCTGCGAAATTACCGTTTCACAGAAGGAGATGATCACCGCATCCCACGACTCGGCGCCCCCGGCCATAGAACGAGCGACGGCCGGTAGCGACAAGTCGGCTCCGACTACTGATACGAGGGCACGGCGCGGCTCCTCCCATGCGGTGCACTCCGCCAGTGTGTGCCACGCCTTGTCCACCAAATAAGCAACTTAGCTTAAGTGGGACTTGGCTGGACACGTTTGCCGTATGTCGAACAAGTCATGGGACAAATCTACCAACATATTGTGGGTTCCAGAAAACGTCCATTGACGTCGAGGCAGACCCAGGAGAAGATGGCGAGACGAGGTTGATGCTTACAGACAGGACTGGTCCACACAAGCTCAAGCCAGAGAGGAGTGGAAAGAAAAAGGGAGGTCTTTGCCCTGCTGTAGGACAACACAGGCTAAACACACAATATTAACAGCTACCAATACAATATTAATGCTGCTTTCGTTATGCAAAAAAGAGCCTTAAGAACTATGCTTCGCATTAAACAAACGGAGTCTTGTAGAGATCATTTTAAGAAACCGCACATACTCACAGTACCATGCCTCTGTATTCTAGTCCTGCTTAGTAATTTTATTAAAAACATCCATAAGTTTGAAACAGAAGAACAGAGAGATATCAGAGTAAAAACGCGAAGAAATGATCTACCTAATTTCATACAGCCTAAGCTTAATGTCGTTAAATATGCTGCAAGAGTGCAATCAGTAAATATGTACAATAAATTGCCTGTAGAATTTAAAAACTCTGTGAATCGAAATAAATTCAAGAGAAAATTAAAGTCATCGTTATTGGAGAAATGTTGTTACAGCATAAAGGAGTTTATCAATGATAAGTAGTTTGAACTAATATGTGATTATATTTTAATGACTTTAAGTGATATATCCAACATTCTATCTTGACATTACATCTTAATGAATTTTTATTCACATACATTTATTTGAACTGAATTTATATTGATATTGAATTAGTTTTAAGTCAAATTATTATAACTAATTAAGACTAATAATGTTGTGAACAATGTGGCATGTAGAGTTTCTTTTTTCATGGCTTGACGATGATTATTTTTGGTTACATTTCTTGTTAAATCCATTGTACGACACAAAAGTAAATTTGTTGAAGAATAAATAAGTAAATAAAAATAAATAATATATAACTCCGTGCCGTAAATAAACAACATCAATTATCATTCATTACAACCTCCCATATTCCACAAAACAGATTAGTAATTCGGTAATATACGACATAGTTCAAGCATTTCTCTGGCTGTTCGGGTAGGATTCAAGCCAGCTCCGTTTAATTTGTTAGCTAAGTTACTAAATACAATAACTATCACTCGACTAGAAGTAGGGCAGTCTGAGTTTCGACTAACAACAGACATAAATGACTTGATTTAGACTTTAGATAATTAAGTTTCTAAGTAGAATAAAGTAGAGAGTCTTGTGAAAGTTCGTACATAATTACTTAGTAGGGTGAAGAGAGATGTGTCTAAATCACTTGTTTGTTTACTTACCTACTTCTGTTAGTTAGTAGCAATGTTTTATTGTTATGATGGCATTATAAACTTACATAGCCCTCGGGAATATTGAATTTGTTGTGTGTTCAATGGCCACTCAAATTTAAACCCACTCCCAGTTTCATCCCACATTAGCAGGGATTAGCAGGCATTAGCAGGCATTAGGGGGAAAAAAAAAATCTTCTTAAATCAACATCAATCTGTCTAGCTTTTTCCCAACTATGTTAGGGTCGGCTTCCAGTCTAACCGGATGCAGCTGAATACCAGTAGTTTACATGGAGCGACTATCGGAGCTCCACAACCAAATTACTGGGTAATATATTATACTACCCCTTGGTAAGACTGGTTGTCAGACTTTCGGGCTTCTGACGACCCGTAACGACTGTCAAAGTTCCACAAATGACAACTGGAACCGATTGCTTAACGTGCTTTCCGAGGCATGGCGAGGTCTTGCTATGTAAAGATGGTCACCTATCCACAGACCAACCCTGGCAAGCGTAGCTTAACCTGATGGATCGACCCATGCGGCTGTTATTACTTAGGCACGAGCTCCTCTAAAAAAAAATCTTCTCAAGACTGACATGTTTCTTGCAACACAAAAGCCATTAATTTCAAAAAAAAAAAAAAAAACAAAAACATCTCAAATTGCCACCTCAAAAATTGTTCACACAAAGATGAAACACGCTACAGTTTTAATTAATTAAGGCCCAAACGGCGGACGCTGAGCAAAGTAGCTTTTGCCACACAAAAATATCGTTGTTTCTGTGAGATGGAAACGAGTACAAAATGTAGGTCAGACCATCGTAAAGTAACTTACAAAGATGTAAAACTGAGTTCTAAGTTATAAGCGATAAGAGGGTAAAGACCTAACCTTTTTGGTTATCATTGTTATTGTTATATAAAATGTAAATTGGTTTGAAACACAGTTTATCTAAAACTCAAAGTGTTAACCTAATTTCGTTGTTGGCTGAAAAAAAATAGTACTTAGTAGTTTTTAACCGACTTCAAATAGGAGGAGGTTCTCAATTCGTGTGTATGTTTTTTTTATGTTTGTTACGGGATTACTCAAAGACGGATGGACCGATTTGGAAAATTATTTGTTTGTTTGAAAAGATATACTTCCGAGGTGGTCCCATATAAATTTTATTAACTTTGCTTGCGTAGTTTTTGAGTTAGCTTCAATAGTGCGTATATTTTCCACTTATTTTATGTGGATGATGTGATGATGTTTTAATTATTATGTTATTTACATGGCTATATCTACAATTATTGTGCTAAATTATGTATTCGAATTTGTGTGGGGTAGGTTCCACAACTAAAAGGTGAAAAATAAAAACTTTTTAGCAAAAAATAAAACCGACTTCCAAAACAAAACACTACAAAGTGAAAAATAACTTTAATTTCGGAAGTCGGTGGCAAAAACGAAAATACAAAACCAAAGACACCGACTACCGAAATTAAAGCTATTTTTCACTTTGTAGTGTTTTGATTTGGAAGTCGGTTTTATTTTTTGTTAAAAAGTTTTTATTAATAAATAGTACTGCACTACGCATGCAGTTTTTATTGCTCTTGCATCCGAGATAACTCGTTAAACACAAAATAAAATGGTCAAGTGAGATTTAGCCAATTGCCCAACTCCATTAAAAATCAGTTGCATTTAGATAGCTACATACCTACTATCACTTTTGTCCATTATATACAAAATATTGTAAACTTTGTCCAAAATTTCTTGGCAAATAGTATAGGCAATCACCTATTTGCTGTTTTTATATTTACTTATGAAATATTTTAGGAATTTACCTGAAAAAATATTTCATTAGATCTGAAGTGTAAAGTAAGTTTATGAAAATGAGACAGTACAGTAGTGTAAAGAGGTTGAATCGTTAATAGCCAGTAGAATATGGTCTACTGGCTGTTAACACTTCAACCTCAAAAACAAACCTAGAGGTAGCCAATAGCCAGTAGACCATAGTCAGACATAGACACTTCAACCTCTTTACTATGCAATAAATAATTAAATTTATTTATTTCAGATAAAAATAACACATTGCCAAACATAAATTAGAATTCATATAAATTTAAAAAATAAAAATTAGGTCAAATTAAATCAAATCAAAATAAATAAACAAGAGAATAATTCGAAATCTACAGCGCTTTACACAGTGCGATTTAATTGCCTGTGGCACACCAGTTGCGTCGTCTAAACAATGTTTAAACGATGCAAGTCTATTATTGTTTCATATTATTGTATGACATAGGCAAGAAACTTGCGTCGTGTTAACCTTGCTTAATAATTGTCTCGCTAACTCTGTATTATCTTATTTTATTGAATAGTTTGCATTATAATAAAAGATTAGAATATTTTAAACAACTTTCTCAAGACTTGTACCATACTTAAAAGCTGCAAGGCGTGTAATTTTACGTGATCTCAAAACGTAGGGCGGTCCGCGCCATTCCGTTTGTCTCTTATTTTGTTAATATTATGTGTTCCCGTTTTTCATGCACCTACCCCCATTATTTTATGAGCGAACGAAGTAAAGAAAACTTGGGAAGTAAATCCAACTACTAGAGCATTAACTGCGTAAAGAATCGTGTTATTACGGTTTGGAATGAGAAAAATATGCTTAGATAAAGTATACGTATACCTATAGGTACTTTGACCACAGCTTAAGCATTGCCATCCCCAACGTGGCAATGCTGCCAGTCTCTTGGGTACATTACCAGTCGAAATCGATGCGGAGGAATTTTATGACGCCATATTTTAGTAGGGCGTGATATTTTCATAGCTTAGCGACGATAATATTGGTAAATTACTTATCTTACAACTGTGCATTTTTTATTTTAAAATCATAATATTTCATTACAAAATGCAACTTTCAGCGGAAAAGAAATATTCGCTAGCCGGTCCGTGCGACGACTGTATAGCCATCCGTGGGAATACGGATTAACGAACATACCTTAAATTTTTTAGTTAACTTAGGATATTATATTTTTATTTTATTCATGAATACCTACAATATTTGAAACTTTTAGTTGCTGTGTAACGTTAGCGTTATTTTCACAGTACTTATTTGAGCTCAGCGTTTAAGTCATCTTTCACGTTAAATCATTAGTTGTGTTATGTCAACCCTTTTTATTTCACAGCAAACTATTTAAGTGCGGATTTCACCAATTAAACTGAACGCGATCAACACTTTAAACCGCGTTCAAGAGCTGTCAGTGTCAATATTTCATAACAATTTTTACACAAGCAACTTGCATTGGTGAAATTCGCCCTTAGTCACCATTCTCAGCCAATTCAAGTCTTTTGATCATCTTAACGGCTTATATTAATTATTGTTTTTACAGAACTTCCTTTTGTCCCAAGAAAGACGGCAGTTTTCTTAAGTCTGCCTTTGGCTAATTATAGTCTCCAAATACAGTCAATTGACACCGTTTATCTAATACTAATATAATAGCAGCAAGAGTAATACAAGTTTATCGCGGGCTGTTCCAAAAATTGTAAGTGAAATGAAAAATAATGTATGAAAAAATTTTATTATAGGCTTTTCAAAATACTCCCCTCCCTACAACCCCAATGCGCTTATGCATTCGGGTGAACCAGCTTTCCAAACATTTAAAAAATGCATCTTGTCGAAAAATCATAGCAGCAGCACCAGTCCATTGTTGTTAACAAAAGAAGAGATAATCTTTAAAAATATTAAAAAAAGAATACACATAAGTGTTTTTGTGTTTCACATAGGTTTTGACTAAGGAGATTTGTATTGAAATTAGCCGTCAATTCAAAATAGTTTCAAGAATAAAGAGATTGTATTTATTCTGTGGCATTTTTAGAACAACCTAGTAGCTGTCTTGACATGTTGGAGGTGACTTTTTATAGAATGTTTATAGGAGGCATCAAATCTTTTATAGAATGTGTATACAGAATAATAGATATTACTTTTTTATCTTGTTTCTGATTAGTAGAAGACGAACTACCTACGATTGCAAGTCGTAATGCTTTGCAGAAAATTACCATGACCTTTTTGACAAAGACTCAACTCAGGTAGGTAATGGCGGATAATCCGCATTCAAAATGAAATACCAGACAGGATACAGGATGGCTATAGGTCACTTTGCACTTAATCATCCAACCCACCGAACACAGATACGACGGGAAAAATCACATCATTATCATTTTTTTTTTCAATTTTATTACACGCGGTTATATCCGTTTATGATAAACAATAAATGGTTTTTTTATTAAAATAGAACATCATATCACAGGATATACAATAGGTCACATTGCATTTATCATCCTAATCAGTAATTTTATTATAATCAGTTGTTTTTTAAATTATTATTAGTAAACTAGTATGATAAAATAATAATGATTTTTAATGAGTAAAATTCCAAAGCCGAAGATACGCTAAGGTCACAATGCACTATATCATTCTAACCTTTTAAGACATGACATGACAGCCACAGATAAAATATACTTTTTATTTGTGGGTCCACATCCGTGAACAGATACGCCACGTCTGCAATGTACTGATTATGTCTTTCAAAGATAGGAATAATTAAGGCTAATTGTACTTTTGTTTACGTGTTCGAAATAATTGTTGAATTCGTAGAAATTGATAGGAAAGGTTAATTAAAGAAAAAGTATTTTTAATTTATGTGCCTACCTACCTATTTGATTCTGTATACAAAGAAATATCTTCATAACGAAGAGTTATTTTATAATTGTTATGATATCTCTATTGTTCACTATTATTGTTTTTTAGGATTACATACCTCAAAAGGTAAAAGGAACCCTTATACAATCACTTTGTTGTCCATCTGTCTGTCTCTCAAGACCCTTTTTCTCAGAAACGCGTAAAGGTATCAAGTTGAAATTTATATCAAATACTCAGGTAAGTTAACGCGATCAAAAGATAGACTGTTTATGTCGCATATTTTCTCATATTTTGCGATTTCACAAGGGAATCAAAACCTATAGGATACTTCCCGTTGACCTAGAATCATGAAATTTGACAAGAAGCAAGATCTCTCAGTACAAGTAAAGGAAAAAGTGCGAACATTTTTAATTTGTAGTTTTATCCCAATTTTTTTTTTGTGATTACAAACATACTTTTGCAGTTGTAGAATTGACCGTGACGTATATCGATGTATGGGAGAAAATTTTGATCTTGGAATAAATTCATCCCAACTACGGAACCCTTTATTGTGCGTGGTGCGACGCGTACTTGGCCTTTTTTTTTTAATAAACGAATTTTAATGTTTTTAAACTGAAGATCATGTCTAAACGAGTAGTATTAATTATTTGGAAAAATATATGTTGAATTAGAGCGATTTATTATTTACACAAAGTAAAGCGCCTGGCTGGCTTCGAACCCACAACCCACAACTACTCTCATAGAGCCATCACTGCACACGGTTTAATTGAAATAAATGCTTTGCGATTTTTTTTTAAAAGATTGTCCATAGAGTTTGTTGCTCTTTTTACTCCATAGGAAACTACTACGCGAATAACTTAATATGTGAATATATTTTTAGATTATGTTTATATTACTGTGGTATTCACAAGAATTACTTGCTTAGGGTTTTCGGTTTAGAGTAAGACCACCGAATTATCAGTAAGTACACAACAGCTCAAAGGGAACATGTCTGGTCGGCTCCGGGGATAGAGAGGGACTGAACAGGAGACTTGAGCCGCTGTACCTTTGAGTTGTGTGCTACATTTAATTGTAGGTATATCAAAATTACTAAGGGCAGATTTTTCAATAGTCAGATAACTCTTATCTGAAGAATGAATCTTTCAGTTTGACAGCTTTTGTATATAAAATATGTCAAACTGTCATATTTATTCTTTAGATATTAAAAAATCAGCCCATAATGTAATTAATTTGTAAAGTTATGTTTAACACGTATAACAAAACTTATTTTTATAAAACCTTCACTATTTTATAAATAATTTAATTTTATATCTATTAGTATACTTGTTTTAAAATTATACCTTTTTTTACCGACTTCAAAAAAGGAGGTTCTCTATTCGACTCGAATGTATGTATGTATTTATGTTTGTATGTCCACGATTTTCTCAAAAACTAATAAACCAATTTTGATGATTCGTTCACTAACGTGATCTACATAATTTCAGGAAGGGTTTAGTATATAATAATTAGGTAACTATTCATACGAAGATATATGCTTAAATGTACTGTATTTCCGGCATTTCTAAGCGGATTTTGATGATTTTTCTTTCCGTTCGCCTTGAGCATATGGTATTTTATATATTCAAGTAAAAATGGAAAAATAAATTTACTTTAAAAAAAGTAAAAACCGACTTCAAAAACCTAAAACGAATAAAATAAATTTCATAAAAATTTAACAGCTTCTGAAGTCGGCGTCTTCAGTTCTTCAATGCACTAATAGCTTGGCATCGACTTCAGAAGCTGTTAAGTTTTCTATGAAAGTTATTTTATTCGTTTTAGGTTTTTGAAGTAGGTTTTTACTTTTTTAAAGTATTTTTTTTTTTGTGTATAAATATAATAATTAATGCATCTAATTGGGGATACCGCTCCTTGATGGCCGTGTCTTATTACCTACTGGTTGGACGTAAGACGCGTTGCGTGAGCTCACCACAGAACACGCAAGCTATGCCGCCCGAACCACTCAAAGCCGTTGACATATCGCACACGTAGATAAAGAGTAGCACAACTCAAAATAATCCAAAATCGAGTTATTGCGATTATCGACTCTGCGCCGAAAACTACATTGACTGATTGATTTCAAAGACACATGGGTACCAATCTCCATTAATGAATTACAACATCATACAAAAATATTTTAAATTGATCAAATAGAAAACGAGTAAAACGTTTTTTACTGGTCCTGTAAAAAGATGTGCCTATTTTGAGTTGTGCTACTCTTGATCTAGGTGTGCGATATATCGGCGTCTTAAGATAAAACAAAAATCAAAAAGCACTAATACACGCACGCTTGACCTTTACGACAAACCGTGTCAAATGTCAACCGCCACTAAAAAAGTTACGAAACCCCACTTCATACATATTGTATCCCGTCACATCAACAAAAGATACATCATTTCACATTACACGCGGGGGTAGTTGTATAAAAATAGCGCACGTACACTGCCTTGCCAATTTTCTTGAAAGCGCGACGTATCTAGTCTGACATTTGATACAAACGAGGTCACTCTACTACATTTTGATAAGTATTGACCCGGTTAAATAGTTCTTATGTGGAGGACCACTTTTTCAGACGACCGGGGTGACGGCGGAAAACGAAAATGTTGTCAGAAGAGGCTATTAAAACGTTTTAAGAAATATGAACGAAAGCAAACGATTATTAACCGACTTCCAAAAGGAGGAGGTTATCAATTCGTCTGTATGTTTTTTTTTTTGTATGTTTGTTACGCGATTACTCAAAGACGCATGGACCGATTTAGAAAATTCTTCTTTTGTTTGATAGGGTATACTTCCGAGGTGGTCCCATATAAATTTTTTTAACTTTGCTTGGGAAGTTTTTGAGTTAGCTTCAATAATGCGTATATTTCTTACTTATTTTATGTGGATGATGTGATGGTGTTTTAATAACTTCCTATCACTGTTATTTACATGGCTATACCTACAATTATTGTACTCAATTATGTATTCGAATTAGTGTGGGGCAGGTTCCACAACTAAAAAGTAAAAAATAAAAACTTTTTAGCAAAAAATAAAACCGACTTCCAAAACAAAACACTACAAAGTGAAAAATAACTTTAATTTCGGAAGTCGGTGGCAAAAAACGAAAATACAAAACCCAAGACACCGACTACCGAAATTAAAGTTATTTTTCACTTTGTAGTGTTTTGTTTTGGAAGTCGGTTTTATTTTTTGCTAAAAAGTTTTTTTTTTGGTACTAGGTATTTAAAACTAAATTAAATTTTATTTTGAGCATCCTCAATTCGCTAATACCAACGAACTTTTATCAACAATTCCTTTTCCTAGTGTGCTTTTGTCGCCTTTACCGGTTTAACTAAATAAAAAATAATAATTAAACAAAAAAATTGACTCCAAAAAGAAATTAATTCAAAATTATGAAATAACTTTAATTTCGGAAGCTGGTATCTTGGGATCTGTATTTTAATTTTTTGTCCCCGACTTCCGAAATTAAAGTTATTTCATAATTTTGAGTTAATTACTTTTTGAAGTCGATTTAATTTTTTTAAATTAATTTTCGAAATTTTTTAGTTTTTAGTCAAAATTGGAATATTTGTTTGTAATGAGTAGTTGGTTTAGTTTAAGTTAGTTTTAGTTTTATTATAAATATTGCACTAGAATATGACCAAGGTTTTGAGATGTTTTCCCTTTGACACCACACCTGTAGCTCGTATCAATAAGCCAGGCCGTTACACTTACACGTATTAGTCCATTATTTTGACAACTACTGAACCGATTTTGATGAAACTCCCACTGTGCCCAGAGTTGAAGTAAATGTAAGCCAACAAAAAACGAATGGTCACGATCCCATTAATATTTTCGTACAAACATACATACATACAAATATACATACATTTATGAAATTTTGTATATTTGTTTGGAAGCCCTAATAGATTATCGTATGTGAATATTGCAGTTCCAATAATATTACATACATACGTGTCGAATTGATAACTCCTTTTATTTTTGAAGTCGTTTAAAAAGGCAATCATGGGAACTTCCGACAGGAGTGAAAAATTAAAACTATGCATAGCTACAGACAGATATACTGTTAACATGAGCAGACGTGAACCCATAAAATTTCCCCTACTGAAAATGGCTCTACACGCCTAAATAAGTTTTCACTTCATTAATAAGCAAAACCATGTTCTTATGTGCCTAGAAAATGCTAACATCAGCATTGATGCATTGCCAAGCGAGGCTATAAAGCAATATTCCCTTGTGCTGGTGAATTCAGAGTCCAATCTCCAGTAAAGCATCCATTTATGAGCAGATATGACAAAGCATTCTGCAAATGACATTTGTGCCATTAACACAAAGTGTTCAGTCGATTGACTCAGAACCTAAGATTCAACGGAGAGAAATGGGTCTTTATTAGTGCAAGAAGTGGGTTGGAAATCGATTTTTAGTCGCAATGTAAGACTTTAGTGTTACTTACACTAGAGGAAGCATGCTTGGAATACTATGTTACATGTTTAAGACACGGTGTGATCATAATTTTGGCGTGAAGTGTATCACCTGTGCGGTTGTTAAATGTTTAGTTATGTTCGTATTTATTTTGGAGCTCAACTTGTCTTCACATATGATTTTTGATGTCTTGTGTTGTAGGTTATCCATGAAGCTTCTATTAAGTAAAGTTAATGTTTTGAAAGCAATTCTTGGAACCATACTCTCAAGGTCTTAAGAGTAATTTGGTATACGGCAACACTGATTCGTAGAAATCCTACACTTATTAGGCTCCAAAACTATAATATTCACCCAAATAAATCTGTTAATATCTTCCATTCAGGAATTCAATTTTCAGGAACTGCGAAGTCTGATAAGTTCATATATTATAGACTAGAGATACCCAAAAATAACTTTAGCGAGAAATCAGTATTAAGAGCAGCTCCAATCCCTTTTACCCGCAGTTGCTAAATTATTAACATCAGATAGCCAACATTAGGGAGATAGGGATCCCAGAGGAAATGAAAAGCTATTTCATTTTTCATGTCTTCATTTGAAAGTTTTAATAGGTTCGTGACGTAAGACTGAGTTTCTAGATTTTTTTTTAAGATAACAGACTTTTAATGACTCCTTTGGGTTCTAAGTGACTAAAAGTGGTAACAACTATTAAACTATGGAATTATGATTTCAGGATTGGAGGCCATCTAGCTAGACCTTTATTTTTCTGAGGACGTGAAAAAGTTAGTGCTGATATGGAATGCATGTGGATGAAGGCAGATGAACGAACAATATGGTGCTAGTTGAAGGATCCATGTCAAAATGACAACAAGGTAAGTTTTTTAAAATATTATGTTAGTCAATTTAACTTGCTGTTCTTAAGAAAACTTACAGTCCCTGTGATAGGTACATTTGCCTGAAGGACACAATTTGTACCAAGTTTGTTTCCACGATAGGAACGCTGCCTGACTTTCCAGTTTGTGCCTAAAATAGCTAGAGAGCAAAACTTGTTCCTTAAGTATTCGGTCACAGACAAAGGTATCTGTAGACCGCTATAGTTAACAGTTTCTACGGAATATTGCTGGAATAATTAAGCCTCTTAGGTACACGGATGATCATTGTAAGTTACTGCAAAAAAATATACATTTTTGGTTACCACCTACACTGAAAAATCTGGGACCATTCGAATCCACTTGAGATTGGAAACGTAACAAATTAATTTAAATGAAATGCGTAGGATTGAAAGGAATTGCGTTGAAGGTCTTAAAATGTTATTTGTACCTTTCTTTAACGATTTGTCTTAACTGTGACAAAGTGAAAAGAATATTCATAAATGTGGGTATGTAGTAAACTAGGATTGTAATTGTTTTTAGATTTTGTGAATGACAAAAGTGTGGAACGATTAGTCGTTTTATTTTTTTGCCTTGGAGGTGAAGGCTATATCCCAAAATATCAAATATTACCTTACTATGCTGCCGTCATTAGGATAAAGACGTATCTGACATTTTTTTCGAAATAGAGTTATTTACATATTTGGAATCAGCAAAAAAAGACGCTTCTACCAGTATTTTTTAAATTGGCGTAAACTTAACGAAAACCTAGTAATTCTTGCTATTAAAAGACGCATCTGCCTTTGTATCTTGTAGTTTAAACAGGGCAAAATATTTTTTTTCCATTTCAATACTTCTGTAGATAAGTCCTTTTTGCTTTCGGCGGCGGTATTATTCACGCCTGTTTTTCCCCGAGCGGTGAGGCAGTGGTGTAGCTATATTACACCCACATTTCAACAATAATAATTAACCCCACCGCTGTATCTCTACGTTGACGTTGTGGTGGGGCTTGCGAGCTTCGAACTTTAAGTCTGTGCCGGTAGAATTTACTTTGCCGGAACGGGTCTAGGATGAGGAGCCAGACCAAGAGAGATACAGAAAACCGCAGGGCAGCAAGTGGCGAGCTGTTGGGCAGTAGCGACCCCACGGACCCTATCTTCGGGAGAAATCTTGTCCTCATCTCTAGCTTGCCTTTATTGGCCGGCTGCAGCGAACACTGACGAGGAACAGAGCTCCCAGCACTTTCTTGCCTTTATTGGCCGGCTTGAGTGGAAATTCGCAAGAGCAATCGTGCTCGGAGGAAGGAGGTATTTCAGTAAGGAGCTGATAGGGATCTTGACCGTACTTCCGGGATTGTCCTGATAGCTGTGGAATACCTCTCCACTCCTCGAGCACCTCAGGAAGTGTTGCCCCCTTTTCGCTACGTTACTATGGGCTAGCGGCCGTTTCCGGGGCCCATTATAGAGTGTGCAAGTCACCCCCTGCCATTTTATCCGTGTATAATTATATAACATTGGTCAGGCAGGGGACATAGCTCTTCCAGAGTTTAAGTTACCTAATCCACTTAGCCACCCAAACCCATAGCCCAATATGTTTTGTTTCCACGTACAACAATAGTCCTGCACCAACCGGGGGTTGTCCTTGGGTGCACTTCATAGTGCATACAGGGATAATCGTCGGTTGGTGCCTCTTCATCATTTAAAATTATCTAAGGGGCCTCTGCGAGTTGGCTTCGGCCCCTCGTATGCTTTCCAAAGGTCCGGGACTTCAGGATCCCGTGATATGTAAGAATAATAATAATAAACGTTTATTTCGACCAAAAAAGGATAATATACACAAAAAATAAAATAAAACAAAAGCACATACAATTAAAAAGACCACATAAACAAACAAGATTACAGACTTCGATTGCTCAGTATGTGAACCATACAGCAATGGTTCAGGTACTGACAATCGAACTTCAGGATGCCGCTGGAGTTAGCCCGAACCCTGCGCACCAGGGATGTGCATCGCTTTCATATAGTAGAATAAAAACAGTCTATTACGAGTAGTATTTGCGACCCGGTGAACATCCCTGACGCGCTGCAGAATCGGGGCAGCCCCATCAGCACTCTGAATGCATTATTATATTGCACACGCAGGGCATTGTACTGTCCGCGCGTGTATGAGACCCACAGGCTGCTCGTGTAGAAAGGTGTATAGTACGCTCTGAACAATGTTGCTTTCACTTCAGTGGTACAACTGCGGGTCATCATATTCGCCCTTACAGACAACGCCTTACATTTTCGCTCTGTCTGCATCGTCCCTCAGATCAGAGGATTATGTTTAAGTCTCATGTAATAGGGGGCGAGCCTATCAACTGGGTACACAGTCTCAGCAAAAAAATATTTTTATTGTTTTTTACGTCTGGTTGTAATTGCAATATTTAATGATATGTTTGTTAAATTACGTAACATTTAAGGAATGTAATAAGTATCTCTACAAGTTTTAAATTTATCTGCCTAGCCTATTCCCTACTACAATAGTTGGGGTCGACTTCCGGATATAGCTGAATATCAGTTTTTACTGGGAGCAAGTGTCTACCTGACCTCTTGTACAGACAGATATCGTATTACCCAGTTAGTGGGTAATACGATATCTGTTGATAAGACTGGTTGTCAGACTTTCGGGCTTCTACCCGAGTTACTGTTATTACTTAGCCACAAGCCCCATAGTTAGGTTTTAAATTATTGACCCAATTTTAAATTGACCGTAAAACATTTCCGATTGTGGATAAAGTTATTACTTAGCCACAAGCCCCATAGTTAGGTTTTAAATTATTGACCTAATTTATTAAAATTAGGTCAATACCGTAAAACATTTCTGATTGTGAATAAAGTTATTAATATACTTATCCACAAGCCCCATAACTGGGTTTTAAATTTTTGACCCCATTTTAAATTGACCGTAAAATATTTCCGATTGTGGATAAAGTTATTACTTAGCCACAAGCCCCATAGTTAGGTTTTAAATTATTGACCCAATTTTAAATTGACCGTATAACATTTCCGATTGTGTATCAAAGTCCCATAGTTAGGTTTTAAATTACTTAGCCAATTTTAAATTCACCGTAAAACATTTCCGATTGTGTATCAAAGTCCCATAGTTAGGTTTTAAATTATTGACCCAATTTTAAATTCACCGTAAAACATTTCCGATTGTAGATAAAGTTATTACTTAGCTACAAGCCCCATAGTTAGGTTTTAAATTATTGACCCAATTTTAAATTTACCGTAAAACATTTCCGATTGTGGATAAAGTTATTACTTAGCCACAAGCCCCTTAGTTAGGTTTTAAATGACTGACCCAATTTTAAATTGACCGTAAAGCATTTCCGATTGTGTATAAAGTAAAACCTTCCGTACAATAGTTTCTTACGACAGCTTGTTTAAAAGACGTTTCGTTTTCTCGCTTCCGCGCAGTTACGTAACGTGACCTGAATTATTTCAGGTACACGTTTCAGGAACTTCGCAATTTATAAGTGATCGTATTAAATCATAATTCTAAGGTGTGTTGTGTTATAAGTCGGTACGTGGCTATGAACAAAAATGTTCTTCGATGTTATATATAATATAATGATTTGTGTTTTTTTATGAGCGAAAGGCTTTTGCACTACGAGTTATTTTTTCAAGAATTTTTCGTAAACAAAGAAAAGAAAAGAAAGAAATAAAATACATTTATTTAGCACAGACTAAAACGCACACAAAAATAATACACAGCATTTTAAAATAATAATAAAAAAAAACAAATAAAATGTATAAATGCGGTGCAGGAATGTGTGAATTTTAACCATATTCAGTTAAGGGTCCCCGAAAAAAAAAAATTGTTTTTTAAAATTTCTGTAGGTACCTTGCTTCACGAATTTGGCTGTAATTGCAACAAATATCAATATTTTTTAATTCAGTTTATTTATTATTACTCTTGAATATGTGCACTATCACATTCAAGCCCTTTTTTCTATTTTAAAGTCAAAGGTACTTAAAAAAATTAATTTGTTTCCAATTTCAATTCTCAACACCAGCAAATCATATGACTTTAGGGGCATATTGTGTAAAAAAAATGTACTGCACTGTTAGTGCCCATTAGTTTTTAAAATACCTGATTAAATGCAGATTACAAAATGGTAAAATATTAAGTGGTAAGACTTCATAAAAAAAGTTATTAGCATTCAAAACGAAAGACAGCTAAATTTGCTCAAAACATTTTTTTCGATTAAGTAAATTACAAGTATTGCAAACTGTTAAGGATTAAACCAATAAGTATTTTATTGTAAGTTCTTTGATTGGCTTTTTAAAATAAAACATTTTTTCAAATTAACCATTTATTAAAATAATCAATACTCAATCGTCATTGTACAAAAGTTGTTGACGGTACAGGTACAGCATTTAAAGAATTTATATTAATTATCTGTTACCGGCCAAACCCGATTTCAGGCCAAACTGGTTTACTAACTAAGCCGAGGCACTCCGATCAAATGGGTTAGGTTAGATTAGAACCGTAACCAACTGTGCGTGAGCCGAGCGAGAATAGCGAGCGGAGCAGCTCCAGTGGCCGGTGCGCGACACTTCCAAAGTCCACGGCTAATTAATCTATGTATTTGGCTGCGACATATCACGCCTAGGAGAAACTAGTTTGGCCTAAAATCGTGTTTAGCCGGTAACATAAGCCTAACTTATACCATGTAGAAGAAAATAAGCAGCTTCAATTGTTTTTTTAAAGTTCACTATGTTTGTAGTACATTATGACAGCTGAAAATACATATAATGAACAAACGTGTTCCTAATATCCAAGCAGTAAAAAATACACAGGTGTTCTTTTCGTTAGAGCTCCTATTAGTAGGTTGATATTTCTGCATTGAATTCAAAGATAAAACATCTGAATGATTTATTACAATGAAATAAACATCCAAAACTAAGAGAAATCCGGAAAACTCGGATAGGTAGTAATCCCTTGCCACTTTATTTCATACAACTATAAACGTGAACAGAAAACCTTGCAAGCAATACTAACACGTCAACTTGTATAAAAGAGGCAACACTCGCTTGCTTCAGGGCAGTTCGAGTTAAGCTGAGCCGTTCTTGCTCAAAGGCTATAAGGCTGAGCGTTTCATACTATCGGATGACCGCGGCCTGTTCAGGTAAACCCTCAAAGATAAAATAAAACGTGCCAGAACAAGGCTGGGTGTTGCTGGATTTTGTTTACATAATAATGGTTGTATTATTTTGTTTACATAATAATGGTTGTATTATTTTTAGTTAAGCTGTAGCTTGTTGTGATAAATTTTTCGAATATGCAATAAATCTACATAAATAAAAATAAATTGCTGAATGTATGTATGTACGCGCATCACTTCAGAATGGTTACACCTATTTGGCTAATTCTTTTTTTTTTTTTGTTGTGTTTATTAATTGCCAGGACAAGGTTTGTATGACAGATTTATTTTGGAAAATTTACCGGGAATATCGGAAATTTGTATGGTGTTTTTGTATGAAAAATTGAAAACAGACACACAGTCTTAAACTACTGGAGATAGAGACATGTGTTCCATAGCAGTAGCTGTAATTTATTTGTATTTTATTTTATTTAATCATCAATTTTGTCTGACTTTTACATTATCAATATTGTCTTTATATTTTTGTGTATCTGTGGAGAACGTTGTACACTTGTGTAACTCTCTAATTAACTTATTTGTAATAATGTGGGCTAAGACCACCACGACATGGGTACCTGTAGACGTCCAACGGCATCACGGAAGACCCAGGCGTAGATGGCGGGACGATCTTAACGCTTATAGGAGGGATTGCTCCATATTGGCTCAGGATCGAGTTGAGTGAAAAAAGGAAAGGGCGAGCAGTGGGACAATTCTGGCTATTATAATAATGAATAATTTATATATAATTTTTTGTTCTTCCGTATAAATAAAATAAAAATAAGCTGGTAGGACTGTTATTTTAGTTTAAGGTTTGTTTTGGGTGAATATTGGTAGTTTTTTGGTTTGAAAAATATAAAAAAAAAAAAAATTATATAAATTGCGTACCTACTCTTGCCTAAGCGTGCTTGAGCGTCTGCATGATGATTTTGTACAAGCAACTTACTTGTGGAAATTTCATTATGCGGCTTGAACTAGCCAAGTTGTGCAAGCATGATTGAACATATGTACAGGTTAAGCTTGCACAATCATACGCATGCCAATTGCACACAATTAATACAGCTAAAGCAAGCGCGTCGTCGTCGTCCATCGCTCAAACAAAAACTGATGTTGCTCCAGCTTGCTTGTTCAGTATGTAGCCTTTAAGGAAGTTGTGCACGCTTGCACAAAATGATTGTTCATGCAGGCTTGTCATGTTTGCAGTTACGTATGGACCCTCCTTAAGAGGGTACCGAGCGCGCAATGATGCCCTCATTGCTTGTTTGGTCATTTCTTTTAATTTAGAATGAAAATGCAGAAAATAAGCACGTTAAATTTTGCTCCACAAGACTATACGTTACAAACAGTACTTTTATATACTTAAGTTTTATTGTAATCCTTAAAACGGGATATAGTGGCCTCTATTTTCCGTTTTAAGGATTACAATAAAACTGTAATAATATTAATAACTAAAAATTGTAATATTAATAACGTATAGTCCTGTGGAGCACAGCTTAACGTGCTCATTTTCTGCATTTTCATTCTAAAATAAATAAAAAAAATAATAATAATAATATCCTGGGACATTTTCACACACGGTCATCTGATCCCAAACTAAGCAGAGCTTGTACTATGGAAACCAGATAACTGATATATATTACATATACTACTTTTTTTTGTAAATACATACTTATATAGATAATTACACCCAGACTCAGGACAAACAGACATGTTCATGCACACAAATGTTTGTCCTGAATGGGAATCGAACCCACGACCTCCGGCGTGATAGGTGGTATCTTAACCAACCACGCCAACTGGCCTGTCAAATAACCAAACCAAACGAAGAGGGGGTCACTTCGCTCTCGGTACCCTCTTAAGTTGTATCGTAAAACCAATTAGGTACACTTTTATTCAGACTTCAACGATTAGGTCATGGTAAACGAGAAGACTGAAGTAGGTCATTAAAACAGCTCTACAGTGTAGACATAATGCATTAATAATATTCTTGTTAACTTCTCTAGCCAAGCTGAATAACATGCTGGACGTTCAAATAGAGTGAGTTTAATATGGAATGGAATATTATGAATCTTTTGTGTAAGGTAGGTTCGTTGATTTCCTTTAGAGATTATGTGTTTTCTTTTGACTAATTTATCTTAGGGCACGTTTGCTCTATTCACTGTTCATCTAGTAATCCTACTTGTTACATAATATTGGTAATAGGTAACATCATTTGCCTCCTGCCCTCTATCCCGATTTATTTGGGGTCAACGCAACATATCCCTTTTCCATACTTCTCTATTCGTCGTCATCTCCTTTCTAGCCATATCATCTTACACAGGTAATAGGTTAGGACATAATTATCCAGTCCCAGAGAACAAATACAAATATAGATAAATAGGTACCTACCATTAGAACACAAAATAAAGTAGCCGCTGACAAACTGAAATAATTAAATAAATTACAAATTTAATACAACTCAAAAACTAACTACCAAAAAAAAAAAACAAGAACACAATTACTGCGACTACAATATCGGAGCACATTTTAAGACATGAAATTAAAATAGCACAAAAACCACCTTAGCGTATCAGTATTCAACACTCATAATACAAACGACTCCACTTTTCCCCGGCTTGGGCGAGCTAAAATGACAAGGCATGACTCTGCTCCAACTCGCTAAGTAATTACATAGACGTCATGTGAGCGGAGCATATTCAGCGTTAGTGTAGGGTCGCCATGTTTGATCGTTTTGGGAGACTGATAAGGATTAATTTTTCGCAGGTGTGTCAAAAATGAAATTTGTGGTTGTTTGAGAAGTCTTGCCTAGAAGCCTAAAGTTAGTAGCAATAGTTAGTGTTAATAGACTATTTTTTGTCATATTTAAAGATTTATCCTATTCAAGGGATAGATGGAGAGGCTTGTGCCTAAGTAATAACAGCCACACGGGTCGATCCAAAAGATTACTCAACGCTTGCCGCAGTTGGCCCGTGGATGGGTGACCATCTTTACATACCAAGACCTCTCCATGCCTCGTAAAGTATGATAAGCTCTAGGACCCGGCTAGCATTCGTGGTATTTTGACAGTCGTTACGGGTCGTCAGAAGCCCGAAAGTCTAACAACCAGTCTTACCAAGGGGCATCGTATTACGCAGTAACTGGGCTGTGGAGGTTAGATAGGCAGTCGCTCTATATAAAATACTGGTATTCAGCTGCATCCAGTTAGACTGGGACCTAACCCAACATAGGTGGGAAAAGGCAGACAGATGACTTACTATCCCATTAAATCTTTTATTCCTATCAATCAATTTATTAAACATCGTGCATGACGCGCGCTGTCTGGTCTCCAAACTGATCCTCTACTTTTTTCTTATTTTTTTCTAATCTTCTAAATATAAAATGCTAACCGAACAAAACCCACTCCGACAGAACTCATCAATTTTTCCATGCAACTACTACAAAAAAAGTGGTGTTCTTTTTGTTACAACATGTCACGTACAGACTAATTAGCTTATGTCATGTCAATTGAGAAAAATATAAATGTACCTACTGAAATATTATTATTATTATTATGAATAGTCATTTAAATCCAAAGTTTGGCAGGTAGATAGTTCCCTATGCCATTAAGCACAGTGGTTTATCGTGAAGTATTGAAAGAAAGAAGAGAGAGATAAATTTAGAATGGTGTAGGCTGTATTCAGGTTTCAGTCAGCAATAAACTCCTTGTAAATTGAATTCTCAAATCTTTATGTCTAACGAAAAAGTAAAAATAAACGTAAACATAAAACCCTATCTAAATCTGGATTAGTTATAAAGGCTGGTGTTCACAGTAGAGTAAGAATTCGTCTGAATTTACGGATTTCTTTCTAATTTGGGCAAACAGCTTGCTTTTACCACACAATTGCATAATCCTAACTATATATAATTTATTATAATGGCGAAAGTGAGTTTGTTTGTTTTTTTGTTGCGTTTTTACGCTAAAACGGCTGAACGGATCTGGATGAAATTTGGCACATGTGTAAACATGACCTGGAATAGGACATGGGATAATTTTTATGTCCGATCTACACGGCATCTACACGGGCGAAGCCGCGGGCCGAACCTAGTCATATTTAAATGTAAATACTTCCGAAGGGGTGAATACCAGATGTCCTGAACAACAGGCCTTACCGTTTTGTTAGGCACCATGCTTCCAAGGTACAATTTTATGACAGTTATTATGTATTGTTCTTGATATGTTTCTACATATCGCACCTTGATAACAAAAGTGGCATTATCAAAACTATGTTTTCTAAATAACTCCATAATTTACTGGCATATTTTCAGTATATACAAAACTTGAAGTAAGAAAGTCAAATTGCAGTCTTTTATTTCAGTTATTTGCTAAGATATTGACCAAAATGCTGCGTCAAAAAAGCTTTAAATGGGCATCTGAAAAATTTTAATGTTTGTATAACGCCACTTTTGTTTTCAAGGTGCGATATATTGTGGTGACAAATAAACCTTTATTCATCATCATTATCTACCTAGTCTTTTCCTAACAAAACTGGCCCCTTGGCAAGACTGGTTGTCAATCATTCGAAGTTCTGATTACCCGTAACGACTGTGAAAGATCTACGAATGACAGCCGGGACCAACTGCTTAACGTGCTGTTTTTGAGGTACAGAGGTGTCTCGGTATGTTATGGATGGTCCGTCATCTAAGGGCCGACCTCGGCTTAACATTGGATTTCGATCAGTGCGGTTGTTATTATTTAGCTATGAGCCCTTTGAACGAAACGAGACCCAGAGAAATAAATCTTTAATGTTATTTTAAATTTTAAATATGCAATGAAGAGATCCGCAGGAGAACCAAGGAAACCAACATAGCCTGAAGAATTGCCAATCTTAAGTATCAGTGGGCAGGGTACGTTGCTCGCAGAACAGATGGCCGATGGGACCGAAAGGTTCTGGAGTGGCGACCGCGTACCGCAAGACGTAACGTTGGAAGGACTTCCACAAAGTGGACCGATGACCTTGTGAAGGCCACAGGAATGCACTGATGCGGGAAGCACAGAACTGGTCAAAGTGGCGGTACTTGGGGAATGTCTATGTCCAGCAATGGGCGTCTTTTGGCTGAAATGAAGATGAGATTTTAAATGGCATTTAGTCACTAAAAACATCAACTTATAGTGCTTGATATGTAACCTTGACATACCTGTCTCCAAGTAATAGCTCCCTATACTGGATGTTTTTTTTACAGTCTTGAAAAAAATTGGGTACAATAGGTGAACGGAGTAGGTGCCTATGATATACCTAGTATTTCTTTTGTTTTTTCAATAGCTTCGACAGAAATTGCAGTATCAATAAACACTACACATTTGAAGTAAACTAGAACAATAAAAACAGAAATTTTGAAAAAACTTTATAGATCGTTGCGTAGTGCGTATGATCTGAATATCGACATTTTGTCCAAAAAAAAAAAAATAGGTATGCCATAGGCTTCTACTCCGTCACATATTATACCCTATTTTTTTCAAAACGGTAAAAAAGTCACCCAGTATAAATAGACAGATTAAAGGACGCAGACATTTTGACAGGCCAGTTGGCGTGGTTGGTTAAGATACCACCTATCACGCCGCAGGTCGTGGGTTCGATTCCCATCCAGGACAAACATTTGTGTGCATGAACATGTCTGTTTGTTCTGAGTCTGGGTGTAATTATCTATATAAGTATGTATTTACAAAAAAAAAAGTAGTATATGTAGTATATCAGTTATCTGGTTTCCATAGTACAAGCTCTGCTTAGTTTGGGACCAGATGACCGTGTGTGAAAATGTCCCAGGATATTATATTATATTATTATTATAGGTACTAACCCTGAAAAGTCTCTCATTCCTCAAAATCATGGCCACCATATTTCACACATAATTCATTGCTTGTGAAAGCAAGAAGCTGACTTGTAAATAAATAACGTAATGAAAAGCGTTCATTTCGTTCCGTACTGATTAAATAATCTAGTAATTGGTGTTACAGAAAATGAGACTTATCTCGTGAAGAATTTTGTGTTTCATCTAAATATCATTATGACTTAGTGTACTTATTTATAATTAGGAGATGAATGTGTGAGGTGCTTTTAAGAGATTTATTTGGTTAAAAGCTAATGTAAGTAACATATTTACATATTATTTTTATTTATGTTCAGACATCTGCGTTAATTTAGTACTTTGACAACTATACAAAGAGGACACGTAGCAGTGTGTAGGTACAGACGCCAGCAGGTCAACCTACCCGAAAGTGTCAGATTTTCCCAATCAACCTTGAACCTAAAGCTTTAATAATAAAGTCGAAAATCTATTAAAGAAATCTGACAGATTGTAGTAGCTTGATGTGCTGGCGTCTGTACTATCGACAAAACGGATGCCTTTAAACTTTATAGTTGACTTTTGTGTACAGTGATTCATTGAGAAAACCCTGCCCCTATGGTCTTTTGTTTAACTTTGTCATAAGTACAGTTGCAGCTTGCAAGCAACATTGTTTCAAACTTGGAAAGGCGTAGCTTTTGTCGATCGTACGTACGAAGGTAGGGCATAATAACCATGATCTTTTACGAAATAATAAAGAAAAAAATCGGTAAAGTTTATTTCAAACCGATAATTGTAATCTTGGCGATCCTTTCTATTTTGCAATCATTATTGCTTTTCATACCCCGAAAACAGAACCCAAAATTACTTCGACAAAATATTTTTCAGTCATGGATGAGCCATGTCAAAAACTTTTTCATTTCTAGCTTGATGGAACATTTTAGCTACATTTTCGTGTGAAGTTTTAATTAAAATATCCTCTTCTATTTTTGATAAATTCCGGAGAAACCCTCAAAAAATTGGTGCATTTTTTCCATTCCATCGTATATATTTCATTTTCTGCGAGTTGCAGTTTTCTAATTAAGTCAACTAAGTTCTCTATTTAATTCAACGAAATTAAGTTAATTACATTAAGCTATGTTCTTAAGGTGGATGCGCAAATGCAGCCTGCGAAATTAAAATTTTCTTACGTATTTTTAAATTTGCAGAGGACCTCGTGGCTAAGTAATAACAGCCGCACGGGTCGATCCATCAGGTTAAGCTACGCTTGCCAGGGTGGGTCTGTGGATGGGTGACCATCTTTTCATACCGAGATTCCTCCGTGCCTCGGAGAGCACTTTAAGCCGTTGGTCCTGGCTGTTATTCGTGGATCTTTGACAGTCGTTACGGGTTGTCAGAAGCCCGAAAGTATGACAACCAGTCTTACCAAGGGGTATCGTATTACCCAGTAACTGGGTTGTGAAGGTCAGATAGGCAGTCGCTTCATGTGAAATACTGATATTCAGCTGCATCCGGTTAGACTGGAAGGCGACCCCAACATAGTTGGTAAAAGGCTAGGCAGATTGATTGTATTTTTAAATTTGCAGGTCAGTGTCAGGTTGTGTCTTGATCGAAAAAAAATACTTGTGACGATGAATCATTAATATATCTGTCTAAGTTCAAATTAACCTATTGGATTACTGTTTCAAGAAATCATGACATTTTACACCAATTTCTAACTTAGAGAGGTGTATCAATGGTTCTATGATTATAATTCCGTAAATACCTGACACTATTAAACCAGCAAATTGCAAAAAACATATAAGAATTTTTTTTTTTTTTTTTTGTTATTTGTGATGGGTTTGCTCTTGATAGAGTGAGCTTACCCAGAAGAAGCCTGTTCACTCTCACTTTGAAGAGATTAGGGTTGTATACGTTCGGAAACACAGACGCAGGTAGTGAGTTCCACTCTTTTGCTGTGCGCATAATAAAAGACATTTGGAAGCGCTTAGTGCGAATTGGTGGAATAGCAACCAGGTAGGGATGGTAACTGGCAGTGCGTCTAGATGTCCGGTGGTAGAAGGGGGCCGGTGGAATGAGGTCGTGGAGTTCTCGGGACATATTTATATATTAAGTAACTACTGATCATCCAAACCTTTATAGGTAAGCCCGGTCTTACCAACGGGTATCGTGTTATCCAGTAACTGGGTTGTGGAAGTCAGATAGGCTACGCTCCATGTACAATACCTTATTGTTTTCTGCTGCATTTGGTTAGACTGGAAGCAGGCCCCATTAGGGCCTTAGCACACCTTCACCGCGAAACCGAAACCGCATGATGTTCAGCTGATGTTCCGTTACTAGAGTAGCGAAACATCACGTGAGTCAGTTGGATTGAACAACCGTGGTTTCGCTGTTATGGTTTCGCGGCGGAGGTGTGCTAAGGCCCTTAAAGTAGGCAAAGGCATGGTAGATGTTGAGTCCTAATTACCTACTTATTAATTTCTGTAGTAAACGTAATGGTCCAACTTAAACCTACTTATTACATATTAATAATAATCTTACTATCTTAATACCTACTATTACAAAATGCGAAGGTTTGGATGGATAAATGCATGGATGTTTGTTACTCAATCACGCCGGAACGGCTGAACGGATCTGCATGAAATTTGGCACAGAGGTAGATTATAGTCTGGAATAGCACATAGGCTACATTTTATTCCGGAAAAATGTACAGTTCCTGTGGGATAATTTCCGAAAACTACGCGGGCGAAGTCGCTAGCAAAAGCTAGTATGCGTAGGCAAGTTTGTTTGTTACGTTGTCACGCTAAAACGGCTGAACCAATTTAGATGAAATTTGGCACATGGGTAGATCATGACTTGTGTTAGGACATTTGATACTTTTAATCTCGATATTGCCACGGGATCGGGAGCGCTGCGAGGTAAACCGCGGGGCGCAGATACTAGTCTATAAAGTAGTACACTAACCAATAATTATAGTAGTAGTTAAAGTACATAACAAGAGAACATATTTGACACGTTTCTAAAATTCTATCAATCCCAACGTGGCCCAGACGAGTAAGACGACTAATACCTAATTGACGTCAACAAAATAATAAAGAATTCAGCGACAAATTGTGTAACAGATTTCTCCTCCGTCGCTTCTAATGGTATTTTGCACATGACAAGGATTTACGCACTTAGATATGTATTAATACAAGATTTGCCAGCGGCTTCGGCCGCTTGGATGTTGGAAATTATCCCACGGGAACCGTACATTTTCCGGGATAAAAAGTATCCTATGTGTTATTCTAGATAGTCTAGAATAACACATAGGATACTTTTTCTATCTATCTATCTCTGTGCCAAATTTCATCCAAATCCGTTCCGCCCTTCTAACGTGATTGAATAACAAACATCCATCCATCCATACAAACTTTCGTATTTATAATATAAGTAGGATATTAGTAGGATAGTAGGATATAATCATTTTGTTTACTTAAGCTAGGCTGTTGTCTGGTTGTTCTACCTACAAAGCTAATAATATCCACGACTGGAAATAAACAGGGAGGAATCTTATAATAAAGTAGCTACTAAAGAATTTGCAAATACGAGTAATCAATAGTTTTAAGTTAATCAATATTTTAGTAGAGACTTTGGGAATAGGAAGTCAATTTTATATAATGAGTACTTATCTTTGAAATTTACTTAGGTATCTGATAAAGCACCAGGCTTAGCACGAGAACGTTTTGTCGACGGAAGAGTAGACAAAAACCAGCCAAGTGCGAGTCGGACTCGCGCACGAAGGGTTCCGTACCTATAAAAACGATCAAAATAATCACGTTTGTTTTATGGGAGCCCCCTTGAATATTTATTTTATTCAGTTTTTTTAGTATTTGTTGTTAAAGCGGCAATAGAAATACATAATCTGTTAAAATTTCAACTGTCTAACTATCACGGTTCATTAGATACAGCCTGCTGACAAACGGGCAGACAGACGGACAGCAAAGTCTTAGTAATAGGATCCCGTTTTACCCTTTGGGTACGGAACCCTAAAAATGACATTTCCGTGTAGACAGTAGAAAGTATTCAATTGAAATCTTTCTACAATCTGTCATTTTGTATATTCTTCCGTCGACTAAACCCGTTTCTACGGTGGTCGTGCTACGCGTGAAGTTAGGTACTCAAGTCAAAGTTTTGTCATAGAAACCTAAAACCAATACTTCAGCACTGAGAAACTCGTAAGATACTCGTAACTACACTTGCGAGCAAAAAATCGATCCACCCCGTTCTTTGAATTGAAACAAGATAATTCATCAAGTTTAATTAAAAACTACCTAATATTCGAGTATTTTGTACCAAAACCTTCTTGAATGTACCGTAGATTACGTTATTGAAGTAAATATCAAACCTGATGAATTATATTTTGTGAAAATCGCAAACTTACGAACATACTGGTCGAATATAGACCCTCTTTTTTAAATCCAATAAACAAAATAAAACTTCTGTCAACTTCACTGGCAAAAAATGTCACCCAGTTTTTTCAAGCAAAAGTGAGTGATGAGGCATCTCAAGAATTGAGTCGATTTTGTAAAAGAATATTGATTTTATCTAAGCATATGTAAATACACTTTATCTTACCTACTTTCACACAACATTTAATAATTAAAATTTTTGAGATATCGTCTCAGAGATAGAAAGCATGGGTGGGCCAATTTTTTTGCACGCAAGTGTATACAAAACTAGGAGTTACTACTTAACAGTCTAAACGCGAGTATAAGAAACTTAGTATACCAGCAATCTTGGAAACTACCATGTTCCATCTAGCTGCGAGCATTCCCTTAGCATCTGTTTCTCACAGCTGGAGTTCCATCTCTTGGGAAAAGACAACATTCATAGTAGGAAACCTTGATAAATTATTTATATCTAGTATCGTCTCGAACGGAGCTGAGCGTTCGTACTGCAAATCGGTTGACCACAAGAATTCAACAGTTCTGAACGGCAATTTTCGGGAATATTCGGTAGTCTCCGTTCCGCTATTTCGTCTGAATTTGTAGGTCAATTGAATGCTAGATATTGGATTCGATACAGACTATAATAGAGTTTTTAGTTGACGAGCTTCGAATACGTTAATTGAAGATTTGAATTTGGGTTTTTAAATTGAAGCTCTGAATTAGAATTTCCTATGTAATGAATCAGAATCGACCCCTATCGTGATGAATAGGAACAGTTCATTTGAACACATGAACCACGTGGGTATAAAAAACAGGTCTATAAAAATGTCACAAATCTAATTTTTCATATTCACACCGCAAAAAGTGTATTACCTTCGTTTGCATACCAATGTCATAAAAGGTTAAACAAATTGTAACGAACAGGAGTTACAAATTATTATGCCCTGTGACGTCATCCGTTCACGTCACCCCGCGTACACTGCGGTGCAAAAAAAAAACAACTCCAACAAATGATAACAGAGGGAACAACGGGAAACAAACATCAATAACTCTGAGCCACTCTGTGACTCTGTTTAAACTCTAATAGCTTTTGATACTCAATTATTTTGGGATTATTTGTACATCAGATTCATGAAAACAACAGTGTTGATGTTCAGTTTTTGGTACCTTAAAGCATTTTTTACTCACTTTTATACAACATTTTTGTAATACACAACTAGTTTTGAATTTGAATGGGCTCTTTCGTTGTTAAGATTTTTTTCGCAATGAGTGCGGGGAAACAGAGGGAAAGTTTGAATACAAAATATAGAAAGTTACTTCAGAATGTCTATGGTCCTTGCATCTAGTTATACTATTACTAATTGTCGAAGTTTTGAACTCTAGCCTATAACTGAATGACTATTGGGTATTATGGCTTTTATGTAAATACTTAAATACTTTACTTACCTTAGTGGTTTTTGGTTGCTATGTAATAAGTAATCCTGTATTCTTTAGTTTAGATGATAAATAAATAAAATAAAAAAAAACTTACCAATGAAATTTAAAGTGTCAGAGTACTATATAGCCGATTATGTTAAATTGTATCTTCAAATGTAAAAGCAAGGAATGGGAGCCAGTTCATCCATCTTCCAAGACAAATTTTGGCCCGTATCCCAAAAAGAAGAGGGCACAAATTAGTATAATTCATCAAAAGTTCTTCAAAGAAAATAAATAATTATAGAAATGACACAAAAGTTCAAAATTAAATACTTTCACTGTGACCTTTATAACTTTTAATTAATCAAATAAAGTTTCAGACATATATTAAAAATTAATTTCACGAATTCTAAGTTTTCCGTCGGAAATTACATGATTTTAATAGCTTTGATTACTCGAAAAGTTTGTTTTGTTTGATATAAATTAATCAGAAGTAAGTACCTATCATAAAGCGAAAAGTTCTAAGGTATAAAAAAAACTGGCAAAGTGCGTGTCGGACTACGCACAATGAAGGGTTCCGTAGTTGGGGTGAATTTATCTCAAGAACAAACTTAACATTGTAGTTGAAAAACATGTTCTCCCATACATTCCAACTACAAATATCCAAAGTTAAACGAAAAAAACCAAACCCACATTACAACTAATGTGGGTTGGATTATTTTTGCTTAACTATGTAAAATGTAAGTTTTTACGCACAATATTGAGAGATTTACCATGTTGTTTTAAAACCATCGACTTCTTATAGATTTTCCTGTAATCTATAGGTAATGTACTATTTTCTACATTTTTTTCAAAATTTTAGGCTCAGTACTTTCGGAGAAAAGGGGGGGAAATGGTAAATTTTCGTCTATTTTCTTAAATAACATTGAAATGGTTTATTTTAAAATTATTAAAAAAAATACATTTGAGACTCTCACAGTAAGCTTTTTCATTTGATATGTCACACGGTACAGATTGCAAAACTTTTTTTTAAATTTTCTTATGTGCCCCTCAAAGTTGACCCCTATATTCTAAATTTATTTATTTACGTTATACGTCCATGTTTGGGTCACAAAAATACATACGTGTACCAAATTTCAACTTAATCGATCCATTAGATTCGGAGCAAATTGACTGTGACAGACGAACAGACAGACATACGACACGAGTGATCCTTTAAGAATTCCGTTTTTTCTATTTGAGGTACGGAACCCTCAAAATATCTTAATTTAATGTTGTAATCATGGCATATTTTCGAATGTCATTGAAATAATAATAATTATTATTATATATAATTTTTATTCATCATCGTCATCCTCATTCATTTTTATTATTTATTTATTTATAACTAATGTCATTCAAGTATAACATTTGATATAAGGTAAAAGAAAATACGCTGGTGCCTACATTTATGTTCGCATAACTCGTCAAAATAATAATCCTAATAATAAATGCAAAAGTAAGTTTGTTTGTTACCTATTCACGCCTAAATCACTGAACCGATCATCCTGAAATTGTGCATATACGTTGTCACGTGTACAGAAACGGACACCTTAAACGAAACGAAACGGATACCTTTCATCCCGAAAAAAGTACACTACTGTTTCCGAGGAAAACAACAATAACGTTCTTATGATAATAGATGGTGCCACGTGTCTTTCAAATCATGATTGAAGTATATTATTATAGAAAGGAAATGTTTCAAAATGGGCCAGGTCTGTGTACACTACCTCAAAAAAAAAGAGAAAAAATCCTAGAACTCGGCAAAAATACAGAAAATTCATTTAAATGTATACCTATATACTGTTATGTTAGGGAATCGATATTTAACAATATTTATATTGACTTTCAACGTGGTGTCTCACCGAGTTAGTTATATAAACAATGTGCATATAAACAATGACAGTAAACCATAGATCGACTACTGATCATAGAAAGAGCACTGTCAGCTGTCACAACAGTGTCACTATAGTCCTCTTTTTGAGTATTAAACATGTCAAACGTTATTAATCAATCAAAATGACAGCTTTCCGCCATGATGGGTTTTTGTTGTGTGTTGCAATTTCAAGTGTAATTAATTGTGGTTTATCAGCAAACAAAGCCATTTTAACGTAATTGGATAGTTGAGAACTGTTTTAAATATATTTCCCTTTTCTTATGTATAGTGTACACGTACCTGGCCCAAAGTCCATACTTTTTGGAAGATCTCCTTTAGTAGTGTGTTAAAAGTTTTTTTTAATTTTTTTTTTAGTTTATGTACAGGCAATAGGTCAACCTACCCGAAACTGTCAGATTTTCCCAAACAACCTTGAACCTAATGCCTAAACAATAAAGTCGAAAATCTATTAAAGAAATCTGACAGATTGTAGTAGCTTGATGTGCTGGCGTCTGTACCTTATACATTTCGTGAGTCGTAGAGTATCAATAGACCGGTTTTTCCTCCTAACTATAATATTATAGATGCGAAAGTAAGTTTGTTTGTTTGATACCTTTTCACGCCCTAAACCGCTATTCTAAATTAACGCGAGTTAAGCCGCGGGCTAAAAACCTAGTATTAAAATAAATAGTTAACAAAAAAAAAAAAATATCCCAACGTACAAGGATCTGCCCTACTATTTGAATCATCAGCATTGTAATATACATGAAAATACTTCAGCTGATCTATTCTGAAAAACCTCACCATGAAAATTTATGTGAAATGAGCTGTTAATGGTATCAATCCCCCGTATCAGGTGCAATGACAAGTCACTTCAAGCTCACTAAGTTTTTTTTTTTTTTACAGAATAGACCAGCTGGTGTATTTACTCTATCCTCAGGAAATACCTAACTTACTTTATTAAAACCTAGTAAGCGTTCATACTTTAATTTAATGCCATTATAGCCTTTATTAGCGTGGAAAATAACTGTCTTACAATGGATGTTTATACTCCCACACGTCTAGTTCAAGACAACTGTGAGATATGTCGCTTACTTATGAGACTTGTCACGTTAGTTAAACAATTTGTCACTATTTGAACCAATTTAATATCTGAACCGTGTCTCGGAGCAAGTGATGCAGTGCCGACGCGTCCGCTTGCGGTGTGCGGTCTTGGGTTCGATTTCCGCATGAGACTAATGTTTGGAGGTAGTACAGATATTGAGCTGGAGTTTACTTATACATATAACAATGTTTTATTCATCCGCCAGTATCTATTAAAATGTTTCTTATTTAATCCTTTTCCGCACGCAGTTTGATAAACTAATGCTTTCCCAAAAAAACTTTTTAGCAAAAAATAAAACCGACTTCCAAAACAAAACACTACAAAGTGAAAAATAACTTTAACTTCGGTAGTCGGTGTCTTTGGTTTTGTATTTTCGTTTTTTGCCATTTCACTTTGTAGTGTTTTGTTTTGGAAGTCGGTTTTATTTTTTGCTAAAAAGTTTTGATTTTTCACTTTTTAGTTGTGGAACCTACCCCACACAAATTCGAATACATAATTGAGCACAACAATTGTAGATATAGCCATGTAAATAACAGTGATAGGAAGTTATTAAAACATCATCCACATAAAATAAGTGGGAAATATACGCATTATTGAAGCTAACTCAAAAACTACCCATGCAAAGTTAATAAAATTTATATGGGACCACCTCGGACCAACCTATACCCTTAAAAAAAAGAATTTTCCAAATCGGTCCATCCGTCTTTGAGTAAAAAATAACAAATGCGTAAAAACATACAAAAAAAAAAAAACATACAGATGAATTGAGAACCTCCTCCTTTTTGAAGTCGGTTAATAAAAATAATAATAATATCAGCCTATTACTGTCCTACTGCAGGGCAAAGGCCTCTTCTCATACAGAGAAGGCACGAGCATTGATCACCAAGCTTGCTCAAGACGGGTTGACGATTTTGGACTTAAATACTTATTTTTAGGGTTTCCGTACCAAAATGGTAAAAAGTAACCCTTAAGTGGGTTAAAGACCATAAACTAAGCTAAGTTAGTTTAGCTTAGCTCACATAGCTGGCGTAGTTTTTCATACTTGTGTGCAAACCGCAAATTATGCATAGTTGTTGGTGCAGGTCAAGAGTTCCCTTTCTTGTACAGACGCCAACAGGTCAAGCTACCCGAAACTGTCAAATTGTCCCAATCAACCTTAAACCTAATAATTTAGAGATAAAGTTGAAATTCTATTAAAGAAATTTGACATACTGTAGTAGCTTGATGTGCCGGCGTCTGTACATTCATAATATGCAATAAACTTTTTTTTAATGTCAAAAGTGCGTCGACAATATTTCTTTTAACAAAATTATTTGATTTTTTTTCTATGTGAAATATATTTATTATAAAAGCAGCATAGCAGAAGTAGATAGTATACTGACATTAGTGGCAGTAACCAACGTAAAACGATCAATTTATTTAACTACTTGCTTACAAACAAGATAACTTGAAAGGAAAAAGGAAAAATGGAGATTAATGACCCAAGAACTAATAACCCAGCCTTTAATTTTAAAATATTTAAACACATTGACAACACAGCAGCCGCAATAAACGTGTCACTTTGTAATCGATAATCGATAAACACCAGTTACATTTTGTGTAATTTATCATTGTGTGACGTGTTATGTTTGGTGATTAGCACCCCTAATGGCACCAAATACTGTGTGTATACTTTATTGTTCACTGATGTGTATTTTTCTTATGAGTTTTCGTTATCATGTTGGCTGTCAAATTGATGGGTGTTGTAATTTGTCTAAAGTGGATTTTTTGATATTATGTGACAAATGGTACAGTTAGCTGTGACATCAGCAACCCAATAGTAATCTTATTGTTACGGTAATAAGGATCACCGTGATTTTGACAGACTTTTCAGCGGCAAAGTAACCTATATAAGGAAGGTTGTGATTTTGACCGGTGTGTATGTTTGTTCATCTGTTCCCTCATAACTTCTAAACCACTTATCATATTTGACAAATGAGGTATCTATGGAAGCGCCTTGATTGTCCGCTAGTTATAGACTATGTGACGTTACATTATATTAAATATGGCGCCCTCTAGAGGACCATAAGTTATGAACTAAAAAAAAAAATTTTTTTTCTTAATGATGCCGTGTTGGGTATCAAATGAAAGGGCTTAATTAGCACATTTCAGAAATATATACTGGGTGAATTTTTCAAGTGCGCGTGGATGACCAAATCTGAAACTATGAGGAATACCGAAAAGTACTCAATAACGAGGTTTAATAGGTAGGTAACAATAAAAATAAAAAAGTATTTTGTAAAAAATGAGCTATTTCCTTTAGTTTGTCGTATGTCATTACTTTCCAGAATTTGATCCTTATTAGCGACATTATCAAATGGTGTAATAATACAGTGTGTTTTTTATTCAAAATCAACTTGTTCGATTCCTGGTTAGAAATATTAATTTTTCAAAAATCCAATGATGTTTTAGTTTTCATCAAAATCAAGCCCAAGACTCTTTTGAGTACTTTTCGCTATTCCACATAGTTTCGAATTTAGCCATTCACGCCCACTTGAAAAATTCACTCTGTATAATTATGTTAGCTGTTGCTCACGGATCTGCTTGCATGTACCCGATACATAGGAATAATTTCTAAAATCAGGCGTCAGATGTGAGCCAAACATATTATTTTCTCTCCAAACCTACCCAAAATACATTTATATAATAATTATTCTTCTATAAAAATGTAAAGCGGCTCTGCAATTTATTTTATCACGAAATTATAACTCCAAAATAATTGAAATAAAAAAAGGTCAAAAATGAAAACCCGACTGCTGAAAAATCACGCTCTAAAAGTATGAAACTAGAAAATATTCTCATCTGAAATTTGAAAAAGGCAGACAAATTAAATATCACCAGAGTCACCATAGTCTGTTCGATTTATGCCTTAGCATGACGTGTTGCCTTAACTTACTTTTTTTTAACGAAAGTAATGATCACTGATCACAGTGATCTTTACTTTCGTTAAAAAAAAAAGTCACTTATAATTTTACAGTTTTTTTTTACCTTTTTGCAGCACTGTTATAATCATTTTTAGTGACTGCAGTTTAGTGTAGATGACAGATTTCTGTAGATTCAGTAAACGTCCAGTTCCGTCGATAGGTAATACAAAGTGGGTCACTGACGGTTCCCGTATTGGAGGTTCCGTTTGACTTATTTTGTCAGCGACAGGCGGCCAGTTGGCTGGAATGTCATGTGCGTTATCGTACGTTCTGTTTTTATCGATAAAAAACATAACCACCCTTCTTCGCAGTTGAATAAATATTGGCTACCGTTTTTGTGTTATTAGCGTTATTTATATCAGTACCCTAAACTCGAAGTAACTATACATACCTTACTTCGTGACCCTAAACTATTCAGTATTGTTGTAAAAGGTCCTCAAATCAAGTAAAATAATGCCATGTTTCAATGTAAAAAGAAGGTCGTGACGTTTCGGCGAACTTGTTCAAAAACGTTAAGTACATAAAAAAAAAATACTTTTACAGGGGCTTATTCATCTGAGCTCATTTTGTTGTCATCCACAGAACAAGAGCCAAAACATCCGATCAGAAAATCCAACCATTCGATACTAAAAAAGTACTTTCGGCGCGAAATAAAATGAAAAAAAAAGGAAACAAAGCGAGCACATAAAACTTTTACCGGGTAACGGCCGGAACAGAGTCGGACCCGGGTCCATCGAGGCGTTAACGCCGGCACAACATGCCGGATGCTGGTGTCCGGTACGACATTAAAAACGGCGGTCACGTTATCTCTGGCGATTTTTTTCGGACAGATACAGTAACCCCTTTTTACGTTTGTTATCTGTGTGGATTATAAAGGGTTGTAACGTATCTGTGTATAAAAATTGTAGTGTGCATGCGTTCTGGACTAATATCAACAATAATAAAAAAAAAATACTCGACAATTATTATGTAGTCACATAACTTATGTTAGTAGAATTATGTATCTGAATTATTGTGTTTTAAATTCCTCCCCTTCATTAACATGTTTTATGTTTTTTTTTTTTGTTTTATGTTGTAAGTAGTCAATTTTTTTAAAGTTTGTTGAAATTTAAAATTTTACTTTTAGTATATAGTCTGTCCAATGTCTTTTTTTCTTTAAATGTTATGTACATCTATAATTTGTGTCTACATTAGCAGTAATACCTCTCCTAAATACGCTAAACCAATGTTGAATGTATATGCTGTTTGTGTTCTTTAATAAATAAATAATAATAATAAAACGAACAACCAAAATGAACGGTTCCGTAGTTGGGATGAATTTATCCAAAAAAGATTTAACATTGTATTTCAAAAGCATGTTCTTCCATTTATTGATATACGTCACATTAAATTCTCCAACAGCAAAATGTAAGTTAGTAATCGCAAAAAAAAAAATGATAAAACAACAAATTAATTATTTTCGGACTTTAGACCGGTTAACGGTCTAATAGATTCGGAGCAAATAGGCTGTGACAGACGGACAGACAGACAGACACATGAGTGATGATATAAGGGTTCCGCGTTTTTCCTTTTGAGGTACGGAACCTCACTAAACCTCACTAAAAATCTAATACTCAGCAGATATTTCTTGCTCAGAACCCGCTTTTATTAGTGTCATAAGATGACACGCAGCTGGTGCATGCACTGCGGTTTTGTTACAATCCCAATTTACATGGAAACTGCTGTGTCAGCCCGTTAACGGCGCTGGACATTGCCCTTTATATAAACTACTACACCAAACGTTCCATAGCTTTACTTTATCGTAAAACATCGACTCTAAAACATCGACTTTTTTATATAGGAGTTCAAAGATATCAAATGAAAGGTTAAATTGACAGAATCATCACGACCTTCTTCATCTCAATCAATCTACAATCTACCTAGCCTTTTCCCAACTATTTTGGGGTCGGCTTCCAGTCTAACTAGATGCAGGTGGAAACCAGTATTTTACATGGAGCGACCAGTTACTGGGTAATACGATACCTCTTGGTATCACTGGTTGTCAGGTTGTAACGACTATCAAAGATACACGAATAACAGCTGGGACCAACGGCTTGACGTGCTTGGCGAGGCAGGGAAAAGTCGCATGTAAAGATGGTCACCCATCCACGGGCCAACCCCGGCAAGCGTAGCTTAACCTGATGGATCGACCCAAGCGACTGTTATTAGCCAGGAGCTCCTCTACGACCTACTTCATCTATACTTTAATAATTGAGTTTTTTTTTTGTTTGTTTGTACGTATGTTTGAACGCGTTAATCTCTGAAACGACTAGTCAGATTTGATATATTTTTTTTGCATTTGATAGCCCAATTCTTGAGGAAGGATATAGGGTATTAACATTATGCAAGGACTATTAGGAGCCGAGCAGAAAGAAAAAAGTCTACGCTAAGCGAAAAAGAATTACCTAATAGTGCAGAGGCGGCAGTCTCGACATTCGTAACGATAGCTTTACGAATGAAATCGTTCGCTAAGTCCTAATGGAGTACTAAGACGGTCAAAATTGCTTGACAAGCACGAAAAAACCATTTACAATTTCAAACCAGTTCCGGCGAGAACCGTTTTTTTATTTAATTATGTTCTCCAATTTTCCTCTTTATTCAAGGTTAATTTGAAGTGGCCAGTAATTGTCTTTGAAAAAACCTAACTATTACCATTTTGCCCGTCTAGGTACCCCATTAGGACTTAGCGAGCGATTTCAGTCGTAAAGCTATCGTTACGAGTGTCGAGACTGCCGCCCCAGGCAAGCGACGCGAGGCGACGGGGTGGGTCGAGAGAAGAAGAAATTACACGCAGACGAAGTCGCGGGCAGAAGGTAGTATATACACAGTCGTGCAGCACACACAGTACATAGTTAAGTCGTGGGCTAGTGTATACGCAGTGTAACAATCATTGTGCATGGGCCTTAGTAAACATGTATTGTATCCCTTAGCTCCCTCAGTGGCGATGCGCATACAACCGCGTCGTGCACTTAGTTTCATGTAAACATAAAATATTTTCTACAACTACCCTTTTACGAAAACATTGTTCAACATAATTTGTCATAGTAGCAACCCACTACGAAACACATGTATTTTTAAGTTATATTGTATTTTCTCTGTAAGTGATTGTGTAAATCTTTTGAGAAAATAAATGTCTAAAACCGTTTATAATACAGACACAAAGAAAAATAGGTTAGGACAATATTATGAAACTAGCTCCTACCCTGGATAGCCATGACATGAGTTAGTACGGTATAAAGTAATAAAATAATAAATAGTCCTTCCGAGCGAATTTCGGCCACGGCGACCATTCTCAGCGGAGACAAGCCTTCGGCATGGGAGATATTATTGTACACAAGTGTGTTCGCAGACACAGTAGCACTCTCTCTTCCCTCACTCGATGTCCTATGGGACGGCAATCCGACCGGACAGATCAGGCGCTGGGCCAACGCTTAACGTGCTTTCCGAGGCACAGGGGTGTCACACCGCCAACTTCCAAAGAAATTCGGTACGGTATAAAGCAGACAAGTTTCAAATGCACAGATGCAGGGTGCATCTGATGTAGGTACGTTTAGTATCACTACTTTTTGGGAAGATAGACTTGAATTTAGCCAAAGCACTGCTTTCCATTCGCTTGACGTTATCCCCAAGTAACCATTAGGACACCTACCGGTGGAAAATGGCCTACACTTTGTCATAAGTCATACAATACCGAAACAAAACACTCATACATACATTAAATATGCCATATCCCAGAATATGACTCAGCTTATATCAGAAGGAACGTTCTGTTATTCAACGGAGGCTGTTTGTTGCAGATGTGGGAGACACATAAAAATTCGCGTGTCATTGCAATATGTGGTCTTTTCCAAATGCCACCTCTCGCGGTGGTACTGTAAATCTGGATATAGCATGCGACTGCATTTATTCGGAATGGATCGGAGTTAGTCGTGCATAATAGCAATCCGGAAAATGTAGTAATGAGAGTAGAAACAGGTCAGTGTATCATTTTATAACGTCTCCTGATGAATACGGGCCTCCATGAAGATCATAAACATAGAAAACTATATACAAGGCAATTTTTTTATCAGTAGTTAAATTTTCACAGGCTGTTCTACCCATGAATATGAGCAACTTTCACTATGGGACCGACTCTGAAATCACGAAAAAAAAACCAGCTGTTTCATACAAAAGTTCAATACCTACTAGATCAAAATATATGAAACAGCAGATTTTTTTTCGTGATTTCAGAGTTGATCCCGTAGTGAAAGTTGTTCATATTCATGGGTAGAACACCCTGTGAAAATTTGGCTACTGAAAAAAAATGCCATGTATAAGAGGGCGATTGCCTTAGCTAACCAATTAGTGATTGCAATAATAATGATGCTGAGACTGGCCCAAATAATAACGCTGCAAAGCCTTGGCTTAATATTTTCACCAGCACCATACTGGTTAAATCTTTATAAAACACATCACTGTGTACAGTACAACTATTTTCTTAATGTCCCTCGGCAATCATCGCATTTCCGAATACTAACAAATACTAATTTCCATGTCCATCAACTATTAGATTTATCGCGTATAATAATTTAAATTCAGAACTAAGTAGGTACTTTATTGTTGTTCAAATTTGAACAACAATAAAGTACTTAGTTCTGAATTGACATGATCGTCTTGAATGTTACTTTCATGTCACAAATAAAATCTGAAAAATACACACTATAAAAAAGATATGAATTTATGAAGCTGAGAAAACAGAAAACCGGCAGAAAACTCACAATATATACAAAAACAAAAATAACTCGAAAACTACAAAAAATCGCGGAACATACATGGGGTATTTTCAAATCAGATTTTTCTATTTGGCGTTACTATTTGGACCAGCTATAGGTACAGCTTAGGGGCATAAGCTGTACCTATAGCTGGACTTATACTCTGATAGTTTGATTTTGTATTTATAATTTTTAGGGTTCCGTACCTCAAAAGGAAAAAACGTTGCCCTCATAGGATCACGCATGTGTCTGTCTGTCTGTCCGTCTGTCACAGCCAATTTGCTCCGAATCTAATAGACCGATTAAGTTGAAATTTGGTACACGTATGTATTTCTGTGACCCAAACACGGACGTGTAATGTAAATGAATGCATTTTGAATATGGGGTCAATTATGGGGGGTCAATAAGAAAATAAAAATAAAAAAATATTTGCAAACTGTACCGTGCAATATATCAACTTACCATGAGGGTCTCAAATATATTTTTTTAAATAATTTTAAAATAAAATGTTTTAAAGTTATTTAAGAAAATAGACGAAAATTGGCAATCCCCCCCCCCCCTATCTCCAAAACTATTGACCTTAAAATTTTGAAAAAATACAGAAAATAGTTGTGTAGCTATAGATTACAAGGAAACCTATAAGAAGTCTATGGTCTTCAAATAACATCGTAAATCTCTCAATATTGTGCGTACAAACTTCATTTCTCCTTAGTTAAACGAAATGGATTCAACCCACATTAGGTGTAATGTGGGTTGGATTCTTTTCGTTTAACTATGGACATTTGTAGTTGGAATGTATGGAAGAACATGCTTTTCAACTACAATGTTAAGTTTGTTCTTCATCCCAACCAAGGAACCCTTCATTGTGCGTGGTCCGACACGCACTTGAGTGGTTTTTTTTATTTCCTCTATCTTCTTAAGCCATAATATCTTCTAAAATCACGCATCAATAATCTCCAAGATAAATAACCTATTAGCTACCAAATTACCACAAAATACGGACGACATTACCGTCTCATTTGCTGGAACTAAACTTGAAATACCCGGCGATATGTAAAGTGACCGTACTTGGTATAAGTGGCCCCTGTACGGCATTATAATAACATATTTTATGGACCGGCCATCTTGCTTCTGACATTAATGACTGTTGCCATAAAATATGAGGCTTTATCAATTACCTGTCATAGAATTTTTGGTAGGTTAATTTGGAGTGCAATATTTTAAAGAGATTGTATGCAAATTAGTTGATGTAGATGTGACATTAGATGATAAGTAAGGGATTTACACGGGTAGCTAAAATGTAGTTTTTATTACCATGCAAGGTTATACAGGGTGGCAAGGACTTTGACGCACAACCTGTTACCATGTATTAAGTACACGATTCTCGACCCCCACCCACCGACGAAATTTTCCATAGGTTATAAAAAAAAAAAAAAAAAAACAAGATGTTTCCTACAAACGAACAATACCTACCTACGCGGTCAAAATGTATGGAACAGCACCCTGCCACCCTGTATGGGTAACGAGCTTTTGCCCGCGGCTTTGCTCGCGTAATTTAGAATTTGACAATAAATTCACACTACCAACTAAACACACAAAACTTAAGTAATGTGTTAGTAACTTAAAATTTTATTATAATTTATCTAAAAATGACCGGTTGTTATGCACCATGAATTAATTCCAAGATATGTTAGATAATATAACTCAATCATGATTCGAAATACACGTGGCGCCGTCTATTATCATAAGAACGTTATTGTTGTTTTCCTCGGAAACAGTACTTTATCGGGATGAAATATGGACCCTATGTCCGTTTCTGTACACCTGACAACGTATATGCAAAATTTCATGATGATCTGTTCAGTGGTCTAGGCGTGAAAACCACACTCATGCAGAGCGTGTAGGTGATTTCAGTCCTAAATGTTCGAAGCTTCACAACGATCTATTCTTACTGTGAAAGCACCAATGATAATGTAATAGTCTACTGGTACTTTCCAGGTTTTGAAACATAAGTACACCAACTCTAATTGCGTAGCACACTTTCAATAAAAATCCGAAAGATTTTGAAGGAAATTATTAATTAATCCATTGCTTCATATGATTAAAAAATTCTCCTGTTCTACAACGTATTAATCATACTGAATCTTGTTGAACTTTCAAAATGCAAGGCTAATGAAAGGCCATTGTAAATGCAAAATACGCAATATAATATCGCTGGTGATTAAGTAAGAGATTAAGAAAATATAAAGAAAGAAAGAAAAACCGGACAAGTGTGTGTTGGACCAATAGCAAACATAACATTGAAGTCGGAAAACATGTTCTTCCATACATTCCAACTGCAAATATAAGTTTGTATGCACAATATTGAGAAAACCATGTTATTTTAAGACCTTAAACTTTTTATAGGTTTTTCTGTAATATATAATTATTATAAGGTACCTATATAACATTTTTTTTATATCTTGGCTCCGTAGTTTCGGATATAAGGGGGGAAATGGTCAATTTTCGTCTATTTTCTTAAATAACTTTTAAAAACTTTTTCTTTAATTATTAAAATATATACTCGAGACCCTGACAGTAAGCCCTTTCATTTAGTATGTCACACGGTTGCAAAACTTTTTTTAAATTTTCTTATTTGACCCCCAAAAGTGACCTCCATGTTCAAAATTCCTTTATTTACGTCACATGTTTGTGTTTGGGTCACAGACATTCATATGTGTACCATATTTCAACCCATTAGATTAGGAGGACATTGGCTGTGGCAGACAGACAGACAAATACACGAGTGATCCTATAAGGGTTACGTTTTTCCTTTTTAGGTACGGAACCCTAAAAATTGATTATTCTGCACAAACAAAACACACATTCCAAAAAATCTACATAAAATACACAAGTACAAAGTAGCCAAAAGTCAAAAAAATATCAAAAAATAAAGTAAAAAATAAGAAAATAATTAAAGATCAAGAGAAACTTTAAGTGTAGTTACATTAGCCTTCAAGACTTAAAATAAAACCTTAATATAGCATTAAAAGACGACTTCATGGCCATAGTTTTACATAAAGCAGACATTCTTGATAGAAATTAATTTTCGTTTTAAAATATCAGTTTAAGTTAAAAGCTTCGAACATTCTTTACATTGAGAGACCAATACTATTTGTACAAACCGTTCCAACTACTGTTCTATAAGCAGGTACAAAATGATACAATAACAATTGAGTTTTTCAACAAGACAAGAAAATACAGAAGGCTCACAAAACAACACGATAATTTATTAACATAAGTTATAAAGGAACTGTAGCGTTATTCTGTAAACATAACTTTGAAACTGAGAAATGGATCCAGGATGATTTCCTTCATAAAAAGTCAATCGATCTGCCTAGTCTTTCCCAACTATGTTGGGGTCGACTTCCAGTCTAACTGGATGCAGCTGAATACCAGTATTTGAAATGGAGCGACTGCCTATCTGACCTCCACAACCCAGTATCTGGGTAATACGATACCCCTTTGTAAGACTGACTGTCAGATTTTCGGGCGGCTGACGTCCCTTAACGATTGTCAAAGATCCACGAATGACAGCCGGGACCAAGGCTGTAAAGATCGTCACCCATCTGCGGAACAACCCCGGCAAGTTTAGTATAATCTGATGGATCGACCCGTGCGGCTGTAAATACTTAGCAAAAAGTATGTGACTTTATGGGATACTTAATATCATGTCCCGCGTGCCTTGTCAGCTGCACGTTACAGGAACACATGTACGCAAGTGATGGTGCCAAACACGTAGCCGAATTCTGAGCCGAATTCATATTTTATATTGCCGTCGACACGCTGAGAAGAGGAAGTGATTTAATTTATGTTGGTAAAGTGATGTTTGATGATAATTTTACAAAATATCAATAGGAATTTTACTACTCTAGTGAGTTTCATCACTTATTTAAACTATTGCCCTTAAAAATACTTTTACTTTACTTAAAAATATTTGTTTACTTTTAGCTCTGTATGCTGTTATCGTGCGTCATCACGAATGGATCTTCTGTTTCTCTATCTATTTTATGGTCCTACGATCCTACATTTAGATAGTTCGTGTGGTATTCAGGGTCAATTGAGTAGGGAAGACTGGGCTATTGACCTTGGCTACCGGCTGTTGTCTTTATAATGCCTACTTTTGGTACCCTGCAAAATTCCATGGCCAATTTTGTGAAGAAAAAATACACTTTGTGGTAGGCACCTAGGTTTTTGAACAAATAATTATAATAGGAACACATCTAATTACTCACAATTTTGTATAACAGAATTTCTCTTGTTTCGGAAGGTTTTTATAACATCGATTTCGAAGGCAGTATTTTTGCTCACACAATGAAAACTGACACTTTCTACAAACTTCCAGTAAATAGGTACTAAAACACATAGAATTAGAACCTACATATTGGCATTTCATTTATTCAGTGGTAATTATCATATATACTAAAATATACAATATGGCCGCGGCTAACCGTGACATCATACAATTTTATGTACATTTACCAGCAATGTTAAGGAAAACCTTCGAAGTATTTAATAATAAAGTTTGTGTGAAATAACAGTTATCAGCACCTGGCTAGTTGAAAATGAATGGTTAGCTACAAATTGATAGGTAACGTGGGTGACTGACATACAAATACTTAGTTATTTAAGCGTAGTTTTATTTGGGAATAAAGGTCTTATGTGTATTGTTTTGGGTTTCACCAACCTTTTTGTTAAGCTCGTCGATGAGCTCGGAAAGTAATAATTTAATTTTTCAGGCCGGTTTCAGTCTGGCACTGCAGTAGGCTTATGAAAAATAAGCTGCTTTGCAAAGAAACCGTTTTATTTAAACTATGATATGAATGAGTTTATACAGGGATATGGAATACTCTCAATCGGACACTATCCAAATATTCATATTTTGTACAATATTTATGCGGCCTAACCAAATGTCCTTTCTTTGGGTGGTATTGTTTGTCGGATCGGTTGAGATGCACGATTTCTGACAAATGCGTGCACTGACTGGACAGGTCCATTTAATCTGTATGGTTTTTTCCTCAAAAGACCATTTTAGACACAAATCTACATGTTATTCACATGATCTGACCAAAATTATGTCTGGACTTTAAAAGAGACTGTGACCTCTGAGTTTGTTTCGGTCTTTCTTCTCAGAGTAGTCAGATACGAAACTCCGAACTCTTCTAGTTTACAAAATGTATTATGATTGACGTGTAAAAGTGGTTACACAGACCTACTTACAGAAGTCAAATTATTATTTATAACTTCTATTCAAACACTATAGTCAGTATGAATTATTCTTACCCATTTCAGTTCCTAGGCCACTATTACGATTTAAGTGATGTTCATCAAAAATATTTTATTTATCAAGTATTTAAATCAATCAACTCAGCCTATAGCAGTCCACTGCTAGACATAAGTGTCCCCTAGGCTGTGCCACAACACCCTGTCCTCCGTCTTTGAAAGAAAGAAAGAAAGAAAGAAAATACGTTTATTTGCGATAAACATGGCGCAAAGAAATAAAAAACAAAATAAAACAAAGAACAAGTTTGGGGAAAATATGCGTCACATTCACGCAAAACGGCCGTCGCTCAGCATAATGCCGCGACCCCATACGAGACAGAGCCTCAGCGCTGGTTTTCAGTGACAGCCGGCGTTGACGTAATGACGTCGACCGGTGCATTTTCGCATCCAGTCTTTCCCAGCCACTTTTTTAAGGTCGTCGGTCCATCTAGCTGGAGGGCATCCCACGCTACGATTGCTTATACGCAGTCTCCACACCAGGGCTCGTCTACTCCACCGGCCATCGGTCTTTCGACAAATATGGCCAGCCCTCTGCCACTTCAGTTTGCTTTCTCTGCAAGCTACGTCGGTAACTCCAGTTCTTTTCCGGATAATTTCATTTCTGATTGAACTATTTGATTGAACTTCTTGAAAACTGTCACGTAACTTATGTGCCACAGATTACGCGGAAATTATTACCACGATCGATTCTACCAAAACCTGAGAATAGGAGCATACATTTAAAGGAGTGACCTCAAATGTAGAGGTCATCAGTTAGCAGCTCTAAATGCTGTGTCATGACGTGGCTACTGTTGGAAGTAATTGTATGTGGCGAAGTAGAAAAGTTTTGCAGGTATTCGCTTGCTTTTAGTATAAATAATTGTATATATTAAGCGAGTCATAGAAAATGAATGGCGTGTAAGAACTTAATGAAAATTTTGTATTTTGTTTTTTTTTTTAAATAGATCATTAAATTCAGGTAATTTATTTTTTTATTTAGAAAACACTTCGCTTATTTTACAATTGGTTTTAGCCACACAACGAAAACTTCTCAAGGTTTATCTGTGTGCTGGCGAGATGTTCATTTATGTAAATCTTATCAACAGTTATGCTTACAATACTTTTATAATGATGATATTTATTCATAGGTACATTTACTGACATTTTTGGCTAAGGAAACTGGTTGATTTGTGCTATAACTTTTCGAACTCGTATTGAATAACGTTTGCAAGTCTTTTAGATGTTTATTAAGAAAAAAAAGGTAAGTATCATGAAAGTGAGTGAACTAGTTGAATAGCTACATAATTACTTACATATAGATAGATACCTAAACGATACTCAAAAGCTAGCCTAAGTAACATACTATGCAAATCTTCGTTTTATGTTGCCTGTTTGCTACAGATTTTATGTATATATTGCTTTTATCGAGTAGTGTGGATTTTTAATTGAAAATTTCAGTAATTTTAATGACGATTTTCTCGGAATCCTACTAATATTATAGATGCGAAAGTTTGTGAGGATGGATGGATGTTTGTTACTCTTTCACGCAAAAACTACTGAACGGATTTTGATGAACTTTGGTAAACAAATAGCTTATAACCTAAATTAGCACATAGGATATTCCTAGGGGTTCGCGACTTATGCGGGTGAAACCGCGGAGCGCTGCTAGTCAGACATAAAGTAAGCCTCGTTCAAAGTCAATGAACCGAATAAGCTAAATGATATTTAAATTTTAATATATTTCCAGTTATTAGGTACAATGAATTTCACAAAGTAGTATTTATTTTAAATTTATACCAAGCACGTTTATTTCTGATAAATCGTAATAAATACGGATTAATCAGCATATAATTGTCATAATCCAGAATTTATAATTACCGATATGGTCACAGCATACTCATACAACAGCAGTATGTAAAGAATACCTTATCAAAAACCACTTTTCATATGCAAATTACATGGCTATGTTAATTTCGTACATATTTAACGCAACCATTACACTGATTATAAAGTTGTAATATTCTATAAAAGACTGCTTCATAGCGTGTGTATGCCACATTAAATTGTAATGTATAGTGGTATTGAATTTATTACTATAAACAAAGTGACATAATCCGAAATACTGACGGCAACAGATCAGAAAAAGTGGAAACATACGGTTAGCGTGGTGGGAGTGGACGCGTTTTTGCTTTTAGCACTTGTAAGGTTCTGTGCTGTGCCATTTTATTTCCGTAACACAGAATATCTTGAAATTGGCAAGATGTTAACACATTTTTAGGGTTCCGTACCAAATAAGGAAAAAACGGAACCCTTATAGGATCACTCGTGTGTCTGTCTGTCTGTCCGTCTGTCACAGTCAATTTGCTCTGCAGTGAAATTTGGTACACATATGAATTTCTGTGACCCAAACATGGACGAGTAACGCACATATATGAATTTTGAATATGGGGGTCAATTTTGGGGGGCAAATAAGAAAATGTAAAAAAGTTTTGCAAACTGTACTGTGTGATATATCAAATGAAAGGGCTTACTGTGAGGGCCTCAAATATATATATATTTTAATAATTTTAAAATAAACTGTTCTAAAGTTATTTAAGAAAATAGACGATATTTGACCATTCACCCCTTATCTCCGAAACTACTGAACCTAAAATTGTGAAAAAAAAAATACAGAAAATAGTTCTATACCTGTAAATTACAGAAAAAACTTATAAGAAGTCTATAGTCTTAAAATAACATGGTAAATCTCTCAATATTGTGCGTACAAACTTACATTTGCAGTTGGAATGTATGGGAGAACATGTTTTCAACCAAAATGTTAAGTTTGTTCTTGGGATATTACGGAACCCTTCATTGTGCGTAGTCCGACACGCAATTGGCCAGTTATAGTAGTATATTACCGTACCATACCTTATTTGCATTTGCAGATGGATGGATTGTGTGAGGAATGGTGTGATAAAGACGGGAGTGACTGATAGCGTGACAGATGAGAATGGAAGAAGAATACGTATTGCGCCGACCCCAAGTAACATGGGACAAGAGTAGGAAGATGACCTTATTTGCATTTCATAACAGTAGTTATTTGTAAGACCGAAGCGATTCAGTCAGCCTTCATATCAAAATATCGTAATTTGTCTAAAAATAATTTTATTTATTTATTTATTTATTTATTTATTCATTCACTTCAAACATACAAATATCCTTACAGGCTAGACCCAATGCGATATTGTAGCATACTTAAAAAAAAAAAAATACATAGTTCCGCTAATTAACCATAACAAATTCTATAGGTAGCTCGTCTTGTAAATTCACCCAAAGAGCAACAGAATATATCAATGTCATCAGCAATGAGATTGAGAGTGCGGAGCGCTCTGGTGAGCGGCGCCTCTCGCAGTAAGTTAGTACGCGCGCGCGGTTCCGCCAGCAGCCGCGGCTGACGACGACGTCCCACATACCCGTCCGGCGCGACTAGCTCCATCCTTCGCAATATATCCGCATTGTGTATCTTCCCTCTAATTATCTTAAAGATATAAATCACTAGTGTGAGTTGCCTCCTGACCCTTAGTTCATTATATCCGACCATACCCAAGACAAATAGAGTTGGATACATCAATGGGTAAAATGGATATACCCCGTATTCCCTCATATATTTGTACCTCAAAAATTTATTTTGAACTCGCTCCAACATGAGACTATACTTAGCTTCATGTGGAGCCCAGATAACTGCATTACATTCAAGTTGGCTTCTTACTAGAACATTATATAATGCCGTTATGGCTTTAATATTTGTGAAGCCTTTAACCATTCTAAGCACCAATCCTAAGTTTCTGTATGCTTTTTTGCAAACCCTCACTATATGTTCACGAAACGTGAGCCCAGTTGTAAACTGAACTCCTAAACTGAACTGAATTTCTCAGTAGCAGTCCAAGAGATTAGAAATACAACAGTTTACAAATCCAAACATTTTAGAGACACCATTTATACCTACATGGAACTTAATTAATCCAGTCCGTCATAAAATTATCTTTATACCTTGGCGAATTCCAAAATTCGAAAACCAAAAACTAGTTATAACAATCAATCTGCCTACCTTTTCCCAACTATGTTGGGGTCGGCTTCCAGTCTAACCAGATGCAGCTGAATACCAGTATTTTACATGGAGCGACTGCCTATCTGACCTCCACAACCCAGTCATTGGGTAATACGATACCACTTGGTAAGACTGGTTGGCAGACTTTCGGGCTTCTGACGACCCGTAACGACTGCCAAAGATCCATGAATGACAGCCGGGACCAACGGCTTAACGTGCTTTCCGAGGCACGGTGGTCTCGGTATGTAAAGATGGTCACCCATCTACGGACCAACTCCGGCAAGCGTAGCTTAACCTGATGGATCAACCCGTGCAGCTGTTATTACTTAGCCACGAGCTCCTAACTAAACTAGATACTCGTATAACATGGGTCTAAAACTTTCCAGTAGGCAAAACTGGTTAAATTTATCTCTAGCTAGCCTTTGCCTGCGAGTTTACCTGCGTGGTAGTTAATTATACGAGTATGTACTATAAATGATAAATGATTTTTATTTCTGTAAGTAGGTTTGTACAAACACTTTTACAAGTCAATCATGTTTTTTTTTTTTAACTAGATGAGGTCGGCGTTTCCTGACTACTCTGAGAAGAAAGGCCGAAACAAACTCAGAGGTCACAGTCTCTTATAAAGTCCAGACATAATCTTGGTCACTTCATGTGAAGACCATGTAGATTGGTGTCTGAAATGGTCTTTTGAGGAAAGAACCACACAGATTGAGAGGACCTGTCCAGTCAGTGCACGCATTTGTCAGTAATCGCGCAGCTCAACTCAGAACTTAAGGAGCTCAACGATTCGACGAACAATACCAAAGAAAGGACATTGGGGTAGGCCGCATAAATTACTCAAACTGCCAGACGATAATTAAAAATAACTGAGAGAAAAATAAAACAAACAAAAAAAAGCAATGACCTACATAGTCTTCACATTCACAATAAATTAAAATAATATAATACTGTATAAAACATCCCTATGGCTCTTGACAATAGTGCAGCTTGCTATCAGTGAAATATTTTTTTAAATCAGATCAGTACCTACTTCTAGAGAATTAGCTCCTACATCCTAACTTACAAATTTTACCTTTGTAAAATATTTGTCTATATAAAAATCGGCAAAAGAGGGGCTTGTCGCTAAGTAATAAATGCCGTATAGGTCGATCGCTTGCCGCGGTTGGTCCGTGGATGGGTGACCAAGGACCATGAGAACGTTAAGCCGTTGATCCCGGCTGTTACTTGTGGACCTTTGACAGTCTTTACGGGGCGTCAGAAGCCCGAAAGTCTGACAACCAGTCTTACCAAAGGGTATATACGTAGTATTACCCTGTGTGTGTGTGTGGAGGCCAGATGTAAAATACCGGTATTCAGCTGCATCCAATTAGACAGGAAGCTGACCCCAATATAGTTTGGAAAAGGCTAGGCAGATGATGATCAAAATCGATGCTATGTGAAATCAAGAACGCTTCCATCCCTACCGTCCCAACAGTATGTTTACACAATGATTTAACTGTTACGCGGTACTCTGTGGTACATTATAGATGAGATGTGATTTCTTTGATCGATGGGACCCGATTTGGACGACGCTCGTTTAGAATCCTGGCCGACTAATATTTTATTCACAAAATGGCGGTGTGTACCTACCGACTGATAGATACTTAACCTTCCAATTTTATAGGATTTTCGATTATTCATGTTACGGTTTTTGTCGGTATTGTCATTTTTTAGGGTTGAATTTGGTTTTGAGGTTTTGGGTCAAATTAATATGATTGATACGAGTTCAAGCGGTAGATCAGAATGGAAATGTTTATATAAGGTATATCTATTCATACACGAAATCTCTTAAGGGGTTATTATACTCATCATTATGAACAACTTTTACTATGGGACCAAACCTGAAATCACAAAAAAAAATCGGATGTTCCCTACATTTTGACGAGTTATGCGAACATAAATGTAGGGATTATCTGCTTTTCTTTTCGCGATTTCAAGTTTGTCCCATAGTAAAAGTTGTTTGTAATGATGAGTTTAATGACTCCTTAAGAGATTTCGTGTATGAATAGATAGACCTTATATAATTATGTTTTATTATAATGTGTTTTGAGGAAATACGAGAAACTTTGCATAACATTTCTTAAAGAACGTATGACAATAATATTTCGAGCATTCGGTTTGCGGCACTTATGCTTTTTTTTCCTAATAGATTGTTATATGGAAATCTTGTTCGGGTCGCAACCTATGTGCTATTGACTATTGAGCTACTAAATCGCTGAGTTTAAATTGCCAAAAAACAATTTATTTTATAACGAAAACAGGCTACGCTAAAATGAAGAAAAAAAATAATACGAGGTTACATGGGTTTCTTATGAGTCCCTTATTTAACGAATATGTCGTCAAGTGCTTATGGAAGTGTAACTAAAACAAACGCCACTCAAAAGTAGGTTTCTAAAAAACATACCCTATAGAGAAACTCAAGAAACTCCATGGATACTAAAATACTATAAAAGTAACATAAGGCCATAATTCAAAATAACCGCTTTACGGTTACCTAAGCTAAGTTAAGCAAGTGAAAAGTCTGTTCTAGCTACTTTTAAATGGATCTTTTACATCTTACAAATATTGAGTTCTTTAAATATAATATTAATAAGGATAATGTTTATGAACGCTTAATGGAACTTTTACGTCTTATAAATAATGATTCTTTTAAATATTAAGTAGGATAATGTTTATGATGGTTTAAGGGAACTATTACATCTTACAAATATTGAGTCTTTTAAATATTAAGTAGGATAATGTTTATGATGGTTTAAGGGAACTATTACATCTTACAAATAATGAGTCTTTTAAATATTAAGTAGGATAAGGTTTATGATGGTTTAATGCAACTTTTATGTCTTACAAATATTGAGTCTTTTAATTATTAAGTAGGACATGTTTTGATGGTACCAAACGCATTTTTTAGTTCAAACAATTGAGCATAAAAACATTATACGGTAGAAGTTTGGTGTTTAAGTAAGCAATTAGTTAGGCGATTATTTATACAAAAAAAAAAAAAACTGTATTCTATGCTGAATTTACTGGTTGTTGAAGTAGTCCAAAATACCTAATAGCTATAAATGTGCAAAAATAATAACGTAACATCTCGCCTTGTTTATCCGAAGAGCTGGGCAGAGGTGTATCTACAGTACACCCACATTTCGCCAGTTATGCTTAAGTCCCATGTGGCGAGCCTATTGCCTATTTATATTTGTATGCCGATTATTGGCCGAACATACAGATCAGCTAAAATGTATAAATAACACCTTTTTGTACTTATGTTCACAAATAAAGATTGATTTGATTTGATTTGATTTGCCATCAAACGGGCATAAACAAATCCAGATGTGCAAAAAAGTTATGTTTATATTGGCGTTAAATAAAATAATGATACCTGGATCAAGTAAACTTTAAGCAAACCCTATCATTATTATATTATCCGAAAAATTTAAAGTAATTCGGTAACTAGGACAGGACACCTGGCGTGGTTGGTTAAGATACCACCTATCACGCCGCAGGTCGTTGGTTCGATTCCCATCCAGGACAAACATTTGTGAGCATGAACATGTCTGTTTGTCCTGAGTCTGGGTGTAACTATCTATATAAGTATGTATTTACAAAAAAAAGTAGTGTAGGTATGTAGTATATCAGATATCTGGTTTCCATAGTACAAGTTCTGCTTAATTTGGGACCAGATGACCGTGTGTAAAATAATGTACCAGGATCATATTATTATTATTATTATTATATTACCTCCCGATAGCAAATGAAACTTCAAACATTAATATACTTAATAAAAAGTTAGACCAAAAAGCAGCCAAGTTATTTTAGCTGTAAATCTCAGTGAAGAATTGAGTCTACTGAAGAAATTAAGTCTAGATTATTTTTTTTACAACCCACTGAAGTGATTTACGAGATCAGATAAGTAAAAGACGAGACGAAAATTATAGGGTATTTTCTAGAAATTGTATCGACGACTTTCTACGTGTGTGATATTTTCTACCATTTATTTTACTTTTGACAGCTCGAGTACTAATCAATTAGTGACGCCTTAATGCGTTGCCGAATCGATGTTTTATAACAATCGACTTTAATTATGAAGAAGTTTTAATTGATTTAACACACATTTTATTTTAAAGGTAAATCTAAAGCAAAAGCAACATCTATGAAGTATTGCATTTTTTCGTCAATGGGTGCCTGTCAATAAATAAGGAACTTCATAGGCGTGCTTATGTCAAAAGTTAATAAGAGGTTGGATAGATTATAGAACGAAATATACAGAAAAAATCCTTTCTACGGCTCATTTTTATAATATTACTAGCTTTTGCCAGCGGCTCCGCCCGCGTGCGTGGATGTTGGAAGTTATCACACGGAAACCGTACATTTTTTTTGTAATAAAAAGTATTCCATGTGCTATTCCAGTATATCTATCTCTGTGCTAAATTTCATCCAGATCCGTTTAGCCGTTCTGGCGTGGTTGAGTAACAAACATGTTCACAAACATTCACATTTATAATATTATAATAGGATAATAATGATGCTTTCGACTCCTAAAATTGAATTTCAATTACACCTTAATAAACCTACTTGTTAGTAGTATAAAAATATGAGCATAATATTAGTAAGAAGTCGTCGAAGTAAACCAATTTTTTATCTAATTTTCTTCAAGATAAGACAGATACCAAATCAATTTGGACTAACAAGACATCATTTGATTTATCTTAATCTGGCTACCAGTTTGATAAAATGGTCCCTATAAACTGGAAATTAAATTCTCTCAATCTGTTTTACTGAGAACGAAGTCGAGTAATTTTCATCACTCGAAAAACATGGCAAAATTTAATAAACGAATATTTAAATTACGTCAATATTTTCAACAGAGCCTGGCTAGACAGTAGCCAAAAAATCTGACATTTGTCATGAGAACGTAAAGCATTGTTCATTGAAATAAATCAATAGTAAAAAAAACATTTTTAAAAACAAGCTTTTCGTAAAAAAACGTAACTAGTCCGCCATCTTGGGCTGTTCGCCATATTGGATTTGGAGTGACGTCACTTAGCTTACCATGCGTCATCCAAAATAAACGTGTATGCAAAATTTCATCTCAATCGGTTGAGGATAACTGCTTTAAAATTTAATTGCAAGATTTGACTCGAACATACATATACGAGTACATACTTGTTGTAGTCAAAACTTGTTTAACACGTACAATACAATTAAACGCCAATAAACCATAAACCCCCTCCAATCAAAAGTAATCTTTAACCCAGTTCTTATTAGATAAAAAGTTTAATAAAATATCGAGATAGTTCAGCTAGAAGTTAAGGCGACACTTACATCAATTAGGCAGGGAGTCTATGAAGCAGACATAATCTGGGTTCTTCCAATCTTTATGGGGAGTCGTGAGCTGATCTTCGCCTTAGCATAATGCACGTACCGCTACGATTAACGGAGGACGAAATGTTTGTTTGGGGCGAAGATGGACGATGGCGAAGTAACGTCCGGTGTGCGATACTATAAATCACTTGTTCAAACGGCGAAGTTAAAATTTAAGGATTTATTATGTCTTTTGTTTTTGATAGTTTGTGAACGTATTTTCCTGATGTTTTATTTAAGGAACTAGGGGTTATGCGGGAAATAATAGTATTGGGGACAGTGTAACTCAATAGTTGCATTTACCAACGCACGAGAGATATTGACGCTGATTCCCTTGTTCACAAACTAAACTTAATTTAAGTTCAGTACATCTTTTTCTTTCTATTTCATTATGAAAAGGACAGAAGATAAATATTAGTTTAGTCCTGTCAAATTAAGGTACTTCATGGACAAGTTTAGACTTGATTAAAAAATTGCCTACTAAAAATATGCAAATTTACGTCAGGCGCTGACAAATTTGACAGGACTAAACTAACATTTATCTTCTGTCTTTTTTTAATGAAATAGAAAGAAAAAGATGCACTGAACTTAAATTTAGTTTAGTTTGTGAACAAGGGAATCGATGCAATCATGAAGAAATGAGTAACTGTAGGACAAACCATCATCATAATTTATGACTATGAGGATAAGGGAGAGTATAGAATACGGTGTATACTAAAATTAGACCACAAACAAACCATTGGTAGATCCAGGAATCATTTAGTAGGAACAGAACAAGCTCTTCGAGTTAGTGTTAATTTTCCTTATATCCATACAGCGAAATAATACCACCCAAATAAATGGAAAAAAAAAACAAAACGAAATAAAGAGTAATGTTTGGCTCGTAAGTGATGAGCAAAATAATAAAAAAAACAGATATTTAAACATGGATTCATTCAATAAAATTGATTAAAAAACAAGATTGCAAAAACCTTTTCTATATCTAATTTTGGGAGATATTTAGATGTTTAAATATCACAGCTCTATTCACAATATTTCCTAAAATTCAAATCGAGATCGCTTATTTTTCCTTTTCAAGATCGTATCAATTTCGCCGAAAAAAAGTTGGCAACTAATTTCAAAGAGAACAGTGAAAGAATAGGTAATGGCCGAGCTCTTTAGAGTTTCGAAGCGCTCAATTTCAATATCCACGGTATTTATTGTCAAAAAACATTAATATTTAAAGTGAAAACTCGAGAGCAATATCGAAGTAAATAACGTTTTATGTAGTTTGAGCTACAATTTAATATTCACGAAATTAAAAAATGGCGAACATATTTGGCCTTAATTTAATTTCATGTTTTTCATTAGGTACGTAGTGTAGAGACTTCCAACACCAGGGGTGTTCTGGCATAAAACCTCTTCGGGTATATTAAACAATAGATTAAGAGACAAAAATTGTGGAGAAAAACAATTGATGGTTTTTGATGTGTCAGAGAGACGGCTCCAAAAGACTAGCTATTTAAAATATATAATTGTAAAGTGTTATAAAATACATTAGAGTTCCACCTGAATAGTTTATTTATTTAGTCTAGATCCCAAAATAAGTAAAGGTCCCTCAGGCCTTTTACGGCACCTACTTTTATTTCGGTATATTTTACGCGTATTTTATTAATTTCAGCAAGTTTATTTCTGTATTCAGATAAATAAGTACCTACTTAGCTGTTGCTGGTATTCTTTCGGTATTATCCTGTACCTAATTATCATACTGGGGAATTCTGAACGAAATGAAATGAAACTTCATAAATAACTTTTAATGAGGTATCTTTATTTTTTTGGTTACTAATAAAACTTTTTTACAAAAAAAAAGTTTCTAATTTTTCACTTATTAGAGGGTCAGTTTGTAATTTATCTAAGTTACAATAGCCTAATGTCAACTGCTCATCACGTTTTACAAAATATTGCTTTTCCCTATGTAGGGAAGTTAATTGTTGAGGAGTTCTCCTATTAAGAACCAGGAGAACTGGAGCTGATGGGGAAGTCACCATTAGCTCCACTTCACCATATGCATTGTGACGAGCATGAATTGCTTAGCAACCATATAAAGTACTTAATCGAATCGCAACCAAAAAATATCCAGATTGCTATAGGTGTGCCTATTAAATTTGAGGGTTGCCCTCGATTTCCATGGGATCTCCTCATCAGATTCTGATTCGGCGACAATGAGACCACCTCGAAAGCATACCCTTTCAAACTAATAAATAATTTTTGAAATCGGTACACAATTGACGGAGTAATCGGTGTACATAAAAATTATATTATTACATTTTTTTATGTATGTACAGACGCCAGCAGGTCAACCTACCCGAAACTGTCAGATTTTCCCAATCAACCTTGAACCTAATGCCTTAGCAATAAAGTCGAAAATCTATTAAAGAAATCTGACAGATTGTAGTAGCTTGATGTGCTGGCGTCTGTACACCGATTAGAGACGAGGAGGACCTCTTCTTTTTTTTTGAAAGTCGGTTAAAAAGGTTACCATATCACGTAGCTATAACCTTCCTATGTGTTTAATTAACTTGATTAATACTAAGATTTAGGACGCTAAGCAAATTTAAGCTCTTTTTTTCGATAAAATCTTGATACTATTAAAAAAATATATATCTAGGCTTATTTTTGCCAAAACCAACCAACCCACAATCTCTCGTAATTTCAGTTAATTACGTCAAAATAATCCGATATTTCAAACGTAGTAAGTATTTATCAACATCCAGTAAAAACTGTTCAAAAAAATATAAATAAAAAAACTGAACAGCGTTATTCTCACATCCTACATAACAGACCAAGTACCATAAAAATGTAATGCAAATCTTTATTTTCAGACAAAAAAGATACTGAGGACTGAATAGAATCAGTATTAATAGTATCCAAAATCATTAGCATAACTTTGGAGGGAATTATTTTAGTGTAGGTTTGTTGTTTATTGGCATAACTGGGCCTATCTACTACCAGTGTGTTATTGAATAAAATATAATTTAGTATCAGAAACACGTGATCAATGAGCTTACTTCTATTCGTTCATATTTTTAGTAGATCTCTGTCGCATCCAATTTTGTTTGAGTGCTTTTATTATTTTAGATTATAACCACAACATATAATATTTTTTAAGTGGTAGGTATTATTTTCTTTATTTTTATACAGCGTTCTATTTCAATTTGAATAACTTAAAAACACTTAGTCATTTTCTGAGGAGCTCGTGGCTAGGTAATAACAGTCGCACGGGTCGATCCATCAGGTTAAGCTACGCTTGCCGGGGTTGGTCTGTGGATGGGTGACCATATTTTCATATCGAGACTCCTCCGTGCCTCAGAAAGCACGTAAAGCCGTTGGTCCCGGCTGTCATTCGAGGATTTTTGGCAGTCGTTACGGGTCGTCAGAAGCCCGAAAGTCTGACAACCAGTCTTACCAAGGGGTATCGTATTACCCAGTATCTGGGTTGTGGAGGTCAGATAAGCAGTCGCTCCATGTAAAATACTGGTATTTAGCTGCATCCGGTTAGGCTGGAAGCCGACCCCAACATAGTTGGGAAAAGGCTAGGCAGATTGATTGACTTAGTCATTTTCTACGTAATCTATTCGATTGTGATAATGGTATTTTTAGTTGAAGTCCTACCTTTAGCATAATCCGCCTATAGCGTTCCTACTGCTGGGACATAGACTTCCACTCTGTGGGAGTTTCACGCGGGCCCAGTGCAGGTTGGTAGATGTCACATGTCTTCGAATTTTTGGTTCTAGGACATGCCGGTTTCCTCACAATGTTTACCTTCGCCGTTTTGAGAGCAGTGATGATTTTTTTATTTGAGATGGATTTGCTCTTGACTCTAGTCTAGATCGGAGGCGACAGAGACAAAGTCGACGATGGAGTGAGCTTACCCAGTAGAAGCCTATTCACTCTCACTTTGAAGAGATTAGGGTTGTATGCGCTCGGAAACACAGATGCAGGTAGTGAGTTCCACTCTTTTGCTGTGCGCATTATAAAAGATGTTTGGAAGCGCTTAGTGCGAATTGGTGGAATAGCAACTAGGTAAGGATGGTAACTGGAAGTGCGTCTAGATGTCCGATGGTAAAAGGGGGCCGGTGGAATGTGGTCGTGGAGTTCTTGGGCGCACTCACCGAAATACAATCTGTAGAAGACCGACAAGCAGGCAACCTTGCGGCGATGAGCCAAGCTATGAAGCTTGGCATCCACCAGTTTTACGTCGCCAATGAACCTCTTCGCTCTGTGTTCCACCAAGTCAAGCACGGCTAGTTGGTACTTAGCTGATCCATCCCAAAGGTGGCTGCAATACTCCATGCAGGATCGGACTTGCGCTTTGTAAAGGGCTAAAAGCTGTCCAGGCGTAAAGTATCGCTTCACCCTATTTAGGATGCCCAGTTGCTTGGCCGCAATTTGCGCCGAAGTTAACCAGATGTTAACTCCATGCCTGGGAGTTCAAGCCGATCAGTTACAGGAACAGATGTACTCCGAAAAGTAGGAGTTTGGGCAAAACGACTCCTTTTAGCGGATTAAATAAATTGGACCTTGTTATGCAGAAAACAGCCATGTCGGGGAAAGTATAAATAGAGTTATAAGCATTTTTCTGTCGATGTTTGCATTATGGATGTATGGACAAGGCTGCATTTGACGACTCATATCTTCGTGATAAATACAGATATCGAGATGGCTGTTTTTTTGCAAAAAAACTTGAATGTCGAAATTAGTATGACTGTGTTTATAACTCAATTTTGCTAAAAGTGCCATATGGCTGCTTTCTGCATAACTAGGTCTAATTAAACAAAGTAAAGCGCCTGTCGGGCTTCGTGCTCATTACGTACAACTCGGAAGTCGCGGCCGTGACCACTTGGCTACGACGACTGAGTGTCAATTAAATAATCAATCAATATAATGGTATCAATGAAACAAATGATAACAAAACAAATGACTGCTGTGTGGTATGCCACACAGCAGTTTCATAATTGCAAAAGTGAATAAATAATGTAGCTCGTTGATACAAAATATTTGTTTCGTATAGTAAATAATCGTCTGTTATTTCCCTAATACTATCAATTGTGAATTTATGAGTGTCAGGACCCGTGGTCCTGCTCCTATATAAACGAAATATAACTCAAAAATTAAACCATAGAAACAGTAGAAAAGCCTCAAAACAATGAAAACCTGCAAAAAACCTGTGCATCTTAATTTCATGAAGCAGGAAAAAGCTTCATCATTTTCAACGTAGCCCATAAAATAAAATTCGGTCTACGGAGAGTAATTCGTATAAAAAACGCATCTGTCATTGTAATATTTGACACAAAAAAAAAAATCAGTCACTCAATAATTAAACTATAGAAACAGTAGAAAATCCTCAAAACAATGAAAGCCTGAAAAACCTATGCGTCTTAGTTTCATGATGCAGGAACAAGCTTCATCATTTTCAACGTAGCCCATAAAATAAAATTCGGTCTACGGAGAGTATAAATATTCGTATAAAAAACGCATCTGTCATTGACACAAAAAAAAATTTAGTCACTTTGTTTTCGCTATAGAGCTCAACGCTAATTATTTTCAACAAATTGCTACCATAAAGCTTATAATTTAGCCAACTCCTTAATCAGCAAGTTATTGCAGTGAGAATTAGCCATTTGAGGCTGATGACTTTTAAATGAGTTCTTCAAAAATGGAGATGAAGGCAGTAAAATCATCTATATAGAAATAAAACTGAAATTGAGATTAAGGGTGGTAGCCGTTGTATTTAAATTGATCATACTGATATTGTTACTGAATCACAAAGTAAGATAATAGCTGCAAACTATGGAATTCAGCACAAATTAAAAATTATCAGTTCAGTTTTTCATAAAGAATTTTTCATCAAGAAAATTGAAGTCTACATCAAAATTCTTATCAGCTTTTTCAATCGTCATAGTTATTCCATATCAACTCCCTAATGGCTGTTCATAAAATATAAAATCGTTACAGCATGCTACATTTAATAAACTAAATTATACGTACACGAAATGGCCCATAAAAGACAGCCATCAAATGAAAAGCTCGATAAACAAGTTTACAATTACCGAGTATACGAACATAAACCTGTCATGTTAACGCTACACTGCAAACAGAATTCAATTTACCATGCTCTGGACGATCATTGAATTCACATAACTCTGAAAACATATCCGGTCCAACGATTATTCAGAAAGCTCAACGTTTTTATCGAATTAACCGCTGAGCGAGTTTTAAATTTCCTCAGCGATATATCGAAAAAACAATTAAATTCCAAAATATATTTTTAAAACGACGACATCATTTGAACTACAGAAACTTTGTTCCGAAATAAAATAATAAGGTTAAAACTTCGTAACGGTCGAGACCACCGAACCGCATCGAATTACCCCACAACCCCTTTTTGTACAATTTGACCCTGGGTACCAAAACTTACCGTTGAAACAGGTGACCAACCATAGTAGGGTGGTGCAGGCATGCATGATGGTCACTCGCTTCACACCTCGACAACGCACCATCGCACTTTTATAGAATCACCATCCCACAGAACCAATTGATGTATTACCCTCAGAGGGACACTATTATCTACGATCAGAATTTCACCCTCGAGCCGTACGAGTGACGTAACAGAAAGTTCGTGACGGCCGTGTTCTCAAACGAGGCAGCCGCTCTCGTCGGAGCGTCCCGTTCGACTGAACTGAACACGCCGTTAAAGGCTCCAAGGGTGAGGGGAGGGACGATATCAAATGTTTTGTATCCTCACAGCTATTTCCCTCCAAGAGCGGGCACCACGTGCTGTGTTTAGTCAATTTTCGTCTGAATGGCTCGACGTCAATTTGTATTTTTATTGTTGTCATTAAATGTAACATAATTAGTGCCGGTCGTACTTTGTTGATTGGCTGCTACTGTTCAAACCAGTTTAATTGAACAGTTTCGTTCTTGTTAATTATACTAGTAAATGCTGGTGTATTTTTTTTGCTAACCGTCCTTTTGCTAACTGTTCGGTTTGAATTGTGATTTCAGGACAGTAGAGTCATTTTAGGGTTACAAGGATACATTGTAAAGATAGTTCTAATAAAAAATCTTGTGTAAACAATATAAAGCCAGTAAAACATCGACTTCGATTTCATAACGATAACGTCCGAAATACAAAACTCGTATTAAAGTCGGCGAGGATGGGCGAAGTTTCGTCGGTTTCGTGCTAGGCCGTCTTGATACAAGGAGTTTTAACTTCAACCCGCCCGAGACTTATACACGACTTTGGGGGTTGATACTTGATTCCGGAACTTTATGAACTACGAAAAAGTGTGAAGATTTTATTATTTGTTTGGTGGAGTGACCTGAATGTCTGTTCGTTTTGGGAACTGCTTGTTTTATTCTGACGTATTATATTTTCGAAGACATGTGACATCTACCAACCACACTGGGCCCGCGTGGTGGTTTACGACCCACTTCCTCTGACAGAGAGGAGACCTATGTGTGGCAGAGAGAACATTATAGGCTGATTATGCTATTATTATTTTACTTGAAAGAGATATAACGTATACTTTTTAGGGTTCCGTACCATAATGGTAAAAATGAACCGTTATGGTGCGACTCAGTCTGTCTGTCTGTCCGTTGGATATCTCAAGAACTACTAATGCTATCAACTTGAAATTTGGAATAGTTTTAGATGATGTTTTCCCAACTATTTTGCAAATAAGAAATATTTTTTTTTCTTTTTTGCAACAGGAACTGTACTGTATTGTAAGCCCCCGGCTTAAAAATTCGGGCTTAAAAAAGTGGAGCTACTAGGGCATGTGGGGTATCTTATGAAAGAGCGCTGTTTGTGAATTCTCAAACATTTTTTAGGCCGCATAGTTTTCGACTTTTGATGAAAAAAAAAAAAAATACCGTTCTCCGACGTTTTGTTTAGAGAAAAATCTGAAATTATTCTATGTGATAGAAGTGTATGTCAAGATTACAGAAAAAATAAAATGATGTCTCTAAATAGCACTCTTTTTTATATATGATGGTAGGAACCCTTGGTGCGAGAGTCCGACTCGCTCTTGAAGGTTTTTTGTTTTATATTTTGATTTTTTTACAATTTGATTGCCGTTTTAGTTCAGTTTTCCGTCAAGAACTTGAAGTTACTCGAATTTTTCAAAAGTTTCAGCTACTTCACTGTCCTCTCAAAAATGTTTGACTTAGGGCTGATTTTTAAATGATAAATTTTATCTGAAGAATAAATATGTCAAACCGCCATATTTCAATCAATGAGCCTAGCCTTTTCCCAACTATGTTGGGGTCGGCTTCCAGTCTAACCGGATGCAACTGAATACCAGTATTTTACTTGGAGCGACTGCCTATCTAACCTCCACAACTCAGTTACTGGGTAATACGATACCCCTTCGTAAGACTGGTTGTCAGACTTTCGGGCTTCTGACGACCCGTAACGACTGTCAAAGATCCTGGAATGACGTGCTTTCCGAGGCACGGAGGAGTCTCGGTATGAAAAGATGGTCACCCATCCACAGACCAACCCCAGCAATCGTAGCTTAACCTGATGGACCAACCCGTGCGGCTGTTATTACTTAGCCACGAGCTGTTATTACTTAGCCAGAGTGTTATTACTTAGCCACCGCCATATTTATTCCATAAATAAAAGTTATCACACGATTGAAAAAATAGCCCTACTCTGCGTAGGATGTAAATTGTACAGTCTAGGATTGACACAAAAGGGTACTAATGTAGAAGTTAATAATTTATCTTAATGACAAGTGAAACTCAAATTGCTACCAAATAATAATGACTCATTTACACAAAACACATATGTTCTATTTTGGTGTAAATCAATAAACCAACTGTAATTTAAATATCTAATGAAATAAAAAATATTCTATACCATTCGAACTAGGCTTTCATCTGTATTTTCAGATGTGGGTTTAATTCAGATGCGTTTGTATTTTTAAGACACGAAAGTTATGTTGCGTATTTAGGTAAATTTTGTTTTATCTATACTTATAATAATATATAACTTAAATTAATTCACTGACAAACAACGAACAGCCTAAGCCGCTGTGTCTAGAAGCATTTAATTTTATGAAAAGTTCCATAATTCGCAAAGGTAAGCAATAAGGAAGGATTTTAGAAAATTCATCTCCAAAGGGGAAGTTTGTATGCAAATTAGTCATTATGGCGATGGGAAATCCAATCGGAAAAACCAGCCAAATGTGTGTCGGAAGTAGGATATTATTGGGCATTCTACCCCACCTTCCGTTCCATCGGCTCACTCCGTTCGCCTCGTCACTCTCGGTGGAGTAGAATGCCCAATAATATAAATGAAATCCACTGGTTCGGCGCCTATTCCACCCGATGGAATGATCATCTCCGTCACTCTCGGTGCAGTAAAATGTCTAATACTGGTTCGGCGCCTATTCCACCCGATGAAACGGAAGGTGGAGTATGAATTCCTACATAGTGCAGTAAAATACTGGTTCGGCGCCTATTCCACACCAAAAGTGCGCACCGTGACTTACAGCTTAGTACGGCCGTTATTCTAAGTGCGTACGATGTGGCTATGTAGCCCCCTAGTTATCCTAACGCCCTAGCCTACCATACAAACCACACCAAACGTAGGTTACGTTGGTTTTACGTGAGGGAAGTCTGTTACCAGGAGACCTACGGGAACAGACGGAACTTGGGTAGGAATAGGGGTTTGTGTACGTCGTGCAATGTACACAGGAAATGGTTTTCTCACCGCCGATCCCACAGACTCATAGGATCGATGACGGCTAAAGGTGTCTTGGCCACAGTGAGAGGAACACTTTATTTCTAAAACTCAATATTAACTTACCGCGTTACCGTTATTTTAATTAAGTCATTCAGTCGACACTAGTTTACTTATTAACAAATAAGGGTGCTCGCTACTTGAACTGGTAGCCTAAAATTCAGGACAGATTGTCACATGTCTCTCCACAAAATTAGAGGTAGCTCATAACCTTAATAGGCTACACACTTACTCCGCTTAAGTGACCAGATTGGCTCGAGGATCATCTGAACTTTAAGTTACCCTACATTAAACTAAAATCCAGGACAGATTGTCTTATGTCTCTCCACAAAAGTAAGAAATAGTGCATACCCGGAGGCACCCACACATTCTATTTTCTGTGACCAGATTGGCTCGAGGACATCCAAATTTTAATTTAATTAATTCAAACAGAGAGCACTACCTTGCTCCACTTCCCTACTAACTGTTACTAACTAACAATATATCGCTTTGTAATCGACACCAGCAGTTAGCAAGGTACCTTTACACTCGACGATACCCGCGCCGTTCTCAGTTGCGAACCGCCTGACGGCAGCGTCGGAAACCGTGATCAGTTAGTCAGCCTAATAAAAACAAGTAATACTGTGTATGCTGCGTGTGCATCACGTTTTCACAGTCGTTCTCAAAACAGTACACACGTATTGTCCGGCGTCACCGCACCGTTCTTTATCCTGAACGCTTTCATCAGACAGTTGTAACCACGTAGTGTAAATGGTATTTTATATGTGCAAGGCTGCAATCTTGCAACATGCAGTCTAAGCAGTTTTGAACTTCATTGCATCTTGAGTAGGTATGTGTGTGTGTTAAAAGAATTATAATGTTGAATGTAACATGATCGTCGTTCACGTTGTAGTATTTAATTAAATTTAGGTTTATACAGAATTGTCTAGGTACTTCACATACCTACTATGTCTTACCTAGATTTGTTGTAATTTAGTTTATATAAACTATAATAAAATAATACTTATACCTTCTTATTCTTAATAAATCTTCACTGAATTCGTCTTTTATAGAACTTCCTAAATATTGTTTTCGTATTTATATTTGAAGTTTGTAATCGCTTCTAATTTATTGTGTTTCATTCTTCTAGGTAATAAGATTATATAATCTTATTTATATGATATATTTTTTATCAAGTACAACATGTATTATTGGTTGAACCATTACCCACTTCGATCGGGCGCGATTTTAACTTAGATAAAAGAGAACCCTGTGCACAACAAGATTATTTGGGAGCATTATAATAGTACCTATGCTAAAGTTAAACTAAAGTTATTATCGATAAATTAGACAACTATAAAACCATAACTCAGACATGTGTGTTCGATTCCCACACGATACAGTTTCTTGGATTCTTTAATTGTGGGTTTAAGTGATTATTTAATAATACGAATTAAAATTTTATTTGTGAGTATTTTTAAATGAACTTATTCCACAGTAGTATTTTTATGTGATTATAATATTAGTCCCGAGTTTAACTGCAACTTAACATTAACAACCACACGGATTGGTTTGTGCGAATTACAAAATGGTTTATTATCAAAATAGTTACGATTATTTTCAACTACCTACTTACTTCTTGAGTCAACTATGCTCACAAAATTTACTTTCAACGACGCGATCTACCTACGAGTTTCACCTCTCGCATAAACGTAATTGTGATGATAAAAATTCTCAACAAACATACATCAATTATTCAATTAATTATACATATTAATTCAGTATTGAGTCATAAAGAATAACAGGGATCGGGTTCACTTTGTCGGCTTTATTTTGCGGTTCTCATGAACAAATTGCAATTTAGCGAAATTGGTATGCGATCAATATGGTTCAATATGACATAAACGACATATTTTTTTATACAACTGTAAGACATGTACTTAGAGTTTAAAATTGAAACGATCTATTTTATGCTTAAATTGTATTTTTTGTGAATATAAACGAATTAATTTCAATCAATAAATTACATTCGCTCCAGAATCTTCAAAGTGACAAGTAGTACTAGCAGTACTTTAAAATCAACTTTAAAACATGTAAGTGAGTGTATAACCTTGTTCGCACTGTATAGATTAAGTTAAACATACCCTAGGCGCAGTTTTGTAATTTAGTTCTCGATGCCTCGATAGATGGCGTTGTACTACTATTAAATCGCGGTGTTAAGATTCTCCGTCGACTATATATAAGGACCCTGTGGACTTAGAATAACTCCCTTTTGTCTTGCGAAATATACCGTTGGAACAGGGTTGCTGCGTTTTATTCATATGCTCCCTGGTTCCATCCGAAGCCCTGTGCTGACCCTGGCTGGACATCATCAGGTCGTACATGGTCCTTCGAAGCCGGATGCACCAGTATCTGGAGGCACCTTAGCGGTGGTGCATTTTTGCGTACTGAGTCGGGGGGGGGGGGTCTTCCGAGCAAGCAGACCAGCTCGTGAGGAGCTGCTGCAGCATCAATCAGGAGCCAGGGTTTGGTGGTGAATCCTGCCTTGGACTTCGAGACAGGCGCTGGCGCTGTCAGGATATTGGACCCGGAAGCCACCTGAAGAATCTGGGGTGACCAGGTGGAGTGACGTCACGAGGTTGGTGCAATCGTGAGTGAGTGAACCAAGTGAACGAAACGTGAGTGTTTGAACAATTTAAATTAGTGATTGTCAAAGTGACATTTACTGTCACTGTCAAATAGTGATAACTGTCATTTTCAAAAGTGACGTTGACACGGGCTGTCATTGTCATTTACAAAAGTGACGTTGACAGTGACACAGACTGTCATACGAAGTGACATCGACAGTGACACGGTTTGTCACTGTCATTCGGAGGGACGTTGACAGTGTTCATCAGTGTTACAATTCTGCAAACTTTATGAAAACGTTCCAGAGACTTTACCCTTTAAGATATTTAACAAAAATATTGTGTTTAATTTTACGTTGTTTATTAGGTTTAGAATTGAGTCCTTTGCGTTACTTTACAGATAGTTTAGTTAAAAGCTGAATTTAGATATTTAATTTTATCCTTGTTTATATATTATTGTTTTATTTTCTCTTATCTAGCTGTTTGTTATTTTTACGATGGAGTCTAAACTGTTACTTCAGAGTGACAATTTCAATAATATTGTTAAAGCCAGACGTAACTTTAAAAAGTCTCCTAAGGAAAGGATTACGGATGTTTACGTTCAAGTGAGATTAGAAGCTTTAGAAAAACTATGGGATGTATTTACTAATACCCACAAAACGTTAATCGAAAAATTTGGTTCTCAGTTAAGTGATCACGAATATTTAAAAAACGATATGTATGATGAAGCTGAAGAATGTTATTTAGAATATAAAACTGAATTAAAATCTGTTTTGCTGTTATTTGGAAAAAATTCAAAAGATGAAAACGTAGGCGCTGGGACTCCACAAGACGTAATAAAATCTCAGACCGTTCAGTTACCAAAAATAGTTATCCCTAAATTCTCTGGAAAGTATGAAGAATGGATTTGCTTCCGAGATTTGTTTATTTCGTTAGTAGATAATAATTCAAATTTGAGTAATGTTCAAAAACTTCATTATTTGAAAAGTTACTTGACTGGTGAAGCCGAACAATTAATAAGGCAAATACCGATTGCAGACGACAACTACGAAAGATGTTGGTCGTTATTAAAAAGTAGGTATAATAATAAACGGTATCTATCTCACAACATAATAAGGCGACTTCTTAGTCAGAAAAACATTACTGCAGAATCAGCATATCACTTAAAGGAATTAGTGGACACTACCAGTGACTGCTTAAGTGGGTTGGCAAACCTCGGAATAGATGTAGCAAATTGGGATATAATGATTATTCACATTTTAACTTTAAAATTGGATTTGGAATCGAGAAAGCAATGGGAGTTTGAATTCAGTAGCAACAACAGTTCCGATGACTTGCCAACTTACCAGCAATTCAAAGATTTCTTAACAAATAGATACAGGGCCCTAGAGTTTATTGATAATAAACCTTCAGCAAACAGAAGTAACAACAATAATAGTTCTAAACTAAAATCATTACATGTATCCGAAGTTGTCTGTTCATTTTGTTCTGAAGATACACATAGGTTAAGTGGATGTAAGAAATTTTCTCGTGAATTAGTGGACAAACGTCGCGATTTCGTCACTACAAAAAATTTATGCTTTAACTGCTTGGGCAATAACCATACAGCGAAGGTTTGTCGTATTAGTACCAAATGTAAATTATGCCATCGTCGTCACCACACACTATTACACCCAAAGAACTCGGATACGCCTGAGACCACTGATGTCAATTCAAAACGGGAATCAGGCAAGAGCGTTTCGCAGCAGGAGCCGGAGTCTCCTAAGGCAGGGGGTTCTGCTGAAAAAACAGAGAACCAAACGTCGGTAGTCAGCTGTTTTTCGACAGGTAAAATTTGTAAGCAGGTTTTGCTAGCGACGGCGCTAGTCAAGGCCGAGTCGAAATTCGGTAATCTTCATGTTTTAAGAGCGTTACTGGACCAAGGCTCACAGGCAAACTTTGTCACAGAAAGCACGGTTCAGGACCTGAAATTAAAAAAGATTTCGTTGAGAAGTAAGATTTCTGGTCTAGGGGGAGATCATGAATTACTTTCCAAATCAATAGTGTACATGAAAATTCGATCTAGAGTCAATCCACATTGCACATTCACCTTTAAGGCTCATGTTCTGTCCTCAATCACTACTCTCCTTCCAACGAGGAAAGTAGATGTATTGGAATGGTCAGAACTAGGAGGGATTGATCTTGCTGATCCGAAGTATCATCAACCTAATAAAATTGACCTTTTATTAGGAGCTGAGATGTATAGTCAGATTATAAATGAAGGGTTGATGCACAGTCCTACAGGTTCACTTATTGCTCAGTCTACAGCTTTAGGTTGGATTATATCTGGAGTTGTAGATTCATCGGTTACTCAAACTGAAGGTGTACTGTCATTACATTGTCAAGTGCAAAGGGAAGAGGACTTGCTAAAACGATTTTGGGAACTAGAAACAGATCAAGAACTATCTAGTCAACAGAAAATGTCAAATGAAGAAATAAAATGCGAAGAGCTGTTTAAAGCTACAACGGTCAGAGATGTGAAAGGCCGTTACATTGTGAACTTACCATTCCGAAGCGAAGATCCAGGCTGCAAATATGGCGATTCAAAATCTATAGCCATAAAGCGATTTCATGCCCTGGAAGCTAAACTTAATAAAAATGTGGAGCTTAAAGCAAAATACGCCGAGGTAATACAAGAATATTTAGTACTAGGTCACATGAAGCCACTAGTCGAAGCGGATATAGAAAATAAACATGCGGTATACTTACCTCATCATGCGGTTGTGAGAAACGACAAGGACACAACAAAGGTAAGAGTCGTCTTTGACGCTTCCTGCAAGGGAAGTAATGGGATATCTCTTAACGATGATTTAATGATCGGTCCTGGGCTGCAATCCGATTTGCGACATTTACTAATTCGGTGGAGAACTCACCGTATTTGTCTAACATCGGATATAATTAAAATGTATCGAATGGTGCGCGTGTCCGATGGACACACAGACTTTCAACGCATTGTGTGGAGAGACCACAAGGACTCGGCCATTAAGGATTATAAGTTACTTACCGTAACCTTTGGGACGTCTTCTGCGCCTTTCTTAGCGGTTCGAGCGATGCAGCAAGTGGCGTATGATGAAGGAGCGAATTACCCACTGGCGGCGGAAAGAGTCCTCAACGACTATTATATGGATGATCTTCTGACCGGTTGTGATACTATTGAAGAAGGCATACAAATTTACAGTCAAATGGAGGAGTTACTGGCTAAAGCAGGATTCAATTTACAGAAGTGGTCGAGCAATAGCGATGAGTTACTAGAGAAAATAATCGGTAAAAAGTGTAAAGGACAAGAAAGGGCAGGTAAAGAGATTGACATTAAGCAGGATGCGATAATAAAAACACTGGGACTTACCTGGAACAGAAGTCGGGACAGCTTCCAGTACTCCATCAAGTTGTCTCCGCTGCAGGAACCTGTAACAAAAAGAAAAGTATTATCGGAAATCGCAAGATTATTTGACCCTTTAGGATGGGTAGCTCCCGTGATTGCACTAGCCAAAATGCAAATTCAAAAATTATGGATTTCTGGGATCAAATGGGATCAGGAAATCCCATATGAAATAAAAAAGGAATGGTATACTTACCGCAGTAGTTTAGATGAGTTGAAAAATATTGCGGTACCCAGGTGGGTAGGTACCAACTCTAGCAATACTAGAGTGGAATTGCACGGCTTTTGCGATGCCTCGAAATCGGCATATGCTGCGGTCATTTATCTCCGTGTGATTGATTCGATGGGCAATATTCAGATTTCGTTGGTTACTGCCAAAACCAAAGTCGCACCAATAAAACAAGTGTCGATACCGCGACTAGAGTTGTGCGGGGCAGTATTACTTAAAAGGCTTTTGTTAGAAGTAGCAAAGGTATTACATATAGAAAAACAGAATGTACGAGCCTGGACTGATTCCAGCATTGTGCTGGCTTGGCTTAATGGGTTGCCGAATAAATGGAAGGTATTTGTCTCAAATCGGGTGTCAGAGATACTTACCTCGTTGGATCCATGGCAATGGTCGCACGTTTCTACAAAACAAAACCCTGCCGACTGCGCATCCAGGGGCATGCTCCCTGCAGAGCTAAGCAAGCATTCATTATGGTTTCAAGGACCTGATTTCTTGCGGGAAATAAATATTAATTATGATAAATCTCAAGATTTGAACACTGATTTGGAGTCAGTCGGAGTGCATCACGTTGTAGAAGATCCGGATATCTGGGATCGATATTCAACGTTGACGCGGCTTACCAGGGTTATAGCATATTGTAGGCGTATGTTGAAAGCAAGGAAAGTCAGATCTGAAAAAATGTGGAAAGGCTATTTACGAACTGAAGAAATAAATGAAGCTTTTGAGACGTGCGTGAGATTATGTCAGAGAAAACATTTTGAAGAGGAAATAAAGGCATTAGAAAAGAAAGAACAAATTAAATCAAAAAGCGTTTTAAAAACATTAAATCCATTTTTAGATGAAAAAAATATTTTAAGGGTAGGCGGCAGATTAGAAGCATCAGAGTTAAATATTTCAAGAAAACATCCCATTATTTTACCAAAAAAATCACATTTTACTAATTTAATTATTGCTTTCGGTCATAGACAAACTCTTCATGGCGGTACACAATTAACCTTAAATTACATTTATAATAAATTTTGGATCTTGGGAGCAAAACAGCTTGTATCCAGCCATATACGGAAATGTGTTTTATGCGTTAAAAACAATGGGCTTACCTGTAATCCGCTGATGGGTCAGCTACCTTCAGCTCGTGCCAAACCCTCTCGCGCATTTCTTCGTAGCGGTGTAGACTTTGCTGGACCTATTCAATTACGTACAGCAAAGGGTCGTTGACATAAAGCTTATAAAGGATATATATGTTTGTTTGTCTGCATGTCAACGCCTGCTGTTCATATTGAAGCAGTATCTGACCTTACGTCTGAAGGATTTCTGCAGGCCTTCAAAAGGTTTGTAGCGAGAAGGGGCCATTGTCAAGAGGTGTGGAGCGACAATGGCACAAATTTTGTAGGCGCTGCAAAAGAACTGGGTATTCTCTTTACCAGGGAAAAGAATAGTATTTTGTCGGAGATAGCGGAAACTTTAGAGACTAATGGAACGTCCTGGCATTTTATTCCGCCTCACGCACCCAATTTCGGGGGACTGTGGGAGGCTGGAATAAAATCGGTGAAATATCACTTAAAACGCGTCGTTGGCACTTCCACCCTGACTTACGAAGAACTAGCAACTGTGTTAGCTCAAGTGGAAGCGTGTCTAAACTCCCGGCCGCTGTCCAGACTGGGACACAATTCCGAAAATACGGAAATTTTGACTCCTGGCCACTTCCTGGTTGGTGAGCCTCTTGTTACGCCACCAGATTATAACTTTGAAAATTCAAACTTAAGCTCATTAAAGAGATGGCAGTATACCCAACGTATGTTGCAAACATTCTGGCGAAAGTGGTCTCAGGAATATTTGAGGCAATTCTTTTATAGACATAGATGGACCTCGGAAACTCCCTCTCCGAAAAGAGGAAACGTGGTTTTAATCAAGGAAGACGGTCTTCCTCCTTGTCGTTGGCTTTGGGGTTTAGTAGAGGAAGAGCACCCAGGTAATGACGGAATCGTACGTGTGGTCACTATTAAAACGAAAAACTCGATTATTAAAAGACCTGTATCTAAATTATGTTTGCTCCCTGTTACTGAATAGCCTATTTATTTTGTGTAATAAACGGATTTTTACTTGGGAAGGAAGAATTCTTACATAAGTATGCACGGTGGTTAAAATCAAATTGTTTTTTTTTTCTTGTTGTTATCGTTTTAGTTTACACATATACAATTGTTAAAGTTACATCAGTAGTACCTAATATTTAATTTTTGTTGTTGCATGAACTTGTTATGATATTAAGGTCAATTTATGCTTGCCCTTAATGGGGGGAGAATGTATAACCTTGTTCGCACTGTATAGATTAAGTTAAACATACCCTAGGCACAGTTTTGTAATTTAGTTCTCGATGCCTCGATAGATGGCGTTGTACTACTATTAAATCGCGGTGTTAAGATTCTCCGTCGACTATATATAAGGACCCTATGGACTTAGAATAACCCCTTTTTGCCTTGCGAAATATACCGTTGGAACAGGGTTGCTGCGTTTTATTCATATGCTCCCTGGTTCCATCCGAAGCCCTGTGCTGACCCTGGCTGGACATCATCAGGTCGTACAGTGAGTACTTCTTAATTTTAAATTTGTAGTCATAATGCACAGCTACGGACCTGGTTTTTGCCTGCCGGCTGTTGTAATTAACATGTTATATCTATCCATCGTGATTGCTACTCAGCTACGGACCTGGTTTTTGCCTGCCGGCTGTTGTAATTATCATGTTCTATCTATCCATAGTGACTGTTACTTAGCTACGGACCTGGTTTCTGCCTGCCGGCTGATGTAACTGTTCTCATCCTGTCATAAATTGATTATTGTATCTCAAAAAAAGACCTTAAACGGTTATTTGTTTTGTTATATAAAATATTAAGTACTTTTTATCTTGTGTAATAGGTCTGACTCCGACGTTTCCCGTGTGTCCGACTACATAAAGAGCCCGCCGACTGCTACAAAGGTCGTGCCGAGCAAGAGCCAGCCTACGAAAAAAACAACAAAGCGCAAAGCTTCCTCGGTCGTGGAATTAGGATCAAGGTAGTTTATGACTATTTTTATTTTCTAAGTTATTACTTTCACATATTCTAATATAAAGTAGATTTCAATAGAGAACTTTGATTTGCAAAAATAATTTTAAGTACATACTTATTTTTCTCTCATCATAAGTTTGTATCTAGAAAAGTGTTTCTTCTAGATTATTAAAATAAAATTTAATTTGTTTACAGTAACAAGAAACCAGGGAGCACCGATCTTTTCGGTTTGGAAGACTTAGATGGCCTTCCTCCGCAGTCGGAGTTAGGTTCATCCTTGCTGTCCCGCGTCGCCAACGGGAAGGTACGACGGACAGCGGATCTAAGGGGTGCCTTCTTTGTGGAACTGAAGGTGTACCATAAAGAAGACATCATCTCCACTGCTCCTGAGGAGCGTTGGAAGAAGTCCCAAGTTGCATTAAAACTGCAATTGGATAAAGGTAGCTCGCAGTGGAACTCACTACAAAAATTCATGCATAAGGCTCACGAGTTGTTCAATGACTCAGAGCCGGTATATTATAGCGATAAGATACATTTTAAATAAGTTACACTATTAATTTAAAATTTTAATTTGAGGCATCCAAAATAAAGATTAAAACTGCAACTGGATAAAGATAACTCGCAGTGGAACTCACTACAAAAATTCATGCATAAGGCTCACGAGTTGTTCGATGACTCAGAGCCCGTATTTATAGTGATAAGATACATTTTAAATAAGTTACATTATTCATTTAAAATTTGAATTTGAGGCATCCAAAATAAATCTTTATTTTTAAACGTTTAAGTAATTAATTACGATAGAATGCCTTTCTGCACTGTTTGTAACATATCTGTTGAGCGCAGTCATTGGACAGGTCATCTACGCAGTACCGATCATAAAAATAAAAATATTTCATACGTTTGCGAAGGTGTTGAATTAATTCATTCTGCATTTCTAAATCGTATAGCTTCTTATAGAATTATTGATACTAATGAAAATTATTCTTTAGATTCGTTTTTTAATAACAGTCAAGAAAAAATCAAGACATTAATAAACAAATCTCTTAAGGATCATATCTGTCTAAAAATTAATTTTGATTATTTTGCTTTGTTTTTGATGGTTAAAAATGATAGTCAGGAGATGAAATCATTTGCTACAAAGAATTATGTAGTACATCAGAATTATGATTATGATTCATTAGCATCTCAGGTTAGAAACACAATGAAAAAAAAGATAGAAGAATTTCAAGATCGTGACAGTGGGTGGACATTTTTAAACAGTTCGTATTTGGAAGTTAATGTTAACAAATACCAACCTTTGCGCGGCTCAAGCTTTATCGAGTTGCCGACATCAATTAAATCAAAAAAAGCATGTATTAATATTCATAATAAAGATAATTATTGCTTTTTATGGTCAGTTGTTGCTGCTTTATATCCAGCTAAAACTCATCCTGAAAGAGTATCATCTTACCCCCATTTTCAAAGCGTGTTAAATATAAAAGACATTCAATTTCCATTGAGTTTCTCAGATATTGCTCGATTCGAATTAAATAACCCTGAAATTTGTATATATATATATGGCTTTAAAAATAATTCCGTGATTGGACCGTTTTATAAACCAAAATCTTTGAAGAGAAAAGTGATTCATTTACTTTACTTAGAAAAAGATGATTTATCACATTACTGTCTCATTAAGGATTTACCTCGTCTTGTTAAAAATCAAATAACAAGACACCACAGTAAATTATACTTTTGTGATGTTTGTTTAATGTTCTTTGATTCATGTGATGATCTGAATTCACACAGTTGTGGAGGAGTTGCTACTGAACTACCTCCAAAGGGTTCTTTCATTCAGTTTGAAAATTATGGTAGAAAGCAATTTGTGCCATTCGTTATATATGCAGATTTTGAAACAATGCTAGAGCGGTACGACTCCTGCGAACCTGACCCAACTCAGGCGAGCACCGTTACGAGACAGCGACATGTGCCCATCGCTTTCGCTTATCATATTACATGCACTCTAGATGAAACCTATAATCGTTACGTTTCGTATCGTGGTTTGGATTGCGTTTCGAAATTTGTGAAGTCTATCTATAAAGACGCTAAAAAGCTTTATAGAATTTTAAATAATACCATTCCTATGATTTACACGAATGAGAATGCTCTCGACTTTGAAAACTCTGATACATGTCATATTTGCGAGAATTTCTTGTTTGGTGATAGGGTTCGCGATCATTGTCATTTGACTGGTAAATATCGTGGCGCAGCTCACAGTTACTGTAACCTACAATATAAAATGCCTAAGTTTCTGCCTGTATTTTTTCATAACTTATCGGGTTATGATTGCCACCTTTTCATAAAAGAATTAGGTAAAGCTCCAGGATCTATTAAAGTCATACCTAAAACAAAAGAAAATTATATTTCTTTCACGAAGTATATTCCGATTTCCGATAATGAAAGCATACAGGTACGATTTGTAGATTCTTTCAAGTTTTTAGGAACAAGCTTAGAAAAGTTGGTTAGTACAATGAAAAAACAAGAATTTAAACAATTAAAATTTTATTTTCCCGAAAAAACACAATTCGATCTACTTACCCGTAAAGGAGTTTATCCGTACGACTATATGTCTCAATGGAAACTTTACGAAGATACGTGTTTACCCTCCAAAAATTTTTTTTTTAACTCTTTAACTAATGAGTCAATTACTGATGAAGACTATGAACACGCTCAGTCCGTTTGGTCAGTATTTAATATTCGTAACATGGGTATGTATACAGATTTATACCTTAAAACCGACGTTCTTTTGCTTACAGACGTGTTTGAAAGTTTTAGAAAAACATGTAAACGACATTACAATCTGGATCCCGCGTTCTATCTTACAGCACCAAGTCTATCATTCGATGCAATGCTTTTGAAAACTAGAATTAAATTAGAATTGATAAGTGATGTTCAAATTTATAGGATGATACAAACAGGTATTAGAGGAGGTATTTGTATGTGTTCTAGAAGACATGCCCAAGCCAATCATAAATACTTGGATTCTTACGACCCATCCCTTCCGAATTCATTTATTATTTATTTAGATTGTAACAATTTATATGGCTATAGCATGTGTCAATATTTGCCTCATTCGGATTTTAGATTCATGAGTAGACAGGAAATAGATGATTTGCAGTTGAACTTAATAGATATAAGCGATACTGCGGAAAACGGTTATATTCTTGAAGTTGATTTATCCTACAACATTGCACATTGAACATAATGACTTTCCATTTTGCTCAGAAAAATTCGTCCCACCCGGTGGTAAGAATAAAAAATTAATACCGAATTTGTATGACAAATACCACTATATTATTCATTACATACATTTAAAAAAATGCTTGCAACACGGATTGGTATTACGAAGGATTCATCGTGCAATTGTTTTCAAGCAAAGCTGTTTTTTAAAACAATATATTGATATTAACACCCAGTTACGTCAAAAAGCAGAGTCAACGTTTGAACAAGATTTTTTCAAATTATTGAACAATAGTATTTTTGGAAAGACTCTGGAAAATAATGAGCATCGAATAGATGTTAAGTTAGCAAACAAGTGGTGTGACTTGAACAATAAAACAAAAAAGACTACTTGTGCTGAGAAATTGATCGGCAGTCCATATTTTCATAGCGCCTCAGTATTTTCTGATGATCTAGTGGCAATCCAAATGAAGCCTTCTCGCGTTATTCTTAATAAACCAATATATATAGGATTTACTGTATTGGAATTATCTAAGAGTCACATGTATGACTTCCATTATTCAATCATAAAGCCTTTTTATGGTAACCGAATTGAATTGTGTTATACTGATACGGATAGTTTGGTTTATGATGTAAATACTGATGACATTTATCAAGATATCAATGAACATTTTCTAAAATATTTTGATACCAGCAACTACGACTTAAACAACGAATTTAACTTACCAATTATTAATAAGAAGGTTCCAGGGTTATTTAAAGATGAAATGGGTGGTAAAATTATCAAAGAATTCGTAGGACTGCGCTCAAAGCTTTATTGTATTAAAACTTTAGACAAAACAATAAAGAAAGCAAAAGGTATAAAAAAATGTGTTACGAAAGATTTAAATATGTTAGATTATAAAAACGTTTTGTACAATTGTAACGTCATTCGCAAAAAAAATGTTTTGTTTAAGTCGATAAAACATGAAATTTTCACTCAGGATGTAAATAAAGTAGCACTTTCAAGCAATGATGATAAGCGGTTGTTATCGATTGATAAGGTATCTACTTTAGCTTGGGGTAATGCAACTATATTTAAGTAATGAATTGCCATTATTTTTAATGTAAGTAATTACAGTAGATACATTTTTTACAATGTATTTAGATAACGTTCAAATGTAATGATAATTACCTAAAGTAAGGTCAAATAATGTGTAATGTAATTGTAAAAATTTAAATTTTCTTGGTGCCTCAAATAGATATTATTATTTTAACTGTTACTTATAACAAAATATGTATAAACTTTAGAACTTAGTAAGTACTTAATTAGTTTTAAGAGCATTTACGCGACACAGCATTTCGTAAAATTCCTAAAATATAATCTACTAACTTTTTGTGACGTATCCTGCTTAGACGTATCAAGTTTTATTAAATCATATTATTCATTTCCAAAACTTCGGACTTAAGTTTGTATGAAATGCCATGTCGCTATGTGATAAGTTTTCTTATATTGGTAGTAAATAAATAAATAGTATTTAATGGTTATAATTATATCTGTTTTATTTCCATTCCTGATTGATTACAAAGCACACAGGTTCCAACTTGATAAACATATAATGTTCATTTTTGATGACAAAGGACTCGTGCCTCGAAGTTCGCACGCGCATTGTAGAATTTGACACCGAACAGGTGCTCGGACATGTTGAAACATGAAATTGATTCACAGCGTATGGTTTTATGGAGTCTAATTACATATTTGTCACGTTCCACAGTAATATTATTGTGTAGAACGTCATTCTATCATTACACAGTCGGCCGGAGCGGTCATATCACGTTGAATAAAAACAAAACAAATTGTAAGTATTGCACAAGCTTATACGTATTTATAAAATTATTTCATAAGCTGTTAAACATAATTGTTATCAATAATTATAACTTTGTTTGTTTCAGATCATCAATAATGTGCGATTCTCCTGATTTTATCTTCTCACAATATGGTCAAGGTTGGCCAACTCCAAGTTTAAGCTGGCATGTTCCAGAGCAACAAAGACCTGAACCAACCAACAAAAAGCCTAGACCAAGACGGGAGGGTTTAAAACGGAAGGCACCTGAACATTCTATAAGTCAATCGTTCGTTATAAACAACGAAAAGAAAAAAGGTTTACGACTGATCCAGATACAAGTATTAGACATCAGTGAGCGACAAGAAGCAAGTGTTGCAAGTTCAAGTGATAATGAGAACGTGGTATTGTTAAGTGCACAATATGTAGTTAGTGAACCGGTGGACAATGTTATGGAAGAGACACAATCATTGATAAATAAAATTTCAAAGAAACTTTGTGGTGATGATTATTATTAGTAAGTAAGTAATGTATCTACCTAGTTTGTATATTCAGTAGAAATAAATAATTAGTTTAATATTGATATTATAAATTCATTTGTTAATCTGTTAGTGTAATAAAATGATTCCACATAGATCATCACAATTTGTAAATAAAAAATAAAATATTAAGAAAACTTTAAGCCCTTAGTTAGGTTCTTAGTTAAGGTTTTTAGTTAATATGTAAGTTTAATGTATAAATAAATGAAATATCTAAGGTGTAAGTTTTATTGTAATTAGAGAGAATAAGTTAGAAGAAATAAAATAATTTATTTGTTAATGTAGTAGTGTATTAAAATTCTCAAAATACATCATAGTTCATAGTAGATAAGTTTCATGTACATACATAAAATATTAAATAACAAGGACAAGTGTATTTAGTTTGTAATTGTAAATAATGTGAAAACTAAATAAATAATATATTTATAATTTAAATTATCTTTTATTGACGTTATAAACACACTCCCACTTTAAATTAGCTCTAAAGAAATGTTCTCATTATAGGTTTTAATTATGTTTTCAATATTTTAAAATTAATAGAATACTTACTCAATTAAATTCATTTTATTAGAGCTAATTTTAAGTTTGTTATGTAGGTTACCCAGATTATATTATTAAATAAAACAACCTTATGTACATAATCATTTTTATTAACTGAACATTACAAAATAATTTAAAATAGATTAAATATAGACATATTATTATCAAGATACCATTTTCTAATACACACCGCATTATTTAATGCACAATTCACTTTATGGTTCACACAATTAAAATCAGTTTTATTTTTACAGAACTTTTTTTTTAATGTCGCAAAATTAGGACACCCTTTCTCACCTATATCAATCACTTCACAGTTTGCACATAACTCTTTAATCCACTTAATCTTTTCCAAACCCTTTGTAATAATTTTTTTATTTTCTAAATACGGTACGATGACATGTTGAAACTCTCTGTAGTCTATAAAGCCCTCACTCCAGAAAATTCCACGATTTCTTTCCAACCACCGCACTTGCTTCTTTTCTTCTTGAGTTAAGTAATAAAACGTATGCGGTGGTTTAACCAAGAACGTCTGTGTGTGCTCATTACTTACGATAGCCACTTCTTTGACAATAAAATTATTGTCTAAATATTTAAATCCTTGGAGTTCGACAATGATAATATCCGCGTTCATGATAACTTCTTCACTGTGTTGCTTAATGGCTTGTATTCAACAATGCAATCGTTAAGAATGAGACAGTATGCTGAAGTTTGATCTGGTATTTCTGAATCACTCTCAATTTCTACCCTTACATCCACAACTGGTCCAGTCTTCAGATTATCGATCTGTCTAGAGCAATCGATAACAAACAACGGTGCTAATTCTTTAAATTGTTTCTCGCTTAATAAAGACTCCGAACAACGGTCGTAATACGACTGCTGAAATCTGATGTATTGCTCGTATAATAAAGCAATTCTGTTATTAGCGAAGTTCACATTGAGGCTTTCATACGGGAAATATGTTGAATTAAGGTACACTCGAACATCACGAACATAGCAGTGATCAAACTGCGACATGTCAGAACTTGCATTATTTTTTCTACTTGTTTGTAGTCCGATTATTACATATCGCGGTTTTTCTATTTGAGATGATGTTTTGATAGACCAGGTGTGCTTTGTAGTTCTAGGTAAAGTGGGATATTCGTATAGATCCCAGTTTCTAAATATCATCTGGAGCGGTCGATCTTTTTCCAACAGTTTTAATAAACTTATTTTTTCTTTGTCCGATACTTTCACATGGGGTACGCGCCATATGATTTTATTGATTTGAATGTCTTCCACTATTTCTCCGGTATTCAATTTTACAGCGTTCAAATTAGTGTTGCTTCGTAACAATATTAGTTCATGTCTACTATTTATTACAACTTTTTTAAAATCTTCTGCGAAACCGATGATATTCCGAAGTGGTATAGACGCAGAAAAACTTCCCCCATTAATATTTTTTATACCATCGATACTCCAACCCCAAGCTCTAGCTACTTTTGATTCATTCTCATTCATTGATATTAACGATTTCATGGTTGTAGTTATACCAGCATTTTTTATTTTATCAATCTCCACTCCGTTTAGTTCGTACCTAATATCTTGGAACAAGAAGAGTAGTCCATTGTTCGTAAAATTAACACTAGTAGCTTGCTCTTTTGAATCTTTTTTGCTAACGATAACGGTTCCTTCCAAATACAGAGTGCTGGCTGATGGTAATATGTAAAGATCCTGTTGGTTGATAGGTATGCGTATTTCATCGTTCCTGTTGAAACTTGTTACATAAGGTTTGTACGAATGAAATTCGATTCCTTCTATACTGTTGTCGTAAGTCGGAGTGGATAAAACGTCTAAGATATTCATTTTAACAATCCGATCGCTTTGAGAAATATCTTATTGTCTTTAGTTAATTTTATTTTGCTCTTAGAACGACGTCTTATTTGGTAGGTAGCTTGAGTAGAACTGGTATTTTTAATTTGTTGAGACATATATTTATTGTAGTCAATCATTTTTTCTTCTAAGATGTAAATACAGCTGTACTTCTTCACCACGCAAGTTAATTAAGCGATTGTTTATATCTAGTAGTCGGATATGTATGCAGCTTATGTTGTTTTGATTGATTGGAAAATATATTGCGTTCTTCGGGATTTCTATGATTCTGTAACCAGGTGGTACGTTGAGTGCGAATTCATGAATTATGTGACTTGGTTCACCGTTTATGTAAGAGCCGCTCACAATGTCACATTCGATCCTTACCACAGTCGTCGGTAAAATGTTGACTGGATGCTGTGACACATGCCATTTATTTGCTTTTAAGACCTGCTTATCAAACCCTAACAGTCTACTGAAAGAGTATTCTTTCTTTAAATTAACGTCTTTTGAACAATATATGGCAGTTTTTAAAGTATTGTTATTGCATTGTAATTTAATTGAGGCATCTTTTATTTCGGATTTTAAATAATCATAAATATCTTGCAATTCATAGGTGCCTTCCGGTATTTCAATAACTTCGTTTGAACCATAATAGAACTTGTTATTACTTTTATCAATATTTGGTATAGAATTAAATGTTGAAAAATGCAATAAAGCACACTCATATTCTCCATTTAGTTGCAACGTATTAGGATAGTACGTAGATAAAATTGATGAGTTTCCAGTTATCGACAAAGTGAGTGACATCTTGCAAATGATTGAAATAAAATAAAATCATTTATTTTATACATTTTTATTCCAAAAAGTCCTCAAATATTTTAAACATAAATGACCACAGTTCACAGTGTTAAATTTTTGATATCTTGTGTAGTTATATGAAACTTTACAATTCTTAAAATATCGTAACAGTTCTAATGGAGGTTTTAAATTTCCATAGCTATCAAAATAATCACAATAGTCATATACTTTTACATAAGCTACCCAATGCGTTCCTTCGTTTTTAGAATCGTCTAAGTTAACAATACCACATTCCATACGTTTCGGCTTCCTTGGCAATTGATCTTTCATATATACTCCTCGGAAATATGGGATGTCTCTTGCGTAGTATTGGATGTCTACATTAGTTAGTGCGCGATTTGGTAGCTTCTTGTTCAGTTTTTTGTTGATTTTATAAACAATCCTTTACCGTTTTTATAAGGTTTTATGTATAAACCCTTACCCACTGCTAAACCCTCCATAGTTCTATTATGTCGTTCCGTCTCTCGCAAGTTTTGTTGAGCAGATTTATAATCATTCACCGTTTTTGCAATTCCAGCTGCACCACCAGCTAAAGCTCCTAAAGCTGATAAGCCAGCAAAAATTGGAATTAAAGGTAGAACTCCACCAGTCTTCGGTATGGGGATCACTCTCGGTACTCTGATTTGGTGTAATTTGGGGCATAACTTTTTTGCAGCTAAGTAAGCCAAGTTTATTAAAGACTTACTATCCTTGGGTTTTAGCTTTTTTATTTTAGATTTTATTTTTGATACTAAACTTTTAAATGTTTTGGCACCAGAACCAGATTTCAATTTGGCTTTCATGACTTTGCTTACTAACCATGAGCTTAATTTTTCACCTTTTCCTGCATCTTTTGATTTTAGTCTCTGTTTAGCCATGTTCAAAAGCTGTAAGTCGGCTTTGTGACGATTAGGTAAATCTGTATGATTTTCATATGCTATATCGTGGTGCATACAAGCTTCGTCTAGTTTATTCACACCTCGATCGCCTCGCAACAAACGTTTATGAAGTTTAGTTCCTGGTCCGCAATAATTGTATCCAGGCAAATGAGCTTCGAACGGTAGATTATTAATTATACTGTTAACTAGTCCACCACCTTGCATTACTTAAATAATAATGATACAAATTTCACAAAGTATTTCTTTTATATCTTAATTTATTAATGAGGATTTATCAATCCAACTGTTTTCATCATTATTGAGACCTAACCATTTAACGAATAGTTTCTTTCCTTTCTTTTTAAGTATTTTTTCTACTAAATAAACACCAGGATAGTTAGATTTTTGAAGTTCTTGCTCGTAAAAAGTTCCTAATATATCTTGCTTTCGTTGATCTTCTATGTGGTATGTTACTGGTATAGTTTTATTAATCTTTTTTATCGTAAAGAGTTCAGTTGACCAATTAGGAGTATAACCTTTCTCGAAATTGTGTTTGTATTTACTGATACGAACACAGTCACCTTTTTTGAACTTAGGCTTCCGCTGGATGGATACATGATTACATATGTTTTTAATATTCTCTTTTACGATGGGTTCATTCGATTTATTAACATCATTCGGTTTAATTTTAATAGTACGATGTTTTGTGTTATTATATGTATTAAATAAATCTTCTAAAGGTGTTCCTAACCACTTATAATTTCCAACGAGATTAAAATATTTGTACAAATTATTTTTAACAGTTTTAATTAGTCGCTCTACAATTGAAGCTTTTTTAGTAGAGAAAGATGAGTAATGGTTTATGCGGTACTTCTTCATTAGCGTTTGGAATGTGTTGTTATAAAACTCTGTGCCCATATCAGTTTGTAAATTAACAGGATTTTTATTGCTGCTTAGTAGTATTCGTTCAAAAGCTCGAGTTACTTCAGATTTATTTTTAGATTTTAACGGTTCTGCCCAGGCATACTTTGAGAAGCAGTCAATCACCACTAAAATGAAATTGTAACCTTTGTTATACTTTCTTAGGTTTTGCATGTCCATTAGATCTGCTTGCCACAAATCATCGATCCCTTTGAGAATAACAGAACGTCGAAGGAAGTTTCTTCGTGCCGCTTTGTGTATTTCATTTACTATTTGTTGTTTTGCCTTTACTGAGATTTTCAAGTAATTTGTCTATATCTGCTTTGGAGTAAAACTTCTCTTCCAAATGAATCAAAACCTCAGGTTCCTTTACTTTTAAAGTAGTCTGAATAGACTTTTGTGCATCTAATATGATTTGAGCACGCAATGATGCAATCAGCTTATTAAATTGTTTTATCGTATCAGCACACATTCGATCTACATAATCCTTGTTCACAGCATCGTCTGATTCTAATGGATGTCTAATTCCTCTCAATCTAGAAGACTTTAAATCAAAATCTCCACTTTCTGATTTTAACAACGCGTTATCATTGAAATTAATCAGTTCTGACAAACGCATTCTTTTATGAATAAAATGTCCAAATTTATCTATATTCATGTTTAAGGTGTACTTTATGTAAAGGCTGATGATGAACTAAACAATAGTTAATTTTACACCTATTTATTTATAAGTTTACTTTCACGTAATTCTTCAATAATGGATATTATTTCATTATCTAATCCTGTGTTGCCGGCATCTCGAGATGCTATTAATAACTTTAACCTTTCCACCAATTCATTAGGATCATCCCAATACACAAAATCTACGTTATTTTTCCAGATTTTTGTTAATGGTAGTCCTTTACCTTTCGAATGATGACCCTGAAGCGTACTTTGCAGATTAAAAAGAGGTTTAATAACTTGTAAATATTTTTGTCCCTTATTACTTTTTATTGGTTTACTTGGGTCATTATCACGACGATGTGCATTTGTATCAAGTAACATTTTCTTATAATATTGCAAGTCATTTTCAGTAACCAAACTTAAATCAATATCTTTCTTAAGCAGTAGTTGTTTTAAACCAGGCGTATGTTTGTATTTATGACCAGCCACGATGATATAACTATCGTTGATTGTTATATGAGCAGAACCTAACATCAATTTTCCGCGTTCTACTCTGACACCAAATGGAATGTCTGTTAACGCTTCTGAAGACACTGACCAGGATGATGTATCAAGACCTTCACTTTTTTCAACTGATTTATACGAAGATTCACTGTTGGTGTCAGACTCCTCTACATCACTACCAATTGCGACTTTTTGCAACGTTTCGTCTCTTATCAGATCTTTAGATTCTTCATCTTCATTACTATACAGCAAAGGAGTTTGCATACTGGCTGTAGCAATTTGGTTGAGAGGCTCTGTTACAGGTTTAAAAACTGTTTCCAAGGCTTGCTTACTCTCATTCTCAACATCTCGCATTTTTCGCACCTTCTTCTTTACAGCTGCTGCAGCATCAACAATTTGTCTCTTTAAAGATTTTTCCATAATTGTTAAATGTATTGTAACCGGTTAAGCTCTGTTTGTAGAGTAATGTAAATTCAACGGTGACGTCTTAATATATACTCGTGCTCTTAATCAAAAATTACAAACGTGTCAAATTTATTTCTATAACATCCTTTATTTTTTGCACAATCTTTATTAATTACAACATAACTGAAGGGCTCACTCCATATTTTTGAACACATTTCACGAAATTCAAGCCATGTCATGTCAGTGTTGACGTGTTCTTCATAAACATGTCTCATATTTCTTTCATCTTGTTTAAAAAGTATGATTAGGTTTGCGTTGTCTCTTACTAACTGCTTAGGGATTTTACTATACGTCTGATTTAGATAAAAACAATCGATGAACTTGTGTCTCCCCATAGCAAAATAATCACGCATACCACTTTGATTTTCACAAGCAACATCGTCAAATATAATTACAGAATTCGGTTTTGCGGTCTGAACACTCAGTACTTGCTCATTTTCATGATATTTCTGAAATGAAATGCCTGGTACCCGTTGCAAGACTTTTTCTAAAAAAACGTACTTGGGCTGTTGCAAGGTTTTCGAATAAACATAAACATTTTGAAATCTTAAACCATTCTCGTGTATAAGAAGACCGATTAATAAATTAGTTTTTCCACAATTTGACGGTCCGCAAATGATGCATCGTACCGATTTAGGTAGTAATTCTCCATGGCGAAAACCAGTCTCCTGAGACTGAATACAAAGTTTGTTTACATGTAACGATTGCGGTTGTTTTACAAATTTCATGACGACTCCTTGAAACGGTTATATTAATAATGAGTCAATTAATGTATTACATCGACATTTATAACTCATTGTCGCTAACTCAATCAAATGTTTTAACCTAGTGGAATAGGCGCCGAACCAGTATTTTACTGCACTATGTAGGAATTCATACTCCACCTTCCGTTTCATCGGGTGGAATAGGCGCCGAACCAGTATTAGACATTTTACTGCACCGAGAGTGACGGAGATGATCATTCCATCGGGTGGAATAGGCGCCGAACCAGTGGATTTCATTTATATTATTGGGCATTCTACTCCACCGAGAGTGACGAGGCGAACGGAGTGAGCCGATGGAACGGAAGGTGGGGTAGAATGCCCAATAATATCCTACTGTCGGACTACGCACAATGAAGGGTTCCGTAGTTGGTATGAATTTATCCCAAGAACAAACTTAACACTGTAGTTGAAAAACATGTTCTCCCATACGTTCTAATTGTAAATATAAGTTTGTACGCACAATATTGAGAGATTTACTATGTTATTTTAAGACCATAGACTTCTCATAAGTTTTTCTATAATCTATAGGTAACTATTTTCTGTATTTTTTCAAAATTTTAGGCACGGTAGTTTCGGAGATTATTGGGGAATGGTAAAATTTCATCTACTTTCTTAAATAAATTTGAAATCATTTGTTTTAAAATTATAAAAAAAAAATATACAGGTTTATTGGTAAAACACCAACAACCTCGTAATGGGTCATTGTACTCATCATTATGAACAACTTTTACTATGGGAGCAAACCTGAAATCACGAAAAAAAATCAGCTGTTCACTACATTTATGTTCGCATAATTCGTCAAAATGTACTGTGAACAGCTGATTTTTTTCGCGATTTCGGGTTTCGTGCCATAGTAAAAGTTGTTCATAATTATGAGTACAATGACCCCTTAAGAGGTTGTTGGTATTTTACCAATAACCCTGTATATTCGAGACCTTCACAGTAAGCCCTTTCATTTGATATGTCACACGGTACAGTTTGCAAAACGTTTTTTCTTAATTTTCTTATTTGCCCCCAAAATTGGCCGTTATATTTAAAATTCATTTATTTATGTTATGTCCGTATTCAGTTCACATAAATTCATACTTGTACCAAATTTCAACTTAATCGGATCGGATTCGGAGTAAATTGGCTGTGACAGACGAAAAGACAGACAGATACTTGAGTGATCCTATTAGGGTTCCATTTTTTCCTTTTGAGGTACGGAACCCTAAAAACGGCTTGTAATCAAAATAATTTGTTTCTACAAATTATTTTGATATTTCGTAAGTAACTACAACAAAACTCTCCCTTTTAGATAAACTTATTGCTCCAGCTTGTTTGATAGAAATGTTTATGACGACTGCTAAATTAAATGGAAATTCTTCACTTCTACTCCAGAAGTCATAACTACAATTCCGCAGTGCACTACCTCGAAAAATAAATTTACATTTCCCGGCTCCTTTTCCCACTTCTAAATTAAAGTAAAAATATTTCCAATCCACACCTTACCTAGCAGTACAATTTTCTCAATTTCAACGTACGAAGTACATACATAAATATAAGTATAGAAACGTGCAATCACAGTCAGTTTCCAATGCATTCAATGCAAAGTCATAGATATAGTAACCGGTCGTAAATATTGCAGGTAGAATTTTTTTAGAAAATGTTGGGCTTTGCAGAGAGTTGTCTTCGTCACTGGTGAGTGTGACAGACTGTTTCTAATGCACGATGTGTCTTGTTTCATGTGCTTTTCAATCCATGTGCAATATTTACGGCCGGTAACTTGTACTGATAAGATCGCGTATGTTTGTATTATTCTAAAATATCGCTTGCACTAATATAAGAAATCTTTCTTCAAGGTTTGCAGTTTCATTGTCAAGTTCTTCTTATTAAAAAGAACTAAAGCACTGACTGTATTGTTATTATTCAGCAACTATTTAATTAATATTGACTGCCAAAAACCTTTTTCGTTTTTTTTTCAGTTTACCTAAACCTAAAAAGTATTATTGTGACCACGAGCTAATCAAAGGCAATTTTCGCTGCTGATTTTATCAAACTAATATTTCATGAAATTTTCCAATACAATGACTAAGAAGTACGAGTAGTTCTGATTGTACCATACTATAATTATTTTTGTATGTGTGTATAACATGTCATGTAACCTGTCATTTGTGTTATCGCCGCATCGTTTTATGTGCTCATCGCAATTTTTCTGATGGGTGACATTCATTTTTATATGGATATTGAGGTTTATTGGATCGTGTGTCGGTCAGGTATTGTTTTATTTTGTTTTTTTTAACTTATTAGTATTTTTTTATGTGTTGATGATTATGGTGATATATTTTTTTATCGACTTGGCACTGAAAATGGAAAAGTATGAGGATTTTAGACCGAGGAAGTAAAATATTTTGGGAATAAATTTTATCAATCCTCTAAAAACTTATTGACTTTCTAATGGTAATTGTTATTCGCTTTCTTAAACAAAAGTGTCTCTAAAAACTTTCTGGCATTTTGTTAAAGTTGGTTTAGCAGTATCTAAGCTAGGGCACCCCGATCAAATGGGTTAGGTTAGGTTAGAACTGTGATCAACCGCGCGCGAGCCGAGCGAGCATAGCAAGTGGTTCCGCGAGAGCGACCGGCGAGCGCTACATAGAAGTTACTCGCATTTACTTGGCTATTTGTGTTTTGAGGACAATGAAAAGGAAATTATTTGTGCCTCACAAAAATAGGCAATTTAGTACATGAGCTTTCCATTAATATTTTTAGGAAATCAAAATGAGAATTATTTGAGGTTCGATTGCAAAGACTTCCATTGAGTAACAAAAATCAAAATAATTATGTTGCTTCAAGCATATACATTTCCAGTAGAAGCTGATCTCGCGTTGTATAGGACCGTACAATGAGAGGTCAGCTTATACTGGATATGTATAGCTTGATATGTAGCCTTGTGTAGGTTCAATGAAGATCTAATACGCAACTTTTTACTTCCGAACGATTTAACGATTGTATCATTATTGTTGTAAACATGTAAGTGCACCAGATATATAGGGTATAATAAACTTACAATGATTAAATGGTTTTTACGCTTGAAAATCAGCACTAGCTGCTGACTGATCGCCAAGCGCGTTTACGCCCGAGCTCACTTCAAAACGCAATCAGTTGAGAGAAAAAAAAAACCAAAGTGATAAAGTGCTTCCAAAAGTACTTACAGCAATACCGACTGTACTCCATGGTTTACAAACACACAAACGCTAAAAAAAATAAAGTTTCACAGCAATGAAATTCGAATTTACATTATTTTAGGACTGAAAAGGGAATTTTTGTTATATGATCCTTGGTTACGAGTTGATCACGTCAGCGATAAGGCTTTTTATTCGTTACGAATAAGGTCCAAAAGTAAAGGTTGTGCCATGTCTAATCAATGTCACCTCGTTGTCCCTTTTGCGGCATTTAACGTTACCCTAAGGAACATCTGCAAATTGCGTTCATCACCCCTGGTTGCTGACAGATACGTTTTACATCTGGAATATGTTATTACGGTCTTCCATTTACAAAAACTGACAAGAGATCTGATGTCATATCAGTCTACATGATCTGGCTTTTAAAACGCGGTAATATATTAAAGAAAAAAGAAAAGTAAAAGCAGAACACAACCAGGTAAAAACAGCCATCACCATTACTAACTGGCCAGCACAGACATTTATGTATTAGTATAAAATATTGTCGGACCCCATTACGTAATGCGTCCATAAAATGTTTCCGCGTAATATCACTGATATATTATCCGAAAAGATATATTTCGAATAGTGTTGTAAAAACTGGTGTACTGTTTTCATGGAAATTAAATCGAATGGTTTTTGGTTTTATGATATGAGCAGATAGGTTAGGTTGTTGTGGGTGCCGATTGAAACCACAAATTTTATACCACTAACCACACTTTATTGGGACATTTTGCAATGTTCATAAAACAAAAATAGTTGCATGTTTATATTTCACAAAGTTAAAGTTGTTTCATTGTATTGTGTGCATCAAAATTAATTAACAACTGCATATTTTCCGCGCCCACATTTTATCACTGCCATTTTGCTGAAAAAAAGCACTCCTTAAAACGGAGAATATTGTTTAGGCCGGCTTTACACCTATAAGTTTTCTTCACGTAAGTGCCTTACGTAATTAACTTACGATAAATTTGCAAATTAATATAAACTCTCTTGTAAGTAGCTTATCGTAATTTCTTAAAACTTATGGAAGTTGCAAAATTAGAGGTCTAAACTTGATCGAATTTGCTCGCGGAATCCTTTATCATATTATCGAAGTGAAACGAAAAGTTGAGTACCTACTTAACGAAACAAAATATTAGCTACTGAAATCAGACAGTTTTTAATTCGACAGACTATCACGGTCAATTTACGGTAACAAGTGAAGTGAGGGTCTATTCACGCCAAAAAACTTAATTTTAGGATTCCGTACCCAAAGGGTAAAACGGAACCCTATTACTAAGACTCCGCTGTCCGTTTGTCACCAGGCTGTATCTCATGAACCGTGATAGTTAGGCAATTGAAATTTTCACAGATGATATACGAGTATTTATGTTGCCGCTATAATAACAAATACTAAATAACAAAATAAAATAAATATTTAAGGGGCTCCCCGTACAACAAACATATTTTTTTGCCGTTTTTATAGATAATGGTACGGAAAGCTTCTTGCGCAAGTCCAACTTCCACTTGGTCGTTTTTTTTATTTTTTTAGTATGAATGCCATATTAAAATAGTTTTTGATCCTCCATTATAAATTTCAATAAAATATTTGCAAATGCACCTGGTGACATTTTGTTTTCTTCCAGGGTTTTACACAACATTTTCTTTGCCTTAGTCTTTTACTTTTTAAAGTGATCTAAGCAGCAGCAGCTTTGACTTGACGGTGAGATGGAATTTTCGATAATGAACTTGATAAATATTTGTAAATAAGTGTGTAAAATAATTTACGCAAGTTAGGCCGCCAATACACTCGTACATTGCTTCCGTAATGTCTATGTAAGTAACTTACGTAAATTGACATAACTTGAATAAATTACGATAAGCTATTTTCAAGAGAGTTTACATTTGCAAATGTTATCTTAAGTTAATGACGTAAGGGACTTACGTGAAGAAAACTCACAGGTGTAAAGCCGGCCTTAAACTCGCAAATTTGTAAACCAGTCATAAGTTACTTAAATAAATTTTACGGAAGCAACTTACGAGTATAATGGCGGTCTTAGGTATATTATGTACTTGCAAGATAAAACAGCCCTTTTCATTTGGATAAAAAAACTTTTTTTCAAAAAACAACCGACTCCCTAAAAAACAAAAACACTACTTTTTTTCAAGATACACAAAGTGGATTAAATACGTATTGTCGAAGCTAACTCAAAAACTACCCAAATAAAGTTAATAAAATTTATACAGGACCACCGCGTAAGCTTCTTCTACCAAACAAAAACAAGAATTTTCAAAATCTGTTTACAATTGACGAAAATATCGATGAAGAAAAATGCATACGCACGATAATCTAATCCTTTTTCGAAGTCAGTTAAAAAAACGCAGGATTTACAGAGCGTTTCCCATTAAAGAAAGGATGCAATATAAGCAAAATAACATTGGTTTTAACATCTCGTTACAATAGGTACAATTATAAATACATACAAAACTGGTGGATGCCATAAGCTTCATAGCTTGGCTCGTCGCCGCAAGGTTGCCTGCTTGTCGGTCTTCTACAGATTGTACTTCGGAGAGTGTGCCCGAGAACTCCACGACCTCATTCCACCGGCCCCCTTCTACCATCGGACATCTAGACGCACTGCCAGTTACCATTCCTACCTGGTTGCTATTCCACCAATTCGCATTAAGCGCTTCCAAATGTCTTTTATAATGCGCACAGCAAAGGAGTGGAACTCAACAACCCTAATCTCTTCAAAGTGAGAGTGAACAGGCTTCTCTGGGTAAGCTCACTCCTTCGTCAACTTTGTCTCTGTCACCTCTTACCTAGACTAGAGTAAAGAGCAACCCCATAACAAATAAAAAAAAAAAAAAAAATACATTCTTTATCGTTTTCTTACTTCAACATGTCTCTAGGCCTAGGGCATTATGAAGGAATGCCTCATTCCGATACAGAGTTTTTATAACGAACTTATAAAGCCACTACAATTGATTACCATTTGTAAACAGTGTCCCCTGCCCTCAGTTATTTCCACGCACTATTTTGTCCGCCGCGTCACGCTTGGTTAGCGAACACCCTCATATTGGAGTGCCCTCAATAACATCACCTATGGTGTGTCCTGTGAATAACAAATCCAATATATTCTTATTAAATAGTCAGTCAAGCAAAATCTATACAAATATAATAAAGCTGAGACTTTGTTGGTTTGAACGCACAAATCTCTGGAAATAAGTATCAGTCGAATTTGAAAAAATATTTTTGGATTTGATAGCCCAATTCTTGAGGAAGGTTATATAGGCTATTTAATATTACGCTGCGACCCTTAGGAGACGAGCAGAACGAAAAAGTTAAACGCGAAAACGAAGTTATAGCGCGAGCGAGCGTTGCGATGCGAGGTCACCAATCAAGGAGTTTTATAAAATTGTGGCTGTTATTTTAGAAGATTAATTGTGCTTCCACACGAACAAAGTCATGGGTAGAAGCTAGTACTTGATAAGGTAGAAGGAACTTTAAGACTATTTCAGGAAAACTGACTACAGTATCTATTTGAAAGCTTTTAATAATACTAAATCGTCGATGGCGATTTATCAGAAGGCCCAAATCATATTCGGTGAATGTCGTAGACAAGTTTATAGTGCGATTTCTGTTAAACCGCTCTGGTCAGATCCATTCGAAGTTGTGTTTTTCAGTAGATAATAATCACAAAATTCAATGATTTTTCTGAGCAGCGAACCGTCTCTTGATGCATCGGATCGAACATAATATATGCAGTAGCGACTCCACTTAGCAATTTCCTCAATAAAACGCTAGATCATCTAACAAACTTATCAACTACATGGAAATCCTCATAAAACAAATGCTTGTTCATATCTTACTGTAACAAGAACTCGTATGCAAAAGTTTTCACATAACTTTCTCCACACCCTTATGACTGAACCCGAAACCTCTCACGGCCAATGCCCCTTTAAAACAATGCCAAGGTGATAACAATAACAATAATTCAGAGATATAAATAGCCTACAATTGCAATAAGGACCTTACTTCCAACGTACATATGGAACATTGGGCCGGCCATGTTATAAAACCCAACTGTGACCAACGGCAATTCGCTCCCAAAAATAGGCAATATTTCTTGTCTAACGTATTATGGTTGTAAGTGCTAAACATTAACACGCTATTATATAGCTTTTGTGAAGATTAGTTTGGCGTCTTTATTATTTAATATTTTCTTTTAAGCATTTTTTGGTCTTTCTTTAAGGGGAAAATTTGAATTTCACGGGCTATCCTGTGTAAGTTTTTCGCAATTTGCAAGTCAGTATTCGATTGATTCGCAATCGTAACAGATATGTATTTACAGAATTATAATAATTTGAATCACATGTCACGATTTCATGAATTAGTTTTCATTAGGATTACCTTGTCTTCAGCAGTTGTATTCATGACTTTAATGATTATAATTCTTTAAATACATACTTTTACGATCGTGAGTCACATTTTGATCAACATACAACCTAATATTGACTTGTAAACTGCAAAAAACGTAAGAAATTTTGAACTTCGCAGGCTACCGTGGCGCTTTCGCCTTAAGGCAAGTATAGTCGCGAAGTGGTCGTTTTTGAGAGCCAAAAAAGTTCCAGAAAAAATATATATGAAACTTAGATTTCAATCTGAGCATTTGATTTTAAGCAATATTAAATACCATGAAAAAAGAATGAAATGAGGTTGTTTCCAAATTTATAATTCGCTACTGCTTCTAAACTACAAGTGATATTATCACGGCATAGCAACGATAATATTGGTAAATCACTTATCTTACAACTGTGCATTTTTTTTAAATAATAATTAATTTTTACAAAACGCAACTTTTATTGCATGCCATAGAAATATTCGCTAGTATATCCGTGCGCGGGCGATGGGGCTCAGGATGTCGACGACTATACTCGCATTAATATTTATAGCTGTCTGTCTGCCTCTGTACAGTTTTTTAGCCGACTTCAAAAAGGAGGAGGTTCTCAATTCGACTGTATTTTTTTGGTATGTTTGTTACGCGATTGCTGCAAGACGGACAGACCGATTCAAACAAAAAAAGAGTTTTTCTTTTTTTGTTTGAAAAGGTATATTTCCTAGATGGTCCCATATAATTTTTTATAATTTTGCTTCGACAGTTTTTGAGTTAGCTTCAAAAATGCGTATTTTTAACCGACTTCCAAAAGGAGGAGGTTCTCAATTCGTCTGTATTTTTTTTTTTTTTGCTTTTTTTTTTTTTTTGTATGTTTGTTACGCGATTACTCAAAGACGGATGGACCGATTTAGAAAATTCTTTTTTTGTTTGATAGGGTATACTTCCGAGGTGGTCCCATATAAATTTTATTAACTTAGCTTAGGGAGTTTTTGAGTTAGCTTCAATAATGCGTATATTTCCCACTTATTTTATGTGGATGATGTGATGGTGTTTTAATAACTTCCTATCACAGTTATTTACATGGCTATATCTACAATTATTGTGCTCAATTATGTATTCGAATTTGTGTGGGGTAGGTTCCACAACTAAAAAGTGAAAAATAAAAACTTTTTAGCAAAAAATAAAACCGACTTCCAAAACAAAACACTACAAAGTGAAAAATAACTTTAATTTCGGAAGTCGGTGGGAAAAAACGAAATTACAAAACCCAAGACACCGACTACCGAGATTAAAGTTATTTTTCACTTTATAGTGTTTTGTTTTGGAAGTCGGTTTTATTTTTTGCTAAAAAGTTTTTATTCCCACTTAGTTTATATGGTAGATGTTTTAATCTATGCGGATGATGTTTTAATAACTTCCTATAACTGTTATTTAAATAGCAGGTAGTTTAGTGTAGTTTTTAGCGTTTTAATTTGTGTGGGACTTTTTAGCAAAAATCCCGAATCTCATTAAAGTTAGAGTGAACAGCCTTCTTCTGGGTAAGCTCACTCCATCATAGACTTTGTCTCTGTCACCTCTGACAGACTAAAGTCAAGAGCAAACCTATCTTAAAATAAAAAAAATTTAATAAAACCGACTTTCAAATCAAAACACTACAAAGTGAAAAATAAATTTAATTGCGGTAGTCGGTGGCAAAAAACGAAAATACAAAACCAAAGACACCGACTACCGAAATTAAAGTTTTCATTTTTCACTTTGTAGTGTTTTCATTTGGATGTCGGTTTTATTTTTTGCTAAAAAGTTTTAGTTACCTAAAGATTGAACAAATAAATATTAAGTAGTAAGCAAGTTCCCCAGTCCGATCACTATGTATGACCAGCTGATCTCTTGAAAGAAGCGAGCAATACCTATGTGAGTTCCTGACCACCAGCTTTTCTTCAGTAAGCACAAAATGTGGCTCGATCACGCGCCGCCCGCGCTCTCAGAAGGCTCAGATTCATATTGATCGCACGCAGCAAAATAATAATAATAATAATAATAATATCCTGGGACATTTTCACACACGGTCATCTGGTCCCAAACTAAGCAGAGCTTGTACTATGGAAACCAGATAACTGATATACTACATATACTACTTTTTTTGTAAATACATACTTATATAGATAATTACACCCAGACTCAGGACAAACAGACATGTTCATGCACACAAATGTTTGTCCTGGATGGGAATCGAACCCACGACCTGCGGCGTTATAGGTGGTATCTTAACCAACCACGCCAACGGGCCTGTCACTCACGCCAATTGTCAGTCAAGTGCAAATTGTGCATTTACACCGCGGTCATCCATCCCATCATGACCTTTGCTTGCGTCGTCTTCGCACACGCTATTTCCATAGTATGCAGAACCGTTTCTTAAAAAAGGTCACGGGAGCTCCTTTCTATGTTCGAATGAGAATCTTCATCTAGATCTCAGAATGTCCAACGGCCAGCAGTTGATGAAACTGAACTGTTAAAACACCGCAATCCTCTGATTATTGCGGCCACTCGTTACACTCCCTCCCGTATTAACAAGATTCGCTGACCAAGGCATACGCTCGCTATTCCCGATGATGATATAACCCTCCTCCAGGAGAATAGTAGAGCTACTAGTACAGTTCGCAAACACAGAAACAGACCACCGTCCCCCAGTCCTTGCCACCGAGGCCCGCCCACGGCGACGTCCCCGGCTATCTCCGCCCTGACCCTCGCCCGAACTAGCCCGCACCGCCGAGCCTTAGTTTTAAATTCGTCCGAAAATCACCTTGATCCGATCCAGCTTGTCTCTTGCGGCCAGCAATGCCCTAAGCCATGGCCCGTACCCCACAGGGGGTGCCCTTAGCATATAGTCGATTAGTTTATCAGTTTTATGCCCTGGCTGGAGGCCTTAATTTATTGAGGCACCCACGGAAAGTCAGGTTAAACCCTCAACTGTCATGTATTTCCATTGTTACCGGTCTCTAGCAGGTCGATTTGAGAGGTCGGCAGCCGACAACGTCCTAGATATGCCATTCCACAAAAACAAAAAAAATCTGTCAATTTCAGATTTTAAAAGGTTTCGATTTGGATTTCTTCACATTCAATTTAGGTCAACTTAGGGCCGGTTTTTTGATCCATAGTTAACTCAACCAATATCATGAATTATTAGTTTAATGGCATTTTTGCTAACGTATTTGCCAAAATGCCATTAAACTAATAATTCATGATTAAAAAACTCATGATTCAAATAACTAATGAATTCATTTTATTTCATTAATGCTTACCCTTTCACATATAGCTAAAATTCAACCATTCGTTACTATGTTTACCTATTGGTTGAGTTAACTATGGATCAAAAAAGCGGTCCTAAGGACCAGACTGTTCAGTTTAATTTCACATCGGAAAAATAATACATAAAAGCAAAATAACAATTTCTACAAATAATATCGCATTCAAAAAGGCAGCCGTACTAATGATTTTAATGAAACTGTGTCTCATTAAGTATTGCACATTAAATATGTATAAAATACTCTGGCCGATGGACATATTTTTAGATTTTTGTTTGTGCTTATTCGGGGTTCATTAACAACCAGTCGAGCGATCCTACCCAAGTTTGTGATCCTATTTATAGGAATAGGAGGACAGTATATTTGAAAGGTTTGCAACTGGCGATAGAGTAAGGTGAATGGCTTCATGCAATGAAAATTACCATCTTTTTTAGTCTATTGAATTCTAGACTATTGGCATTTGCAGCATATGGAATGGTCTTGCTATACGGACTACCTCTTGATTTCATCTTTTCATCATCTGATGCTACATCTATTGCTACCCGAATTTCAGCCAGCTTTACTTGCCAGTAGAACAAAATTCAAACTGAAATGCAAACTGAATGCAAAGCCAAATGCCTCTTGTCAGATTGGTGATTTACCAACCCATTCTTTTTTTTTTTTTCAGAAACCTTCTGTCTCAGAAAGAGCTAGGTAGCCTGTACGCCACTACAGAATGCCTTAAAATTATAAACACCTTTTTCATTTAAGGAAGATAGATGCTAGGATCTTCTTTATAGAAACCACGTGACCAAGGTACACGAATCTCTTTGTAAGTAATATCTATTATATCAAATCTCAACCTGAACAAGTACACCCACAGGCCAGTAATAACACGGCCATCTTTTTTATGAGGCAGCAGAGTTTAATGTTATTAGTTCTGGACCGTCCTGTGATTTACAAGGATAATGTTCTGACCTTAATAGACTGTTCCTAATGTCCAAGTAAACTGTGGTCACATGAGTTGCTTTGTGGGATGAGGTTATACAGGTATAGTAAATGATTTTTTATTAGATATAAAAGTAATAAGGGGGTTTTTAAAAAAAGCAAACCAGGGAACCGAATTCCGAACCACCGTACAATATTAAGCATTAAGCATTATGTATTTAAAAAAACACTTCAGTTTCAAATATTTGTTGATATAGCGACAATAGAAATAAACAATCAGTGAAGATTTCAACTGTCTACCTATTACGGTTCATGAGATATAAGGCTCGCTGACAGATAGACGGACTGACGGTCGGACGGCCAGTGGAGGGATAGTAATAGGGTTCCCTACGGTACGAGGTATATTGGTGCAACTTCCTTCTTGCTTGGTGTTCCTTCACTGCATTTGTCGATTTTAGACCTTTCAATCCGAGATTATTTTCCAAGTTTTCCTTTATCATAAAATAATATATCTTACATTTTTTTTTATTTTTTTTTATTTATGATGGGTTTGCTTTTGACTCTAGTCTAGGTCAGACGCGACAGAGACAGAGTCGACTACGGAGTGAGCTTACCCAGAAGAAGCCTGTTCACTCTCACTTTGAAGAGATAAGGGTTGTATACGCTCGGAAACACAGACGCAGGTAGTGAGTTCCACTCTTTTGCTGTGCGCATTATAAAAGTCATTTGGAAGTGCTTAGTGCTAATCGGTGGAATAGCAACTAGGTAGGGATGGTAACTGGCAGTGCATCTAGATGTCCGATGGTAGAAGGTGGCCGGTGGTATGAGGTCGTGGAGTTCTTGAGTTCACTCACCGAAGTACAATCTGTAGAAGATCGACAAGCAGGCAACCTTTCGGCGATGAGCCAAGCTGTGAAGATTGGTATCCACCAGTTTTACGTCGCCAATGAGCCTCTTAGCTCTGCGTTCCACCGAGTCAAGCGCGGCTAGTTGGTACTTAGCTGATCCATCCGAATGGTGGCTGCAATACTCCATGCAGGTTCGGACCTACGCTTTGTATAGAGTTAAAAGCTGTCCAGACGTAAAGTATAGTTTCTATACAATACATAGATTAATTTAGAATATCTAAGGTGTGATTCTGTGGGTCTCGAATGTTTAGACGTGTTGTAACTTAGAGCTAGTTTCAAATTGTTTAATGAGAAGTACAAATTAGCAAAATTCAAATATGAATGCCATAAAAACCTTCATACACAAAGGAAATCCCTTATTATAGAAAATAAACAGATTATTTCACTGAACACGTTCAGATTAAACATCCCAACACGAAGGCAAATGTTAGCATGTTTGTTTTGTTTTGCATTACCGTAACCTATATTGCTTTGTTCCCGGCTAACATGTAGTAACTGGTAATTAAATCTGACATCATTAACCTGAAGTACACGAAATAACATTTGATTAACATCCAGTTTCGGGATATCATTATATAAATTGGGTGATGTGTTTATTTTGGGATTGGTGAACTGGTCATGACAATTTGTTTTGTTACGTAGTCTATCACGCCTGTATTCCCGGAAGGGGTAAACAGGGGTATATATATATTGAAGGAGGGTATTCAATCTCCGATTCTCGTCCCAAATATGTAAAAGTACCTATAACCGTAATTTTTAACGTAATTGTCCAATAAAATACATTATTCATGAACACTGAGCGCGCACGAAGTGAACTTGTAAACAGTAAAGTAGTCACGTGGCAAAACACGTGCCAATCCTGCCGAAATGTTAGCCTGTGCGCAAACGCCGCCCCTTTCATTTGTGTAGTCTCTGATGCATCGACAAGACACAGCTGACCGCTATTACGCATGTCTGATTGCGCTTCCGCGTATCGCTTAAACAACCCCGCTTACTTCGCGATAAATGTGTCCTGTAAACGTATTGTTGAATAAACAAAAATGACGTCTTATCAATATTCCAATGAAGAACATTGGGATATGGTTCGTGCCTATGCATTACCTATATGTGTGAGGAGCCATTCATTTGTACCGAGAAATGTTTCCCAACCGCCAGATTCCATCGTACAATCTTATGTTAGGTGTCAACCAACGATTGCGAACATTCTACCAGTTCACCATACCGAAGCAAGCCAAAGGACGAGGAAGAGAGCATTAGTAATATTATTTATTCTGTGGCCATACGCAGTGCACCTACAAGAAGCCATTTTTTAATACTTCGAGCATCAGCCACAAGAGACTACTCCAAATGCTGCAACATGGTTCGGGTGTTAGACCCGTTCATGAACTCGGGGTCAACGACCACGAACCACAGGTAAATTTTGGCCGCTGAATTTTATCGAATTTAGACAAACACATTTTATTTACTGATGAAGCCACATTTACGCGAATGGGGATATTTAATGTGCATAATGAACATTGATGGAGTAATGAAAATCCCTAGTTCTGCGATCGCTAGCGCAAGGGTGCATACACGTTACGGGACGTTTTTCAAAATTTTTGGTATGGTTCTGTCTGTTATTTATCAGTGTTTTTTTTGTTCATATTTTTATTAGTATCATGTAAGCATGAACTATTGATGCGTCCCTCGTTTAAACTAACAAACTGTATATATACAGGGTCAAATTAAATTACCTAGCTAGCGAAACTCCGCAGGTGAACCAAGCAGGCTTCGATATCTCAACATGTCAAAACAAAAAAGAAATTATTTTGACGATGTTTTTTTTCGGGGTCATCAACCACCGGTAGTGTAGTCACTTAAAATGTCTTTTTATAATCTTTTTAGTGTAAACCTCACAGACATGATGGGTATCGATGTCTTAACATGATAAAACAGATTTTATTAATTCACACTTCACATAACAACATTAACAGCGATCATTGACCCAAAAAAAAAAAATTAAATCTGTTTTATTTTGTCTTCTTTAAATATCGATACCGACATGTCTGCGGAGTTTCGCTAGCTAATTTAATTTGACCCTCTATATTACCTTTTGTTTCCCGCTGCAGGGCAAAGGCCTCCGTTTCACTTATCCCTATCTACTGCTGTTTGTTTGCCAGTACTTATTAAAGCACTGGGAAGTGGTGAAGGGCGGGCGTTTCGGAGGACCGTCTTATAAATTTTGACATTCGAAAAGGGCTGATTCTCAGCCTAGTTTGAATAAATGACTTTTGATTTTGGCTTTAACTTAAGACAATGTTTATGTTCTTTCTCCGTCGCTGTGTCTGTGTTTAACTTAATTTAAGGCAATGTTTATGTTCTTTCTCCAGAATTAGCATACCTACTGACAGGTTATATGAGTTCATATAATTATTTATTTTCTTTGACTCTCAAGGTCAATTTATTTTAATTTTATTTTTTATTTATTATTGACATAATCTACTCATTTCAATGTTTATTTTTTTTATGAGTGGTATTGCAATATGTGGTTAGCTAGTGACCTCGACAATTGATCATAGTTTTTCTTGCCTGAGCAACCGGCAGCAAGTTCGTCATGCTCCCTTAGATGTCACTGCTTGCGGTAGCATCGGGGGTCGGGTTGTCTCCTTCCCTCAAATATGGCGAGGGGGGTAATGGCTGATCTTTGCGTTATGCTCGTGAACGGGTGCGGCTTGTGGTGACAGGTCGTCTTGCTGACCTTGGTTTTGTTTTGTTATTAGTAAATTAACTCGTTGTTGATTTTACTTCGATGGTCCTAGTTTATCATCTGTGACTTCGAGTTACGACTACATGTACGGCTATATGTAAGTGGGCACGCCCTTTATAACTGGAGGCTTTTATTTAGGTATAAAGTTCTGCTTACGTTTTTAGTTTTGTATTTTGTTTCTGCTTGAGTATAGTTTTAGATTTTTTTTTTTTGGTATATTGTCGTGTGCTAGCTTACTTATAGCAAATAATTTAATTTAATGTTTTGTGTTACGTAATGTACCTAAATTATTATGCGCAGTGTTATATAGAATCATTTTTTTTTAACTGAACAGATAGCTGTGCTGCTGGGGAGTTTGGTGCGCCACTTCTTCTCCCCAGCTAAAGCACTAGGAAGTGGTGAAGGGCGCGCGTTTTGGGGGACTGTCATATGTAATGCTGTTTAAAAAGTGCTGATTCTCAGCCTAGTTTGAATAAATGACTTTTGATTTTGATTTTATGCAAAAAGTCGAGTTCGTCCCGCTGTCTCCTCCTGGGCCGGCCGCCTTGTCGTTAGCTCCTGTTTGGGACTCACTGTGTTGTTTCATGGTGTATACCGACATTTCGCCAGTTATGCTGTGATTCCCAAGCGATGAAAGCCTATTGTCATTAACCGAGCACAGACCCAAAGTTGGGTCTGCTACTAAGGGCAGAGTTGACTGAATTTTTAAACCGCTGTTTAGATATTTAATCAGTTCTTTCCTTAGGAAATTTGACATAAACCAGCTGTTTAAATACATAACCGGTGGTTTGCATGAACACAGGCCTAATAATTTCCTACACTTCTTTCCTAAAGTACAGAACGCCACCTGCTACGATTCTTACATAATCCTTTTGCCTCGTTTAAGTTCATACAACTTCCTAATAACACTCTTTGTCCGAAATGGGGATCGAACTAAGGACCCTCAGCTCAGCAGTCGCGCTTGTGTACTACTAGACCAACGTAACTCGTAAGTCATGTATGTACCCGTGTTCCTGGATAATTAATAGGTCGTAGCTACACCAACCGTGGGTGTTGAAAAAGGAAAAAACATTTTATATCGCCCACATAGTGTAGTTTTGGATATCTGGGAGTTTGTTTATAAGACATATTTTGTGTTTGTAAACGAACCCACGCTGCAGAAGAAAATTATAGTAGTTTCCTACGTTTACAAATAAACAGATCTGATTATTATGTCTGATTTTAAAAGGTTAAATAAATAAACACAGGTTTTTTTTTATTTATAATGGGTTTGCTTTTGACTGTAGTCTAGGTCAGACGCGACAGAGACAGAGTCGACGATGGAGTGAGCTTACCCAGAAGAAGCCTGTTCACTCTCACTTTGAAGAGATTAGGGTTGTATGCGCTCGGAAACACAGACGCAGGTAGTGAGTTCCACTCTTTTGCTGTGCGCATTATAAAAGTCGTTTGGAAGCGCTTAGTGCGAATCGGTGGAATAGCAACTAGGTAGGTAATCTCAGACATTCTAAAAAGCAGTCAAGCTCAAATAGGACTAGGCCGGACACGTTTACCGCATGTCGGATGCTTAATGCACCAGAACATGGGTTCCTAACAACGTCCAACGGCATCGCGGAAGACCTAGGCGTAGATGGCGGAACGAACTTGAGGCTTATGGGAGGGTTTTGTTCATATTGGCTCAGGATCGAGTTGAGCGGAAAAAGGAAAGGAAGGCCTTCGCCCAGCAGTGAGACAATACAGGCTGAATATTATTATATTATTAGGTAAGTAATCCTATCAACTTCTTGATATTAAATTTCAAGATATGTAAGGTCCCTCTTGATCGCTCTTTACAATGCACTATAGTTAGGCAACCTGTATTCTCCAGAAGAATTACAATGTAATAAAAACCTTTTTACAAAAAAAAAAAAAAAACCGGCTTCCAAAAAAACACTACAAAGTGAAAAATAACTATAATTTCGGAAGATATCTTTGGATCTGTATTTTAGTTTTTTGCCACCGATTTCCGAAAATAAAGTTATTTTTCACATTGTACTGCTTTTTTGGAAGTCGTTTTTTTTTTTTTTTTTTTGTAAAAGAGGGACAGCTTGTTATCTAAGTTACAATAGTCTAATGTCAACTGCTCATCACATTTTACAAAATATTGCTTCTCCCGATGTAGGGACGTTAATTGTTGAGAAGTTCTCCTAGTAAGAACCAGGAGAACTGGAGCTTATGGTGAAGTCACCATCACCATATTCGTTTGTGTGACGAGCATAAAAGGCTTATTAACCATATTAAAGTAATCGAATCTCAACTCGTGAAATAGTTAGGTTACTATTAAAAAATACTCAAATCACTATAGGTGTGTCTATAAAATTTGAGGGTTTCCCTCTATTTCCATGAGTTCCTCTCATCAGATTCTGACTTTGTGAGAATGAAACCACCTCGAGAGTTTAAACCGTTTAAAAAAAAAAGAATTTTGCAAATCCGTCTATATATGACGGAGCATACATAAAAAAAATATAATATATAAACACCCGAATTGATAACCTCCTCTCCTTTTAGAAGCCGGCTAATAAATCAGGTATACTCTAAAATACTTACATGAGGAGCTCGTGGCTAAGTAATAACAGCCGCACGGGTCTATCCATCAGGTTAAGTTACGCCGGGGTTGGTCTGTGGATGGGTGACCATCTTTTCAAACCGAGACTCCTCCGTGCTTCGCAAAGCACGTTAAGCCGTTGGTCCAGGCTGTCATTCGTGGATCTTTGATAGTCGTTACGGGTTGTCAGAAGCCCGAAAGTCTGACAACCAGTCTTACCTAGGGGTATCGTATTAACCAGTAAATGGGATGTGGAGGTCAGATAGGCAGTCGCTCTATGTAAAATACTGGTATTCAGCTGCATCCGGTTAGACTGGAAGCCGACCCCAACATAGTTGGGAAAAGACTAAGCAGATTGACTCTAAAATACTTAAATGTTTAATAATTAGTCATAGCTAGCTGACTTGACATACGTCGTTGTTCTGTCCTTTCAATAATTCATACAAAAAAGGACGTTAAGTTTTTTCCGAATTTGAGCATTTTCGTGGAAATTTAACCAATTTTTCTTTCCATATGAACCTGACTTGGACTACTGCGAACATTTTAAAACAAAAATAGTCAAATCAGTCCTGCTGTTCGTAAGTGATGCGCTTACCAACGAACAGCATAAAATTTGAATTATTTACTAAAACAAAACCAAAATAACGAAATGCTATTTTTAGTTTTATTCTATAAAACTGCTGTAAAGCCCGACTTTTTATACCCACGCTGAAATGATATTATAATATACCCGAAAAACGCGGAAAAAGTGTAAAACCTGGAATAATCAATGGCATGAATATTATAATGGGCACGTTGACACATTTCGCAAGTCATGTGAATAAATGGGCTTCACTAAAGGCAGTCATTACTGGGTAATCTAAAAATTATATCGGATCAAGTGAACGCAGGTTAACAAAATACCTTTGAGCTCATTTTCCTCTAAAAAGAATGAACCGGCGAAATATAAGTGCATAATGTTGAAATTCATGGCATTTGATGTCTTTAAGTTTAGATAAAGACTATTTGCGTTATTAAATTAGTCACCTTCGCCTCCCGTTTTTTGCCTTCAGTAAAAACAGGCGTAATATTATGTCCAGTTACTTATAAAATATTGGAATTTTGTTTAGCATAAAGCGATAAGCGCCTGACTATCACGCTCCTTTCAATTGGTACTTCATTTCAGGCCTGATGACGTGGTTGGTGATAAAACCTATCATGCTGCAGGTCGACGGTTCAATTTCCATCCAGGACAAACATTTGTAAGCATGAACATGTCTGTTTGTCCTTGCGTCTGGGTCTAATTATCTATACAGGTTGACTTTGAAAACATGCGACAAAATTTAAGGGGGTGTTCTACCCATCAATATGAACAACTTTTACTATGAGACCAACTAAGAATTCGCAAAAAAAAAAATTACCTTCCCATGTAAAAGCACATACCCGATTGGACCATTTTGTATAAAAAGGTCGAAATTTTTTTGCGAATTCCGAGTTGGTCCCATAGTAAAAGTTATTCATATTGATGGGTAGAACACCCCCTTAAATTTTGTCGCATGTTTTAAAAATCATCCTGTATAAGTATGTAGTTACAAAAAAAAAGTAGTGTATGTAGTATATCAGTTATCTGTTTTACATAGTACAAGCTCTGCTTAGTTTGGGACCAGATGGCCGTGTGTAAAATAATGTCCCAGGATATTATTATTATATTATATTATTTCATCACCTAGAATATTTTGTAAAGTAATTCCATATGATCAAGTACAATTTCGGAACTTAAGAGCAGAAATTGGCATTTGATGTGTAACCCAAGGGAAGTATTCGTCATTTAATTTTGTATCTGGTGTAAATAGTTCGTTGTGTTATATATTGTTGTTTATTTATTTATTTATTTTTAGGATTTCCAACAAAAGATATACACTAAACATTGCATAAAGTTAATGGACGACAAAGTATTTGGTAGGTGTACTCCCTCACTTACAGGAGACCACAGCATGCACAATAAAATGAACAACTAAGCTAACAAATTAAATACCTAATACATAATAAAAAAAAAGAAAAAAATACTGTGGAACATGAAAATACATCAAATTCTGTAAAATATTAGAAAATAGAGTAATAAAATACCTAAAATTAACATAAAGAAAAAACAAAAATAAACATTTACAATTACAATCATTTTTTAACACATTTCTTATATTTTTGTTAAGTAATAAATAAAATAATTAAAAAAAACTGTCAAGATCGAGTCGGGCTCGCGCACCGTGAGTTCCGTACCATCATTATATGTAAAAAAGTGTGCTATTTAGAGACATCGTTTTATTTTTCCTGTAATATTTACATGCAAACTTCGGAGATAAGGGCGGAACGGTATTTTTTTTACAATTTTCGTCAAAAGTCGAAAACTATGCGGTTTAAAAAAAATATTGTATGAGAATGTGCAAATAGCGCTCTTTCATATGATACCCCACATACCCTAGAAGCCCCACTTCGAATTTTTAATCAAAAAAATCGTTCTTATTTGTAAAATAGTTAGGTAAAAGACATTTAAAACGATTCCTAAATTCAGATTGATAGCATTAGTAATTCTTGAGATATCCAGCTGTGACAGACAGACACACAGACTGAGTCGCACCATAAGGTTTCCTTTCTACCATTTTGGTACGGAACCCTAAAAAGGGAAGTATTAACAGATTTGAATAGTGCTATAATTTACCAAACCATTCAACTTACCTTCAATACTTATGATAAAATACTAATACGATAAAGAACAACACTAATATTTCAAAACTATCATGATCACTAACAGTTAAAATATTTATCACACCATATTACAGAATATAAATTGCTAAACATTACCCCTGTTTACCTTAAAAACAAAGGCAAAACGTACACGCGTTTTGTCTTAAAAATTACGTGTCCTATAAAAAATGTTGTAATATTTTTATAAGGCACTTTCTGTTAATAGAGTCTTTTAAATCTAGCGGAGGGACGAAAGAACGATGTAAAAAGTGGTATGCGATTTATACTCTGCCGCAGCGGGCAGCAAAGAAAGTCGTTTAAAAGATATATTAACTGAGAAAATGCAAGAGAATATGGGACCGTTATGCATCACGAAAGCGCTTGATTTAGAGAAGCTCTTTATTACCAGAATAATTGAGAGCCTGGAATTCAACGTTCATAAAAATACTCTTGTAAACGTAATAGATTTTAAGGGCTTTTGAAATTTCAGTAAATTCAGCTGAAACTTTTTGGATCAACTCACAACTATCGCAGAATTTACGCATGGCGGAGCTGTCAAAAAAAAAGGATAAAAATTTGTCTCAAAAACGGTGACGATACCAAAAAACCATTGGATACGAGCCAGGTTTGTAGTATTTAGGATAAGCTGTAACAGCGCCGAAGGCCCGCTTGCTATTTGCCCACATAATACGCCACTGGACGACTGAGATAGTTCGGCATAACCAACTTTAAGCCTCAATAGTGCATACGTGTTAAGTTGCTCCGAACCGCCCAGGAATATCCAAGCCATTTCACACCGCGTTACACAATGGTCTCTATAAATTACTAATATTGTGCTCCTTCGATATGGACGATATACAGCGCTGCTTTCAAACAGATACCAGATAGCGCAATGTTAGAATGCCAGCAAACTAATTGAACAATCTATTTTTTTCTCCAGTTGATTTACAATCCACAGTTGTCAGTCTCGCGGTGAAGACACTGGTATTAAGGTACTTGAACGGTCGACTTACAGTAAAATAAGATACGAGTAATGGTTCCGTGATGACTTTAGAAGTTGTTCGAACATGGTACAAGTTTTATTTTAAATTTCCATTCTCGAAAGGAAAGTTGCATGAGAACAAACGCTTTTTAAGTGTACTTAGTGAAGTAAACTGTTGAATGCTGATATTCGTTAAGAGTTTTGGTGCATAATCAGCCTATAAAGTTCCCACTGCTAAGACACTGGCCTGGGAGTGCGCCGTAATCCATCACGCGGGCCCAGTCATTGTTGGTAGATATTACATGTCTTCGAATGATTGGTTCTAGGACATGCCGCTTTCCTCACTGTTTTTAACGGACTTCAAAAAGGAGGTTCGCAATTCGTCTGTATGTTTTTTTTGTTTGTTTGCTACGCGATTACTCAAAGACGGATGGACTGATTTGGAATTATTTTTTTGTTTGAAAGGGTATACTTTCTAGGTGGTCCCATATACATTTTATTAACTTTGCTTGGGTAGTTTTTGAGCTAGCTTCAATAATGATTATTTTTACCACTTACACATGTGTATGATGTTATAATAACTTCCTATCACTGTTATTTACATAGCAGGTAGTGGTATTCGAATTTGTGTGGGGTACGTACCATAACTAAAAAGTGAAATTTAAAAACTTTTTAGCAAAAAACAAAACCGACTTAGTCGGTGGCATAAAACGAAAATACAAAACCCAAGACTACCGAAGTTAAAGTTATTTTTCACTTTGTAGTGTTTTGTTTTGGAAGTCAGATTAAAATTTTGAAATTATTTACAAAAGGTAAAGTGCTTGGGTTTGAACCCACGACCTACTTGTAAGCCTTTACTACTGGGCCACCACTATTCGCAGCTCAGTTTTGGTGACGTCACTAATAAAATTGGCAGAGCCAAATCGTGTTCTTTAAAAGCCTTTTATCGTTTTTCATTTCAAACAATAAATGTATGTTAAAATATGCCGAAACGATTATTTTCTATTGCTCTTAGGTCTGTAAAAAACTTGACTGTTCAGCGGTAAAATAATATAGCTATACAGACATTTTGCATGCCAAGTCACGCTCCAACTAAAATTTTGTTGAATTTATTTAAAAAGCAGACGATAAAAATGCTATGTTGGTTTTCGCTATTGAATATTTGCTGTGCTGGCGATGTCTCGTCAGATTAAAATCACGATTTACATTTGGTCCATCCATATGGTTTACGAAAACCGAATTTGCAAGTAGACAATTGTCAAGGCAAAATAGTACTGGACTCTTACTGTGCCGAAATAATGTATATTGGAAGCTGTATGTGTTTAAAAGCAACTACTGCATACTTGGTTTCCGGGTATAATCATAAAATTAAATTATCTAGATGTAGAAATGGTTGCAAGTATCTATGCGATATTGTTAGGAGGTCAGGAAATTACTTCAGACAATGTGATTGTGCTGTTTGCATTTTAGCCAAAACTCTCAAATACCGTAGTCAGGTCAATGTTCTAAGTAACAAAGCAATAAAGAGCTTTAATAAAATCTAGCCAAATATGTATCGCAATGCATAACGAAGTGCAGTCATTACACAAATTGAAAACTCCACACTGAACGATGCCAAATGTCCTCCACTCCAGATGACAAGATACATTACGTTACGTGAAACATATTCACAAGTTAGAGCAGTTCACGACCTCAATTCACGACTAAACAGTTTTTTTTTTTTTGAACTGACAAAGCGACCGCGAACTCCGATGTCGTATGTTGGGTCACGGCCTTAGTAAATCCTGCGGATGTATGCAAAGGCCACGAACGGGAGTGAAATCTGATCAAATGGAATGCGGAGGATTCAAACTTTGAGGTTCGATGCCATTTTGCGGATTTTACGCCCCCGATGTGTTCCTATGTTTGGCCTAATCGAATCAAATAGTTTGGGACACATGCGTATCTGATATCCAAGTTTTGGTGTTTTGGCGTTTGGGTATAAAAGGCCTGTTTGGTTATACCAGATGCTAGTGATTTTGCTTACGTTTGTTTGTTTATTTGCGAAATATATGTTTTGGTTCTTATGCCTTTGAATCTCCGTGGTCATAATGGCGGATTAAAACTACTATCATAAATCTTTTATCTAGTTATCTATCCTACAAATTATAAAACAAAGTCCCTCGCCGCGTCTGTCTGTCTGTCTGTATGTTCGCAATGGTCTCAAAAACTACTGAGCGGATTTTAATGCGGTTTTCATCAATGGATAGAGTGATTCAATAGTAAGGTTTATACTTATAGTTTTCCGAAATCCACGCGGGCGAAGCCACCAGCAAAAGCCAGTTATATATAAAAAATCAAATGCCATGCATTAGTGTCGCAAACACTCGAAAATGGCTGGAACGATTTAAATATATATTTTTATTTGTTTTTTGTTCGCGTCAATACTGGGGTGGTTTAGAAACAAGAAATTTAAAAAAATAATACAACCGAAAAAGCAATATGGAAATTTTGACAGAACAACGTATGACGGATCAGCTAGTCTTTTAATATAATTGAAACATTGAAACGATATAAATCAAAGTCTAACCTCGTGACAATTGCACCATCTTCACATGGAAAACAAAAGTGAAAAATATATCAAATAAATAGCATAATGGTCATCATCCTGCACGTCTTTCGAATCAATTGGAAGAAACAATTTTGTTATTTAATGGGTATCAATCAAAGTCGTTCCTAGGTGACCGCGTCATTTGACAACACTTATGGAGTAGGTACTGCGACCTACATTTCAATCAAATTAGATACTAAGTCGCAGTTTGAAGTTCTAAGTTAAACTTGGCCAAGAACTTTATTCATTATAGGTACAGGCCTATATAGTAGCTGATAGAACTCGGTTATCTATGTTTTCAATCCACTTTAAGAGGATTGTGAAGTGCCGATACGCGGCGCGAGTCTTGGAGGCAATTACCCACATTTCATACAATTATTTATATAAATATTGTTTCTGGCGATAACGTTTTTATCCCTCTAAACCTTTACGAAATGAGACAATGTTGGTCTCATTACATTCAGTATACCTTAATCTAGGTCTGTATGGTTTTCTTTTTCAATAATTCGATTTAATTTAATTAAAAAAAAAAAATAACGCTCGAGGAAGTTTTTATGTCAAAAATATAGATATTTAGATGCTAATAACTTATATCGTGTGCAATATTTCTTTATAATAAAAAACAACGGACCTAGTTTTTTATTATACCTACAACATTTCCAAAAAATAAACTATGTTTACGAGGAGAAAAACGTTATCGCTTTTTGTATGAAGATTTACAGCTTCACAATCCTCTTAAGATCACTATAATTGCTACAATTCATCAATTACTAAAATTGATATAATTATTACCTAGAAAGAAATAAAAAATATCAATTCTTCACGCTTCTGAAGCTAGTCTTTTATAATTAATATCCTTCTTAGGGTTCCCTAACTCAAAAGAAAAAACGGAACCCTTATAAGATCACTCGTGTGTCTGTCTGTCCGACTGTCACAGGCAATTTGGTCCAAATATTAAAAATAAAAAATATTACCTATTAATATTATATTTGGACCAATTAAGTTGAAATTTGGTACATATAGGAATTTCTGAGACGCGAACCACCCCTGAACCCCCCCCCCCCCCTTGGTAAGAATCCCTTATGTTAAGGCATCCCTTAAATGCATCTCCTAAATTAATTTTCACTATGCTAAAGGATACCTAAATAGGGGCTACTTAGATAAGTGACAGATTTTTTTTTATCGTAGTTATTAGAAAAAAAGCACTTCTATTGTTAATATTTTTAAGTTACATTTTAACAATAATTTTGTATGTAAGTATGTAGGTATGCTTCTATAAATAATTTTCTGACCTAGTTGTCATATTTCATGTTGAATTTCTCTTTTATTGTTAGTTAACTGCGTGTTTTGGCAAATCAACTCCGGTTCGTTGATTGGCTGTCAAAATCAATTCAATTGTTTCAACATCCTGTGCATTACCTCCGGCGATGACTAAATAAACTGGTTTGTGGTGTCAGTGCTGAAACTTATATTATTTGTAGGCTTGACTGTAATTCGTTAGAGTGTGTGAGTTCAATCGTGTGAGCTAAACGTTTCGTATAAAATTAAATAATACGCCACGGCGCGTTGTAAAAATTGGATATTTTGGGATTTTAGGAAGCAATGTCGCTTTGAGCCACCGAAAGCATTCATAAAATCTGAATAGATAGATAAAATTCTGCTTATAGTATAATAATATATTGGTCTCCTGATTTTTAGAGTTTTGTGCCTCAAAAGGAAAAAAAAACGGAACCCTTATACATCGTTGTCCGTCTGTCTGTCTGTCAGTCTGTCAAGACCCTTTTTATCGGGAACGCGTGGAGGCATCAAGTTGAAATTAATATATTATCAAATACGTAGGTCTACGGTCCCTTGTAGCTTGAAAAAAATCAAGCTGCTAAGTCAAAGCGATAAAAAAATACGGCCATTTATGCGATATATTTTGATACTCGCAAATAAATCAAAAACTTCCTTACTTGAGGTACTTGTTGTACTTGGGTACTTCTCATTGACCTAGAATCTTGAAATTTGATTAGAAGCAAGGTCTCATAGCACAAGTAAAGGTATAAGTCCGAAAATTGTTAATTTCTAGTTTTATCACATATTATAAAAAGTATTTTTTTAATGATTATTTATATATTAATAATATTCTACAATTACAAAGTTACCTTTGCAGTTGGAGAATTGACCGTGACGTATATCGATGTATGGGAGAAAATATTTTTCAACTACAACGTTAAGTTTTTTTTAGGATATATTCATCCCAACTACGGAACCCTTCATTTCGCGTGGCCCGCCACGCACTTGGCCGATTTTTGAATATTAATATTCTCTCTCTTCGTCTACACTGCAACTTTGTTGCTATTTATTTAGTCAATACTGAAATTGCGAACAACCTCGACATTTATGAGGTATATAAACCTAAAACTTGTTTGGTGTTCCATACTCAGTACAAATTCCACAACACAATCACAGTGGCTGTCTACCTAACGGGTGTACGGAACACTCCAACTTTGCGGCCAGTTTGTCACACCGAGTCAAAAGTTCCCTCCACTTCAAGCGATTCGACTCGGACTTTGCGTGATTCGGAACCAAAGTTTCCCGTCCTACGCCTTTTTATTTTATGACGGGTGTCAATTACTGGATATCTTTTGTTCTTTTCTTCGAGTTTGAGGAGTTAAACTTTCCGACTGTTCGATGTTTTTATTTCAGTTCGCTAGTGTATTTTGATAACATAATAAGGTGGACTTTCGAGTTGTAGAAGTATTACAGTAAGTTTGTAAGTGTATTTTTGGGTCGAAGAGAATCTGGTTTTGAGGAATGTTCTTATTTTATTTATATCGTAGAAGTTGCGTAGTTCGTAAGGCGAGGAGATCCGGAACCTTGGGTGCTACCGCCTTGCAAGCGTGGAGTCTTGTGGTAAAACCCTAATGTGTTCCGGCTGTGTTTTAAGGGCGTATCCCTGGAAACATCCACTGTTGTAGTATGTGTCATACTGTTTGGTATTCACAGATGGTTTTAGCATTATTTATTAAGATTACATGACAATATATTCGTGCAAGATCGGAATGTGAGATACTGATAGACTGTATTCCAAAGGCTGAAGTTTCTATATTTTACATTATTAAATTATGCACAAAGCACATTAAACCTGTCACATCGAATAAGCTGATGAAATTACAGTCACTGAGCTATGCTAGGCTATTCTCCAATAGTTAATCCCAGAATATATCCGCTCACGGTTTGCTTTGAGCAATATCTGGCTTCAAAATAATATCGTGGTATGCGTTAATGCTGCACATAAACTGGCCATAAGAAGCAAATTGCTGAATAGCTTTCAGTCAATTCAGCTGACTTTACCAGCACTTTACAGCTCCTTTCTCTTGGATGTCAAGACACGGAAGTTAATTCAGCTTATTAATAAGCCATTAGAAAACTCTTGGATCCATTAAACCGCTAACGACTCGGACAGAGAGCATAAAAGCCGCGCCACAGCGGATAAAAACACGCCATTCTAGGCCGCCCCTGAATAATCCTTGCAAAGCTGTAGCAGCCCCATTTTATTGTACATTCCCCTGCAAAGTGCCTAGAAAGGCTGAAAGCTGAACGAACATTCATTTGCATAAAATGTTAAAATATAATGTTGCTTTTAACTCGCCACCACGAGGAATGCTTCATTTTGCTCGAGCAACAATAGGTTTTTAACGAAGCTGATTGATGGAGATAAAATGGCGGGAGTCGGGTCAATGGAGGAATGCTTGGGGTAAAATACACAAATTATTGGAAGTGAAGAAAAATCGCTGTCGACATGCAAATATGCTACTTTTGTTTACTCTTATCCTTCGAGTGGAAACCCAAAAATGACTACACACTTTCCGGAAGCAACCCTTTAAGGGAAAAAGGAAAACCCATGTACAATGTTTTCTTCCTGAATTTTGTACCTACTTATGAAATGTTAAATTATTATCTGTTTAATGTAAAAGATTATAAGTACTTCGACGCCTAAATTTCCTAGTTTTTGTATTTATTTGTATAATTCGTTAGTTAGTCATTTGATTTTGTACGTGGTGTAAATAGTTGTGTTATACAATATATGTCGTAGGATGATTTAATAATTCAGTATTTCGCACTAACCCTAGGGATATTGCGAAAACACGGATAATTAGACATTGGTGAAAACATTTCTCAATCTTACTGGAAAAAGATAGGGTTTTTGCAAAAACACGAGTCGCTTAGTAACATTGAATATCCTTAACTCTGATTGGCTAGATTTTTGCTTACTGACACAAACATAAACAAAACACCGTGCGCGAACGTGAATGATTGACATTTAAACGTCAACCAATCAGAGAAGGTCTCGTTTTGGGCGCTCCGACCGGCCAATCAGCGTTCTTATTTCATAATAGCTAACGTTTCGTTTTGAAATATTACTAGAGCGATTCGTATTTTTGCAAAAACCCTATCTTTTTCCAGTAAGATTGCAAAATCTTTTCACCATTTTCTAATTATCCGTTTTTTATGCAATATCCCTAGGGTTTTACGACATATATAATGATATTAAGAAACATTACCTATAACATTGAAATATAATATTAGGAAATCGTAAATTATGAGTTTTAATCCACTTGCACGAAGCATATACCAACACGGTTGTTTTGGACAACTTGTCCAAAAAACGGCAAATTGAATAATTATCCCACCCTGATTTCCCTCTTCATCATAAACCCAGGGGTCGCCAACGTGATTTTAATAACGAGGACCCTTCACGTTTTCTAGAAGCGCACACCTGAATAGCTAGATATTATCTTACCTACATTGTACAGTAAATTGCAAACACAAATACACGCGCCACTGTTGTGCAAACTGTGTTACTTTGAATTAGGGGCCGGACAAACAAACAGACGGTTGAAGCAAATTGCCGCTGGCCTTATTTATTACGGGACCCTAAAATAATACCGTGCGAATGCCTACTATTGTCTTGCTTTCTAAGACGGTCGTGAATTTTCATCTGAGAAGGTTATTTTCTTATTTTATTTCATAAAATAAATGAAGTAAAAATCTTGGTCCTTAGCTCTGAAATGAGTGATGAAGCTACAAAGGACCACATTTTACGTTCAAACTAAAACTGTAAAAGGGAAGAGGCATTCATCTACTTTAGGATTTTAAAAATTTGCTTCTGACCGTGCCTAACGAACGACGATGTTATGTCTGCATAAAAAGAATTCATCACTGGCTATGTACTCTAAAAGTTAAGGCTATTTAAAAGAACAGAAGATTTAGTAGAAATTGAATTACGCTTATTGACTTACAACCTTAACCCACAAAATAAAGCAATCTCGCAACAATACATCACATCACATAATATAATATAACGTCTGTATTACCCGAAGCATTAAGCGTTAGATAGAGGTGCACCTAAAGAGTCTTACAACAAGGACGGGTCGATGTTGACATTAAATAAAACAAGCTGTATGTGAGATATTAAAGAATTTTTATTTTATTTGAAAGGCCCATTTACATATGCCATTATTTATGAAATATGACATCGTTTAAATGACCACCGCGGCTTCGAACGGTGGCACGGATCCGAGAGGTCCAATTTTCAATTACTCTACTGCATAGATCCGGCTGAATCTGAGTTGACTTTCAGGGCATCGGTTGATTGCGGATTATTGGCACAGACCTGCGACTTGAGAAAACCCCACAAGAAAAAGTCTAACGGGGTCAAATCGCACGATCTTGGTGGCCAATTCACGTCACCTCTGCGAGAGATAACCCTACCCTCGAACCGTTCATGCAGAATGTCCATTGTGTCGCTCGCTGTGTGGCACGTAGCGCCATCTTGTTGGAACCACATGTTGTCCACGTCCATATCGTTCAATTCAGGCCAAAATAAATTGTTAATCATTGATCTGTAGCGCTCGCCGTTGGCAGTAATGGCCTCGCCATCATCGTTTTCGAAGAAGTGCGGACTAATGACGCCGCCGGACCAAAATCCGCACCAGTAACTTTTTGTGGATGCATTACCACCTAGTGAACCTCATGTGGGTTGTGGTCGTCCCATATATGCCAATTTTGCTTATTAACAAAACCATTCATCCAAAAATGCGCCTCGTCGCTAAAGATGATTTTTCGTCCAAAATCGGGGTTCTCTTCCAAACGTTCTGTAGCCCAGTCAGCGAACAAACGGCTGTCTACGGTCATTCACTTTAAGCTCCTGGGTCAGTTGGATCTTGTACGGGTGTAGGTCCAAGTTCCGACGCAAAATTCGCCAAGTTGAAGTCTGCGAAAGGCCGAGTTCTTGTGCACGGCGAAAAATCGACTGTCTTGGAGTCTCCTGCACACTCTCACGGACAGCAGCGATGTTCTCGGCCGATCTGGCGTTCCTTTGACGTAAGGGTGTTGGTTCGTTGTTTACCGAACCATTCGTCTCGAATTTGGTCACCAAACGTTGGAAATTCGACTTTTAAGGGCCACCGCGTCTGCCGTAAAATGGACGTAATGCGCGCAACGTTTGCACTAACGAACACTCATTTTGATAATAAAGGTTTATCATTTGGACGTGCTGCTCAATCGTGTAACTGGCCATGGTGATTTGGCATCAGTAACTGAAGAAATAACTACGTATTTGACAGATGCCGCCAAAACAACATGGCCGTCACAAACTGTCAACATCGACCCGCCCTATTTGAAAGACCCTTTATAAAAAAATAATTTAAAAAAAAAACTTAATTCTCGGACAACTACATAATCCATAAAAAACATTAGTAACAGAAATCTTATGAACTATGTTAGTACAATAAACATAATAATGTTCATTGCCCTACACCTTTCACATGCAGGTCAGTGAATCGACGCATGACCGCCGCGCCGAGTCCATTCTGATGCCGTTACGGCTCGCCCTCTTACTGTGCACCACTGACTAGTTTTTAACCGACTTCAAAAAGGAGGAGGTTCTCAATTCGTCTGTGTTTTTTTTTTGTATGTTTGTTACGCAATTAGTCAAAGACGGATGGACCGATTTGGAAAATTCTTTTTTCGTTTGAAAGGGTATACTTCCGAGGTGGTCCCATATAAATTTTAAAAACTTTTGCCTGGGGAGTTTTTGAGTTAGCTTCAATAATACGTATATTTCCCACTTATTTTATGTGGATGATGTGATGATGTTTTAATAACTTCCTATCACTGTTATTTACATGGCTATATCTACAATTATTGTGCTCAATTATGTATTCGAATTTGTGTGGGGTAGGTTCCATAACTAAAAAGTGAAAAATAAAAACTTTTTAGCAAAAAATAAAACCGACTTCCAAAACAAAACACTATAAAGTGAAAAATAACTTTAATTTCGGAAGTCGGTGGCAAAAAACGAAAATACAAAACCAAAGACACTGACTACCGAAATTAAAGTTATTTTTTATAAGAAGTCGGTTTTATTTTTTGCTAAAATGTTTTTTTCTTACGCGCGACTGCATAGAAATCATCTATAGGTATGTGCATCTGCAAACATGCCTGATGCACTACAGTACCGCGCCGCACCAGAGTCCTGAAAATTTTATTATATTGGACTCAGAATATATTATAGGCCCGCTTTGTGAAATTTGCCGATAGACCACCTTTGACAGTTATTTAACATCAAGTGTACAACAAGCGATTCTCTAAGCCAGCATATACCTATAGCCTACCTACAGCCCCTATTACCAACTACTTGTACTTATACCTATAGATAGATAGATAAAACATTTATTCAGTGCACACAAAAGACATAACACAACACACAAAAGCACAGTTAGATAGTCACTAATGACATGAATATAATATAAAATTATGGTGCCAATATAAAAAAAAGATAAACATATACTGGATGACTTTTTTACCGTCTTGAAAAAAAAAAAGGGTATAATAGGTGAACGGAGAAGAAACCTATAACATACCTAGTTTTTTATATTTTTTTTTAACAAAAAATAATATCGAAATTCAAATCATACATACTACGCAGGGTGCGTAGTGCGTATGATTTGAATTTCGATATTTTGTAACGATTAATTAAGTTTTTTAAAAATTTTCTGTTTTCATTGTTCTACTTTACTTCAAATGTTTATTTATAGAGCAATTTCTGTCGAAGCTATTGAAAAAACCAAAAAGCTAGGTAAGTTTGCCATAGGCTTCTACTTCGTTCACCTATTGTACCCTTTTTTTTTTTTTCAAGACGAAAAAAAAATCATCCAGTTTATAGAAATAAAAGTGACACTATCAATCAATCAATCTACCTAGCCTTTTCCCAACTATGTTGGGGACGGCTTCCAGTCTAACCGGATGCAGCTGAGTACCAGTATTTTACATGGAGCGACTGTCTATCTGACCTCCACAACCAAATTACTGGGTGATACGATACCCCTTGGTAAGACTGGTTGTCAGACTTTCAGGCATCCACGAATGATAGCCGGGACCAACGGCTTAACTTGTTTTCCGAGACACGGAGGAGTCTCGGTATGAAAAGTTGGTCACCCATCCACAGACCAACCCCGGCAAGCGTAGCTTAACCAGATGGATCGACCCGTGCGGCTGTTATTACTTAGCCACGAGCCTCCAAAAGTGACACTATGACATACATAAATCAAATGTGTGCTTCTCAAGGTTGCACCAAATGGGAGTCCAGCTCAGCATGTGTCAGGCAAATATACCTGACGCTGATATTCTGCTGGATCCCTGTAGTAACATACGGACGTCGAGCAGGCGAGATAAATTGGTGTTGTGAGAAAGTGTTATGCGCGGAGTGCAGTCAATTATCGAACTAGTAAATAATATTAATTTAATAGGTAATTATTAAAAACACATTTCTCTGTGCTAAATAAATGTATTGTCTTTCTTTCTTCTTTATTTCAACCACTTCACCAGCGATGCAGTCTACCAACTAATGTACCGAAAAGGCTAAAACGAAGAAAATAATATACATCTTTCAATTCCCTTCATACCTATAACTTATTCAAAGTGCCATGATTCTGACATATGTAATAATTTCTTGACGTTATGCTACGTTACAACTTTACTTACGACAACATAATACATTTACATACATACCAAAACTATGTCTCCGCAAAACGTTTGTTGGCAAAACAAGAAAAATACAAATCGGTCAAGTGCGAGTCGGACTCGCACACGAACGGTTCCGTCCTTTAATGTTTAAGTTTATTTTACTTTTATTGTTTTTTATTATAGCGGCTATAGTAGTACACCGGAGCTCGTGGCAAAGTAATAACAGCCGCACGGGTCGATCCATCAGGTTAAGCTACGCTTGCCGGGGTTGGTCTGTGGATGGGTGAGCATCCTTTCATACCGAGACTCCTCCGTGCCTCGGAAAGCACGTTAAGCCGTTGGTGTCGACTGTCATTCGTGGATCTTTGACAGTCGTTACGGGTTGTCAGAAGCCCGAAAGTCTGACAACCAGTCTTACCAAGGGGTATCGTATTACCCTGTAACTGGGTTGTGGAGGTCAGATAGGCAGTCGCTCCATGTAAAATACTGGTATTCAGCTTCATCCGGCTAGACTGGAAGCCGACTCCAACATAGTTGGGAAATGGCTAGGCAGATTGATGGGCTATAGTAGTACACCATCTGCTAATTTTCATTTGTCTACCGGGAGGCTGAAAAGTTTTGACCCTAAGCACCTTCAAGTGTCATTATTTTCTCGCGCTGCATATTACTAATTTACGATTACCCTCTTTAGTATAAATACAGAATTTCATGTCATTACCATCATTACGTTTTTAGTAATTAATCCGTAAACATCATCATGTCTCAGTCATCCGCGGCACATCCCCAGGCACAAAACTTTCAACCCCCCGGTACGCTAAGTTTTTTAAGCCCTATAGCAAATCTGAGAAACAATAGCGCTCTTTAGAGTGTTACATCTGGTGTACCGGGGGCTGAAATAAAGTTTAAAAATTACGGATTAATTACTAGATGCTGATGACATGAAACTTTATACTAAAGACGGTATTCGCAAATTACTAATATGCAGCGCGAGAAAGTAATAGGATCAAAATTTTCAGCACGCCTAGTACCTATTACGGGTCCAAAGATACAGCCCTGTGAGAGACAGACGGATGGATGGACAGGGGAGTCTTAGTGATAAAGGAAACTATTACTAAAGCTCCGCTATCCGTCCGTTAGCACCCTTTGGGTACGGAACCCTAAAAATTATGTAAGATATTTTTTATTTATTATACGTTTGCTACTGTTGTTCTATTCCGTTGTCGTCGACTCCCTTTATGTTTCATAAAAATTTAGTAGATACTTATATTTCTGCTTACTAGTTACATCAGAATTGTATTACTGTTACTTTATTTTTACGGGCGTATGCCTTTCTCGATGATCAGCGACTTTTTTTTTTACTTTTTTATTAGAAATTGACGTTTTGATGTTGTTTTTGATTATTTGCCTCTACACTGATATCATGTAAATATTATTGTAAGGTTATTAACATTTTTTACATTAACTTACCTATGTACTGACGCCAGCACATCAAGCTACTACAATCTGTCAGACTTCTTTAATAGATTTTCTACTTTATTGCTAAAGCATTAGGTACAAGGTTGATTGGGAAAATCTGACAGTTTCGGGTAGGTTGACCTGCTGGCGTCTGTACATGACAGGCCATCTGGCGTGGTTGGTTAAGATATCTCCTATCATGTCGCAGGTCGTGAGTTCACTTCCCATCCAGGACAAACATTTGTGTGCATGAACGTGTCTGTTTGTTCTGAGTCTGGGTGTAATTATCTATATAAGTATGTATTTACAAAAAAAAAGTAGTGTATGTAGTATATCAGAGTATATCAGTTATCTGGTTTCCATAGTACAAGCTCTGCTTAGTTTGGGTTCAGATAACCGTGTGTGAATAATGTCCCAGATTATTATTATTATCATTAATTATTTATATAAGTATGTATTTACAAAAAAAAAAGTAGTATATCAGTTATCTGATTTCCATGGTACAAGCTCTGCTTAGTTTGGGATCTGATGACCTGTTGTGAATAATGTCCCAGGTTATTATTATTATTTTATTTTTTTGACATCTCGGGACCCTGAGGTCCCGGACCTTTGGAAGGCGTACGATGGGCCGAAGCCAACCTGCAGAGGCCCGTTAGACTATTTTAAGTGATGAGGTGGCACCAACCGACGATTACCCCTATATGCACTATGCAAGTGCACCCAAGGTCAACCCCCGGTTGGTGCAGGACTATTGCAGAACGTGGAAACAAAACATATTGGGCTATGGGTTTGGGGGGCTAATGTGGATTGGGTAACTTGAACTATGGAAGAACTATGTCCCCTGCCAGACCAATGTTATGTAATACTTGGATAAAATGGCAGGGGGTGACTTGCACACTCAATAATGGGCCCCTGCAAACGGCCGCTAGCACATAGTGACGTAGCGACAAGGGGGCAACACATCCTGAGGTACTTGAGGAGTGGTGGGGTATTCCACGGCTATCAGGACAATCCCGGAAGTACGGTCAAGATCCCTACCAGCACCTTACTGAAATACAGGAAGTATTTCGGTAAGGTGCTGGTAGGTGGTCCTCCAAGCACGATTGCTCTTGCGAATTTCCACTCAAGCCGGCCAATAAAGGCAAGAAAGAGGTGGGAGCTCTGTTCCTCATCAGTGTTCACTCCAGCCGGCCAATAAAGGCGAGCCAGAGATGAGGAGAAGTTTTCTACCGGGAGATAGAGTCCGTGGGGCGCTACTGCCCAACAGCTCGTTACATGCTGCCCTGCGGTTTTCTTATTATTATTATATTACGAGTATTACATGTGAACTAACAAAATCGCTTATCCAAAGATGAAACACCAACTATCTCCGTCATGCTTAACTTTCTACCGTTTTGATATTACAATGTTAAACTGAGCAAATCCATCTCAAATAAAAAAAAAAAAAACTTTTTTAGTAAGTAGGTAGATTTTCAGAAAACTGTCGCCCTATTTCCGACAGCACACATCATGCCAAAACTGTATAAGTATATAAACTCACACAGTCCAAATCCCTATCTCACCCGTACGGAAAAAATCCGCGACCTAAACAAACACATTTTTATCATTAAGCACCCATATCCCAGCACTATGTACAGAAAAACTCATTAAACGCCAACATTAAGAGAACTCGGAAAAATCCCATACAAACAGACTATTAACGTAACTTTTAATGGCTACTACGGGTTACACCCTGTTAATGGAGTGCCATATTTGGCACCCTCAGTTATATCTTGAGCCGTTCGCGCCGAGGATTATACGTTCGAATCCCGCGCGAAACTTAATTAAAGTTTTAATGAGCACGCAATATATGTATTTCGGAATACTGACGTAGATTAAGTCTGTAAGTGGCGCAGATAGGTGAGGGTTTTGAAACATGAGGATCAAAACTGATACAATTCTGTTACCTTTAAATAGTCTTTTTTTTTTCGACAACTATCGAATTAGCATTGTTTTTTAAGTATAATCAGAGGTCACATAGGCAGTCGCTCTTTGTGAAATTTTGCTGCATCCGGTTAGACTGGAAGACGACCCTAGCATAATCGTAGTTGGGAAAAGGCTAGGCAGATGATGATCTCTAGTTTTCGGAAAACTTGGGCTAGAATGCTCTAATTCACCAAAACATTGAGCAACGTGTTGATTAAAGCTCATTCCGTCTCGAAATGAGAAGATAGCTTTTTCTCGCAAATGGACAATTACAGGCCAGAGCAATAATTTATTTAGCCTTCTATTTTCTTGTAGCCTAGGCAGAGATACTTATCATTCCATATTATCATTTTCCTGGCCCATAAGTGTCTAGCCTTTGCATAAATTGCTACAATAAACGATCGTGAAGAGATATTGCCTCGGTCATTATTCACTAAACTTGGCAGGCGCCTAGGATGAATTGTAGAAAAATGTGGAGTATTGTTTTTAGTTCAGCTGTAGAATGAAGTTGCAGCTAAACTCACTGGTTGTAGACAAGGAGGTCGATACCACAGATGTGTTTTTAGGGTTCCGTACCTCAAAAGGAAAAAAAAAAACGGAACTTATAGGACCACTTCGTTGTCCGTCTGTCAGTCTGTCAAGACCCTTTTTCTCAGGAACGCATGGAGGCAACAAGTTAAAATTAATATCAAATACGCAAATCTACGGTCATTTGGAGTTGCTAAAATATCAAGATTCTAAGTCAAAGCAATAAAAAATACGGCCGTTTATAATGTGACATCTTTTGATACTCGCAAAATCAAATCCTATTGACCTACAATTATGAAATTTGGCAAGAAGGAAGGTCCCACATACAAGTAAAGGAAAAAGTCTTAAGTAGGAATTTTTAGTATTATATAATTAAGTATGAAAACTTTTGATATTTTGTTATCATTGTTTTTTTTTTTAATTGTGTATATCTGTTATTTGGCACGTCGCGCAGTGGCAAACATGTTTGCACTTAATTTACTTTATCATCTTGTATGCACTTTCTATTTATGTGCACACACATGTTAAACATGTGTTTGCAAATAAAAAATCTTATCACATATTTTGTTTTTTATTTTGTTATAAAAAAATTACTTTTACAGTTGGAGAATTGACAGTAGCTTATAACGATGTATGGGAGAACGTTGTTTATCAACTATAATATTAAGTTTGCTTTTGGGATAAATTCATTCCAACTACGGAACCTTTCATTGTGCGTGGTCCGACACGCACTTGGTCAGATTTTCTTTTAAAAGGCCTTTTCTGAAACGTGAATTTTCAAATATCTATATCCTTATTAGGAAACCTCAAGCTCTGCACAATTATGGTAAAGGGAGAGAGGGGAGAAGTGTTTAATGTTATTAAAACTCATTTTTGTAATTTACTCTAAAGAGTTCTAAAGAATCTCACTTTTTAGGATTCCGTATCTCAAAAGGAAAAAAAACGGAACCATTATAGGATCACTCATGTGTCTGTCTTTCTGTCTGTCTGTCTGTCCGACTGTCACAGCCAATTTGCTCCGAATCTAATTGAAATTTGGTACACGTATGTATTTCTGTGACCCAAACACGGACGGTAACTTAATAAATTTTGAATATGGGGGTCAAATTTAGGGGGCAAATAAGAAAATAAAAAAATATATTTGCAAACTGTACCGTGCGGTATATTAAATGAAAGGGCTTACTGTGAGGGTCTCAAATATATATATTTTTTTTATATAATGTAAAAATAAACTGTTTTAAAGTTATTTAAGAAAATAAACGAAAATTGACCATTCCCCCCCCCCCTTTATCTCAGGAACTACTGAGCTTAAAATTAAAAAAAAAAATCTGAAAATAATTCTATAGCTATAGATTATAGCAAAACCTATAAGAAGTCTATGGTCTTAAAATAACATGGTAAATCTCTCAATATTGTGCATACAAACTTACATTGTCCATAGTTAAACGAAAAAGATCCAACCCACATTACACCTAATGTGGGTTGGATCCTTTTCGTTTATCTATGGACTTTTATAGTTGGAACGTTCCAACTATCGTCATACATATGGGAGAACATGTTTTTCAACTACAATGTTAAGTTTTTTCTTGGGATAAATTCATCCCAACTACGGAACCCACACGTGCGTGGTCCCACACGCACTTAATCATTATTTCAAAATCTAACCTACATTTCCCACGGAACACCACAACGATCCCAAAACAACATTCTTGTAAAGCATCCCGTATTCTTTTGTCCGCCTTATCTAAACTACATCGGCTTACTTGGCCGCATTCCAAATTCCGTTATTAGTACAGGAGATTTGCAGATTCACCTGCCCTAGATCTTAAGTCTACGTCGCACCTCGTCGCCTTTGACATGCCAAAACTAAGAGAGACTTAAGTACTGGATTTAATCGGGGTGCAGAATGTGTTACATTTATGATGCATTAAAATAGGTAATTGTTTGTAAGTCTGTGCGCTTGTTCTAGACTTAGGGCAGAAGATCTGAGATACCTAATCTCTCAAGTTCATCTATACAGTATGTTAACCAACAGAGGGCGTTCCCGTTAACCCGCAATAGTATAGCATCCATACATGCTAAAAAAAATATTACCATTCGAAAACAAAATGGTTTTTATTTTTTTTAATATTAAAATATTCACTAAAAATGTTAAATTGATACGTAAAAGAAACACTCTGTACACGCGTACTTGAAGGACGGAAACATCGCAATTTAGTTTTTATTTTTAGTGAATATTTTTATATTTTTTTGAATATTTTTAGCATTTTTAGTGAATATTTTAATATTAAAAAAAAATAAAAACCATTTTGTTTTTGAATGGTAATATTTTTTTTAGCATGTATGGATGCTATACTATTGCGGGTTAACGGGAACGCCCTCTGTTGGTTAACATACTGTATATTTAAAAATAAATCGCCGAAATGTATGTACGCGCATAATGTCCGAACGACTGCACCTATTTGGCTAATTCTTTTTTTTTGTTGTATTTGTAATTGTCAGGACAAGGTTTGTATGAAAGAAAATGTTTGAAAAAATGCCGAAAAAATTCGGGAAATCTGAAATTTGAATTTGAAATTTTCTATGGGAATTTTGTATGAGTTATTGAAATTTTGACAAGACAACGTTTGTCGGGTCAGCTAGTTTGTAATATTATAAATAGGTACTAATTTCTAACCTGAACATTAACGAGTATTAACCATTTTTAGGGTTCCGTGCCTCAAAAGGAAAATAACGGAACCCTTATGATCACTCGTGTGTCTGTCTGTCTGTCACAGCTGATTTGCTCCGAATCTACTGGACCGATTAAGCTGGTATTTGGTACACATATGAATGGCTGTGACACAAACACGGCTGGTGTAACGTAAATAAATTAATTTTGAATATGGAGGTTACTTTTGGGGAGCAAATAAGAACATTAAAAAACAACGTTTTGCATACCGTGTGACATATCAAATGAATGGGCTTACTGTGAGGGTCTCAAACAGATCTTTTTTTACAATTTTAAAATAAATTATTTTAAAGTTATTAAAGAAAATAGACGAAAATTTACCAACCCCTCCCTATCTCCGTAAAAGTAAAAAAGATTACAGGAACACCTATAAGAAATAGAAGTAAATCTCTCAATATTATGCGTACAAACTTACATTTGCAGTTAGAATTAGAGTTGCAGTTACAGTTAGAACATGTTTTTCAACTACAATGATATGTTTGTTCTTGGGGTAAATTCGTCCCAACTACGGAAGCCTTCATTGTGCGTAGCCCGACACACATTTGGCCGGTTTTTCCGATTGGATTTCCCGTCGCCATAATGACTAATTTGCATACAAACTTCCCCTTTGGAGATGAATTTTCTAAAATCCTTCCTTATTGCTTACCTTCGTGAATTATGGAACTCTTCATAAAATAATAAAATGCTTCTAGACATAAGGGCTTAGGCTGTTCGTTTTCTGTCAGCGAATTAATTTAAGTTACATATATATTATTATAAGTATAGATGAAACAAAATGTCCTAATTTACTGAATCACGATGGATTCACTATTAAATTTTTATTAACATTCATCAATCCTCTTATCACGTTACAAAATCTCAGAGGAGTGTCGCGACTGCCATGTATTTCAAACCGTCGCGATTAATCTATGCCTAAAAGTTAAATTCTATGCAATGAGCGATATTCAAGTTAATTTAGATCAAATATTACTGAACCTATTAGCCTATAGTTTGGTTCAAAATTTACGTTATTTGTGGACGGCCGGTATGATTGTGTATAACTTCAATATTAAATTTGTGTTATGTTAGTTCAGTATTTATGATACTTGGTAGTTAGTCTAGTCGATGTAATATATAATCACTTTATTTCAGAAATATTCATTACAGAACATCCATGTTTGTATTCGTAAATACTTAAGAATTATGTTAGTAAACCACAAAAATAAAACAAACGAAATCAGATAAACATATGGCGTGCAATCCAGTGTCTAAGAAATGGACCGTCTTTTTTTTTTTTGGATGCGCAATCATCAAATAACTTCTCCCGCTCTGGGTGGAGCGGGAGGACGTGTCAGACTTCTACTGACTAAAACCCACCCGTGTTCCTTCAGTTGCCTGTGCCAGGGCCACGGTAACTCTTTCGAACAACCCGCAACCCTGGCAGGCATCGGCCCTAGCGGACCCCATCAGTTAGTGATGACATCTCTTTGAGGCGCGCATGGAACACAACGCGCCGTCGACCTTGGCCTGGTCCTTACCGGACGGCGAACCTTACCATTGCTCGCCATCTGCAAGTCCGCGCCTACGGTGGCCGGGAATCAGCTATCGATTCCCGACGCCCAGGGCGTCTCCTGCGGCGGCTAGGGTCGTGAGGGCGCAAAGATTGCCTCTCCCTCACGCGTTCAGCCTTCTCCTTTGCAAGCATTACTGCTTCATGGCGTGCGATCCAATGTCTAAGAAAAGGACCGTCTAACCGGTCCGCTATAGCTTTCAGAATGCTGTTGAAGCTAGCTCGGATATGGTGCAATATGGAGACCGCTCTCTTTCTCATTATCGCATAAATTCATCAATCTGAGCCTCCGTAAACATGCCAGTCGCACTACAGCATCTCGGTAGCCCCCATAACATTCTAAAAGCGTTATTATATTGGACACGAAGGGCATTGAGTATTCGCTTAGTACAGCAGACCCACAGGGTGCACGAGTAAAGCGATTCTAATAAACAGGTAATTTTCATTAAGTACTTGTGTTTTAATCAAAATGATTAAGTTAAAGTTTCTATCTGATAATATGCGCTTTTTTTCAGTAGGTGTTTTTTGTGTTGAACTTTTCGGAAAGAAAAGAACTCATTCGCAAAATGCACGTAGATATTTTTGTGAAACTGTTACATTTACCAAAATGTGATTAATGTCTTAGTTAATATATACTTTAAATAAATACAAAAAAAAACACATAATTTCTTATATCAGACATTAATTGGTATACCCTTATCCATAATATAGGGGACATAAATAAGTAATATAAGGGATCATTGCTAAATAATAACAGCCGCACGTGTCGACGAAGGTTCAGCTACACTTGGCGCGGTCTATTCCTGGTTGGGTCCGTTCATTACATATCGATACCCCAAAGTCTGATCAAAGGCCCAAAAGTCTGTCCAACCAGTCTTACCTAGGGTATCGTGTTACCAAGTAACTGGGTTTTGGAGGTCAGCTAAGCAGTCGTTTTAAGTAAGATTGATTGAAATAAGTAGTATCAGTTTTTTATGTATTTATATTTTGTACTAATTATTGAGTTTTGGGATAAATTAATTAATAAAAATTCAGCCTTAGTACCTATGTATGTTTTATTGGCGGGAAAATACATAAAACGTAAAACATTACAGACTGGGAGGAATTATGTAGTTTGTTTCGCAAACTGGGTAATAGGTATCTCACCTCACACGCAAACCGAGAACAGCCACCAAGTTAGAGGAGTTAGCCGAAGGAAGTGAATTATTATGATAGTCCTGAGTTAAGAACTTGTTACTATTAAAACTTGGTGCACTAATGCTATGTTTATACTGCACCTGTTCCACTTTAAGTTAGTACTTATCTTTAAGTTCACTTAGAGTTATGTTTCCGTAAGATGAAATACGTAGGTACTTTCTGGCATTTCATCATCTGCAACCTCTTCCCAACTATGTTGGGGTCAGCTTCCAGTCTAACCGAAAGCAGCTGAATATCACTATTTTACATGGAACGACTGCCTATCTGACCTCCCTAACCCAGTTACTGGTTAACACGAAAACACTTGGTAAGACTGGTTGTCAGACTTGGGCTTCTGATGACCCGTAATGACTGTCAAAGTTCCTCGAATGACAGCCCGGACCAATGACTTAACGTGCTTTCTGAGATAGGTGGGGTCTCGGTATGTAAACATGGTCACACATCCACGGACTGACCGCGGCAAGCGTAGCTTACTTAGCCGCGAGCCCCTTTACTTTTTTTTTGTATGGCATCTCGTAGTTGGCCTAGAGAGGCCGTGACTACTTAACCGGTCAATCCTGTGGCTGCTTTAAGTGAACTCAAAGCCTCCAGCCAGGGGCATAAAACTTACAGACTACACGCTAAGGGCTCCCTCTGTGGGGAACGAACCTCGGCTTAGGGCGTCGCTGGGGGGAGGACAGCAAGATGGGTCGGTTGGATCAAATTAGAGTGATTATTATTATCTGGGGAGTTTAAAGCTACTGGCTCAGCTACACCACCAGCTGGCATTTCATTCCTGAGCAAAAGACGGGGGGGGGGGGAGGACGATTACTTCGGTGCCGTCGCGAGGGACCTCGGCGGCGAGGTCGGAATGTCGGTTTGTTTTTGTTCCTACGGTCCCTACTGCTCTCCTGGAGAAGAGTTATGGGGTCGTCGGGATCTGAGAGGACAATTCTCGGCCGGCGGACCTTACATTTCTCTTTATAAATTCCTTACACGGATTCACGACAGGAGAAGTACAAGACTGCGGTGTTCTTCATTAATCTTAATTCTTAATCATTTATCGTGGCCTCTCAGTTACAATATATAACTACAATTGTCATAGACTCAGTATTTTACAAATCACGGAGTACACCAATTAAAGAACCAAAACTAAGAACCCTAGTATTTTCGTGTACTGTATCATAATTTAACAAAACTACTGAAACTTTGAAAGTAAATAAGAACTTTAAAAAATGTTCTTAAATTTATTTAACTACCTACTTAATGTTTATGTTACTTATAGCCAAACAGAACGCTTAATTAAAACAACCGTAGTAAGACTTCTCCAAAAATCAATAGAAAATAATCAAATTAAATCAATGGAAATGAATACGAAACAGAGGTGTGTGCTTGGCGTCACTCCAAAGTTCCGATGCCGTCTGTTGCCAACCGTTTAGACCGGTAATTACACCAATATTTTATACAATGCTTTCCTAAAATCATTTGTATAAAATTTGCTTCGTTTAGCTAACAAATTACAGAGGTTTGGGGGATTTGATTAATTTTCATAGTAACAATATTTCATCTCGTTTCATCTCTGCGAATTGCCGGGCTATTTCTTAGATTTACTTCCGTTTAAGCCCTTTCTGGTTTCGCCTGTAGGCCAACCTAGGTACTTACTTATTTTAGTTACATGATAGTTTACTGAATTAAGAGGGCCGTCGCATTTTGTCACATCTCTCGCTCACACGTGACCAAATTTCTAAGATTGTTAAATGAAAAGATGCTTTTTTGAAAAATGTAATCAATTAGCGAACTAGTAAATATTAGGTTGGGGAAAAAGTCTTTTCGCATTATAGTATGTATGAACTTGTAATAAAATCTCTTTGGCTATACTATTTGTATCTGGCTGGTTTTGGTATCATTGAAAGTTTAAATTTTAAAGAACATAATTCCAAATTCAAATTAGGAAAATGTGTGATTTTCATTTGTTTTTCGTACCGTCAAGATGAGTGAATCTAATGAAGAAATTCGATACATTTTAAAATTTTACTACAAAAAAGGTAAAAATGCAACGCAAGCCGCGAAAAAAATTTGCGATGTTTATGGACCTAGTGTAGTGTCTGTGAGAGTAGCACAAATTTGGTTTAAGCGTTTTCAATCCGGAAATTTTGATGTCAAAGATGCACGTCGCTCTGGTCGCCCTATTACGGATAAAATGGATGCCATTTTTGAAAAAGTGGAGCAAGATCGGCATATCAGTAGTTACGACGTAGCTGAAGAACTGGAAATTGACCACAAAACAATTTTGGCGCATTTGAAAAAAACTGGGTATACAAAAAAGTTCGACATTTGGGTACCTCACGAGCTCACTGAAAGAAACCTAATGAACCGTGTACTCATTTGTGATTCTTTATTACGACGTAATGAAACCGAACCATTTTTGAAGAAGCTGATAACTGGTGATGAAGAGTGGATCACGTATGACAAGAACGTGCGAAAAAGGTCGTGGTCAAAGGCCGGTCAGGCTTCACAGACTGTGGCGAAACCCGGGTTAACTCGCAACAAGGTGATGCTGTGAGTGTGGTGGGATTGAAAGGGCATTATTCATTATGAGCTGTTACCACCAGGCAGGACCATCGATTCTGAACTCTACTGCGAACAACTGATGAGATTAAAGCAAGAAGTTGAGAGAAAGCGGCTGGAATTAATCAACAGAAGGGGCGTGGTTTTTCATCATGATAACGCTAGACCTCACACATCTTTAGCCAATCAGCAAAAATTAAGAGAGTTTGGCTGGGAGGTGTTAATGAATCCGCCGTATAGTCCTGACCTTGCACCTTCAGATTTCCACCTGTTTCGGTCTCTTCAAAATTCTTTAGGCAGTGTCAGGTCAAGTCCCAAAATTTCTATAGCAATGGGATCATGTCCCTACCTACAAGATGGCAAAAGGTTATCGAACAAAATGGTACCTACATACTTTAGTTAAATGTAAATAAACTATATTAAAAAATGTTTTGAATTTTCTTAAAAAATGCGAAGAAACTTTTTCCCCAACCTATTAATATTAATTTATTAGGTAATTATTAAAAACACATTTCAATTTTTTTTTCTTCGTGGACGTTCATAATAAATCGTCAAGTTAGAAATTATGGGGTGCGTGGACAGGAAACCTCCCCGAGTGCCCGGGGGCTGGAGTTCCCTTACGGATACGTCCGGGGGGAAGGCCAGTCTCCGGGACGGTGCACCCTGGGGTGCGGGCAATGGTTCCCCTTAGGCACGTGTGCCTAAGGGGTTTTGTTGCCGGTATGCCAATATCCTGTCGGAGGTACGCTCCAACGTGTGTCCCTCTGTTCTAAGCAGAGACGCACAGCGGCGGAGTAAGAGCGGGCTCGGTGTGCACTAACCCTGCCGCCGGGCAGGCAGGAGGAAGTCATTTCCTTCTGCCACCGTTAGTATCGTAGCCCCGAAGATTGTTCAAGGTCATGTCTCTGACTTTTGACGGGGGTCGAGGGTCTTGGCTTAACCGCCCGGACCGCGAGGAAGAAAACCTCTATAAAAAAATTACCCCAAACCTTCAAGCGGCGGCGCACCGTGAGGGAGGTTGGTAGCTTGATTAATGGGTAGCTAAATTAATCGCTAGTGCGAACCACAGTTTTGAGCCAGTTATAAAGTTTTTTACTCGTGGGAACAAATATGGGACCAAAAATAACTAGACGAGAAGAGGAGAGGGAGAGGAGTGATGCGGGGTCGGAGTCCGACGCCGCATCGGGAGTGAAGGGCGCGAAGGGCACTTTTAAGAGCCCGGAGTGCGTAGTGGTGGGGGCCGCTGAAAGGAAAAATGCTTTCCTGAAGCGGAACCTAAATCCGGGAGATGCCCAGGAGTCTTCCTCGGACGGCGGACTTAAATCGGCTCCGAAATATGCTCGCCGGGGCCTAGCCCGGAAGAGCAAGAGCCGGGTAAACGCCGCACAGGAGGACGGCTCAGCCGGGTCGGCCGAGGGGAGCGCCGTGGAGGCGTCTGGCGATGAGTCGGACGCCGCTGGTGGCTCCAATTCGGAGCGGGCCAGGTTTGAGGAGGTCGTGGCCGCTGCATTCAAGGGTGTGGCCCTGAAGAAGAAGCAGTCTTCTAAAGACAAGGCCATACCCGCAGCCAAGGCCTCCATTATGGCGGCAGCGGAGGCTCTACTTCAAGGGCCTCCGTCGGACGGAATGTCCGAAATGCGGGCGGAGGTCGCCCGCTTGACAGCCGCCATGGAGCTTCTCCGAAAGGAGAATGAGGAGCTCCGAGCAGACCTGGCCAGGCTCCGCGGAGCCGGCGCTCAGGAGGGGGTGCAGGAGGGGGTGCAGCAGGGGCAAGGCGGCCTCGGGCCTGCAGAGGACCGAGTTCTGGCCTTGGTGCGGAAGGAGTTGGCTTCCCTTAGCAACCGGTTCTCGGTCCTTGAGGGAATCGTCCTGCGGCCCCCGCTAGGCCGAGCGGCGGCCTCGGGCCAGCCAAAGGCGGCTTCGTATGCCGCCATGGCTGCCACGGCCAAACCAGGGTCGGCAGGGCAGGCTAAGGGCGGGGCCGAGGCTGCGAAGGCGCCTGCGAAGGCGCCCACGAAGGCGGCCGCGAAGGCGCCTGAGAGGGCCCCAGCTGTGGCGGTGACGAAGCGGCTGCCCCCGCCTCCCAAATCTCCTCCGGCTGACGCCGAATGGCAGGTAGCTGGGGAGAAGAGGAAGGAGGGCAAGGCGGCAAGGTCGGCCAAGCGGAGGGAGAGGCGGCAGCGGCGCAAAGAGCGAAGCGTCGCGGCGAGGTTACGTGCCCCAAAGTCCGCAGCTGTAGTGATCACACTACAGCCGGAAGCGGAGAAGAAGGGCGTGTCCTACCGCGACGTGCTCGCCAAGGCGAGGGCGGCGGTGAACCTGGAGGAGATCGGTATTACCGAGGGCATGCGGGTAAGGGTCACTGCGACTGGGGCTCGGATGCTCGAGATCCCCGGTGCGGCCAGTGGCCCGACCGCTGACGCTCTGGCCGAAAGGCTCAGGGCGTCCTTAAATGCGGACGAGGCCCGAGTGTCCAGACCCGCCAAGTGCGTTGACTTGCGCATCCTGGGTCTGGACGACTCCGTGACGGAGCGAGAGGTGGTGGCCGCCGTGGTCAAGACTGGGGGGTGTGCCTTCGAACAGGTGAAGGTAGGCACCATCCGTCCTGACCTCACGGGGATGCGAGCCGTTACGGTGAGCTGCCCCGTATCGGCGGCCCACAAAATAGTTGGGGAGGGCCGAAGGTTCCAGGTGGGCTGGGATTCCACGCGGGTGAAACTGCTGGAACCCAGACCTCTGAGGTGCTTCCGTTGCCAAGTGGGCAACCACGTGGGGGCAAAATGCACCTCGGAGGTGGATCGCAGCAGTCACTGCTTCCGTTGTGGTCAGCCCGGTCACAAGGCCGGCTCGTGCAATGCCACGCCGCACTGCTATCTATGTGCGGCAGCTGGCAAGCCGGCCGATCACCGGGCTGGAAGCAAGGGCTGTAGTCCACCCACCAAAGCCCGGGGCAGGGGCAAGCCCTCCGCCTCCGCTACCGCCGTCACGGCCGCAGCCGCCGCCACGGCCGCCGTCGCTGCCGCCTCCACTGCCGTCGCCGCCGTACTCACTGCGGCAGAGCCCTCACAGGAGGCTCAGGGGGGGGCTAATATGGAGTGCCAGTAATGGCCCCATTACGCCTCCTCCAGGCGAACATCAACCACTGCGTCGCCGCTCAGGATCTGTTGCTCCAGAGCATGGCGCAGTGGTCGATTAACATCGCCGTGGTCGCTGAGCCGTACTTTGTCCCGCCCAGTGATTACTGGGTGGAGGACCTGAGCGGCTCAGTGACCCTCATTTCGTCGGCCGCCGCCGGTACCCTGTCCCTCGAAGCCGTCAAGAGGGGACAGGGTTGCGTTGCAGCACGGTTCGGGGGGATTATCGTGGTAGGGGTATACTTCTCCCCGAACCGAACTCTCGCCGAGTTCCACAACTCCCTTGCGGAGTTGAAAAACGTCGTCGTCGGGTTTCGTTCCCTTCCCGTGCTCGTCCTCGGGGACTTCAACGCCAAGAATGTGGCTTGGGGTTCCCGGTATACGGACACACGGGGCAGGATGGTGGAGGACTGGGCTCTGGAGACAGGCCTGGTCATCCTAAACCGGGGTTCTGTCCCCACGTGTGTGCGGATGCGGGGCGAATCAGTGGTGGACATTTCGTTTGCCAGCCCCGCTCTGTTGCCACATGTTGTTGACTGGCGCGTCATAGAGGGGGTGGAGACCTACTCCGACCACCGGTACATCCGGTTTGATGTCTCCGCCCAGACCTCGAGCGCGCCGGTCCGACAGGCCCCGAGTGGTCCGCGGTGGGCGCTGAAGAAGCTGGACCGGGAGCTCCTCCTGGAAGCCTCGATCGTGCAGGCCTGGGTGTCACCACCGGACAGGCCTGCCGACATCAACGACGAGGCGGAGTGGTTCCGGGAGGCCATGTCCGAAATATGTGACGTGGCAATGCCCCGGGTCCAGCCCGGTCGCGCCTGGCGCCAGGTGTATTGGTGGTCGCCGGAGCTGGCGGCTCTGCGCGAGGCGTGCGTTGCTGCGCGGCACCGGTACACCAGGCACCGCAGGCTCCGTATCCGCCCTCCGGATACGGAAGCCATTCAGGCGGAGCTGTACGAGGGGTACAGAGCGGCGAAGACCGCCCTCCGAGCGGAGATCTTGCGGGCCAGGGATCTGGCTCGCGAGGAGTCGCTGGAGACTCTAAACAGGGACCCATGGGGACGCCCTTATAAAATGGTGCGGAATAAACTCCGCCCATGGGCGCCCCCGCTGACGCAGAGTCTCCGGCCCCAGCTCGTGGAGGACGTGGTGAGCGCTCTGTTCCCTTCGCGAGGGGAACATACTCCCCCGCCCATGGCTCCGCTTCCTGCGGTGCCTATTGCGGACCACATCACCGACGACGACGACGATGCTCCGGAAGTGACCGAGGTAGAGTTGAGAGCGGCGGTACGTAGGCTGAGTGCCAAAAATGCCGCCCCAGGACCCGACGGCTTACCTGGAAGAGCGTGGGTTCTGGCCTTTGGGGCTCTCGGGCCTCGACTAGGGGGGCTCCTAAGCGCATGCTTGGAGAGGGGCCAGTTCCCACTTCGTTGGAAGACGGGGAAACTGGTCCTCATTAAGAAGCCGGGGCGCCCTGCGGACTCTCCGTCCGCTTACCGACCCATCGTGCTGCTCGACGAGGTGGGCAAGCTCTTTGAAAGAGTTATTGCAGACCGCCTCGTCGGGTGGCTGGTGCAGGAGGGGCCGGATTTGGCGGAGAGCCAGTTTGGTTTCCGCAGGGGGCGCTCTACGGTGGACGCCATCATGCGCGTGCGAGCCCTCACGACGGGGGATGCTGTGGCCCGGGGTGGGGTCGTCTTGGCGGTGTCTCTAGACATCGCCAACGCCTTCAATACCCTGCCCTGGAGTTGCATCAGGGAGGCACTCCGGTATCACCGGATGCCGACCTACCTCTGTCGAGTGGTTGAGGCCTATTTGACGGATAGGGCCGTCATCTACCCCGGTCATCAGGGAGAGTGGAACCGGCGAGAGATGTCGTGCGGTGTCCCACAGGGATCGGTCCTGGGGCCGCATTTGTGGGACATCGGGTACGACTGGGTGCTGCGCGCCGACCTCCCTAGCGGCGTCAGCGTAATATGTTACGCTGACGACACGCTGGTCCTGGCGCAGGGGAGGTCGCACCAGGCGGCGGCTGAATTAGCGACACGCGGGGTTGCGATAGTCGTTGAGAGGATCCGGCAGTTGGGACTCGAGGTGGCCCTGCACAAGTCCGAGGCCATGTGTTTTCATGGTCCTCGGAATGCGCCACCGTCGGGTTCCCAAATAACGGTAGGAGGGGTTCGCATCGGAGTCGAGTCGACGATGAAGTACCTGGGACTCGTCCTCGACAGCCGGTGGAACTTCGTGGAGCATTTCCGACGTTTGGCTCCCAGACTGGAGCGGGCTGGGGCTGCCTTGAAGCGGCTCCTGCCCAATCTAGGTGGTCCAAACGCCTCCTGCCGGAGGCTTTACGCGGGGGTCGTGCGGTCCATGGCCCTTTACGGGGCACCGGTGTGGGCGCGTTCCCTGAGGCTGCGGCCAGTCCGCCGGTTGAACGCGTCCCAGAGGGTCATGGCCATTCGGCTAGTCCGGGGTTACCGCACGGTCTCCGGTGAGGCGGCGAGCCTCCTTGCCGGATTGCCGCCGTGGGATCTGGAGGCGAAAGTCCTCGCGCACGTGTGGGAGTGGCGCGAGGAGGCAAAACGCCGGGGCGTAACTCCGCTGCCGCGAGAAATCACGGTACAGCGGACAGAACTCCGGCGGGATCTCATGGCGACATGGAGAGTGCGACTGTCGCAGCCCAGCGCTGGGCACGCCACAATTGCGGCGATAAGTCCCCTCTTTGAGGAGTGGTTAGAGAGGCGCCACGGCGTCCTCACCTTCCGCCTGACGCAGGTCCTCACCGGACACGGTTGTTTCGGGAGGTTCCTGTTTCGCATAAGGCGGGAGGAAACGCCCGGGTGTCACCATTGTGTGGATCGCCCAGAGGACACGGTGGAGCATACAGTGGAGGTCTGCCCGGCTTGGGCAGAGCACCGCCGTGTTCTCACGGAGGCGATCGGCGGCGGCGATCTCTCGCGTCCGAGCCTGGTCCAGGCCATGGTGCGGAGCGAGAGTGCATGGGAGGCCGTCACCTCCTTCTGCGAAGCGGTAATGCTCGCGAAGGAGGAGGCGGAACGCGTGAGGGAGAGGCAGCCTCACGCCCTCAGTCGCCGCAGGAGACGCCCTGGGCGGCGGGAATTGATAGCCGATTCCCGGCCACCGTAGGCGCGGGCTTGCGGACGGTGAGTAGTGGGTAGCTCGCCGTCCGGTGAGGACCAGGCCCGGGTCGACGGCGCGTTGTGTTCCACGCGCGCCTCAAAGAGATGTCAGCAAAAGATGGGGTCCAATAGGGCCAATGCCGCTGGGGTCGCGGGTTGTTTGAAAAAGATACCGTGGCCCTGGCATAGGCAACTGAAGGAACACGGGTGGGTTTTAGTCAGTAAAAGTCTGACACGCCCTTCCGCTCCACCCAGAGCGGGAGAAGTTATTTGATGATTTCCCATCCACAAAAAAAAAAAAAAAAAAAGTTAGAAATTATAAAAAGCGCACATTAACTCATCGAATAAGGTTAAAAAATAAAATTACCAGACACAACACCCGTCTGGTCGGAGAATCCTCGTTTTTCTATGGAGCTGAGTGAACTTTACACACTGTTCCTCATTCCACTATATCATCTTTAACATTGAATACACGCTCCGTAGAGTTCAAGATTTATGATTCTTAGATAATTCATTGAAATATGTTAGTAACACATTTCCAAAAAAGACTTGACTCTAAGCGCGCCATTTCATAAAAAAATTGTAATATTTTACCTACCTACTTTGATTGGCGGTAAAAGGTTTTCCACTACTGTTTTAGCCTCTTCTCTAATGAAATCTGGCGATAAATCCATATTTGAATCTGACGAACTCATTTTATTCAAACATATGTGCAAATATACGTAAATAATTAGCACTCGACAAAACAAATGAAGATCGAATCGCCGTTTTTCCGCCATTTTTATGTTTCTCTTTCTGTGGCATTCTACCAGTCAGTATTTTTTATCATTGACGATGGTAAATATTTAGCTCAAATCTATGTAAATAAAATAATAATTTTACAATGCATGTGCACGAAAAGAGCTTTTTCTAAGCAGCCAAATTTCTGTGTGGATAGTGCCACTTTTTCGGACTAGTGCTTATTCGTTTTCAGGTTTTTTTTTTTTTTAATTTTTAACTCCGTCGTCAGCCCGATGCAAAGAGTTTTAATTATGTGAGAAAAGTTTCACAAATTAGTCAAGTAGAGATTATTATTCATATAAAAGGTACCAACAATAAAACTAATACTTCATTAAACGCGTTATCTACTCTACGCGTTTTATACTCTAGATTTAGATTTTGATCAATATATCAATTTTAATATATATTAAATATGTTTACCTGAACGTATATTTTGCTCGTGCCTTCTTGCGCTACGACGTGGCAGCTGTTTGCGCATGCGCAGTAGAAGATATGCTGAGCGCGCATGTATTTAAAATAAGCCCGTCATTTTAATAATTTCTTGCTTAGTTCAGAGTCGATCTGTGTAAATCTGCTAAAAATGTAGAGTTCAAGTGATGCATCAATTAATTAACCCCGCAATATGTTATTCAAGAAGAACAAAATGCCAACAACAGCCTCTTACTGGCTAAATCAAAATAAAAATACGTTTTCAATATATGTTTTTATATTTCCTCGCACAATGCATAGCAAAAAGTTGTATAATACACGTGCGTAAGATGATTTCCGCCTTGTGTCGACTTATACACTCGGTCGCTTCGTTTGCTCGTGAATAAAATGCCACTCACCGTAAATCGCCTACTTTCCACACTTGTAGCATAAATAACTACAGTGAAAAGTATAATATAAAGTCATGTTACAAAATTGCTGATTATATTTTTTCATTGGAATTTTACGCCGCGATTTAACAGAGTGGCGGTATAAAAAGTTGGGGCATAGCTTGCGTAGATTTTTTTATTTTTGACAGCAGGGATAATCGTTTCCCAGCGACAAAAAGTACTGTTATCATCCATCTGATCAGGTCAACTTCAAGCATACTTTCCAAGTATGAGAAATGAAAAAGGTATTTTTAATCCCAGATCAAATAAACAAACTGAGGTTACACTAATATATACCTATACATATGAAAGGTGTAACAGCATTACAAATGACAACTTCTCTTCCCAAAGCTCTGTTCGGGCCAATTTCAATAATGCGCCGTTAGCAACACATCTCTAAAGGACTATTATGGGCGATTCATTTCCTGACTTTTACAACCTGCACCAGACAATATAGCTGCCTTTATGTCCTGCCAACTAACCCCACATTATAACCCCACACAAAATATATTAAACTAAAACCCGCATTGCACCCTCACTTTATATTTTTGTCATACTTTTTGCCTAAAGGTAGTTACTGCCTTTTGTGTATAGAAGGTCGCGTCACCAGTAACAATATGTTTTCCGTTATAGCCAATTAATTTGTAGTTGCAGGCGCTAACAACGTGGGGACGATTTTGCCAATCGTTGGTTGGACAGAAATATTGCTAGTTCAATGTGAATTAGCTTTTGTTACCTGGGCGGAGACAACCTACTTTGTGGGGTCTTTGGATTTTGTTTTAAAACGATTTTTTTAAATTTCGATTGCAATTATAATATAATGCGTTTGATAGTATGTAAGCGATCTCGTACTATATATTCACTAAAACTGAAGAAGACAGCAGGGCTATTGCGTAACACACTATCAATCGGAATCGGTTTCATTTTGACAGTTCAACAACATTCATTGCGTTATTTACGTTGTTGAGCAGACAAATTTTTCGAACATATGAAGCCATGGATTAGCAATTTGCTTCGAAATTATTCAGATTCCTATTGATTTGAGTTACGCAATTAAGGTGCAGGTTCATGTAGGCATTCAGACATCTAAGAAACGGTTACCCTAACCTCAACGTTCTTTGGGTATTATTACCAGTTTTTATACAAACTTCAAGGGAGTAGTGGTGCCCCAGTGGTAACAACCGCGATTTACGAGTTGTGTGTCGTAGGTTCAAACCCTGACAGGAACATTACTTTTAGTAAATTATTTCATTACCACTGCTCTCAAAATGGTGAATGAAAACATCGTGAAGAAACCAGCACGTCTTAGAACCAAAAAATCGAAGACATGTGACATCTTCTAACCCGAACGATGACAACCTGGTCTCTTTTAACGCCACCAAAATACAGGCGTGTCTTTTCACTACTAAAAAGAGTTGTTTCGACTAAACTCCTACTTTTCGAGGTACATCTGTTCCTGTAACAGATCGCCTCGAGCTCCTAGGCATGGAGACATCCAGTCTCAAGTTCGGTGCTATCATCGAGCACAAAGCCCAAACTGCCCCCAATAAACTGGGCATCCTAAACAGAGTGAAGTGATACTTTACATCTGGACAGCTTTTGACCCTCTATAAAGCGCAAGTCCGATCCTGCATGGAGTATTGCAGTCACCTTTGGGATGGCTCAGCTAAATACCAACTTGCTGCGCTTGACTCAGTTGAACGCAGAGCTAAGAGGCTCATTGGTGACGAGAAACTGGTGGATGACAATCTTCACAGCTTTTCTCATAGCCGCAAGATTGCCTGCTTGTCGGTCTTCTATAAACTATACTTCGGTGAGTGTGCTCAGGAACTCCACAACCTCATTCTATTATCGAACATCTAGACGCACTGCAAGTTACCATCCATACCTAGTTGCCATTCCACCAATTCACACTAAGTGCTTCCAAACATCCTTCATAATGCGCACGGCAAAAGAGTGGAATCCACTACCTGCGTCTGTGTTCCCGAATGCTTACAACCCGAATCTCTTCAAAGTTATATTGAACAGGCTTCTTCTGGGTAAGCTCACTCCACCGTAGACCTCTGTCCACAGAGATGAGACCTGTGTCCCAGCAGTGGGAACATTATAAGCTGATTATGTATCTAACCTTCGGTACTGTCCTGTTGAAGACAGAGCTGTTATTAGAAGTAAACCTTGATTGATCAGTTACCATAAAGGCCAAAAAGAAAAGGTAGTGTTGTCTCATCCTTGGATCAAATTGAATTCAACAACGAAAATACACGGCCCAGGAACCGTTTTCAATAAAATCTCCACCCCCGTCTAAAATATCACAAGTCAAAATCTCCAGCAAGTGCGAACCTAATACAAAACGTTCCGTTTAAAACGCAATAATCTGACGGACCGGATCCAAACCGGCTGGCGCGACGCCAAACATCCGCACCTTCGCAAGGATACGTACGTTTCCGGTCTCTGAACGAACGCGTCGCGACACGTTGAAATATAGGTCGGCGGCCTACGTCATTAGGATGGTTCAGGTATACTGAAAATAGGTATTTTAGATAGTTGAGACTTTCTTAAGTTGAATGCAGATGGTTGGAAAAGGAAGTCGTGAATCGAGGGTAACAGACGGTGCATCTGTTTCAAGGTTTGTGGGAATGCAAAAACGCGAGAAAGCAATAACGTAGCTATAAGTTCAATGTTAATACTTGCTGCGCCCTAACAGGGTCATGTACAGTTTAGCCTATAATTAGTAATAACAAATAATAGGTTGGTGCCTAATCATTTAAATTTGTCTAAGAGGCCTCTGCGAGATGGCTTCGCCCCTTGTACGCCTTCCAAGGGTACGGGACCCTAGGGTCCCGAGATATGTCAAAAATAAATAAATAAAAATAATTTCCTGGGCCATTATTCACAGACGGTCATCTTTCCTAAACTAAGTAGAGCTTGTACTATGGAAACCAGATAACTGATATACTACATACACTACTTTTTTTTTTTTGTAAATACATATAGATAATCACACCCAGACTCGGGATAAAATGTTTATCCTAGATGGGAATCAAACCCACGACCTGCGGCATGATAGGTGGTCTCTTAACCAACCACGCCATCTGGCCTGTCAACTGTGTGTACGAGTATATTGAGCAATAAATAAACTAAATCTTTAAAATACCTAGAGGTATACTGATGCTTTTCTATCGCTCTGTCCCTGTGTCTCTGTGTTAAGTCCGATCAATTTACTGGTTCCATTCCTTGCTTACTTAAGAGGGGCCAACCCGTCATACTTTTCATACAAACGTTCGTACGTGATAATAGCGTTTTAACATATCTTTCTAAGACATTTTTGAACTAATAGGTAATTTGTGCACTATATCTAGGTTTCTATCAAAGCGAAAAATAAAAATTTGGAGAAACAAATTCTGTATAAGCCTCCAAAAACCTGCTTTTTTGCACGATTTTTACCTGAACTTTGGCCGTTCATAATGTACTCATAAATTATAAAAATAAAGAAAACATATCGATAGAAACCTCGCACATGTAATGGAGATTTTAAATGACAAACAATTATTTTACCAACTTGTAAGTCTTGCTAAAAAACACGTATTTCCTGGAACGAGTTTCATAAAATTTCCGCACACTATTTTTCGTTCAATGTTATCGCGTTCTCACTTGCTTGTTGCACTGGATGAAACAACAAGCATTTCGACCATGCTCACGTTGACGATAGACGGGCTGGGAAGGGCCCTCTTTACAAAACTAACCAAAAGCTAATAATTATGAACTGATCCTTTCTTCATGCGTGATTGTCATAACCGCGTTCATCTTACTGGCTTTTACAACAGGCGCTAAAGTTGCTCCTGTAGTAACAACAGGACTTTTAAAGATAAGAGTATCAACGGCTACTACCAATATCTTCAACTGTATGTTTCCAAGTACATAATCTCATTGCTCCCGCCATTAGGACTCTGATGTCTGTGATTATTGAAAATGTTTGCGTTTGGTTATCTTGACCGAAACCTAATGGCTAACAACTCTACAAAGGCAAAAACAAGGTCTGATTAGGGTTAACAAACTTAATATTGTGATAAGGCCTGTATTTTCCCTAATGTGGGGTTAAAAGCACTTATGTTTAGTGATATGATCGTGTCTTAATTATTGACTAAAAAAGGTTTTGCACCATTATTTTTTAGAACCTTTTCCGGTCAGTCTACTTGAAAATAAATGTATTCATTTGTTTTTTGACTCAGATTGACCCTGTGTCCTAATAGAAACGCAAAGAATGCAATCGATCAAATAAAAAAAAAATGATATCGACTTCAAATAGAAATTAACTCAAAATTATGAAACAACTTTAATTTTGGAAGTCGGTGTCTTGGGCTCTGTATTTTAGTTTTTGCCACCGGCTTCCGAAATTAAAGTTATTTCATAATTTTGATTTAATTTTTTTTTTAATAATTTCGTTATTTTGTAATTTTTAGTTTTCAGTAAAAACTGGAATATCGGTTTGTAATAACTAGTTTTGTTATAAATATTTCACTAGAATTTGACCACGGTTTTGAGATGTTTTCCTTTGACAAAAGGTTTTGAGGTGTTTTCCCTTTGACAAAAAAAAAAACTTATTTACAAAAAATTAAACCAGCGAAAAAACTAAAACGTGAAAAATAAAAAAATAAACCTTTTAGTCTAACTAAACTCCTAAATTTGTTTAAGTTACAAATTTTGAGGCGGCGCCAAACAAACATTCAATTAAGATCTATCAAGCTATTATACCATTTTATATGCTTTATGTAATTTTGCTTCTTTGTTTGTTTGTTTGGCGCCGACTCAAAATTTGTAACTTAAATTAATTTAGGAGTTTAGTTAGACTAAAAGGTTTTTTTTTATTTTTCACTTTCAGTTTTTTTTTTTTTTTGTCGGTTTAATTTTTTGTAGAAAAGTTTTTTTGTCAAAGGGCTTGCCTTTATTGGGGGTTGTCAAAGTCAGTTTTGTTTTGTCTTTGGGTGCACTTGCATAGTGCATATACGTAAGGATAATCATCGGTTGATGCCTACTCATCATTTGAAATTGTCTAATGTATACGCCTTCCAAAGGTCCGAGACTCCATGGTCCCGAGATAGTAAAAAATTATAATAATAACCCTACCGCCGTATCTCTATGTTCACGTCGTGGTGAGGCTTGCGCGCTCCTGAACTCTAGGTCTGTGCCGGTAAAGTTTACTTTGCCGAAATAGGTCTAGGGTGGGGAGCCAGACCAAGAGAGTTGCATAAACCCGCATGGCAGCATGTGCCGAGCTGTTGGGCAGTAGCGACCCCACGGACCCTATCTCCCGGGAGAAGTCCTGTTCTTCACCCCTGGCTTACTTTTGTTGGCCGGCTGGAGCGAACACTGATGAGGAACAGAGCTCCCACCTCTTTCTTTCCAAACAAAGGCAAACGCGAACGACAAAAAGCAAACGTGCTCGGAGGAAGGAAGTATTCCAGTAAGGTGCTGGTAGGGATCTTGACCGTACTTCCGGGATTGTCCTGATAGCCGTGCAATACCTCTCCACTCCTCAAGCACCTCACGAAGTGTCGCCCCCTTGTCGTTACGTCTCTTTATGCAAGCAACCGTTTCCGGGGGCCCATTATTGAGTGTGCAAGTCACGCCCTGCCATTTTATCCGTGTATAATTATTTAACATTGGTCAGGCATTGGACATTAGTTCTTCCATAGTACAAGGTACCAAATCCACTATAGCCACCAAAACCTATAGGTTTAGGTGGCTAAACCTATTATAGGTTTAGGTCTAAAGAGGATTGGCAAACTTAAACATAACTTGGGTAAAATTGGCTTGGCAGAATGTTGAAACAAAACATATTGCAATAGTCCTGCAACAACTCGGGGTTGTCCATGAGTGCACTTGCTTAGCGTTTATAGGGATAATCGTCAGTTGGTGTCTCCTCATCATTAACTTTCGCATTTCTATTATTAGTAGGATGATATATACAAGTATTGGTCTGTGGATATCTTTACATACCGTGACTCCTTCGTGCTTCGGAAAGCACGTTAAGCCGTTGATCCCGGCTGTCATTGGACCTTTGATAGTTGTTACGGGTCGTCAGAATCCCGAAATTCAGACAATCAGTCTTACCAAGTGGTAACGTATTACCCAGTAACTGGATTGTGGAGGTCAGATAGACAGTCTCTCCATATAAAATACTGGTATTCAGCTGCATTCTGTTACACGGGAAGGGGTTGGGGTCATCCCAACACAGTTGGGAATAGGCTAGGCAGATAGATTGATATTTACAAGTAGCGCATTACTTTATTTAGAAATAGATTTTTATAAGATTTATGGAATTGGACTAGGATCCTTTATAAGATGTAAATATCGTAGGTGTATGAAACTATGTGAAGGCTTTGTTCACAACGCTTGTTGGAAGAACTTCTACGTCCAGACTGACGGATTAGCCTTTATCCTTTGACAAATCTCTTGCATTCAAAAGGAAATGTACCTAGAAGTTTTTCAAAGTCTTTGTGTGTAGCTCATATAGGAGAAAGATTTTTGCAAAAGGATTTTTGCATTAGAGTACAATCTAGGTCAATATTGTGGATATTGAACGAAGAAGTTCTTTTTTTACATTGTTATGTAAACTTAGAACAAAAGCAAGATTTTTTTTTAAGACTGTGCCTTTGTGTTCACTTGTTTAGAACTTGAACTGTAGAAGCTACTTACGGTAGGTTTGACTGTTAAAAAAACCGGCCAAGTGCGTGTCGGACTACGCACAATGGAGGGTTCCGTAGTTGGGATGAATTCCAAGAACAAACTTAACACTGTAGTTGAAAAACATGTTCTCCCATACATTCCAAATACAAATGTAAGTTTGTACGCACAATATTGAGAGATTTACCATGTTGTATTAAGACTTGTTATAAGTTTTCCTGTAATCTATAGGGGTTGAACTATTGTCTGTATTTTTTTCAAAATTTTAGGCTCAGTACTTTCGGAGATGGGGGAATGGTCAATTTTACTTTCTTAAATAATTTTAAAATGATTTTTTTTTTAAATTATATTTGAGACCCTCACAGTAAGTTCTTTTATTTGATATATCACACGATACAGTTTGCAAAACTTTTTATTTAATTTTCTTATTTGCCCCCAAAATTGACCCCCATATTCAAAATTCATTTATTTACTGAAATACATTATGTGTACCTTTCAACTTAATCGGTCCATTAGATTCGGAGCAAATTGGCTGTGACAGACGGACAGACAAACAGACAGACAGACACACGAGTGATCATAAGGGTTCCGACTTTTTCCTTTTGAGGTACGGAACCCAAAAAATCTACAAGTAATGTCAAAATAAATTGGTATTATACGTTACGTGTATTTATTAAAGTAGTAGTAAGTAAGTATTTATAAGTTATTGGTAAATAACTTGTTTTGTGTTTTATATTGTTCGACGTAAGTGACATTTCAGTACTGTATCAGCAGGCAATATATTCAAGAACTCATCTAGAAATAAATACAAATGATAAAACAGAAATAGACGTGATGATAGCATACTATGTCTGCATACATCAAAAACTGCACTTATGCGCAAAAGTGTTTTATGCATGTCACCAATTATATACAACAAATTGCCAAAAAGTTGGAAAGAGCAAACTATACTTAAACTTAAACAAACAATGAAATTGTTTTTGGCACAAAAAGCATATTATAGTATTGCCGAATCTTTAAACGACTCATGGTGATTATTATAAATAAATAAATATAACTAACATTGTAGTAATTATGGTCATGTAGTAGTAGAGAACTTAAATATGCCTATATTATAAATAAATGAATGCCTGTAATTGTTTATTAATTTGATAATTGTAATCTGTAATTTTAATAATATAATTGGATAATGTTAATGACTGACTATAAGAAATTTGTTTAACCATGACTGATATCAAATGTATAAGTGTAAAAGTTAAAAATCATTGAGTCAATAATAATAACTGTACCTAGAAATTTGCACGCCATGAGAAATGGCAGACATGTCGTAAGCCACTTTCATGTTAAGATCTTGCATGCATGTATTATTTTAATTCTGTATGTATACACATGTCCGAGCAAATAAAATTTCATTTCATTTCATTTCATAAAAACCTTAAATATATTTTTCCATCTGACGTTTTCGTCATTTAATAAACTAAATCTCCATGGAAACCACACACGTATTGTATGTGGTTTCCATGGAGACTTAGTACAAAACGATTAAAATGAAATGTCATGTTATAAAATGCAAAGACAAGAAAGTATTACGTATCGTAAAGTAGAGTAAAAGAGATGGGTATACAATTTCCGTACATTCATTTTTGGTCGGATTTGAAATCTCTTTTGTATTTCGTTTATTGAACAGCAAAGTTCCCTTCTCAAAAAAACACTATGCCAGATAACTAACCTGGTGTTACTTTTAGTGGCGCAACACTTAATAAGAGTTAAAATGTTAACTACATAACTCCGAGTTTACAAACTCTTTGTTTATAAATTTAACCCGACTAAACGTGCAAGTGGGCCTTAGTGAGTTCTTGCAGTAGGCCGATGATTTATGACTAAAAAATAATACTAGTTTAATTATTTCACATTAGTTATCCATTTCCATTTACTTTAACATATAATAAAAAAAATGAAAACTGAATAATGAATGCCGTTGAGAACCAATAACACTGCCCGTCTTAAGAATCGAACCCAGGGCCTTAGCGACTGGCGATCACTAGACCAACGAGGCAGACAAAAGACGTGCCTAATATCCTGTTTAAGGCATAATTCTGAAAGTAGCAGTCACCTCACATGACGTCATCTCCTATCTCGCAGATTACATCAGCATAAAGCACACTTAGTACACGTCACGTGCCCTAATAGTACACTTTGGAAAACAGAATTGTTTATCCGATGCCAGATTCTGGCATACAGCCAACGCACGGAACAGCCAACACCTGAGCTCGTAATTGGCCCGCATTTTGGCATGATTGTCGGAAACGGATACCAGATGATATTTCATTGGTATGGATTATTACTGGTATTAGTAATAGCTTGGTGTTTGTTTGATGGAAAGCAATGATTTCAGATTTGGTGTTAGTAGCAGTTTAAAAAAAATTGGGGGTCCTTTCAATTAGAACATTCTAACAGAAATGAATATTCACATTATAGGATACTATATCGTATAATATGAATATTCTTTTTATACCGGGTGATTTTTTAAGGTCTTGAAAAAAATAGGGCATAATAGGTGAACAGAGTAAAAGCCTATGGCAAACCCAGTTTTTTTTTTTTTTGTTTGTAATCATACGCACTACGCACCGTGCGTAGTGCGTATGATTTCAATTTCGATATTTTATAACGATCTATAAAGATTTTTTCAAAATTTCTGGTTTTATTGTTCTAGTTTACTTCAAATGTAGTGTTTATTGATAGAGCAATTTGAGTCAAAATAAAAACTAGGTAAGCCATAGGCTTCTACTCCGTTCTCCTATTGTACCTATTTTTTTTCAAGACGGTAAAAAAATCCTCGAGTATATTTCTGACTTAGACTATAGTCAAGAGCAAACCCGTCTCAAATGAAAAAAAAAACATACACACAAGACATTGGCAAACGTCTTGATCTATAGTGGGTAACCACTTTGCACTTTGAGGCTGCCTACAAAAAAAGAGCGTTTGTGCTTGACCATACGAAAGAAATGAAAATTTACGATGTTGCCGATTGTAAGCGATTCAGCGCCGAGTATACGCGATTCAGCGCCGAGTATACGCGATTTAGCGTCAACGACCGACTGGAGCCGAGTAAACTCGATTCAGTGACACCAACCCTTCAGTTTCGTTCACTGTTCAAAAAGAGCGCAAAGTGCGCTTAAAGCGCAGATTCTGGCGCTGGTGCGCTTAAAGCGCTTAAAGGCCGCTGGCAGCCGCTGCCAGCGGCCTTGAGTGGTTAGCTTGCGTGTTCTGTGCTGAGCTCACACAAAGCGTCGTACGTCCAGCCAGTAATAGGACTCGCCCATCAAGGAGTGCTGTCCCAAATTAGACGCAATATAAAATTATACATAAAACAAAATTATCAGTTAGTTAAATAGGCTTCTTCTGGGTAAGCTCATTCCATCGTCGACTTTGTCTCTGTGACCTCTGATCTAGACTACAGTCAAGAGCAAACCCATCTAACAAAAATAGGGTAATTTAACACGTATACTAAATGATAAATTAAGTTATTAAGAAAATGCTCTACATATTATATTGTTTTCCAAATCATTAACACTACTCAAATAGACATGATCTTCAGTTTAAAATCATTTTATGTCAGTTATCGTCGCCTTAAAGACATTTTCACTTCAAAAATCTGTCTATAATATAGGTAAAGATTGCCTGTTTTGTTCCATAATAGAAAACTGCATACAGACCTTTCACAGTAATTTTACCTCTGATTTTGCATCATTGGCAAAATCACAATGATCGTTATTGTCGATGCCTTTGGTTTGCTATCATTGACAAGTCTGTCAAAATTATAGTGTTCTTTATTTTCGTTGCAATAAAGTTGCTATTTGGTTGCTGCTCAGAGCTGTCAGAGGTATAATGATTTGAATGATCTGAGCTACCTAGCCTTACTAATTCGAAATCGAATATAACACAAAACATTCTAAAACAACTGACGCATTCTATTTTATTCCAGTCCAAATGAATATTAAATTCTTTAAATAATTGAAATCCCATTGTTACGGGAATCAAACAAAATAGCCTGTTTTAGCTTTAAATAGCTCGATTAATTTATGTAAGAGTGAAGACAGATTCGACAACATACAGACAGCCAATTAAGGCCTATCAGTACCAACATGAATTATAAATTATTGTTGAATAAATTATTTTGTTTCATAAGTGCTGCTTTTTGTCTATTCGAATTATCGATTAGGTAGTCTATTTTAAGGGTTATTATAGAAAAAGGCGTAATGGAGAGGTGATATTGTTTATTATTTATTTCAGTTTTCATTGTTTCTTACAGGTATTATTTGGTCAAGAACCTACACATTTTTGGTACTCTTAATAATATATTGATATTGAGAAAGAAAAAAGTACTTCGTCTAGACATACATCTTCGATACTTTTTGACCTTTCGAATAATATTGTATTAGCTTAATCACGTTTGCATTAGACAATAATTCTGATGTTACCTAGCAATAAAAATGTAGCCAATTAGATTTGTAAATATCGAGTGCTGGACACGAATCGAACATTGTATAGAGAGTCACATATTGTAAGTTTCACAATCAGCAATTTTTAGTGTAACACCTTAGTTCAGAATAACATATCCTCTCAATCTGTGTGGTTCTTTCCTCAAAAGACCATTTCAGACGCCAATCTACATGGCCTTCACATGAAGTGACCAAGATTATGTCTGGACTTTATAAGAGACTGTGACCTCTGAGTTTGTTTCGGCCTTTCTTCTCAGAGTAGTCAGATAGGAAACGCCGACCTCATCTAGTTTAAAAAAAAATATTGACTTGTAAAAGTGTTTGTACAAACCTACTTACAGAAATAAAAATCATTTATCATTTATCATAATGGAGATATTAAATTAATAAATTCTGTTTTTAGTCTGCAATAGGAATGTCTATATTTTCTAAATAATTAAGTTAAAAATATAATAACATAACTAAAACTATTAAAAAACTAAAATATGGCGTCGAAAAATTCCTCCGCATCGCTATCGACTGGTAATGTACCCAGGAGACTGCCGGCATTGCCACGTTGTATGGCAATGATTAGCCTCTGGCCAAGGGAAAACCCTGCCCTTGGGTGACGGAAAGTGTCAACCAGCCGTTTGGAGATTTCGTTGAACAAACCATGAGCACACGGACCCCACGGCCCGAGGGTTCCAACCCCAGACGGCTCGAAAATATAGTTACCGATAAGGTTATTATACTTCCGCCGCTTGAGGAGTTCTGCAGCCACAGCAGCAGCGCCAGCAGAACACACTGTGCCAGAAAGATGGGATGGCGCAAGAGTACCGACACACGTTGCGTCCCACACTGAAGGTCTAAACACCTTCCATGGAAATAAAGACATGCCGTCCAGTTTCTTGCCATCGTCGCGTGCCAAGCCATTGGGTTCTAATAAAGCTTGAATGCCGACGGTGACAAGGGCTCGTCGGATGATGTCATTAATGTTCGCGTGCCGCGCTAAGCGACTTGCATTTCGGCTGCTAGACAGGCCGTGGTATCCGAGGCTGTTGACCACTTCGCCACAGTGAAAGCGATAACCTTGTACAATGAAGACCGTGACACAATACTAAAAACTTGACAGACATTCTTGTCATAATAGTAGTCACAGTAATGCCGCGTTCCCACAGCCCGTCGAGGCCTGTCGTGGCCTGGGCCTGCCGAGGCCTGTCGCGGCCCGTGCCGAGTATTCCCACGGATTATCCCATACATTCAATACGACGGGCGACGACAGGCCACCGCAGGCCGACTGTTCCTACGGCCTGTCTAGCTTGGTGCGGTCTTGTCTATGAGAAAGCAGCTAAAGTAAAGCTTTTTACAAAAAAAAAAACAACCGACTTTCAAAAAAACACAACAAAGTGAAAAATAACTTTAATTTTGGAAGTCGTTGTCTTTGGTTTCGTATTTTCGTTTTTGGCCACCAACTTCCGAAATTAAAGTTTTTTTTTGAAGTCGGTTGTTTTTTTTTTGTAGATTGTTTTTATTTTTCACTTTTTAGTTGTGGTACCTACCCCACACAAATTCGAATACCAGCAAAATAGATTATGCCATCATCCATTGAAGCTAACTCAAAAACTTCTCAAGCAAAGTTAATAAATTTTACATGGCACGAACTTCAAGAAATACCCTCCCGAATAAAACAAAAATCTTTCATAAAAAAAACATTACATAAAAAAGTACGTGTCGAATTGAGAACCTCCTTCAATTTTTTCGTCGGTTAAAAATACAGCTTCGTGACTGACAGACAAACACACATACGGGTGTGAGCTTAGCACACGGGTTCGGTCGGCACCCTTTGGTTCAGTACCCTAAACCACCATAACGAAATAAATAAACAAACACTCATTTATGTTCAGTCGATTTTTGCCGACGCTGAGCGGCGCCGGCGACTACGTAAGCATTAATTATTCGGCTTGACCGGCGCGTGGCGTCGCATAATGTTTGGACAACCGGTGATCATTTATAACTTGGACGCGTTTGGCTAAGAGATAAGCGTTTGATTGCTGACAGGCAGTATGTGTGCGTGGAAAAATGTAGGCCACATTACGGGGAAGGTTTTAGCCATTATTAAAATAATAAATATCGGAAAAGGATTTGAATTTATTTTGTGAGACAGTAAATTATATGGAAAATATCTTGTTAATTGGGTGGTTTTTGATTAAAAAATACCCAAATAATAAAGCCATCGTTTGCGTTTTAAATCATCCTAAATAGGGTGAAGCGATACTTTACGCCTGGACAGCTTTTAACTCAAGCGCAAGTCCGGTCCTGCATAGAGTATTGCAGTGACCTTTGGGATGGATCAGCTAAGTACCAAGCCGCGCTTGACTCGGTGGAACGCAGAGCTAAGAGGCTCATTGGCGACGTAAAACTGGTGGATGCCAAGCTTCATAGCTTGGCTCATCGCCGCAAGGTTGCTTGCTTGTCGGTCTTCTACAGATTGTATTGCGGAGAGTGTGCCCGAGAACTCCACGACCTCATTCCACCGGCCATCGAACATCTAGACGCACTGCCAGTTACCATCCCTACCTGGTTGCCATTCCACCATTTCGCACTAAGCGCTTCCAAATGTCTTTTAAAATGCGCACAGCAAAAGAGTGGAGCTCACTACCTGCGTCTGTGTTTCCGAACGCATACAAATCTAATCTTTTCAAAGTGAGAGTGAACAGGCTTCTTCTGGGTAAGCTCACTCCATCGATCGTCGACTTTGTCTCTATCACCTCTGACCTAGACTAGAGTCAAGAGCAAACCCATCACAAATAATTAAAAAAAAAGTATATATATATTTCTTCAAAATACCAAGATATATATACTAAAAGGGAATACCAAAAAGGTAAGGGCCAGGATTGTGAAACATCGTAGATTAGTAAAAACATAAGAAGTATAATAGCAGGATCGTAGCAGGTGGCGTTCTATAGTTTCTGCCTACCCCCATGGGAAGAAGGTGTGAGTTTATGTATGCATGTATAAGGCTGTTCAAAACAGTATGTTAACCTACAAATAGACAAGTTTGAACTTGTTTATTTTTATGTAAGTGTTGACTCCTAATGTCGCGTTGGACGGCCCTTCGAGGCCTGTCGCGGCTCATCCCATGCATTTGATCGGACGACAGACCACCGCAGGCCGTCTATTCCCACGGCCCGTCAGCATAATACGTGTTAATTTTCTCGTTATTTGTTTGGTTCCGTACCTACGTCTTCGGGTGACCACTGAAAATCAGCGGTGTGCTGTGGGTCCCCCATAGCACAGAATCATACTCAGTGGAAGCCTTCTTGTCACAGCCAGCAGCCAGCAGCTGCCGACTTTTGTTTTGTGCTCACGATTTGTATGCAGATCTATTTTGTTTTATTTTTCTTTTTGTATAATTCAAGTTAATTATCTTTTTGTTTGCACGTGTTTCTGTGACAAATAAACTTATTTTACTTTCTTTCTTTCTTTCTTATTCATTTACACCCGTATTTATAAACAAGTAAAAGTGATTACTTCAGTAAAAGTATTTTATTTATTCATTCATAACATAACATAACAGTAATTACTCAAGTAACGATTTTTATTCTATTGTTTAGTATTTGCTTGAATTTAGAACTGTCAAATGTTAAAATTCTTAGCCAAGTAACAGTCACCAGTTTCTTTACTTAAGAATTGAGAACTCGACAATTTGGCGTTTGATTTTGCAATGGAACGTTGATTCTTACTCAAGCATTTACTCAAGTAAGTAACGTACATTACTCGACTATAGAATAAGATTTCATAATTAAGAATTCTATCGTTTAGTAATGACTTCACTAAGAAATTACTTAGCAGCAAGTAATTACTTGTTGATAAATACGAGTGTAAGAGCTACGCTGTTTCTTCTTCTTTAACTAAAACAAAAAGTCTAAAACATTCACAACACTACAATTCTCACAATCTTAAAGCAACTACTTCAACCTGACGAAAATAACCAGGTAACATATCAGTATTCAAGCAAAATTGCAGAGACGTAGCCCCAGTCTCACACATTCAAGTTTAATGAACTTTCTTGCTGTTACCGTCAGCTACCTTCGTGGCCCCGTACAATAGTAAATTTGTTGGGACTAAATGTTTATTAATGTGTTGTGGGAGTTGGTTTTGTTCTGAGGTAGTCTTATTATTTTTGTTGTGAAAAAAATGGTAGTTATTGGTTTCTGTTGCTTAGCCTAGTTTTGTTACGTTTGTGCAGATAGTGTGACTTTCTTAGTCTAGAATACTTGAAGTACTTACTGAACAATGTCTTGTAGGTATATTGCATGAGCTACGTCATTGATTACTTGTATAGGGGTTTAGATGCATTACTATAATCAGCCTATTATATTCCCACTGCTCGGACAATGGCCTCCTCTCTGTGAGAGGGAGTGGGCCGTAGTCCACCACGCGGGCCCAGTGCGGGTTGGTGGATGTCATAATAAGTTGGGGAAAAAGTTTCTTCGCATTTTTTAAGAAAATTCAAAACATTTTTTAATATAGTTTATTTACATTTAACTAAAGTATGTAGGTACCATTTTGTTCGATAACTTTTTGCCATCTTGTAGGTAGGGACATGATCCCATTGCTATAGAAATTTTGGGACTTCTGGTCAAAATACCGCGACAAGTGGTTTTGAAAGTCCTCTCGTGATGTTAACCTGACACTGCCTAAAGAATTCTGAAGAGACCGAAACAGGTGGAAATCTGAAGGTGCAAGGTCAGGACTATACGGCGGATGCATTAACACCTCCCAGCCAAACTCTCTTAATTTTTGCTGAGTGGCTAAAGATGTGTGAGGTCTAGCGTTATCATGATGAAAAAACACACCCCTTCTGTTGATTCATTCCGGCCGTTTTCTCTCAACTTCTTGCTTTAATCTCATCAGTTGTTCGCAGTAGAGTTCAGAATCGATGGTCCTGCCTGGTGGTAACAGCTCATAATGAATAATGCCCTTACAATCCCACCACACACACAGCATCACCTTGTTGCGAGTTAACCCGGGGTTTCCCCACAGTCTGTGAAGCCTGACCGGCCTTTGACCACGACCTTTTTCGCACGTTCTTGTCATACGTGATCCACTTTTCATCACCAGTTATCAGCTTCTTCAAAAATGGTTCGGTTTTATTACGTCGTAATAAAGAATCAAAAATGAGTACACGGTTCATTAGGTTTCTTTCAGTGAGCTCGTGAGGTACCCAAATGTCGACCTTTTTTGTGTACCCAGTTTTTTTCAAATGCGCCAAAACTGTTTTGTGGTCAATTTCCAGTTCTTCAGCTACGTCGTAACTACTGATATGCCGATCTTGCTCCACTTTTTCAAAAATGGCATCCATTTTATCCGTAATAGGGCAACCAGAGCGACGTGAAAACGCTTAAACCAAATTTGTGCTACTCTCACAGACACTACACTAGGTCCAAAAACATCGAAAATTGTTTTCGCGGCTTGCGTTGCATTTTTACCTTTTTTGTAGTAAAATTTTAAAATGTATCGAATTTCTTCATTAGATTCACTCATCTTGACGGTACGAAAAACAAATGAAAATCACACATTTTCCTAATTTGAATTTGGAATTATGTTCTTTAAAATTTAAACTTTCAATGATACCAAAACCAGCCAGATACAAATAGTATAGCCAAAGAGATTTTATTACAAGTTCATACATACTATAATGCGAAAAGACTTTTTCCCCAACCTAATAATTATGTCATCGAATTTTTAACCGACTTCAAAAGAGGAGGTTCTCTATTCGACCCGTATGTGTATGTTTGTATGTCCGCGATTTTCTCAAAAACTTATGAACTAATTTTGTTGATTCTTTCACTAATATAATATATACAGGGTGTCTCACGGCAGAGTTAGGATTTTAAATTTGAATATTTTAAAAACCGTTGCAAGTAAGCGCGGGGTGAGGGGCGCAGTAGCTTCGTCATTCGTGCGGATTCGTTAGTCACGATGTCGCAGTGGTCGGGAGAGCACCGCGCGTTCGCTATCGAAGCGTTTTTGAAAGGTGGAGAATCGTACGTCGTGGCTCGGAGACCGTTTTGTTCTCACTGGGCTATGCAGCGGTCTTTGATGTTTTTGTCTGGGATTGACATCTGACCAAAAGCGTCAATTTTGTTTGTTTACATATCCATTCAAATGGAAATGTGCTTCATCGCTGCAAAACACAGTATTCAAAGTGCGAAATCTCTCTATGATTGTCTGTCAAAAACTTTTACGTAAATTGTAGTCATTTTCATTTATTTCCTGCACTATCTGTATTTTATAGGGATGGAATTTCAAATCACGTTTTAAAATCCGCTCTACGGTTGATTTGGTGACGTTTAAAGCCGCCGTTCTTTTGCGTATTGACAAGCGTGGATTGCGTCGAACGCTAGCTACAACTTCGTTTATTGTTTCTTCCGTCCTTGAAGTTCTGCTTGGGCCTGGACGCGGTTGATTTATAGCGGAACCGGTAGCTCGAAACTTGATAATCCATTTACGAATCAAATTTTCACTTGGTCCATCGCGTAAACGTCTGATATTGTAGTGAGAACAAAACTGTCTCCGAGCCACGACGTACGATTCTCCACCTTTCAAAAACGCTTCGATAGCGAACGCGCGTTGCTCTCCCGACCACTGCGACATCGTGACTAACGAATCCGCACGAATGACGAAGCTACTGCGCCCCTCACCCCGCACTTACTTGCAACGGTTTTTAAAATATTCAAATTTAAAATTCTAACTCTGCCGTGTGACACCCTGTAATAACGTAATCTACATACATTCAGGATGGTTTTAGTATATAATACATTAGGTAATTATTCTTATGTACGCAGTTATCTGCATAAATGTACTGTATTTCCGGCTTTCTAAGCGGATTTTGGTGTTTACTCTTTTCTAAAAATCGTAAAATTAAAAATTAAAAACCGACTTAAAAAACCTAAAACGTATAAAATAACTTTCATAAAAGACTTAACAGCTTCTGAAGACAGTGTCTTCAATTCCTCAATGTCAACGCACCTTAGCTTGGCACCGACTTCAGAAGGTATATGAAAGATATTTTATGTTTTTGATTTTTGAAGTCGATTTTTACTTTTTTAAACTATTTTTTTTTTTTTGGTTCTAAGACATTGGTTCCTCACAATGTTTTCCTTCACCGTTTTGCGAGCAGTGGCTTTTCAGTGTTTTTTTTTTTTTTACTTTGTGATTTTTTTTTTTAAATTATTCACAAAGTAAAGTGTCTGGCTGGGAACGAACCTACGACCTACACCTCGTAAGTCACGGCCGATACCACTGGGCCATCATTGCTCTATTTTTTCTTTAATAGTGACGAAGTTGCGATACTAACGTATCGATAACGATGCGATATTAATGTTATAAAATCAAATTCTGCTGAAATCTATAACTGCACAATAATATTCGTAATTGACTGAGCAAGCGAAGCGTCTCTGTTTCAATTCTGGCAAAACTAGCTTCCCTCTGTCAGTTTGTTGGTACTCATTCGGTCGTATTTAAATCCAATATGAACAAAACTTGGTATACAGGTTTTACGACTTTATAGAATTTTTTGTCGTCGGAGATTTTTCATTGGAAGTACCCCACTTTCTCCAAAAAGGGGCAAAAGGGGACTACTGGATTATTGGAGATTTCTGAGATTCGATTTTGATGGTTTTTCTTTTTAATTTGAGAGGTAGAACTACATACTTTAAGTTGATATCATAAAAAAATGTTGAAGATCTGACGAAACAAAAAAAATATAACAAGGTATATATCCCATTTTAAATAACTTTAGTGGTATATTAACAGTAGAAAAAATGTTTGTACTCGCGAGGTCTATTTACTAATGGACCGTGACAACAGCCCATCCATACATTACATTCCTTACAGCGATATAATTACTCACCGCAGCACAATGTTATGACAACACCCATACAAATCCAATAACAATTCCTAAATCTTCCGCTTTGACAACTGCAAGACATGACGTCAAGGTGGTCTATTCTCAACCAAAACTAAGCACACCTACTCACAACACAATGAAAATTAATTAATCGATATAATGCCAACCAAAATACTCTAGATAGATTAGGCACTATTGAAATTGATACGGAAGCCATAGAGTGGAAGGGGCTCGGTGTGAATCGATAGGATTATCCCCTTACGGTGACACCTCCACAACCTCTGCTTTCACATGAAATTGGGGATTAGGGACAGTTGGGTAAAATGAGTATTTTTACAAGCTTTTATTTAGTTTCACCTGGCCCGGTGTCTGACTCTCCGTAATCTAATCTTGCAAGTTAAATTTGACACACTTTCCGCTTTCCGATTGAGCTGAAATTTCACATGCATATGTAAATCGAATGACAATGCTAAATTATTATGACATGGAACAGATCTGATGATGAAGCTGGAAGGTGGCCATGGAAACTCTGTAATAAAACGACGCAACTCTATCGAGTTTGGGCTCGTTTGGTTCATCTTGACAAGGACACTGGTCCTATAGATGATATCCAGACCAATAAAATATTGTTATAAAAAAATAAAACAATACACTTGTTTTTACGTAATTTTATCTATTTTGATACTTAGTTTACGTAGTGCTATAATGCAAAAGCGTGAGAAAGTTAGTGAAATTGTAGCAGTTGTTGATTGGACATGAGAACTTGCTAGGATAACACAATACAATGTTATAATGATGTTCCTAACATCCTTCCTAATGATAATATGTATGCAAGAAATAATTATTTATATTTCTATGTTTGCATGAATAAATGCGTTCGCGCGATAATTAGTGTTTTGTCATCAAAATATCTTAATGCCACATCATTTACTTCTAATAAATAAGATCCTTATTAGGTTAAATATTATATCGTAGATTCCCTTAAACTTAAGGAGAATCATGGGATGATATATAAAACAATGGTTAGACCTGCTGTCTTGTATGGCTCAGAATGTTGGGCCACAAAAGGGATAAATGAAAGGCAAATGCATGCAGCTGAGATGAGAATGCTAAGAGGAATGTGTGGTGTTACGCGAATGGATTGAATAAGGAATGGGTACATAAGAGGAAGTATGAAAGTGGCACCGGTGACTTAAAAGTTGTGCGGAAATCGGTTGACATTGTATGGGTATGTGATGCGGAGGAATGGGGAAAATGTCGTCAGGAAAGTTTTGAGTATGAATGTCGATCGCTACAAGAGTAGGGAAAGACCAAAGAAACGATGGATGGACTGTGTGAAAGATGACATGGTTAGAAAGGGGTGAATACTGAGATGACGACTAATAAAGAAGTATGGAAAAAAGGAACATGTTGCACTGACCCTAAATAGATTGGGATAAGGGCAGGAGAATGATGACGATGAATGATGAGATATCATTCAACATGCAAAAAAAAAAATTAAACGCAAAAAGAAAAGTGAACATTTAAAAAGTTAAAAATAATAACTATGGTTGAGCCATCAAATTCGATTGAGTAATACCTATATATATACGTATATTTTGTTTATAGAAATTGATGGATGGCACGATAAGGTTTGCTCATTGAAATGGCGCTATAATGTCGCGGCGGGGTTTCAACTACTTGAATAACATGATCTCCCATACATTCCAACTGCAAATGTAAGTTTGTACGCACAACATTGAGAGATTGACTATGTTATTTTAAGACTATAGACTTCTTATAAGTTTTCCTGTAATTTATAGGCATAGAATTATTTTCAGTATTTTTTTCAAAATTTTAGGCTTAGTAGTTTTTGAGATAAGGGGAAGAATGACCATTTTTCGTCTGTTTTCTTAAATAACTTTAAAACAATTTATTTTAAAATTATAAAAATATACTTGAGACCCTCACAGTAAGCCATTCATTTAAATTCACACAGTACCTACAGTTTGCAAAACTTTTTTTTTTAATATCTTATTTGCCTCCCATATTCAAAATTCATTTAGTTACGTTACACGTCCGTGTTTGGGTCACAGACAGACAGAGAGACACACGAGTGATCCTTTATGGGTTCCGTTTTTCCTTTTGATGTACGGAACCCTAAAAACGAATCCAAACACCACACAAAACATCTGTTTTTTTTTTTCAAGAGTGTACTAGTATGCTGTATATCCCGGCTGCAGCATCAGAGCAAGAATTCTATAATCTTGTATAGTTATATTGCATACATAGGTGTTTCAAATTTTAGGTCACACACATGTTTGAAAGTAAAGTAAATACCCATTATGCGTCTAAGATCTCTATCGCAGCTAACAAAAGAGCCAGAGCCAGCCAAAATTAGTTCAGCCGTTTCAAGGTCATCCGACCTTGAAACGGCTGAACTAATTTTGATTAAACATGTCTAAGAACCACCGCTAGAAACCTAATTTCAAATAAAAAAAAAACCGCATCCAAATCGGTTCCCCCGTTTAAGAGCTACGGTGCCACAGACACACACACACACACATAGCGGTCAAACATATAACACCCCGCCTTTGCGTCGGGGGTTAAAAAGAATAATCGTAAGCATCGTCATCAAGACAGGATAACAAGATCAGACAAGATATTACCAATCACAACAGGAAATATGACAGTTTTACTACAGTTACTGATGTCTGAACTATCCTGGCATATGTCCAGGATACTTCAAGACGATTCTATGATGAAGATATTCATAAAAAAACGCTAACACCAGAAACATTACTATCCACTGGTATTGCTATCACTGCTGATGCTTCTAAAATAGAGGAAACGAATGTAGGAAATATCCTAGTAATAAAAATTTGTTAGCAAAAGACAGCTGACATACCTTGTAATAAAATATTATATTTATTAGTCTGTTTTCATTGATCCTATTTGAGGATTATAATTCGGGTAATAAGGGTTCTGTTAGATCAGCAAAAAGCTAACGGAAAACTGAGTTTTCAGAACGATTGATGAAGTTGAAAATCTGTGTGTTAGTACACAAACAGGAAAGATAATATTGTTAGTTTTGTCCACAAGTGTTTGCATTCAGAGAGTGATAATAGCCGTGAAAGAAGAAAATGAATAGGTACCTATATTTTACTCAGTAGATACCAAATAATATAATACATTGGTCTCATAATCGACTACAAATTTAATTGGGTACCACACTAACTATCTAAAAACTAAGATCTATCCTGGGTAGAATAATCATACTTAAACATAAAATGCCATATAAAACTTTAAGACTACTATATCTAAGCCCTAGCTGACTCCATAATTAGTTATGGTCTCAGTAGCTATGGGAGAACATACAAAACTAATTTAGATAAAATTTACAAACTACAACAACGAATCCTCAAAAATATTGTACCACCTAAAATTAAAACTAAATACCAAAATGATTACTCTGAACTATTTCATTATTGCAACATATTGCCAATACAAAACATGACAAGACTTTCAATACTAAAAGATGAATATGTCAATATAAATAATTTAAATAGAAGAACACGTCATCCTAAATTAAGAATTTAGCTAACATAAAAACTTTTACCTTGCCTAGATGTAACAATACATATGGTATGAGAACATACACCTACATACTACCAAAAATAATAAATCAAGTTCCTGCGGACATACAAAGTGAATACCTCTGTTACCTTAAGAAAGCAAAAAGCTAATTAAAAAAACATTTCCTGCAAATTACAAACTATGAGTATATACTTTAGTTTGATATACTTACTACCATTTTTAATTGTGCTATTATTATATTATATAATAAGTAATATATAAGTAGTATAATAAGTAAGACTATTTTGATTTTTTGTAAGTAAAACTTAAAAACACATAGAATTGTTTCTAGTAGCATATTAGATATATATTTTCCGAGCTCACTAGCCATATATAAGCCATCAAAGGCTTCTGTGGTTTTTTAACATACAATGATTTAACTCTGCGATATACATTTTGAACATTCATAAAAAAAAAGAAGAAACAAGACTGTATTTCTATACAAATCCTTTATTGTTACTTTATCATTTCACCCATAAAAACTAAACAGAATTGCTCGCTACTACCTAAGTCTTGTCAAAAGAAAAACAACACTTAGGTATATTCCTTTTCACATAAAACACAAATCGCATTAACTTCTTCAATCTCAACATTTATCGCAATAGTACTTACAAAATAATTCTCTTCATAGTGGGAGCTATTGTGTTTCGAGTTTATTTCCTACCTCATTTTTCAAGGAGGATCAACAGGGTCAAACAGCGTCTCGTCTATTGTCTGTGACGTCAACGTGTGGGCTCATTGTGGTATCGCCCTACTTGCCAAGTCCCTAGTTTGTGTTCCCCGTCCGAATGTCCGAGACACTTAGTGCACTCAGTTTGACGGCCTCTTGAGTTCTAGCTTGGATTAATCTGGGAATCAAATTGGAAATTGATTGAGGACTTATTTGATGAAGAATATTGGGAGTAGTCTGGTTCCGGGCTTTAACATGTACAAATACAACACTTGAGTATATATATGAAGCAGAAGCTAAGCATTGTAGCCAGCAAGCAATGCATATTGCATGGAAATGGACACTTTGTGTGAATATTTTTTCACAGCACCAAAAATATCTTTATAATACCACTAATATCTGATAATAACGGTGGTGGAGAAAACTTTAAGAAACTCACTGATAGATATTGTCAGTTGCAGTTGCTCGCCAGGACGCTTGTTCCATATGCTCTATCTTCCATTCTGTCACAGTCCCCTTGAAAAAATATAGCAATACCTAGCCATCCTCATACAAACACCAAAACGTCAGGGAGTTGGTATTACAGTGTAAAAGACAGCTAAAAGCCCTCCCTAAAAATCACCAAAACAGACCCCAAATAAAAGTTAACGCTGATCTCTGTTGCGGTTCGTCCGAAAAAAATGTCGTACGACACTTAAAACATCCGAACACGGACCGAGAAAATTAAATGGCGGCCGAATAATAATAAAAATGAGTGTTTGTAACACAATGGGTGTGCCTGCGCTCATACAGTTTGGCGACCAGAGAAGGAAGGTCATTCAGAAATATTTCGACTACACTGACATGCTCTCAGAGACTCACACTAATACAACCTGTTGGAATCTATGCGAGAATTGTGACATAAAATAAATTGGCACAGAAAATCGGCTCCAGACGAAGGGCGAAAATGCACGCACATATAGCCACGCTTCATGTATTTACTTGCGGCTGGCATTCAACTGAGTTAAACCAAGATTGTCGTGCGCACGCATGTGTGCTTGTGCCTTTTTGACTCGTTGTATGGAGCCAACCTTCTGTACCTATCTACATATTTTGTGATTGCTGTTCCTATTCGTCTTTGTCCGTGTGTGGGATAATGTCATGTATTCAGTTCCTATGTATGAGTTTTAACGTTGCTTGTGTTGAAGTGAATTTCATCCACGTTATCACCGAGATGACCCTTCCGAGTACAATGACCAGTGTCCATTATTAACGGACGTGTATACAGCGGACAATGTTTGAGAAAACTTCGAAACTCTTTTGAAATCAGATTTTATCGATGGGGTTAAAACGCTTACTGGTTTTGTAATTTGGGTGTAGTACCAGTTTGTAGCAATGGGCAATGGCCTTATACGATACGTATTACTGGCTGACATTCTATTGCTCAAGCAAGTATAGAACTGCCTTTTAAATAAATAAAAAATATAGTTCGTGTTTTTTTTTTTTTTTGTTTTAGGGCTCAATTCGGTCTGAGCTAGAGGATAGGCAGAGTAAATAAAATAAGTGCGCCTTTTTCCGAATATTGTATCGATCCAACTTATAATTACAAATTACTGTACTGCGTTACCATCTATCATTAAGTAGTTTAGGTATAGCTACCCCCCAGCGGAGTTGGAATCTCCACGGTACCTATAAAATCAAGACGAAACGACTGCATTTCTGGTAAAGGTAAAATTAATAATAATTATAATATTCTGGGACATTATTCACACACGGTCATCTGATCCCGAACTAAGCAGACCTTGTACGATGGAAACCAGATAACTGGTATACTACATACACTACTTTTTGTTTTGTAAATACATACTTATCCGCTGTGCTGAACCGCTCTGCTAACCCGCGCGCGGGGTAAACCGTTGAGCGCCCCACCCGCGGACGCCCGCGGTAATCTTATAAACAAAACCGATTTGCATCGTAGCTTCTTGGAATTTTGTGACCGTTGAATGTATCTTAGAATGATAGTGAGTAGGGCTTTATAGTAATCGTTTCGTTTGAAAGTATGACTTGTTTTCATTTTCAAAATTGGTTGTAAAAAATAACAAAACAATTTTTAGTTACACTTTCAAAGAAATGACTCTAGTAAAAAAAAAAACAAGCGATGACCTATATGTTTTAAAATGCATGGTGTGTTTATTCTTAGCACGAAACATAAATAAAACCACTTACCTTAATACAATTTTCATTAATTACAAGCATTCCAATTTGAACAAAAACCTTTTGTTTATAAAAAGATTTGCAAATACAGACTAAAATTAATCTTTCCATAGATGATTGACTAGATGCATAGAGGGTTGACGTACCTCAAATTCCTCGGAAATAGATAGTGCATCAAACTAAATGTATGGAATTATAAAAGTACTCCTTAATAGTGGTGGAACAAGGTTCAAACCAAAAGCAGATTTGCGTGGGATGACTTTACTCCCACGAACCACTACTTAAATAAAAAATGGGATGAATTTCATCCCATGTGTAATTAGCGGTTATATATATATAATTACACCCAAACTCAGGACAAACAGACGTGTTCATGCATACAAATGTTTGTCCTGGATGGGAATCGAACCCACGACCTGCGGCATGATAGGTGCTTAACCAACCACGCCATCTGGCCTGCCTAAATGAATGAAAATCACGATTCTATTTTATCATTTTTGAATTCTTGTATAGTAAATAAAATATTAACATGTTATTCGGCAATACTTGAACATTTAAATCATAAAACTGTGAACTGTGATGTGCGAGAACTGTGTAAATTGTTCAATTAATTTAAAATAATTAATTGTAGTCAACACGTAAAAACTTTTGGAAAATATAGGAAAGAAGTTCCCTAATGTCTTGTGACCAGTATCAACTGAAATAAGGAGCCATTTAAATAGACAAACACGAATAATAATCATTATGACGCAATCATAAAATTCCCTGTTGATTCCGATGTTCCAACAAATTTTTAGTTGGAATCTTTCGCAACGAAATTGTACCGATGTTATTGCTCTGAAACGTGTCCAGAATATATTTATAAGCTACAAAAGGTCGGTTTAATTATATCTGAGCCCAAAACTCATTACATGGCTTGGTAATTTTTTGCATAACGATTTCATTTTGTAAGGTTTATATTTTAGCCTAATTAATATGATTAGCAAATACTGCCTTGCTTAATATGTAAGCTTAAACAATTCTTTTACATAGAAGTCACGCGATGGAATTCCTTAAAGGTACAGCTAACGTATTTAAAGTACCTATACTTACAACTTATAATTCTTTTTTGTGAGTAAGGTTACTGAACGTACCTACTGAAGTCACAACTCATACTTAAACTAAACTAGCTTTTGCCCGCGACTTCGTTCGCGTGTTTCTCGTTGCCCAACCCATCCTGTCGCATTGCAATGCGACACTCTCTCACGATCTCTTGCCCGTACTTATTACTTCGTTTTTGCCTAGCGTTCTTTTTTACTTATTTTTTTTCTTTTTGCTCGGCTCCTAATGGTTCTAGCGTGTTGTTAAATAGACTATAGCCTTTCTCAAGAATTGGTCTATCAAATGCAAACAGATTTTTTTTTAATCCGACTGGTAGTTACAGAGATGAGTGCGTTCAAACATACAAACAAACAAACTGTTCAGCTTTATTATTAGAGATATAGAATATAGATTACTTACTAGATACTCTAATCTTAGGCTATATTTGGAAAAACTAAATCTTTAAAAAAAAATTACAAAACAAAAAAACAACCGACGACGTCCAAAAACAGTACAAAGTGAAAAATAACTTAATATCGGCAGTCGGTGTCTTTGGTTTTGCATTTTGGTTTTTTGCCACCGACTTCCGATTTTTTGGAAATCGTTTTTTGTAAATAAGTTTTTTTTTTTTTTACTTTTTAGTTATGGTTCTGTGTTTGCTGGTAAACCAGAAGTGACACTGTTGTGACAACTGACAGTCCTCTTTCTATGATCAATGGTCGATATATGTTTTACTGTCATTGTTTACCGATTTAGTTACTCTGTGCACAAAGCACAGAGTAACTAAATCGGTAAGACGCCAAATTGAAAGTCGATAAAAATAATTGATAATTATCAATTACCACCATAGTATACATTTAAATGAATTATCTGTATTTTTCCGAATTCTACGGATTATTCTTTTTTTTTTTTTTTTGAGGTAGTGTACACAGACCTGGCCCATTTTGAAATATCTCCTTTGAAGTTACTTTGCAAGCCTTTGCAACAATAAGAAATCTTAAAAATACTAGTAGTGTAGGGAATGACGGTATTTCGACTAAAGTAATCAAAGCAGTAAATGAAGATATATCTCATCATTTAAGTCATATTCTGAATCTTTGTATACAAAGTGGGACATTTCCGAAAGACCTCAATTTGACAATTATCAAACCTATATTTAAAAAAGGTAATAAACAGTTAATAGAGAACTACAGACCTATAGCACTAATTTCTGTATTCTCAAAAATCTTTGAGAAATATATTTACAGTCAAATCAGTACCTATCTAGAACAAAATGAAATTCTATGTGATGAGCAAAAAGGCTTCAGGAAAAATAAAAACATCAATATGGCGGTCTATGACTTTTTATACGTAGTTTCTTCAAAAGTTGACAAATCTTTACCTGTTTCTTCTATCTATTGTATCATGCATCTTTATCTTTATCTTGATACGGTATTTAGCGATATGAGCGCTTCGAAGTTTACAAAAGGCTCTTTAAGCGATTTTTATGAAGGCTTTTACGATTTGTAAAGAACAATTGTAAGCGAGGTAAAAATATATTTCCCTTTAAATCATCGAGCTTTGTTTACTTTACCTATTAAACCTTTTAAAGGAGATTTGTTTTATAAATTTTGGATTTTTTACTCGGTAAAAGTGTTTAATTTTCTTGTGTATTAGTCTTCGCTTTGCGCCAGTAGAAGGAAAGAACGTACGAGAAAGTATGTTGTGTTGCTAAGCGATAATACTCGTCTGGCAAAAAGAGTACGTAATATCTTTATTTCGTAGATATACAACACGGCAATAAAACAATGAGTTTTAAACTGATATAAAAAAAAGTTGGGAAGAAGTTTTATCATACATTTGCTTTTACAATTTTGATGGAGTTACATACAAAAATAAAAGTCATGGGACACCCGGTTGGAACGAAGTTCCGAAGTTTTTTTTTTTTTTTATCCTGTACTTTCCTACTGCTGGGCAAAGGCCTCCCCCAACTCAAACCAGCCCTCACGGTACGCTAGGTCAGGTCCAGGTCATCCCACCACCTCTTTCTGGGCCGGCCTCGGCGGCGCCATCCATCTTCAGGTACCCAAAGTATGGAGACTTGCCCAGCGGTCATCGCTGTTTATTAACAAAAAGTGAATAGGCTTCTTCTGGGTAAGCTCACTCTATCGTAGACTTTCTCTCTGCCACCTCTGACCTAGACTATAGTCAAGAGCAAACCCATCTCAAATAAAAAAGTAAATAAAAAACAAAAAAATTTGACACTTGAAACTGACACTAACAGCATAACCCTTTCAGTTTCAGACACTTCAACCGGACATGTTTAGTTTACTTCTACACGTAGTAAAGTGAAGTGTAAACTGATGCATAAAATACTATGTGAGTTTCAGACATGGTGTACAAAACCATACCAACCCTGTGATTACCTTCCAATCAATATTATATTTTAAAAGCGTCATTATTCTACCTTAATATTTTGTTCGTAAACGTTATTCAAAAGTGATATTAAGGAAGCAAGCCATAAAAGTTATAGTCGGTTATCTATTGCAGCAATTATTTATTAATTGGTGTATATTTATACGCCGTTTTAAGGTAACAGTGGCTATCGAATGGGACTAAGTGATGGATGACGAGCGGTCAACGCGAAGCACCAAACGCTTGTTATAATAAATTTATTGATTAATTTATTTTATTTCTTTTGCAGGCTTTACTTTTCACAGTATATTTTATAAAATAAATAAATAAATAAATTTCATTTATTCTCAGATAAATAAAATACAAATAAATAAAATCAAATCATGTCACATCAAAATAATACAATAATAAAACGAATAAAATAAAATAAAATATATATAATAAATATATAATGCAGCGAAGTAAAATAAATTTGTCGTAAATTTTTGTTAGGTCCTACGACTTACAGAGTACAATCACAGGACCAGGGTAAAAGTAATTTTAGTCAGTAAGATGAGAGTCTGACAGACTCATCGACGATAGAAACAGGTACTTACCAATATTTTGGCAGCTTGGCTCATCGCCGCAAGGTTGCCTGCTTGTCGGTCTTCTACAGATTGTACTTCGGTAAGTGTGCTCAAGTACTCCACGACCTGATTTCACCGGCCCCCTTCTACCATCGGACATCTAGACGCACTGCCAGTTACCATCCTTACCTAGTTGCCATTCCACCAATTCGCACTAAGCGATTCCACATGTCTTTTATAATGCGCACAGCAAAAGAGTGGAACTCACTACCTGCGTCTGTGTTTCCGAGCGCCTACAACCCTAATCTCTTCAAGTGAACAGGCTTCTTTTAGGTAAGTTCACTCCATCGTCGACTTTGTCTCTGTCACCTCTGACCTAGTCTAGAGTCAAGAGCAAACCCATCTCAAATAAAAAAATAAAAAATATTTGATTCCACAAAGAATGTCATTATTCTCTTGCCCATAACACAATTTATTTTGGGTCGGCGTAATGTGTGTTATTTTTCTATACTTCTCTAAACCGCTGTGCTGAACCGCTGTGCTCACCCGCGCGCGGGGAAAACCGTTGAGCGCCCCACCCGCGGTAATCTTGTAAACAAAACCGATTTGCATCGTAGCTTCTTGGAATTTTGTGACCGTTGATTTTTTTTTAGAATGCTAGTGAGTAGGGCTTTATAGTAATGTACATACGTTTCATTTGAAAGAATGACTTGTTTTCATTTTCAAAATTTTGCGTGGGATGACTTTACTCCCACGAACCACTACTTAAATAAAAAAATGGGATGAATTTTATCCCATGTGCAATTAGCGGATAAGTGGTCATACCAGTAGTCACCTCTTTTCTAGTCATATCATCTTTCACGCAGTCAGAAAGTGTTAGATAACAATGTAAGAAACTTATTCAACATCGCCCCCGCTGCCACACTTCACTAACTCCCTAGCCAACTTAACCGTCACGCAAGCACCCGCTTCTTTAGGCTCAGCGATTATTTAACAATAAATTATTCGTGCCACAATAAATTTACATATTCAGAATCGCCCTCCGTTGAGTAGTAAATAAATAACGTTTCGTTACCTTCTCACTTCGTCATAATTGAGTGGTAAGGTGTATTGACTCGGGCGTTCGTGACCGAATGAATACGGAGAATGGTCTTTGAATTGGATTATAATAAAATTAATATAGTCCTGATTTTTATGCTTTCTTAAAATATATTTCTAGCCAAAATTAGATTCTAAATAATATATATTAATAAATACATTTATTCAAGTAGAAAGTAAAAATGATTTACATTAATTACAATCGATTAAAACTTTTCTAACTGTAATGTAGACCTGTCAATCAATTTACATCAAACATTTCAAATGAAGAGAGGAGCTCGTGGCTAAGTAATAACAGCCGCACGGGTCGATCCATCAGGTTATGCTACGCTTGCCGGGGTTGGTCCGGGGATGGGTGACCATCTTATCATACCGAGATTCCACCGTACCTCGGAAAGCACGTTAAGCCGTTGGTCCCGGCTGTCATTCGTGCATCTTCGACAGTCATTACGGGTCGTCAGAAGTCTGAAACTCTGACAACCAGTCTTACCAAGGGGTATCGTATTACCCAGTAACTGGGTTGTGGAGGTCAGATAGGCAGTCGCTCCATGTGAAATAATGTATTCAGCTGCATCCTGTTAGACTGGAAGCCGACCCCAACATAGTTGGGAAAAGGCAGGCAAATTGCAGATTGAAAATTTAAAAAGAAGACAACAATAAATTTATTAGAAGCTAAATTAAAAAGAAGATATAATATTGTCAATGACTTGACGAGAAATTATTATTTATGTATATGATTTTAAAACTAAATTAAAATAATATTATAATTTATTTAATTACGGCTAGAATTCTATTTTGTACACGCTTAATTATAGCTGTACTCTAAAGTCAATATTCCTCAATACTTTAGTCTTCTTCAACAAATGCATATCGGGGCGAAGGCGACTGGGTTAAAGATTTTGACACTTATTTTTTCCCGCTGTATTCACAAGGGATTACAATTAAAAATTATATTTTGTAGATACTGAGATCGTTATCAAAGTACTTACCCGCAAGAACTATGATTACAACATAAATCTTTTTAGAACTTCATATTAATACATATCAATCTTATAAGGGCTGAGCATGAAGGTCTACGAAGCCTAAATACTTTATTAAACTTACTTATTATACCTTTACATAAAAAATAAGAATTTTCTTTAAACATTCAACTTATAATTTATTCATGGTATGGCAGCACGCAAGTTCACGATGTCGATTTTCCTTTTTAGGGTTCCATACCCAAAGGGTGCCAACGGAACCCTCCTACTAAGGCTGCGCTGTCCGTCCGTTCTGTCACAGGGCTGTATCTTTTGAACTGTAATAGGAAGACATTTTAAATTTTCATAGATTATGAACTACTATGGCCGCTATAACAACAAAATAAAGCTAAAAACTAAAGCGGTCCCCATACATGGAACGTGTTAAATAAATATACAGGGTGTAAGTGTAAACAATGGCCACCTTTTAAGGGGACATTGAACTCATCATTATGAACATCTTTTAGTATGGGACCAAACTGAAATCGCAAAAAAGAAATTCAGATGTTTAGTACATTTATGTTCGCATAATTGGTCAAAATGTAGGGAGCAGCTGATTTTTTTTGCGATTTTAGGTTTGGTCCCATAGTAAAAGTTTTTAATAGTGTTAAATATTGTACGGTGGTACAGAACTCTTCGTGTGCGAGTCCGACTCGCTCTTGGCCGGCTTTTTATACATTCATTTGGTTAAGAAATATGAACTAGCGAAGGGTTATTTTTCATTAGGTACATTATTATTGCGTAGACTAAAGTTATTTTCTGATTTACGATATTAAGGTACAGTCAGACGAAAAATATAATTAGGTTATTCGGCAACTCCACGTCAATGCGCGTATTTTGTGTAAAAAAATATATTTATATCTTTTTGTGAGTTATGTTTCGATACTGATTGATCCACACAGTTCTTAATAATGGGATGGGACTTTCGTCTTTTGTAGATGTAAAAATAAAAATTTGTTAAAAGTGGATGTGTGACAAATAATAAAGCCATGGCACGACATACATACTAATGAAAAAAAAACAATCAAATAATTTATAATTTTCACTTTTTCAGATATTTTTTGCAATAACAGTTACAGAGAAAAAAAAACAAATCGTTTTCCAAAAAAAAAGACGCTACAAAGTGAAAAATAACTTTAATTTCGGAAGCCGGTGTCTTTGGTTTTGTATTTTCGTTTTTTGCCACCGAATTCCGGAAATTAAAGTTATTTTTCACTTTGTACTGTTTTTTTTTGTTTTTTTTTTTGTAAAAAAGTTTTTATCTATTACGTTTTAGTTGTGTTACCTACCCTACACAAATTCGATTACCACTACGTGCAAAGAAATTAGACCATCATCCACAAGACTAAATGGGAAAAATACCTATTAATGAAGCTAAACTACCCAATCAAAGTTAATAAATTTTACATCGGACAAACTTCGAGGTATGGTATATACCCGAATTAAACAAAAATCTTTCAAATGCGACTACTCTGTAAAATGTTATGCGTGGTCGTACAAAAAAAAAAAAAACAAAAAAAAATATAAACTCGTACGTGTCTACTTGAGAAATTCCTCCTTTTTTTCGACGTTTAAAAAAGGGTTGGGTACAATTTACGTTTCGATAACAAAAAGAAAATCTAAGTACTTAGACTAAACTAGATTCTAAGTGTCAATTATACCCATTTGTAAAGGCTTCATTTATGAAGTGAAAAAAAGAAAATGATAGACAATCTAAAACGATAATAGGTTGGTATCAAAAACCAGATAACTAACATTCCTTATATCAAGAATATGCTTGGAACGCCTACTGTACCTACATACGTTATTTAGCCATCCACCAGCAAAACGTTTATGACAAAGCATTGAATTCTTTAAGAACGAGTTTGAAGGGCTATCCGTGGTTAACCTCCTAATTAATAAATTGCACTGATAATAATTAGCTACCATTTACACTGTACATTCAAGGAACTTAATTGTTGAGAAGATTAACACAGTTCGACAATTTGCCGTGTTGTAGTCATTACATAATGACTGACAAAGAATGACAATCGTGATTTATTATCAATTTATAAATCAATCCAGTTATCTAATCATTTCTTGACTTTACCTTATATTCCACAGGGTTCTTTTTATTGTCCTACTGTCCTCTTCTCACACAGATAAAGCACGAGCATTTATCAGTACGGTTGGACAAGATGGGTTGGCGATTTCAAACTTACTATTATAGATGCGAAAGTGAGTTTGTTTATTACGCTTTCACTATAAAACGGCTGAGCGGGTTTGAATAAAATTTGGCATATGGGTAGACGATCATCTGTAAAAGGACATGGGTTACTTTTTATTCGGGATACGATAGACGATAGTAATCTATAAAGACATAGTATACCTGTGTATTTTTATCAGGGTACGTCTATAGGTGCGTAGCCCTGACATACTTTACACGCGATCACTCCTCTTCACCTGCCTGTTAATCCCTAATTTATTTAAGGGGTAAGCACCTTATTCTATTCACACTTCCCCCTGACTTAAAGCCCCCTTAAGTCAAAAAACCTCATTGACACAAGGTATAAGCCCCTAGCTCGCGTGACCACAACCGCGGGATCTAATATACTGGCCCACTTAGCCAATTATCGTAGGAGTTGACGTGTTGGCGCTGTGATGGTTCAATTAAAACCAATAATTGTTGGCATTTTTACTGGTTTCAACTGAATAATAAAAATATTTGTACGTGTTTGTTTGTTTTAATGACCGTTTGTAATTTAAATGCTTGAAATAGAACAGATACGTATAAATCCTACTTCTTCTGGCTTTGGTTTAGGCTTGATTGCTTTAATTCTAATAGTGTTCCCACTCTCAATTAGTTCTCCCAGTATCCTTGCAAGCATCAGCATAACTTTGGACTAAATCACCAAAGTACATTTAATATGTAATTCGCACCTTCGGTAAGACAAGGGCACAACTGTACTTTTTGTGGTTTTACAGGAGAGCCATTTTGAGTTTTTTTTTTTTTTTTTATTCAATACCATATTATTTTGCTCATATCACCTTGAAGTGATTGACCTTTGCATGAAATAAGCCCTATACTTTTGTGATTCGGTGCATGTACTTTACAGGAGTTAAATATTTTTTAGATAAAAGGGAATTTTTAAAGCACTTTAGTGTATTTAACTGACTTTTTGAAATTTTGACATTTATGGCCTTGTCTTACTGAAGGTATGGATTGTGTCCAAGTGAGATTGACTAACAATTTTAGAAAATCCAAAATGTCACAATACAACAGGATTTATATACAGTAAGTAGGGTGCACGTAATTGGTCACACTTTGACATTGGTAATAACTGTAAGGATCTCCGAAAGGGTTCTTTTACTTTCTCGGGATCTATACTAATAAATAATAATCTGACTCGTTAGACTGTGTTATATTTAAAGAACTTTTCTAATTATATCTTTTTAAAACCAACGCGCCTGTATTGGCCGAGGGGCCCCGTCTCGCTGACGTCTCCATAGAACCAAAACTATCCCTTTTTAATATAAAAGTGACCGAACAAACATCATAGATATCGCCAGCCTGATATAAATTGACAGGGGATTGAATGAGACCTCGTAACCTAGTGTAGTGCGGAGTTTCAATAGTGAGAGGCCAGCTTATACTGGTTTGTTACCACTGACGTGCAGCCTACCGTTCAATCTAATTTTCCTTTTAATTAGATTCCTCTCTTCGTATTTTAATTTAATCCAGACAAACTTTTTATACTAGGAAATAAACAGAGCATTACAGAATTCCAAGCTACAGTTGTCGAAGCTCATAATGAAAGTTTCTTCTTATTATCGCGGAATCGCCAACATTTATAGCCAATGGAATGCTGCAGTCGAAAACCCGATCAAAGGGGTGGCTTGCGAAATAGTTGAAGGCCGGTTTGAACTGGTTCTAGCCGGTGGAATCCTGTTACATCGTGTAGTACAAGTTGAGGGATGATAGTTTTTCATGGATTTTATTTATAGGCATATCTTTCTTCACAAGCTGCCAAAAAACATAAATAACTACAGTAATAATACCATGTAGCTTTTGCATTTTTAATGTGAATCTAAATTTAGTTCGTGAAAAATAACGATACATAACATTCCACCTAAATCTCATACTAATATCCCTGCCACTGCTACAACAGAGACAAACAAAATAAACACGTTAAAACAGAAACATCTAAACTCAAGGAAGCTTCCAAATCCGATCGTCATATCTAACATGCCGTAAAAACATCCATGTGAACGTTTCCCAGCAAAAACCATCAGGAGATTGAAAACGTCACTCTTGTAGTGCGACACTCCACATTCGATGAGACAATTTGTCAATCAATATGGGATTTTGTGTATCATATTTTTCACTTTCTGTACCCATTTTTTCCCATATCCTACAATTTAGATGCGATATTGAGATTGTTGTAGGAAGGTAAGTGAATTCTGTAATATCGGAAAATTCCCAAAACATCAATGTTTATTTATTACATTCTTAATAGCTTTTTGCCCTTGGTTGTCATTTTGTCAGAATTATAATACTTTCGACCACTTGACAACGACACTTCACACTTGATTGGACCATTTATCAATAATAACGGGATTTTATAAGCTTTTATTTAGCTTGCAATGTTTGTATGTATGTAAGTATGTTCGCATCAAATTTTGCAACTAAATTTTAAAGCAATTATCCTCAACCGATTGAGATGACATTTCGCATCCACGTTTATAGATGACAATGCATGGTAAGCTACGTGACGTCATTCTAAATTTATGGCGGACGGCCCAAGATGGCGGACTAATTATTTTTTCTGCACTGAAAGGGTTTGCTGAGAAGAATACGAAAAAAAAAAATTGTAAAAATCTTTTAAAAACAAGCTTTTATAGTACTAAATAAAACTTACGTAAACATAGAACTTTAATATTTTCTTAAAAGCTTGAGGCTTATCTTTAAGCGTAAGAATAACGTTCAAGCCTCAAACTTTTAAGAGAATATTAAAGTTATAAGATTACATAAGTACTTACATTTTTGTATATCACATTTTTTACTTTCTGTGGGCATTTTTTCCCATGTCGTTGACATTTGATGCGGTTTTGAGATTGTCGTAGGTAAGAAAATCTATAGTCTAGTAATCTTTATGGGATTTTGTGTATTATATTTTTCATTTTCTGTGCTCATTTTTTCCCATGTCCTAAATTTTCGATGCGATTTTGAGATTGTTGTAGGTATTTTTTTTTTCTTTAGTGGGATTTGGTTAGTTGGATGAAGAATGTATGATTGTAAAATTTTAATTCTTAAAATAATGAATAATATGTATAAGTATATAAAAAATCGGCCAAGTGCGAGTCGGAGTCGCGCACGAAGGGTTCCGAACTATCTATCTAAAAAAACGGCAAAAAAAATCATGTCTGTTAAAATGTGTAATGTGTAAAACGGAACCCTTATAGGATCACTTGTGTGTCTGTCTGTCCGACGGACCAGAAACGTAAATAAATGAATTTTGAATATGGGGGGTCAATTTTGGGGGCAAATAAGAAAATTAAAAAAAAAGTTTTGCAAACTGTACCCTGTGACATATCAGATGAAAGGGCTTACTCTGAGGGTCTCAAATATATATTTTTTTATAATTTTAAAATAAACTGTTTTAAAGTTATTTAAGAAAATATACAAAAATTGACCGTTAACCGACCGAGCTCCTGCAGCATTCCTTTACTTATATACTGTTTTGTAGCATTTTACAAATATTTGTTTATTTATCATTGCTTAGTACTTTTTTTGTCATTTTGCCATAATACTTTCATTCACTTGACTTTGACACTCCGTGCTCGATGAGACAATTTGTCAATCAATATAGGCATTTGTGTATCATATTTTTCAATTTCTGTGCTCAATTTTTCCCATGACCTACATTTTTAATGAGATTTTGAGAATGTTGTGGGTAAGTGAATTTCGTTAGATACTCTTTTGAAATATATGGAAATCGTCAATTTAACGCAGTGTTAAGTTATTTCTTCATTAATAATTGCTTTTTACACTCGGCTATAATAATGGGATGCTTTGAACCCGTTTGAACCACTTGATTATGACACTCCACACGCTATTAGATAATTAAAATTTGACAGAACTTATAGGATTTTGTATATCATATTATTTACATACTATGTCCATTTTCTTCCCATAATGCGATTAGTCATTTTGTTATTAGTTTTCTTGTTTGAGCAGTTACCACGGTTCTTTGGATAATTTTCTGTTTACAGTGTTAAAATCGAAGCCCACTCTTTATAAAAGGCTATGTTGGAATACTTTAAACAATAATAATATAATAATATCCTGAGACATTTCCTTTGACATACGGTCATCTGATCCCAAACTAAGCAGAGCTTGTACTATGGAGACCAGATAACTGATATACTACATACACTACTGTTTTTTTTTGTAGTGAATACATACTTATATAGATAATTACAAATCTTTCATCAACTATAACAGTTCTTACCTATACGTTCCCGTTTATTTTACTCGTATATCCTATAAGTAATAAGTAAAATTATTGTAGTTTTATTTTTATCGCTGTAGTCCATCACTTAGCCCATTTCATAACCACTAAAACTTTCGTTAGGAATGCTCTGAAGTGGTTCCCATGGTTTTTGAATTATAAAATAAAGCTTTTGTTTTACTTATATTCTATTAAAATACTAACTTAATTATTACATTGTACATTGTGTAATGTAGTATTGTGTAGTGATCTAGTTTTACCCTCGTACAATCTTATCGGAGGATAATTGGTAAATTGTAAGGACCGGTTTTAACTCAAGCAATGGTTAAACATAGTAAGTAATGGTTGAATTTTGATATATATATAATCATGTTAGCTCATTTATATGAAAAAATGGTAACTAATGGCATAACTCATTCATGTTTAGCCTTTCACATTTAGCCAAAACTCAACCATTAGTTACTATGTTTAACCATTGGTTGAGTTAGCTACGGATCAAAAAACCGGGCCCTTAAAATATTCGTTAGTATCGTTAATTGCTATCTGTTTCTGCATTAATAAATTTGCAGCAAAATACCGTGTTTTAATTTTCTTAGTTCATCATTATATACTCATGCCCTTATCCTAATTTACAATATTTAGGGTTGACACAATACGTCTTCTGCTTCTCCCATATGTACATCTGGATCAGCCGCCGTTTCAGTGTTTACTTCTTCCTAGTCATACATAATATGTGCAAAACGCATATACATACGTATTATGACTGAACTCGATGCATCCACATTTTGCTTGGTCTGCCGCTTTTTTCTGTTATATTTTTCTTAATGACTTACATTATTTTAATTTTTAAACCCAGTTTCGGTTCCATTATGACGTCAAGAATATCCCGTTCCATTTTTCCAAATTTCCGAATCCGCAATAGGATTTCGGTATCCTTCCATTTTAATTAGTTTTATTTCGCAAATCCGACTTACCCGTACAGATCTTATAAAACGTTCTGGCCGAACAATTTTAATGAAAGGATTTACACCATCAATTCATAAGAAACTTGTTTAATTTATAAGTCAAAATTGTGTTTTAACAAAGTGTAAAGCGTCTAGTAGTCAATCGGGGAGGAACGAACTTAAATTTTATTTGTCAACCACGAACTCTTTTTAATTGGGATTAGTAGATATTAAAATATTGAAGTTCGTTTTGGTTTTCTACAAATATGCTGAAGGAAGGATACTTTGGAAGGTCTTTGTCCACCTGTGGACGCCTTTCAGCAAAATGATGATTGTTTTTTTTTATGTTGTGGATTGTGGGTCTGATAAATGTCGCATTTTCTTTTCTAGTGAGAGCTGCATGGTCATGTATTAAACCAACATCATTTACCACCATGAAAATCTCTACAGTTAGAGGAGCTCGTGGCTAAGTAATAACAGCCGCATGGATCGATCCATCAAGTTAAGCTACGCTTGCCGGGGTTGGTCCGTAGATGGGTGACCATCTTTACATACCGAGACTCCTCCATGCCTCGGAAAGCACGTTAAGCCGTTGGTCCTGACTGTCATTCATGGATCTTTGGCAGTCGTTACGGGCCGTCAGAAGCCCGAAAGTCTGACAACCAGTCTTACCAAGGGGTATCGTATTACCCAGTAACTGGGTTGTGGAGGTCAGATAGGCAGTCGCTCCATGGGAAAAGGCTAGGCAGATTGATTGAAAATGTCTACAGTTACCTATTGAAATAACCCATGCAGGTACTCGTAAAATATATACCAGGTCGGTCACAACACTTCTAAAATCCCCACTTCCATGCACAAAGCACGATGAGAATTTGTTATTAATGCATGGGATTCCTCGCGGTGCTTTCCTCCACCGTCTGAATTTTAATTATTTTGCTGACCTACATTAATGCTGAAGGGTGTATTTTAAAATTTTGTAAAAAGGACAGGAATATTACGTTTCACGCTGAAAATTTCCCTGTGATGGTCAAAAATGCTTTTTTGTTTCAGAGGGAATGTTTTAAAGTTTCAACGTACATAGAACAAAAAATAGCAAGTTAATATTATATTATTATAATTTCATACAAAAAATAAATACGCTATCCAAATACTGTTGACTTCAGAATATTCACAAATTAACAAACAAAACTGACTCCTGGAAACTGAAAAAAATAAACTCACATGGAGTGCCTAAAAAAGTCCCATGTCGGTCTAACTTTTCAGCCACAAATTTGTCGTTCACGAGATAAACAAAGCCTCTCCAGCGATACAACATGGAGTTGGCGCTATGAATATAAACAGTTAAATTAGGGGCACTCCGGACGGGCCCCTAATATGATATACAACATATGCGGATAATTTAATTTCACTCGCCGAATTTAGTGCCGTCCCTTGTCGGTGATAGTTTTTTTTTTTTTAATTCCGTACCATAGTTTAACTCGTTATGAGGATAAATGAAGAGTTTTACATTAAATGAATTGTGGAAAAGTTGATTATGAAGTATGATATTATAACATTTAAACACGATTTCGAAATATGAATAGTATTTTTCATAGAAAACTCGTCTTTCTTTGGTATATGTCTGGTGACACTCGACAGTGTGCCTTGGTACCGCCTTGTTGATCAATAATAATATTAAATAATATAGGTACACGGCATGTAGTTCATGCCAATAAACGAGAAGAAAAATACTTTTCACCCATAACTCTATCATATATCCACATATGATAAAACTCTTCGATTCGGGAAAGGATTCTCCACTTTGTTATGTATTGTACATTTTCTGAGACCGGATTGTAACCTTTCTTATCGGCTTTACAAAATCCAGCTGGCGGCGCTTTTCATGGTTGACACAAGGTTTCACTACGGCTACCGTTGGTAAAGGTGCACAAATTCGTCGTATCTCTGGGTACGAAATTTGATCCTGTATGATTTTCTTAAAAAGCATATTGACATTGACCTTATGAAATAGCTATTACGCGGCAAATTGACTGTCTATCAATCTGCTGAATTATTATATTCGTTGACTGGATAATATAAATGAAAGAGACAATGACATAAAAAATAATAGGTATAGCCGGTGTAAAAGGACTCTTAACAAGCCGTCACTTGTACTCATTCATGGTGATAATTATTTTGTACTGGACCATTCCTGGGGCTGTAGTCTCGATATAGATAGCGATCACTTTACGACTGAATTCGGTCGCAAAGTCCCAGTGGGGTCCCTAGACGGTCAAAATTGCTTGACAAGCACGAAAAAATCACTTACTGGTCAAGCAATTTTGACCGTCTAGGTACCCCATTAGAACCTTGCGACCGAGTTCGGTTGTAAAGCGATCGCTATCTATGTCGAGACTGTAGGCCCTGGGAACCTTCTGGTTACTGAGATATTGAAAGTCAAAATTGCAACTTTTTTTCATGATAACAAATCAATCTGCCTAGCCTCTTCACAACTATATTGGGGTCGGCTTCCAGTCTAACTAGATGCTGCTGCAGAACCATATTTTACATGGAGCGACTGCCTATCTGACCTCAACAACCCATATATTGGGTAATACGATACCCCTTGGTAAGACTGATTGTCAGACTTTCGGGCTTCTGACGACCCGTAACGACTGTCAAAGATCCACGAATGACAGCCGGGACCAACGGCTTAACGTGCTTTTCGAGGCGCGGAAGAGTCTCGGTATGTAAAGATGGTCACCCAACTACGGACCAACCCCGGCAAGCGTAGCTTAACCTGATGGATCGACCCGTGCGGCTGTTATTACTTAGCCACAAGTGATAACAAGTTTTAAATATTATAACTTAGCTTTGAATACCCCTACAACGCTTGTAACGTTGCATGCATTCATAAGCTCAATGTTTACGTGCGTTACATTGCGCGCTGCCGTAAACAGCGATTTTTCACACCAGCAATAAAAGTATTTTTCCAGCAATAACTTTTGCTCAGTGATACTTAGGTTGATATACAGAAAGCGTAGATAACAGCTATGTACTTTCTACACCTGTATATACTGTGTTTAATACTCCAATAACTGCAAGTACAAAGCCAAAAAATCACTGCGCATTAGTTTTAGCAATACTGTTTTTGTACGCCTTTGAAAATCGAAAAGAAAAAAACGCAAAGAAAACGGATTAATATTTTCTTAGAAATTCTTCTTCTTTTTATAGCAATTACATTTTTAATTAACTCGTTAATTAAAGATGTCTGTCTGAAGTAATAAAAATTCTGCTAACAATTCATGAGACGTACTGAGGTCAGTCCGAACGGATTTCTTTATGGATCTTATAAAATATTCTGACGTCAGTTTATAAAAACCCATGTATTTGAAATTCAGTGTCTATAGGACTGTATCTTTGACGACTAAAAATTACTGTTTCTAGTGGGAAATAAATAAATTAGTAATCTACTAATGCTATCAAACTAAAAGTAGTTATAATTTGCTTTATAAACACTACCTTGTGAATGTATTTGTATGTAAGTACTTTGACCCCCTCAACTGTCCGCTATATACTTAAGGAATCCCATAGGTTTTTGTCAATATGTGCTCGAATGTCAACCGACCCCCATAGGTTCACAGCTACTGTAATCCCGCGGTCGCCATTGCACGATGGTTTTTTTTACATTTATATACAGAATGAATTTTTCAAGTGGGTGTGGATGGTAAAATCCGAAACTATGAGGAATAGCGAATAGTAAGTACTCAAAGGAGTCTCGGGCTCGATTTTGATGAAAACTAAAACTGCATCATTGGATTTTTGAAAAATCAATATCAAGTTTAATAGGTAGGCAACATAAGAAAAATAAAAAAAAATATTTTGTTAAAAATGAGCTCTTTCCGTTAGTTTGCCGTATGTCATTACTTCCCAGAATTCGATCCTTATTAGCGACACTATCGAATGGTATAATAATACAATGTGTGTGTGTTTTTTTTTTCAAAATCAACAGGTTCGATTCCTGGCTAGAAATATTGATTTTTCAAAAATCCAATGATGCTGTTTTAGTTTTCATCAAAATCAGGCCCGAGACTCTTTTGTGTACTTTTCGCTATTCCTCATAGTTTCCAATTTGGCCATACACGCCCAGTTGAAAAAATCATTCTGTATATGATATACGTATAATATTATACGTATACATGTTTTTCTTACGCACACATGGTGTGCGCCAGACGCTTGAGGGGCAGAGTTTGGAATGGAGTCCATTCCATTTTCACAAAGAACATCATCTGCTCATACACATAACAAGCGAAACAGATTTCTATCTATTCCATTTCACTAAAATAATGCTATTTCTAAGTTTTAACAAGTTATCAACTATCTTTTGTGCTTGGCCACTGGCTGCGATCATGATAGTTCTCCGTCTCAATTGTTATTTGAAAACTTCTAGTTATACCAAATTCGACGGACTATTTTACTTGTCCATAATTCAGAATTTTTTAGGAAGAATTTGACATGAGGATAGTAAGCGAGCTAGTACAGCAGGTTAGATACTATTATTGTTTATCCTTACATATTATAAAACTAGCAGCTCTCCGCGGTTTCACCCGCGTAAGTCTCGAACCTATATGAATGTGGGGATAAATGGATGGTATGTGCTAATCCAGGTTATAAACTATTTATGTGATAAATTTCATCAAAATCCGTTCAGTAGTTTTTGCGTGAAGGATTAACAAACATCCATCCATCCTCACAAACTTTCACATTTATAATAAAACAAAGTCCCCCCGCCGCGTCTGTCTGTCTGCACGCGATAAACTCAAAAATTCGCGAACGGATTTTCAAACGGTTTTCACCAATGGACGGAGTGATTCACGAAGAAGGTGTAGGTGTACATATATTATAACGCATTAAAGTTTGTGTAAATTGACTGAAATATGGCTACTAATTTTATTGGCGATTATTGTTGAAGATGTCGGAAAAAATCATGTCGACTAGGAGCTTTAAGCGCGTGCGCCGCGTAAACCGTAAGAGATACAAAAAGTTAATGATTTACAGGATTGTACATATTAAAAAGTTCAACAAAAGATTTCTTATTTTGAAGAAACTAAGCAAGATAGTATAGTTGTCGCTTATATTATCACTAGGCAGCTCAATGATAAGTCAGTTCACAGTTCATCTAGTTTCTGGAACGACAATTATTTATCAACGTGTCAAAATTAAACGCAAGTCAAGTGATCCGCTGGGCTATAGATAATTCAGTCAACCAATCACAGGAGTTCACGCGCGCTTGATAAAATTGTTACCTAATATTTGTGTTAATTTTCATTCCAGAAACCGGGCGTAGTACTAAAGTGCGCGCGCAAGTGCTAGTCACCGCCTGATGTATGTGAGCGGTGAGATGAGGTAGGTAAACAATGGTCTAGCTAACTCAGTCTGCCAATCTTGTCAAAAGCACCTCCCCGTCTCACCGCTCACATAACTCAGATGGTGACTTAAACTTGCGCTCGCTCTCATGAAACCAGCGTTCAAGGCGAGCAAAAAAAGAAAGAAAGGAAAATAAGTTTATTTGTCACAGAAACACGATACAAAAAAGATAATTAACTCGAATTTTACAAAAAGAAAAATAAGAAGACAAAAGAGAATACTTCTAAGTGTGGCAAGTAGGAGTAACGTTCTGTTCTTAGTACCGATGGCCAAATTGACATAGCCGGGTTCATTTAGGAGTAATAGATCTGACCAAGATTCCTAGAGGCTATTATATCTCTACTACACATATCTTATCTTACTGCACTGGATAACTGGAGTCTAGAAATACCTATTCAGCCACACAATTGTATTGAACACGTTTATAAACGTGTGAAGAGGAGATAGCAGCCTTGAAAAACTGATTATTATTGGCAATGCCGAAGGAAAGACAGCACAGGCTAGTCGCCAACACGATGGTCCAACCAAGTATAAAAAGCTACGTCCTCAAGCAAATTTCAGAATGTGGTGATGTCAACTTTGGGCTGGAGTAGATATAGGCAGATTGTTCGCTGGGTCCCGTGTCCACGATCTTCAGCAATGAAGGACCGATTGAAGAAGGAAAATACGTGTCCAGACCAAATAAGAAGAAATTAAATAATAATTCGTCGCACAGAGTCTTAACAAAATAAGATATTTTTTTTGTTATGTCTGTATGATTATTGTTTCATATAACAATATTGATATTGAATAACATAGAAACTCGTCGGTTATTATAATTTCGCTTCATTTGTTGAATATCGTAGGTAATCTACTGTATATCATATTGGTTATTTTATTGAGTCTCAATACCTACGGTTAGTCTTCTTCCATTATATTTACGCAAATAATATATGTACACCTTTTTCTTCACATACATTCATAATATTCATTATTGTTCATGTACATATCGAGGGTTCACGGGCTATTTGTATTAAGCGACATTTTTGGAAGTTTACAGGAGAGTGTTTCAAAGTTTCATTATTCGGAAAAAGAACATTGTAAAAAATGTACCAATATTTTTTTACAATGTTCTTTTTATATAAAATGGCTTGTTTTTAGCTTTTCAGTTTTACCGCAGTCGGGATTTTTAGTTTTTTTTTTATTATTTTTTTTTTCAGCTTTTTCGTTTACAAATATGAAAGATTTCGCAGATGATTTAGTCAAGAACTAAATCATCTGCGAAATCTTTCACAAGGAGTTTTGGTCGTGAGAGTTATTTATTTAAAAGCTTTTTTACGATTTCTCAGCTCGAATTACTTTTAACCATATAAGTTGTATATTATATATTTTTGTAATCACCTTTAAAACTCTTCATTTTGAAATCCCACTTGATGGTATTAGAAGAAAAAAAAAAATACGAACTCCACAATATGGCACCTCATATCCGCCATTTTACTTTATTTTTGATTTTAAAGTAGCCAGTGACACTCGCGCTACCAAGACAAATCTAAAGACGTATAATTTATCCATATCCGTTCATTCGTTTAAGAGTTACGAGGGAACAAACAAACGGACATACATACATACAGGTCAAACACATAACCCTCCTTTTGGGTGTCGCCGCAGTCGGGTAAAAATGTATCAATATTTTTTACGAAATAGTGGCCTATCGACGGTTAGTGATAGTGATAGTGTCTATCTCAGTTTATATTATAACTCAATGTCGGCTACGATGTCGCTTAATACAAATCGATACCTCCCACGTAAGTTGTTGTATCTTCAAAACTTCAATTTTACAGAAGAGCGTTTTAAAGATTCAAATAAGCCTAAAAGCTGCATTCATTTTCATATCTTTATAAAATTTGTATATGAGTATAAATCCTTTATAAAATCGTGTTTTCGTTTTTTTTTTTCACTTTGAATGCATATATTGAGGAGCTCGTGGTTAAATAATAACAGCCGCACGGGTCGATCCATCAGGTTAAGCTACGCTAGCCTGGGTTGGTCCGTGGATGGGTGACCATCTTTACATACCGAGACTCCTCCGTGCCTCGGAAAGCACGTTAAGCCGTTGGTCCCGGCTGTCATTTGTGGATCTTTGGCAGTCGTCAGAAGCCCGAAAGTCTGACAACCAGTCTTACCAAGGGGTATTGTATTACCCAATAACAGGGTTGTGGCGGTCAGATAGGCAGTCGCTCCATGTAAAATACTGGTATTCAGCTGCATCCGGTTAGACTGGAAGCCGACCCCAACATAGTTGGGAAAAGGCTAGGCAGATGATGATGATGATGATTTGAATGCATATATTAGTACAAATTAGGCAATTTTTTAGTAAAAACGCTAAAAGGCATTTTTGTGGGATACAACCACTTACGCGGGAGGTATCGACATAGCCCGTGAACCCTTGATATTATGTTTCGCTATAAGCGAAGTGTAAAGCTTCAGTATTACCACTAATAAAGTGTTTTATATGCACACACGCACCGTGCACAAGCATGATTATATTAATAGTACCTTAGTACCACTTTATTTTCTTGCTCCGAAAACACCTTACAAAATCAATTAACAGAGCTCCCAATGGTAAATGATTCAAGAGTTAAAGCTAAGAATAATTGTCAGCAATAGCTCCGAATTTAATACAAAAGGAGTCAATGCCGTGATTTGTTCCTTAAATGAAATCCAACCGCGAGACAAAGAAGATAGATTTACGTGGAAACGTCCAAGTAATTGTGAAAAATGCGGATCCTTTCCAAGCAAAAATAAAGGCTGTAGCCAAAGGAAGACTACAGTAATTTAAACTTTATGTAGAACAACTTTCAATTTATTTTCGATCGCTGAATACTTCTCAGCCCTTCAAAGCATGTTTATATAGAAATCTGGATAAACCCTAAACGTTTTCGTTGGAGCGTTTGTTACTAAATCCGGCCGAATTATATCCCGCAGGAATAAATTATGAGGGCGGGCCATTCCCTCTCAACAGCACGGCTAAACTTTAATTAAGCTGCATTTCGACTGAAATGGGTTCCCCTTTCAAACATTTAGAGGCAACTTCGTACAGTCAAATGATGCCCAACTCTATATTAGACCTGGTGTTCTGAAATACTAGACATTTTGTGGCCGTGCAAAAACGCAGGGTGGTCCGGTTCACCCCCTTCGCCTCCTCATGAAATGACTTCATTTTTCCACGTAATGAAAGAATTCGAATAGGCTCATTAGTGCTTTTTTCCAGTTGCATGTTGAACACATAGTAAATAACTTTAAAAACGACAACTTTGTTAATGACGTGTGAAATACAGCCTGTGGTGTTTTATGTTCGGCTTCAACGAGAACTTTAAAGCTAGCGAAGTGCCTAATAAACCAGCTATAATAGGGGAAGCAAGGATATATTGTAATACATTGAACTTTATTGTTTTTACAAATCCTACAGTAATTGAACATAGGCAACCAATTTAGTATCAGTCTTTGGGATTGTTGTGATAATAAGCTATTCGTGCGTGCAACCATACACCGCCAGCTATTAACCAATAATAATAATAATAATAATAATAATATTCTGGGACATTTCACACACGGTTATCTGATCCCAAACTAAGCAGAGCTTGTACTATGGAAACCAGATAACTGATATACTACATACACTACTTTTTTTTTGAAAATACATACTTATATAGATAATTACACCCAGACTCAGGACAAACAGACATGTTCATGCACACAAATGTTTGTCCTGGATGGGAATCGAACCCAAGACCTGCGGCATGATAGGTGGTAACTTAACCAACCACGCCAACTGGCCTGTCAATGAAATGGAAATAATTATGTTTAAAGCAAAATTTAAAAAAAATATATATAATGTACCTATAAAATACGTATGGCGAACGAACTACCGGCTATATTATACCGAGACTTATTAATAGTCTAACCTCAGATATAAACAAAAGTATTACACATAAAAATAACAAATGTAAACTTAAGCAATATTACTTAAGTATTATTTAGGAATGACTGTAACTATTTAAATACCTAAAGATGTTATTAATTGTATCGACAATAACGCATACTTATAAAATGCAAGATTGTTTAGTTTGATATTGAGATAAGACTCATGATAGCACAAGTTTAAACCTTAGTGGATTTTGGTTGCTATGTAGGTAATATGTAATCTTCTTTAGTTTAGATGATAAATAAATAAAAAAATAAATAAAAAAAAACAAGAGTTTTTTTGCGAAAAAAATAATGTTCGTATGTAATTTATTTGTTATTTGTTTGGAAACTAGCGACCCACCACGGCTTCACACGGGTAGCAAAATTGTTAAAAATAAAAATAAAAAACTTCACAGGATCACCTGAAGGCTGATCTGAAGACAGCCTGAAAATTTTATCAAAATTGCTCCAAACGTTTTAGAGTCCGTCGGGAACATACATACATCATCATTTTCCAGCCCTTGTTCCAATCTTTTTGGGGGGGGTCGGCGCAACATGTCCCTTTTTTCCATACTTCTCTATTAGTCGTCATCTCGGTAGTCACCCCATAACATAACATACATACATACTTTTAGGGATTTTTAGGGTTCCGTTCCTCAAAAGGAAAAAAACGGAACCCATATAGGGTCATTCGTGTGTCTGTCTGTATGTCTGTCTGTCCGTCTGTCACAGCCAATTTGCTACGAATCTAATGGTCGGTCCATTAGATTTGCTATATATATGTAATTCTGTGACCCAAACACAGACGTGTAACGTAAATAAAATAATTTTGAATATGGGGTCAACTGTGGGGCAAATAAAAATTACAAAAAAAAAGTTTTGCAAACTGTACTGCGTGACATATCAAATGAAAGGGCTTACTGTGAGGGTCTCGAATATTTATTTTTTTTATTTTTATAATAAATCATTTCAAAGTTATTAATGAAAATAGACGAAAATTGACCATTCCCCCCTTATCTCCGAAAGTACTGAGCCTAAAATTATGAAAAAATATACAGAAAATAGTTCAATACCTATAGATTATAGGAAAAACTATAAGAAGTCGATGGTCGAAAAATAACATGGTAACTTTCTCAATATTGTGCGTACAAACTTACATTTGCAGTTGGAATGTATGAGAGAACCTGTTTTTCAACTGCAATGTTAAGTTTGTTCTTGGGATTCATCCTAACTACGGAACCCTTCATTGTGCGTAGCCCGACATGCACTTGGCCGGTTTTTATATATATTTAGCCTGGTAAATACTACTGCATATCCGACATGGGTAGACTGTTGAGCCTAAACATTATAATATACGTTTAAAATAAGAACTTATGTACACAGTTATGCAATACATGTCACTACAGGGTTAATGGTAAAACACCAACAACCTCTTAAGGGGTCATTGTACTCATAATTATGAACAACTTTTACTATGGAAGGAAACCTGAAATCGCGAAAAAAAAAAGTCAGCTGTTCAGTACATTTATGTTCGCATAATTCGTCAAAATGTACTGAACAGCTGATGTTTTTTTGGTCCCATAGTAAAAGTTGTTCATACCGATGATTACAATGACCCCTTAAGAGATTGTTGGTGTTTTACCAATAACCCTGTATATTCTCCTATATCTTTATATTTAATCCATAGGTTTCATATTTGGTCATATGAAAAATCAATTCCATGTATGAAACAAAGATTTGCTTTTCTGATTCAAAGTTAACCACTTACTAAATTTCTCGTAGCATTCGAGTTTTATGAACTTTATTTATACTTCATCCATTAACTTGCACATCAGAAATCCCAGCCTTTGTCTTCACAGCACAGAACCGACAAAGGAAGCCTAATATGTTTATTCAATAAAAAGGAATCGCAAAAGGCACTCAAGTAAATTTTCTTTACATTAATTAATGACATCAACCATCGGGGCAGAGGAGCAAAAAGCCTGTGTGGTGTAGCCGACGGGTCGCCATTTTAATTTTATGCAGATAAGCCCCACTCAAGAGGCGTGCACTATAACTGTAAGTATAGTTGTCGCGTTTTGGAATGGCAAGAGCGGTCATTACTCTTTCCCTAATACCTTTCCGTACTACTCCGTAGGAACCAAAACAAAAAACTATGAATGTTTTTTCGTTACTGGAACATGTTGATGATCACGATAGATATTGATTCAGAGCCCTAATTGCGTAACATTCCTGCTACTAATCGGAATCGGTTTAATTTTGACAGTTGAACAACATGCATTGCGTTGTTTACGTTGTTGAGCAGACACACTTTCAGAACATATGAAGCAATAGACTAGCAATTTGATTCAAAATGATTCGCCACTTCTTCTCCCCACAGCTGTCCTGCTGGGGAGTTTGTTGCGCCAATTCTTCTCCCTAGCTAAAGCACTAGGAAGTGGTGAAGGACGGGCGTTTTGGGGACTGTCTTATGTAAATTTGATGTTCGAAAAGTGCTGATTCTCAGCCTAGTTTGAATAAATGACTTTTGATTTTGATTCAGATTCCGATTGATAGTGTATTACGCAATTAGGGTGAAAGTCTTTATTGGACTTTATTTCAGTTTTTGAAAAAAAAAACCGGCCAAGTGCGTGTCAGACCACGCACAATGAAGGCTTCCGTAGGTGGATTGAATTTATCCCAAAAACAAACTTAACATAGTAGTTGAAAAACATGTTCTCCCATACTTTCCAACTGCAAATGTAAGTTTGTACGCCCAGTATTGTATTGTTATTTTATAACCAAAGACTTCTTATAGGTTCTTCTGTAAGCTATAGGTATAGAACTATTTTTAGATTTTTCGTTTAATTTCTTAAATAACTTTAAAACAATTTATTTTAAAATTGTAAAAAAAAAATCTATTTGAGACCCTCACAATAAATCCTTTCATTTGATATATCGCACGATACAGTTTGCAAAACATTTTTTTTTTTTAATTTTCTTATTTGCCCCCCAAAAGTGACCCCCATATTCCAAATTGTATTATTTATGTTACACGTCCGTGTTTGAGTCACAAAAATTCATACTTATGAATTTTTGTGTCTCAAACACGGACGTATACCGTCTAAGTTGTAATTCGGTACACTTGTACCGAATTACAACTTAGATGGTATATTAGATTCAAATAACAATTCAATACAATGGTTCAGTTTTTCCTTTTGAGGTACGGAACCCTAAAAATGCTACAAAATGTAGGTGGGTCAATGACCGCTATTGCCGTGCTAAAACGTGACAACTATAGATCACAAATTCCAATGCTTTGAAAGGCTGAGTGCACAATGCTGGAAGCGAATGAAGATAATGTGATTATTATGACAGTATCATCCAAGTTACAGCTTTTCTGTTCTGTAGAAAAGAAAGAAAATTTAATTGGTGGTCTAGAAGTGGTATTAAGTATTCTAAAGGAAAAGATAAAAGCATTGATTTATATTATCACCATCATAATCCTTACAGCCGAAAGACTGATACTGCTAGGCATAGGGCTCCCCCAAGCATCGCACTTCGACCGGTTCCTGCGGCCTTCACAAGGTCATCGGTGTACCTTGTGGGAGGCCTTCCAATGCTACATATTCCGGTACGCGGTCGCCACTCTAGAAAATTTCGGCCCTAAGATTACCATGAAAACTAAGAAGAAGAAGAAAAAGAAGGTTTAAAGTTTATTTTAGGAGACTTAAAAATCGTTGTCAATAAAACTATAACTCTATGATCTCTTAAAAGCCTCCATTATCCCCTAACCCCTTAGTTTCATTAACATAATATGCAATAACCGCAACTAAATACTCAAAAACAAGTAAGCATCAACAAAGACCATCAAAACAGATAATATGACAATAATAAAATATTATTTTCATGGAAGGATCACGGGAGAGTCGAGTGGCCCGACTGCCACTAGCCTAACAGCACAACGGCATTCAAGCTACGTACTTACAAAGTCGTTGCTGCAGTTAAAACAAAATACAATGAACTTTATGAAGTAAAAGATAAAGGAGCTATTGATGGTGTGGATATCTGTGTATAAATTGCACATTTGGCTGGCGCCCAGCAGAGATTCGGTACGTTTTGGAGACAAATCATTGAGAGAAAACAGATTCGCGCCACCGTTGCACGCGACTACAGAGGAAATATCGTTTGTTATTGTTGTTTGCCTTCTTCCATTTGTAGGGGGCTTCATGAATTCGCGCAAATCTACTTTGGAGTGGAGACGTAATATTTCCTGAGAATATACTGCACTGTTTGGTACAGTTTCTAATTGTTTTGGTCGTTATTTTCGACTGGTATGTTTTTGAAACCAGTTTTATTTGCTGCATGATGACTAGTCTATGCCGTAGTTAGACAATGGTCACTTGATACAATAACTAGGGATAAAAACAAAAGAGTTGTGATTTTTAAATACTTACGAAATCTTTGATCTATTAATTCATTTTAAAGTTCACTACCCGGGCGACTGAGCTCTGCTCTGATGAAAATAAAGAACACCCATTTTATTAAAAAAAAAAAAAAAAAAAAAATAGCCCATTTCAGTAAAAAATCGATCTAGCTAGCTAGCTAGATTAAGTTTTTACCTCCGTATGCCGCTATATTGCAACTTTCATCGAAATCATTAGAGCTGTTTTCGAGTAAGTGATTAAAAATATTTAGAGGTATATTTATATACAAATATTGCTAATTTAATAGTACAGGATGATACTTACGATTATAATAAAGAATTGCATCGTAAACTTGAACTTCTTTTTTTTTCAAATGATAATGATTCTAATAATTTGATAGTGGAAGAACCATTAGTTGTATTAGTAACCTTGACAGAACTACAAAAAATATCTTCAAAAATAACGTAAACCAATGTCAACATTTTCCAACCACATCCCACACAACTAAACAACACACCCACACATACACATACATACATAAACTCACGCCTTATTCCCATGGGGGTAGGCAGAAACTACAGAACGCCTCCTGCTACGATCCTTACATACTCCTCTTGCTTCGTTTACGTTCATACATCTGGTCATACACGATCGCCGGTTGCAAGTACTACGCGCCTGACCTTTCTGAAGAACATCATCAAGTTCATTACATGTCCTTCTAGGGCATCCCCTCCCAGCGTTTTCATTCACATCTGCCTTTTACCAAAATACCAAACCAATACCTTAAACACACACAGAATAATAACATATTACAACGTCCCCAAACTAATAACAATGGTCGATGTCGACAATCCAACTTAGAGAACATCAAAACAAAATTATGTCCTCGCGATGACAGCAGATTGTAATTCATCAATCATAGTGTCACGCGACCATCATTTCGTGATAATTACTTTCGTATAATTATTAAAATGTCAATCATTGCTGATTCAGTCCTTGGATGTGTAGGGCTCTTTAATGATTAACGTAATATTATGTTTACATTCGGGAAGTTTACCAAAAGACAATGGTCAATGCAGATGTACCTGTGAAGGAGATCTTCCAAAAAGTATGGACTTTGGGCCAGGTACGTGTACACTATACATAAGAAAAGGGAAATATATTTAAAACAGTTCTCAACTGTCCAATTACTTTAAAATGGCTTTGTTTGCTGGTAAACCACAATTAATTACACTTGAAATTGCAACACACAACAAAATCGCGTCATGGGGGTAAGCTGTCATTTTGATTGATTAATGACGTTTGACATGTTAATACTCAAGATGAGGACTGAAGTGACACTGTTGTGAAAGCTGACAGTCCTCTTTCTATGATCAATGGTCAATCTATGGTTTACTGTTATTGCTTTTATGCACAGAGTAACTTAATCGGTGAGACGCCATGTTGAAAGTCGATAAAAATAAATAAATAAATTTTAATCGCCTTTTAACACTCACAAACGAACAGAGAGTGGATTTCCTCATGTGAAAAATGTAGCTAGATGGTCCTAAGTTCCTAAATGGTGGAGCTTTATAACTGCTTATTATGTGTTTAATTGACATTACGTGACGTCAGAAGCCCGAAAGTCTGACAACCAGTCCTTCCAAGGGGTATCGTATTACCCAGTAACTGGGTTGTGGAGGTAAGATAGGCAGTGTCGCTCCATGTAAAATACTGGTATTCAGCTGCATCTGGTTAAACTGGAAGCCGACCCCAACATAGTTGGGAAAAGGCTAGACAGATTGATTGATTGATGTGTTTAATTATATCGTAGATGGGCAAATCCTAATTATGTGTTTCACTAGGTAGTGAAACACATAATTAGGATTTGCCCAGTAGGTACTTACTTAAACAACCTATTTGTATAAGTTATAGCCTGGATATATGTAGTACATTGCGTTCATTGGTGGTCCTCGACACCGCGTTGCTGGCAGTCCAGAGAGACTATGCCAAGTTTAGATGCCAAACTAACCAGGCGACTTTTACGCCTGGATAGGAATGGCCTGCGCCTGATGACGGGGACCATTACAGGACACTGCTCGCTAAACAAACATTTTTACACAATGGGCATAACGGACAGCCCTCTGTGCAGAGCTTGGGTGGAAGCTGAGAAAACAGTTGCGCATGTGCTCTTCGAAAGCATAGGCCTGTTACCCAGATTAGAATGGAAACCCTCGGGGCACCCAGATCTTTCACAGATGTTCTGAACAGACCAGAAGCAGTGATTATTTTCATTCTGGAGGGAGGTGGACTGGTTGGAATAACCACGGACGGCCGCCATGGCTCATCTACAGACGCCAGTAGATCAACCTACCCGAAACTGTCAGATTTTCCCAATCAACCTTGAACCTAATGCTTTAGCAATAAAGTCGAAAATCTATTAAAGAAATCTGACAGATTTTAGTAGCTTGATGTGCTGGCGTCTGTACAATGATCCACTTGAAGGACTAAGTGCGGAAACCAAACCCAATAACATAGTACAGACGCCAGCAGGACAACCTACCCGAAACTGTCAGATTTTCCCAATCAACCTTGAACCTAATGCTTTAGCAATAAAGTCGAAAATCTTTTAAAGAAATCTGACAGATTGTAGTAGCTTGATGTGCTGGCGTCTGTACATTGCGTCAGTAATATCGTTTTCGATTTATTGGCATAATTAATGTGAATAGTCAATTTATTAAATTCCTGAACTCAATTTATGATTAATCCTTTAGATATTGAACTATTACTACGTATATAATGATAGCACGTGGTGGACCCTTAAGTTTGGACCTGTTCCTTTATTTTTGCAAGGTTTTCTAGACCTTCACCAAACAACTTTCAAACCATTTCCTTAACAAATAAGACATTATCATAAAACGGGCCCAGCACCTAATCCAAACTCATTTTCTGACGATTCAAAATATAACCTAATAAAACTAATTTAACAGTCGAAAACCATTGTTCTTTCCATAATTACGGTTATTACTCGAACGAGATTGGTGTAAACTTGTCGAAAAACCGTACCTAAATACAATCACGCGAAAATAAAATAAAAAAAACTGGTCAAGTGCGTGTCGGACCACGCACAATGAAGGGTTTCGTAGTTGGGATGAATTTATCCCAATAACAAACTTAACATTGTAGTTGAAAAATATGTTAAATTCCAACTACAAATGTTATGGAGTTAAACGAAAAGGATCCAACCCACATTACACCTAACGTGGGTTGGATCTTTTTCGTTTAACTATGGACAAATGTAAGTTTGTACGCACAATATTGAGAGATTTACCATGTATTTTAAGACCATAGACTTCTTATAGGTTTTCCTGTAATCTATAGCTATACAATTTTTTTCTGTATTTTTTTTCAAAATTTTACGCTCAGTAGTTTCGGAGATAAAGAGGGGAATGGTCAATTTTCGTCTATTTTTTTAAATAAAAACTACATATTTGAGACTCTCACAGTAAGCCCTTTCATTTGATATATCGCACGGTACCTACAGTTTGCAAATATATATTTTTTAAATTTTCTTATTTGCCCCCCAAAATTGACCCCATATTCAAAATTCATTAATTTACATTACACGTACGGAAGCCACCACGGACCCAAATACGGGTTTGGGTCACAGAAATACATACGTGTACCAAATTTCAATCTAATCGGTCTATTAGATTCGGAGCAAATTCGCTGTGACAGACGGACAGAGAGACCGACAGACAGACACACGAGTGATTCTATAAGGGTTCCGTTTTTCCTTTTGACATACGGAACCCTAAAAAAAAACGAACTCGTTAAGACTTGTTAAATATATGGGCGTATGCACCAAGTTTGTGTGGAACACTCCAAGTTTACTATAATGGGTGCTTATCGAGGGGGCCGATCAGTTCTTTCCATCGAAATTTTCTTTTGGTTGGCACACAATTAGCTCTGATAGCTTTTTGTACCACGTCATGCTTGCGTGGCGGGTTGGGTGATCCGGTTATGGTTAGTGCATTCGTCGCTTAGCTGGAAGTTTGAAAAATTTTATTTCACTCTGTTGATAAGGAAGATGACGGTGGAAATCTGGTGTTTGGTATGCATGGAAGGGCGTTTGCTGTTATTTTTTTTACTATATTGGCACTTTTTGATAGTTTCGTAACTATGCTATCGAAACCTATTTCTTTGCTTTTGAGAAGTAGGTATGTTTGTTCTACGCATGATCTGTTTCTCGAGTTAAATAAAACAGTGTAAAATGGTAAAACATCACACTGATAAGTTACAGAAGTTTCAGATTTTTATTAAACCAACATAATTATTAATAAAATTCTCCTTTTGAAGTAACGCCATTGACAATAACAGGAAAACAACTTCATAGCGAGCTTTTCTAATTGGTTCAAGGGCTCTCACTGTTGGTTCAGTTTGTTGAAACCAATGTGAAAAGTAAATCAATCATGGTACGCAGTTACATATTAAGGAATTTCAACTTATTAACGGCTTTGGTTTCGAAATGTTTTAATATAGGAATGAATTGTATTTGTTAAAGGGGAAGCGCTAAGGTAGCCCGCGAAATTTAAATTTTCTTACGATTTTAGCAATTTGCAGCTCAGTGTCTGGGTGTATGTTGATTAAAGTATGATTAGAATTCTGTAAATACGTAAAAAATACGTATTTACAGAATTCTAAACATTAGAATCAACTCATTAAGTTAGAATTGGCTTCTAATGTCAAGATTTCATGAAATACTAATTCAATAAGATAATACGAGTGTTATGATTTTAATGATTTATTTCTATAAATACAGATCAACATACAACCTGCAAGTTAAAAAAACGTAAGAAAATTTGAAAGTCGCGGGCTACCCTGGCGCTTTTGCGCCTTAAGTATTTTGGGCATTTCTTAAGGCCACAAAAAGAAAATTCAATTTTGAATAAGCCTGAAAATTATAGATCTAACTAAATTTACCTGAAGAAGAATACCTAAATTAGAATACTATCAAGAATATATTCTTGATAGTATTCTAATTTAATTAGGGATAATGTCACCAAACTTTTATCAACTAACGGTTTTTATTTTATGGAGAAACTGTCTTATATTTGGGTATGAAAAATAGGTCGAGGTCACCCTTAGTAGTTTATACTTAACACAATATATTTTGTACATTTTGATATGCAATATTTTTTCCTAATACAATATACACATATTAAAACGTATCATGTGAATAATAGGTTTTTTTTTAAAATATTAGCTTTACCTATGAAATTGCCGATTTACAAAAGATATATTGTTGTGTAGAAATAGTGAAAGTTCGTTGATGCCTTTGTTATAGATATCCTATGAACGGGAATCGGTAAATTCTTTAAAGGCGTTTTTCACCGCCTCGTTGGATTTGAACGTTTTCCCCGAGGCTCATTGTTGACTTCAAAATTTCCAGAATGGAAGCGTTCAAACAAAAAACGCACCGTGCGTTCACTTGTGGTACCTTGTGTGGATACACGTCGTTAATATTGCGTGCTGTGTGTGTTGCGTTGGTGCCACTACGGCTCGTATTCTCTATAACTCGTATTCGAAAATAGCGCGCAATTTCGCTTTTTCCATGGTTACAGAAACATTGATATCGAAAAAAATCGAACGGCGGGAAAACAAATGAAGAACTGATTTTATTTTTAATGTCAAAAATTAATTTGAATTTGGAATTCTAAATAGAATGAAAAATATTGATCTTACACTAGCCGGTATCAAAAATCGGCAATTTTATAGGTTTTATTTACAAGTGATTTATTTTTTTTAAATCAACCTTAAAAGAGAAATCATTTGTTTTGTTAAGGTTGCGTTTTGTATGTTGTTTATCCATCCACATTGTTCACGAAGAGTTTCTGGAGAAGTTTTCTGGGAACAATAAAATAAGAAACGTGACGGCGGCGCGGGAGACGACTGGAAGAGCAAAGGCGTTATTTCGGAAACTTTTCACCGTTTCCCCTTCAAATTGCACTTGGAGAACGAATTAAACAAAATTTGTTTTTTAGCCTTATTGCTTTTTGGCGGAAGCTTGTTATAATACGTACGAGTATTATTCATGTAAGGGTATTTATCAATGTCTTGAATTTTTCATTGTGAAGGGCTGTTGGTAAAACGACGCGTATTTTAAGCACCATATAAACGTCTTGAACATGGTTAATTTCTTCCCAGTGTTGTATTTGGATTTTCTATGAGAACAAATGGCCAACGAATTTAACATTTTTATTCGATTATTCGTTACGTAGAGAGAATATTTTCGTTCAGTATTTTTTTTTCTTTGAAGTCTACCTCCTCCTTCTCATTCAGAACTACCTTGAACATTATTCTGGCGATGACATAAATGCACTCATTGAGTGACACTCAATATCCTTTCTGTTCATCCCTCAACGTAACGTGGCGATAGGTTGGCAGTGTTGTTGACAGGTGTGCCGCCGTAGCACCGGAGCTTTGTGTCATCGATATGATTCAGCCGCAATATTTTCTAATGATCAAAGGCTTTACATAATGAGCTGGCTATCCTATGATAAAATATGCTTCAGTCTAGGTACGACCTAGACTGAGGCCAACTCCAGGTGGGTATCGTATCTTTGTAATCGTGCTTGCATGTCTATAACAAAGCAAGTACTTATCGAGGGTTCACGGGCTATTTGTATTAAGCGACATGTTTAGAACTTTACAGGAGAGCATTTCAAAGTTTCATTATTCGGAAAAAAGAACATTGTTAAAAAGTATCAATATTTTTTACGAAAAAGTGGCCTATCGACGGTTAATAATTAATAGTGTCTATCTCCGTTTTTTACGTTTTTCACTTTTTAATGCAGGTAGCTATATAAGAACTCAATATCGGCCAGGATGTCGCTTAATACAAATAGCCCGTGAACCCTCGATATATAATCTCTGTAACAAGTTTGCTCTTCATAGTAAATTAAATGCGAAAATATGTAATTGGTTACTAGTTGATTAATTTAATGTTATTTGTTAGTTGTTAATACTGTTTGTTTTCCGATAACAATAAAATAAAATAACAAACAAAGATACAAAACTAGTAGGTAAAAACCATGGGACCAAATGGGACCAAAACTGAAATCGCGAAAAAAAAATCAGCTGCGCCCTACATTTTGACGAGTTATGCGAACGTAAATTTAGGGAGCAGCTGATTTTTTTTTTGCGATTTCAAGTTTGGTCCCTTAGTAAAAGTTGTTTGTCATCATGAGAACAACCATGTGTTTAAGTATTGGTCGTTAATTACCAGTCACCCTATATAAGGTGTTAAAAAGATAACTTTACAAACTTTAAGAGGTGCTTTAGACCATCGAAATGCATAACTTTTACTATCGGACCAACTTCGAAATCGTACAGTTTAGAACAGTAGGTATTAATTAAACTTTAGTATGAAACAGCTGATTTGTTTTTCGCGATTTCGAAGTTGGTCCCATAGGAAAAGTTATTCAGTTCAATGGTCTAAAGCACTTTTTTTATCTTTGTAGAGTTAATTTTTTAACACCTTATTTATATAAGATGTTAGAAGAGGAAGTCTGAAAGTGACACTGGTGACTGAAAAGTTTTGTGAAATCGGTTGTCATGGTATGGGCATGTGATGCGGAGGAATGAGGAAAATGTCATCAGGAAAATTTGAGTATGCATGTGGATACGAGTAGGGGAAGACCAAAGCAACGATAAATGGACTGTGTGAAACATGATATGGCTAGAAAGGGGCTGACTACCGAGATGACGACTAAATATGTATGAAAGAAAAAGACATATTCACAAAGGTTGACTGGTAGAAAATGCCTATGGCATTAAGTCCGTCTCTGTACATGTTGTGTACTAAAAGTATTGAAAAAATAAATAAATATTGCGCTGACCCTATAAGGGCAGGAAATTGATGATGAAGGATGATCATATTTTCTCTCTATTCAATCCTCTGAAGCTGTGAGAGACTAAAAAAATAAAATGAAAGGCCTTACGTTGATGACAAGGTTACTTTTTAATCGACTTAAAAAAAAGGAGATTATCAATTCGACACGTATATTATTGGAACTAAAATATATTCACATATGATAATCTATTAGGGCTTCCAAACAAATATACAAAATTTTATAGATGTATGTTTGTCCACGCATTTCTCCGAAACTATTCATCGAATCGTGACCATTTTTGTTGGCTTACATTTACTTCAACTTAGGGGACAGTGCAAATTTCATCAAAATCGATTCAGTAGTTTTCATGAGAATGGACTAATACGTGTAAGTGTGACGCCCTGTCTTAGGATACGAGCTACGGGTGTGGTTTCAAATGGAAAACATCTCAAAACCTTGGTCAAATTCTAGTGCAATATTTATAACAACACTATTGACTACTTATTACAAACTCCAGTTTTTACCAAAAAACTAAAAATTACGAAATAAAAAATAAAAATATTTTAAAAATTTAAATCGACTTCAAAAAGAAATTAACTCAAAATTATGAAATAACTTTAATTTCGGAAGTCGGTGGCACAAAGCTAAAATACAGATCCAAAGACAACGACTTCCAAAATTAAAATTATTTCATAATTTTGAGTTCATTCCTTTTTGAAGTCGATTTAATTTTTCTTTTTTTTTAACCATATATTATATGACACAGAAATACCTTAAGCTTTTTCTACTAACCCAAATGTAATGTTTTTAACGCATTTAAAAGCTGACTGTACAGAAGTAGGCAGTATTAATCAATCCCCTGTCATGGTGGCGAATACTTGGTACTCCATGTTTCCACGTCGCGCTGTATTTTATGTCCTCCTGATAGTGCTGCGAAGTTTTATGCTTGTTTTCATAATATTTTTTCCATTTTATTAACTAGTACATTACGTGTAGTGACTAGAAGCTGTTTACAAGTAATTAAACACGACGGTACCTACTTATAATAAGTTTTATGGTATAAGATTTACCCTGTAGTTATATGGATTGTTTATTTAATAGGCTTGACACAACATATAGGTATATACGTCTAATTTAAACATGCCATGCAATTGATGCATTGTACAATGTAAATGCATCTGTTTATTTCCAGGGGTAGATTTTAACCTAAAGGAGATGGAAACGATTACATACAATCTTGGGCCTAAAAGTAACGAGATGAAAATGGTGTGAATTAATAGTTTCCAACTTATCAGTCCATCGCTGAAAAATCTGTTTAAGTTTTTACAATCTGAGATCTCAGTTATTAGAGGTTTAATAAAAGTAAGGTTATGTTACAATTTTTAACTAACAACTGATTCCTGAAGTGCCAAATACGTTCTTTTAATACTAATGTTTATTTTATTTAGTGAAGAATGTTTGAAAAGTCAGGTTACAGGTAGCTGGTTTACTTACAGACTGAGGTGCAAGTCATTGCCAAATCACTGACAGAATTGTCTCAACGTCTAAGGGTCGTCGGCCTAGTGCTACCCCAGAATTACTAGTTGCTATCCCACAATCCACACAGCTATCCATAGCCTTAACAAAATCCAATCCACAAGGCGGCGGTAAAATCCAAAATATCAATTCCAAGACAAACGTGTGAGCGATCTTCGGTGTCCAGTGTAAAAACAAGAGTCGTATAAGGTAGGCAGGGTCAGAACCCGACAAATACAAAGCAGTGGTCGTTGAAAATTAAAAATAATCAGGAAACCGCATCGGAAACCACGAAACGAGTGAGCAAGCAAAAGTAGTCGGCAACTGTCATGTGAGACGTTTTTTTAGATGACTGTAATTAAATGCACCACACGTATAGTTAAAAACCTAGCGCTACCTAGTGCGAAAGTTTTCGTTATCTATTTGTAATTTTGTAATCTCACGAAAACTATCTTTCTCATATTTCTCCGCTTCCAGAGAGAGAGAATCGAGCTGATATTTGATGTTCTTAGATAATAAAATATGACAAATTTTTTAGATCTTAACTCAACTTATTACATTTTGGCCCACCGTTTTCCATCTCCTTTTCGTTTTCGTTCAGTTATTGTTATTTCCTTGGAAACTTTTTTTTTTATATAGAAACATTTTAAATATACCATAGGTATATTTATCCCAAATTGATTACGACAAATCAAGCAAGGGAGAGGGAGTTTATACGACTCCCAAATTCGTTCTTACAAATCAAATTGATAAAATAGCCATATTTATCGCTTCACTTATGTATCGATATCGGTTCACCTAGTATCGATATAGCTTCAGGGATAAATAAAATTCAATAGGAAAGTCACAAGTCGGAACATATGGCCCGAAGCGAAATGTCGGACGGTGAAATTCAATCGCTTGAAAGCTTGCACTGGATGTAAGTCGTAGTAGCGATAGTGTGAAATTTAAAGCAATGTATGTTGAACGAATGGACTTTTAAGACTTGGCTTTAATTTTGCTACGATTTGTACCACGAAGCATGCGTAGTTCATACAAACGAAATACCCAAATAATTTGTAAATCAAACATATTCTTAAGGTAGTGTGTATTTATTCCGATTGGATTACAGAATATCTAGGTTCCCAAACATATAATATATTTTGAAAGGACACTGATTTCAAGACGAGATATGAGGAATTTAAAATTTCTATAGAAAACTTATTTTTCTCATATTTCCTGTTTAAATCAATGTTCTTATTTAATATATATTTGGGAACCTAGATATTCTGTAATCCAATCGGAATAAATACACATAAATAAAAAATAAAAACTTAACAGCTTCTACAGTCGGTGCCAAGCTAAGGTGCATTGACATTGAAGAATTGAAGACAACGACTTCAGAAGCTGTTAAGTTTTTTATGAAGGTTATTTTATCGGTTTTAGGATTTGAAGTCGGTTTTCCCTTTTTTAAATTAAATTTATTTTTCCATTTTTATTTGAATATACAATTACATAAGCCCAAGAGGAACGAAAAGAAGAATCATCAAAATCCGCTTAGAAATGCCGGAGATACAGTATATAAATTCGTATTCGTATTATGTATATAAATTCGTACATTAGTTTAATTAACTAATGTATTATATACTTAAACCTTCCTGAAAGTATGTAGATCACGCTAGAGAACGAATCATCAAAATTGGTTTATTAGTTTTTGAGAAAATCGCGGCCATACAAACTTACATACAAACATACATACATACATACGGGTCGAATAGAGAACCTCCTTTTTTGAAATCGGTTAAAAAAGTTTGTGATAAAGTTATTTTTTAACTTTATCAAGAAAACGTGTTTAGGTTATACCTTTTATTAAATAGTAAAACACTGTTTGATATTAAAAAAAAAACTCTTTTTTATTTTTAATGACAAAAATTGAGTAGTTAATTCAATCTTAATGTAATTGTAACAGAAATTTGATGGAAAAAATGTCGGGACTCAAAATGTTTTAGGTAAATTAAAAAAATACTCTTAACACACTACTGTAGTTTCAATAATAATATAATTCAATCATGATTCCAAATATATGTGGCGCCATCTATTATCATAAGAACGTTATTGTTGTTTTCCTCGGGAACAGTACTTTTTTTCGGAATGAAAGATACCCTATGTTCCTATCTATACACCTAACAACGTATATGCAAAATTTCAGGATGATCGTTTCAGTGATTTAGGCGTAAAAAGGTAACAAACAAACAAACAAACTTACTTTCACATTTATAATATTAATAATAGTTAGGATTTCCTATTTACTTTGAATCATGGTACTTACTACTCATATTTTATTAAATTGTTGTGCCCGACAGGGTCCATGTGAACTTTATCATTATTATTAAAGCATACACATGTGTAATGCAATAAAGATTTGAATTAGAAATAATTGGACTTCCCAAAATATAATAGTCACGAAACAGCACATATCTCAATAGAAAATACTGCCAATAATACTAAAGATCCATCATCAATAAGCTATACAATTCCATACGAACTCATATCAATTCATAAAAATAACGAACTGCTTTTCAACTTCCCAACTTTTTCTCAACATAATTTGGTCACAAAACATTTATCGAACTACTCATGTGGATAGAACGTCAAATTCATCTACGCAATCCTTCGACCAGAAACAAACAGATTGCAAGTTCCGAACTCACAAGACTTTAGCAAGGTGTTAGGACTTTACGAAGGATTTTGGGTAACTTTGTTGACTAACTAGGTTCTAATAGGAGATGTAGGGTAGTTTGAGAAATCTTGATTGAATCTTAAGATTTTGAGGTACATTATCGTGGGCTTGGTATTAACAAGGGATGCTCAAGTCAGCACGCATTGGCTAACTTGACGGAGGAGTAAGTATTTCCAACACAACGACGTCCTCCGGTAGATTCCATCGGACGTTCCAAAACATCTTCACATGTGTTAAGGACGGTAACCGGTGCGAATTTAGGCGGTTGGATACCGATGACCCTTCACCTTACCCTGGGTGACGAGTAACCATGAAGAAGTCCCAACGAAAATTTACTTAAAAAAAGTAAAAACCGACTTAAAAAATCTAAAACGAATAAAATAACTTTCATAAAAAAAACTAAACAGCTTCTGAAGTCGGTGCGAAGCTAAGGTGCATTGACGGGTCGAAAAGAGAACCTCCTTTTTTGAAGTTGATTAAAAAAGAAGAGTCTTTCATTTAGTAAATAACTGTATCGACTGTGGGGAGTTTCCTGACCTCATGAAATATAGTAAAATAATACCTTTGTTTAAATCAGGTAGTACATCAGACCCCACAAATTATAGACCTATTTCAGTACTACCTACGTTTAGTAAAATTTTTGAGAAATTAATTTTAGACCAATTGCAAAGATTTTTTAATAAACATAAATTATTACATAACAAGCAGTTCGGTTTTACAAAGGGTCGTTCAACTACTGATCTTGAACTTTGTGGGTGTTGAACTTTTAGGACATATTTATAATGCATGGGAAGACAAATGCGATGCCTTGGGCATCTTTTGTAATTTGTCCAAGGCATTCGATTGCGTTCTTCATGAAACGTTAATCAGGAAACTCCGCCATTACGGGATCCGGAACACCGCTCTGGATTTTCTTACTTCATACTTGAGTAATAGGATTCAGAGCGTTGACGTTAATGGAAAAAGATCGCCCGGATCTATAGTAACAATGGGGGTCCCACAGGGCTCGATTCTTGGTCCTTTCTTGTTTCTTATTTATATTAACGATTTGCCCTACCTCATTAAGGATAATCATGATATAGTTTTGTTTGCGGATGATACTTCACTTTTGTTTAAACTTAAACGTCAGCAGCTGGTTACTGACGATGTAAACAGAGCGATCTCAAAAGTAGTTCACTGGTTCAGTGTTAATAATTTACTCCTTAATTAAAAAAAAACCAAATGCATTAAGTTTACACTACCTCACGTTAGGCAGGTGAAAACTAACGTGTTGATAAAGGGCGAAGAGTTGAATCCTGAAGATAGCACAGTATTCTTGGGCATAACTTTGGATGCTAAGCTTCAGTGGGGCCCACATATAGATAAATTGTCAAAAAAGCTAAGCTCCGCAGCATACGCTGTTAGGAAAATTCGTAATTTAACCAACATAGAGACAACCCGTTTAGTGTACTTTAGCTATTTTCATAGTATAATGTCGTACGGTATTCTGTTGTGGGGAAATGCAGCCGACATTCAGACTATCTTTGTTTTGCAGAAAAGAGCTGTTCGATGCATTTATAAATTAAGTCCGAGACAATCTCTCAGAGAGAAATTTAAGGCGATTAATATACTGACTTTGCCTTCTCAGTACATTTTTGAAAATCTTTTATATGCCCATAAAAACATTAAATTGTTTAAAAAATACAGTGATATCCGCAATATAAATACTAGGAACAAACACAAATTTGTTGTACCTCCAACAAGGCTCAAGAAAATAGGTGGGTCATTCAGGTGTCAATGTATACGCTTTTATAATAAACTTCCAAGCCACGTTCAAGATCTGAGCCTTAATAAATTCAAATCATTCATTAAACGCAAGTTGTGTCAGAAAGCTTTTTATACCGTTAAAGATTATATTGAAGACAAAAAGGCTTGGGATTGAACTGCTCCAATTTTATTTTATATTATTTTTATTTTTGCATACTGAATGTTGACATTAATATTTACTTTGTAAGTATTATATTATTTTACTTTATTGTGAATGTGAAGACTATGTAGGTCATTGCTTTTTTTTTTTTTGTTTGTTTTATTTTTTCTCTCAGTTATTTTTAATCATGGTCTGGCAGTTTGAGTAATCTATGCGGCCTACCCCAATGTCCTTTCTTTGGTATTGTTCGTCGAATCGTTGAGCTCCTTAAGTTCTGAGTTGAGCTGCGCGATTACTGACAAATGCGTGCACTGACTGGACAGGTCCTCTCAATCTGTGTGGTTCTTTCCTCAAAAGACCATTTCAGACACCAATCTACATGGTCTTCACATGAAGTGACCAAGATTATGTCTGGACTTTATAAGAGACTGTGACCTCTGAGTTTGTTTCAGCCTTTCTTCTCAGAGTAGTCAGATAGGAAACGCCGACCTCATCTAGTTTAAAAAAAAATATTGACTTGTAAAAGTGTTTGTACAAACCTACTTACAGAAATAAAAATCATTTATCATTTATCATTTATCAGTGGTAGACGCAGGCGAAAATAGGTACAGACTGAAATGATTCTCTGTTGAGAACAAAGTAGAACTTAAATTACTTTTCAAGTCTGGGAATACTAGTAGGTATATCACTAGCATTCGTATGAAAAGGGTTCTATTATATTATACCCCTAATAAGGACATCGATGCACAACCGCGTTACCATGGATTCAGTGCATAATTCTGGTCGGTGAAATATTTCGTCGGTTATAAAAAAAAAATCTGATGTTTTCTACAATGCAATACCTACGCGGTCTAAATGTATAGACTTTTTTTTTTAATAACCGGCTAAAAATTTCAACGCAGTGGGGTTCGGAATCATGTACCATTTATAATGGGGTTACTTTGATAACAACTATCGACTTATGAAAAACTTATTTTTATAATATCTACAACGCCATATTAAAAAGAAACTATTGGTAGTTGGCACTTCTAATAGTTTTTTTTAGGGTTCCGTACCTCAAAAGGAAAAACGAAACCCTTATAAGATCACTCGTGTGTCTGTCTGTCTGTCTGTCCGTCTGTCACAGTCAATTTGCTCCGAATCATCAGATTCGGAGCAAATTGACTGAATTGATTGAATTTCAACTTAATCGGTCCATCAGGACCGATTAAGTTGAAATTTGGTACACATATGTATTTCTGTGAGCCAAACACGGACGTGTAATGTAAATAAATAAATTTTGATTATGACGTCAACTTTGGGGGGCAAATAAGAAAATTTAAAAAAAGTTTTACAAACTGTACCTTGTGACATATCAAATAAAAGGACTTACTGTGAGGGTCTCAAATATAATTTTAAAATAAATCATTTTAAAGTTATTTAAGAAAGTAGACGAAAATTGACCCTTTATCTCCGAAAGTACTGAGCCTAAAATTTTGAAACATATATATAATAGAAAATAGTTCAATATATTACAGGAAAACCTATAAAAAGTCGATGGTCTTAAAACAACATGGCAAATCTCTAAATATTGCGCGTACTAACTTACATTTGTCCATAGTTATACAAAAAAGATCCAACCCACATTAGATGTACTGTGTGTTGGATACTTGTCGTTTAACTATAGACATTTGTAGTTGGAATGTATGGGAGAACAAGTTTTTCAACTACAATGTTAAGTTTGTTCTTGGGATAAATTCATCCCAACTACGGAACCCTTCATTGTGCGTGGTCCGAAACGCACTTGACCGGTTTTTAATATGGCGTTGTAAATAATATAAAAATAAGATTTTCCTAGGTCGAAAATTGTTATCAAAGTAATCCTGTAGTATCAAAGTAACCCCATTTTACCGGGTACTGAATCCATGATATGCGTCCATGTTCCTGCTACCCTTTATACTGAGCAAATGGTGGTGAATCCAATTATTAATGTCATAATCCACAATTTTATTACGTTACAGCGTACGAAGGTCTGTCCAGTTGTGAAGTATTCCATGCTGATTATACAGTTATTCTTAATTTTCACCAGATGAAAAAGGTTTTTTCTATCATTTCGAGTAATCCAATCTGTAAAGCGTTACTCGCTTCCAGTTCTAGTTCTGTACAGTATAAAATACACATCTCGTTAACATTGATTGAAGCTGGGGCTTTTCTCTGAATGTAAAAGCTTCTACGAGTATGTGCCGTACATTGATGTACTGACTTTTACATGTATTATTTAGACGTATTGTAGATACATGTGAGAGATTTTGAAACAGGTGACTTTGATTTACAGATAATTCATACAATATAAATACGTATGCTATACTTGTGCTTCGAAAAATACTTAAAGCCGTTGGTCTTAGCTGTCATTTCTACATCTTTTACGTCTCCTTTTACGGGTAGTCGTAAGCCAAAAGTCTGACGACCAATCTTACCAAGGGGTATCGTAGGTATTACCCAATATTTGTATGGTGGAGCCCAGATAGGCAGTCGCTCCATACAAAATCAGCTGTATCCAGTTAGACTGAAAGCCGACCCCAACATAGTTGGGAAATGGCTAGGTAGATGATGATGTCACCCGGCTCCCTTTTTTTTGGATGGGAAGTCATCAACCCCTCCCACTCTGGACGGAGCGGGAGGGCGTGTCAGACTTTTACTGACTAAAACCCACTCGTGTTCCTTCAGTTGCCTGTGTCAGGGCCACGGTAACTCTTTCGAACAACCCGCAACCCTGGCAGGCATCGGCCCTAGTGGACCCCTTTAGGTAATGCTGACATCTCTTTGAGGCGCGCGTGGAACACAACGCGTCCTCGACCCAGGCCTGGTCCTTACCGGACGGCGAGCTACCCATTGTCGCCATCCGCAAGCCCGCGCCTACAGTGGCCGAGAATTGGCTATCGATTCCCGACGCCCAGGGCGTCTCCTGCGGCGTCTAGGGGCGTGAGGGTGCAAAGATTACCTCTCCCTCACGCAATCCGCTTCCTCCTTCGCGAGCATTACTGCTTCGCAGAAGAAGGTGATGGCTTCCCAATATTTTAATTAATTTCTGAAGCAATAAATTATTCTTATTCTTTTTCGCGCACAGAATTCTTAACACACTGCCTAGCGCCGAGAGTTGAAAATCCAACAGTGTGTTTTTTCGACGCGCTGGCATGCACTCTGATGGATTTCAATGCTCGACTCAACGCCGAGAGTTAGGTTTATAGAATCTTTATTTCTCATAAGAACATGATACACTTCCCTTAAATGTGATTTAAATTTTAACATAAATAATAGTCGTCTAATGACGAAGCATGCAGATGTAGAATAAGTAAAATTATAGTAACATCGTATGAGATCAACAGCAAACAAAGCTAAAGTGTCGGTAGTTTATCTAAAACAATATATTGTTTTCTTGCTGGCCAATTTGACACCAGAGTACCTTCATAAGTACTGATTATTCACTTTGTGATGAACACTGAACTACTGTGTGATTGTGTTTGTGTGTGCTAGCATGTTGCGTGCATGTGTGCATACCTTTGCTTGTGTACGATACTCTCGGTCGAGTCTCGGAGACCGTTGAATATTTATAATTTTGTTCTGGCTTTATGTGTGTCTGTGTGTTTAATTTTATATTGTGTTGTCAGGCAATACAAATATTTATGTAGAAATTACTTTTTGCATAATATAATCCTAGAGTTGAAAATCCAATGCGCGTAAAATCCCGTCGCGATATTTTTACATCCGTAAGAACGTGGTCTAAGTAAGTGGCCGGTATGTCACTATATGTTATAAATATTAAGTTAAAACTGTCAAAATGATTTAATACTGGAAAGCTACTATAACTGCAAAGCGATTTTACGTAGCTATTTACGTACATGTTTTTTACTTAATTTTAAATTCCCCAGGTCGCGTGCGATACATGCACAATGGGTTATCAACATGCAAGACGTCACACACAGCCAAACAATGAACGTACCTACCAACGTACCTACTATACTAACAAGTACTAACTATTAATTAAATTACCCAAAATTTTATAGCCTTTCCAAAGATCATAATCGACGTAATTTAGAACTTTTACTAGTTAACGACATCGTAAATAATAAATATTTAGTTGAGCGGTAAGGGGGTAACTAAACATGTGGGCATTTGTTACTTTTATTGGTACCTATGCTATGATAATCTATGGTGAAAAACTATCAGGTTGGGAAAAAAGTATTATTATGCGATGGTTAATTGATGGTTTAATGGCAATTTCCCCATCCATCGTCTAGATGGGGAATTAAATGAAAATGATCGTGTATAACAATTTGCATACAAATTTATAATGGATCAGCAATTACATAATATTATTAATAAATTAGCATTTTCTCGATGATTTCAATACACATAGGTCTTAATAAAACGGAACGAAATCTTTTACTAACGGAATTTTATACATTTGAAATTAGTTAACCTAAAAGGCTTGGCTTTACGAGATCGATTTGTTAAAAGATTTCAAAGGATTAAGTTAAACCTTAATTCATAGTAATCTGGGATTAGTGAAAGACCGCAGGCCGTATTAGGGTATCAGTTATCAGCTTATAGAACGTATTAGTACCATAAGCTGGTATAACCCTAATACCGTCCTACGCAAGGTGTAATAGACTACTTAAGATAGGGTTTACTGTAACTGTAGAAATAAATAAGCGTATCTCACGAAGCGACGCGCGCTTTACTTGTGGTAACCAAATGTACAAACACGCTGTGAATGTGTGCGTAAAAACGAGTAGCGTCAGCACATAACACACACATACACAGACACTTCGACTTCGGTATTGTCACGGACGGTGCTAATGCACGCTTTCTGAGGTTTATAAACGGGGTTTATCCATTCGATAGTGATTATTGCTTCGAATTCGTGTTTCTGAACACTTTCTAAAGAAAAAATTTAGCTTAAAAGTCGAGTGAATTACTATCGAGGAGGATCTGAGGACCTCAAAAACCGAAGATAAGGAAGGGATTCGCTTAAATAGATGATTGTGCCGAATCAATAGCTATAAAGAGATTAAACTCCGTTTAAGAATTCTTCAGAACCCGGGCATGAGAGCTCCTGCGCTTACACACACATTCACAGCGTGTTTGTACTCTTGGTAACCAGCTGATTCATCTTGGCAAGTCCGAACTTCGCGCAGAAGGATGCGCTGTAAGATTTTTACGAACCAAATGATGACATGAGGCTAGTGTGAGTGGAGAACATGCGCGAAACTTCTATGTTCGGACCTGCCAAGATAAATTGGCCCTAGTGTAGAGCGCGCGTCGCTTCGTAAGATAAAAATACTATATGTAAGTTATAATAAGACTGGTGACTTGTCTCACTGACAAAAGTGTAGGGAGAGAATGCAATCGCAGGGTTGGAACTGATCCCATCAGTGGGCTGTTCTTATCAGAATACTGTAGAAATCCTAATAGAACTATTAAAGCTTTGCTAGTAGATGACAATCTTACAAACAATAATGACAATTTTTTTCGATCACTTATTTATCTAGCCTAGCCTAGCCTAGCATTTTCCCAACTATGTTAGGGTCGGCTTCTTTAGGGTCAACAACACAGGGTTGGAACTGATCCCATCAGTGCGCTGTTCTTATCAGAATACTGTAGAAATTCTACTAGAACTATTAAAGCTTAAACCCCTCGCTAATAGATGACACTTGCAAGCAATAATGGCAAATGTTTTCGATCACTGACGTATCTAGTATAGAATTTTCCTAACTATGTTGGGGTCGGCTTCTTTAGGGTCTAACCGGATGCAGCTGAATACCAGTATTCTATTCTACACGGAGCGTCTGTCACCTTGGCGCCCTTGGTATGACTGGTTGTCAGACTTTTTGACGACCCGTATCGACTGTCAAAGATTCAAGAACGCCAGCCGGGGAACAACGGCTCATCATGCTTTCCGAGGCACGGAGGGGTCTCGGTATGTAAAGATACATACCCACATCAGACTAACCGCGGCAAGCGTAGCTTAACCTGATCGATTGACCCGTGCGGCTATTATACTTAGCCACGAGCCCCTGTAATTATTAACTGATTATGATAATCATAATGATGATTAACTGATTTAATGTGTGTACACATTTCACGTAAAAATAACATTAATACATGAAGAAAATCTTTCCCAAAATTCTCCAAAAACTGACCTGTCCCTTACCCACTTTTCCCTTTGCACATATTTGTGGGGTGCCACTCGACCCCCGTTACTAGTAGCGTGTGAAACAAACGTTAGACTCACCCCACGTTTTAATTTTCACATATCGCACATATGCTGCCTCACTGCTTGTACCGCTCACACGAGTATCGCTTTATGGGAATGTTCATTTTGTAGTTTTGAGGAATTTTCTTAGGAAGCAAGTTTCTTATCATAATGATATTAAATCAGTTAAATCAGTGGACACTATAGTAAAGTTGATAACAGTAATCTGCTTTCTAAAGCAATTTGGTAAAAAAAACTTTTTAGCAAAAAATAAAACCGACTTCCAAAACAAAACACTACAAAGTGAAAAATAACTTTAATTTCGGTAGTCGGTGTCTTGGGTTTTGTATTTTCGTTTTTTGCCACCGACTTCCGAAATTAAAGTTATTTTTCACTTTGTAGTGTTTTGTTTTGGAAGTCGGTTTTATTTTTTGCTAAAAAGTTTTTATTTTTCACTTTTTAGTTGTGGACCTACCCCACACAAATTCGAATACATAATTGAGCACAATAATTGTAGATATAGCCATGTAAATAACAGTGATAGGAAGTTATTAAAACACCATCACATCATCCACATAAAATAAGTGGGAAATATACGCATTATTGAACTAACTCAAAAACTCCCTAAGCTAAGTTAATAAAATTTATATGGAACCACCTCGGAAGTATCAAACAAAAAAAGAATTTTCTAAATCGGTCCATCCGTCTTTGAGTAATCGCGTAACAAACATACAAAAAAAAAAAAACAAAAAAAAAAAATACAGACGAATTGAGAACCTCCTCCTTTTGGAAGTCGGTTAAAAAGCTACAGCTCTTTTCTTTCTTTTAAATCCTTGGATAACAAGAAGGAATTGAGCAATAAATATAATTATTTTAGTTTATTTATGGTCCTTTAAATTAACAATAGTAAAATAACAAAATTATATCCTCACCCAACTAAACCTACTCGTATTCACAAACTAAAATATGGCGTTGAAAAATTCATCCGCATCGCTGTCGACTGGTAATGTACCAAAGAGACTGGCTACATTGCCACGTTGTACGGCAATGCTTAGCCTCTGGTCAAAGTAAAAGCAAGCCCTTGGGTCACGGGAAGTGTCGACTAGCCATTTCGAGACTTCCTTATAGAGCACTCAGACTCCACGGCCCGATGGTTTCAACCCCAAATTGAAAATATAAAAACTAATAAGGTACTTAATAAAGAATATTTACGACGCTTGAGGTTCAGCGCGCTGAGCCAGGAAGATGGGATGGCGCAAGAGTATCTCACACTAAAGGCCTACCCATCTTCCATGGAACTAAAGACATGCTGTCGAGTCTTTAAATTCAGCAATAAATAAAGTCCAACTCAAAGCAATCTACTGAGAAACTATGCCTGGGCAAAACACATACCAGCTCTCATCAGCAAGACGTTAAGAATATAATTTTCCATTAAACTATAACGTTCCCATTATAATCATGTCTTCTCGGAAAACTAACATCCAGTCTAGACTGTTCTAAAATCCTATTCGCTTCTACTTTGGATAACAAACTCGAGCTTTCTACAAATAAGTCTAAACTTCACCTAAGCAGATGCATCTTGTACTAAACTACGAACAAGCAGGATTGAATTAAAATTAATTTAAGCTAACGTTGTCCGAGTTCAGACAAGTTTGTAGAACAATCCTCTACCTAAATGCAGGTTCAGACTAGACGATTTACCTTCTGATTATCTCAGATTAGAACGAATCTCTTGTTTAATGTGCATCGCTTTGCTAACGAAGAGATAGAAGAACGATTAAGAATTTGAACAGCAATGGATGTGTACAGACGGAGAGATCGTATCAAGTCGTTTGTTGGTGAGCGCGAGAAAGATACTACAAAATAATTTAAGAGCTTTGAAGCGCGTTCTCCTTAATATCATCTTAAAGCTTAATTGCTTAGTACTGAGCGTGTGTGTGTTTTATTAAACTATTCTGTCTTTGCTTGTGACGGAAGACGTCTACAGATTTCATTTTAAGTCTTTTGTTTTGCAGTAATTTGCTATTGTTTCTATTGAGCTGATTTATCTTTCACAAAGGAAATAACAAAGGTTTATAAACTGGTAATACAATACAGCTCCTGGATCTAATTAGTTTGGAGCCGTACTCTGCCCCGCGGCATTGGATGCCATTTTTAGATAATAAATCATGAACCGAATGGTGTTAGGAGTACGGAGCCGAACCAAAATTTCACTTTCAGGGTTCCGTGCCTCAAAAGGAAAAACGGAACCCTTATAGGATCACTCGTGTGTTTATCTATATGTTTGTCCGTCTGTCACAGCCAATTCGCTGACGATGAAAATTTAGGGGTGGAATGGTCAATTTTCGTCTTATCTCCGAAAATACTGAGCGTAAAATTTGGAATAAGATATAGAAAATAGTTCAATACCTATAGGTTACAGGAAAACCTATAAGAAGTCGATGGTTTTAAAACAACATGTTTCTCAATATTGTGCGTACAAACTTACATTTGCTGTTGAAATGCATGGGAGAACAAGTTTTTCAACTACAATGTTAAGTTTGTTCTTGGGATAAATTCATCCCCACTGCGGAACTCTTCATTGTGAGTGGTCCGACACGCTCTTGACCGGTTTTCATTTGATTTGTTCATATTGATTTCAACAGCAACAATATTGAGAGATTTACCATGTTATTTTAAGGGTTGTACGTTGTTTTATAGCTAATATTTTTTTTTAGAATTTCGTGTCACATACAAAATTTTGTCATATTTTCGTTTTATAGAATAATCAATATGCAGAATACTTACTTCGAAGATTTTTAAATCATTGATTTTTGTTTCATATAAAGATTACTCTGGCTGAGATAATTTATCTTGGGGGTCCCAGTTCTAACCAAACCTACTGCTTGCATGCTGCAAGCGAGTATGCAGCATGCAGCGTGCAAGCAAGCATGCAGCATGCAAGCGAGCATGGAACATACAGCAGGCATGGTTTCTGTCACGGCTCCGGCGCTGCGGGGCGCCGGCGGTCCCACGCGATCTTATCGTCGCAGATGGTATTCACGCTCACTACTGCAGCTTCGGCTTTCTGGCTTGCTCGGCGCCTACGCGGATTTAAATTACACTCTAGGGGTAGGGCAGACAAGACTACGTGGAGTCGGTTTTGCAGCGATTCGTTTCTGTCACTAACTTTTGTAGCACAACATATTGACTTTTAAGACATAATTTTAATTTAAGATTAACTAACTATTAATTTGAAACAATATTCGTAAAAAAAGAATTCTACTGTTTGATAAGTTTTTTAGACAAAAAAATGTGATTAAAAATTCATTGAATTGTGTTTCTGTGAAATATGTTTCAATCAAGTAAATAGTCTTTGAAACAATAATATTCGAAATAAAAATACAAGGACCAAATATTATATGAAACATTGTCTGGGAAACGAAATTCTACAAAATGTTTGTCTGCAAAACAAGGAGACGCCTATTTTAAGACTTCTTATAGATTTTTCTGTAATTTTCAACATTTTGATTCAGTTGTTTCGGAGATAAGGAATAGTCAATTTTCGTCTATTTTCATAAATAACTTTAAAACATTTATTTTAAAAATTATAAAAAAAATCTATTGGCGACCCTCCGAGGAAGCCCTTTCATTTGATATGTCACACGGTACAGTTTGCAAAACTTTTTTTTTTTAAATATTCTTACTTGCCCTTCAAAAGTGACCCCCATATTCAAAATTAATTTATTTACGTTATCCTTTAAGGGTTCCGTTTTTTTCTTTTTGAGGTAAGGAACCCTAAAAATATGAATGTATCTCGAGAGAGCATTCTTTGACCAATAATGTGGAGTAGTATGAATAACATAAAATAATAAAGACTATAGGCACTCGTTCTCTTTGATACTTAATCACGTTGAGATGTCTAACATATCTTTACTAGCAAAAAATATCTTTGTATCCTATTATATATATACATTTCACTTTCTTGTGGCATAACTTTTTACTACGTGTGTATTATTTGCAACCACATAATATCTTGGAGATAGCGTCTCACACCGAATGGAATAATACAATTTATTTTATAAAAGTTGTTTTTGACGGCGGGCAAAATGTACTGTTTGTTTGTTGCTTTGTGTTTTCTTTACTTAATTGTGGGCCACTACGCTGGCGGGTTGGTTTTAATGATAGTTCGGCCACGGGTCACTATCAATTAACTTGAGGTTGTCGTCAAATAATAACGTTGTATGGATCAGAATGTTGGGCCACAAAAAGTATTAATGAAAGGCAATTGCATGCAGCTGAGATGAGAATGCCAAGAGGAATGTGTGGTGTTACGCGAATGGATAGAATAAGAAATTAGTATGTAAGAGGAAGTATGAAAGGGACACCGGTGACTGAAGAGTTGTGTGGAAATCGGTTGTCATGGTATGGGCATGTGATGAAAATGAAGTGAGGAAAATGGCGTCAGAAAAGTTTTGAGTATGAATGGGGATGGCTATACGAGTAAATGAAGACCAAAGAAACGATGGATGGACTATGTGAAAGATGATATGGCCAGATAGGGAGTGATTACCGAGATGACGACTAATAGAGAGGTATGGAAAAGTAAGACATGTTGCGCCGACCCCAAATAAATTGGGCCAAGGGTAGGAGAATGATGATGTCGTGAAATGGTAACTAAAATTACGTCAAGAGAGTGCTTAGCAGGGCCCTAACATCTATTATGTTGTGTATGTGTTAGCGGGTTGATGATCACCTACTGACTATTACAAAACGATTATGAGATAAAAAGAAAACGCTAGTTTTCTATAAATCAGCCAAAAGCATTGTAGTGCTTGATACTTAATATTCTACCATAGATTGTAATACGTCACTCACATTCAGAGAAATTTCACACTCACAGTCACAATGGCATTATTAATTAAAATAAAAAAGATGGCCTTTTATTGTATTTGTTCGTTTCACATGGACACTGACAGCCAGTAACTTAGTCAAAAGCTTTGATTTAATTTAAAAAATCCAGTGTGACTGGATTGGAATAATTGTCCATAGTTAAACGATAAGGATCCAATTCCATTAGATGTATTGTAATGTGGGTTGGATCTTTTTCGTTTAACTATGGACATTTATCTCCAAGTTAAACTCTTTTTCCGCCATTTTCGCGGCCCACTGCTAAGGATATAATGTACTGTGCGACGACTCCACATTATGTGAGTCCTTGCTTTTGTTTATTTTTATATTATTCATTTTTATTTCGTTCACAGTGATGTGCAAACAACAATACTCTCTGGATATTAGGAAACGTGGTTTATATTTGGTTTTCTTACATTATTTATTATTTCATAAGAGCTTCCGTTGTGTGATTTTTGTTGGGTATAAGTAAATAATGTCGGAATTGGTGACTTGTTTGTGTTGGCGAGTATGTCAATTTTTCTTGTAGTATTTTGGTATGTTTTATTCATTTTTGCTAGATGTGTCAACAATCTTTTAGACTTTATTTTGATTCCTTTACGAAGAATTTTTACACATTATAAATATGATAAAAACCGGCCAAGTGCGTGTCGGACCACGCACACTGAAGGATTTCATAAGATAAGATAAAAATTATTTATTTGTCCAAAACATAAGTAATACACACATGGCATGCAAGATATTACAATAAAATTATTGCAGTCTCGTTTTGCCTTAAAGTATGTAGTTTAAAAGAATTTATTTTATTTATTTGACAGGCCAGCTAGCGTGGTGGGTTAAGATGCCACCTATCATGCCGGAGGTCGTGGGTTCGATTCCCATCCAGGACAAACATTTGTGTGCATGAACATGTCTGTTTGTCCTGTGTCTGGGTGTAATTATCTATATAAGTATGTATTTACAAAAAAAAAAAAGTAGTATATGTAGTATATCAGTTATCTGGTTTCCATAGTGCAAGCTTTGCTTAGTTTGGGATCAGATGACCGTGTGTGAAATGTCCCAGGTTATTATATTATATCCCAAAAACCAACGTAACATTGTAGTTGAAAAATGTACTGATATATAATATGTCACGGTCAACTCTCCGACTGCATATTTAAGTTTGTAATCGCAATTTTTTTTGTGTGTGATAAAACTAAAACGATTTTCGGACTTTTTCTTTTACATCTGCTGTGAGACCTTGCTTCTTGTCAAATTTCATGATTCTAGGTAAACGAAAAGTACCCTATAGATTTTGATATGTCTCATAAATGGCCTTACTTTTTATTACTTTGACTTAGAAGCTTGATTTTTTTTACAGCTCACAGGAGCCATAGACCTAATTTGATATTAATTTCAACTTGATACCTCCCGGCGTTGCTGAGAAAAAGGGTCTTGACTGGCAGACAGACAACGAAGTGATTATTATAAGGGTTCCGTTTTTTACTTTTTAGATACAGAACCCTAAAAATATTTATAAACTCTGAATATACCATACAGGTATCTAGTAAAAATATGTATTCGGAGCATGTGTACTCAATCGATTACCTGAAATTGGGTATGTATCACCAGATAATGTATACTGTACAAGTTTTAATATATAAGATAATTGAATATAAATCTCGTTGGTAATCCTACTGATATTATAAATGTGAATAAATATGTTTGAATGTTTGTTACTCAATCACGCCAGAACGGATAAACGGATCTGGATGAAATTTAGCACAGATATAGATTATAGTCTGGAATAGCACATAAAATATTTTTTATCCCGGAAAAATGTATGGTACCTGTGGGATAATTTCTAACAACCATTTGCCAGCGGCTTCGCCCGTCATTCAAGCTTCAATACAGGGCCTTCGCTGTCAAGTCCTTGTATTATGGAGATATGTTGCCACAATTTATACTACAGACTATAAAATTTTACTTATATTTAACGAAGATACAGTGACTTTAAAGCCACATAGCCACATGGTTTAACTACAAAAGCTGCCAAGTCTACTAAGAGAAAATACTTTATAATAATAGCCATTCAAATACCAGTTTCCAAACTCTGTTTCCATTCAACATTAAGGCCAGACCGTAAAATTATATGAGTAGTGCAGAAGTGCCGAAGCGACCCAGTTTCCTCTTGCAATCTCCGTCTGTATTATTACAAAGGTATCATAATTATAAAAGACGCCTCGAGGTAGGATTTCGCGTCGAAACTGTTACGTGGTAAAGGAAACTTTAAAATAAAATATATCTGTTCCTTATTAATTGGGTTCTCACGTAGGGTATGTATTGTGGTTTTCTCATAGGCTACATTAGTATTAGTGCATAAAGAATAGTTTAGAAAGGAGATGCTAAGTGTAATTCTTCGCAAAAAACCAAGAATGTAAGCTTTGCACTTTTCACGTCAAAAAGTAAAGCTCCATTTACACGGTGCTAGTTTATTGCATGTAGCATACCACAAAATTGAAAGGCAATTAACTGGCACCATCTAAACAATACGTAAAATATTGTTGGACGATACGGGCAAGTTAGTTGCCATTCAAGTCTGGTATAGGTCTAAACAGCACGCACAATAAAATTGCACGTACATTCATTACTGGCATGAAAGTTTTCAATTATTCAAACGAACAAGACGTTCAATAAAATTAAATGAAATATGGGTAGTACTTGAATCAATTGTACAAGGCGGTTCAACTGTGTTTAGACGAGGTAAAACTTGCATACAATAATCGCCTTGCAACAAATTTTATTGCCTTGGTGTAAGTTGCATGCGATTATAATAAACGCATAAACTTAATTCAATTATTGTATGACATTTTATGGAAATCGCACGCGTGTAACCACTTGCATGCATTTTTTGAATGGCAATAAAATTGAACGTGATTTTTGGCATGCGATTATTGAACGATCTCTTGAACGTTCCAGAACCTGGCACCGTGTAAATGGAGCTTAATATAATTAGTATAATTACCGTTTTAGAGGTCCCGTGGTCCAGCTTAGACTGTTTTGGGCTAACTGGTAGTTAAGTATTTAGGTAATTAGAATAGTAATGCTCACGTTTTCATCTCCGAAATCCATCTTAATAATACCAGCCTATTAATTCTCCCACAGCAGGGTAACAATAACCTCATTTCATTGATCAAAACGCATGCTAGAGGCGGGTTGGCGACTTCAAACAAATATTAATTATAGCTGCGCCCCACGGTTTCACCCGAAAAACTCTCGATCCGTGGTAATATGGGCATAAAAGTATTCTATGTCCTAACCTAGGTCATGGTTTACTCATCTGCAAATCCGTTCAGTCGTTTTAGCGTGAAAGCATAACAAACACTCTCTCTCACATTTGTAATATTTTTTAAAACTTATTATGATTTATTTCAAACAGTAAGTACAGTAAAGTGTACAGTAAACGCTCAAAAGTCCATAAGCGTGCTAAGGATTACATTGCTATGAACTGTGCGAACACGCACCAGTACGTGTGCGTGTATGAGCGATGTCTCACTCAACATTCCGCAGATAACACACACTAATGAATTGTCGCATGTCGTCGTACTACGCGAAATAACATTATATTTCTGTTGCATTTAGAATACTCGTCATAGTGGCGACCTGTTTTTACCATTGCATTGCTAAAATTCGCATAAACATAACATGTGCTGGTAGCTGTTTGGGCTAAGCAATGGTTTCACGATCAATCTTAGTTCGAATCTTAATCAAAATGTGGGACTGTTTTTTGTTTCTTTGGAACCATAATAATTATTTTAAGCAAAAACTTGTTAGATGTTTATGTTCATTTATTATTTATTTTTATAAGAAGTTAAATATTAGTTATTATATTATTATTTAACTATTTTTGTGATTTTGAATTTATCTTTTCGGTGTTGGAAGGTTGAAATAAAAAAGTCGTGCTGAATGGTAACAAAAATGTTTATTCGTTTTATTTACTTCTTTATAAAATTAACAAACTTAAGAGAATTGTGACGTTACATTCCTACTAAATAAAAGAAGTTTTTTTGTAACCGTTCATAGGATTTTTTTGTTATATACCCACTTAGTCAATTCATAATAACATAACAAAGAAACGATATTCTAATAACACATATATAATTGTCAATACCTATTTAGTTTTCTATGATCTACCTTTCTATCTTTACGAAACGTGTGACCAAGCGAACAAGATAAAGAATATTATATTTCTGTCTCATTACTTTCAATCAAGTAAAAACTTACAAAAAGTCAAGTACTACGTTAGATTTGCACTCACGGCTCACTGATTCACGCATCTATCTGCACGCGCTTAACCGCTAGGTCATCTTTATACATAATATTATAACTTTGAAATTATGAACTACAATCAGTTGTTGATGACAATAATTATGCATGTTTATGTTCTTGGAAATAGAAGGTCAAACTAAACGCCAAGCTATTGCTTTGTGAGTTTGCTTATCGACTTTTGGTCGCGACTGTACAAGTGTATAAAAAATCATAAAAATAAAAAGGGAAAAGTGCCCAAAAGGCTGGCAGTATTGCCACGTTGGATGGCAGTGCTGATTCTTTGGGCTAAAAATAGGCCAGCCCTCTGGTCCCGTGAAGAGTCGACCAACCGCTTGGCGATGTCCCGAAATACTCGATGAGCACTCGGACCCCAAGGCCCTAGAGTTTCAACCCCAAACGGCTCAAACATATAGCTCCCAACAAGGTTGCTATATTTGCGTCGTTTCAGGTTTTCTGCTCCTGCAGCATTTTGAATATTAGTTACTATTAGGATAAGTCCTGTCGATCTATTCTGTGAAAATCTCACGTTGACCACTTAGCTGAAGTGAGCTTGAAGGGAGCTGTCAATAATGACAATTCTTAGCATCAGGTGGAATGACAGCTCACTTCACCTAAGTTTTCACGGTAAGAATTTGATAGAAACACCGACAGGTTTTTCCCACGATGTTTCACCTTCAGTGATGTCCGAGATATGATGTATGAGTTTGTTTCTACCTTTTTTCTCAGAGTAGTCAGATAGGAAACGCCGACCTCATCTAGTTGTTTAATATGATTGAGTTGTGAAAGTGTTTGTATAGACGCCAGCACATCAAGCTACTACAATCTGTCAAATTTCTTTAATAGATTTTCAACTTTATCGCTAAAACATTAGGATCAAGGTTGATTGGGAAAAATTGACAGTTTCGGGTAGCTTGACCTGCTGGCGTCTGTACAAACTTACTTACAGAAATAATACTAGTAGTTCTGCGCACAGTAGACCTCGCAAGCATAAACTTTTTTGCATCTATTAATAATATACCATAGTTATATAGAAAGGGATATTTATTACCTTTCTTTTTTCATCAGATCTTCACCAATTTTTCAACCGACTTCCAAAAAGGAATGTTATTTATGTATGTTCGGGCATAACTCCGTCGTCGTTTTTTTTTTTTTTTTGTTTGAAAGGGTATGCTGATGAGGGGATACCAAGGAAACCCTCAAATTTTATAGGCACACCGATAGAAATTTGGTTATTTCTTATAGGAACTCGTGCATTCGCTCTCGGAAAGCACCATTTGGTGAAGTAGAACTGATGATGAAGCCCACAGATGGCCATCGGAACTACTCAATCACTCTTAAGTATTTCTCGGGTAGCGATTCTATTACTTTAATTTTGTTGCTAAGCAATTTATGCTCGTCACAATGCATATTTATAGTGATGGTGACTTCACCATCAGCTCCAGTTCTCCTGGTTATTACTAGAAGAACTCCTCAAAAATGAACGTCCCTGAAAAGAAATATTTTGTGAGCAGTTGACATTAGGCTATTGTAACTTAAATAAATTACAAACTGACCCACTAAAAAGTGAAAAATAAAAACATTTTCACAAAAGAAAAACAACCAACTTCCAAAAAAAACACTAATAACTTTAATTTTGGAAGTCGGTAGCGAAAAACTAAAATACAGATCCAAAGACACCGACTTCCGAATTTAAAGTTATTTTTCGCTTTGTAGTGTTTTTTCGGAAGTCTGTTGTTTTTTTTTTATTTTGTAAAAAGTTTTTAAATGAGACCAACTTAAAGTAACTTTCAAATAACAAAAAGCCGTCAAAATCACATCTCATAAGGCGGAGATATCCAGTAGCTCCCTTTTTGCCCCTTTTTGGAGGAAATACAGCTCCAATCAAAAACCCCGAACAAAAAAATTCTATAAAATCATAAAACCTGTATACCAAGTTTCATCCAGATTGGTTGTAAAATACGACCTGTAGAGGAGTAGCAACATACTGACAGCCGAAAGCAAGCTTTGCCAGACTTAAAGCAGGGACGTTCAGTCAATCATTTATCATTTATAAACTTAGAGAGTATATATGACAGGCCTGTTGGCGTGGTTTGTTAAGATAGCACCTATCATGCCGCAAGTCGTGGGTTCGATTCCCATCCAGGACAAACATTTGTGTGCATGAACATGTCTGTTTGTTCTGAGTCTGGGTGTAATTATCTATATAAGTATGTATTTACAAACAAAAACAAAAAAAAGTAGTATATGTAGTATATCAGTTATCTGGTTTCCATAGTACAAGCTCTGCTTAGTTTGGGATCAGATGACCGTGTGTGAATAATGTCCCAGGTTATTATTATTATATGAATTTAAAAAATTACGTTGGTACTTGCTTCAAGCTACAACCTCGTGCATGACAGGCGAGGCCTTAACCAATGGACCATCACGATATTCAAATTCATCTTACTTCGGCTTAAACATTACCATTTACTAATTAGTACTCATAGTCTTAATCAGAACGTCAAACTGAATACCAAAGTAAATTCTGAAACCTCAGTTTTCGATTTTACGCCCGCAGTAGGCGAATTCTGAATTTCCAAATATTTATTCAAACAAACATCGGTTATGAACAGGATTCGCTAACAATTAATTGTGTTTTTATTCAAATTGGCTCAGTGAATTATAATTCAAATGATTTTAATAATTATATAAAACGATCTTCGTTTGCTACGGAAGTTGGTATACAATTAGAAAAGCACAGCTTAAGATTACATACATATATAAACTCACGCCTTTTTCCCATGGCGGTAGGCAGAAACTATAGAACGCCACCTGCTACGATCCTTACATACTCCTTTTGCTTCGTTTACGTTCATACATCTGGTCATACACGCACGCCGATTGCGAGTACTAAGCACCTGATCTTTCTAAAGAACATCACCAATCAATATGCCTAGCCTTTTCCCAATTATGTTGGGGTCGGCTTCCAGTCTAACTGGATGAAGCTGAATACCAGTATTTTACATGGAGCGACTGCCTATCTGACCTCCGCAACCCAGTTAATGGGTAAGACTTGTTGTCAGACTTTCGGGCTTCTGATGACCCGTAACGATTGTCAAAGATCCACGAATGACAGCCGGGACCAACGGCTTAACGTGCTTTCCGAGGCTCGGAGGAGTCTCGGTATGAAAGATGGTCAGCCATCCACAGACCAAACCCGGCAAGCGTAGCTTAACCTTATGGATCGACCCGGGCGGCTGTTATTACTTAGCCACGAGCTCCTCACCAATAAGGTCAATATGATGCTAGTTTATGATTACTGGGTCTTTAATCAACGTAAATACTACGATTTAATAAATAACTTGTAATTTATACAACGTTTTGCAATGCAAATATTCCAAAACAACACACTTATAAAGAAGCAAACAATGTTAAAAGAATTTTCAAAATTTGATCGGCTGTTAAAAGAAAATTTAAAAAGTACACAGTAAAAGTTAACGCTCATAAATAAAATATAAAATTTGACTCCCGAGACTGTAGTTCTGTGCAATACAGCCCAAAGCAATAGGGGAGAGCTACTAAATTTCTAAATTTCTCTCTGGATGACACTAACAAAACTTCGGCCCCATCGCGTCTTAAAAGAAACACACGGGGCTATATTAATGGCAGGAACGAACCATGCACTCAAGAACGCTAATATTTCATTACTAGCTTCCGCCCACGGCTTCGCCCGTGTGGTATATCAATACAAAGTAGCCTATGTCCATTTCCAGGTCATGGCCTACCCTACAGCTAGGCCCAAAACTCATGCAAATCCATTCAGCCGTTTTAGCGTAAAATCGTAACAAACAAACAAACAAACTCACTTTCGCATTTATAGTATTAGTTAGGATAGTTAGGAGGATGAAAAACCGGTCTATCGACACTCGCAAGACTAAGACTATTAGGACTAGACTCACAAAATGTATTAGGTAAATTATAAAAAAATACTCTTAACACACTACTAAAGTTTCAGTAACAATATAATTCAATCATCATTCGAAAGACACGTGGCGCCATCTATTATCATAAGAACGTTATTGTTGTTTTCCTCGGGAACAGCCGGTCTATTCTGTAAAAATCTCACCGTGAAAACATAGGTGAAGTGAGCTGTCATTCCACTTAGGGGATGTCAATACTGGCAGCTTTGTTTTCACGGTGAGATTTGTACAGAATAGCACTGCTGTACTTTTTTCGGGATGAAAGGTATCCTATGTCTGTTTCTGTACACCTGAGAACGTATATGCAAAATTTCAGGATGATCGGTTCAGGCTTAGGCTTGAAAAGGTAACAAACAAACTTACTTTCGCATTTATAATATTATATTGTATTATAGTTAGGATGACATAAAGTGTCTAAAAGTCGGACGTTGTGTGAAGTGTTAAGCGATCTTGAACCTTGTGCGGTGCGACTATTACTGTCACGTTAACCTGCCCTACAAACGGTCATGCTATGAGCTGTTGTCTCATTCAGTCAACAAGGATTAGGATATCGTAAAATAAACTGTGTTCATCCATTAATTTGATCCCAACAATGGGACTCACGAAGCCCATGCGTCTCACCAAGATTCGTGAGTTTCAGCCTCTAGGTGAAAAATGCTATCGTCATTTATTTTACGCAATTGACGAACATAAAGTGGAAAAATCAGTTACCTAGTAATTAAAGGTACTATAAGGACTCCTCGTTCTTAGGTTACTGGGTCGTTCAAATATAATAAGTAATTATCGTTTGCATGTAATAATTATTAATATTAATGGACATGTGCATTCTTCCTATCACAAAGGTTGACAGTTCAGCAGAAGGGACAAGAGGACCAAGTTCGACATTTGCTATTGAGCGATGGAACGCAGTAACCTCGGAGTTCGACTTACCGACCAGCTATGGAACACGATAGTGCGCTCTAATACACAAATCGCAGACGTCAACCTAAAAGCAGGCAAGCTCAAATCGGACTAGTCCGGACACTTTTGCCACATGTTGGATGCATAGTGGGCTAAGACCACAACGACATGGGTTCCTGAAAACGCCCAACGGCATCGCGGAAGACCCAGGCGTAGATGGCAAGACGATAAGTTCGTCTTATAGAAGGGATTTGTCCATATTGGCTCAGAATCGAGTGGAAAAAGGCAACGGATGCCTTTGCCTAACAGTGGGATAATACAGGCGGAATATTATGATATTATAATTATAGTTTAGCTTGCATAATGATTTAAATAATCAATTAATTTTATTTTACATTTTCTTTCATGATATACGCACTGGTCAGCCCTCTAAGCTGGCTCCTAATTCTTTTTTCTATCTTTTATATAAGGTCTATCTATTCTTACACTAAATCTCTTAAGGAATCATTGTACTCATCATTACGAACAACTTTTACTATGGGATTAAACCTGAAATCGGGAAAAAAACTTCAGCTTTTTCCGACATTTATGTTCACACAATCGTCAAAATGTATAGAACAGCTGATTTATTTTTCGCGATTTCAAGTTTGGCCCTATAGCACAGATTAATACAGATGGGACACTCCGCAAAATCATTTAAATAAAAAGGGACTCTTGCTACGACACAATAAAGTGCAATTCAGGTCGCACAACGCTTATTTCCTACAGTTATACTCACCTACAAGTTGCCTCTTTTTCTAACGCGTAACTTTTATACCTATTCCAATTGAATTGGCCCAGTGAGATAGGCCCACTGCGTACTTGTAGCTGGAGTGTCCCATGTGTATTAATCTGTGCCTATAGTAAAAGTTTTTCATAATGATAAGTACAATGACCCCTTAAGATATTTCGTGTATGAATAGATAGACCTTATATTCGTAATAGAGTTTATCTCTTAATCTTGTGCCATTATCTAATAAATTACTCAAAAAGGTTGCATGGTTAAACGAATCAGGTAATGATCTCTATAGTAATTATAATACCTATAATGATCTCCCGACTAAAAGATATTTTGTATTCTATTTAATAGGCAGTCGATTCCCTCCTTAAAATTTTGTCTAAAATTAAAAACAACCGCCGCAGTACCTCTCCCATCAAAATAAAGTGTGTTTCCACAACAGTGGCGCAAGTTTCGCGTCCTGACGTCTATACAACCACAAACAGATGCAAGTTTAATGTCTTTCGCCCCACAATACGCTCACACTGTATGTGAACTAGGAGTGTATCGATTTCCTCTTGAGTTTACCAGATATAAAGCGTTTTGTTCAATTATGCTGACATGAGAGGAGCCACAACTTTGATTTGATTGTAATTTTTGCATACCATACCTATTATACGTATAAGGACTTGCGGTGAAGAGAATCATCACTAGGAATCATGGATGTTCATTAGAAAACCGGCGTCCGACAGCAAGAAAAGAGAGGCCTTTTTTTTTGGGTGGGAAATCATCAAATAACTTCTCCCGCCCTGAGCGGAGCGGGAGGGCGTGTCAGACTTTTACTGTGTAAAACCCACCCGTGTTCCTTCAGTTGCCTGTGCCAGGGCCACGGTAACTCTTTCGAACAACCCGCAACCCTGGCAGGCATCGGCCTTAGCGGACCCCATCAGCTAGTGCTGACATCTCTTTGAGGCGCGCGTGGAACCGTCAACCCGGGCCTGGTCCTTACCGGATGGCGAGCTACCCATTGCTCTCCGTCCGCAAGCCCGCGCCTACGGTGGCCGGGTATCACCTATCAATTCCCGTCGCCCAGGGCGTCTCCTGCGGCGACTAGGGGCACGAGGGCGCAAAGATTGCCTCTCCTTAACGCGCTCCACCTCCTACCTCGCGAGCATTTCTGCTTCACAGAAGGAGGTGAAGGCATCCAATGCGCTCTCGCTCCGTTCCATGGCCTGGACCAGGGCCGGATGCGAGAGATCACCGCCGCCGACCGCCTCCGCGAGGACGCGGCGGTGCTCTGCCCAAGGCGGGCAGACCTTCACCGTGTCCTCCGGGCGATCCACACAATGGTAACACCCGTACCCGTATTACGTATCTTGCAGGAGCCTAGCTATAGAAAAATTTGCGCAATAATTGCTTTTCAATCGCAAATCGGTATTATGTATTAGCGATACGTTATACTGATTAGCGATTTACAAGCGATTGAAGAGCAATTATTGCGCAAATTTTGCTAACGCTAGGCTTCTGCAAGATAGGTATAAGCCTGCCGGGCGTTTAAGGAACCTCCTGAAGCAAGTATGCCCAGCAGTGGGTGTAGTTGGGCTTTGACGATGTTGAACATCATAATTATCTTGTCGATAACATCAATTACCCTAGTACCAATTACCCTACGTAGTACCAATTACCCTAGTACAAATTAGTCATACAATACCAATCAGTCTTTCCATACGACAAGCAAAACTCTGCACCATGCAAAGTAGAACCGTCGAAAGGGGATTGTATCGACCGAGTTCTGATCACACAGCACACATAGAGGTAGAATGATTACAGTCCTGCTGGCAATAAATAGCCCCTTTGATTTTAGTTGAAGAGTAATTGCAGCGGACGTCGTAGGGGGCTCGTATTCTCAAAGTGTTTGTAATTAATGATCTTCTATATTGAGTGGTTTGACTTGCACTGTGAAGCCTAATTTATACTGATGTGGGGGTTTGGCTTTACATTTTACGTTGAGGAAAAATTAAATCCTTGTTAGTTGAGAAACTGTAGAAGATGTTGATAAAGCATTCAATGGGCTGTCTGGTTGCAATAATCATAATGTACAATGCATGTGCTTGAAAAGAGCGGTTTCCAAGCAGACAAATTATGCGGAAATTGCTACTTTTCCGCACTAGTGCTTTTTACTTTTCAGTATTTTATTTTTTTTTTATTTTTAATCCGTCGTCAGCCCGACGCAAATAGTTTTTATTATTTGAGAAAAGTTTTGCAAATTAGTCAAGTACAGATTATATATTATTCATATAAAAGGTACAATATAATTAATACTTCATTAAACGCGTTATTAATTACTCTCGAGTTAGATTTTTATCAATAAATTAATTTTAAATATTCACTAGCTGTTTCCCGCGACTTCGTCTGCGATCTAGGATGAAGAGTAGTCTATGTCCTTATTCAGGTCTTGTTCTACCCATGTGCCAAATTTCATCCAAGTCCTTTCAGCCATTTTAGCACGAAAGTATAAGGTCGATTTTTTATAGAACCAAAGAAGTTTTGTTTAATCAGCAAAATGTCTCTTCATACGCTAATCTTAACTAATATTATAAACTCGAGTGATAAGTGAGTTTTTTTTTTTTTTTTTTGCTTGTTTGTCACGCTTTCACGCTAAAACGGCTGAACGGATTTGGATAAAAGTTAGCAAACGGGTAGACCATGAACATGGATTAGGACATAGAATACTTTTATTTCGGTAATACGAGTACGTTCGCGTGGGATTATTTCTGACAAGCACGCGGGCAAAGTCGCTGGCTAAAGTTAGTTAGAAATAATCTTTCAGATCTCTGTAAATTATTTCCACACCATTTTTGAATTCATATTTCTATAGTTTATTTTAACAGGCAATTAAATACAAAATTAATATCCTATCCATATACATACACAAATTAAAAACCAATAAAAACACGAAATAAAAATAATCTCAGAGCTATTTAAAATCACGATACACTTCGCAATTTATTAACTCATTCACCGCCGGTCGTAAAAAAATCGTAAAAACCGGCGGGCGGTCCATTTGACCCAACTCACTTGCTAAATCATCCGTTAAGATTCGCGTTACAGCAATTGTAATTAACCTGCTACCGTACACAGCAATGGAGAGTGAACCATTTGTTAGTGCGGCTGATTTCTAGCCGTATACTGTTATCAATCTTAGGTAAATATTTAGTTAGGGTTGCATTCACTATAAATGTTTCGCCAGTCTTTAGTATGATGTCACAGATTAATGCAGATGGGACACTCCGCAGTTTAGGTATGGAGCTATAAGTACGCGGCGGGCCTAACTTACTGGGCCAATTCAGTATGACTGCCGCGGTCGGAAGAGTTACGCGTTAGAAAGAGAGGCAACTTTTAGGTGAATATAACGTAGGTAATAAGCGTTATGCGACCTGAATTGCACTTTATTGTATCGTAGCAAGAGAAACTTTTTATTTAAGATTTTGCGGAGTGTCCCATCTGTATTAATCTGTGATGATGTTCACATTTCTTCTTCATTTCCATTTCTAGATCCTTTTTCAATAGGTTCAATTAATCATAATGACATGACATACTAACATTATAAATTAAACATATTCCCCCTTATTTATAAACGTTGCTTAAAGTTAAGTAATGATAAATCATGTACGAGTATACTAAAAGTTAAGTTAAATTTATAAAATGAAGGTGTTGACATCGTAGTAATATCAAGTGGTTATTCATAGGGTAGGCGGCTGTTATTACTTAGTCTATGGATGGCTAAGTAATAACAGCTGCACGGGTCGATCGATCAGGTTAAGTTACGCTTGCCGCGGTTGGTCCGTGGATGGGTGACCATCTTTACATACCTAGACCTCTCCGTGCCTCGGAAAGCACGAACGTTGTTCCCGGCTGTCATTCGTGGATCTTTGACAGTCGTTACGGCTCGTCACAAACCCGAAAGTCTGACAACCAGTCTTACCAAGGGGCATCGTATTACCCAATTACTGTGTTGTGGAGGTCAGATAGGCAGTCGCTCCATGTAAAATACTGGTATTCAGCTGCATCCGGCTAAATTGGAAGCTGACCCCAACATAGTTGGGAAAAGGCTAGGCAGGCATAATTTATTTCGTAAATACGTAGAAATAAAATAAAAACGTGTGTGGTTGGAACCCCCGTCAGGAACGAAGTTCTTTCTCACATATGATTTAAAATATAACAAAATAAATAAAATATAAAAACAAAACGAAAAATTTTAAAATGTTCGCTGCTGCCGGCGGTCTTGGATTTAAATTTTGACTTCACTTGTGGCTCTATCACCCTCGGAAACTATCAGAACGACACCCGTCTTCGATTTTCATTTAAACCCAATTTACAAAGTTTCAAAGTGTGAATTCGAAAGAAGAAAATCGTATGCAGTGTAGGAAGTATGAACGCTTTTTTCGTTACGTGACGATGTCTACTAGTCAATTCCTACCGTAAACCGCGTTAAAGAACTTCGTTCCAATAAATACATTGTTACTCATACGTGGGTAATGCTAATTCAGGGGAAATTAATCGTCCGTATCAAATGACAACTGCCTTTCTTTGACAGTTGCAAAAAATGGCTAGGTAGCACGGTAAATTGACGTAGCTTGTGTGAATGGGCGCCGTCAGTGGGGACTCTCTTACGGCCGATTTTTTGATCCATAGTTAATTCAATCAATGGTTAAACATAATAAGTAATGGTTGAATTTTGCCTAAATGTGTTTGCCAAAATGCCATTATTTACTATTTTTTTTTTATTTGTGATGGGTTTGCTCTTGACTCTAGTCTAGGTCAGAGGTGACAGAGACAAAGTCGACGATGGAGTGAGCTTACCCAGAAGAAGCCTGTTCACTCTCACTTTGAAGAGATTAGGGTTGTATACGTTCGGAAACACAGACGCAGGTAGTCAGTTCCACTCCTTTGCTGTGCGCATTATAAAAGACATTTGGAAGCGCTTAGTGCGAATTGGTGGAATAGCAACCAGGTAGGGATGGTAACTGGCAGTGCGTCTAGATGTCCGATGGTAGAAGGGGGCTGGTGGAATGAGGTCGTGGAGTTCTCGGGCACACTCTCCGAAGTACAATCTGTAGAAGACCGACCAGCAGGCAACCTTGCGGCGATGAGCCAAGCTGTGAAGCTTGGCATCCACCAGTTTTACGTCGCCAATGAGCCTCTTAGCTCTGCGTACCACCGAGTCAAGCGCGGCTAGTTGGTACTTAGCTGATGCATCCCAAAGGTGACTGCAATACTCCATGCAGGTTCGGACTTGCGCTTTGTAAAGGATTAAAAGCTGTCCAGGCGTAAAGTATCGCTTCAACCTATTTAGGATGCCACACATCATTCATGATTGTAGAATTTCACATTTGGCCAAAATTCAACCATTAGTTACCATGTTTAACCATTGGTTGAGTTAACTACGGATCAAAAAATCGGCCCTTAGCTGCCACTGGTTATTTTAATTTAATTTAATTTTGGAATATGTTTTTCAATCTTTGTATTACGGACGCTTTTAACGTTCTGCATCGTTCTCACATGTATAATTTCAACATAAATGATATAATAAATATTTTACAACCATATTTTGATTTAAAAGAGTGTCCGTGGAGTTTCATGCCTGTTCATTGCCTAGGTACCTACTACGCTTTGGAATGGGCAACTAGCTTCATCTTTCTGACTGACCGACTCCTTGATAATTCCAAATTGCCTGTAATGCCTGGTTTATTTAAGTTTGCTTTGAGTTTGAGCTAGCGTTACGATTAATTTACCTTTTTTTTGGGTGCGAAATTATCAAATTTATAACTTCTCCCGCTCTGTAACGGAGTGGAAGGACAGACTTCTATTGACTAAACCCACCCGTGTTCTTTCAGTTGCCTGTGCCAGGGCCACGGTAACTCTTTCAAATAACCCGCAACCCTGGTAGGCATCGGCCTTATGAGGGCGGACCCCAGCAGTTAGTGCTGATATCTCTTTGAAGCGCGCGTGGAACACAACGCGCCGTCGACCCGGGCCTGTTCCTTACCGGACGCCGAGCTACCCATTGCTTGCCGTCCGCAAGCCTGCGCCTGCCTACGGTGGCCGGGAATCGGCTCTCAATTCCCGATGCCCAGGGCGTCTCCTGCGGCGACGACTAATTTACCTGAATCCCTTTTTATAATTATTTATGTACACAATTTTTCTAACGATTTATTTTCCTGTCTTGACATTAATTTCACAGTGTTCAAAACTTTATATACATTTTCATAATCATTATCCACAAATTTCAAAGAAAAACACAAACCCATCATTATCCTTTTCCCAGTAAACATTCAAATCTAAATGGTCCCCACTTTCCGTGAACCGACCGTGTAAACTAACCATTAATGGGTATCAGAAATCGTTATTACATTTCAAAGAGCATTTTAATAACTCAATTCAGAAGCGAGCGGGCTCCATTAAATGCGCGGTCATTTTTCGCTGTCAGGGTGCAGTTTAAACTTAGTGAAACACCCGATGATTGTGGTTTATTGAACACTGCTTTAGTGTTGAAGACTTTTATGGGTTAGTCTTTAAGATATATTACTTAGGGCTATGTTCACCAAAATTCAATCTGCCGGTTAGATATTTAAATAGTTGGTTTATGTCAAACTTCCTTCCAAAGGAGATGTTCCAGAAATGTATGGAGCCTGGGCTTGCACTATTTACACTACATGTAAATATCGCTATACAATAAAGTAACCGTTTTTTAATGTTAATTTTCTATAATTTGTCTTCGTTTCAATGTACAGACGCCAGCACATCAAGCTACTACAATCTGTCAGATTTCTTTAATAGATTTTCGACTTTATTGCTAAAGTTTTAGGTTCAAGGATGATTGGGAAAATCTGACAGTTTCGGGTAGGTTGACCTGCTGGCGTCTGTACAGTCGCGAACCGGGATTGTTGAGCCACTAGCTTATCATCTTAACTTGGTTGCGTTACACGAATGCCGCCCGATTTTCGTTAGTGACATGTCACATGTCAAATTTCACGGACGGCATTCGTATAACACAACTAAGTTAAGATGATAGGCTAGTGGCTCAACCGTCCCGGTTCGTGACTGTACATTAAAATTAACTCGTTCAAGGACAGCAACACAAAATAAATATGGTTGATAAGCTATACGCGAAATGTCATTATGACAATGATATTTGATTGGTGTGGTAAAAAAAAAAACAAAACACGAATTCCGAAAATACTTGGGTTTCGTTATAGCTAAAGTAACAACTTAACTAAAATATATTTATATGTGTATATAAATTAAATAAAGGAAGGAACTTAAACCTGTCAAAGTCGTCAAACGTCATGTCAAACACAACTGTCATGGCAACCATAAAAATAGGGTTATCTTATTAAAAAAACTTTCCAAATAATCATTTGTGTACTTTTCTTCAAATAAATTTCTTTGTATTTTTATGTAAATCCCCTATTTTTCCCTATTTATCTATGTAGCGTACATGGCCCAAAATCAAACATCTCCTTTGACATAAAACAACTGTTTAAATACCTAACCGGTGGTTTTAATGTTTATGAACACAGGCCTTAGACCCATGTTCATCAATAATTAATCAACCAATTACATTAAACATTGGTTTATGTCACACTTTATAAATATAGGACTTTAAAAATATGAAGGTAATATTAATGTTGTGGAATACTCTGCCGCCGTAAGGAAAAAGAGCATATCTACAGAAATAATGAAATGGAGAAAAAAAATGTTTTGTCCTGTTTAAAGTACAAGGTACAAAGGCAGATGCGTCTTTTAATAGTAAGAATTATTAGGTTTTCGTTAAGTTTACGCCAATATAAAAATACTGCTAGATGCGTCTTTTTTTGCTGATTCCGAATATGTAAATAACTCTATTTCGAAAAAAATGTCAGATACGTCTTTTTTCCTTATGACGGCAGTACTGGCCTTAGTGATTAATAAAGACTTTATTTTCCATCGTCAACTTTCGAAAATAATATAGGTACGCCACGATAAATATGTACGGACACAAAATACATTAAAATTCGAATACAAACATTGTTTAAAAAACCAACCAAAACTAATAACTTTATTATAATCAAATCCAAACTCTAACCTACTACGCAGTAAAATGTCATCCTTTACTATTAAATGAGCAATATTTGTATGTATAAATATTGATATACAGGATGTCCGGTAAAGAATGGTTAACCTTGAAATAGCATATAAATGACCTTATGACCATTCTAAAAAAAAATACAAAAATATATTATATCCCCGAAAGTACATAAGATTTTTTGCAAAAAAAATGTTAGCTTTTCATTTACATTCTTTTTCACCACGACCTCAAATGAATGAATTCCATCGGTTATTTGTTGTTATAATATTGTACGTGGACTATGCCACCAGAGAGGCAGTAAATAGTGTGACTAGAAGTTGCACAGTATTTTATTTTTATCGTATCTTAGGATATATAATTATATTATTACTACTTGGGATATATATGTTTTTTTTTTTTTAGAACGGCGATAAGGTCTATTATATACCATTTCAAGGTTATCCATTCTTTACCGGACACCCCGTATATATATAAATATTGCTATATGTATTTGTAATCACGTTCTCGAAAATGGCTCTAATGATTTCGATGAAAGTGATGAAAGTTGCAATATATAGGGGTTTACGGAAATTGATATAGCTAGGTCTGATATCTGGGAATATTTTTTTTTCTCAATTTTCATCAGAGCAGCGCTTGGTTGACCAGGTAGGTACTATCACTTAAAATAAATAGAATAAGAAGTGTTCCAGAACATGACTATGAGTTGTATTTTTCCATCGCTTTATTATTTATGCACAACAAAATTAAATCGTATTTAATTAATGGCGAGTGTTAGCCCCACTTAGCACTTTATACTGTAGAATTAAAATTAATAATGAACGCCTACGAAAATCCTACCCAGAATATTTAAGGTGAACACCGATTATTTCGTCCTTCCAAAAATTATTATTACAATAAACTGCTTTAACCTTGCGCTTCGTTTCAGAAAATTACTCGGAGTGAATATTTTTCCATTGCTTTATTATTTATTTACAACAAAATAAATTCGTATTTAATTATAGACGAAAGTTAGCCTACTTAGAACTACACTGTCGAATGAAAATTTATAATGAAACGCTTCCGAGAATCCTAACCTCAATATTTAACAGAAACACCAAATATTTTTCCTTCCTTTAATTATTATTACATTAAACTGCTTTAAAATTGCGCTTCCCAATTTTAGTTCAATTAAATGAAATCCACTAAATATATAAAGTAAACAGGGCTAAGTTCATAATGTGCCTGAAGAATCGTAATAGAGAGGGAATTTATTAAATTTCGTCTAAGCTACGTGCCGGTCCCGAGGCCGTGGGGTTTCAACCCCATTAACCTTGTCTCGCCATGATTTAGGGGCGAAATACGAATTTCCCCGTATTTCTGCCTTTCACCTTTTTGTTCGGAACAGATTTTTACTTGGGGTTTAATAAACTGACACTCGGTAATGAAGGGAATTATCGTTCATTTGTCCATTTAGGTTTTTTTGAATTGGTTCGGTTTTGGTTGGATTTAATGAATTGGAGGTATTGGATTTTACAATGGTTTCGGATAATGGATATGTACAATCATTTACATACATAGATGTTCAAAAAAGCCTTCAATTTATCAGCAAATAATGCCTCAAGTAAAGGGTAGTTTAGTCCAACAAAATTTTATAAAAGATAATTTTGCGAAGTGTATCAAACAGAAAACAAATCTGGCAAATAAGTATATTGTTTTTTTTTTTATTAGAACAATTACAGTTTTTCTACAAACAAAGCTTAAAATAAAGTTAACCATTATTCTTTCTTTCTTGTAATGAAAAAGACGCCTTAGATAAAAACACTGAATTCATATTTTTGCGAAATAAAATCGTTGACGTGAGGTTTTTGAACACATATTTCAAAGTTAATGTTCATTGTGAAACAGCAAGCAAAAAGTGTTCTTACTACTAAAATAAAATACCCATTAGGATCTCCATAACACATTTAGCAATGTAAGAAAATGTTATTTATGGTTTCTGTTTTCACTCAAATTATATTAGTAAATGAAGGACTGCAATTTATGACTAGTTTTTTGCAAACTCAGAGTACACAGGCCATTATAGTTATGAACGTATTTGTATTTAGTATACATATAGGATGGCAAGGACATCGACGTACAGCCTGTTACCATAGATTCAGTACATGACTCTGGACCCCACTGCGTTGTAACTTTCCATCGGTTATTTAAAAAAAAACTGACCAAGTGCGTGTCGGACCACGTAAAATGAAGGGTTCCGTAGTTGGGATGAATTTATCCCAAGAACAAACTTAACATGGTAGTTGAAAAACATGTTCTCCCTACATTCCAACTGCAAATGTAAGTTTGTACGCACAATATTGAGAGATTTACCATGTTTTCTTAATACCATAGACTTCTTATAGGTGTCCTGTAATCTATAGGTATATAACTAATTTCTGTATTTTTTTTAATTTTAGGCTCAGTAGTTTCGGAGATAAGGAAGTGGGGGGGGGGGGGAATGATCAACTTTCATCTATTTTCTTAAGTAACTTAAATTTGTTTTATAACTTACTTAGTAAATTATATAAAAAAAATATTTAAAAAAACTATTTGAGGCCCTTACTGTTAAGCCCTTTCATTTGACATGTCACACGGTACAGTTTGCAAAACTTTTTTTTTTTTTTTTTCATTTCATATTTGCTGCCCAAAAGTGACTCCATATTCAAAATTCATTTATTTACGTTACACGTCCGTGTTTGGGTCACAGAAATTCACACGTGTCCCAAGTTTCAACTTAATCGGTCAATTCGTGGCAAATTGGTCAGACAGACAGACCCACGAGTGATCCTATAAGTGTTCCGTTTTTTCCTTTTGAATTACCGAACCCTAAATATCATTTGTTTCCTGCAAAAAATACCTACGCGGTCATAATGTATGAAACAGCAAAGTTTTTTTTTTTTATAACCCACGGAAAACTTCAACCCATGGGGGGCCAGAATCATGTACTTAATCCATAGTAACAAGTTGTGCGTCGATGTCCCTGTCACCCTGAATAGTTTATACCCAACACTGTAACAACAGTATCAGCAGTCATGAATCTGATAATTGATGGAGACAAAACCCCACGACTTTACATTGAATTAGTATTCCTAGTTGGCAGTAGCTGTTTATGAAAGGAATCTTGGTGTTTAATAATATGTTTGCAACCCCTTTACCCAGAATGAAAGCATTGAATCGTAAAGAGATGATATTTCAAAATCAAAAGTCATTTATTCAAACTAGGCTGAGAATCAGCACTTTCCGAACGTCAAAATTACATAAGACAGTCCCCAAAACAGCCGCCCTTCACCACTTCCTAGTGCTTTAGCTGATGAGAAGAAGTGGCGCAACAAACTCCTCAGCAGCACAGCTGTCTGGTCAGTTAAAAATTTTGATTCTATATAACACTGCGCATAATAATTTTGGTACATTACGCCACACAAAACATTAAATTAAATTAAAGCTAACACACGCCAATATAACAAAAAAAAAAAAACAATCGAAAACTATACTCAAGCAGAAATAAAAAATATCAAACTAAAAACGGAAGCAGAACTTCATACTTAAATAAAAGCCTCCAGTAAAAAAGGGCGTGCCCACTTACATATATCCGTATATGAAACCGTAACTCGAAGTCACAAATGATAAACTAAGACCATCGAAGTAAAATAAAAAAAGAGTTATTACTAATAACAAAACAAAACCAAGGTCAGCAGTTGACCAGTTTAACAATAGGTTAGCAATTCGCACTACAGTAGGTACTCACTTAAAACTATCTTCGTAATCGAGATAAAATACTCATCAAAGCACAGAGTTCTGGAAGAGGAAGGCTAAACAATAATTGCCAAATCAATTTATAAAACATAAAAAATTGTTGTTGTATCTATGACCTCCTCCTTTTTTTGGAGTCAGATAAAAATATAAACTGGGAAGAGAGTGAGGAAATAGCCTTTTAATGGGACATTACAGATTCTGAAAACATCATAACAGATACATATTTAAATCTTTGTTCAAATCCTACCAACGTGACAAGACCATACCACGCAAAATCTGTTACAGTTCTTACACAATCAACACATCTCTAAACTAAAAGCAAACACACGACACAGGATAATCAGGCTTCGGACGGCCGGAACTATACTCGAGCAGAGGATATTAACGGGGAGATAAGGGGAAACAACTGATTGTGGAGGAAACGCTGGTGTATGTATACTGCCCTTTACAGTAGGGACTCGCTATTTTGTATACAGTTCGGTGGTTTGGAGTGTGGGAATGTTTTGGACGGAATAGTGCTCGGGTGCATTTGTTTTTCTGGGGTAGGAAACGGGTGGGTCATGCATGGTGGAGGACATTACGTGTTGATGTTAAAAGGTATGAGTATTATATTTCATGGCGGTTATGGGGGTGTTGTTCTTTATTAATGCAGCGATTTTTAACCAGCTTCAAAAAAGAAGGTAGTTATATGTTCGTCTGTATGTTCTTTTTTTAAGTATGTTCATCGATATTTTCGTCATTGTGAACCGATTTTGAAGATATTTTTTTTCATTTGGTAGAGGAAGCTTGTGCGGTGATTCCATATTTAAATTTTATTAACTTTGCTTGGGTAGTTTTTGAGTTAGCTTCGATATTACGTATTTTATCCACTTTGTGTATCTTGATGATGTTATACTTCCTGTCACTGTTGTTTACAAAGCAATTAGTGATATAAAAATTGGTGTGGGGTACCATAACTAAAAAGTGAAAAATAAAAAACTTTTTTATGAAAACAAAAAAAAAAACACTACATAATGAAAAATAACTTTAATTTCGGAAGTTGGTGGCATACACTAATACATATCCAAAGACGCCGACTTCCGAATAAAAGTTATTTTTTAATTTGTAGAGTATTTGGAAGTCGGATGTTTTTATTTTTTACATTCGAATGTCCATTGTTATAGGATGTGCGCGGAAAGGTTTTCCATGCGCGGTTCATTTGTTTGCTAGCCACGCATCCATGCGTAGCCTGGCCCTGGGTCGCAGTGGACGATCGCGCCCACGTTTTCATACCAAGCGAAGTACAGTAATCCCAATCTTTTTGGCCGGCCTGAAGTGAGCGCGACCGCCACGTTACTCATCTGGCGCATGGTGTTTTCCCAATTGATACCTTATTATTGCATTTTGTGCAACGGCTCGCGCCTACGATCAACCCAGCCATAAAGATTGTACACGTGAGTAGCTTGCTTGCAGTATTATAAAAATCCCTAATTAAATTATGATTAATAAATAAAAAAACGGCCAAGTGCGTGTCGAACTACGCACAATGAAGTGTTCCGTAGTTGGTATGAATTTATCCCGAAAACAAACTTAACATTGTAGTTGAAAAACATGTTCTCCCATACATTCCAACTGCGAATGAAATTTTGTACGCACAATATTACCATGTTATTTTAAGACCATAGATTTCTTGTAGGTTTTCCTGTAATCTATAGGTATAGAACCATTTCCTATATTATATATATATATATATATATATATATATATATATATATATAAATTTTAGGTTTAGTAGTTTTGGAGAGAAGGGTGGGGAATGATCAATTTTCTTAAATAACTTTAAAACAATTTATTTTAAAATGATAAAAAAATATATTTGAGACCCTCACAGTAAGCCCTTTCATTTGATATGTCATACGGTACAGTTTTCAAAACTTTTTTTAAAATTTTCATATTTAACCCCCAAAATTGACCCCCAAATTCAAAATTCATTTATTTTCGTTACACATTCGTGTTTGGGTCACAGAAATAGAATGTGTACCAAATGTCCATTAGATTCGGAGCAAATTGGATGTCCCAGACGGACAGACAGACAGACACACGAGTAATCCTATAAGAGTTCCGTGTTTTCCTTTTGAGGCACGGAACCCTAAAAACACGTATAATCTTTCCAATCATTTATTTTACTTTAGCGTCCATGAAGTATTGCATTTTTAGGGTTTCGTACCAAAATGGTAAAAAGAAACCCTTATGGTGCGACTCAGTCTGTCGGTCTGTCCGTCTGTCACAGCTGGATATATCAAGGACTACTAATGCTATCAACTTAAATTTTGGAATAGTTTTAGATAGTGTTAGATGATTAAAACTTAAAAATTCGAAGTAGGGCTACTAGGGCAGGTGGGGTATCATATGAAAGAACGCTGTTCGCACATTTTTAAACATTTTTTTTTTTTTTTTGGTTTTTTTAGGCCGAGTAGTTTTCGACTTTTAAAATACCATTCTCACCCTTTTCTCCGAAGTTTGTATAGAGAAAAATCGGAAATTATTCTATGTGATCTATCACAGAAGTTTATGTTAAAAATACAGGAAAAATAAAACGAAGTATCTTAATAGCACACTTTTTATGGTACGGAACCCTCGGTGCGCGAGTCCGACTCGCTCTTGGCCAGTTTTTTTCGTCTATGTTTGCCTTCCAATAAATAAGGAACTTCAGAGGCGTGCTTATGTCAAAAGTAAAATAAATGTTATGAATTAATATACGTAAGTAATTCTGCAAATCAGTCTCAATAGCGCCTACATTATACTAATTGGCGTTACTTTTTGGCGAGAAGACCGCCATTGTTATTCAACTAGTCATTCCATTAGCGTAATTTTCCCACATTTTGATAAGTTATACGCGTATTAATTACTCCGGGCTTGGCTAACGTCGCGGTTGCGGCTGGCTGCGTACATTGAACGTCTAGTGCGTTATAAACGAGTAGGTTATGTGATCGCTGATCAGTGGTAATCAATAAATAAACCGACGAAAAAAAGGAAATGGTTCTCAAGACGATGCGTAGTTTTTTTTTATTTTTATTGTAGCAGTTTTTTTATTTGTCAGTTACACAATTGCAACCACAATTTGGCAGGTTAAAATGCAAAATAATATGCGAAATGACATTTACGAGTATAACACATTTCAAGTGGACAACACAATGAAGTACACTTACTTACTATTAATAAAACGCTTAACAAAATTACAAGAATACCCTATATCAGTGCTACTCAATGTGTGCTCCGCGGAGCCCTAGGGCTCCGCAAAGCCTCTGTGGGGGCTCTGCGAAAATACTAGTCATAATGAAAACAAATACTAAATGGGAGCAGAGCAGAAGTAAGGGAAAGAGGAGAGAGAGGAGGAAGGGAGAGGTGATGGGAGGGGGAGGGGACGGAGAGTAAAATAAAATCTACCTAAATTTAGAAATGACATCAGACACAAGCAAGGAAGCACTGTTCAAAACAATGCCTCTGAATGATTTTTGGTGCAGGATCCGTGATGAATATCCACAGCTTGCCACAAAGGCCCTGAATGTTCTTATCCCGTTCCCTACAACGTACATGTGCGAAATAGGATTCTCAACCTATGCAGTTACAGAAATAAAATACCGCAATAGACTGGATGCCGAACCTGACATAAGACTTCAACTCTCTTCTATCAAGTCTAACATCAAACATTGGTGAAAAGTAAAAAACAATTTCATTCCTCCCATTAAATGTAAATGTTAATGTCCATTAATATGATTATATTATTAATAAAGATAAAACCAGTTTTTGATTTTTTTGGGGCTTCGTCAAATATATCGTTTTCTAAAAGGGTTCCGTCGCCGAAAAGTTTGAGAACCACTGCCCTTTATATTCGGTAAACTAAATTTTTTATGATATTAAACACCGTTTAGCTGTAACGGGTTTAACATTTCATCATTAGCCAGATCATCCTAGAAACGGACATCTAAAACATTTTCGTCCATTACGGGTCATCGCAACGAGGGGCATGTATCAACATTTTATCCCCTTTCTCTCTACTTCCTGCGGACCCAACCTTCCCGCGAGATAAAAGTTAATGGGCCAACTTACCGCGAATTATTCCCCAGGCACAGCATATTTTTTTTCGGTATCTCAACAGTGTAAATGTTTCAATAATTTAGGCTGTTCCCTTTTTTAACGAGCGGTATTTATGGGTTTATGGTAATTTTGGTCTGCGCCCCCAAATTGGTGGGGTCGGAGAATATTCATTTTTTTTTATAGTGATTATTGGTATGTTTGAAGATTCGCTACATGTTGATTTTAGACGTAATAGTTTGGCAAATAGGACTCAGGTCCGATTAATAAACGCTCCAACAGTTTAAATTACTATTCCACTACAATTCTGCCGTCGTAAGAAAAAAGGGCACAACTAACATTTAAAAAAAAAATCTACAAAAAATTGAGCAGATTAGCCTTTTTTTTCTGATTCTAAATATGTATGTAACTCATTTTTTTTTTAAATGTTAGTTGTGCCCTTTTTTGTTACGACGGCAGAATTGATGAATAAATAAAATAAAAACGGTAGGTTTTTCCTCTTGAAAACTGATAATTTACCTTTTTGGAACTTTGACAATAATTTGTAAGGAATTTAATGCCATTAAGCAGACTTAACAATAGGTACTTAAATTAATAAAACATCAAATAAACGCTGCCCGGAGGCTGTCGCTCATAATAATATTGTAATTTTATTACTTTGGTATATTTTCAATAAACGATTATAAACTGCTTTGTCAATGAGCTGCCGTGGAATTAATTTGGCATTCAAATAAATAAAATATTCGTTTGTTAAGTTAATTTTATATTATTGGTTTCATTTGGAGCTAAGCTAGTAGCTAAGTAATAATAGCCGCACGAGTCGATGGATCAGGTTGAGCTATGATTGCCGCGGTAGTTCAGTGGATGGGTGACTATCTTTACATACCGAGACTCTTCCCCGGCTTCCCAGTTCCCGCTGTCATTCGTGGATCTTTGACAGTCGTTACGGGTGGCAAAAGCTCGAAAGTCTGACAACCAGTCTTGCCGAGGGGTATCCTATTGCCCAGTAACTGGGCTGTGGAGGTCAGATAGGCAGTCGTCTATGCAGATGATGACTCTTTAACTTTTACTGATAGATACTAAGCCCAAACTTTGTAGAAATCATAACAATACTTTGATGCCAGACTACAATTTCAAAACATGTTTCCTGGCCGTCCAAAAGATGCCTTATAAAGACGACTAGCGACCCGCCCCTGCTTCGTACGGTTTTTACGACTTGACAAAACATGAACATGTCCTTATTATTATCATCTAAGTTAAATATTAATATATTTATATATAGGTTGACTGGTAATTAGTGACCGCTACATAAACACATAATTACAATTGATTCATGATAACAAACAACTTTTACCACGGACTAAACCTGACATCGCGAAAGAAAAATCATCTGCTCCCTACATTGTACACGATGCCGCCGCCGCACCGACGCCGCACCTTTGCGCTGTATATACGAGACGCGTCCGCACTGCCTCTGCGCCGTCACCACGCCGCCACCGTGCCGCCTCCGCGCCGGCTCCGTGCCGCCTCCGCGCCGCCACCACGCCGTCGCCGCTTGATTTCACCTGTTGTTAGTAATAGATTGCTACCCACGAAGATCACACGTGTCACATTGACCGTGTCACACTGGCGGGAGCCGCGGCGACGGTGCGATGGCGGCGCGGTGGCGGCGCGGACGCATCTCGTATACACAGCTCAGAGGTGCGGCGACGGTGCGGTGGCGGCGCGGTGGCGGCGCGGACGCATCTCGTATACACAGCTCAGAGGTGCGGCGACGGTGCGGTGGCGGCGCGGACGCGTCTCGTATACACAGCTCAGAGGTGCGGCGGCGGCGCGGTGGCGGCGTGGTGGCGGCACGGAGGCGGCGCGGAGGCGGCGCGGACGCGTCATATATTTTATACACAGCTCAGAGGCGCGGCGGCGGCGCGGTGGCGGCTTCGTGTACACGACCGTTGACGAGTGATGTGAACATGAATGTATGGGACAGACAGCTGATTTTTTTTTTTCGCGAATACAGGTTTGGCCCTATATGAAATGTTCTTTGTTATGAGTGTATCGGTCATTAATTACCAGTCACCCTATGTACATAATCCTACCATAACAAATTTTCTAGTGATAGTGATACCACCATGCGGTCACACAGTTAGACACGAAAAGCGACTTTATAATATTATGTATATAAGAGTCACGTTATTCCAAAATAATTTTTCGTTGGACCAGCCACGTGTTTGAAAGATCACGTTTCGACTGTATTTAGATGGTTTGATCTACGTATGAAGTTATTATTTTCTACAAAATTTGGAATGTATATTCTGGGTTTTGATAATAGTCTTGCATTGTCTTGACTGCCTCGTTTTAATATAAAAAAAAAAAAAAAATTTAGCTGGTCTCAAATTTGTCTACCGGATGACACACTCTTAAGAGCACTATTGTGGCTCAGATTTTCTATAGGGCTTAAAAAACATAGCGTACCGGGGGGCTGAAAAGTTTTGAGCCTAGGACCGCGGATGACTAAGACATGATGATGTTTACGGATTAGGTAATTGGACCGTCTTATGCAGAAAGCTAATAAAAACCTAATAATAATAATATTCTGGGACATTGTTCACACACGGTCGTCTGAACCAAAACTAAGCAGAGCTTGTACTATGAAAACCAGATAACTGATAAACTACATACACTACTTTTTTTGTAAATACATACTTATAGATAATTACACCCCGGCTCAGGACAAACAGACATGTTCATGCACACAAATGTTTGTCCTAGATGGGAATTGAACCCACCAACGCGGCATGATAGGTGGTATCTTAACCAACCATGCCATCTGGCCTATCATGACATGAAACTCTGTATTTATTCTAAAGAGGGTATTCGCAAATTACACTAAGCTGAAAAGTTTGTTTGTTTGTTTGGTTGAACGCGCTAATCTCAGGAACTACTAGTTCGAATTGTAAAATTCTTTCAGTGTTGGATATCCCATTTATCGAAAAAGGCTATAGGCTATATAACATCACGCTAAGACTAATAGGAGCGGAGCATTGATGAAAAATGTTGCAAAAACGGGGAAAATTTATTCCTTTTGATAGCTTCCATTGCGTGCGCTGAGCAAACGGTTAAAGTTACGCAAAAATCATGTAGGACGGAATTGTTTCTCTTAAAATGTTCAAAAAAATGTCTGCAATACAATATGTCAATCTTTTAAGGTTGACTCACTATAACTTTTTTAATGGTAATCAAATTTGTTATAAAATAATGCATTATTTGCGAAGGTGTTTTCATAGACATGGTATTAATCCTTATAAATACGTTATTCATCACCAGTGATCGGATAATCGGGCGCTTATATACCTAAACTCCTTCTCGCGAAATAATAATATGGACATTCCTTTCTGAATAAATAAGTAATGCGGGGTTCGCGGGATTGAACAATTTTTTAAAAACAACTATAACATACAAATGGAATATCAATAAAAACTGATAATGTGCACAATGTGGTCAAGTAGTGGAAATTGATTTATCTATCTAACAGATTAGTGATCGAATCAATTATTAGTTGATTCGATCACTAATCTGTTAGAAAAAAAAATACAATAAATTAAATCAAAATCAAAATCAAAATCAAAAGTCATTTATTCAAACTAGGCTGAGAATCAGCACTTTTTGAACGTCAAAAATTACATAAGACAGTCCCCCGAAACGCCCGCCCTTCACCACTTCCATTCAATTAGTTGACAACTAATTTATTGTATTTTTTACGAACAGACGGGATTCTTAACGACATGTCCGTATTATTCTTTCTTGGGAATAAAAGTGAAGTATAGGTATATTAGCACACGATTATCCGATCACTGTTCATCACAAGTATTTAATATTTAAGAAAGTTGCCCTTACATCATTCCATTTTAATGAATCTTAGGAGATATAACTGTTTTAAAATAAAGAGCCTGTTACATTACACGATTTCTCGGGCCCTGTCTATCGTGTGCCCTGCCTCGGTCGGCCTGTTTAAGGACCCTAACTCCCTGTTTCTTATTCGCGCTTCTAAATGTCTTTTATAATGCGCACAGCAAAGGAGTGGAACTCACTACCTGCGTCTGTGTTTCCGAGCGCATTCAACCCTAATGTTTTTAAAGTGAGCGTGAACAGGCTTTTTCTGGGTAAGCTCACTCCAGACTTTGTCTCTGTCGCCTCTGACCTAGACTAGAGTCAAGAGCATACCCATCACAAATAAAAAAATTAAAAAAAAGCACTACCCTCTCCCTGCGGGTAGGGCCCAAGAAATTGTGTAATGTAATAGGCCCTTTACTTTGCGACGTCGGTCGGTAGCTCTGCGAGGTAGCATGCCGCGCGGCTCAGACGCAAAGTTGAAGAGTTTGTTTGTTTGAACTCGCTAATTTCTGGAACTACCCGTGGGATTTGAAAAAATCTTTTTGCATTTGATAGCCCAATTCTTATGGAAGGCTATAATAATAATAATAATAATAATAAACTTTATTTCGAGCTGAGACTCATATATGGTTAGTAACATTGTTCTTAAAGCTAAGTGTTAGTAGACAATAAAACAACTCGACACAGACTCACAATACTCACATAGGGTTAGTAACAATATTCTTAAACCTAGTGTTAGTTTACAATAATACACGCTGAGACATGTAACTGACAGCAGTGAATTATATACGGACAATCCACTCTGTCAGCTATCATGCTCAGAACCCTGTTAGGGCTGGCCATGACTCGTGCCACCATTGATGCTGCGCGCTTGCGCATTGTTGTATAAAAACAATCTACATGCGCCGCCGCAAACATCCCTGACGCACTGCAACGCCATGACAAGCCCATCAACTTGCGAAAAGCGTTATTGAATTGGACACGGAGGGCTCCATACGCCGCTTGCGAATAATTCTCCCACAAGCTGCACGTGTAAAAGCTAGTACAGAACGCTCTAAAGAGCGTCACCTTTACGTCTGTAGTACACCGTGCAAACCTGCGGGCTATCATATTCGCACGTACGGACAGAGCCCTCCGTTCCCTTTCAATGTCAGCATTGTCTTTAAGGTCGGTGGTAACCATGTGCCCGAGGTATTTAAATTGTTCCACACGCTCAAGGGGAACGCCGTTTAGCCGTATAGGGGGCACGTTAAGCTGGTATTTGGTCCTCGCCTCAAAAACAATGTATTGACTTTTTTTGACGTTGTACATCAACCCATGTTCTATTGCGTACTGTTCGCAAGTAGACAGTAAAGTCCTAATACCGCTGACTGACGCACTCAGCAGCACCATGTCGTCCGCGTAGCTAAAGTTATTAACGCAGACATCGTCTATATGACAGCCGACATGGTTACTGCTAAGCGCCTCAATCAGGGCATTCATATACAAATTGAAAAGGGCAGGGGACGTTAACCCCCCCTGCCTCACCCCGCAATCCATTTGATATGGCTCCGATAGCACACCCGCCCACCGAACATTATTGACCTGGTTTCCATACCAGTGCTTAAAGATACCTATAAGCTCGAAAGGCAAGCCTATAGCCTCAAGCTTCTTCCATAGAATATCGTAGGAGACCAGGTCAAAAGCCCGAGACAGATCCAGGAAGCAAGCGAAAACAGGTGTATTTCGTTTTGTGTAATATCTGACGGTCTGCTTGAGAGACAAAACTGCACTTTCTGTAGAGAGTCCGGGCCGAAACCCGAACTGGTTATCGTGCAGCACAAGATGTTTGTTCAGTTGTGCATCAAGCAGACCATCAAGTACTTTTGCGACTGTAGTCGCTAGAGAAATAGGTCTATAGTTCTCTTTATCCGAAAGATCGCCTGTTCTGCTTTTAACAATAGGCACCACGATCGTCTTCATTAGATCGGGGGGCAAGTATGAATGACCAATACATAAATTATATAATAATGCTAAAACCCTTGGTAAGTGAGGACCAGCGTGTTGAAAATGCTCGATACTGAGCCCGTCGTGACCAGGGGACTTTCCCTTAGTTATAGACTTTATGACCTTAGCCACATCTTTGGCAGTAAAGCGCGTGCCCACCTCGCCACCACAAGGCTCAGCATCCCGCACCACACGCGAGCTCCCCAACGGCGATTTCACAACAAAATTATTTTTAAAGAGGTTTGCAATGTTCTTTTTATCACTTACACCATTTACGCTAACAGGCAGACCTGGCCGAATATTCAATTTATTTGTGCCCTTCCAAAAGCCACGAAAATCACGCTTTGCATGCTTAGAGGCTATAATGTCCATCTTTATTTGGTCTTCGTGGTTCTGACACCATTTAAGCCGCGACTTGAAAAATGCCCTACTATCCCGCATCTCATCATACACTCGGCCGGTTGATGGTTTTCCACACGACATCCATAAGAGGAAATTCTGTCTAGCCAACCTGTGAGCGCAACTGACGTGCTTATTCCAGCCTGTGACTTGAGCCTTTGTCTTACGACTAACACTTGAACTACAAACCGACGACTCACTGAGCGCACAAACAATATCCGAATACAGCTTATCAATAACAATCCTGTGGTCAACTTTACGGCAAAAAGTATCACCACAGCCCGTTAATTCTACAGGAAAATCAACCAACTTTAACCGCTTGTTACATTCATTGAAATAAAAATTTACTTGCTCCTTGGTTCTTTCTCCCCAAATAACTTGATTATGAGCAATTATAACATCAGGAATCTTAGGTGTTAACAAATCAAATTTACATTCCAATATCAGAGGGTAATGGTCAGACCACAGCACGTCGTTTTTTACGTAAACATTAATCACGGAACTTAGCGCTGAGTGTGTGACTATACAGTGGTCCAACCATCGCCTGGAGCCGTGAGCTTCACTCATAAAGGTATAAGTATCACTCGTTAACCCCAGCTTGTTTATATCAACACAAATCCATTTTTGTTCCTCACAAAAGTTTGTCAACTCATTCATGAACAAAGTATTAGGGTGCGCATTAAAATCCCCCATAACAAATACTGATTCTATACTACAGTCATCTACTACAGCACTCACCGTACCGAGGCAGTCCGTGAAGTCCGGTAAGTTGTCACGCATATCGGTAGGCATATAGATACTCATCACAACAATCGGCCTATTATTCGTTACTATTTTTATTGCACACACACGAGGGTTATTGCACTGTAACACTGACACATTTTGAACTTCGTTACTCCTCCATAACAGAGCAACACCGCCATAAGGTCTTCCGCGTAACATGCCGGTCGTTGTGTCAACAGCCGACGTCCCCGTGGCACTAAAGTTGTCGTCAATGGTGCAAAGGTATGGTATCTCCTCCGGCAGCAACCACGTCTCTTGCAAAGCAATTATGTCGGAAGTTCTACACAGTTCTCTAATGCTGTTTATAGACCTTTTTACACTTTTACAGTTAAACGATACCATTCTGTACAATTTATTCATTATGTTTTGTACCATGGCCGTCGCTATTCAAAACATTATTATTATCGTGTCTCTGTTTATAATGCACAAATCTTCTAAAAATTATGCCTTGAGGCCACAAGTTTTCATCTAAAAATAACGGTACTTTGTGTTCAGATACGAAAAACTTGTATGCCTTGTGGTCCATCTGTTTTTTAGCATTAATTTTCTCTAAGAAAACTATCTCTTGCGTCTTAGATTGAATGTGATTGACAATATCGACCTCCAACGTGTCAAGGTGTACATTGGTTATAAATATTGGTGTTTTCTTACTAGCAGCCTTAAAACCGGTCGTCTCGCACGCGACACCAGTCTGCCCTCTGTACCGGTAGTTAGGTTTTTTCTTCCGACTAACATATTGCCAGTCATTCGCATTTTTGTTCCGTGGTTCATCAATTAACTCAGTAAACTGCGTATCTTTTTGTAGATTACTTACTACTACCTCCGCTAATGACTTATAATTCGTAACCGTCGGCTGCGGCGTCGGCTCGCATCGCATATTGTTACAACCGGCGCTGCTTGACTGCTGCGCACTCACGAGCACACAGTCCGCCGCTATAGCTGACGCACACTGACTCATCAACTGGCTGCCGGCAAGCGAACTATTCGGTGCGCGTGCACTCGGCAATCCGTCGGTTGGCGCGGACGCAAGAACTAGCACTTCTGAACTACCCGATATTTTTCCACTATTATCAAGATTTACAGAAATATCGGTTTTGTTTGATGAGGAACTTAAAGAAATAGGGAGTTCCACGCAGTCACTGCCCAAACATGAAGCCCCTCGTTTATTATTCACATTGCAACTAGGTGACATTACTAAAGGCAAACATTTAATTTGTTGCATATCCAATTTAAGTTCTGCCAGTTCCTTCGTTGTAGCATACCTTGATTTTACATCCTCAATTTCTCCCTTTAGAAAAGTGAGATCCTTTAAGAGCTTGGTACAGTCCAAGTGATCGAAAGTAATTGGAGGTAGTTTTTCCAACTGACGAGCCACAAACACTGGTATAATATCTGGGTCCACTGTCTTAAAAATGTTTATTATATCGTTAAGGTCACGCTTTTCTTTTCCCTTACACTTTCGAACTATTTTTCGCTGAGTCATTGGAAGCGATTCAAATATCAACGACTTTGAAGCTTGAATTTCGTCACTCGTGAATGCTGATGTACATACGCGCACTAACGTATCCTCGTCTATTACCGATATTTTATTTTGAATATAGGATAGCAATTCATCTATTACGATGTTACACTGGGCACATTTTATAACTTTCGTCATTTTACCAACACTCGCGCGTCGCGAAAACGGTAAACACGCCATGCACATATGAATGCGCGCGTGCGAATGACTATAGACTATTAATATTACGCTAAGACCCTTAGATGCCGATCAAAATGAAAAAAAAAGTTAAAAAGAACGCTAAGCAAATACGATGTAATAGCGCGTGCAGGCAATGCGATGACTAAGACGAAGTTGCAGGCAGAAGCTAGTTAGATATACGCAGCGCAAGACAATAATGACAATTGAAGGTACTTAGGCTCAAAACTTTTCGGTTCACCAGGGGGACTAAAAAGTTTTATTGACTGCCCTACCCACTTGACATTTTTCATATTTATTTAACCGCTTTATATCTAAAAACTGTCCAACTGGGCGGGATACATCCGTGGGCTTGTCTAACATCAAATATTCAATACACAGTAGGTAAACTATTAACCGTTTTCAAGCAAAGCGTTTTAAATATGCGTGGGTATTGAATAGGTTTCGTCACAATTATTTGGGTGGTTCGCTACGTAAATCGATACGGCTAACCAATGCTTTCAGTGAGTAGGTTACTCCCAAAGTATTTATTCAGACAGGTACCTACTTCGGTAGCTCAAAGGAAAATAAATAATGCGTTGAATTGTTAACTTTGTTTCTACAAATACATACAGCTGGGTTTCGTAACGAATTATTGTCAAAAGTCGTTGATCCTTTTACACGGTTCGTGTTTTGCTGCTAAGCTAGCACATTCACGATCAAATTTATTGAATGACTTTATACAATTAATAAGTCATTGCAATTTAACTCTTATCTCATTGTTATGCTAAGTATCCTAACTAATATAATATTATAAATGCGAAAGTAAGTTTGTTTATTATATTTTCACGCCCAAACTACTGAACCGATCTTCCTGAAATGGACATAGGGTACCTTTCATCCCGAAAAAAGTACTGTTCCCGATGATCGAATTATATTATTATAGAAACTTTAGTTGTGTGTTAAATGATTTATATTTTTTAATTTTTTATTTAAGTACCTAATACAGTTTGTGAGACGTAGAGTGTCGATAGACCGGTTTTTCATCCTCCTAACTATAATAATATAGATGCGAAAGTAAGTTTGTTTGCTTGATACCTTTTCACGCCCTAAACCGCTATTCTAAATTAACGCGAGCGAAGCCGCAGGAAAATGCTAGTCCTAACTAATATTATAAATGCGAAAGCAAGTTTGTTTGTTTGTTACCTTTTCACGCCTTAATCACTGAACCGATCATCCTGAAATTTTGCATGTACGTTGTCACGTGTACAGAAACGGACATAGGGTACCTTTCATACCGAAAACAAGTACTGTTCCCGAGAAAAACAACAATAACTTTCTTATGGTAATAGATGGTGCCACGTGTCTCTGCTGAACGGATTTGCATGAAATTTGGCACATGGTATAACCGGGTTAGGACACAGAGTACTTTTAATCCCGGTAGTGCGTTCCCGTGGGATAACTTCCGACAACCACGAGGGCGAAGCCGCGAGCAAAAGCTAGTAATACTATAAATGCGAAAGTGAGTGTGTTCGTTGCGCTTTCACGCTGAAACCGCTGAACGGATTTATGTGAAATTTAGGACATGGGTAGACTATGACCTGGATTAGGACATAGGATACTTTTGATTCCGGTAGTGCGTTCCCGTGGGATAATTTCTGACAACCACGTGGGCGAAGCCGCGGGCAAAAGCGAGTAAAGTTTATATCAGAATAATTGCCGTCAGTTTGATAAAACTCTTGGCAATCATACTAATTTATACCTTACCTTACCGAAATATGGTAACAAGTTGATCGTGAGTGTCCTACCTAAACTTATGTCTGATTCCGTGTGGTACCGTCAGTACCAACCAACTTATGCTATTGCGTAAAATTTACTTCCAATCGAACTCAAGTGGCCGCACACAATAAGGATACGAACTCACTTGGTTTTATCGCAATACATCTTGGTACCTTTCGGATTTCGAAGTAATGTTCAATTGTACAGTAAGAGCGAGCCCAAACAAGCCATATTTTGTGAGACGTGAGTCGCGTATTTTGAGTACCGCAATTTACGTGCAACTGAAATCCGGTTAGGCTGCCAGACGGACGGACGTAACTTCAGTTACCTTTCAACGTTCGTACGGGGTGCTTGTGTTGACTCACCATTCTGTAACTAACTGACGCTTGCCTCGGTCCTCTCCGTTACCTCAAGCGCAATTCGGTTGAAATAATGTGCGTGAGTCAGCAGACAACTCATTTTGCCTCACCGTGTGGTACAAACAGGACTTTAGTATGAAACCGAAAGCAAATTCCACGACTCATTTTACGCGACTCACAGCTCAAAAAATTACGCTCGTTTGGCCTCACCCTAAGGCTACGGTTTCCTAGAAGAGTGCTGACTGCCACATAACGGCCGCATAGAAAATGATGCCATGGAAATGGCTGTCATGAAAATTATGGCAGCGAGGTTGACTTTACGGTGCCAAAAAACGCTCTATAAGGAAACACATAAACTCACTTTTATAAATAACGTTTCAGTGACGTCATCCGACGGTAAATAGCGGATGCTATGTGGCGGCCAGCACAGTCTTAGAAAACCCTTAATTATATTTTAAAAATACAAGGCAATTTTTTTATTAGTACACAGGGTGTTTAAAGATTAAGATTGCTAAATAATGAATAAAGTACCTACGTTGGTTTCAGCTAAATGTGGCAGGGCAATTTTCATCAGTAGCCAAATTATCACAGGATGTTCTACCCATGAATAATGAACCACTTTCACTATGGAACCTACTCTAAAATCACGAAAAAAATCAGCTGGTTCATACAAAAGTTCAAGACCTATTCATACAAAATGTATAAAACAGCAGATTTTTTTCGAGATTTCAGAGTTGGTGCCATAGTGAAAGTTGTTCATATTCATGGGTAGAACACGGTGTGACAATTTGGCTACTGATAAAAAAATTCCCTGTATATGCCACATTTGGCTAAAACCAACGTAGGTAATTTATTCATTAACTAACAATCCTAATCTCTCAGAACTACAACGACAAATATAATATTACACTAAAAAAACGCTATTTCTATTTAAATTAACTTTAATATCGTTTAATCGCTAACTGTAGAGAAGTAATTAAAGCTCTTTCCACGTCTTGCTTAGCAAAACAAGCATGAAATATAATTTCAAACAAAGTGAAATTTCGTTTTAGTTTCCCTTTGCAGCAAATATAATTTAGCGCTTTTACTCTCAAGTCCGGAACACTCCAGTGCTCTTTATTTTAGTAATAATTGACGCGAGTAACTTGTGTCAAAGGATTTCTAGTTATCAGAAATTATGTTATTTCGGTAAAGATCAACTAACTTCTACTACTAGATGAATGATAAACTACTAAATAAATGAAAAGCGTTAAGTAGGTTGCCGCGAAAGCTCCAGAAAACTTATTTTTAATACGACCAGTGGGAAGATTAATCTCAAACCTGAAGTGGGCCTACCTCGACGGATCGGCAGCAGGGTGTGGATGTGAAGCTATGTCACAAACTATGCTCCACCTCCGACCCTGCCCTCTGTGTCCAAAAACATGCAGTCAGAAAGACCAGGGAAGCGGTGAAGATTTGGGTCAACAAGATTTTAAAGACGGTCGTGCCAGCGGTAAGAAGAAGAATATGACCAGCATTCTAATTGCGCAGCACGCTATCGATCGGAATCGGTTTAATTTTGACAGTTCAACAACATTCGTTGGGTTATTTATGTTGCTGAGCAGACAAATTTTTCGAACACATGAAGCAATGGATTAGCATTGATAGTACGTAACGCAATTAAGGTGCCGAACCTGATACTAGGCAATTCTGTTTCGTGACGAAATGAGAGAAGAATACTCAAGAGTTGTCATTATTAGCAGACAATCAGTGACATGTGAGGCCCACAATATCCTAAATAGAAAATACTGGTGAATTATAAGTTAAGTTTCCGAACTTCGTGACTTCGTCGTGAACGTTCTTATTTGAAAATAAAATATATCCTATGAACCTCGAAAACACTTGTAGCTTCCATTATTGAAAGAATTTTTGGAATCGGATCAGTAAACTCACTTACCTCTATCAATCAATCTGCCTAGCCTTTTTCCAACTATGTTGGGGTCGGCTTCCAGTCTAACCGGAAGCAGCTGAATACCAGTATTTTACATGGAGCGACTGCCTATCTGACCTCCACAACCCAGTTACTGGGTAATACGATACCCCTTGGTAAGACTGGTTGTCAGTCTTTCGGGCTTCTGACGACCCGTAACGACTGTCAAAGATCCCCAAATGACAGCCGGGACCAACGGCTTCACGTGCTTTCCGAGGCACGGAGGAGTCTCGGTATGAAAAGAGGGTCACCCATTCACAGACCAACCCCGGCAAGCGTAGCTTAACCAGATGGATCGATCCATGCGGCTGTTATTACTAAGCCACGAGCTCAGGTAACAATATAAGTATAGATAAACCAGCGCCATTGTATGATGGCCTCAAAAATATAGCATATTGATTCGAGCAACTATAGTTCCAAAGGTACCTACGTCATTATTGCTACCCATACAATAATGTAAAATGGCTGTTTCCCCACATTTAACAGGAAATATTAACGTAAATTCATAAAAACGTGCAGTCACAAGCCATCGTACGGTGCCGCCTTTTGTAGAATAACTTTATTGAAAATGCTAACCAGTCCAAGTTCAAAAAACCACACAAGTGTGTGGCGGACTACGCACAATAGAGGCTTCCGTAGTTGGGATGAATTTATCCCAAGAACAAACTTAACATGGCAGTTTATTTATTTATTTATGGAGAGCACTGCCACATCACATACATATAACATTAAAAATATTATAAAAATTACTTCATAGCGGTCTGATGCACGTGACAATAATGGCGTACATAACATTTACAATTCATCGGCTTGGTGATAAACACAAATATTTAAAAAAGAGAAAAGAAGTACAGTACAATGCAAATTAAATTAAAATTTTAACAATGAATACGATTTAAATGTCCAACATAATTTAATAATAGGACTGTCCAATATAACTTAATAGAAGTGACAAATAAAATATAATAGGAATGTCCATTACAGTGTAATAAAAATAGAAATGTCGATTATCAATTGCAATAAAATAAAAAATAAAATAGCAAAACAATAAAATATTTTCAAACGATTAAATAACAATTTAACAATTTAAATTCTAAATTAAATTAAGGTACACTTTTAATTTTGTTTTTAAATATACGTAGCTTATCGTGGAACACGTCAATATCGGGTATTATCGCAACAAGGGAGTGGTACTCATCAACGATTCTACGGAGGGGTGCCTGTCGTCCCAAATTAGTCTTTACAGGTGGAGTGTGGAAAATATTTTTTAGTTTTCTTCGAGGATAGGTGCAGTTGAAAGACATGTTCTGCCATACATTCCAACTGTTAATGTAAGTTTGTACCCATGTTATTTTAAGATCATAGACTTATTTCCTGTAATCTACTACTATTTCTATTTTACTATCTATTACTATTTTCTGTATTTTTTTCAAAATTTTAGGCTTAGTAGTTTCGGAGTTATGGGGGAATGGTCAATTTTCGACAATTTACTTAAATATCATTAAAACAATTTATTTTAAAATATATATTTGAGACCCTCACAGTAAGCCCATTCATTTGACATGTATGTGTGCTAAGTATGTGTATAGTTTGAAAACTTTTTTTTTAATTTTCTTATTTGGCCCCCAAAATTGACCCCATATTCAAAATTCATTTATTTTCGTTACACTTCCGTGTTTGGGTTACAGAAATTCATATGTGTGCCAAATTTCAACTTAATCGGTCCATTAGACTCGGGGCAATTTGGCTGTGGACAGACAAACGAGTGATCCTATAAGGGTACCGTTTTCTCCTTTTGAGGTACGGAACCCTAAAAACAAACCGTAAAGGAATACAAACAATGACTGCAGCATTTAACCTGCAACAACAAATTGCATTTTACGTTCGAAAACAAAACACTGAAGCAGCAAAGACCAAAGTGTTTCTGTTTATCATTCCATTTGAGCAGTTACCGTCGACGCTCAAAGACATGCACACATCGGCAATTATAAAACAATTAGTAGAACAAGTTTGTCTGAACTGGTGCTGTTCAGAGGGTAGTTATTAGCACGTTGTCTTGTTTACGCGGTGCATTGTGTTAATGGTGTTTCAATGGCTTTTTTTCTATTATTTTTAAGTATTATTTCATAAAATAAGCACAAAACTTTTAGCGAAGTTCGGGAAGGCTCTTGCTTATTAGTTGAACATTCAGTACATACAGGTTAAAAGCAAAATGCAAAAAACCTTTTTTAATTTTGTTCACCCTTAGCATGCATTTAAAAACCTTTATTTAAATTAATGTACAATTAAATTCAACATAGATATCTACTGAATTTTTATTTTTAACAATCACATCAAACTAAAGATTGAAAGTACGCATTAGCAATTATAAATCAATTAAAGTGTCGTGCCGAACATCCTTGTTTCAAATGCTTGGCAGTTCTAAAAGTTCTGAAGAATAGTACGTCAAAAATGAAAATAAGCCTTGGATTATGATCATCTAATAAAAACCGGTCAAGTACGTGTCGGACCACGCACAATGAAGGGTTCCGTAGTTGGGATGAATTCATCCCAAGAACGAACTTAACACTGTAGTTGAAAAACATGTTCTCCCATACATTTCAACTACAAATGTCCATAGTTAAACGAAAAGGATCCAACCCACATTACACCTAATGAGGGTTGGATCCGTTTTGTTTGACTATGGACAAATGTAAACATGTACGCACAATATTGAGAGATTTACCATGTTGATTTAAGACCATAGACTTCTTATAGGGTTTCCTGTAATCTATAGCTATAGAACCATGGGAATGGTCAATTTTCGTCTATTTTTTAAATAACTTTAAAACAGTTTATTTTAAAATTATAACAAAAAATATATTTGAGACCCTCACATAAGCCCTTTCTTTTAATATATCGCACAGTACAGTTTGCAAATATATTTTTTTTATATATTCTGATTTGCCCCCAAAATTGACACTCATATTCAAAATTCATTAATTTACATTACACTTCCATGTTTGAGTCACAGAAATACATACGTGTACCAAATTTCAACTTAATCGGTCCATTAGATTCGGAGCAAATTGGCTGTGACAGACGAACAGACAGACAGACAGACACATGAGTGATCCTATAAGGGTTCCATTTTTTCCTTTTGAGGTACGGAACCCTAAAAACGATGAATTAGACTTTCTTCTACTAACTAATTCAGATCAGACGGTCTAGTAACTTTTGGAGCACCGCCTTTTAACTTATCACCCAATTAATTTTAAGTGTTAAACCACACTTAAGTCTGAAACCAGAATATTAAATTAAAAACCGACCAAGCGCGGGTCGGACCACGCACAATTAAGGGTTCCGTAGTTGGGATGAATTTAGACCAAGAACAAACTTAACATCGTAGTTGAAAATCATATTCTCCCATACATTCCAACTATTTACAAATTTTTACGCACAATATTGAGAGATTTACCATGTTATTTTAAAACCATAGACTTCTTATAGGTTCTCCTGTGATCTATAATAATAATAATAATAATAATAATGTTTATTTCCAGTAAAATGTTCACAAAGGTTACAAGTACAGTTATATGCTTCAAAATAAAAGTGCATTGAGTATTATCACCTGGCACCCAAACTAGGTTTATAGCCTGTGACTTGGGGACCAGTGATTCCATAAGGGTAGATACATGATCATAAATATTTTATTAAAACTGTTTTCACCAGTAACATGGTCAACAAAGCGATATAATTATTATTCATGTGAAGAAAGGATGGAAAGTAAAAAATAATAAAAAATAATTAATAATAAAACTGTTTGTGAGTGTTTGAGTTGGTCGTGGTAGGTGTAGTTGGTATGTTGTGTATGTGTAAATAATGTGAAAGTGTGGTTTGTGTATGGTGTGAAAGTGTCCTGGTAGGAGTAGTAATGGTGTATGTGAGAGTAAGTATGAAAGTGGGGGCAGTGTATGAGAGTTTGTGTGTGAAAATACTTGAATAAGAGGGGATTTGTCTTAGGTATGTGGGAGGAGAAGTTTTTCGGTCTCGTCATATGATTTCTCAATTAGCCATTCTTTAACTGTGATTTTGCATTGGTGATAATTTAAACTGTGGATATGGAGAAATTTATTGATTTTATTATATAGAATATAGCTAAGGTAGGTGAATTGGTGTTGTGCGAAGGTGGTTTTGTGTCTAACTGGTGGAAGAGCAATGTCTGCGCGTCGTTTAGAACTTGCTGTGAACGGCAGCCGATGTTTCCTTAATACACTTTGTAGCACATATAGGCCTCTTACTGTCAGAACCCTGCTTTCCCTAAAAAGTTCCAAAGTAGGGTATCTATAGGGCTTGCTGAATATAACTTTGAGAACTGCTCTCTGAGCTCTCTCTAATTTCAGAAAGTATGTTTTGCAAGCACCACCCCAAGCCGGCAAACAATATAGGAGAAGAGACTGACAGAGTGAATAATAGACCATCATAAGTGTTTCCGAGTCAGCTGAACAACGGAGTTTCTTAAAGATGGAAATGAGTTTACGCGTTCGGATGACTAGATTATCAATATGACTATACCAGTTTAGGTGATTGTCAATTTGCACGCCCAAGTATTTTATACAAGATGTGGCTGCCAGAGTGGGACAGGTACAGCAGGAGTTTGGAGAACAACTATGTACTTTAACAATAGGGGTTATGTTTGGCTGAGTCTTGTTACTTATAGAAAAAGAAACAAGCTTCGTTTTTTCTGCATTCAGTGTCAATAAATTATTGTTAAACCAGTTCATGACAATGTCCAACACCATCTGAGCATATTTTTCTGTTTCACTCCAATCATTCCCATGAACCAGTAAGGCTGTATCATCGGCGTATGTAAATATGAAGCAGTTAGTTAATGGAAGTGAACACAGATCATTAATGTAGATGAGGAATAAGGTTGGACCTAGAATACTGCCTTGTGGGACGCCGTATTCTATTCTAGCTTTATCGCTTATTACCTCACCCAATTGAACATGTTGGAAACGATTCTCCAGATAACTTGAAAAAATGTCAAGTGCAGGACCACGAATTCCCATGCGTTCCAGTTTCAACAGAAGTATGGGCGCAGAGACAGTGTCAAAAGCTTTCGAGATGTCTAGAAATAAACCAATACACCGCTGCTTTTTATCTATGAGGTGAGTCACTTTTTCAGAGAGTGCAACAACTGCATCCTCTGTTGCAATTCCGGCTCTGAAGCCATATTGGTTTTCGGAGAGAAGTTTATGAGCATTAATGTATTTAAGCAAACGGTTGTTCAGTATCTTCTCCAGAATCTTTGAAATGGTTGGTAGAATAGATATAGGTCTATAATTCTTGACACTGCCTCTGTCCCCTCCCTTATGAATAGGGTGGACTAGAGCTGTTTTAAAACTGTCTGGGAAAACACCGGTAGATATTGCAAGATTGCAGATATGTGTGATGTAGGGGATTAAAATATTGCGCGTTAACTTCAATAAATGTCCAGAAATACCGTCAATTCCAGCTACAGAACTTGATTTCAAGTTGATTATAATTCGCTCTACTTCCGAATCGTCGGTTTCCAGGACACACATTGAGTTACAAGTTGAAGCTAAACTTGATGGGTGAACTGGCATATTCAGACACTGCCGTATATTTGTAGCTAGGTCTTTGCCTACATTAACAAAGTAATTATTGACTCTGTTTGCTGATGCAAGTTTGTCAGGTTCGAGTTGCTGCAGTTCTTTCAAAGGTGAGGGTGTGGATTTTGAGTGCGTTATGGATTTAATTAAATCCCATGTTGCTTTGGAGTTGTTTTTTCGTTTCATGAATTCAGTTTTCTCGTAATTTATTTTCAATTTCCGGAGTAAAGAATTACAGTAGTTGCGATAGCGAGAATACGTTAGTTTGAGGATGGGGTTGTCTGATTGTGTTTTTAAAGTAAGATGCATTTTATCCCTGTTTCTAATACAGCGAAGTAAGCCAGGGGTGATCCAGGGCTTGATGTTACGGTTCTTTCGTGAGACTTTGGAGAGGCGAGTGTGTTTGTCAATAATTTTAGTCAATAAAGTTGTTAAGGTGTCCGCTGCTTCATTAGCATCATTAGAAAAAAGGATTGGGGAGAAATCAGTCATCTCAATATCTTTTTGGATGTTTGAAATATCAACAACTTTGGCAGTGTAGTTAAGCTTGGGCTTAGGGACATCTAGGTTGACACTCAGGAATACGGGTAAATGATCTGTAATAGGTGAGTCTATGACAATGGATGTTCCTGGTTGTATGGTTTTTAAAAGAATGTGATCTAAACAGTTATTTACTCGTGTAGGATATAAGTGCGCCGGTAATAAACCATGGGAGGCAGTGAAAGTGAGGTATTCGAACGAGTGTCTATCATTGTTGTTTGGCTTGATATCAATGTTGATATCACCGACTAAGGCAACGTGATGGAATTTTGTTAGGGGTTTTAAAATGGAATCCAAGCTGTTTAAAAAATTATCAACGTGAATGAAGGAGGGTGATCTATATAGGGCTAAGATGCCAACATTATTGTCAATTTTGCAAAGCAGGCAGTTTGCATCAGTTATGTCAGGTTCAGAGACGGTGCAGTGCAGTGAAGACTTAATATACATAACCACTCCATCATTCTGGTTCTTTGTATTTTTTGTGAAGTGGACATTGTAACCATTCATGTTGGGAATTATAGCAGATTTTAGCCAGCACTCGGTCAATATAATGATATCACAATCAATTCTAAGAAGATGTAAGAACGCTATAAAATTATCAAAGTTCTTATTTAAACTGCGAATGTTGAGTTGCAGTATGGATAAGTTTCTTTGTGTCTTTGGTATTTTAGATATACATTCACCTAACGGTAGTTTATAAGATTTTGATACTTGGTAGGCATCTAATTCTAATTCAAGGGCATTAATGTGGTTAGCCATTGAAAGTAAATAATATGTTCCAAAATAATGTGGTGCACACATTTAAGCATGGAAAAATGAGGCAAACTGTAACTGCATCAGGTATATTTGCCGTGTAGAGGCGTTCATTGTCAACCGAAATAGTGAAGTAAATATTCTCCATTATAAAAATTGTGATGTAGGAGTGGATACAAAAAGTTTGGAATGATATTGTCAGCGAGAATAAGTGTGTGAGGGACGAGAGTGTGAGTGTCCAGAGGTTCATGGATGGCGAGTGAGTGTATTGAGGATTAAATGTATGTGAAGAATGATTGTAGTGGTCGGTAATTCTTAATTCATAAGCAAAACAAACGGTGTTAATAATCTTAAACATGCGGGGAATACAACTTATAATAAGGTAGAAGTTAGTTATTATGAAACCAGTATAAAATAATAATAATGAATGGCAGTTTACTAGTCATTGTTTGGTTTCTGCTAGATCCCGTAGCGTCTGCTCGGATTTGACCAGTATTGGTTTGACTCCCTCTTCCTTCCGCAACAGTATGTTACCATTGGCCGTCCAACAAAATTTATACTCCTTAAGCTTTGCAAACTCGCGTGCAGCAAAAAATAGTTTTCTTGAGCTGGCTGGGAGGTACTCACTGACATATATCGGACGGTGGTCGCCAAGACCTCCTATATTTGTAGTACTGAGTCGAGACTCCTTCGGTTGCTTGTTGTTGTAGCTGCGCACCGAACTTAGCAACACGTTCTTAGTCTCCATAGTGGTAAATTCGGCAACAACCGGCCTGACGGTACCTGGTTTGCCAGGCAGTCGGTAAACGTCGCGGATATCGTTGTCTTTAAGAGGCACGTTGACGGCAGCACTCACACGAGTAACAATCGCAGATAGATCTTTAGCACACTCATTTTCTTTGAGTGGTATGTTGCGAATCTCGACGCAAGAAGAGCGTGATAATTGTTGCAAATCTTCGATTTTCATCTCTAAATTTTGTATGCAATCCCTATACATCTGTTTATCTTTTTGTAATAAATCAATTTGTTTTATCAGATCGTCGTATTGATTATTGATGAAACTCACCGTCTTCTCGATTTCAATGTTAGCTTTTTGAATGGCTAAGTTTTGCGATTTCAGCTCAGCTACCTCCGAGGATAGTTTAGCGAGGGATGAGCTTTGTTCTTGTGAAAACTTTAAGAAATTAGCTTGTTCCTCCGCCTTCCATGTATTGAGCATATCTAAAATTTCCTGCTTGAAGTCTTGCAGTTCACTACCAGGCGAAAAAGCTGGACATGGCCGATTATATCGCGAGGTGATATTAACACTATCACAAGGGCTGTTACTGCAAACAGCCTGAGGAATGTCAGAATCAGACATTGACTGGACCATGCTACTAGCAGACGCAGGAGTAGCTGGGGGAGTCCGATTTAAGCGAGGCATTACGAAGCACCAACCAACACTCAACCTTAGCCCACAGGAAAATAAGAAGCAAGGCGTAATCTCAGGGACTCCCGTAGCAGCGCAGCGCGTAGTCGATGCGCAGGCTCGTAGGCGCGTAGCAGTCACGCGCACGTCGTAGCACTCACGATGACGTCAGCTCGTAGCACTGATCACACACTGCGACCGCAATTTAGCAGCTCGATGACTAGTACGGTTGGTTCGGGACGCCCGCGCGCGACCGCCAATGCACCAGTCGCCGGTTCAAATCCAACGAGTCCGGGAGCAAATCAAAGGGCCGCAATTTTAGGTGATACGACAACAATCTATTTGTTTCACTCTATGACCGCCCAATAGGCGGAGTCTGTCCATAAAAACACTTAAGGTGTAAAAGGGAATTAAAATTTTAAACAACACCCAATCAGATTAGGGCACACAAAGTCAGTAGGTTACTGGGGAACACAGTCACTGTACACGTCCGCACGGCGTTGCGCCTCGCGATGGAATCAATATAGGTATAGAATTGTCTTTTTTTTCAAAATTTTAGGCTCAGTAGTTTTGGAGACAAGGGGGATTTGTCAATTTCCGTCTATTTTCTTAAATAACATTATAAGAATTTATTTTAAAATTATTAAAAAAAAAATTTAATACCCATACAGAAATTTCTTTCATTTGATATATCACACGGCACAGTATGCAAATATATTTTTTTTAATTTTCTTATTTGCCCCCAAAAAGTGACCCCCACATTCAAAATTCATTTATTTACGTTACATGTCCGTGTATGGGTCACAGAAATGAAATTTCCATCAGATTCGGAGCAAATTGACTGTGCCAGACGGACAGACAGCCAGACACACGAGTGATCCTATAAGGGTTCCGTTTTTTTTCCTTTTGTGGTACGAAACCCTAAAAAATAATCACCTTATTTAGCTCCAAACAGCATCATAACATCTTAGCAGACACCATTTTAGCTCAGACAAGCGAAAATACAGCGTAATATACTTTAGCACCACACTAAAGATACGAGCAGCAGTTTATATCCATGCCATCGCAGCCACATCATACTCCGGGAACCACAGATGGCCCTGTAACAATCTCTATAACAATAAAGGCGAAAAACTATAAAATTCCGCCATCTAGCGAGATACTAGCAAACTATGAACGCCAGGTTTCTGAATCGCGCAAGTAATATTCTCCAATTCAAAATAGTTATCGATTTTTGGTTCACTATCGTACACTTGGTGCTGTGTGTCTTTGTATCATCAGCCTGGTAGTCAAATACTGGGTCTCACCCAACAATGAACAAAATAATAAGAAGTCGTATCGCTCCTAGGAGACCCATGCTCATCAGGGTCTGTTTACGTATTACGTGATAATAGAGTGATCAAAATATAAATTTTTTTTAGAGATTTTGCTATCTTTTAAACAAAAATTAGAAGATAAAGAGCATCATAAAAAAGGATTAAAATGTACTATTTTATGGCTATAACTCTAGTTCATAAAATTCTATAAAACTCAAAGGAGCGTTGCGTCGTTAGAATCCCGATTTTCGTTTGAAATATTTTTGTAAAATAAAATATGAGCAAAGACTTGGTTGCAGCTCCGCCCAATGGGAAGCAAGCGGACATTTGACGTATATTCTACTTATATTGCCATAACGATACTTCGCAAGAATATGAAATTGAAAATTTGTGTCAAAATATAACGTGTATTAAAGTTTGAGTTTAATGTTTGGATATTTTAGATTTTGTAAACTGATTTTTGATTTGTAAGAATTTTCAGTGAAGTTTAGACGGTCTGCATTACTCTGATTTAAAAAAAAATATATTTACTGGCAATGTTTTATTTAGAAGAATAATTCAGCTTAAACAAAAGTCAAAATTATAGCCTAATATTTTTCCACTGCAGCACAAAGCCCTCTTAAAGGGAGAAGGCATATCCAGACAAACAAAAGAAAAAAAAAAACTTTCAAAGGTTTTAACTTCAACTTATCACAGAGTATTATTCAGTCAACTACAAAACAAAAACAGAAAATGCAACTTTCATCTCCTGCCGAGAAAAATAAAATCAATTTAAAAGAATAATGCAGCTTTTTTTAAACGTGTCAATGTTCTAGAAACGTTATCTTCAGTTATGTTGTTACACAATCTAGGTTACAGGCAAAGGACATAAAAATAAATTGAGTTGTTGTTTGTACTACCTCGCTGTTCTAGATCTAGTCGTCAATATTACCTAGATGTTTGTTGCTTTAACTAGGCTCTAAACCCTTTGCCTACCTAGACCTTAGCTACCAGTTTTACTGCCTCACTATTTGGTGGTAAAAACTCAGGTGAGTGCTGACCTCACTCTTACCGATCCCAGAGATTTATGCAATCAAGAAGGTCATGTTATCGTCGCAATTCACCCCCCCCCCCCCTCGCGCCCCACCTATGTTATGGCCTTTTCCCAACTATGTTGCGGTCGGCTTCCAGTCTAAGCGAATGCAGCTGAATAACATGGAGCCACTGCTTATCTGACCTCCGAAACCCAGTTACTGGGTAATACGATACCCTTTGGTAAAACTGGTTGTCAAACTTTCGGGTGTCTGACGAGCCGTAACGACTGTCAAAGATCCACGGATGACAGCCGGGACCAACGTCTTAACGTGCTTTAACAAGGGTCTTATAATGTAAAGATGATCACCCATTCACGGACCATCAACGGCAAGCAGACAGATTTCACCCAGTAGGGTGATGATAATCTGGTCTCTTTTAACGCCACCAAAACACAGGCGTGTCTTTTTACCGCTAAAACTCCTACTTTTCAGGGTACATCTTTTCCTGTAAATAATCGGCTTGAGCTCCTAGGCATTTAGTTGACATCAGGTCTCAACTTCGGCTCCACCATCGAGTACAAAGCGCAAACAGCGGCCAAAAAGCTGGGCATCCTAAATAAGGTGAAGCGATATTTTACGCCTGGACAGCTTTTAACCCTTTGCAAAGCGCAAGTCCGATCCTGCATGGAGTATTGCAACCACCTTTAGTAGGGATCAGCTAAGTACCAACTAGCTGCGCTTGACTCGATGGAACGCAGAGCTAAGAGGCTCATTGGCGACATAAGACTGGTGGATGCCAAGCTTCACAGCTTGGCTCATCGCCGCAAGGTTGCCTGCTTGTCGGTCTTCTACAGATTGTAGTGCGGTGAGTGTGACCAAGAACTCCACTACCTGACTCCACCGGCTCCCTTCTACCATCGGACATCTAGACGCACTGCCAGTTACCATCCCTACCTAGTTGCTATTCCACCAATTCGCACTTAGCTTTTCCAAATGTCTTTTATAATGCGCACAGCAAAAGAGTGGAACTCACTACCTGCGTCTGTGTTTCCGAGCGCATACAACCCTAATCTCTTCAAAGTGAGAGTGATCAGGCTTCTTCTGGGTAAGCTCACTCCAACGTCGACTTTGTCTCTGTCACCTCTGACCTAGACTAATAAACACATCTCAAATAAAAAAAAGGCGTAGCTTAACCTGATCGATCGACCGTGCGCCGGTTATTACTTAGCCACAAGCCCCTTATCATGTCATAGTTGCAATATAGTAGCAAAATCTAATACTATAGCATTTTGGGAAATCCTTAGGGCCTAGACAAGTGGCACTCGCTTTCTAAGCATTTCGTATTTCTACAATGACTTTCAATAGGATGGTCATAAGCTTTTCTGTAGTTCACGTCATTGTTTGATTTTTCCATCATCGTTATTGCATAGAATGGCACTATGGTACACTAGGCCCGCTTGTCATTTACGGTTTGGTCTGATTGTAGCAAACTGGGAGGGTAATCGACTGTCTTCTCATTTGAAACGCATAGTACAATACATACACTCTCACACGCAACTCCTCTTGCACACACTAGTTTTCTAAGTTTCGGTTGCAATTTTTTCTTTGTATAGTTATTAAATTGTGAATCCGTAATTGGCTGTAATAAGTAAGTAATAGTACAATAAGTGTGTTAAGGTATTTGTAAGAGCTGTGGATTCTGTGATTAATAAATAAATAAATAAACCAGCACATCAAAAACTATGCAATTATTCTTTTAAAAACAATATTACACATAAAGTTGACTGGTTGATAGCTTTTGAATTGATTGTAGACTAGTAAAAAATGCCGCATCTGTACATTTCTGTGCTTGAAGTATTTAAGAAATAAAATTGAAACAAAAATAAAAATGTTAACGAAACATTACTTCGACTATTTTCGCGCTCGTTTTGTGGTATGCGAGAGTGAAACCGCGGTGCACTTACAGAATATAAAACCAACAAAATTTGCCACTACCCAGTACCACTAAAAGGAGTGTCCATTTTCTTCGTGCTCATTAAATTTTCACACATGGTGAAAGAATAGTCCAGTGCAAGAGAAAATGGGTATTTGTGGTACCTAGGAGTTACGAGTTTGAATAAAACCTGGAAGGGAAGAGGTAGACGGTGCAATAGGCGAGTACTACGAACCAGGAGGAGGAAGGAGGAGGGGTCAGGAGGTCTAGGAGTACGTTCTACTAAGTATGTATATTGTAGTACCGTTTTGGGGGACTGTCTTATGTAATTTTGACGTTCAAAAAGTGCTGATTCTCAGCCTAGTTTGAATAAATGACATTTGATTTTGTAGATATTTATGGGATTTATAAGGTTCAGTAGTACTGTGAAGACAGATTATATATGACATTTATAGATATAAAATAACTGTCTGAGTTGTTAACCATAACTGAAAAGCCATATACAATCATCTACAAAAATGTACTCAAATGGCTTAGTGTACGGCCTAAGTGCAAGCTCGACTCGAGCGTCCGGCGAGGCGGGGCGTGCGACGTTCGTGTTAAACACATGCAAACACTCGGGAGTGTCCTGAGTGACGGCTGAGCGGCGCTCCGTGAACGCTCTTCGCCGCTTGCACGCAACGCTAAACGCCCCGCTGGACGCTTTTTCACTTGGGTCGTACACACGGGTCGGATCGGGTCGGGACTGGGAACAGAGTATAGTAAAATTATTTCTCAACGTTGTAAATTATGGCCAAGTGAAGCAACCAGAAAGCAAAGCTTCTAATACAGTACCAAGAAACCTATTCTTGACGGTGAAATTTCACACACAATCTGCAAGGTGATTTACTGTAACAACAAGTATTATGTCTTTGGGCCCAACCCCTCGATTTATGGAGCCGTAATCCGAACTTACCTGCAAATGTTACTACTACATTTGGAACCTTATTGGGTAAAGTCATGGTGTGCAAAATAAAGATTATTTTCGTTAAAATTTTTCATTTTCAGAGTTTGTTGACATTATTGTCAACCAGAAAAAAAAAATGCAGAGCTTGTGTAATAATAGGTCTTTACTTATGAAATTGCCGAAATCGGAATTGCCATTATTTTCGAATAAAAGTTCCGTCGTGGCACTAACGCAACAAAGACATCATGCAATATTAACGACGTGTATGAACAAGGTACCAAGTGAACGTACGGTGCTTTTTTTGGTTTGATCGCTTCCGTTAAATTAAATTAATTAAATTTTGTTCTCAACGATGAGCCCCGGGAAAAACTCAAATCTAACGAGGCGGTGAAAAACGCCTTTAAAGAATTTATCGATTCTCGTTCCCAGTATATCTTTAGCAGAGGCATCAACGAATTTTCTTTAAAATTGCAAAGGTGCATCGAATTTTTTTATTGTTTATTTTTTTCTATGTAAAGAAAGACCTAATATTATGGCAATTAATTGATCTGGAAATTATTCGAAGGTGGTAACATCGGCAATTACAATTACATAGGTATTGAAATTCCACTACGATTAAATAAGGTTTTAATACGAAAGAGAATACGAAGGAGAATTTGGAGCACCTGGTAAACCGAATCGAGCACAAAGCTAGAATGTAGTTTGTACCTAACAAAGTATTAATGCAACAACGTAACATGACATTCTTCAAAACGGCGCTTATAACAGAATCGCTTTTACAGCAACCATCGGGTCAAAGGCGCTTAATCGTTCGGAACACTTTACGAGCAGTCGTTCCATTCACAGCCGGAGCTCCTTCCGAATATTTCACCCTCACATATCCGATGAAAAGGTGCATGTATGTAGTAACAAGATACAGCAAAGACTGTAAAGTCGTCAAGCGCCACATTTTATTATTGTATTGATTTATTTTATGGGACATAACATTTTCGATTGTTATTGACTCTGATGATAATATTTGCATGTTAGGACGCCGTTTACTTCGCGACCTTCTGTTCTCCGATATTTCGATTTACGGTATCGTGATGTTCGATTTGCTTAACTACTTTTTGATTACTCCTTACATTTAGAACATAATGTCTTATGGGGATTCCAATTTTATTGTTGGACGTTGTGTAAAATGTACTACCGATAATAATAGGTATATCGGTATTGAATGACTGGATGTCTCCGTTCCGATCAGAGTTATATCACGCGAAAGCTTGAAGCATAATATAAGAAGGGTAGTAGAAAATGTCGTGTACCTATATTCTATAAAGCTCTAGGAAGTGGTGAAGGGCGGGCGTTTTGGAGAACTGTCTTATGTAAATTTGACGTTCGAAAAGGGCTGATTCTCAGCCCAGTTTGAATAAATGACTTTTGATTTTGATTGAACTAACTAATATTATAAAGGACAAAATGAGTTTGTTTATTTGTTTCTTAGATTTTTGAGCTTTCACGCTAAAATGACTGAACGGATATGGATTAAATTTGACACATGGGTAGACCACCAGAGGAGCTCGTGGCTAAGTAATATTGTAAAAGTCGCACGAGTCCATCCATCAGGTTAAGCTAGCTTGCCGGGGTTGGTCCGTGAATGGGTGCTGGTATATTTACATACCAAAACTCCACCGTGCCTCGTAAAGCACGGCTGTCATTCGTCGATCTTTGACAGTCGTTATGGGTCGTCTTAAGCCCAAAAGGGGATTATTACCGAGTATTACCTAGTAACTCGGTTGTGGTGTTCAGATACGCAGTCGCTCCATGTAACTTACTTGTATACAGCTGCATCCAAGCCGACCCCAACATAGTTGGGAAAAGACCATGACCTGGGTTAGGATATAGGATACTTTGTATCTCGATATTCCCACGGTTTCGAGACGTATGCGGGTGAAACCACGGAGCGCAGCTAGTTGATAATAACGTGAATATACATAATAATTTCAAGCAAACGTCTTCGAGCTTTCTAATATTTTACGATCGTAAGCAGTTGATTTATGTCAAGATAAAATCACTTAAAACGACTGAATGGGTTTTATTGAGATTTGACTCGAGTATCCTTGGTGAGATCTACGAAATCAATACCTATCTTGTATTAAATTGAAGAAGCTTTATATTTAATCTTTATTTATTTCATCCCTTTGCCCCGGGTTGTTGCTAAGTGACGCTCAAGTACGGAATCTGAAACGATAGAACGTAATGTAAAATATCTACTTGTGTCACATTTTTCTTTGAAAATGTATAACCGTTAAATTCATTTTCAGCACTCATAGTTCGAAGTATTCTTCATTGGGATGTATGTACCTAATCATGAATTGTACAAAAATATACTCACAAGAATAAAGACTCCTTCAAAGAGACGCGTCACGCGACGCGAATCGCACGAGACACAAAAGCACCGCTCGTCATGCGACACGTGGTACCTTTGTGTCGTATGCGATTCGTGTCTCAAGTCGAGCCTGTTTGTAGGAGCCTTAAAACAAAATACACGTCAATTCAATTTATTGTTAAATGTTCCATTGTTAGTGGACATCTTGAATCACTTTCTTGCTTTCTACAACAATCTTGCTTCCTTACGCGTTTCAGCTACGGTTTCCTACTACAGCGGTGACCGCCACATAACGGCCACATTGACGGCCGTCATGAAAATCGTCATCGAGGTTTGACGTTACGGTCTCAAACAACACTATCTAGGAAACACACCTATTTACTTTCAGTGACGTCATTCGACAGTAAACTGCGGACGCTATGTGGTGGCCACCGCACCTCAGTCTTAGAAAACCACACTAACGAAAACTAAAAAGGAGGGGCCAGTGGCTAAGTAATAAGAGCCGCATGGGTCGATCGATCAGGTTAAGTACGCTTGCCGTGGTTGGTCCGTGGATGGGTGACCATCTTTAGTTACCAAGACCCCTCCGTGCCTTGGAAAGCAAATTAAGCCGATGGTCCCGGCTGTCATTCGTGGATCTTTGACAGTCGTTACGGGTCGTCAGAAACCCGAAAATCTGACAACCAGTCTTACCAAAGGGGAATCGTTTTACCCAGTAACTGGGTTGTGGAGGTCAGATAGACAGTTGCTCCACGTAAAATACTGGTATTCAGCTGCATCCGGTTAGACTGGAAGCCGATCCCAACATAGTTGGGAAAAGGCTAGGCAGATTGACTAACGAAAAGTAAAAAAAAAAAATTTCTACGAAATACTTCTAAAAATGGATGCGTACAAACGTACCTACATCCATATCACCTTATCCACACGTTTAAAGATATTTGAATCCTCACATTTCACGGTCTATATTAGACAGAAAATTTCTAACTGTATCTACTGTTTGAGATAGCTCTATATTCTCAGGATTGCGTGACGGCAAAGGCTTTACAATCAACGTGAATCAGTGCACGTGAAAGTTTGGTACAAGTTTATTGAGAACGTTTGGTTCTTGAGTATACCTATAGGATTATTATTCTTCGGCATGTATTTAATCGGACCTCTAATAATTTCCTTTTTGCGCTCAAAAAAGAATATTAAACACTGTAATATAATGATTATGTTCCTTTTTGTGAACCTCAAATACGTTCATTTTGGGGTCCTAAAAATATTACATAGCCAAGTAACTACGACTAACTTGGATGTAGCACTCGGCGGTGGCTGCCGCTGTACGGCTCGCTTCGCTTGCTCCGCCTGCGCGTAGTTTGTCGCAGTTCTAACTTTACCTAACCCGACCTGGTCGGGGGACCAGTAAGTTAATAAAAATAGGCTTAATTTTGTGTATCATTACAAGCGCAAAAGTTTATAGATATTAATTCATTTTAAAAAGTGTCCGACATGAGAAGGTCAATAAGTTTTAAGAGGATCAGTAAAATATTTCCCTTATTTTTTTAGAGCTTGAAGGCTACAGAGTAAGATGACGGAGCGAAAATGTTGATTGTTGAATGACTTCTCAGTGAATACATACTATTTTTGTTTCAGATGTGTTGTGTGTCAAGAAGGTAAGGAAACTATAGAGAAAGATGACATCATACATAAACATAGCGCCGTCCAATATTTCAAGTTCCTATCAAAAGTAAAAAAACGATGAGTATCGAATTCAAACATGATGTAATAAAAATAATACATTGTATCTCGAACGTGAATGAATTAATATTTTTATTTGTTGAGCATAGGTACATATACATTTAGTCTTCATGTATTATATGTTGAATAAATTATACAAACCTATGGAGTGTAATGATACTAAAAACTTTGCAGCTTGTATTATATTAATATTCGATACGAATCCATGCTAATAATTATAAATGCGAAAGTAATTCTGTGTGTTCGTCTGTACTGTAATCTTTTTACGCCTAAAGCAGCCTACGACCGGAGAAGGACATATGTCGCAAATAAAACAAAAAAAAATACCTCTGAATTAAAACTTTTCCTCAAACGCCATGTTTATTTCCTCTACCTCCTACATGGCCACATCTAACCCAATTTCGTGTTAAAAAGGAATAAAAATTTAAATTAACCGCTTGTTCTTCCGTTTAGCCCACGTCCCATACACGGGTGTATTTTATGCAAAGCAACCGGCTAATTGTGCCAGCTCTGTGGAATTGTGGGTATGGAGTGAGCGCGCCTTTTCGACCCGTCGGAACCCAACTTTATGGGCCCGTAAAATATGGGAAATTCAGACGTTCCATACTTCTACTGCACTCGTGGGCTCGTATTGAAATTTTATTGGCGGCTTTTTATCGATGTAGATTTCATGTTTGGTGGATTGATTGAAGGAATCGGTTTGGGAATGCGTTATGGGTTTTTTGGGATGTTTTCATCATTAGCATCCCTACTTACCAATTGTGACGTATTTAGCTGAGCCAATCATATTCACGTGTTGCATTATTTAGCCCTTAAGTACAGTCAATATGACGTCCTACCCCTAAAAGGTTTTCCAGAAATATTGTATTATAATAAGTTTTGTATTTTGTTCACCCACGAGTTGATTGCAAATAATCACTGTTCTTGTATATATCTTCTATATAAATAAAAATCAATTGCCGAATGTATGATATGTACGCGCATCACATCAGAACGGTTGCACCTATTCGAGTAATTATCTTTTTGTATAAAAGAAAATATTTGACAAAGTTGGCGAGAAAATTGGAAAATTCGGGAAAACTGAAAATGTATTTTGTATGGGAATTTTGTATGAACAATTGAAATTTTGACATGACAACGTCTGTCGGGTCAGCTAATACGTAATGTATGTATAATATCATCAGCTTTTTTTTACAAAATGAACTGCATAATACGCAATAATTTCGCCCCGAACCCGCACATTTACGTCCCCCAAAGAATGTAACGTCAATTTACCCAACTTGCACTGGCATCAAAACTATTTCAAATTAAAATTTCAGCGAGAATAACGAAAGGAAAATGGGCGAATTCAATTTAACGCCAGTCGACCTTTTCTACAAGCCTCCATTAAGGGAGTAACTGAAGAAAAACGCCGATAACAGATGTTAATTAATCGTGTAAATCTATAAGAGAAATGCTATCTGAGAGATAGTGATAGAATGATATTACTTGTTAAGCAATCAAGTACTGTTTGTTTAGTTTGTGTACTTGGATGATGTTATTGTTTACGTTCGAACATTGCAGGTTTTGGGCTTTTAATGGCGATGGGAATACGATTATGAAGTGTTCGGTTTATTAGGTCTGTATTGTAAAAGGTAAATTAAGTGCCTATGCTGATAGTTGCGCTTTTTTAGGGTTCCGTACCCAAAGGGTAAAACGATCAAAAAGCCGGCTCTTAGTAATAGGGGACCCTATTATAGGGTCCCCTATTACTAAGAGCCGGCTTTTTGATCCGTAGGTAGTTAACCAATGGTTAAACATAGTAACTAATGGTTGAATTTTGGCTAAATGTGAAAGGCTAAACATGAATGTATTCATTCATATTAAAAAATTGTAACTAATGGCATAACTCATTCATGTTTAGTTTTTCACATTTAACCGAAATTCAACCATTAGTATCTATGTTTGGCATTGGTTGAGTTAACTACGGATCAAAAACCGGCCCTAAGATTCCGCTGTCCGTCGGTCACCAGGCTGTATCTCATGAACCGTGATAGTTAGACAGTTGAAGTTGTTGACTCCGACTCGCACTTGGCTGGTTTTAATTTTTTAATTAGGAGAGCAAATATAATTCTAGTCCCTGCTCCGTCAGGTGCGCATGTTGGTAAGTGGGAATTTGTATCTATTTGACGGGCCAGTTGGCGTGGTTGGTTAAGATACCACCTATCATGCCGCAGGTAGTGGGTTCGATTCCCATCCAAGACAAACATTTGTGTGCATGAACATGTCTGTTTGCCCTGAGTCTGGGTGTAATTATCTATATAAGTATGTATTTACAAAAAAAAGTAGTGTATGTAGTATATCAGTTATCTGGTTTCCATAGTACAAACTCTGCTTAGTTTGGGATCAGATGACCGTGTGTGAAAAAAAATGTCCCAGGATATTAAATTATATTATATTATATTATATTATATTATATTATATTATATTATATTATATTATATTATATTATATTATATTATATTATATTATATTTCCAGAGTATGCCAAACATTTTGATGATTTGAGTAACATGCATCGTTCTCCCGCCGTTATCCCAATCTGATTTGGGGTCGGCGCACATGTCCTTTTTCCATTATTCTCTATTAATCGTCATCTCTGTAGTCACACCCTTTCTAGCCATATCATATTTCACAAAGTCCATCTATCGTTTCTTTGGTCTTCCCCTACTCTTGTAGCCATCGACATTCATACTCAAAATTTTCCTCACAACATTTCTCTCATTCCTCCGCATCACATGCCCATACCATGATATCCGATTTCCGCACGACTTTTCAGTCACTGCAACTTTCAGATTTCCTCTTATGTACACATTTCTTACTTTATCCATTCGTGTAACACCACACATCTCTCTTAGTATTCTCATCTCAGCTACATGCAAATGCCTTTCATTCATCCCTTTTGTGACCCAAAATTCTGATACAGGACAGCAGGTCTAACCATTATTCTTCCACTTATGTTTAAGGGGAATGCAGGAGTCGTCTTTGAGTAACATTATAGGATATTTAAATCTCTCAGTTTAAATTGACCACTTCAACTGGCCACCGATAATTCATAATTAATCACTTTTTGTATTTCGCAGAATCAGTTAACACGGCTTTTAAATTTCAAAGTAAACAAATTGTAAGAAATAATTCCTTTTAAAAATCCAAGTCTTAATTAAAAATTTAACTACAGCTTCATCATCTGAACGAATTACACTCACCACTTCGCTGAATCCATGTAAATATAAACTTCACATTAAGTCGGTAAGTCAGCCCATAATATGTACCATCAAAAACACGCCATGAAATTGATATTAATTAATTTAAAAGCTTACCTACGGCCCGTTACCAGGGAGGCGGATTTTACTGGATTTCCATATATTTTCCGGGGATATTAATTACGAACGGTTAACGTCTGGCGTCGAGGAGCATTAGCTTAATTCGATGCCAGATACGATTTCGATTTTATTAATTTTTCCGCTCACATGGGACTGTGGAGCGAAAATAACTGGATGTGGCAAGAACATGGTGAATCTAAATATACAACAGCAGGGTAATTACGTAACACACACAAAATTATCCCACAACTGTCTGGATTATTCCGATCTGTCACCCTGCTTTGTCCCCTTAGAGGGACAGATCGCAAAAAAAATTAGCAACGAGGGAACAGTTCGACGTTTATTAATAAAGTTGCTAACAGGAGGACAGATCAAACCTTTTTTCTGATCTGTCCATCTAAGGGAACAAAGCAGGGTGACCGATCGGAATAATCCAACACATAGTGTACGTAAAAAAACCATCATCCAATGGCGACCGCGGGCTTACAGCAATTGTGAACCTATGGGGTTCGGTTGGCGTTCGAGTACATATTGACATGAACCTATGGGGTTATTTGGGCAGTTCAGGGGATGAATGCATTTCATTTTGACAGTTCAGTCACGTTCATTGCAATATTTACGTTATTGGGCAGATATTTTTCAAATCTATACAGCAACTGATCAGGAATAACCCTTCAAAACCCTCGTATTGTGACTGAAAGTGTGTTACGCCATGAGGATGCTAAACTTAACTTTGATTTGAATTTGTGTTGATACACAAATTCAACTATCAAACTTCATAAAAATGCTAATTTTGTGGAAAATTTGCGATTTTTTTGTATCGAGCCAAATTGTGTCAGTTGTGTTTTGGCCCTCATAATTTACTAAAGAAAATCTTCAATTTTTATAATTACGAAAAAGAATAAGGCAAAGTAGTTTGTAAGGACAAAAAATGATTTTGCGTTCAGCCGAAATGCGTCAAAATATCATCTTTAGGAACCATTTCACCTTAAATAAAAACAAAAATACCTACTTTGTGTTTCGCAAAGAAATTGAAAGAGTTTTGTCAGTTAGTCCAAATTAATGACGAATGTGCTAGAAGAGTGTGTGTCTTGTGTGATAAAAAAAACTTGCAGCATGCTGTCTTAAAATCACAATGATCTAAAAATCACTAGTTAAATATTAATATCTTACCCAAGATTCTTGTCTCAGTCAGCAAAACAGTTGAAAGATATTTTGTAAGAAAACTTCAACATCAAAACCTGTGCCACTTCCAGCGTCCATAAACCAAGGAACCCACAAGGGTCGCGTGGGAGACGCACATTACGGATTCGTTGCGGTGAAATACGACGTACGGTATCAGCATGTCACAAATATTGGTGAGCGCGTGCTTTTTATTGGCGAGCACGGATGTACGGATGTGTGGCTGTTGGGATGTTGCTGAGTAGGACCCACCTGTACCGATCTTATCTATGTTTACCTTTTTTTGTTTATCTTGGATTGTAAAATTTTTAGTTGCTTGAATTTTTTAGAAGGTATTTCTTAGACAAGTTTTGCTTATAGGGGCTATTTTAAAGTAAATTAAATGTGTGATTTATATGGAGTCTGAGATACTTTTGGTTCAAAGTTTCTATGAGCAGTTATGTTAAGTCTAAAAAAAGTCTCTTCATTTTTCTCAGCAGGAGATAACCTACAAGATTACGAGAGATTATAAATGTATTTATTTAAGTTCACAGCCCGACATCATAGAATAGAATCCCAAGGCGTTGTACAGATGCCAGCAGGTTAAGCTACCCGAAACTGTCAAATTTTCCCAATCAACCTTGAACCTAACGCTTTAGCGATAAAGTTGAAAATCTATTAAAGAAATTTGACAGATTGTAGTAGATTGATGTGCTGGCGTTAGTACAAAGCAAACAAAATTCAACTAAGTGGAAAAAAACTATATTTACACTTTTATCCTTTTTTTCTTCTTTTGGGTGGGAATTTATCAACTTCTCCGGCTCTGGGGCGGAGCAGCAGAGCGTGTCAGACTTCTACTGACTAAAACCCACCCGTGTTTCTTCAGTTGCCTGAGCCAGAGCCACGGTAACTCTTTCAAACAACCCGCAACCCTGGCAGGATACTTTTATCCCCCAAGGGCCGGTTTTTTGATCCGTAGTTAACTCAACCAGTGGTTAAACATAGTAACTAATGGTTGAATTTTGGCTAAATGTGTTTGCCAAAATGCTATTAGTTACTATTTTTTAACTTGAATGAGTTAACATGAATACATTCATATTAACTCATTTATGTTTAGCCTTTCACAAAAACCGGCCCTTATTCATAAAAAAATAAACTAAAACACTCTTTATACCTCTCCGTTTAATGACGCAGCGGTGTTTTTATAACATACCGACCACGACAGCGGAAGATGGCGGCCGATAAAATGGCGTCTAATCATTGTGTTGCCAATATAAAATACAGCTGCGTTTAGTAGAAATTATCATCAATTGGAATATACCCACTATCGTAATTTCCTCGATAAACTACGCATACATAAAAATATAACGTATTTAGATGAATAATCATCATCACTACAAATTTTCATACTTTTCCTGTTAAAAATAAATCTTTAAAAACTCCTTACGTAACAAGAAAACATTCCACGTTTTTCTTGAAATGTTTTATTTTTTTTCACTTCATAAACAGCTCTTTCTTATTCATATTCTTATCACAACAGTTTACTAAGTGCAACGCTCAAAGCTACGTGCAAGAAGTACTGAAAAATATATTTTACGATTGTTCAAGCCAAGTTGATACTTATCACAGTACAGTCAGCAACAAAATTGGCGTCCTTTCTGAGGGTGAAAGTACTCTTATACCTATTATGCGACCGAATCTGAAATATTATAAAGGAATGCTGGTTTGTACAAAAATATTACTTATTTACCCTATCAAAACGTACAAAACAGCATCCTAAATTGCGAAACATACTTTTAATCACAATTCGAGTGTTTTGAAGGAAATTCCTAATCCATTGCTTCGTAGGTTTAAAAAAAGTCTGCTCAACAATTTAAATAACGCAATGAACGTAGCTGAACTGTCGAAATGAAAGGCATTCCTATAAACTGTCATTCTATGTGTCACATGGGTCCTGTCAGAATACCAGCGCTGCGGTAGCTTTTTTTTTTTAATATCGCAGCTTTATGTTGAGATAGGAGCCTTTCTGACCTCGCATCGGTCTTTTTGTAAATTAGTTTTTTTTTTTTAATGTTAATTTTGTTAGTTGTATATGCTCTTTTTTACTGTTTGTATTTCCTGTGCGTGTCCCAAATAGTTTTTCTTTCTTTCTTTCTTTACGCAATTACCCCACAGATTATTTTTTCTTCGCTACTTAGGAGTGCGTTGGTCCTATAGATAGTAAAAATTATTTCAGTTAAAAATCAGCCAGTTTATTTTAAAACTAATGTACAATATTCTTTGCTATTTAATTATTTTTCCAAACATTATTTGCAATAAATTTTTCAGTCATGTATTTCTATTTAATATGAACCGACTTTGTCGCTACCTGTACCAAGACTTGCTTAAGTCATTATACGTAAACACTGCAACAGCAATACAATAATATCGCTCCAGTAATTATGGGAACTTAGTTTTTTCAACACGCTTCTGTTGCTACTGGCTTCAATACCAGTCTGTAGCAACAGCAGTATACACCAATGAAGTTATTTTGCGTGACTCTAATAAGACCGGACTACTAGGGATGTGCGTGTCGATTTTATTAATTTTTGTATCCGAAAATACTGACGCGGATTTATGCAATCATACTTCAATTTTGGTTATGTTAATGATGCCTAGGTACAATGCCCCTTATTAGCTGAAATATCATGTAAAATTCAAAATACATTTTCCTTAATATAAATTTTTACTGTATGCACTATATTAGCTACACATACTAGCCACTTTCATGTAGGTAATTCATAAAAGTTAATTCCCGATTGTGAGTGCAAGTATTATTCAGGCTTAACTGTTAACACCTTCCTTTGTGCAATTTCACTTTAATGTTTCGTTTCGTAATAATACACAGCCACAGGTATATATAGGTTTTTCATAAGTACATTTAATTTTATGTGGGTGGTATTTTAAATATTTGTACCAATTTTCGTTTATCACAGTCAAGAGTCATGTTTGATTATATATTACTGTCATTTTAGTAAGAGAAAAATTAATGTTACGATATCATAGCAAAATCTAAGTAGTTAATTTTTTTTATCCACATTAAAAATATCAGCAAACCATTTATCCGCAATCAACATCGTTTTTCCCACCACTACGCTAATGGACGGTTTTAAAAGAGTATGTAACATGTTTTTATGCAAAAACGCTAATGTTGAAAGACTTTGAGTATTAACTAGTACTCAAATATATATTAACAATGGCAACTTTGGGTTTTGGCTAGCTAGGTCGGTAATACGCAATAACGTCAAACCTACAAAAAGTCAATTTTAGAGTACGTAGTATTACGCAATACTGTTCTATCATAAAACAAATGGGAAGAACAATTGGTATGACATCTTTAGACGCCATTTTCTCAAAATTAAGTCTGAGTGGCTTGACATTGTATTGCCTATCAGCGTCCCTGTTGAAACTGACTCGTTGATTTGTATTTAAAAATAAATTTGTTGTAGTCTTTTTATTTGTCAATATAGATAATTTTGGTATGTTTTTTGCAGAGGTAGGTATACAGGGTGTCCGGTAAAGAATGGATAACTTTTAAATAATTTATAGCTGTCCTAAAATAAACATTAAGAAAATATATATCCCAAGTAAAAAATAAAAAATAAGAAACGAAAAAATCTCTACAATTTTTTTGTCACACCTTTACTGCCTTTCTTTCGGCATAGCCAACGTACAGACGCTAGCAGGTCAAGCTCCCCGAAACTGTCAAATTTTCCCAATCAACCTTGAACCTAATGCTTTAGCGATAAAGTTGAAAATCTGTTAAAGAAATTTGACAGATTGTAATAGGTTGATGTGCTGGCGTACGTACAATATTATAACAACAAATAACCGATGGAATTCATTTATTTGTGGTCGCGGTGAAGAAGAATGCAAAGTAAGTTAGTAAAGCTAAGTAGTATTTTTTTTTAAATCTTATGTACTACTTGGGATCCATATTTTTTGTATTTTTTTAGAACGGCCGTAAGGTCTATACAAGGTTGTACTCAGTGGCGTGCACAGAGTTTTTAGACAGGGTAGGCAGAAAATTTTAAAAGCCAAAATACTTACTGCATGTGTTGGTTTTGGTTCGTCGTCTTGGCGATCACTTGTTTTTTATCACCGAATGATAGTTTTGAAAACGCATCATTTTTTATTTTCTCTATACACACACCACCTGAACAACTTTCACAGTGAATATTATTCATTTTTCACACTATTATCGACGTTAAACTCTTTAAATACCAATTATTATGGCTCACAAAACAAATCAAAACGAATCAGACAAACAATATGGCGAGTTGGCGACTAAACTAACTCGGAGATAGTGCAAAAAATAATACGACAAAAAAGAAATAGTGTAAGTTATGATGCAATATGAATGAAACAATGCCACTTTTTAAAATAGTTGTATAGCTAATTTCGGTTCGGAAAACATCGGATAATTTCGTAATTTGTTGTGTTGTGAAAAAGACACTGTCTATTCTGTACGGTTGTGTGCGTTATTGTGACATTGTGTGCTACATATTTATAGGAACGCGCACCCATTCAATCCGCATGACCACGAGAGCACACATATAAACATTTAGACCCGAATAGTTTGTGTCTTTCCCGAGGCACTCCTGGTAGCGGCGCTAGTGCCGCGCAATGCCACAATACAATACTGAACGAGCTTGCTTGGAGCGACTGCTTATGATTTTTTTGTTTATTGTTAGTAAGTAGGTACTCGTACTCGTCGGTCGTACTCGTAAATAAAATAATAATAGATATCAGAACAAGATTATACTGAATTAGGTAGGGTAGGCAGTGTCTTTCTGTCTTTATGAAACGCATGCCACTGGTTGTACTTATCATTATAAACAACTTTTACTATGGGACCAAACCTGAAATCACGAAAAAGAAATCAGCTGTTCAGTACATTTTGACGAATTATGCGAACATAAATGTACTCCCATAGTAAAAGTTGTTCATAATGAAGAGTACCCTTAAGAAGAAGTGCGTTATTTAAGTTACACCTTGTATAAGATCTATGTATTATATTCATACACGAAATCTCGTATGTTGTCATTATACTCATCATTGTGAACAACTTTTACAATGAGACCAAACCTGAAATCGCGAAAAAAACTAGCTGTCAAAATGTAGGGAACAGCTGATTTATTTTTTGCGATTTCTAGTTTTGTCCCATAGTAAAAGCATAATGATGAGTACAATGACCCCTTAACCTCTTGACCGTCGGGCCTCTGTATGCGCAAGTACCGCAAACGTCGCCTACTTCGACAAGCGTCGAAGTACTTGTTGATTCTCTATCTGATAATCTTATTTTCCAATGGTGTTACGGCGACGTTTGAGAGGGAGATTACGGTGTATGAATAGATAGATCATAAATAGGATACCCTGTATACTTAGTAAGGTATTCTTTTAGATAAAAGACTAGCCTGTTTGCTGTCGTATTTTGCTTTCATTAGAAGTCAAGCCGCCGAGAATAAAATGCATTAAGTACTCAACACAGTTTTGCTTTACCTACTCTTACACACAAAACATATAAGCATAATGCACTCCAGATCACCACACACTGACAAATAACTACTGTTTCTATCACCAACGACCTAAAAATGCTTCCTTCCACTCTGAGTTACAAACATACCTATATCAAACACCTGAAGATTTGATACCTCACGCCATCTCATTCCAAGACCCAGATAAAGAAAGAGATCGCAATAACTCTTGGAGAAGATAAAACGTCTCGGTGTCGTATATTCAGGCCGTTTGTTCTGAACGGCTCATGTACTTTTATGTCCTCAGTCAAGTACAATACTGAGTCAGTGTACTTGCATCGCTCCTTGTTATCGGTTAAGCTTTTAAAATTGTTGCTGGAAATGTATTTGTCTTACTGTTGTGTATATGTTTGAAAGAGAAGTAGACTTTAAACAATATGAATGTATTTTTCAGTCAAAAGGCTCACAATGAGAATACGCAGTAAAAACATTTTTTTGTAGGTTATCTTGTTAAATATAAGAGTGAAAATATAAAAGTAAATAATATGTTAGTTTAATAACACATAAACCTTTCGGAATATATTCTCTAAATGATGGTGAAAACAGCATCGAAATCCCTTGTGTAGTTAAGAAGAATCACGCGGTCACAGAGACAGACACGAAAAGCGGCTTAAATTAATATAATATAGAAAATTATGTAGAAAGCTCGTGGCTAAGTAATAACAGCCGCAGGGGTCGATCGATCAGGTTAAGCTGCGCTTGCCGCGGTTGTTCCGTGGATGGGGACCATCTTTACATAACGAGACCCCTCCGAGCCTCGGAAACCACGTTTAGCCGTTGGTCCCGGCTGTCATTTGTGGATCTTTGACAATCATTACGGGTCATCAGAAGCCCGAGTCTGACAACCAGTCGTTTTACCCAGTAACTGGGTTGTGGAGATCAGATAGGCAGTCGCTCCATGTAAAATACTGGTATTCAGCTGCATCCGGTTAGACTGGAAATCGACCCCAACATAGTTGGGAAAAGGTTAAGCAGATGATGATGAAAATGGAAATGAATGAATGCAAATGGATGGATATGGAAATACCTAGTATTTTTTTATTTCAATACGCCAATTGATCAGCTTGCTAGAGTGTGACTTGGGTGTACTTTCTAGCGTATTCGTGTCACGCACATAATCTCTTTATTTTATAGCAGTATCCTAGAATAAGTGGCCTTTCCAACTACCTATACAGGTATAGGTGATAGACCCCACTTAAGGTTGCTCTATAAAACCCTTATCTAGAAGTGAATAAATGATTAAACTAGATCGATTTTCCAGTAAATTTTTAACGTGCTTTAGTTCAGCTAATACAATTTAGAAACCTACGAACTAGCGTGTAAATTTCATGGAAAATTGAGAAAACGCTTTTTGACTATCATATTAATTTATGCCTTGCCTCCACGATGCGCCCATTCATATATTTTGTATAGGTTCTGTAAATTATGTATGCAGTCACATCCGTAGGTTATTAGTAGTTCAATCCCAAATAAGCTGAACAACAAGCGCAGAAAAGACATAGTGCGTTAATTACAGTCGCATAGAACTGCTCTTGTTTGTAGAAATTTTATTATAAATAGCTCTCTTTTCTAGAACCGTATTTATAAAATAGCATCCATACATAACCCAACAAAAATAAGTGCAAATAAGAATTACAAAGCCTAAGACTATTACTAAAATTATCTTACGAGGAGACTGAAGATCTTCTCAAAATAATCAAAGGTATTTCGAAAACACAGAAGCATACATACATTCACACATACACAAACCCGTGCATTCTAGTACACGCACACACATTTTTTTTTAATAGTAGCTTGATATTGTAGTTTATAGAATTTGTTGTTATTATTTTTAAATTGGTTCTACTGTTTATTTTATATATTTTTTACAAGTTCACCATTTATAATACGTTGAAATCAAAATTTTGATTTTAGTGTCACCTAGTTTGGAAGTCGCTGGTATTTGTGATAAAATGACGTTTTCATTAGTACATACACCCAACGACACACTTCTTTCTGTAATATAACATTTTACTTGGAAAATTGTTTTTGTGAAACTTAAATGTGTTTTTCTGAAATAAAAAAAAAAAAATTAGTTACATAGCTATTTCCCATTCTCTACCAAAAAACTAGACATTTCCAAAAGCAACTACATTTTATAAAGGCAGTAGGTACTGTAAAGGTTGCATGCAATGGACCTTAACCTTATATTCTACTGGCTGACATTCGACTACTCGCGCCAGTATAAAACTCTCTTTTTCTAAGTAATTAAAAAAGATAGTTCGGATGTTTTTTCGAGTCCGCACTTCGGTTTTAGTTAGGGCTCTAGGCGTTATAATTTAAGGAGTGTGCTATTTCATTCAAATATTGTAATGTTTAAACCTATTAATAATACATTTAATTCTTCCCTTTCCAAGTATTTTTCCGTACCTATTTACGTTCCCTGTAGAATCTCAGAACTTCCACATAATTGGACTCTGATCTTCCAAAGTACCTACGTGGCTTTCTCCCATTAGATGTCAAGATGTCCTAGTGCTAGTCTCGGGGACTCATTAGGTGCTAAGAGTACCAAACCTTTTACCTTTGCATTACCTACAGTACCTAGGAACTAGTGTCGTGACAAATTTGTTAGATTTTCTTGGGGTTGTAAACTTGATACTGACATGAACCTTTTTGAACTGGTTAGCATATATTATTATGTGGTTATGTAAAAGAATTCACCTGGGCTGGGCAGCCTTTGGGAAGTTACGTCAGAGTTCGGCTGGTCCATAATTTCAAGGTTGCTCAGCAAGCTGTGGAACGGGCTAAGCTTAGAGCCGTCTGAGGAATCGAATTCGGAACGAGATGGTCCGGTAGAAAATCCAAATTGTCGATGTAGATCATTTTTGCAACAGCAGCCGAAAAGTTGTTGCTTCGTTGCATTGCTACTCCTCCATCTGTCTTTACATTGGTGGGCTTATACCATTTTCGACTTTGTTACCCAATATGTAATACGTTAAAAAAAAACACCACTCTTCTTTTGAGGTAGTTAAAAGAAGAGTGATATTTTTTTTTAGAAGAATAATGTGATAATTATATGTCATCTGGCTACGGATACGTTTTAGTTTACAAAATAATCATTTAGTTAGGGCACGGCTGGGTATACGTATCAACATCTGTCTAGCCTTTTCACAACTATGTTGGGGTCGGTTTCCAGTCCATCTGTCTCATCAATCTGGCAGTTTGAGTAATTTATGTGGCCTACCCAAATGTCCTTTCTTTGGTATTGTTCGTCGAATCGTTGAGCTCCTTAAGTTCTGAGTTGAGCTGCGCGATTACTGACAAATGCGTGCACTGACTGGACAGGTCCTCTCAATCTGTGTGGTTCTTTAATCAAAAGACCATTTCAGACACCAATCTACATGGTCTTCACATGAACTGACCAAGATTATGTGTGGACTTTATAACAGACTGTGACCTCTGAGTTTGTTTCGGCCTTTCTTCACAGAGTAGTCAGATAGGAAACGCCGGCCTCATCTAGTTTTTACAAAAAACATGATTGACGTGTAAAAGTGTTTGTACAAACCTATCCTATCCTAACCTATCATTTACATGGCGCGACAGCCTATCTGATCCAGTACTTGAGTAATACGAAACCATCTGGTAAGGCTGGTTGTGAGACTTTCGGACTTCTGACGACCCGTAACGACTGTCAATGATCTACGAATGTAAGCCGGGAGCAACGGCTTAACGTGCTTTACGAGACACGGTATGTAAAGATCCACGGACCAACCCTGGCAAGCGTAGCTTAACCTGATTGATCGACCCGTGCGGCTGTTATTACTTAGCCACAATCAACCTAGCTGGTTATACGTATAATGTGTTATTTTCATATGGAAAATCATCAGATATTTTTCACCTTCAACAACCTCAGATCCGTAAATAACGTTCAAAGAACATCAGAACATCTACCAAATTATACATACATACAAGCATATACGTATACATACCCATTACGTGGAAGCACAAAGCGACTGCAATTCCGTTTGCAGTTGCCTGCCTTTATGCAGTTGGATAGGGTAGCCATGTGCAAAGTTTGAGGATATTTACTTGACTAGCCGAAATTACTTTTGAAAAGTTATATTGTGTGTACTGGGAGGATAGTAATTGTGGTCATACGAAATAATGATTTAGGTCTCGCTCTGTCTTTGTCTCTGCGTGTTTCTTTCTCTCTCACACATACATAATTTATCACTCCATATTTTTTTTGTATCTCTTTCCTCTCGCTCTAGTGTTGTTTGTCTCTGCGTGTCTCTCTTATATACTTATCTAATGTTTGGAATCTGGAAGGATCTCGAGTTTAATTACCAGTTCAATCAAACATAGGATTTACCTGCCAATTATTTAATTCTCAGTAACTACATATTCCGTGATTTGATTTGTAGGTAGTTCTAAGAATCCTGGGTACCTATTATCGGAAACTTCTTGTTATACCACAATTATTTACTCTAGTTTGCCTGTTCAGAATATACAGGTATAATAATTATTTATGTTATTAACAGTAAACTGATATTGAAGTAACTCCTGGAAAGGTAAATCAAACAGCTACGCGTGGGTGGTCTACGACGTGCTACGCCAATGATATCGTTGCTACGGCGTAGGCAAATAAACGCTACGGTTTCACAAAGTGAGCAAACTTGTATTGTATCTTTCGTTATGTGATTTCTTCTATAAAAATCAATATAGTGGCTTCAGTCATGATAAATAGCACTATAAGGAGAAGTGAAATAATTCTGCATTGTGATGTTTGAAAATTATAGAAATTCTGTTATAAAATGTCCCTAAAAAAATACTTAGAATATTAATAATTTAACAACGCAAATAACGTCTTCGAATATTCCAAGGCGCTCTTAAGTTTCGTTTCATCTTCCACGATTATCTCATACAGGGTTAAGGATCTAAAACCGTAATGTTCAGGACAAAATCCTCTTATCTTGTTTCGTAGTCTTCCTACCAAAAGCGCAGCTTATTTAATAGTTTCTTAATTACTACTAATCTTGCTGCACTGTATCCACCTAGTAATTTGCTCTATTTAAACCGTCTGACGAACTGAAAGGGCCTTCTCACTAAATTAAACGCGAGAGAAATAGACTTAAGCTGAGTCGGGTTGATTCTTTATTTTCAACGTATCTTTTTTTAGATTGTTAATGAGAGATGGGGCTGTTTTGTTGTTTATGGTTGGTATTGATGTTAGTGGCGTCATTACTCTGTTTATGATGTGAATAAAAAACACGACTGATTATCATAAAATGGGTAATTTCAAATCGCCAATCTCGTCTGCAAGAAATTCAGTACGAGATGAAGTGTTTTACTTTCCATGAACTAATCTCACGTCAATTTATTAATAAGCTTTGTAATAGGCTTGTGGCTAAGTGATACCAGCCGCACGGGTCGAAAGACCAGGTTAAGCTACACTTGCCGAGGTTGGTCTGTGGATGGGTGACCATCTTTGGTTATATGGTGGTGTGTGAGGGTAGACTTACAGGGTCTGAAGAAAGGATACTCCTGTTGATGGTCCCAACACTTTAATGGTCCACACACTACACAACAATGTTTTTAATACAATTATGAAGGCACAATAAATAGCGAGCATGGATTTGTACATCCACAAGCACAAGCGGTAAAGTTCGGTATTATCTACAAAGCGATTTCGCGTGGGTACTTCGAGGTCGCGTAATTAGCGCAAGCAAGCGGGCGTCCGACGTATGAGGTAGGTCGTGACTAGTGACCGGTGAATACCGAATGCGCGGCGAATGAATGCGTGTACGCATACGTCACACGACATGTAACTTCACGCGTCTTAGGCAAAGGAACTCAGCAGGCGACGCGCGTGTCCAGTGTACTATGAGTATGATTGCGTTAATGACGGACGGGCCGTACGGTAATCACGTATATTATAATAAATGCTACTAATTATTGTTTAGTGTTTATGTTTATAATGTATATTGTGTGTTTGTGTTTATTAGTGTAGGGCGTATAAATATATTATGTACATATTGTAAATATAATGTGAGTCACCTACATCACTCCCCTCCAGAGACCGTGCTACGGGCGATAGTAGTCCGGAAAATGGACTCTTCTGCCGGAACGAGTGGTTTTAACTGCTGGAATGGGAGGTGGTGGCTCGGGAACAGGTTTATTTGGGATAGGGGTGTCATTGGTGTCGGACAGTATGTAGGCGGGTTTTAAACGGTCTAAAGATACTGTGACGGATTTACCCTTAACTTTAATTTTAAAAACTTTGGCACCTCTTTCGATCACCTCATAGGGACCAGTGTATGCCGGCTGGAGTGCACCCCTCAACGCATCGTCCCGAAGAAAGACATGGGAACAAGATGACAGATCTTTGTGCACAAAGATTTTTGTTTTTGAGTGGTGTGACGTGGGAACTGGCTGTAAATTGTTGGCAAATGATCTGATACGGGCTGTAAAGTCCGTTATATCAGTCGTACATTTGTCAACGTTATGGCCAAAGAATTCACCCGGCAGTCTTAAAGGTTCGCCGTACAGTAACTCGGCGGAAGACGATTGAAGATCTTCTTTGATGGAACTTCTTATGCCAAGCAGTACAAATGGCAATGATTCGGTCCAGCTGGTATCAGCATGGCACTTGATTGCGGTTTTAAGCTGCCGATGAAATCTTTCAATTAAGCCGTTGCACTGGGGGTGGTAAGCAGTGGTCTTGCGATGCCTAAACCCAATGGTCTTTGCGAGGTATTGGAAAATACCGGACTCGAATTGTCTACCACGATCAGTGACAATATCGGTTGGGCAACCAAATCGTGCTACCCACCCCGACAGAAACGCTTTGGCCACAGTTTCCGCTGTAATATCGGTAATAGGGACGACTTCAGCCCATCGCGTGAAGCGATCAACGAGTGTCAGACAATACCGGTATTCATTGGATGGCGGCAATGGTCCGATGAGGTCTAGGTGGACATATTTGAATCGCGCTGAAGGCAGATCGAGGGTACCCAAAGGGGTGAAAACGTGTCGATTCACCTTCGTGCGCTGACATGCCAAACATGCCTTAGACCAATCGCGACAGTCTTTCCGCATCTGTGGCCAAACGTAACGCTGTGCTACAAGTTTAGCACTTGCGTTTGCGCCGGGATGGCTTAGCGAGTGCAACGAGTCAAAAATTTGCTTTCGCAATGATTTAGGAATGATGGGTCTGGGAGTCGTTGTGCTGACATCGCAGTACAATTCAGTACGGCTTCCAGGAATTATCATTTTCTTTACTTGCAGGGAAGAATCTCCTGTGAGTAATTGTGCAAGTTCTGAATCGGTGTTTTGTGCTTTGGCTATCACTTCTAAGTCTACTGGGCTTTGCAACTCTTCGACACGGGAAAGTGTGTCGGCTACGACGTTATCTTTTCCGGCGATGTGTTGAATGTCGGTCGAGAATTGTGAAATGTAGTCTAAATGTCTATACTGACGTGGCGAGCAGTTACTTTTCCGCTGATGGAAAGCGTAACATAGCGGCTTATGGTCAGTATAGATTGTGAAGGTGGTAGCGGCTAACCAATGTTGAAAGTACTTAATGCTTTCGTAGATAGCAAGGAGCTCTCTATCGTACGGTGAATGTTTTTGTTGTGATGGGCTCAGCTTGCGGGTAAAAAATGCCAATGGCTGCCAATTACCGTCCTTAAACTGCTGCAAGACTCCGCCGATGGCAAAATCAGACGCATCCGTGACTAGGCCCAGTTTGGCATTTGAGTCAGGATGTGCCAACAAAGCCGCACTACAAAGGCTATTCTTACACTCCTCGAAGGCCTGTAACGAGGTTCCGCTTATGTCGACCGGCTGAGAGGCTCTTACATTACCGGTCAGTAAGGCATGTAAAGGCGCTTGGTTCTGGGCAGCCCGAGGTAGAAACCTCCGGTAAAAGTTAATCATGCCGAGAAACCTTCTTAGTTGCCTAGCGGTTTTAGGCACTGGGAACTCCTTAATGGCCTGCACCTTGCTTTCCAAAGGCTTCGTTCCGTGTTGCGAGATGTGGTAGCCTAGGAATGTTACCTCTGGCGCACCAAATACGCATTTTGCGGTGTTGATGAGCATGCCGTATTCCTTCATCCTAGTGAAGAGTTGGCGAAGGTGCTCTTCATGCTCTGCCTCGTCCCTGGAGTAGACCAAGAAATCGTCTAAATATGGATAGCAGAACTCCAGGCCACGAGTCATTTCGTCAACAAACCTTTGGAAAGTCTGCCCAGCGTTCCTCAGACCGAACGTCATAAACGGAAACTCGAAAAGTCCGAAGGGTGTAGTGATGGCGGTCTTTGGTATGTCCTGCTCAAATACTGGTATCTGGTTATAAGCTTTAACGAGGTCAATAGTGGAAAAGATCTTACAACCAGATAGATTGTGGGCAAAGTCATGTATGTGCCTGATTGGGTACTTATCTGGTACTGTCCTTGCGTTGAGCAGCCTATAATCACCGCAAGGGCGCCATCCATTGTCTTTCTTTGGGGCGAGGTGGAGAGGCGACGACCAAGGGCTCTCTGACGGTCGAGCTGTACCGTTTGCCAACATTGCCTCGAACTCAGCCTTGGCGATTTTCATTTTATCCGGGGCTAGTCTGCGTGGGGAACATGATACTGGGGGGCCTGATGTGGTGCGAATGTGGTGTGTTGTGTTGTGTTTAGGTGTGAATGGTGCGCCTGCTGGCCGTGTTATTTCCTGAAATTCGGATAAGAGATTTCGGTATTTGCAATCGCCAGTCACGACCTTTACACTAGAGATTAAGCTATTAGGAGAGGCGATACATGCTACAGCTGACAAACTGGTAGTGCCATCTAGTATGCGTTTGTTGCGAATATCTACTATTATATTATAAAATGATAAGAAATCTACTCCTATGATGGCTTTAGTGACGTCAGCAACAATAAAACGCCAAGGAAAATCCCTACGAAGGCCTAAATTTAGCACAACCTGAAGGTAACCGTAGGTGTCGATTGTTGAACCGTTGGCCGCACACAGCTGGTATTCGGTCTTTGCACGACGATGTTGTGGGAGCGCAGATCGAGGGTAGACGCATAAGTCGCTTCCAGTGTCCACTAGAAATTGGACTTTCGACCTGCGATCTGTCACAAACAGGCGACCAGTTGTAGAAGGGCAATCTTCAGCCGCCATTATTGACTGCCCGTTTCGTTTCCCGACTTGTAATCACACGGGCGGACGCATTTCTTCGCGTGGCTACCGAATTTGTAGTGGTACCAACACTGCGGAAACTTCTTATAGTTGGACTGTGACCTTTGTGATGAGCTGCGACTTCTATGGCCGGAGGTTGGCCTGGTGCGTGAGCGGGAGCGATCATACCTTTCAGTGGTCAGTGCGTCGACCTTCCTCGTCAGCTCCATAATGAGCTTCATCATCTCCGTCTGTGGGTCAGCTTGTGATGTGGATGCTGCTGCGACTTGCGGGGTAGGAGGCGCAATGTCGTGAACTCTATCCGCGAGGTCCGCGAGCTCGGTGAGGGATAAGGTCATCTGCGATGCGATGATCGTCTGCAGGTTACCTGGCAAGCGACTCGTCCATATGGTGCGTAGGAAATCCTCTGGAACCGTTGGTCCCGCTAGGTGCTGCAGGTGTCGCAAGAACTGGGACGGTTTGCGGTCACCTAGTTCCTCTGACTGAAGAAGCTGTTTCACCTTCTTTTCCTTTGAGACTGACAGGCGCTTGATAAGCTCACTCTTCAGCTTCTCGTACGCGCCAGTAGCAGGAGGCGCGGTTATAATGTCTTCGACCTCCACGGAGTACTGCCGATCCAAGTGAGCGAGGACGTAGTGGAACTTTGTGTAGTCGTCAGTTATTCTGGCCAGCTTGAATTGGCCTTCTATTTGGCAAAACCATATAGTGGGCTTTTCAGGCCAAAATGGTGGTATGCGAACGCCTACACGAAATAACTCCAATGACGGATGTTCGGGTTCCGGGTCAGTGGAAACGTGCACACATTTACTCGGCCGGCGGCCGGGGCGTTGGCTGCGCTGTGATGTTTCTGTATCGCTGCCGTCGCTGCTCATGGTAACTACTAACTATCACTGTACTCACTATTTCACAAATGTTCTGCACGGGGTCACCAGTTTGGTTATATGGTGGTGTGTGAGGGTAGACTTACAGGGTCTGAAGAAAGGATACTCCTGTTGATGGTCCCAACACTTTAATGGTCCACACACTACACAACAATGTTTTTAATACAATTATGAAGGCACAATAAATAGCGAGCATGGATTTGTACATCCACAAGCACAAGCGGTAAAGTTCGGTATTATCTACAAAGCGATTTCGCGTGGGTACTTCGAGGTCGCGTAATTAGCGCAAGCAAGCGGGCGTCCGACGTATGAGGTAGGTCGTGACTAGTGACCGGTGAATACCGAATGCGCGGCGAATGAATGCGTGTACGCATACGTCACACGACATGTAACTTCACGCGTCTTAGGCAAAGGAACTCAGCAGGCGACGCGCGTGTCCAGTGTACTATGAGTATGATTGCGTTAATGACGGACGGGCCGTACGGTAATCACGTATATTATAATAAATGCTACTAATTATTGTTTAGTGTTTATGTTTATAATGTATATTGTGTGTTTGTGTTTATTAGTGTAGGGCGTATAAATATATTATGTACATATTGTAAATATAATGTGAGTCACCTACCAGACCTCTCCGTGCCTCGGAAAACACGTTAAGCCGTTGGTCGCGGCTGTCATTCGTGGATCTTTGACAGTCGTTACGGGTCGTCAGAAGCCCGAAAGTCTGACAACCAGTTTTACCACGGGGTATCGCATTACTCAGTTACTGGGTTGTGGAGGTCAGATAGGCAGCCGCTCCATGTAAAATACTGGTATTCAGCTGCATCTGATAAGACTCAAAGCCGACCCCAAATAATTTGGAAAATGCTATGCAGATGATGAATGTGGAACATAGGCTTTCTCTTTTATAGGCTAGCCATGGGCTTCCCATACACGTACTCTATTTAAAAGGCGATGATGTGGGAATATACCTTCATAACCTAGCTCGGAAAAGCAATACAGAATATAATTTTTTTCTTTAATTAATTGTTTCCAATGTGGTCACTGATAACGAGAGAGGTGATAACTGATTCCTGAGACCTTGGTAACGTGTCCACATCCACAGTTGGAACTCCTAATCCTTGTCGAAACTAACACGTTGATTACCAAATACATCATTAATTATGCTAGCACAGTATATTCGGAAATCTCATTAATGTAATGTTTGAATTTGATAGATTATGCCAATAACGTGGTCATTGCACCGTGTTTGTGGTTCGTTAGTGGTCAATCTGCAGGCTTACTGCATCCTTATTTACAAATGTTTTAAGTTAAATTAATTGATCATTTAAATCATCGGGCAAAACGTATGTACCTAGAAGTTTTTATTTTTTTAAGTCAATACCTTTAACATCAATACATTTAAGAAAGAAGTTGGGAACAATTTTGAGGGACTCGAAACGTCTGCATTTTTTTCACGCTAGCTACGGAGCCTAGTCTTTTACCTCTAATCAATAAATCTGCCTAGCCTTTTCCCAACTATGTTGCAGTCGGCTTCCAGTCTAACCGGATGCAGCTTAATACCATTACTTTACATGCGACTGCCTATCTGACCTCCATAACCCAGTAAGTGGGTAATGCTATACCCCTTGGTAAGACGGGTTGTCAGACTTTCGGGGTTCTGACGGCCAGTAACAACTGTCAAAGATCCACAATAGACAGCCGTGACCAACGGCTTAACGTGCTTTCCGACGCACGGAGGAGTCTCGGTATGTAAAGATGATCATGCATCCAGAGACCAACCCCGGCAAGCGTAGCTTAACCTGATTGATCGACCCGTGTGGCTTTTATTACTTAGCCACGAGCTCCTTTCACCTCTAATCAAATATTCAAAATATAGTAGTAGTAATATTCAAAATATAGTAGTTCAGGCCTGACACATAATCGATCCGATTTACCAAAAAACCGGCCAAGTGCGTGTCGGACTACGCACAATGAAGGGTTCCGTAGTTGGTTTTTTGAATCTCAAGAACAAACTTAACATTGTAATTGAAAAACATGTTCTCCCATACATTACAACTGCAAATGTAAGTTTGTATGCTCAATATTAAGAGTTTTACCATGTTGTTTTAAGTATTTAACTATTTTTTGTACTTTTTTTTATTTTAGGCTCAGTACTTTCGGAGATAAACGGGAGAATGGTCAATTTTCGTCTATTTTTTTAAATAACTTTAAATTATTTATTTAAAATTATAAAAAATATATATTTGAGAGCCTCACAGTAAGCCCTTTCTTTTGATTTATCACACGGTACAGTTTGCAAAACTTTTTTTTTAAAATTTTCGTATTTGCCCCCCAAAATTGACCCCCATATTCAAAAACACGGACGTGTAACGTAAATAAATGAATTTTGAGTATGGGGACATGTTCAAAATTCATTTATTTACGTTACGCGTCTGTGTTTGGGTCACATAAATACATATGTGTACCAAATTTCAATTTTATCGGTCCATTAGATTCGGAGCAAGTTGGCTGTGACAGACGGGCAGACAGACTGACAGACAGACACACCAGTGATCCCATAATGGTTCCGTTTTTTTCCTTTTGAGGTACAGCACCCTAAAAATGTGCGATTTTGTGAGCCCCAGTTGCATTTGAGACAATTAGGATGCGTTTTCACTGACGCGGAGTTGGGCGAAGTGGAGCGGATCGGAGCTGCATTGAGCCGTGTTCATATCAGTCAAATTCATTTTCTTGGAGAGATCATATGAGTAAGTTATGTTGTCGGTAAAAAAAGCAATGTCGGTGACGTGTGAAGCTTATGACATAATATCGTAAACTAAAAAGCAGCGCGCGAGTCCTGTCCTGACAAGTCTATTCTCTGAGGCCGCGCCGCACCGCCCCGCACCGCCCCGCACCGCTCGCTCGACTCCGTTCTGTCTGGCTTGGAGCCGAGTGTTCATGTATTTTATTTAAAAGTCCACTCAGATCCGCTCCGCTCCACTTATAATGTTTCCACTGACGCGGAGTGGAGATTTCGAGCACTGCGATTGGTCAATTCGGTCTGCTCCTCTCCACTCCACCCAGCTCCGCGTCAGTGAAAATGCACCCTTAAAGGATGCATTGAAAAGTTGTCATTTTTCTATACCACATAATATTCTTTGAATAGAAAGTGCCTTTGAAAAGTTCAAAGGCACATTCTCAAGTACCCGGTTTTTAAAGCTCTAGGAAATGTCTGCAAAGGCATAAAATTGTAATGCTAGTCCGCCTACACATCCAATTGACAAGAAAACGCGTAGGTTGTGTCTGACGGAGATAAACTAATTCCGAAGAATCAGATAACCGTGTATATGGAAAGATGATGTAAACTTTGAACTTCAACTAAAAATATACTACGCGATTCAATTTCACAGGTGGAGCAAAAGGTCTTCTAATATCTAAGAAGAATGGCACGACTCTACGTAATCTCGGTGTCGCATTTAGACTATGCGTACATTCGTACAAATACTCTCAATACATAGATCTCAATTAAATTAAGATAAAATATCACATAGCCTACTTTTATAATATTGGGTTTCGCCAGAACAATGTTCCTTAAAGAGCCAGGTTGGCTCCGTTTATACTGACCCCATGACAGTAAACCAAAGAGTATAAAATTCTGTAAGCAGTATGGCTTTAAAAATTTCCAATATTTCCTACTGAAGGGAAATGTAGCACTGCCATGGTAGTCGACTCCTCTGATCCTCTCTCTCCTCTCCTCTAATCTGAAGCCCTCTACAGATTGGTGATCTTGAAGGTTGTCGTGTCCGATGGTACTCCATGCAATTCTATGCTAAGCAGACATAATTATGACTCTCTGCTGCACATCTACTACCTCATCCTACCCCACATCAACTCCCTCGTAGTATGCCAACAAGCGCAAGGTAATCATTTCGATCATCTTTTTTGCATTGTAAAATGTATTCTGTTCCTGTTCCAGTCGATGATGTATGATTGGTACAAGAAAGGCTACTGTTTGTGTGCCATAATGCTTTTGAGACTTTTGGGGTATGTAAATCATCACAATCACACTTTGGTTACAAAATGTAAAACAAAACAGTAACTTAAAATACTAATAATAATAATAATAATAACCGCAGGGCAGCATGTGAGCTGTTGGGCAGTAGCGACCCCACGGACCTTATCTCCCGGGAGAAATCTTGTCCTCATCTCTGGCGTGCCTTAATTTATTGGCTGGCTGGAGTGAACAATGACGAGGAACAGAGCTCCCACCTCATTCTTGCCTTTATTGGCCGGCTTGAGTGGAGATTCGCAAGAGCAAACGAGCTCGGAGGAAGGAAGTATTCCAGTAAGATACTGGTAGGGATCTTGACCGTACTTCCGGGATTGTCCTGATAGCCGTGGAATACCTCTCCACTCCTCAAGCACCTCAGGAAGTGTTGCCCCCTTGTCGCTACGTCACTACGTGCTAGCGGCCGTTTCCGGGGGCCCATTATTGAGTGTGCAAGTCACCCCCTGCCATTTTATCCGTGTATAATATATAACATTGGTCAGGCAGGGGACATAGTTCTTCCATAGCTCATGTAACCCAATCCACTTTAGCCACCCAGACCCATAGCCAAATATGTTTTGTTTCCACGTACAACAATAGTTCTGCAACAACCGAGAGTTGTCCTTGGGTGCACTTGCATAGTGCATACAGGGATAATCGTCGGTTGGTGCCTCCATTTAAAATTATTTAAGGGGCCTCTGCGAGTTGGCTTCGGCTCCGCGTACGCCTTCCAAAGGTCCGGGACCCCAGGGTCCCGAGAATTGTAAAAATAATAATAATAATAATAACCTGGGACATTATTCACACACGGTCATCTGATCCCATACTAAGCAGAGCTTGTACTATGGAAACCAGATAACTGATATACTACATACACTACTTTTTTTGTAAATACATACTTAAGTATATAGATAATTACACCCAGACTCAGGACAAACAGACATGTTCATGCACACAAATGTTTGTCCTGGATGGGAATCGAACCCACGACCAGCGGCATGATAGGTGGTATCTTAACCAACCACGCCAACTGGCCTGTCAAGGAAAGGTTTACCGTCACTTTCAAAGTATCAACGAAACTGTCAACTATTTCACGTACCTACTCATAAGTGCGATACTACTTAATGACATTTTAATTGCATCATTCTATTGCTAGGAACATTTAATTAGTGCAACCTCAAATAAGTTGTTGGCAGTTACCTTCAAAGCTTATTAATTCAGAATTTTTAATTACTTTGACGTACGAAGTCTCGTAAATGATAATCTAGCCTTTGAAACTTTCCCGTTTTTATATTTTTCCATTTTATATTCAAAACTTAACTTTAAAAAAAAATACTTTACGCGCCTGAGGATTCGTAAATGTAATGAATACTAATTTTAAAACGAAAATCACAAATAAGATTACTATTTTTACTGAACATACTTTAAATAAAATTAAAATTGGATTACATTTATCATAACAGAATTACGGTAACGTAGAAGAAGATAAGTCTAAAAAAGTAACTTAAAAACATTAAATCGACTTCAAAAAGAAATTACCTCAAAATTAGGAAATTACTTTCATTTCAGAAGTCGGTGTCTTGGGATCTGTATTTTAGGTTTTTGCTACCGACTTCCAAAATTAAAGTTATTTCATAATTTTGAGTTAATTTCTTTTTGAGGTCGATTTAATTTTTAAAAATTATTTTTTGTTTTCGTAATTTTTAGGAATATTTGTTTGTAATAAGTAGTTAATAGTTTTGTTATAAATATTGCACTAGAATTTGACAAAGTTTTTGAGATGTTTTCCCTTTGACACCACACCCGTAGCTCGTATCTATAAGCCAGGCCGTCACACTTCCCCCCCGGGGGGTTCCCGCATTGTCGAGGCGGGGGGGGGCTCAGTAGCCGTGGCTTGGTCACCCACGGTGAAGCGAAGAGGGACCCGAGGAGGGGCCGCTCGTCAGGGCTTTTTCCAGGAAGTCGACGACGTAGCGGCCAACAGGTAGGTTGCGGTGCCACTTGGGCGACATCGCAACTGAGACGGGCCGCGATGTCGTATGGGAGGCCGCGGCGAGAGAGGAGTGCCGGTATTGCGGTGCGCCGCTCTCCGTACCTTCCGCGGCCTTGACGGGGTCGCCACCGTCTGATGGCGGACGCGGTGGAGCCGCAGGGGAGGAGGAGTGTCGGTATTTCGTTGGCCGTTCTCCCTATCCTCTGCGGCCGAAAAGTGGTAGGCGGCCGGGCCACTGACCTGACCGGTCGCATGGGGACCAAGGGTGACTAGACACGGGGTCGTCTGGCGCCCATGTGCTGGTTTGGTCCATGGGGTGGTCACGGTGCACAATGTGTTCTGGTGCGCCGGTGATGGGGGGTGCTCCCCAGAGGAGGGTCCGGTGACGGACAGTCGCGGCGGGTTCGCGGTGAGTGCTAACGCGTGCCCGTGTTCCCGCCACAAGCGGCAGAGGAGGACACCGTGGAGTTTTAGTGGGTTGGAGTCCCACATAACTGCACTATCTCCCCGTGGTAGTGCACTATGCATGAGCATTTCTCCACGGAAAAAAAAGGCCGTCTCACTTACACGTATAAGTCCATTATCTTGAAAACTACTGAACCGATTAAGATAAAACTTACACTGTTCTCTAAGTTAAGGTAAATGTAAGAAAATAAAAATATAATAAAACGACAAAAAATAATATATGATGAGAAAAATATAATATATGATAATATAAATATAATAAAATGGTTACGATGCGATTAATAGTTTCGGAGAAATGCGTGGACAAACATACATACATACAAACATACATACATCTATAAAATTTTGTATATTTATTTCAAAGCAAATAGATTATCTTATGTGAATATATTGCACTTCCATTACAAGTTACAAACATACGTGTCGAATTGATAACTCCTTTGAAGTCATTAAAAATAGACAATTAACCACTTTGAAAATTATACGCGTGTAAATCTCCAATTCAACGAAACAGTCAACAATGTCAATTTATTGGAAGTACCTTATTAAGTATGGCTATACCTTATAAGAGGGGCTCGTGGCTAAGTTACAACAGCCGCACGAGTCGATCGATGTAAGGGGCCAACCACCACCTCGTGAAGCAGCATTATTTTAATATTACTTCAGTGTGAGAACGAGATGGAGCTATACAGGACGTCTAGCTCCATCACTTTCCCACACTCAAATAAGATTAAAATAATACTGCTTTAAGAGGTGGTGGTGGTGGTAAGTTAGTTAAGGTACGTAAGGTAAGTTACGCTTGCCGTGGTCGATCCGTGGATGGGTGACCATCTTTACATACCAAGACCTCTCCGTGCCTCGGAAAGCATCAAGTAGATCTTTGACATTAGTTACGGGTCATCAGAAGCCCGAAAGTCTAACAACCAGTTTTACCAAAGGGTATCCTATTACCCAGACTAGGTAGTGGAGGTCAGGTAGGCAGTTGCTCCATATAAAATACTTGTATTCAGCTGCATCCGGTTAGACTGGAAGCCGACCCCAATTCAATAGAGAAAAGGCTAGGCAGATGATGATGATCTTATTAAGTACTAGCTGTTCCCCGCGACTTCGTCTGCGATCCAGGATGAATAGTAGCCTATGTCCTTCCAGGTCATGGTCTACCTAAGTGCCAAATTTTATCCAAATCCGTTCTGCCATTTTAGCGTAAAAGTGTAATCAACAAACAAACAAACACACTCGCATTTATAATATTAGTAAGGATAGTTAGGAGGAAGAAAAACCGGTCTATCGACACTCTAGACTCTATAGACTAAAGTTTCTATAATAATATAATTTAGTCATGATTCGAAAGACACGTGGCGCCATCTATTATCATAAGGACATTATTGTTGTATATCAATATCTGCCTAGCCTTTTCCCAACTATGTTGGGGTCAGCTTCCAGTCTAACCGGATGCAGCTGAATACCAGTATTTCACATGGAGCGACTGCCTATCTGACCTCCACAACCCAGTTACTGGGCAATACGATACCCCTTGGTAAGACTGGTTGTCAGACTTTCGGGCTTCTGACGACCCGTAACGACTGTCAAAGATCCACGAATGACATCCGGGACCAACGGCTTAACGTGCTTTCCGAGGCACGGAGGAATCTCTATGAAAAGATGGTCACCCATCCACAGACCAACCCCGGCAAGCGTAGCTTAACCTGATGGATCGACCCGTGCGGCTGTTATTACTTAGCCACGAGCTCCTCTTATAAGGTATAGCCATACTTAATAAGGTACTTCCAATAAATTGACATTGTTGACTGTTTCGTTGAATTGGAGATTTACACGCGTATAATTTTCAGTGTCTATTTTTAATGACTTCAAAGGAGTTATCAATTCGACACGTATGTTTGTAACTTGTATTGGAACTGCAATATAATAAGATATACATAAGATAATCTATTAGGGCTTTCAAATAAATATACAAAATTTTATAGATGTATGTATGTTTGTATGCATACATAATGTTTGTCCACGCATTTCTCCGAAACTATTAATCGGATCGTAACCATTTTATTATATTTATCTTATCATATATTATATTTTTCTCATCATATATTATTTTTTGTCGTTTTATTATATTTTTATTTTCTTACATTTACCTTAACTTAGAGAACAGCGTAAGTTTTATCAAAATCGGTTTAGTAGTTTTCAAGATAATGGACTTATACGTGTAAGTGTGACGGCCTGGCTTATAGATACGAGCTATGGGTGTGGTGTCAAAGGGAAAACATCTCAAAAACTTTGTCAAATTCTAGTACAATATTTATAACAAAACTATAAGGACATTATTGTTGTATTCCTCGGGAATAGTGTTTTTTTTTTTTATGAAAGATAGGTTCCCTACGTTCGTTTCTGTACACCTGACAACGTATATGCAAAATTTCAGGATAATCACTTCAGTGGTTTAGGCGTGATAAGGTAACAAACAAACAAACAAACTTACTTTCGCATTTATAATATTAGTTAGGATGGATGTGCGAAAATATGGGTTATCGGCGAAAGAAATTGTAAATGTAAATTTAATTACATTGTATGTTAGTACGTTGAAAGCTTCATTAAAAGGAATACCGAGAAATTCTGCTTTAGTTATTAACTGACCGAAGCAAAATTAATTATTTACCTACCCATAAAACGATACCACACAAAATTCGCGTTTTACGCTACATAACGCTACATTCACGAATTGCCCGAAATAACATTATTCTATTATTTGATATAACAATTAATAATGACGGCATAATGCGGCCCATTTGCGGCCTAACAATGAAGCTTTGTTGATAGCTCAATAACGGGATGAAACAACATGATACAGATATTGAAATAAAAATAACACGATTCTTTGGATACATCCGACACCGCAGGCCATCCATTCTAATCCTTCCCGGCGATTTAGAAATTTAAATGAAGGGTATACCAGGCAATTTTAATATTTCACTTCGGTGTAGCGTTGTGTTAGAATTAATTATGCAAATAGTTTGCGAGCATATTGAAAATTAGCTGTTATTACACGCTTGATGCGTTGGAAACGGAATTTGTATCTCATTATGAATAAAGATCGGCATGTTTGTTGGAGTTATTTAATTGTGTATTAAGTGCAATATTTACTGTTGATTTATTGTATTTATTTACGGGTGATGATTGCGGGAAGCTTGGACTTCCCCTTTATTCGACATTGTTGCTGCAGACATGTTGCTGTACCAGTGTCGAAACCATTAATTTGATTAAATGATGTATTTATTTTGAATTGATTTGGTTTTGATTTTATTTTAATTGTATTTGATTTACCTATTTATAAATGTATTTCATTTTAATTTATGTGCAATGGGTGTTATTTACCTGAAAGTAAATGCAATTTTGTTTAATTAATTAATATTTTTAAGGAATATAATGATGAGGTCGTTATAATCAGTACTGTGATCTTTTCCAATGATTGGATGTACGCTGACAAAAGTTTTTTTGTTGGGAAATGATCTTGCAAAACTTCCTTGTGAACCTTCCGCAATGTGACCGCCTTTCTGTTACAGTTTTATTACCTTATACAAATTATAAAATTGTATTTATTTATTGAACCATTTATGTACACACAATTATTTGTGTGTACATAAATGGTTAAATAAAATACGTATTTTGTGTTCCTTTATTTTTGTCTGTTTATACAGACAAAAATAAAGGCAAAAATACGTACAAAGGTTATAATTAAATAGATACCTCGATGACTTTATAATAATATAACCTAGCATTTGCGCGCGGCTTCGCTCGCGTGGATGTTGGAAAACTTTATGTATAAACCTTCCTCTTGAACCTATCTATTGATGAAAACCGCATTAAAATCCTTTCAGTAGTTTTGAGATCATCACGAACATACAGACAGACGCGGCGCGGAACTTTGTTTTGTAATACAGCGTGAGTCTTTATTTTGTGCACATATCAAAATGAGAAAAACTATGCTTAATTTTATCGACGGAAAAATATTTAAAAAAATTTAAAATAATTATTAAATTGTCTGCCTGCTAAAGTATTTTTGTGCGTAGAGAAAGTTTGAGCAAGCAAGCAAGAAACTTTAACAGTTGATGGGAAATGTTGTAATTAATAAACGTGGTATTTTTTTTAGAAAGCTAAATACAATGTATAATAATTTGAAGTAATAAAAAAAATTAGTAATACGGTGTTTTATTGCGAAATTTTACAATCATTGTAAAAATTGATGAGAAAAAAACCCTGATTTTTGTTACAAAAAAAAAAAATACCTCAATTCTCAATTGAGGGGAGGCTGCCCTGTTATATCCAATCATAACTGAGTTTATTTCATCGTTATAGATCATTCAGTTTAAAAGGTTGTTTCGTTTTGTTCACACATAGGTCACAGCAGCGAACAAGAATTTAAAAAATGCTATAAAACTTTAATTTGTTTTTTAGATTTTTTTTTAAATATTATTTCCGTCGATAAAATTACGCATAGTTTCCCTCATTTCGATATGTGCACATTATAAAGAGTAAAGACTCACACTGTATGTAGTGATTAAGGGCCGATTTTTCAATCGTCAGATAACGTTTTATCTGGGGAATAGGTTTGACATTTTGACAGCTTTTGTATAGAAAATATTATGTCAAACCGCCATATTTATTCCGCAGATAAAAGTTATCTGACGATTGAAAACTCAGCCTTTAGGTATGTAAGTAAGTACGTTTAAAGGGGTACTAAAATCATAATTGAAAATGTGGTTACTCCTGCATGGATAATAATTTCACTGGGGATTAGTTTTGGATAAGTGAATTTTAATGTTAGGTTTTGAAATATTATTAATAAATCGTTAAATTATCTTAGTCCATTATTGGAACATTGTATTTCTTATACTGGCAAAAATGACGTTTTGACATGACGGTTGAGAAGGCGGGAATTCTCTCGGCTTATTTGCTCCGTGCCATCACCGAAGGCAGACGTGGTATGACGTTCCTAGTAGCGGTGTCAGTTAAAATATACATTGGCATACAATAGTTGGAGATCTACTTTATATTAAGGTAACCTATTAATTTTATTTTAAATATTAGAATACTAAATAAATAGTGATATTATGTGGAGAATAGATGTGATTGAATTTTATGTTGGCAAAGATATTAAATGAGTGACTTTATAACTTGGAGTTTCACTTATTTACCTATTCCCTGAGATAACGTGAATAGTTATATTGTACAATTTATATTTCGTGAAATTGAGGTAACTACTCTAAGATCCATTTAAACTAGCTGTTCTTGAGTAAGGATACACTTTCCTTACAATAATAACTACAAAATTTTAGGAATCTGCCTTTGCTACGCTAATTGTACAATTCTAATTAGAGAAGCACTTAAGACCCCGCATACTGAACTAAGTCAAGTGCCTAATTAGATGTCTAAGCTAATTATGACTAATTGCAATGTTAACAGAAGTAGAGATGCAGCCAGTGACTTAAAAATGCAAGTGTAGAAATTATCTTTTAGCTGGCTAATTAAGGAACGTCCCTAGTCCAAAAGTCTTAGATGGATTTCGCTTTAGCTAAATATCACACTATTTTTTTAACACAACTGGCAAAATGTGTATACGAACATTTTGCATTTTGTATACACCTCTGCCGAACGTTTCGGAGATTAAAAACATTAAAAAAAAAACTTCCTGTTTAATGGGGTTTGTCACTGCTGATTGATTGATCAAATATTCATTCAGTAACAGGTATAATATACCATACGTAGATAGTTTCTGTTTTATTTTTATTCATTTACACATACAGAAATAGGTCGCAATGAAAGAAACTCATGTTTACTCAACGTGACAAAAAACCCTACATTTTTTCCAAAGTGATCATGATACAGTAAAATGTCCCATACCAGTTCTATCCCTAGCAATTCAGACATATTGGCTCGCAAATACGATATGAGAAACGTGTTCCGTTATCACCCTTATTAGAAACCTTAAGCTGCGTGCCCATTGGGAAACAAAGTTGCGAAAAACACAAAAACATGTTTCTGAACAATGTTTGTTTAAAAACATGTTTCTTTGTTGTAGGAAATATGTGGCAAAGGGCATGTAATGTTGCAGTATTGCTGGTAGCATCTAGAAAGCGCAGTTTTAACAAAATTTGTGGCGCTGAGAGTGCGCTGAGCTCAGAACTTCTGTCACGGAGCGAAATTCAAAACCGTCAGATTCTATACGTCATTAGGGTTCTAGTGTGGATTAACAGATTGACACGCTTGGTTTGTATGGAAAGAGTTGACAATGCGGCCTTCAGTAGCGGCCGCCAAGCCGTCTCCGTGCTCTGTGATTGCTGGCATTATGTTGTTAATGTTTCGTATTTATGATAAACAAAAGGAAAACGCTCAACATTGATACCAACTACATTTGTTTTCCAGGAAACAATGTTTTGCAACTGTTTTCAACATTGTTTCCAATGAATATAGGGCTTCAGAAACCTTATTTTATACGCATTTTGTTGCTTCAAGTGGATGTCAGAATTCAAGGAACGTTCTCGCTAAATATTCCTTTGGGCAGAGTCGATTTGCATCTGTATTACTAACGGAAACAGTTTCTCTTTACTCTAAGAAGGGTCTTGAGTTAAATTCTGACTGGAAATGACAGACAGAGAAGAAAGCTTGTGTCCCTTTTTAATTTTTGGTATTCGGTTGGAAATGCTGTTCTTAATCGATTGTTGAATTAAAGTTGAAGCACCGATAGGTACACAAAAGTACGCAACACAATCCATAGCTCACCTTATATTTATACAGGTTAAATCTTAACACCTCCTAAAATATACTTACATATTATATACGTACTTATATGCTTAATTCAAATGAGGAGCTCGTGGCTAAGTAATAACAGCCGTACGGGTCGATCCATCAGGTTAAGCTACGCTTGCCGGGGTTGGTCTGTGGATGGGTGACCATCTTTTCATACCGAGACTCCTCCGTGCCTCGGAAAGCACGTTAAGCCGTTAGTTCAGGCTGTCATTCGAGGATCTTTGACAGTCGTTACGGGTCGTCAGAAGCCCGAAATTCTGACAACCAGTCTTACCAAGGGGTATCGTATTACCCAGTAACTGGGTTGTGGAGGTTAGATAAGCAGTCGCTCCATGTAAAATACTGGTATTCAGCTGCTTCCGGTTAGACTGGAAGCCGACCCCATCATAGTTGGGAAAAGGCTAGGCAGATTGATTGATGCTTAATTCAATTCTATTACTATTGCTTTATTTAACATAGGTATACCAACAGCATTATTAATTCCATCCTCTAAGTTTGACGAGAAGTTAATTCCACTTAACTTCAACTTAACTGAATTTAGCCCTAAGCTACATTCAAAACTATGTTCACGTCTCAAGCCTTAGGTTCCATGTAGATACCTACTGTGAAGAAGAATACAGATTATTTACTCTATATATAAAGTATTGACCATACTGTTTCCTTATTAAATAAACGCTTTTTCGTTCAACCACTTTGATATCCAAAATTATACACATATATCGTCCGTTGTTTCTTCTCTCAATTTTCCCGTTTCCGTAAGAAACACTTCTTTAACATTTTTACGACTTATTTTAGTATCTAGCTACTCATTTTGTACTCTTTATTTGTCTCATGTTGATCCTTTATATTTGACCACCCACTTCTACTATTGCCATTTTTGTATTTTTACTCGAACTCGCATTACTCTACCAAGCAGGTATCATATGCTTTAATTATTTTCTATAAAATATCACGAGTATGTATGTACAAAAACTAATCTCCTAACAATAGCCAGGGACTCTAGTAGCAGGACACAGTAATGGCGCCACTTTGTCTCCCGACATACGATGCGGCTGCACTTCGTCAGACCGCGTCAACACATTTTTTATTACATAGTTTGCTTTTAAGGGAATTGCTCGTGTATATTCTGTATAGAAATACTTGGGGTTTGTTGTGGTCAGTTTTAGTTTTGCTGAAACGTTGCTTTTCGGGTTGAACTAGTTATTTACTCTGACATGGAGACCCTACGGCCTTTTATGATTTTCAGTAGAAAGGTAGTACACCACGTCAGTGTGCTTCCTGTAAAATAGTAAAGTGCAATACTCAAATAAAGCCGAGAAAAACGACCTTAAAGTTTTTAGTGCTGATAAAGTGATAATCCACAAAACTAATATAGTTTTGTGGATTATCACTTTATCAGTTGAGTGCGTTGTGGCGCACGAAAGCCTATGAAACATAGGTAACGCTCATGTGCCCGTAGTTCTGTAGTTCTATATTTGTAACAAACCTTACGTAGGAAAAAATGCCGTGTTTTTCAATTGTACGATTTCGGATCTCGATTGTAGGAAATGCTGAGTGAACTATAAAATAATATAGGTGCCTGTATTGCTTTGTAGTTTACTTAGCATAATTAAGTATTTAAATAAGTTTTAGCACAATATTTTATTTTTGAAATGTAATACATTGTTAGACGAGACTACTGCCGACAAACTGCTGCGCAGTTTGGCAGACATTATGTTTGTTTTTTTGTTTACACCGATTTTGGAATGAATAAATAAAAAAAAAAAATGTTTCATAGGCTTTCGTGCTTGGGTCTCCTTGTGAGTTATCGTGCTTGTCTGAAAATTGTCGTATTGAAAGATTACTTCATTGATCTGACTTAAACTAGGAATGATAAAACATCTTCTCTTCTACAATATAGTAACTAAAACAGAAAGAATTCCCTAATAGTGATTGAGCATCAAAAAGTTACTTGGCATTGAAAGTGACTGGCATTGAAACTGATAAACAACAAAATAAACAAAACACACCGCCTAATCTATTCATCAGAGAATTTCTTCAAAACTACATGACAACGCAAACTTGAAGTACCAAAACTTCCGAAAACAAAATACCTTATTGTCTACATTTCAGTTTTAACAAGATATCCATAACAATTAAAGTAGGGCCCGTCAAAAAGTTTTAATGACTGCTCAGATCCACTTTGTAAAAAAATTGTTAGCGAGGAAACAGCGATTGAATAGAAGTCGAGAAAGAAACAGCTACCTGCCCTTGCTTCTGTTTTCCGTTAAAATTCGGCTGCGTATTCACTGGGCGACAAAAAGTGGGAGAAAAGTCGTCTGAAATACGGTCGATGCTGTAGGTACTAACTTCGAAATTTCGCGCGATATTGGATTTCATGGTCTCTCAAGAATTCTCCCACGGAAGGTTGCGATTTTTAAACAATTCTAATGAAACAAAAGCCAAACTATTACAAGGCCAGTTAGTTGGATGGGAAAAAGTAAAAACTGTCATCCCGGTGGGGAATCGGTAGATACTGACAGAGTACCAGACAAATCTTTTCAAGCATCCATCGTCCAAGCTTCAAAAAAAAAAACTTTATTTCATAACCTTAATTGTACAACAAATTTAAGCCTCCTTTTGAGCAAAAGATGCCTGTATTGGGAGACTCCAAAAAACAACAACAAAAAATTGACATATTTTGTCGACAAGTGAATAAACAGCTTTATCCCACTTTGTCGGTATACTTTTTTCTTACGTTTTATAATTACACCAACTTTTTGAGAAGTCGTGTTAATTTGATCGCGGAGGTTGGATTCCCTTTTCATTTTTTGCGGAAGTCCGATAAAGTACTTAAGGGCACGAAACTAAAGTTTGGAGTTTTTGTACTGTACCTCAATTTTTCATACGTATTATGTTTTATGAACTTCGTTGAGAACTTTCATTTTCGTTTAAGGATCGGTTTATTTCAGCCGTAAATCGCTCTCTAAATAGGACCAATGCGTTTTGACATCAACCTATTATACTTTGACCATTAACCCTATTAGACCTTTTTAGCTATTAATCTTAAAGAGCCAGCAATTTCACCAGCGTACAATATAGGTATATGATAATGGAGATTTAAGGATACGAATATCCATTTATAATGTACCACATAACAAAAAGGTCATATGTACTGTTAATTTACGTAATAGCTCAATAAAAGGCCCTGTTTCCGCTAATAGGCTCTGTTTTGTATATGAAACAAATACCCAAAAGGGCAATAAATCATGGCGAGTGTTTTGCGTAATTCCAAAAATGTTCGGAATGACTGAACTTTGTGTGGTTTATTTGAAGCAGCGTTAAAATGATACGGATAGTGTTTTAAATTGTTAATTTCATTTGAGGCAGCTTTTTATTTGTTGATTGTTAGTTACATCTATCTATTCATACACGAAATCTCTTCAGGGGTCATTATACTCATCATTATGAACAACTTTTACTAAGGGACCAAACCAAAAATCGCAAAAAATATCTGTTATTCTCTACATTTTAACGAGTTATGCAAACATAAATGTAGAGAACAGCTGATTTTTTTTTGTTTGGTCCCATAGTAAAAGTTGTTTATAATGATGAGTACAATGACCCCTTAAGAGATTAGATTAGATTGAGGGTATGAATAAATAGACCTTCTTAAATATCAGGCTTAACAGTCTATCCATGTCGGTTATACGTATAGGCACAAGGCAAATAAATTATTAAAAAAAATATATATATATATATATATATATATATATATTATTATGTCTTTTTTCCTGTTAGTTTTTGCGGCGTCCTGTTGATTACAATTGTAGCTACTTCACTGTGCATTGGTGAGCGTACAGTTGATTGAACTAGAGAGTCGAACCTGTATCTAGGTTTTCTCTGAGGGTCTAGGGAATGACGTCATCATGACGTATTTCGAGAGATGTAAAATGAGGCATCGCGACTCGTCGCTCGAACAGAAGATTGTATAACCATAACGCTCGGAAACGTTGAGCCCACGACAGCAGCGCGTCGAGGCGGTAGTTCTAATTAAATTCGTGGTGCCGAAAATGCGTTGAGCACAAAACTTCTGTCGTGGCTGCCATGAAAGTAGTCAGTTTTTATTCACACACACTCTTCCAACTTCGCCATTGTCACGGACGGTACCGAGAGTTCCTGCGCTTACACACACATTCACAGCGTGTTTATACACTTGGTAAACACAAGTAAAGCGCGCGTCGCTTCATGAGATAAAACTATACACGCGCTGAGTTTGTATGGATAGTGTTGACAAAGCAGTGGCCGCCACGAGGCATCTCCGTACTTTATGTCTGTAACTAATAAAAAAAAATACTTTGATGTGTTGTTTAGCTGTATTATTAATAACTTCTTTGTTCTCGTCAATTCATCATTTCGCCATTTAAAATATTTAAAAAAAAACACACACAACAGCCAAATTAATATTTCAAAATGTAATCCCAGTAACACAACAGACAATAGGTACATTCGTTAAAAACTTCACAAAGAATAATCTCATCTAATATTAAAGGTCAAAGGTCTAAGTCGGTGGAAATGTTCCCTTTGTTGCTTTGATAAAACAATGAAAGTTGTAATGTTAGTACATTACACCCTGAGGTCCACTAATTGTAAGATAGAATATTATGTTGCATGAGTTGCTTATCATCTAGCTAGACGAGATGTTAGCTGGTACTTGTGAACTAGCGCTACTAAGAGTAATATTATAAGAAAAGTATTGTTTGTTTCTTAGGGATACACGTAGTAAATACGGATATAAATCTTTAAAAACTTGGTCTAATAAATAGATTTTTAATTTGTACCGCGATTTTAAATTCAATCAATTAATTATGTATTTATAATCGATATGAAAACTTTATGGTTCAAGGTTCTGTCAAGAAGATAAAAGGAGTAACTAAGTAACTAAAGCTCCGGTCATTTAATTATCTAGAAAAGAAAACCAGCCAACTGCGTGTCGGACTACGCACAATGAAGGGTTCCGTAGTTGAGATGACTTTATCCCAAGAACAAACTTAACATTGTTGTTCAACTACAATGTTAAGTTTATTCTTGGGATAAATTCATACCAAGTACGGAACCCTTCATTGTGCTTGGTCCGACACGCACTAGACCGGTTTTTTTTATTTAAGTTTGGTTTGCTCTTGACTCTAGTCTAGGTAGGAGGCGACAGAGACAGAGTCGACAACGGAGTGAGCTTACCCAGAAGAAGCCTGTTCATGATGATAGTTTATTTATACCTATACGAGTATATACGTTTATATAGTAATAGTAATTTAATTCGAAACTTTAGCATACATTACATCAATGAGGTCTTGACCCCAGAATTAGGACAGCTGTATGATAGGAGTCGAGGTTTATCCAGTTACATGGATCAGTATATATATGGGCTTAGTCTAAATACAACATATACATATTACCTACATAAAGATTTTCTTATTGCACACATGGTGTGTAATCGACGTATATCCTTTTCTTATCTGTGTTATGGGTTGGTACCATCTGACGGCTAACTCTAGCAACGCGCGCGCTCATTGGTTCCCCGGCTGGCTTCCTTCCTTTTTCACGAAATCACTCCCATAGATTGCAGGCAAGCGAGAGGAAAGACATTACACATCAAAGATCAGACATATCAGAAAATAGTCTGTATTAGTCAGGATTTTTTAAACTTAACTTTTACTACTTACTTTTTTATATACTTGTGCAACACACAAGTCACTGTAAAGTGACAACAGAGCTAAGAGGCTCATTGGCGACGTAAAACCGGTGGATGTCAAGCTTCATAGCTTGGCTCGTCGCCGCAAGGTTGCCTGCTTGTCGGTCCTCTACAGATTGTACTTCGGAGAGTGTGCCCGAGAACTCCACGACCTCATTCCACCGGCCCCCTTTTACCATCGGACATCTAGATGCACTGCCAGTTACCATCCCTACCTGGTTGCTATTCCACCAATTCGCACTAAGCGTTTCCAAATCTCTTTTATAATGCGTACAGCAAAGGAGTGGAACTCACTACCTGCGTCTGTGTTTCCGAACACATACAACCCTAAGCTTTTCAAAGTGAGAGTGAACAGGCTTCTTCTGGGTAATCTCACTCCATCTTCGACTTTGTCTCTGTCACCTCTGACCTAGACTAGAGTCAAGAGCAAACCCATCACAAATAAAAAAAAATGAAATGTATTTATAACCAACGCAATACTCACTTCAAATAAAACAGCAAAAGACGTCCATTGGCATCAAAGTTTAAAATACTTATTCTGTAAACGTATCTCGAAACTTTGTTGGCGAGTTGAGATAACTCGAGTGCTGAGTATCCATCTATCTGTGTGCGTCAATCGCGTGTGGAAAGTGAAAAGTTTCCACGTGATAAAGTGAACGTGAGTTGAAGCTGTGAAGTCAGAGTAGTGCCGCGGCTTTTGGATGTGCTATCGAAGTATTTTGGTGGATACATCGCTTTTTTATTTTTGAACTGGTCCTTGTGTTTTTTAGGGTTTCCTACCTCAAAAGGAAAAAACGGTTCTCTTATTCCTATAAGAGAACCGTTTTTTCCTTTAGACAGACAGACACGTGTGATCCTTCACACGTGTCTGTCTGTCTGTCTGTCCGTCTGTCACAGCCAATTTGCTCCGAATCTAATGGACCGTATAAGGTGACATTTGGTACACGTGAGAAGTGGTACTAGTGGTAATGGTTTGGTACTGTGACCCAAACACGGTCGTGTATCGTAACTATGTATATGTTGAATATGGGTGTCACTTTTGGGGAGCCAATAAGAAAATTAAAAAAAAAATGTTTTGAAAACTGTACCGTATGACATATCAAATGAAAGGGCTTACTGTGAGGGTTTTAATGTATGCATTTATTATAGTAAAATAAATTGTATTAAAGTTATTTAAGAAAATTGACGATTCCCCCCTTATCTCCGAAACTACTGAGCTTAAAAAAAAAAAAAATAAAGAAAATTGTTCTATACCTATAAATTACAGGAAAACCTATAAGAAGTCTATGGTGGAGACGTACCATGTTTCTTTTTTAATAATATAGTAAATCTCTCAATATTGTGCATACAAACTTACACTTGCAGTTTGAATGTATGGGAGAACATGTTTTTCATCTACAATGTTAATTAATTATGGAATCCTTCATTGTCCGGTAAGCATTTGCTGTTTTTTTTTTTTTTCAACAACCATTTAGGCACAAAATAATAGTTGGGTTGACATAAGCCGCCACTGTTATAAATTTTTTCATGGAAATTCTATATGTACAGATTGTAAAATATAAGTGTTAAACTAAAAACATGCCACATCCAAAGATTCATCGTCTAACACCACAGCGGAGTATCACTCTTAGCGTTGTGAATTTTTAAGAAACCCAGTTCAGCGATGCTTTCAGCGAGTTCCTCAGAAGAAACCCTCACGAACTTGCCACGATTTACATAACACGCGTAATGCAGACAGCAACTTTGAGTTCCTTTCGACTGTTGGCTTACTTTCAGCGTTGAAAGTGCTGCTTTTTGCCATAAAGTTCCAAGATGTTTTCTTGAAGGACTGTTAAGATTTTGGAAAGTTATACCCATTAGATACGTTATGTTTGGCCACAAAAGGAATAAATGAAAGGCAGCTAAGAAGAGAATGCTAAGAGTGATAATATGTGGTGTTACGCGAATGGATTTAGTAATAACTGAGTATATAAGAGGAAGTCTGAAAGTGACACCGGTGACTGAAAAGTTGTGTGGAAATCGGTTGTCATGGTATGGCATGTGATGCGGAGGAATGAGGAAAATGTCGTCAGGAAAGTTTTGAGTATGAATGTGGATAGCTATAAGAATAGGGGAAGACCAAACATACGATGGATGGTCTGTGTGAAAGATGATATAACTACTGAGATGACGACTAATAGAGAAGTATGGAGGAAAAAACATGTAGCGCCGACCCCAAATAAATTGGGATAAGGACAGGAGATTGATAAAATAATACTCATTAGATACTTGTGTGTCTTTTAAGACGTAGATAACACAGGGTTTTTTTAACTAAGTAATCAACAACTTAAGTACAGAACAACTATTTTCTTAATGTCCCTCGACAATCTTCGTATTTCCGAATTTAAACGAATGCCGTCAATTTATTAGATTTATCGATACACAAGAAACACGTTACACATGTTTACAAGATATATTACAAATATTATTTACAAATTATTATAAACGATAAATCTAATAATTGATACACATGGATATTCGGAAATGCGATGATTGCTGAGGGACATTAAGAAAATAGTTGTAGTGTATGTAGCTATTTCGAAATACTGTTAGCATTGTGAATATTGTTAGGTTCTGTACAAAGCTAATATGGTCCTTATTATGTCGAGAATTTCGAGTCATAAATTAAGTTTATGAATCTCAGGAGAGTACCATTATCACATTCACCAAAAGTATCATACATATTTATAATCGAAGTACCTACGCCTAAAAGCCATTTTAATGGCTTTCAAAAACGGAATTCCTGATAAATACCGTGGCTGTTTGTGGAACTTTCTTGGTCTACAACAACTTCCTACCTAAACAATAATATCATTATTATTGCAGAATCAAATTAGTGATCAGTTGCAGACGCTAAGCGAGACATCTTGTCACGCGGGTCAGTGGAGGACGCTTGGAGTAATCAACCACGCAGACTGTCTTGTGACTTCCTTCCAACCTCTCTTATGTTAAACAGAGTCTACGAAAATCAGTTAAGTAGGCATAATTCATCTCAATGTGTTGGACAAGGTTGCTGCAAATTATATTTATTACCTTGCTTGCATTTCATAAATTATCCCACGGGAACGTATTACCCTGGGATAAAAAGTATCCTATGTCCTAATTTCAGTTACAGTCTACTCGTGTGCTAATTTTCACCTATATTCGTTTAGCCGATTTAGCGTGAAAGTGTAACAAACAAATAAACAAACTCACTTTAGCATTTGTAAGGATGTCGATCTAGATTAGATAATTAGAAAATTGATTATTTTTTCTTGTATGCAGATATGTGATATATATGCACAAGGTACAGATGCCAACAGGTCAAGCTACGCGAAACTGTCAAATTTTCCCAATCAACCTTGAACCTAATGTTTTAACAATAAAGTTGAAAATCTATTAAAGAAATTTGACAGATTGTAGTAGCTTCATGTGCTGGCGTCTGTACGTAATAAATACAAAATATACCTACTAAATAATTTATGCGGATTATAATATAAAATATGTCGTGATGGCCGAGTGGTGAAGACCTCGCCTGTCATACACGAGGTAGTGCAACACTTGGTTTTGTACCAATGTGACTTTTTCAATTCATATGTACTTTCTAAGTTCATCTTAGACATTACTGACGTAGGTGAAGAAAAACACCAGGAGGGAACATAGACTACTGAAATTGCCAAGCCGTCTCGAGCAAGCGTGGTGATCAATGCTCGTGCCTTCTCTGTATGAGAAGATGCCTTTGCCCTGCAGTAGGACAGTAATAGGCTGATATTATTATATATTGTATAATTTAAAACCGTAATTTAAAACTAAAATTAGAACTTGTTGGTGAGCTTTGATATAATACTACGTCAACCTAAACCAAATGATGAGGAAAACGATGTATTTTGCTTATGTGGTAGATACAAAACTTCACAAGATGCATAATTTACACAAATACACAATCAGCTAGGGTCTAATCATTTAAAATAGTAATTAGGGGAACTCATGAATGAGAAGAAATTAACAGATCGACATAACAAAAGTTTTAGCCCTCTGCGACTACTTTTCGCCATTCTGATACATATGTGGTACAAAAGATTCGTTTGGTAACAATTTTATCATATATCTTCATTCAGTCTAGTAAATGATACATCTACCGTTTCATCTTGCTTAGGTAGCTAGGTAGCCTGGCATCTCGATCAATCGTATCAAAGTTCAACCATACAGCTACACTACATGTACCAGGGCAGCACGACTCGATGGAGTGTCACTAATGAAAGCGGTCAAGCGTCGCTGCATCCACCACAAGTCCAGAGATAACGCCCAACATGGCGAAAACAACAGGAGATATTCAACAAATTCTCAACCAGGGACAAACTTTGTGAGGAATTATGTTTGCTCCGGTAAATTGATGTTCGTTTTAATTAAGTGAGAAGCGCCAGGGTAGTCCGCGAAGTTAAAATTTTCTTACGTTTTTTTTTTTGCGATTTGTATGTCTGTGTTAGGTTATATGTTGATTTAAGTATGATTCGCGACCGTAACAAATGTATTTACAGAATTATAATCATTAAAATCAGATACAATTCTATAAGTTAGTATAATCCTAAATGTCAAGATTTCATGAAATAGTCATTCAATAGGATTAGAGGTGTATTGATGACTTTCATGATTAAAATTCTGTAAATACACACTTGTTACGGACGCGAATCATATTTTGATTAACATCCAACCTAATACTGACTTGACTTGACTTGACCTGATCTCGCGGACTGCCTTTGCGCTTTCGCATTAAATAATTTTATATTCTAGAGACCAGTTCAACATGAAGTTAATTCATTTACAAATTGTAGGTAAATCTTTCACAGTTCCTAACGCATGTTTGGTAGCCAGTATTTAGAAACAATTTAGGATATGTTCCGAAAGCAACAAAAAAATTCGTTTTTATAAGGCAGAAATTGGTTTTTACCTATGTAGTTTACTACTTGAAACGCAAACTAGAAGTAGCAAACTTTATTTACAAAATAAAATTTCAAACTAACTCAAATTCATCAATATAACGAGCAGGTACCTAGTCTCTAATCATCCTCAGTTCGTAATGACCCAGAACGAGGCATAATCCCTCTTTTCTTTTATCTTTTCTGCCATCCTTCTCTGTTCAATCCTTTGATAGATAGCCCAATGTAGCTCAGAATAGCTCTAGATGAATAAATAGCAGCCAGTACTAATAGTGAAATGACACATTTCTACCCGAGTCTCGAATTGATCTGAATAGTGAATGGGATCCACTTCGAATGCAACGGATCCAGCTATAGAGTTTAGTGTGATTTGTGGATACTATTGACTGTTTGAAAATGTGACTGGTATATATGGAGTATTGGTAAGATGACCGTGTTATGGAATATGTCGTTGAAGGATAGGATAAAATCTGCAATTGGTTTGTCAACTAAAACGACTTTCGACGGGTTTTCGACTTATAAAAGGCGTTATAAGTCGAATTTCTCTCGCTATTATCTGGCTCAATATATGTATGTAAAATCTCCCATGTAATCAAAGAAATTAATGGCCGAGCGAGCGAAGCTACTTCAAGTCTGGCAAAATTTGCTTTCGGCTGTCAGTTTGTTGCTACTCCTCTACAAGTCGTATTTTCCAACCGATCAGACTTGGTATATAGGTTTAACGACTTTATAGATTTTTTTTGTCGTCGGGGATTTTTGATTGGAGCGGTACTTCCTCCAAAAAGGGGTAAAAAGCGGGCTGCTGGATATCTCCGCCTTATGAGATCCAATTTCGATTTATTTATTTATTTATCCTCTCACTGGAACGCCATACAGCAATTACACCAACGGAGCAAAAAATTACTTCTTGTGCTGCTTTCCATCCATCCTGTGCGCGGTGGACATCGAGCGAGCGGCGATGGATCACGCACGCTCACGCAACGTCAAAACATTTCTCCATAATTCTATAAGTCCATCCATATTACGCACATTCTTTGCAATCTTTTGAGACTTGATGATTAAAAAAAATATATGAAAAATGAAAAAACGGAAAATTTTGATATGTCATCCTGCCTGACAGATGACAATGTTTCTTCTTTAAATTGAAAGGTAGTAACTTTAAGTTGGTCTCATAAACATTTGGTGAAGATCTGATGAAACAAAAAAACATGGTAAATATCCCGTTTTAAATAATTTTAGTAGTATATTAATTGTTGCAAAAAGTTTGTGCTCGCGAGGTCTACTGTTCGCAGAACTACTAATAATAATAATTATTAATGATTAGCTTTTGCCGGCGGTTTCGCCCGCGTGGCTGTCGGAAAGAATCCCACGGGAACGCACTACCGAGATCAAAGTAATCTATGTCCTAATCCAAGCCATAGTCTACCCATGTGCCAAATTTCATCCAAATCCGTACAGCGGTTTTAGCGTGAAACAAACAAATTCACTTTTGCATTTTTAGTATTATGAAAAACCGGTCTATCGACACTCTAGACTCCTAAAATGTATTAGGTACTTAAAAAAAAAAAAAAAAATACACTTTAATTTTCTATTATAATATAATTTAATCATGATTTGAAAGACACGTGGCGCCATCTATTATCATAAGAACGTTATTGTTGTTTTATTCGGGAATAATACTTTGTTTCGGGATAAAAGGTACCCTATGTCCGTTTCTGTACACGTGACAACGTATACGCAAAGTTTTAGGATGATCGGTTCAGTGGTTTAGGCGTGAAAAGGTAACAAACAAACGTACAAACTTACCTACGCATTTATAATATTAAGTTAGGATTTGATATTTACAATACATCATTTTAATTACTTACCACTTTTTAATTAAATACCTACCAGTGGTTTCTGGCGGAATAATCTATCACACAATTTAACTTTGGCTATGAACACACATCACATTTGTCCGGTTTCTGTGTTTTTTAAACGGAGTTTATCCATTCGATAGTGATTATTGGTTCGAAATCATGTTTTAGAACACATCGTTAAGGAAGAACTTAGCTTAAAAGTCGAGTGAATTACTATAGAGGGTTTACATAAGAACCTCAAAAACCGAGCATAAGGACGGAATTCGCTTAAATAGATAATTTTGTCGAAACAATAGCTATCAAGGGTTTAAATCTTAAACTCCGTTTAAGATTTCTTCAGAAACCGGGCATCTATCAATTTCCAATAATCTAGAATCTCCTTCAATTAAATCCTTATCAATTATATCGTTTTAAATCAAAATAGCCCGTATCCCGTATCGCAATTTCTTTGACAATAGAAAAGGCTTTCACGACTTCTTAAGAATCGAATACGGATTACTTTCCAATACAGACCTTTGTTTTAAATTGAAAATTCCTGACGAGAATGGGTAGAAGTACCTAAGTATAGTAAGTGGAAGCTCAAACGGCCGACTCACTCTTATAATTGATAATACTCGAAAGCCTGACAATGCCCAGATTTATATCGACGTTAATTGTAAACAGTGATTTAAATTTGTCGTTTTTGTGCCTCTCTTCTCGTGTTGTACTGTAAATAAATAGTTGGCCCTTCTTTTCCTGATTTAAATAAAAAAATTCCTGTCTGTTAATGAGAACCTTCTCCTTTTTTGAAGTCGGTTAAAAAGATTAACTGACTTAAAAAAAGGAGGAGATACTCAGTTCGTCGAAATCTTTTTTTTTATGTATGTTCGCCGGTGACTCGAAGACGGCTAGACCGATTTAGATTTTTTTTTTTTTTTTGAAAGGGTTTACATTTTAGTTGGCCCCATTGTCATCAGGTTAGGATCTGATGATGAGAACCAGGAGAAATCGGTGGAACTCTTCAAATGTGATTTGGGTATTTTTTATAGTAACTCGTGCATTTGTTCTCGAAAAGTACCATTTAGTGGCCATCTGTGATCTTCATTATCAGTTCCACTACTGATAATAAAGATCACAGATGGCCACCGGAACTGCTCAATGAAAAGTATTTCACGGGTTATGATTCGATTAGGTGCTTTAATAATGGTTGCTAAGCAATTTATGCTCGTCACAATGCATAAATGGTGAAGAGGAGCTGATAGTGACTTCACCATAAGGGACCAGAAGAACTCCTCAACAATTAAAGTCTCCGCATCGGGAAAAGCAACATTTTGTAAATAGGAGATGAGCAGTTGACATTAAGCTATTGTAACTTAGATAAACAAACTGACCCACTAAAAAGTGAAAAACAAAAACTTTTTTCTAAATAAAACAACCGACTTCCAAAAAAAAAAAACACTACAAAGTGAAAAATAACTTTAATTACGGAGTTCGGTGGAAAAAACTAAAATATAGCTCCAAAGACACCAAGTTGTGTGGAAATCGGTTGTCATGGTATGGGCATGATGCGGAGGAATGAAAAAAATATCGTGAGGAAGTTTTGAGTATGAATGTCGATGGCTACAAGAGTAAGGGAAGACCAAAGAAACGATGGACGGACTGTATGAAAGAAGATATGGTTAGAAAGGGGGTGACTACCGAGATGACGACTAATAGAGAAGACAAGTATGGAAGAAAAAGACACCGACCCCAAATAAATTGGGACAAGGGCGGGATGTAACATAACACAAACATTACGTTTGTTTTTCCCTAAGGGTTAGACAGAAGAGTACATACCCACATTTGGCCAGTTCTGTTTAAGTCACGTGTAACACATTCACATTCTACTCAAAATCATGTAATATTAATCTGAAGAGAATCGTTGTTGCTTGTCGTAAATTAATCTACATAAACACAGCCGTCCGTATATTTACAGACCGGCCGTCAAGAGAATGCGTTCCCAATTTCTAGTAACTAATAAGGATGAAATTCGCAAAACACATATTCGTTAGTATGAAACAGACAGCTGTCGAGAACGCATTCTCTCGACGGCCGAACTGTAGTTATATAATATTCCAACACACGAAGTATTTAAATTAACATCAGCAAATAATATTTACAGTAACTGACACTTCCCTTGCCTATAAAGCCTAATAATAATTATGTCCCTACAGATCTTGTATTTCAAAAATGAGGTCAAACCTCCGTGGGCGTAGCTATCCCGAAATACTCACCACTCTGAGGAAATTCCAACATCTGCGAATGGTCACAAACTGAAGGACTTGTATTTTTGCCCAAATCAGTTTCGTAGTTTAGTTACGAAAACGAAGCTGTCGAATTGATTTGTTTATGTATTTTCAGTGACGTAATTGAAACCCTTAATATAAAACAGTGAGAAAAATACGGGATAAGGGTTTACTGTTGGCTGAATTCTACTACGATTGAAATTATATTTGTATTCCACAATAGGCCAGTCAGATTTATTGCTGTAAAACACACAGTTTACCACTGACTTCGTGTACTATACACGAAATAATTGCTATTTTGAAGTATATTTTGGCATCATATCCACAAAACCTTCACCAATAATAAACCTATCCCAATGAAACCCAATGAGAATTTAAATATTTTATCCTACAACTATTTATTCTTCACAAAGTAAAACCCACTAACCTAGATTCGTCCAAATCCAAATCCCAGAACCTCATTAATGTAGAATTTCCTAGTGCATTCCGTAATTAGAAATTAAAGCAGAACGGAGACTCAAAGATTCGATTTATCTAAATGCACTCAGGTGTACACGTGTCGGATTAGGCGAGTTGCATAGAAGGTACACTCTTCGGATTTGGTTTTAGTCCGATTTTGTGTCCGACAGGCGACGGCTCACGATTTACATTTTACATTAACGAAAAAGGGTGAGAGTAGTTTTTGGTGTGGGCCTGAACTAGGAGACAAAGAGGAGCTTGTGGCTAAGTAATGACAGCCGCACGGGTCGATCGATCAGTTTAAGCTACCTTTAGCCATCTTTATATACCAAGACGATTCCGTGCCTCGGAAAGCACGCTAAGCCGTTGGTCCTGGCTGTCATTCGTGGAATTTTGTCAGTTGTCACCGGTCGTCTGAAACCCGAAAGTCTGACAACCCGTCTTACCAAGGGGTATCGTAACTGTATTGTAGAGGTCAGATAAGCAGTGGCTGCATGTGAAATATTGGTATTGAGCTGCATCCGGTTAAACTGGAAGATGACTCCAACATAGTTGGGAAAAGGTTAGGCAGGTTGATTGATTGATTTACAAAAAAAGGTGAGAGTAGTTTTTGGTTTTAGGTTGAACTTGGAGACAAAATTTAGAGATTTCCGTGTTCTCGACAGCTTGACAACTTAGGTAACCTAAGTTGTCAAGTTAGATTTATATAAGAAGTGAGGGTTTCATAGATTCTGGGATTTAAAAGTGAGCAAAGAATCAAATTCATTTGCCAGACATGTCCGTTGCAGAACTTCGACGTCCAAATCACGATAATCTCATTAATTGAAGGCTAACAATCATAAATCGTTATTTATCTCAACATCATAATATAGGCACAAGCAATTAAAATGCACAATATTAAATAGAGAAAGGTGTCTGAGGTACGAGGGTCCTGAGTTACAGATCACCCGGCTCTTTTAGATAGGACATGTTAAATTTACAAAATGGTTAGAGTCAAGATATTATAAAACTAGCTGTTGCCCGTGACTTCTTCTGCGATCTAGGATGAATAGTAGCCTAGCTATGTCCTTCTCCAGGTCATGGTCTACCCAAGTGCCAAATTTCATCCAAATCCGTTCAGCCGTTTCAGCGTGAGAGCGTAATCAACAAACAAACACTTAGGATAGTTAGGAGGATGAAAAACCGGTCTATCGACACTCTAGACTCACAAAATGCATTAGGTACTTAATTTAAAAAAAAAAAAAAAACTCATAACACACCACTCAAGTTTCTATAATTCAATCATGATTCGAAAGACACGTGGCGCCATCTATTTTATCTTAAGAACGTTATTGTTGTCTTCCTCGGGAATAGTGTTTTTTTTTTTTTATGAAGGTTCCCTATGTCCGTTTCTGTACACCTGTCAACGTATATGCAAAATTTCAGATTGATCGGTTCAGTGGTTAAAAAACAAACTTACTTTCGCATTTTTAATAAATCTGAAATCGCAAGTTTCTACTTGCAGCTCAATACAAAATTAAAAGAAAGCTAAAGGTACTTATAGTAACTACTTGTTTACAAAATTAAATAATAATAACTTTAATTGTAATAGCTAATTACTTTAGTGCGTTTGTTTTCATCACTATGTCACACACAAACTCTCCGCGTGCCAAAAAGAACAATCAACTCATAAAGTAAAGCCAAGGAAATTAATTGTTTAGCAAATTGACTACCAACCTAAATTTTCTGTATATTCACTCTTTGACAGTTGTATGAAATGGCCGTAACACGGCAAATGGACGTAGTACGTCAATTTGATAAAAAAATAATTTCCGTGTGGTAGAGGACAAACAAACAAATGAATAATTCAACTCATTTATCTAAACTTTTACAAATATTTGAACTTTAACTTCTCAAACTAATTTCTTTATACAACACTTCACCCGCCATTGAAATCCGCCGCCAAATAATTCTTTACGAAAGATATACTCTGAAAGTAGTCACACTTATCTAACACAAAACCGAGGCTGAATCTATCCCAGTCTAGTCCTGATAGGTTAAAAGCATTATATTCTCAGAGAGTGAACTCGACCAAACCTTTATATCTTGGTACCAGTCGACTGGAATAATTATTTCTCGTCCAGGAAAACGTTTAGCCTAATTAAAACCTATTCTTGGGTGTTAGTGAGAAAGGTTTATTTAAGGCGTCTCGTTTTCTTTGCCTAAAATAGGCTAAAGCTTGCATAAGGCAAGAATTTCTATAGCTTTTGTTTCATGGGGCTACAGAGTAGGTAATTAGGTATGCCAGACAGCTAAAAGTAAAATAAGTAGCACTTGGGACCACTACACCAATGAAGTTTATTTTTTCTTCTTTGTGATTTGTGGAGTAGGTGAAAACATTTATGCTAATATACACGTTTAGGAATTTTAGTTATAGATACTGCTTCGAAAAACATATCCATTTATGGTCTCTGAAGCCAAATAATAATTTACTTCAATCAATAGAAATAAAAAAGCAATGAATTCAATTGCCCAAGAAATAGCAAGCTCTTAGGACCAAACAATTCCAACGGTCATAGAAAACGCAAAAACATAGACCAATCAAATTAGGGATCCCTAAACCACTGAAGCAACAAACTAGGGACCGTAGCGAGCAACAGTCCTAGGACGGACCCTAACTAAACCCACACGAGAAGCGCTCGGCGGTAATATAAAACAGCCTGTAATGGCCACTAAAACTTTTCTAATGACCACGATGTCCCGAAACTGTCTCCGGGGAAAGAACTTCCACGTAAAATATTTATGATTTTTGCCCGCTCCTGGCATGTTTTTGTTGGCGTATTTTATTTATATTACCTCCTTTCTCCGACTTTGAAGTATGGCGGGCGCGAAAAAAATGTTCTGCTATTCAATGGGGCGAAATTGTTTTAGTGCTACGCCGGAATTTTATTTTGTTGTGTTAATATGGTTTATAAACTTAAATATGAACAATTGGGAAAATATAAATGATTTATTATGGTTTCAATCGAAAAATAATACACATAGAAAAATATGAATATGAATGGTGAAATATATGACGCATGCTATGAGATGAATTTCATCGTAAATGGACATGCAGAAAGTAAATAAATGAAGCAATCTGTTATGCAAAAAATACGATGAAATATTTATTTAAACTACAAGGATTGAAATGTAATCCTCAAAAATATGATTTATTATCTATTCAACAAAAGCAAGAACTACTAATATTGTAGATAACATATCGCGATGAAGTCCGATATAAAATTTCAGTACAATAAAGTGAAACGTTTTATAGACCGTCAGAGAGCGAGTGTGGACCTTGGCTCGAATTATACAGATACACAATGTGCCTTCAAGAATTGTTAGCTTCGTACCTTTGGGCTGGATTTGTATTGCCTTACGCGGACAATGTAATAAAAGAGTGAGGCTGTATACAGACATGCGAGTGAATACACGTGAGATAATACCAGCCAGTAAATTTGTCATAGTTTGACAAAGGCTGCGTATCGTACAGATAAGGATCGAGCACTGATCTCCATGCTTGAAACTATGAGCAAGATGATACGACAAGAATGTTTATGTGTATGTGTCAATAGTTGTGATGTTTTAGCACGGCATAGCTGTTATTGACCCAGCTAAATTTTCTAGCATTTTTTATTTAAAAAACTGAAACAATAAGTCCGTTAATGTTAAATCAATATCTATCGTGATCTTCAACATGTTCCAATAACAAGAAAGCAAACATAGTTTATTGCTTGGTTTATTGTTATTATGGAAAGGGCTATGACCGCTATTGCCATGCCAAAACGCGACAATTATAGTGTTGCCATCTCACATTATGCTAATCTTTGGCATAAGTATTTTTTTTTTTAACACGGAAATGAAAGCCTAATGTTGCCGTTGAGTTTTTTTTTTTTTTTTGCTGAAAACATAAAACAAAACAATTTTACTATCATCCTGTAGTAGTTACTATAATCAGCCTATAAATCTACATTTATAGTTATACACCCTACTGAACTCATTTCAATTTTATTTTTGGTCTACTTGGGCATGCTTTTGTTCTTCTTCTTCCATACCTACATCAGATTCCCATCCCATTTCAGTACTTCACCATTTTTTAGCTATATAATCTTTCCCACAATCCATCCATCGTTTCTATTGTCTTCACCTTCTCTTAAAGTCATCCACATTGATACTCAAAACTCTCAAAACAAAGAAATTTTATACGGTCAAATATTTTTGGAGGTGTATTTTCCGCCTTAGCATTTATGGTTTGACATTGGACCGTACAGATAAAGTCGTAATATTGATCTGTATATATTTTACGACCTCTTCCCTTATGAGATTTACAAAGGGTGAAATGGGGTCTACGTTTGCACGTTTCACTTTTGGTCGCACATATAATAATTATAATTTGCAAAAAAAAATTGAGATTTTTTTTTAACCTACAAGAAATGGTTTACCTTCCAACTACGAGTAGCTCTTGACTGAACAATCGGGATGAATGAATTTTTTTTTTCTCGAGATTGTGATAAACCATGCTAAAATTGTCAATCATATTTGGTCAGGTATTGTAGAAACTGAGCATTTTATGATTTCAGGTGTTTGGGACAGCTATTTATCGGTAGGTACTCTTACCTATGTCATCCATTATGGAACTAACTAAACCGACTGGACCACGTTTTCCCAAAACTACAAACAGTGAAACTACACTTAAGCCCGCACATTAAGCCTAAAACCAAAAACGGGTACACGAACGCGAACCGCTAAAATCCGCATTTCGCCGAGGATTTGCAAAAACACGGACCGTTTTAAACGCATTACATTTTTTGGCAAGAAAACACATTTAAAGTCCTGAACAAATCAGTTAATACTGAAAACATATATTCGAATTTTTATGTAATGGCTTTTAACGTAGGTAGAAAGAATGGATGCAGCTGCAGCCAAGATTAAATTGGTATTATTGCAATAGGACCCACAACAATGGTGCTAAAAGTTTTATAGTTGCTGAACATAAGGCAATTTGGCTGTAAATCTGCTGGATGGGTAATCCTTTGTGGGTATTTTTCCAACGGGTTTAATGTGTCTTTTATTTCATGATCATTCACATTGACATTTGCACTGGAGCTCCATTTAATGGCGATGGTTATTGCATGATGTTTCTAGAATACAGTAATCAATTATCAATCAATCTGCCTAGTATGTTAAGGTCTACTTCCAGTCTAACCAGATGCAGCTGTTTATTTAGACCAGTATTTACATAGAGCGACTGTAAATCTGACCTCCACCAACCCAGTAACTTGCTAACACGAAACCCATTGGTATGACTGGTTGTCAGACATTCGGGCTGCTGCCGATCCTAACGACTCTCAAAGATCTACGAGTGTCAGCTGGGACCAAAGGCTCAACGTGCTATCCGAGAGACGGAGGGGTCTCGATATGTATTGAATTGTACCCATCCACGAACCGACCGCGGCAAGCGTAGGTTAACGCTCTCAAGGACTCGGAACAAGACACAATAGAAGTTTTATTGTTATAACGTCTATGGCCGTTTAGTGTCCTTGAAAGCGTTAACCTTCGATTGACCCGTGCGCTGTTATTATTCAGCCACGAGCCTAGCGAGATGATAGTTTTATATTCCGTTCCCTTGTATTTCACATTAAGGGGGAACTTCCAGGTAGCCCACGAAATTAAAATTTTCTCACGTTTTTTGCAATTTGCAAGTCAGTATTAGGTTGTGTGTTGATTAAAGTATGATTCGCGACCGTAACGTATATGTATTTACTAAATTATAATCATTAGAATCAGTTATACAACTCTTTAAGTTAGTATAATCCTAAATGTCAAGATTTCGTGAAATAGTCATTAATTAGTATTATTATGATCTTAGGGAGTTGTATTGATAATTTTAATGATTATTATTCTATACATACACATTTGTTACGGTCGGGAATCATTTTTAGACCAACATACAACCTGATGCTGACCTGCAAATTACAAAAAACGTAAGAAAATTTGAATTTCGCGCGCTACCTGGAGCATTTGCCTTAAGTAAAGGATGAAATACACTTGAAAGAACCTAAAGAATTTTATCTCCTTGAATACAATAAGCCTAAGATTCATTCGTTCATGACAATGTATCGACCGGTGCTTATAAATATATTGTGCCATCGAATACGACACGACACGTGGGAGGATTTCAAAAACCTCGCTAACGAGATTGAACCTCACAAAAAAAAAAACACGTTTGAGCTTACAGAAATCTGGTTTGACGTAAATAATTCCCGTTTACTTTGTTGTTATTGTCTATTAGTATTATTGTCTATTAGTATTGAATCGAAGATATGGAAGCAAAAATATACGTATATATTTTTTTATTAACATTCACATTATTTATTATTCTCGTATTTTATTAATTGTTTGTTATTTTTAACCGACAAAAAATAGGAGGCAGGTTCTCAAGTCGATGCATATATTTTTTTATGTATGACCCCGCGTAACTTTTTACAGAGTGTGCAGTCCGATTTGATTGATTTCATTCTTGTTTTCTTCAGAAGGGTACCTCGAAGTTGGTCCCATGTAAAATTTATTATCTTTTCTTGAGTAGTTTTTGAGTTAGCTTCAATTATAAGTATTACGTAATATGGGTGATGTTTTAACTTCCTGTCACTGTAATTTACAAAGCAGGTAGAGAGAAGTATTCGAATTTGTGTGGGATAGATTCCACAACTAAAAATTGTTTTTTTTTTTTTTTACAAAAAATACGGTCAAGTGCGAGTCGGACCCACACACTAAGGGTTCCCGTACCACCGTACAATATTTAACACTACATATAAAAAAAAGAATATTTTTACCTCAAATTTTAACAATCGCAAGGTTAACTTTGTATTTCATAATGATACTGTGAATTACAGTTATTTTTTGCAGTTACAGAAAATCGCCCATATTTAATCTGCCGTGCTTTTGCAGTGCGTCGGGGATGTTCGGATGTACGCGGAATCCGGCGTACCGGATTTTTACCGCTTATGCGTTTGCGTATAGCGTGTCTGATGCGGTCTGTTCCAACAGTCTTTTGGCTACTGTGGTCAGCAGGATGGACAGTCCCATAATGTGGCATTAGATGACGACTCACAGAGCGTCATTCCAGTGCCATAAATAAATTTTAGATATGAATTATTATTATATATTTTAATTGATTGATTTGATTTTATTTAACGTGTATGTCTATTTTATTTAATTTATATTGTATTTTAATTTGTTTTTATTTTATTTGAATTTTTGCAGCACATATTATGGACTATTTGTGTCTGACAATAAAGTTTTATTATTATTATTCATAAAATATCGGGACCTGGGGTCCCGGACCTTTGGAAGGCGTACGAGGAGCCGAAGCCACTCGCAGAGGCCCCTTAAATAATGTTAAATGATGAGGAGGCACCAACCGACGATTATCCCTATATGCACTACGCAAGTGCACCCAAGGACAACCCCCGGTTGGTGCAGGACTATTGTTGTACGTGAAAACAAAACATATTGGGCTATGGGTTTGGGTGGCTAAAGTGGATTGGGTAACTTGAACTATGGAAGAACTATGCCCCCTGCTTGACTAATGTTATATATTATACACGGATAAAATGGCAGGGGGTGACTTGCACACTCAATAATGGGCTCCCGGAAACGGCCGCTAGCACATAGTGACGTAGCGACAAGGGGGCAACACATCCTGAGGTGCTTGAGGAGTGGAGAGGTATCCCACGACTATCAGAACAATCCCGGAAGTACGGTCAAGATCCCTACCAGCACCTTACTAGAATACTTCCTTACTCCGAGCACGTTTGCTCTTGCGAATCAGTTGCGGTACAGTTTGCATAACTTTTTTTTATATTTTCTTATTTGCCCCCAAAGTTGACCCCATATTCAAAACTTATTTATTTACGTTACACTTCCGTGTTTGCGTCACAGAAATACATATGTGTACCAAATTTCACCTTAATCGGTCGATTAGATTCGGAGCAACTTGGCTGTGACAGACGGACAGACAGAGAGACACAAGAGTGATCCTATAAGGGTTCCGTTTTTTCCTTTTGGGTACGGAACCCTAATAAAACATAAAACGCAACATATTTCTTGTATAGCAAAACCTGATAAATGAAACAGTAGTACAAACTACTGACGCAATAAACAGCTAATTCCGAATATACTACCAGCAACTATTAGGTCGGGAAATATGATTTCTGGAACTCACCCCGGGGGATCGCATAAAGAAAACTTTAAGGCGCTATTAGCCCCGGTTTTATTTGCCCAACGCCCAGCGGGCTGACTGTGAGATTTACGCACGCACCAACGTCAAGATTTAATACAGTTCTGCCCATATTTTAAACTGGTAACTGCTGTATTATTTTGTTTATTGCTTTGAATCAAAGACGGACGTTATGCTCTGTCGAAGCGTCTATCTCTTAGCTTTGATTTTATTTTTAAAAGTTAGTGGCTTTTAAAAGCTACTCTTGAATATTTGTTCCTCACTGTATATCAGCAAACTAAGTTTAACCTCTATTATCATTCCTGATGATTTCGATAGTGATAATTTTTTTTGCTCGATTATTTAGGTAGGTATGGTGAAGCGTTTAAGAAACGAGGCCGTGTATCATATCTAGGTTTGCTTTATAACGTGTAACACGATAAAACTAACAAACTACTAGACGCAACAATCACTCACATACCAAAGCTGACGTCACAGAATCTCGTCAGCAATAAAACGAAATAAACAGCTCTTAAAAGTGTATTGAAGCTAATAAAATGCCTATGAAAAGTTGGAGAGCTCGGCTGTCGGCGTAACGCAGCAAATTTCCCATGTTTATAGCACTGTGTTCGCATTTAATATTTTAGTCATAGCGGAACCCTTCGCTCTTGTTTCAACCGTACTTAAGTAAGACAAAGTTCTGAATAATTAAATGTGTCAAAACTCAGTGTTCTGTCCGTCGAGACTTTTCTTTGTAGGATGAAAAAAATAAAAGGAAGTTTCTGATAGAGTAACTTTACTGACGGTGGTCATTAAAATTGGTAAGTCCTTTTTGGTACATAAAATATATACATACATAAATTCACGCCTTTTTCCCATTAGGGTAGGCAGAAACTACAGAATGCCACTTGCTACGATCCTTACATAATCCTTTTCCTTCGTTTACGTTCATACATCTGGTACGCACCTGACCATTTAAATAAGGTCACTTTTATGCCCTTCTAGGGCGTGGTCCCAGCGTTTTCACTCACATCTGCCTAGTTGATATCTTTTATTAGTCGCCTTTCATTCATACTCTCAATATGACCAAACCATCTAAGCAATTTTTGTCACTACAGCTTCTTTTAAACCTGCCTTATCACATCATTCCACAGACTCGTAGTTACACCACACATGCTTAGCAAGGACCGCATTTCCACAGCATTTTGGTACATATTTGAATTTGGACCGGCTGGCTTCTCAGCTTAATGACAGTGGCAGGCGTCAGGGGAAAAGATTTTGTGGGAGCCAGAGTACCACATTTAAGGTCATCGACGGGCAGCTTTGTACATACTTGAATACTAAGACTACATAAAGATTCATTTTGTTTTAAATATTTATCCTTCGTCAAACATACAAAGCTATTATAATACCGAGAATTAATTAGATATTCATTCCAATTCTACATGGTTATAACACAGCCCAATATATCAAGCTAAAATAGGACCTATCCAAAAAAAAATAAGGTTAAAATTACCATCTAGACTCTGCCCCTTTTTCTTAAAAAAAAAAAATTGCGTTTTCTAGCAAAAACTTAGCTGAAGTTAATTGCGAGACTGGAAATAGCCTTCAAATATGAATAAGTTACGTTCGGGTCGCTCACACGTCTTTCTAATTACGGCTCCAAGGGACTCTAGTTAACTAAATTAGGTGTCGACGAACAAAATCGTAGTAATTGGTGAGTTTTTTGCTCTTACTTACTTTGCTTTGAAGTTTTTGTTACTTTTGAGTCTCTTTTAAGAATATTATGGACTGAGGTTTAATTGTTAGTTTAGTTAGCATATGTAGCTTATCTTTATATATACCTATTTATCTGGTTAGGTACCTATCACAAAATCCAAATTTTTTGCTCTAAATAATTTGACTCCAATATCAACGAAAGTTGTGATAATATATCCAATCCAATATCAATGAAATTTGGCTGTGACAGACGGACAGACAGACACACGAATAATCCTATAAGGGTTCCGTTTTTTCTTTTTGAGGTACGGAACCCTAAAAATACCACAGCACTGGTATTTTGATATGATGTGATGCTCGGACACACCTACGGACATCTATAAATCCGTAAGGTAATAAAATAAAAAATAAAAAAATACACACAATAGAATAGTACAATGGTCACTCTCGCTTCAACCTCGCTTGTCTATTGCTATAGACTATTGTCTGTAGTCTATGACAAGCGATAAGACACGGGCACAGGCGATCGGCTGACAGTGTATCTATATATTATATAAAAATCAATTGCCGAATGTATGTACGCGCATCACTTCAGAAGGGTTGCACCTATTTGGCTAATTCTTTTTTTGTTGTGTTTGTAATTGTCAGGACAAGGTTTGTATGAAATAAAATGTTTAAAGTTGCCGGGAAAATTAGAAAATTCGGGAAAACTGAAAGTGCATTTTCTATTGGAATTTCGTATGAATTATTAAAATTTTGACAGCACAACATTCGTCGGGTCAGCTAGTTTATTATACGAAAAAAAAAATCTGATACAAAACTTCGTCACCTGTTACATTATCCACAGTACGTAAAATAAATGAAGGGTTATATGTAAATACGTACTATGTATGTATGTGTGTCACCAAACTCACTGTTACTACCCACAAGCGGCTAGTAACGCCATTGTTGTTAATATTTACTAAATCCGCGGCTAACAAAGCTTATCACAGTTTATGCATAAATAAAGAGATATAAGTCGTTTCGTATAAAGGACTGCCCTGAATGTACAACGAGCGTGGAGCTACGAAAACTAATTATAGAGGGTGCGAATATCGTTTGTATCGAGAGAAATTCGTAATGATCGATTATGTCCTTTATTGTTTATTTTTTTTTTGACATATCTTGAAACCCTCTAAGGTCCCGGACCTTTAGGAGGCGTACGAGGGGCCGAAGCCAACTCGCAGAGGCCCCTTAGACAATTTTAAACGATGAGGAGGCAACATTATTATTTATATTATTATATTTATTTATTTCAGATTCCTAAATACATCATCATCTGACTAGCACAGGGATGGTGAACCAATGGCACGCGTGCTGGTCGCACGTAACAAAATAATTTGGGCACAACATGATTTCAAGAATTTAGGTACTTACTACCTTTTCATCTAGTTTGCAACAGCAGAAGTCGCGGTATTTCTTTCCTTCATTTAAATAAATATAAACCTGGGTATTATTGTGAATAATATAAGGTACAGACGCCAGCAGGTCAACCTACCCGAAACTGTCAGATTTTCTCAATCAACCTTGAACCTAATGCTTTAGCAATAAAGTCGAAAATCTATTAAAGAAATCTGACAGATTGTAGTAGCTTGATGTGCTGGCGTCTGTACCTATAAGTATCTAAAAAAAAAATCTGCTGTTCCTTCAAAAGAATCACATGTCATTTATGTTCGCATAACTCGAGAAAATATACGGAACTGCAGATTTTTTTTCGCGATTTCAGGTTTGGTCCCATAGTAAAAGTTGTTCATAATGGTGAGTACAATGACTCCTTAAGAGATTTCGTGTACCTATAAATAGATAATAGACCTTCTATATTTTTTTCTAGTACCCAGTCATTAATTTAGGATTGATTGATGGCACGTCATGGCCACATTTATTATTTTTTTGGAAAAATGGCACGTAGATATATAGAGGTTCGCCATCCCTGGTTTAGCATTTCCCGACTATGTTGGGGTCAGCTTCCAGTCTAATGGGAAGCAGCTGGATACCAGTACTTTACAAGGAGCGACTGCCTATTTGACCTCCACAACCCAGTTACTGGGTAATACGATACCCCTTGACCCGTAATGACTGTCAAAATCCATGAATGACAGCCGGGATCAATGGCTTAACGTGATTTCCGAGACACAGAGGGGTCTTGGTATGTAAATATGGTCACTCATTCACGGACCAACCGCGGCAAGCGTAGCTTAATCTGATCACTCGACCCATGCGGCTGTTTCTAAATATAAGATGATATAATATAGATAAGATAGATGTTAGGCCTTTGTGTGCAAAAAAATTGTCATAAGAATAACTTGGACACCATACCTTCTGAGTACCGGTACTATACCGGTAGTCAGATATCCGAATTTTTCTGTGTCATAAAGGTCGGTATCACATTGAAGAAAATTCTAATATTCAATCGCACCTTATTTAATAAACCAACTTATGTTGCTTTAGTAAATAGTATAAGTAATATAAAATAGCGAGGTAGACATAGTCGCAAAGAGAATAAATTATATATTATTTCCTTTATTCACTAATTATGCTTATGAAATATTTTTTTACATATTTGAATGTCCGACTTCCTACTAATACTTAAACGCGAAAGTTTTTGAGGATGGATGGATGTTTGTTAGTTACTCTTTCACGCAAAACGTCCTGAACGGATCTTAATGAAACTTTACAGTAATATAGCTTATACATCAGAATAATACACATCAGGCTACAATTTATAAAAAAATTGTGTGATTTGGCCATAATATAACATTAAGTATCAAGTAAGTCGGATACATTTCTGCCCTCTGAGAGCGATGTTGGCGCGCGCTGTCTAAACCGTTAGAGTTATACGAAGATAATGTATCGTGGGATCGTTTGTCTTAAGCAGTTCTAAACAAAAGTCCACGACAGCATATAACTGTCATTTTCACCAGTATTTGACATTAAGTCAAACCACGCCCCTCAAAGATTTAAATCGCTAGATTTCCCTCACCGAACTTAGTCACAAGAAAAAGTGTCCATACTGAAAAGAGAGAGCTCACACATTATTAAACAACGTATCCATGACAGTCAAGTGAGTCACTGCGTTATAGGGTGTCAGAGGTGTCAAAACGAAACAGAAATGCGTCTATCTTTGACGCGGCAGGGCACATCTAACGATTTCTGTCACCATTTTCATAACAGCTGTCACTACGGCCGTTAAGTGCGGCCACCGCTCTTCTAATTTTAGGAGACTGTCTTTAACTTTTAAAGATTTTGATCTGCATTCATAGATTTAAAAAAATACAGTCAGCAAGAAAATGGGCAATTTTGACAAAAACTTTTTTTATGCCAGTTGATCCTGTTTCTTCTGAGAGGACACAACATACCAGTGTATGACAACAGTCGAATTATTGCTTTAGGTACTTCACTGGACTGAATAGAGAACGAATATAGCAGATAGTTACAAACTTAACCTTTTAAATTATTATCATCCCGATATACCTCTAAAAAGCTAAGCAGTCAATTATGACCTATTTTGAAGAGTTGAGAATGGATATTTTAGTCAACTTTCAACAAACGACTATTTTGCAAACCTATGTTCGATTCCCAACAATTAATAATTTTGTTGTACTTCTTTTTTACACTTTGATAACATATTATTAAAAGATTATATTAGTTCGCAGACTCGATAGAATAAGAAATGAGCACGTACATAAAAATCGGTTGTCATGGTACGGGCATGTGATGCGGAGGAATGAGTAGATAGCTATAAGATTAGCGGAAGACCAAAGAAACGATGGATTGACTGTGAAAGGTGATATGGCTGGAAGGGGATTGACTACCGAGATGACGACTAATAGAGAAGTATGGCAGAATAAGATATGTTGCGCCGACCCTAAATAAATAGGGACAACGCCAGGAGAAAGATGGTGAGTTCGTAGAAAGTATACAAGAAAACAAAGTTTAGGCCTCTTCTCTCCTCTTTGGTTATATTATAATAAAAATTTATACATATCTATGGGGTACTTACCATAACATAATCTGTCTATAATGTTCCCACTGCTGGGACACAGGCCTCCTCTCTGTGAGAGGGAGCGGGTAATAATCCACCACGCGGGCCTAGTGCGGGCCGGGGAAATCACATGTCTTCAAATGTTTGGTTCTATAGTTTGACCAAGACCGCTATACCGCGCCGTAGGTATGTGCACTGTGAGAAGGGGGGCCGTGCAGGCCACTCATTCTTCAACGCTCATGGTGACCCACCGCTCATTCGCCAGCGCTGCTCCCCGCCTCGTCGCGCATTCCTAAAGCGCGGTACAGCGGTCTTGGTCAAACTGTAGGACGTGCAGGGTTTCTCACGATGTTTTCCTTCACCGTTTTGAGAGCAGCGGTGCTGAAAATATTTTTTTCACAAATTCCTGCCTGCGACTGAACCCACGACCCGTAACTCATGACCGTTATCACTGGGTCAACTAAAACTAAAAACTTTGCAAGCTACGGAAGGCAGCGGGTGTTGATATCAGGACGAGCTGCTTCTCTAACGGACAGCACTGTACGTCGCTTGCTCCCGCGTCACCAGTCCTGACTCTCTTCATATTTTGGCTGCTGAGACCAAAACTACAAACGTAGTATACAGGGTAGTTATATAAAATGTGGCTGTTATTTTAGTGTAATGTAGTGTCTAAGTACGAGTTCCACGCGAACAAAGTCGCGGGCAAAAACCAGTATGATATAAAACCTTTAAAATTTAAAAAATAGTGGTCCACCGGTGTCGGGAGCAAGGTCCAAGCTAGTGGTGGTTAGGGCTCCAGAGATAGGAAACTCCTCATGATGCGAGCCGTATCGAGGAGTGCTAGTAATGCTACCTTATAGATCAGGCTCTTGATCCAACCGCATAACGAGAGCCTCGAGAGATGTTTATCGATGGTATTATTATTATAAGCCTGCATTTACCCACTGCAAGGCGTCTTGTCTTTTAATTTCTTGCCTCTATTTGCACAGTCTTCGTACTTCAACGTTCATGTCTCAGAAATAATTCACACGTCCCTCGAGAACAAAGCGTCGACTAAAGGGGTATTTTATACATTATACATATGAATTTACCAAAGAGTATATTCTACATTGTGCAGATTAATATAATGTCTCGGCAAGATTCGCAACTAATAAAATTTTGATCAAACACTATAACGTATTCAGATTCTGATATAGAACTATGGATAGAAACTAGCAACCTTATTCTATGGGCTTTCTATTATTATTACATACACACTTTCAATCTCACTACGATAGATTTTGAATGAAATTGCTAATCCATTGCTTCATATCTTTGGAAAATTTATCTGCTCAACAACGTATTCAACGCAATGAAATGATAAATGATAAATGATTTTTATTTCTGTAAGTAGGTTTGTACAAACACTTTTACAAGTCAATCATGTTTTTTTTTTTAACTAGATGAGGTCGGCGTTTCCTATCTGACTACTCTGAGAAGAAAGGCCGAAACAAACTCAGAGGTCACAGTCTCTTATAAAGTCCAGACATAATCTTTGTCACTTCATGTGAAGACCATGTAGATTGGTGTCTGAAATGGTCTTTTGAGGAAAGAACCACACAGATTGAGAGGACCTGTCCAGTCAGTGTACGCATTTGTCAGTAATCGCGCAGCTCAACCCAGAACTTAAGGAGCTCAACGATTCGACGAACAATACCAAAGAAAGAACATTGGGGTAGGCCGCATAAATTACTCAAACTGCCAGACGATGATTAAAAATAAATGAGAGAAAAAATAAAACAAACAAAAAAAGCAATGACCTACATAGTCATAGTAGTGACGCACAGTTCGGTTTTAGAGCTGGGCTGTCTACAGAAACAGCTATTCTGGCGCTCGAGCACACGGTCAGGTACTACACCAGCAGGAATACACCTGTATATGCTGTATTTTTAGACCTTTCGAAGGCATTTGACCTGGTTAATTATAATGTCCTATGGACTAAGTTGCGTGACCGGGAACAACCTGAGGAGATAGTTGAACTTCTCAGATTTTGGTATAATCATCAGATTAACCAGGTCAGATGGTCGGGTGCTTTGTCGGAGACGTATGGTCTGGAATGTGGTGTGAGGCAGGGTGGTCTGACCTCCCCAGCGCTGTTCAGCCTATATGTCGATCAGTTGATCGGGGAGCTCAGCAGCACAGGGGTTGGATGTTCGGTAGATGGTAAAATTATAAATAGCATATCTTACGCGGACGACATGGTGCTGCTGAGTCCCTCGATTGGGGCACTCAGACGATTACTTGAGGTTTGTGAGAGGTACGCCTTGACTCACGGCCTCCTGTACAACGTGAAGAAGAGTGTGTTCATGGTGTTTGGGGTTACTGCCAAGGGTCACAGGGCAGTGCCGCCTGTGTACCTATATGGTGTGGCTTTAAACAGAGTGCCTAGTTTTAGATACCTTGGACACATACTAGTCGAGGATCTAAATGATGACCAGGACATAGAACGGGAACGGAGGGCGTTGTCGGTCCGATGCAATATGTTGGCCCGTAGGTTTGCAAGATGTACGAGACCGGTCAAAATCACCCTTTTCAAGGCTTATTGTCAGTCATTTTACACATGCAGCCTGTGGGTCAAGCATACGCAGAGGGCCTACAACGCTCTTCGTGTCCAGTACAACAACGCCTTCCGGGTGCTGTTGGGGCTGCCGCGATTCTGTAGCGCGTCAACCATGTTTGCTGAATCTACCACTGATAGTTTTCCAGCAATCATGAGGAAAAGAACGGCATCATTGTTGCGCAGGATTCGTGGGAGTGCCAATGGCATCCTGAAGGTGATTGGGGATAGGCTGGATGGCGTTTTCCTGGAGTATTGGACCCGTATGCATAGCTATGGGTCTGATACTGCAGGAAGATACATGAATTGAAAAATTGTAGGTTGTATTTTGTTATTTGGTTTTTATTTTAAATGTAAGGTACTAACATAGTTACGTAAGTTGTATCACTAACAAACTATGGAGCAAGTTTACGAAATAAACGTTTTATTATTATTATTATTATATAGTCTTCACATTCACAATAAATTAAAATAATATAATTCTGTACAAAGTAAATAGTCATGTCAACATTCAGTATGCAAAAATAAAAGAATAAAATAAAATTTGAGCAGTTCAATCCCAAGCCTTTTTGTCCTCAATATAATCTTTAACGGTATAATAAGCTTTCTGAAAAATGTTGAACTGTCAAAATGAAAGGCATAGCGCAATTACCCCGCAGTAACTTGCTATTAATCGTCGTAGGTACAACTTTACATAGAAATACGCTACGCATAGTGACTAAAAAATTATTTATCAAGGAATTCAAAAATTGTTTTGCCGAAAAACAACACGTTAGGGAAAAATATGTAAGTTTGTGTTCCATTATTATGCACTGATCATTTAAACTACGCTTCCATCATATTTGTGACATTCCGTGGTTATTTCTGTCCACAAATTGTCTCTAAGGCACATAGTCACTTGTTCGGGTCGGCAATAAGCTGTACAGCCGGGCGGAAAAGTCGAATATTATGATACAGTATGGAAACTACATACATGCAATAAATGCAACTACAAGTTATACTAGACCACAGAAGTATAGCAAAATTAAATAATAAATTAAAAACCGTAAATTAAAAAAGTGAAATTTACAAATAAAACAAATATCAAAATAAATTCAGTAAAAGTAAACACTCTGTTTAATTAACCGAGCTGGCCATCCACGGGGGCCATAGCGCCCAGTCCATTGTTTGCTAAACATATGTATATGTATATTTTTTTGCACTGCGTGGCAATGTCACTTTTCACTGTTCAAGGATTCAAGTTCATTGAATCATTGACCTAGTGATCCAATGCTACCGAGTGTTAAAATTGTCTCAAAATTTAAAACTATTTACTGGACCAATTTCGTTCATGTTTTGTACATCGTCAGCAAAGGTGATAACAAGTATGTGGTTTCAATTATTGCATATATGTGCTACTGTATATGTACATACTGTATATGTAATGAATTCGGGTCGCCTCATTGTTCAACAAATTAATCCTACCGAATCAACACGCCTTAGAAAGAATTTGATATTTCAAATAGTTTTTAAAGGTGCAAACGCTTGACTCGGGGCTCTGACTGAGTTTCTTGCGAACAATGCCGATCAAAGTTAAGAAGCTTTTGTGATTGCGTTCGATCTCTGACGTAGTTGGATTGCGGTGCATCGTGAGGTGAAGCTCATAGTTGTTTGCAGTCAATATACGAGTATGCAGCTCTAAAGTATTTTTGGATTGCTACTGTTTGAGCACTTCTTTCTGTTATAGCAATGATTTCAGGATGTTAAAAACTTGAAATGTATTTGACAATTTTAGAAAACGACGTCTTACATTTTCAAAGTCAATTAGGAACTGGTCTGAGCATTGTTGTCAGTCATCAAATAACAATAGTCATTTTGTCAAATATACACCGTGTAAAATAACAAAAAAAATAAATAAAAGAAACATATAAATCTATGTCAAAAACAACAGTCATTTCAACGAAACTTCGGTAACCCACTAAATCACAACAACCAAAAGGAATCTGTTAAAAACAACTTCGGACCATTCACCTCAGAAACACGTTATATTTTTTATCCAAACTGACTTTCCTCCAAGTGTGGCGATTTCGCAAAGTTTAAGTGGCCATTAGCAAACTTGTTTACAGCTGCCCCAAGGCAACTGGTTCAGAGGCCCTAGCATGAACGAACGACGTACATGTACCATAAATTTGAACGATTTTTTAATCAAAAACACAAATTATCCTATAGCGTCATCATATGCCTTTTCCCTACTATGTTGGGGCCGGCTTTCGGTCTAGCTGGATGCAGCTGAATACCAGTATTTTGTATACAGCGACTGCCTAGCTGTCCTCCACAACCCAGTTTCTGAGTAATACAATAGGTACCCCTTGGTTGTCAGACTTTCAGGATTCTACTAGGACTACCCGATAAGCAGAACTAAGTGTCAACCATAGATGTGCATAAAGTCTTAAAATATGTATGTGCAAAACTAGTAGTTATTTCCAATTTTAAAATCGCTGGAGTTTACGTTACGTTCACTCCATGCGTTCGTACTAGGCTCACAGTTTACGTTACGATCACTCCATGCGTTCGCGCTAGGCTCACAGTTTACGTTACGATCACTCCGTGCGTTCGCGCTAGGCTCACAGTTTACGTTACATTCACTCCGTGCGTTAGTTATAGGCTCGCAATTTACGTTACGTTAACTCCGTGCGTTCATGCTAAGCTCACAGTTTACGTTACGTTCACTCTGTGCGTTCGTGCTAGGCTCACAGTTTGCTTTACGCAAGCATAGAGAATATAATACCTCTCGGGAACGTAGGTCACAAACTTTATTGTCTTTGGTTCGAGACGCGTCGAAATGTTGCCACATATTTTATTATTTATGTCTGTACATATTATATATTTTTATTTATTATTTAGGTTGATTTATTTCAATTGATTGATTATCGTGATTATCTCAACGTATGTTACTTGTTTTTACTGGTTTCAGACAGCGACACACCGCCGGCTTATGCTGAAAACCAGTGCCGTGGATCCGTACTATCGTGCACGGGCCGCGGCATTATGCTGAGCATTTAGCCATTTCGTGGGGTAGTGACGCAAATTTCTGACAACTTTATTGTTTGTACTTATGTTTGTTTTTGTGTTTTTTGTTTTGTGTGGTTTGTTATATTTTATTATCTTGTGTTTCGCTTTTCATGTGTATTTTGTGTGCGTCACTTTCACGTGAATAAACTGTTTTTCTTTCTTTCTTACGTTCACCTTGTGCGTTCGTGCTAGGCTCACAGTTTCTTAGGTTTTATTACTTAAATGTACTCTTGTCAGGAAACCGAGGGGAAATAGTAATACAAGCTGGTTGCAAAGCTTTCCTTAGGCGTAGGAAATAAATGTTAATTATGAAAATGGAGGGCCCTTCTGTGTATTAAAGTTGGGTCGTCAGATAGGATCGTTTGGGACTAAGTGCCGGAGGAAAGTTTCTGCCTATACCTTCTTGATCGTTTCTTTTTAGGGGACGACAGAATTCTAAGGGGACTAATGTTCCAATACTAATTATGTAAGCTCCTCGCTTAACAGTCATTGTTCTAATCGTTTTCGTACTAAAATTGTCCCCTTTGGCCTAAATACGACTCAATCTGAATAGCCTTTTCCCAACTATGTTGGGGTCGGCTTCCAGTCTAACCGGATGCAGCTGAATACCAGTATTTTACATGGAGCGACTGCCTATCTGACCTCAACAACCCAGTTACTGGGTAATATTAAAAAGATACCCCTTAGCAAGACTAGTTAGCAGACTTTTGCGGGTCTGATTACCAGTAACGACTATCAAAGATTTACGCATTACAGCCGGGACCAACAGCTTAGCGTGCTTACCGAGGCAATTTGGAAAGGAGATGGCTAAATAGAAGTATGGACGACGGCCCCAGCAATGAATGAACATAGATACCTAGCAATATGTAATGCTGAATAGCTGAATATTAGTATTTCATATAAAAAAAGTTTCAGGAACTTTTCATATCTTTACAATCCTGAAAATAAAATCGTGTAACTCCTACGTCATTAGGTATAAAAAACTTCAAACAAATGACATCGTTATGAATTTTTACCAAGGCGTATGGATGTATCTGCGATGATATTGACAATTGTATGTTTTTATTGAACCCCCCATCATAATCTGTTCAGACAGACTGACAGACAAACACGCCAGGGGAACTTAGTGTAGTTCGAATGTGTTGATTGATAAATCCTGCCTAAACTAGATAACGAATGCACTGAGTAACCAAGGACATAGAAGATATTGAAATAAAATAACGAATGCACTAGGTAACCAAGAACATATAAGATATTGAAATAAAACAACAAAAATGCAATTTATTGATTTATTCGGTATTCTGTGAGTCTTACAAGAACATTATCTAAAAATGAAACCGGAGCTAATAATGTGTTCAGCCGGTCTATTCTGTATATATTTCACTGTGAAAACTAAGGTGAAGTGAGCTGTCATTCTAACTAATGCTAGGGATTGAGACTATTGACAGCTCACTCCACGCTCACCTCACCTAAGTTTACACGGTGAGATTTGTACAGAATAGCACTGCTGGTATCTCGCCTACCACAGATATCACATCACTGTCATGCCATGACAGCAACTACCCAGAGTTCTGTTCTGATAATACAGCTGCAATAATATGACAGTATGTCGTTCAGAGGATTTGTAGATTGGCTTTCATATAAAATATAGGTACACGTAGTATATGCTTTGGCTGATATGCCATGATCTTATTCGGCCTCTTAAAACTTGAGGCCTTGATCCCCTAAATGAATTACTCTTTCAAGATCCGGGCACACTTCAATATCATAAACACCATTTGCTCTTATATGCACTCCGTAGTATGACCGGGCTTGTTTAACCTGATACCGCAACTGTTAACCATCGTGCTAGGATAGTGAGTAGAACAGCAGGCAATGAAGATGTGACATGCCGCCGCAATATTTGCGTGGCTACACCGCAGTTTATGCATCGCATGATGAATTGATTACAAGTCAAGCCAGTATCGAGTAGCGAAAGGTCAGTAGGTAGGTGAGCACACTCAATAAGTCCAACAAACGAGCGAGGGTCAATGAAAATCCAAAATAAAAAAGCACAACGAACAAGCGAACCCAGGGTTGACAATCTTAGTACTGCCAAACGAGTAATTGTACTTTTTTAAGTATACAAAATTAAGTTGGACACCAAAAGTCTTGCCAATCGAACGATTTAACTGACATCCAATTTGGTGTCATTATATTGAAAAGTACTTAAAAAACCTCTACCGAGATGGCGGTATTTACGTTTTGATGATGTTGTGTAAACTACGGTATGTAAGATGGCGTGATTGCTGACATAGTGTCTCGTATGTAGTCTGTGGCTGTTACAGAGTGCTAACATACTAGATTTTCATGATTTTCACCATAATATTCAGCTTCAACATGTCGAAAAAAAATACAAAGAAAAGTAACGATAATTATTTTTATGATTCTTGAAAATTAATTAATTTATAAATGCTAGCTTCAGTAGCTTGCAACACTGTAAATGTCAAATAAACAAACATGGCAGACGGTTTTTGACGGTGTGGTGTTTTGTTTGTTTCATATGTTTTTACAGATTTTTGTCCTCTAAAAGTGCTTTTTCCGCCTAAGTCCGTTGAGTTGAGCCTCTGCTTCTCCAGCTGTGTCGATTTTGTGCTTGCGTTGATAAAAATCTAGGTATTGAGATAGGACTCTGACGAACCGTTGTGTGCTGTTTGTAATTTATCGTTTATCATGTCTAACAGAAAGTGTTGCGTCCCCAGATGTGTAAATAGCTTAGGTAAGTGTGTTATCCATAACTCCATAAGTGGCTGCTGAGCCAGTATCATCTTTCATAAGACAGGCACAGCACGCCACGAGGGAATTAATTGTAGGTATCGCTTCACTAAATAGTGAAGGCGAAACGTAAATACCTATTAAGTATACACTTATGCTATTTTTTCAGAAACTGAGGTGAATTTGCATAAATTCTCTAATCCAGCTAAGAATAGTAATATAATAATTTAATACATGGGTCTCTTCTATTGGTGGTGACATTTTGCAACTTGAAAATAACCATATTTTCAAATACCGCCGTGTATGTCATGAACACTTTGAAGAAAAGTATTGGTGCCAGAATAATCGACTTACCAAAGAAGCTGCACCAACGACAAACATGCCAGGTCAGTGATAATAAAATATATCTTAACGCTTAATAAACCTATTTTAGTAAATATTGTATTGTTAATTTCTTTCAAATTATGATATGTGTTTGAAAGAAGAAGACAAAACACTTTTACGTTTATAAAGCATTTTAGTTTTTAGGGTTTCGTAGTCAACAAAAAACTCTTATAGTTTCGCCATGTCCGTCTATCTGCCCGTCTTTCCGCAGCTTAGTTCAGAGACTCAAAGTACTAGAACGCTATATTTTGGCATGCATATACATATTAATCAGACCGACATAGTGGTAAAATAAAATCACGAAGAAAAAGTTTTTAGGGTTCCTCCTGTACACGTAAAGTGTGGTTTTTTTTTTGTTTTTAGTTGCTTATAGCGTCTGTCTGAACCTTATTTAGATATATATCTATATAATTGAAATGTTGTTGTTATTACAGGACTTTCCTTATTAAAATTTTGCTCTGAAAGAAAAGCTTTGAGACCTCTTCAAATGTCCAAAGCATCTACATCTAAAGGTACTTTTTATCTAAAAATATGTATAAGTACTTTAATATTTGATAGTAAGAAATTTCATAACAGCAAAACACCAAACACTCCAAAGTTCATTTAAAATATTGTTGCAGAAGCTGTGGCTAATAATGTGAACTGTATTAAATATCTCTTACGAGAAACACGAAAATCTTGTTGAGAAAGGGAAAAGAACCCAGGGACAACATGATATTAATAAACAACCAAGAGACTATACCACTATACGACCCGTCCCACTTAATGAAATGTATTCGAAATAATTTAATTTCAAAACATTTGAAATATGTCAAAAATAATGAAACAAAAATGGCAAAATGGGAACATATAACTGCACTGCATAAAGAAAACCCTGGCTACAAAGGAATACGGTTGGTACCAAAATTGACGGATTCCCACTGTGCCCCATGCAAAATTCCAAGGATGAAAGTTAAATTCGCAACCCAACTATTCAGCCAAACTGTGGCATCAAATATGGGCTATCTTGCAGGTAAATTTCAGCAGTACCTAATGTTCTTTTTACTTTATATTCTACAGCTCACAAGCTTTTTTGTGATATTATCAATAATAACAATTTATTAAGGTGATTGGCGAAATTTTCTTGCGTTTTTTACAATTTGCAGGTCAGTGTCAGGTTGTATCTTGATCTAAATATGAAAAATTATCAATAAATCTTAGAGAGATTTATTGATAATTTTTATGGTTAAAATTATGTAAATACATTTATTGTCGCGAATCATATTTTGATCAAGATACAACATGACACTGACCTGCAAATTGCAAAAAACCCAAGAAAATTTGAATTTCATGGGCAACCCTATGCGCATCCCCCTTAAATACTTGTCATACGGTTCTCATCTTTTTATTCTGCCAGATCAGATCTAAACACTGTAATAACAATTGTTTTTATTTTTTTTTATTTTTCAGATAAAGGAATCATTCCAGAAGAAGCCAAAAGTACAGCAGACATCATGTTGTTCTTTGATCAACTTTTTGACTCGTTAAATGGAAGTTTCGGGAAAAGAAAAAAGTATGGCAAGCCTCTTCTAGGACATGTGACGCCTACTTCCATACACCATAAAACATGGACGAAGTCCAAACAATTCATGAAGAATATGAAATTTATCAACCCTGAATCATTAAATAATGAACATGTACCCACATTAAACAATTGGGTATGGACACTAGAAGGTATAGAATTATTATTAAAAAATATTGCTTCCAAATACAGTGTAACATCAGTTTGGTTGCGGCATCTGAATCAGGATCCAATTGAAAACTTTTTTGGGTGCATAAGAAGCCACGGATGCCGCAACGTAAACCCTACACCAGAAAGGTTTGAAGCAGCATTTACCACATTGCTAGTTAACAGCCTATCAGTAGACAGTTGTTACGCTTTGCATGAAGTACTCATCACAGGTGGGGGCAGCAAAGAACAAATAAATTGCGAGCTCGATAATATTCCCGACATCACACTCACACCTCTGGAAGAAAAAAATGACTCTCGCAAAATTGGAGGCCTACAATACGTGAGCGGGTATTTTGTAAAAAAAGCCAGGAAAAATGTCTTCAAGGGGTGTGATCAATGTAATAAAAATTTGATGTCTAACCATGAGCCTGAATATTTAAGGTACAGGCAATATGCAAATAAAAAATGTCCCAGCGACTCTCTCTTAAATTGTGTTTCGAATCTGCAGGATATAAATTACACAATATTAAAAAAAAAAAAACTTAGAAAAAAATCATTTAAAAGAACTGATCAAAACACTTATATTAATGCATGTGGATTTTAATTTTATAGAATGCGCAATTCACAATGAAAACCTAATTGATTTTTTAATAAAATTATCCTGCAGATTCTTTATTTATAATTATTGTAAAGATATAAATAAAATATTATTATGTAAGAGAGAGTGTGATGATGATACGGATTTGCATAAAATTAAAGCCAAAAAATTGTCTAGAAAATGTTTTAAAAGAAAGAAATAAAATAATTAAATCGAAGATAACAATGTTTTATTATTGGAACTGTGAATTACTTTTCGTTAATTGACATAACAAAATAATCAGTAGGCACCGCTAGCTAGGCCGTAATACACATGTAGACATGTGTATGTGTGCGTGTGCGTGATATTATGTTGACATTAATTCCGAAACTCTAATTCAGAGGGCGCCACTTGGCGTTACTCAATTTGGTGGCTGAGATAGACCTCTATCCCCTATATATATAAATGTACTCTGTGAGCGAACCGCAGAGAGATCAAACGACGTCTGACTGACGTTGGTTTTTTTTTTTTTCATAGTGATGGGATTGAACTCAAGTGTAACAGAATCGATAAAATAATTTAATGGGTTGAAAGAAAACAATAGAATTAGTTTTTATCGACCACTATTCAGTTAATATTTTTCGACACACGGTAGTAAGATTAAACGAAAAAGCACATTCCGAAGCTTTCGGTTATTTTTATTTGATTTTGATTAGAATAAAGTGGAATTGAGTACAGTCGATTGTCACTTTAAAAACAACCTCATTTTCTGAATCAAAAACCTGTGAATACACAATAACAAGAAACTAAACAGGACACTGAATTGAACGCCATCGATTCCCGCAAAGCTCTGATTGTCACTTCTTATGTTCAGAAAATAAATCGTTTTGATACCTGTTATCAAAAATCGATATAAGTACAGTTTTGATTTGACATTCTGGAAAAGCGATGTGACCGCTCCCTAGCTTGCAGTACTGTATTATTTCCCCTCGACCTTGTCATGTCAAATAAACAAAGCTTAAAATGCAATTTAGATACTTTTTTATGGTTAACAATTCACGAAAGTTCTAGGAAATTATTAAACACTAAATAATTCATGAATGAATACTTACATTTTATGAATTAATGAAAGATTCCAATACATGCTTAGGGCAGTCATTTAGCCATCTTCATTGGCCTAAATACTACTTTGCCCTTAGAATAATAACTTTCCATGCAATTCGCGCAGTTTTATAATATTCAACTGTAAATAATTATCAGGCTGGTGCCACAAATTACCTTCTTCTCTTGAATATGTATTGTTTTGTACAGACGTCAGCACATCAAGCTACCAGAAACTGTCAAATTTTCCCAATCAACCTTGAACCTAATGCTTTAGCGATAAAGTTGAAAATCTATTAAAGAAATTTGACAGATTGTAGTAGCTTGATGTGCTGGCGTCTGTACTTATTGTATACGGGCTGTTATCCACAATGCCACGTCCAAACACGTATTTTGCGTAATATTTTAGTTATATTCGGAATATGTAAGTAAGAACTTCAAATCCCAGATCAAAAATGCGACTCACATTTTTCTTGTCAAAGAAACCGTTAAAGGAAAATGCAAGGTATGTCAAAAGCTGAATTAGAGAAACAGGACAGCACTATGTACATAATTAAAAACAATATTTTGTCTCCACAGCCCAGTCTCTCGAAACTCCACAAATATACAGCACAGTCGTAGCAGACACCTAAATAACTGCAAACTAAAGGGTCCAGCCACGTCAATGGGTTCTGTACAATTTGGTTTACTAGACCTCGACCAGGGTGCTAAGGCGGGCGGGAAATATCAAACATATTAAACCGCCGTTTGCTTCCATAATGTAGTATTGCAGACGCTAATGGCTGATTTACATTTGTATTAGTAAAGTAGCGAATTTAGGAAAAGTAGTAAGTTCTATGTCAAAATGCACTGGTATTTGGACACAGATCTTTCTGCTTTAACTAGACTCGCTGCTAAACTTCGCAATGAAAAGCTTTGGACTGCCAAACGTGACAGTTTTTCATTGCGAAGTGTCACATGTCAAGGGAATAAACTCACAAAATTTGCTTTTACCTATAGCTTGACCAAGACTGCTATACCGCGCCGTAGGTATGTGCGCGGCGAGACGGGGGCAGTGCAGGCCGCTCATTCGTCAACGCTCACGGCGTCCCACCACTCATTCGCCAGCGCTGCACCCCGCCTCGCCGCGCATTCCTAAGGCGCGGTACAGCAGTCTTGGTCAAACTATAGGTAGCGAGTGATCGTCTATTGTTTTAGCTTGGGAAAACACGTCTAGCCTCTACTACCCGCTACAACCGCTCGCGATGTTACTGAATCGCGCTTGCCTCCGCGCCCGTTACCACGCTCGCCATCGCTCCCGTCACCGCGCCCGCTACCACAGAAGTCAGTGCGTTTTCACCCGGACGAGGCCTAGACGTCCACTACATCAACAAGGGACGTTTAGCCATGTTTGTGCTACGGCCGCCCGGCTGGTTATGTTGTGATTATATTAGTGGAGCAAGGTAAATACGGCAGGTCGGCTTTGTGTAAACTGAGTAACGTTGTGTCGCTTCATATTTGGGCTGTGAGGCCTAGACTGAGCTAGATCCAATTAGCACCAACCACGTTTGAGATTATAATCTCGTAATAAAATTCGTGGTTCGTGGAAGTGAGAATCTAAGGGAACATTTTCATTTGCAGCTTATGGCTAAAAAGATAAAGATATATTTATCGCATAACTGTGTACATTAGTTCTTATTTTAAACCTTTTTAGTTTTTAGGCTCAACACTCTACCCATCTCGGATAATAAAAGAAAACAAATCTTTGCGACAATATTTTTGTAAATACTTATCGTATCTACTGTCTATCAATGCATATCACGTTGGTAAATATGTACATATAACCCTATAAGTTATATCAAAATGATTAGATATAATATAACACACCATTACGCCTCTATTCCGGGAAGGGTTAGGCGGATGTGTACCTATAGTACACCCACATTTCGCGAGTTATGTTTAAGTCCCATGTAATAGAAGGCGAGCTGATATTGAGAAATTCCAGATAGAATTGATTTGGTAATCATTTTTCTATGAATGATTTGGCGTAGTGCATGATTATCGGAGGACGGAATAGGTAGAGTATATTTACCTAAACTTCAACGAAGGAAGTAACATAGAGTCGATATCGATCAATCTGCCTAGCCTTTTCCCAACTATGTTGGGGTCGGCTTCCAGTCTAACGGGTTGCAGCTGAATACCAGTATTTTACATGGAGCGACTGCCTATCTGACCTCCACAACTCAGTTATTGGGTAATATTTAAACGATACCCCTTAGCAAGACTAGTTGCCAGACTTTTGCGGGTCTGATTACCCGTAACGACTATCAAATATTTACGCATTACAGCCGGGACCAACGGCTTAACGTGCTTACCGAGGCAATTTGGGAAGGAGATGGCTAAATAGAAGTATGGACGACTGTCCCAGCAATGAATAACACGGAGGAGTCTCGGTATGTACCCATCTACGGACCAACCCCGGCAAGCGTAGCTTAACCTGATGGATCGACCCGTACGGCTATTATTACTTAGCCACAAGCTCCTAACACCTTCTTAAAAATCCCGGAATGATGCTAATGACGTTTTAATCCCGGGATTTAAAAATCACGAATTATTTATTGGACACATTCTATTACCAGTTATTGATTTTAAGAATCATATTACTACATTTTTAGAGTACCGTACTAAAATTATGTCAAATTCATTCATTGTTTTGTTTTAAGAAAGTAAAATAAAATTAAGTTGGCTCGTTTATTTGCTTACTTGTTTAGTGGATATTAGGTAAATTAAAACTAAGTAATTCCTGATTTTTAAATCCCAGCATCAAAACGACATTATCATCATTCCGGGATTTAGAGAAGGTATTATCAACTCTATTTAACTTCTTTCCTCGAAGTTTTGGTAAATATACTCTACGTATTCCGACCTCTGATGATAGTCACCTGATGACTGTAAGTAGATTATGTAATAAAAATTGCCATTTATTTTTATAGGTGTATTGAATCCGACCCGTGGATTGATATTAGCATTTATATAGGGCGACTGGTAATTAGTGACCGAAAAAAAATCAGCTCCTCCCTACATGTTGAGTTATGCGAACAAGAACGTAAGGGACATATGATTTTTTTGCTGACCCTATATACTGGTAATTAGTGACCGATACTTAAACACATGATTGTACCTACTCACGATAACAAACAACTTTTACTATGGGACCAAACCTGAACTCGCGAAAAAAAAAAATCAGCGGCTACCTACATTTTGCCGAGTTATGCTAACATAAATATAGGGAAAAGCTGTTTTTTTTTTTCGTGAATCCAGATTCGGTCCCACAGTAAAGGTTGTTTGTTATCATGAGTACAATCATGTGTTTAAGTATCGGTCATTATATACCATAACTCTACAGTATTAATGAGACCATCATTTTGGACAACTTTTACTATGGGACAAAACCTGAAATCGCAAAAAAAATCAGCAGTTCCCTACATTTTGACGAGTTTTGCGAACATAAATGTACGGGATAGCTGTTTTTTTTTTTCGCGATTTCAGGTTTGGTCCTATAGTAAAAGTTGTTCAAAATGATGGTCTCATTAATACCCTAGAGTTATGGTATATCAAAAAAACACGTAATAGGTTGGCGAAAAAGTTTCTTCGCATTTTTTAAGAAAATTCAAAACATTTTTAATATAGTTTATTTACATTTAACTAAAGTATGTAGGTACCATTTTGTTCGATAACTTTTTGCCATCTTGTAGGTAGGGACATGATCCCATTGCTATAGAAATTTTGAGACTTCTGGTCAAAATACCGCGACAAGTGGTTTTGGCAGTCCTCTCGTGATGTTAACCTGACACTGCCTAAAGAATTCTGAAGAGACCGAAACAGGTGGAAATCTGAAGGTGCAAGGTCAGGACTATACGGCGGATACATTGTCCAGTACAATAATGCATTCAGGATGTTGATGGGGTTGCCACGCTTTTGTAGCGCATCAGGTATGTTTGCGGACGCTCAAGTGGATGGCTTTCAAGCGATACATCGCAAAAGAACAGCGTCTCTGATGCGTCGCATACGGGGCAGCCCCAACAGCTTCCTGCAGCTTATTGCAGGGAGAATGGACATGGAGTGCTCCCTAATGGAGCATTGGACGGAACTGCATTTACGTACAGTGCGGACCTGATCCAATGTTTCCATTGTTGTGTTATTTTACTTTTATTTTTTATTTTTGGTGTCTTGTGTTATTATTATTATTTTTTTTTTAATTGTAATTCTATATGGATCATGACGTGGTCTGAAATAAAGATGATTATTATTATTATTATTATTTCCTTTATTTTTTATTATATACATATGATTTACATTTTTAAATATTTTTATAAAAACTTAAAATAAATAAAAACATTTAAAAATATAAAAAATAGTAGCCCACCGGTATCGGGAACAAGGTCCAAGCTACCGGTGGTCAGGGCTCTTGAGAGAGGAACCTCCTGACAATACGTGCCGTGTCCAGAAGTACCGCTTTCTGGATCAAGCCCTTGATCCAGCTGCCTAACGAGAGCCTCCTCAGGTGTTGGTCGAGACTCTTCGATATTATGCCATTGGCTGTCACAACTATCGGCACAATGATTGCTGTATCCACATCCCACATGTCGACAACCTCGCGAGCCAAATCAAGATACTTAATCTGTTTATCTTTTTCAGCTTTCACGAGGTTCTCGTCATGCGAAACCGCTATATCAACAATCATTGTGCGACGCTCTTTTCGATCTATCACCACTATATCTGGCTTATTGGCAACAATAGTCCTGTCAGTGCTGATAGATCGATCCCAATACAACGTGATATTGCCATTTTCGAGAACTGGGTCGGGCACATACCTATAGTACGGTACTTCCGATTCCACAAGATTGTATTGCAGAGCAAGTTGCTGATGGATAATCCTGGCTACAAGGTTGTGTCTATGCAAGTAGTCTCCGTTAGCCAGACGAGAACAGCCAGAAATAATGTGACGGATAGATTCCCCCGGACGGTGGCATGCCCGACAGATGTCAACCGTGCCGTCCTTCACAATATATTTCCGGTAGTTGTTCGTCATTATAACTTCGTCCATAATCGCAAAGATAAAACCTTCGGTTTCACCAAAGAGATCACCGAATCGCAACCAGGATACGGACGCCAAGAGGTCTACATCAGGCCCATGTAGGACCCGGTAAAAGCGCCCATGAAGCTCTTTGCTCTGCCATACCTCCCTGCGGTCATTAGTATCTAATATTATAGGTTTGCGCCAGTTCTCGTTAGCCAAGGAGAGCGGGGTGAGGCCCTTGTCCACTGAGACCACATCTCGGTGCATCCCCACGTCGGCTTCTAGGAAGTATTCCCTGAGACTGCATACCTCACGGTTCTGCAGGGTCTTAGCATTTAAGAAGCCTCGACCACCACACTTCCGCGAAATATACAGTCTCATCACCGATGACCGTGGGTGATGCATCCGATTTGCAGTCAGCAGTGTGCGGACCCTTCTATCCAAGGCGTCAAGTTCTGTTTGAGTCCATTTGAGTATACCGAAAGAGTACATCAAAACCGGCATGACCCAACCGTTGAAGGCGCGCACCTTGTTTCCGCCTGATAGAAGACTATTAAATACTTTGTTCAGGCGGTTAAAGAAGCGCTCCTTCAGCGATTGCTTCATGTCAGCAGCGTTGATGCCTAACGTTTCCGACATACCCAAATACTTGTAAGTTTCGAGTGAGGAGAGGGGTCTTAGGTGTATGGAATCCGAGAGTTGGGTTTCTACGGATTCCAAAATCCTCCCCCGCTTTACATGCATGACCGCACATTTGTCCACACCAAATTCCATCCTGATGGCACTACTGAAAGTTTTGGTTACCTTCAATAGCTCCATCAGTTGAAAATTGCTGGGGGCAAAAAGCTTCAAGTCATCCATGTAAAGAAGGTGAGATATAACCTGACCACCTCTTCTCAATCGATAGCCTAGACCTGAATCCTCCAACAGTGTGCTTAGAGGATTCAAGGCTAAGCAGAACCAAAGTGGACTCAAACTATCGCCTTGAAATATACCTCGCTCGATCCTTATCGGCTCGCTATTCCTCTGGATATGTAGACATCCTGGATAGCGAAGGACTGTCCTCCACTGCCCCATACACGACATCAGGAAGGTCCGCAGAGTTGCATCTACTTTATACAACTCCAGCACCTTCATGAGACATGTATGTGGCACCGAGTCATAGGCCTTCTTGTAATCTATCCAGCATGTCGACAGATCCTTTCGGGAACGACGAACCTGTTGGTTAATGGCCATATCTATGAGGAGCAGCTCCTTAGTACCGCGGGATCCATTCCTACATCCATTTTGAGAGGCAGACATGATGGAGTTATTGTCTATATGTTTGTTAATTTTAGCTCTCAAAATGGATGTAAGAACTTTATAGACCGTCGGTAGACAAGTGATCGGTCTATAATTTTTGGGTTCCGCAGTACTACCTGATTTATGGAGCAGGTGGGTTATTCCTGTCGTTAGGAACTGGGGCAGCGACCCCGACTCTAAGGCTGACTGGAACTGGGATGCCAAGCGGGCGTGCGACTTATGGAAGCATTTTATCCAAAAGTTGTGCAGCCCGTCCGGCCCTGGGGATTTCCAGTTAGGTAACGGACGGGCTGCACAAGTTACATCTTCGGGGCTGATGGTAAGTGCCTCCATTTCTGGTATTTGATCGCACGTTCGCTCGATCTCCCTAGTCCAATCACCTTCGGTGTGACTGACAGGCACCGACCAGATGCTTCGCCAGAACGAATACATGGCGTCATCATCCGGGAGGCGCGTGTCGGTCACACCATGGTCTGGTCGCTCCCAAGCCCTATAGACCCACTTTTTATCGCTCCGGAATGTGCGATTCTGAGTGTACCGGTCCACTCTCCGCCTGTACCGACGAATACGGTTTGCCCATGCACAGATCTTCTGCTTCAGGAAGTCGATACGCTCTGTGACGCGGGTCAAGTAATCTCGAGAACTAATATCCATCCCCGAGAACGCCCGCCTCACAAAGCGCATCACTCTAGGGCGAGTATTGCCCTACCTGAAGCAGATTAACTTACCGATGAGTGCTCTAGCCTCACCAATACGACGCTCAATCCTGCACTGCCAAGCTGGTACAGCTGGTTTTGGTCGTGGAGCTCTGTCATTGTTAGGAAATTTAACATGAGCTACACGACATGCCGCTACAGCAGCACAGTACAAGATCGAGTGGGTATCGGTGAGGTCTTTGCTGCCGTCAAAATAATTTGACAGCTGCGAATCTAGAGCACACACCAGCGCCTTATTTTTCTTGTGCATGGGCAAACGAGGTAAACGTGGTCTAAGCCCAGGCGGAGTGGAACGGTACTCCCGGAAAGCATCCTCCAGAGCGCTCCTCAATCGTACATTGCATTGGGAACTCACGGACATAGCCCCGTCATCATCCTCATCACTAACGCGGTCGGGTCGCGGTGAAGCACTGGGTTGTTGCACCGCGACCAGTGGCGAAGCAGGCGTAACATGGCTATTCCGTGATTCGAGACGTAGTCGATCAAGTACGACGTCATCCAGCATATGGTTACGCTGGATAACCCGCACCTGATCCGACAGTCGTTGCGCCGACACGTTGACAGCTGGTTCAAGCACCTGAAACAGAGAGAGCATCCGACCACGATACGCAGTCAAGTTACTTCCCCCCTCTGTAGCCCCAAAGTATGCGCGCATGACATTTTCGTTGATGGTTTGTGTCCACCTCATGCGCTGCACACTTCCACCGGCAGCGGGGACCCCATCAGAGGCCGATGGGCCTCGGAGTCCTAAGCTGGCCGGTGGTCGGCCTCTTCCGCGCCGACGTAATGGTGGTGGTGTTGTCGGCGGCGAGAAGTATTCGTCACTCGAGCTCGACGCAACTGCAGCAGCCGGTATCACTGGACTCACGTCTGGAGCAGGTTCCGGCAACTGCGAGGCGGAGCTGAGCGACGAACCCGAAGATGTTGGGCGTGTGTTTGAACACATAACACCACATTATTACATTAAAAGTTTAAAATCCAATAGAAAATACACGGAGAAAAAATTATTTCGACCGTCAGCTTGACAGTCGGACCACAGATTTATGTTATTGTTATTATTATTATTATTAACACCTCCCAGCCAAACTCTCTTAATTTTTGCTGAGTGGCTAAAGATGTGTGAGGTCTAGCGTTATCATGATGAAAAACCACACCCCTTCTGTTGATTAATTCCGGCCGCTTTCTCTCAACTTCTTGCTTTAATCTCATCAGTTGTTCGCAGTAGAGTTCAGAATCGATGGTCCTGCCTGGTGGTAACAGCTCATAATGAATAATGCCCTTCCAATCCCACCACACACACAGCATCACCTTGTCGCGAGTTAACCCGGGTTTCGCCACAGTCTGTGAAGCCTGACCGGCCTTTGACTACGACCTTTTTCGCACGTTCTTATCATACGTGATCCACTTTTCATCACCAGTTATCAGCTTCTTCAAAAATGGTTCGGTTTCATTACGTCGTAATAAAGAATCACAAATGAGTACACGGTTCATTAGGTTTCTTTCAGTGAGCTCGTGAGGTACCCAAATGTCGAGCTTTTTTGTGTACCCAGTTTTTTTCAAATGCGCCAAAACTGTTTTGTGGTCAATTTCCAGTTCTTCAGCTACGTCGTAACTACTGATATGCCGATCTTGCTCCACTTTTTCAAAAATGGCATCCATTTTATCCGTAATAGGGCGACCAGAGCAACGTGCATCTTTGACATCAAAATTTCCGGATTGAAAACGCTTAAACCAAATTTGTGCTACTCTCACAGACACTACACTAGGTCCATAAACATCGCAATTTTTTTTCCCGGCTTGCGTTGCATTTTTACCTTTTTTGTAGCAAAATTTTAAAATGTATCAAATTTCTTCATTAGATTCACTCATCTTGACGGTACGAAAAACAAATGAAAATCACACATTTTCCTAATTTGAATTTGGAATTATGTTCTTTAAAATTTAAAATTTCAATGATACCAAAACCAGCCAGATACAAATAGTATAGCCAAAGAGATTTTATTACAAGTTCATACATACTATAATGCGAAAAGACTTTTTCCCCAACCTAATATATCTTAGATCACACAACTCATTATATCATGCCCTATCCCTCAACTAGAAAAAATACGGATGGGAAATGAAAAAAAATCCTTTCCGTGAAAAATATTGAATATCTGGTGACGACATACGCTATTGCGTATCGTGGGGCTTCGAGAAGTAATCGGTGTCGATTATAACATGATATCGGAAATCTGTCACGATCACGTCGCTTCCGCAACATGTGTTTAAAAATCTCGAGACGGCAACATAAAGGTGGGTTTACACTTGGTTTTAATGTCATTATAATCTATAAAAGTTAAAATGGAAATGAAATAATCTAATCTCTATTCAACCTTGATGATCCGCAGAAAACGCACAGCTAATCATCAATATTGATCAATATTGTATACTTCCTTTGTCCCAATTTATTTGGGGTGGAAGCAACATGTCTTCTTCTCCAATACTTATCTATTAGTCATTACCATAGAAATACCAAAAAAACTTCTTTCTCTTCTTCTTCCTCTTTTTATTTCTTTCTTAACTTTTTTGAAAGCAAGAAAGAAAATACGTTTATTTGCGGTAAACATGACGCAAAGAAATATCACAACAAAATAAAATAATAAAAGAACAAGTTTCGGGAAAATATGCGTCACATCACGCAAAACGGCCGACGCTCAGCATAATGCCGCGACTCCATACGCGACAGAGCCCCAGTGCTGGTTTTCAGCAACAGCCAGCGGCGTTGACGTAATGACGTCGATCGGTGCATCATGCAGTAAAAATATAAATGACAATTATAATAAGATAAATAACATTTATTTAATATTCTCAAAGTCTATATAAATATAATATTGAAGTTTTTCTTCTTTCTGTGGTCGTTACTAATAAAATTATTCCCTTATTCACGCTTTGCACAAATAATGTGATTGCTTTTTACTGTACCTTATCGTAACAGGTTGCCAACGTACTTAATGAGCGCTCAAACGGCTCTTGTTATCAAAGCCAAAGAAAAACAGACCTTGGACCGGTAAAACCAATTAATTGTACTGATAAAACTAAATTAACTTACACTAGAGGCTCAAAGTGAAAGCATTTTTAAAATAAACCAATTAAATGATTAAATGAAGATTTTGGCTAAGTAATAAGAGCCCCACGGGTTGATCGATGGTTAAGCTAGACTTGCAGCGGTTGGCCCGTGTATGGGTGACTATCTTTACATATCGCGACCCCTCCGTGCTTTGCGCGTTAAGTCGTTGGTCCCGGCTGTCATTCGTGGATCTTTGGCAGTCGTTACAAGTCGTCGGAAGCCCTAAAGTCTGATAACCAGGGGTGTCGTATTACCCAGTAACTGGGTTGTAGAGGTCAGATAGGCAGTCGGTCCATGTAAAATTCATGCATCTGGTTAGACTGGAAGCCGACCCCAACATAGTTGGGAAAAAGCTAGGCAGATTATGATTATGAGGTACGTTGTTGTCAGTACTTTTAAATTGTTACAGTAAGTTAGTAAAAAAAATGAAGCTAGTTGAATAAATTGACTTTACAAAGTTAACATCACCTCCTAAAATTTTAATGTTAGCCCAACAGATTTTGCGCAAAAATTCGATGTGTAATAACCCTAACTCAAAAGCACGTGCCTGCCACATGACATGGAACGCGACGCTGATTAAATTTGAAACCATAAAAAATCATGAACGGCAAACAGGACCTGTTACAGGGGTTGCGTGTTCATACATTGTTAAATAAATTGTACCTTTTACTCCGGTCAAAGGTAAACATTGGGATCGTTGCATGTCCCCCAGCCGTATTTGGTTCGAGTTACTAATTCTAGATTGAAAGATATTTTTTTATAGATTTCGAATTACGCAATGAGGTATTTTTTTTAACGGGGAGTGGTTTTTGCTTCGATTAAGTTTTTATAAAGAACAAACATTTTCGTATTTTTGTGTAAAAGGTACCTACATAAGTACGGTTTGACCTGATAGAATATCTAGCTCAACATTTATTATTCATAAGGAAAAAGTACGGTAGAGTAAGACTAAAATCCTTAGACCACAATACTGTTTTATAACACAGACAAGTGAACTCTCACTAAAGGTACTTCCACGAAAGTAGTAAATATTCATAATTCACTGACCCTTTGACAAAAAGGCTTGGGATTGAGCTACTCCAATAATTATTTTTTTTTTTAGTTATTTACCAAATGATGTATTTTTTTTTTTTTGTAAACTTTTTTTTTTATTATAGACTTGTACATTGATGATTTTTTTACTTTGTAAAGTATTATATTATTTTCAATACTAGCTGTTGCCCGCGACTTTTTCAGCGATCAGGTTGAATAGTAGCCTAAGTCCTTCTCCAGGTCACGGTCTACCCATATGCCAAATTTTATCCAAATCCGTTCAGCTCTTTTAGTGTGAAAGCGTAACAAACAGACACAGACATTTATAATATTGGTTAGGATGTACTACGGTACGGTACTGTGTATGTAGTAATTAAATAAAAATGAATTACTTAACACTACTAAAGTTTCTATAATAATATAATTCAATCATGATTCGAGAGACACGTGGCGCCATCTATTATCATAAGAACGTTATTGTTGTTTTCCTCGAGAACAGTATTTTTTTCGGGATAAAAGGTACCCTGTGTCCATTTCTGTACACCTGATAACGTATATGCAAATTTTCAGGATGATCTGTTCAGTGGTTTAGGCGTGAAAAGGTAACAAACAAACAAAGAAACTTACTTTCGCATTTATAATATTAGTAAGGATTGTGAAGGCTATGGTGAGTCATTGTCTTTTTTTTTGTATGTTTTTTTTTCTCAGTTCATCATCTCATCAGCTTGAGTAATTTATGCGGCGTACCGAATCGTCTTTTCTTTGGTGCTGTTTGTAGAATCGTTGAGCTCCTTAAGTTCTGAGTTGAGCTGCACGATTACTGACAAATGCGTACACTGACTGGTCAGGTCCATTTGTGTAATTCTTTCCTCAAAAGACCATTTCAGACACCAATCTACATGGTTACTAATCTACCAAGATTATGTCTGGACTTTAAAAGAGTCTGTGACCTCTGAGTTTGTTTCGGCCTTTTTTCTCAGAATAGTCAGATGGGAAACGCTGACCTCATCTAGTTTTAAAAAATATGATCGACGTGAAAAGTATTTGTACAACCCTACTTAGGACGATTTCGACCAAAATTTTATACCTAGTATATGCCTTATCCAGAGAATTAATTTTAAATTTTTGACAGTTTTTCCATACAAAAACTGTGACGTCAGACGTCAATTTTATTCCGCGGATAAAATATATCTGACTTTGGTTATATCAGACTTTACAGAAATAAAATAATCATTATCATTTATCATATTTATTTTTGTATTAAATAGCGTGAAGGCCCAGTGTTGCAGGCCTCGCCTCTCATACACGAGGTTGTAGGTTCTAATCCGGGAAAGTTACCAATGTGACTTTTCAATTCATTATGTAGGTACTTTTGGAGTTTACCTTAGGCCTCGTTTACGGAGACGCGGGGCGTAGGTCGTGCATCGTTGGGCAGCGCGGTCCGCACTAGAGTCAAACATATGTCGTAGCATGAGAGCGAGAGAGATGCGAGACGCCACGCCGCTCGCGACGCGCGTCTCCCCGCGTCTCCGTAAATGAGGCCTTAGACATTACTGACGTTGGTGAAAGAAAACATCAAAATCAAAATCAAAAGTCATTTATTTAAACTAGGCTGAGAATCAGCACTTTTCGAACGTCAAAATTACATAAGACAGTCCCCCAAAACGCCCGCCCTTCACCACTTCTTAGTGCTTTAGCTGAGGAGAAGAAGCGCAACAAACTCCCCAGCAGCACGGCTGTCTGTTCAGTTAAAAAATAAAAAAAACATATATATATTCAGGTCAGAAGTGGTATAAGTTTAAAGAAAACCACGTGGGAGGTTAACCTAACATTTATTTCTTTACAACAATTTTATTTAAAGTACAAAAATCTAATTGAAACAAAATAACACCGAACACAATAAATGGATGAAAAATAGCACTCAAAGAAATGGCTCACGTGACCTACGTGGAGACGACCGTATCTACAACCAGCAGCGACCCGACTACTCAGCGGCTACGAAGTAAAAAGGGGCACAATATAGGGGTGATCGGGTTGCCAGCTTATAATATTATATTCTATACAACACTGCGCAAAATAATACATCTAAGTACATTATGCAACACAAACATTGAATTAAATTTAATCATTTGCTTTATGTCAGCTAGCACACGCCAATATACCAAAAAAAAAAGAATAAAAGAAAATAAAATCGAAATCTATACTCAAGCAGAAACAAAATACAAAACTAAAAACGTAAGCAGAACTTTATACCTAAATAAAAGCCTCCAGTAATAAAGGGCGTGCTCACTTACATATAGCCGTACATGTAGTCGTAACTCGAAGTCACAGATGATAAACTAGGTCCATCGAAGTAAAATAAACAACGAGTTAAATTACTAATAACAAAACAAAACCAAGGTCAGCAAGACGACCTGTCACCGCAAGCAGCACCCGTTCACGAGCATAACGCAAAGATCAGCCATTACCCCCTCGCCATATTTGAGGGAAGGAGACAACCCGAGACACACAGACATCGTGAGGCAACCTGGACTTATAGTTAATATAAGTCTGAAATTGCAAACCCGTCTTGAGCAAGCGTGGTGATCAATGCTCGTGCCTTCTCTATATGAGAAGAGGCCTTTTGCCCTGCAGTGGGAAAATAATAGGCTGATATTATATTATTATTATTAGTGAAATACCAACAAAGGTTTAACCAACAATGTATACGAATTTATACAGTTATACACCTCGCTGACCAGAAATTCATATGATGCAAATATGCAGTTTGTTGGCGTTTCGGGGCACCTTAATGGCTGGTTTACTTTAATAGATAACGCATATGATATAGAACTGCTTGTGAAGAGAACGGCGACCCTTACAAAGGTAGGTAGGGGAAAAGCTTGGAGGATGATTCAGCGTATGTAGGTAGACTAGGTACTACGAGAGAGTTAGGGTTAAAGGCAGATACAAAAGTGGAGGATTTCGAGTGAAAAAGTCGGTCAACTACGTGTCGGACCACGCACAATGAAGGGTTCCGTAGTTGGGATGAAATTATCCCAAGAACAAACTTAACATTGTAGTTGAAAAACATGTTCGCCCACACATTCCAACTGCAAATGTAAGCTTGTACGCACAATATTGAGAGATTTACCATGTTATTTTAAGACCATAGACTTCTTATAGGTTTTCCTGTAATATATAGGTACTAGTATCAGTAATTTTTTCAAAATTTTAGGCTTAAAGTATTGTAGTTTAGGAGATAAGGGGGGAAAGGTCAATTTTCGTCTATTTTCTTAAATAACTTTAAAACAATATATTTTAAAATTATATTAAAAAATCTACAATTTTGAGACCCTCACAAGCCCTTTCATTTGATATGTCACACGGTACAATTTGCAAAACATTTTTTTAATTTTCTTATTTGCCCCCAAAAGTGACCTTCATTTTTAAAATTCCTTTATTTATGTTACACGTCCGTGTTTGAGTCATAAAAATGTTTATATGTACCAAATTTCAACCTAATCGGTCTGCTAGATACGGTGAAAATTCGCTGTGACAGACGGACAGACAGACAGACACACGAGTGATCCTATAAGGGTTCTGTTTTTTTTTTTCCTTTTAAGGTACGGAACCCTTAAAAAGATTTAAATTCAATTATGTACTTATATTTTTACTATAGATCGCGTAGGTTGTATGCCAGTATGGTAAGAAGCATTTCTGTCAAATTCTAAAATGACAGTAAAGTCGTCCTTGAATATTTTTATTTTTTATTTTTAGCCTGTATTGTCGCACTGCGGTGCAAAGACGGATTCCTCCATTCCACTCCTCTCTATCTTGAACTAGTGTGGACTTATCCTGTCTGTTGAATAATTTAAATAAACTAGCAGCGACAACATTAGAAAAAATTCACAAAAGAATTCAGTCGATGATTTACACTATACTTTACAGAGACAATGCATATTCAACAGACTGCTACTAAAAATAAAATTCACACTTAATGCAGCACACCTGCGGCTTAAAAATCACACCATCAAGATAAACTTCATATAAAAATTCATAACAACTCATGCATAATAAACTTTTAGAATATATTTTCATGAAAATTACGTAAGTTTTTCATTTAAAAAAAAAACTACAAAAGTTTGTATGCAAAACGCACAGCCCCCGTTTATGACATCACTGGTTTAATAAAAATAATTTATCGTTCAGACTCAACACTGACTTTGCATTTGCCCCAACCAGAATAAGCACAGCAGAATTTAAGATATACGGCCCTATTCTAGCTATTATGGTGAAGCTGAAATATTTCTTCCTCGTTTAAGTGAAATGTGTGATTATTTTGGGTGGATTTTGTTATGCATGATAAATGGAGTTGTGATTTACTATTCTGTTATACTTCTGTTTCTTATTTTATTTTACAATAAGGGCAAATTTTTCAATAGTCAGATGACTTTTATCTGAAGAATAAATTTGATAGTTTGACATATTTTCTATAGAAAAGCTGTCAAACAGACATATATTCCATAAATAAAAGTTATCTGAATATTAAAATATTAGCTCTTAAAAGTACAATTTTCTTCTAGCGAACCAGCTACTAGAGACCAGCAGCGGCCAGTTAAATAAGACTACCTACAATCTGTCAGTTAATTAAAATCATCATTTTTGACCGGGTGCTGGTATTTTTTATTATTTTCTAATGTACTTTTTTCAGAAGAAATTCTACTTCGCATGCGCCTTCTCAAATTCTCAACGTCTTTGGTATACGGTATGGAACTCACATGTATGCAATAAATGAAAACACCTTCCTGTTATCGCCTTTGCTGACGATATACAAAAAAATGAACGAAATCGGTCCAGTAATTGGGTCAAAAAGCAGAGTTTTAATTTTGAGCAAATTTAAACACTCCGTAGCATTCTACTCTTTGACCTAGTGATCCATTGATCACTGTGTGCAAACAAAAAGAAAACATGTTCGGCGAACAATTACCTTTTTAATTTACGGTTTTTAATTTAATATTTAAGTTTGCTATACTTCTGTGGACTAGTATTACTTGTAGTTCTATTTATTGTATTGTACCTATATGTCAGTTTTATACCTTATAGTTACATTATGCGATCACACTTTGTATTTGAAAAGTGAAAACCCTAAAACGAGATCCGTCACCAACACAAACACCAAAATCAAGAAACTAGGATACGTAGCCTAAAAAAACTGATTGACTGAGCGAGTAGAAATAATATATCAACTTGTCAACAATTAACTCTAAACTCCTAAACGCTGTACCAGAATAGGATCACATTAGGGATGCCGGACACAACCTGCAAATAGAACTTGAGAGAACATGTCGTAAAGATGCACAACAGTTCGGGGACGGGATTACTACGGGACGTGGCACAGCCCTGGCCTATAGTGGGACAATCACAGATGCAGGCCGAAACTTGGGGGCTATTGCAACTTGACTGTATCTAGTCGAGTAAACTTGCACTCTAAAGTGTATTAATATTCAACCAGTGTGTGCTGTACCTAAAAATATACATGAACTTGCGGTTGCAGTTGCGAAATTTGTGGGCTGTGCGTGAATGTTTGAAATGTGTTTGTATGAATAAGTTAAAACTAACCCCAACGTTACTAACCGCACCCAAATTTCAGGTTGTGACGTATTGTTAAAAATAATTTTGTGTACGTTCTAGTCATTTTCGGCAAACAGTCTTTTCCCACATGTGCTATTAACCTTTGGTATGCGGAAGCACCGATCAGAGCTATACTGATCGAGTAGATTTTTTATTTACTAACACTAGTTTCATAACTTTTTCTGTACTAACATTCTATGGATTCTGTTGGGTCTCAAATAAAAAGTTTTTGTTTTTTTTTATATACTCGTTATCTGCTTAAGCACTGATCAGTGCTAAAGTCACCTTCGAAACTTTTACACGATTTTAGTATTAAATGCTTTATAATAAGGTGAAAATCGTATTGTGTATCGCAAACAAACCAATATTTTCTTTCTTTCTTTTCTCTTTCGTATTGTTTATCTATTCCCGGCGAATGCAGACGACGGGTACAGTTTCGCGACCCCTTCCCGCATACCAAAGGTTAAGGTAGAAACGCAATGGTAGCCCACAAAATTCAAATTTTCTTATGTTTTTGACGTGAAATCGTCTTTCGCTCGGTGTACTACGGTGTTATTCTATGAAAATCTCACCGTGAAAACTTAGGTGAAGTGAGCTGTCAATAGTATCAATTCCTAGCATCAGGTGGAATGACAGCTCACGTTAAGCTCACTTCACCTAAGTGTTCTCGGTGAGATTTTTACAAAATCGGCTGGTAGTAAGTTCAATATTTCTAACCCACAAAAACATGTAAGATTTCAACCGCTAATAACTACGAGACTTTAAATGCTAGAGTAATGGTTGAGCATTCAAAAGATAAGTCGAATATATAACAATTTTAGGGGCGAATATAATATGCCTATGAAGTAACACTACGAATGCACGTGCATGCGCGCGACCCTCTACTTTTACTATGTGTCGAAATATCAATTCGTATAGCGCAAAAACGTGTTTAGCTAGATCAGTTATCCTGGTGACTTTGTCAACAGTTGACAAAGCGCTACCAGGACCTAAAGAAAAACAACAGAAATATTGGCTAAAATAGGCTTAAAAATTAATATGTTCCCCCGGTGGCGTCTTGCGAGCGCGGTCGTGTACGCTAGTGCATTATCGATTTATCTAAAAATTGAAAGTGAAAACTTGCCATTGGTTACCAGTACTGTTTTGTGATTCCTGCTTGCACCTACGAGTGATAAATGTCTTTGACCCGCCCACTGGGCGGAGCGTGAAAGGGATAAACATATAATCGACAGTCATCTTCAAATCCGAGCTACGATAAGTGAAAGGCGAAGAGGCGAGCTCAAGGTCATTCCGTCAAACAAGTAGATGATTCAAGCGAAGATATACCTACATGCTGCGCGAGCGCTCCTGTCACGTACTTACACCGTGCGTCCTGCTACTGAGTCACCACTGTTTATGCACATACATATTAATTGCTGCGGGGACGCATTCTCAAGTCTATAACATCCTATCAGAATGTCATTCTCTTCTATAAAACGCACTCCACCTACAAAAACACCGAATACAAAGCCAATACCTCATCACAACTCTGAACCCGACCTTCTGTCACCTATGTCGGACCAGGAAACACATCATGTCACCTTACGCAACAAGCAAAAACATGACTTCGAACAAATTGCGGATTTTAAAACAATTCGGGATGATATTATGTCCTCGCTGAAAACGCTGAGACAAGAACAAGATGAGAAATTTACATTATTGCAAAATAATCTAGACGCCATAAAATTCCAAAACGCAGAACTACAGAGCTCCTTGGAAAAAATGAGCAATTTCTACGATGACTTGATGGTAAAGGTGGTTCAACTAGAAAATACAAGGAAGAGTGACTTGGAATACATAAACTTGCTGGAAGACAGAGTTGAGAGTCTAGAAAGGAGTGCAAAGGCTTCCAGTTTGGAAATACGTAATGTCCCGAAAAAACCCGGAGAAACCAAGGAGGACCTGATGAATATAGTGAAGTCTATTGGTGTGGCAATGAATACCCAAATTCAATCGCACGATGTGAGGGATGTTTACAGGCTGAATAACAACAAAAATCCTCAACTAAATGGTCCAATAACGGCCGAATTCACCAGTGTCATCACAAAGGATGCTCTACTCACTACCATCAAGAAACACAACAGAGTAAACAGGGATAACAAACTAAATACTTCCCATATAAACATGACTGGCACATCACCAATCTACATATCTGAAAGCCTTACTACTAAGGCTAAAAAGCTATTCTACCAGGCACGGGAGTTCACCAAAGCAAATGGCTACGCTTACAGATGGACTGCTCAAGGTAAAATCTTTATTAAAAAGAAAGAAGGCGATCCGGCAAAGAGAATTACTCATGAATCTGATTTCGAAAATCTGAAAAATCATGTTATAATATGACTGAATACACTTATAATTTTGCAAAATCGAACCATTATCAATGCTAAGCTTTCATGTTTTGCAAGTACTACTTATATTGTGTTTTGCTACCATACCTGTTTTTTTAATTTTTACATATTAGTTTTATATTATTATTTAGAAGTAAACTTTTGTTTTGTTTTATTGCGCGCACATTACACGTACAAGCATACACACAACCACACTGTATTCAAATCACAACATATACAAACAAACACACACAGACATTACACACATCATGAAGTTTCTAAACAATATTTTTTTCTCCACTTTATAACCTTTTTTACAAACATAGCTGTATATACCTTATCGCGACTATTATCGCACAACCGATTTGTAGGTATTGGGATATTGGCCTACATGCGTCTGACTCACAATTAACTAAGTTACCGGTTTGTTGTTTTATTACATCACTAAGTACCGTTAATGTTACGAGTATTTATGTTGAAATCGCTTGCAGCGTAAACTCCCGTGTTTTAGCTGGTATTATGCAACGATGTTATATGGATATTCAGGGAGTGAGTTTTTGTCGAGATTACTGGCAGATTTGTATAATTATCTTGTGTGCAGTTGCATTCTCGTCTAGTGAATTTGATCGAGAATCTCGATTAGTTGAGTGTTGTTACAATATGTATTTTAGTACATTTTATAAATCTTCCATGAGGTCACCATGCCATATATTTTCAATTCGATCGTAGCAATAATTGTGTTGCGGCGGAGATTGATACAACAGGACAGGTCGAGTGTCTATCCGTAACTAGCACCAGCAGCTGCTCTCAACTTATCAACTATGATGCAAACATAGCTTCGCTTACAATTATTTGCATAAACATTAGAAGTATAAACTGTAATCTTGATCACTTCTTAGCCTTTATTTCCGCTTTGAATTTCTCTGTTGATATTATTGTTTTGACAGAATGTTGGACTAACGACGATAACTTGCCTCCTGATTTACAGGGATATCACAAATATTGGACAAAGGTTAGTCTAAACCAAAATGACGGAGTGGTCGTTTACGTTCGCAGCGTTCTTGATGTATGTGTTTCTGAGCCTGAGTTTTTAGAGGGAAATTGTCTCACGATTACTATGAAGCCGGAGTATACAATAATTTGTACCTACCGCCCTCCATGTTTTAAAGATACAAGTACCTACCTAGAATCGCTCAATACAGTTTTAGCTAATGTACGTTCCCAAAATATTATCATGACAGGGGATATGAATATTGATACTCTGCCTGAAATTCTGTCCAGGTCGGCACAAGAATATTTAAACTTAGTGGCCTTATATGGGTTAATGAAGGGTATAACTAAGCCTACGCGAATTAATACATGTATAGACCACTTTATGGTAAAATGCAGCTCAAAATGGAAAACCGTTGTATTTCAACAGCAATTAACGGACCATTCACCCATTTTACTTTACGTTAGCAAACCAAAAATTAGAAAAAAAAAGTACGGTGTTAAGTAAAATTAAAACCGATTACTATAATATCAAGGTGGACCTAAATAACATATCTTGGCTTGAGCTTTACAATAATACTGATGTTAATATTGTTTCGGAAATAATAATGAATAAATTAACAAACACAATAATGCTTAACACTAAGACTGTGAAAATTCCGAACCGTCACAGGCCAATTAAACCCTGGATTACAAAAGGGGTAGTTAAATGCATTAGGAGAAAAGATACCCTTCACAAAAGGGCTGCTAAGTCACCAAATGATGCACAAAAACAACAAAAATATTTGAAATATAGGAATCTCTGTAATTCTATTGTAAAAACACTAAAACACAAATACTATCAGGAGAAGTTACACAAAAGTGACGGTAATGTAAAAGAAACTTGGAAAGTTTTAAAAGAAGTTTGTGATATGAAACGCATTAACGAACCATCGGAAGAATTACTAGGGATTGATGACACTCCAATTAAATCACTTGACAGGGTGAATAAGTACTTTACATCAATTGGTGGTACCTTAGCTAATGACTTGTTAAATAGAATGAACGCATGTGAGCATGAACTGGCACGGCGGGCTAAAATTGATAAAGCACCAATGCATTCAATTTCGATGATGCCAACGGATCCGTACGAGGTTAGAGATGTTGTTTTGGGACTGAAATCGCACAGTGCACCCGGATGGGACAAGATTACTGCAGAAATATTAAAACAAAATATTGCATCGCTCGCCCCACCTATTACTTTCTTGTGTAACCTTAGTCTGGAAACAGGTGTCTTTCCGGCCATATTCAAGCGGGCTGTGGTGTGTCCGATATTTAAAGCTGGAGATAAAACTGAACCATCGAACTACCGTCCTATCTCTCTTCTATCAACGTTATCCAAAATACTTGAAAAAATTGTCAATAAAAGAGTAATGAACTATTTAGAGAAAAATGGCATGCTTAATAATAATCAATTTGGTTTTAGATCAAAGCAGTCGACTGAAGATGCAGTCTTAACACTTTCGTCAAAATTGACGTCTTATCTGGATGGGGGTGACAGGTGCTTGGGAGTCTTTTTGGATCTCCAAAAGGCCTTCGACACGGTGTCTATCCCTATCCTTATGACTCGGTTGGAGAACGTGGGTATTAGAGGTGTAGCACTGGAATGGTTCAGGGATTACTTGTCGGACAGATCACAGTCAGTTAGAGTAGCAGGGAGTGAAAGTATGAGGTCTGGCTGCAATTATGGTGTTCCCCAAGGTAGCACGCTCGGTCCCACATTATTCCTCATCTACATCAATGAACTAGGTAATATAGCTGCCCTCTCTAGCCTTGACCTGCTCATGTTCGCAGATGACACCGTCTTGGTCTTTCATGGACATACTTGGAAGGAAACTTTTGAGAAGGCCGAAAATGGACTAGCACGGGTTACCTCCTGGTTAGAGGACAGCCTTCTGTCTTTGAATACAAACAAAACCAAATATGTTTGTTTTAGTAAGACGAAAGTGAGCAAACCTACAGCTGAGTTTGGTCTTAAGATGCATTCCTACCCCTGCAACCGAGCTTTAAACCGCCCCAACTGTGACTGTTCAGCACTTTCCAGAGTGGCTTCTATAAAATATCTTGGGGTCATAATAGATGAACACCTTAATTGGAAAGGGCATGTGGTAGCTACTGCAGCTAGGATTAGGAAAATGATATATATTTTCAAAAAGCTGCGCAATGTCGCAGAAAAAGCGCTGTTACTTCGTACGTATCAAGCGTTATGTGAATGTATAGTTAGATACTGCATTTGCGCGTGGGGTGGTTCAAACAAGACATTTCTTATGGAAGCAGAAAGGGCACAGCGGGCAGTGTTAAAAGTGCTAATGCATTTACCGTTCAGGCATCCAACACTCGATGTTTATGAAAAGGCGGGTGTACTCACTGTAAGGAAATTATTTGTTTACGAAATTCTACGTAGATACCACAAAAAGTATGTGCCCACACTACCTGTGTCAACTAAGCGAGTTGAACGCTGTCCTGTTCCTCGCCAAAGAACAGCTTTTGGACAAAAGCACTTTAACTTCATTGCCCCCAATGTGTATAACAAATGCAATAAAATTAATTCCATACGTAAATTAAGCAACAATAACTTTAAGGAAGTTATCTTCATCTGGCTGAAGTCCCTTGACTACGACGCGGTAGAGAATCTATTGACTGTAGTGACTTAAATTAAATTACATAAAATAGTAATAAATACCATCACCCTAATTGCGTAACACAAATTCAAATTCGATTCGTCTTGAACCAAATTGCTAATCCGCTACTTCAGGCAAGCCAACTCACATATACACAAACACAGCTCACACACCCACACACACACACACACGCACTCACACACACACATACACACACACACAACACACACACTTAAATACACTCGCGCACACACACACAAATATACCCTAGCGCAAAAATAGAAATTTGAACCGTTAATACTAATTTTTGTAATCCCTAATTTTATTTTAATTTCATACTTTTACTTTTTTTTTTTTTTTGTTCAATTATTTTTGTACTTTACATTTTTTTTATTCATTTTGATTTAAAACGGTGTCTTTTTTTTTTCTTTTTATGTTACATAAAACTTTAAGTGTGTTCTTTTTATTACGGGAGGACCCTGGCTCCTGCAACACAGTTTTAACTAGTGCAGGAGTCAGAGAATTCCATATTCTGGTGTACAATCAGTTTTATGACAATAAATAATATGAAGTTGACAATAGCAAAATAATGTCAGATGTCGTCTCATATCAGCCGCAAATCTGCTCAGAAATGAAGAATATTATAATAGGCGAAATAGAAGAAAGAAAGAAAGAAAGAAAGAAAGAAAGAAAAATATTTTATTTGGGACACGCACAGGAAATACAAACAGTAAAAAAGAGCATAGTAAACTAACAAAATTAACATTAAAAAAATAAATACAAAATATAACAATTAAAAATACCTGTGCGAGGCCAAAAAGGCCAAAATCTTACTTTATAAACAAATGCAGTGAGCCTACTAAGTCTAGTGGCGAGCAAATACAATGGCTACGGCAGTATCGGAAACCGTAGTCAAATTTCAATAATGTTTTCACAAAAACAAACGGCGCGGACTCGAACTGCGCCTACTAAACTTTTTTACAATAGAATTTTTCTAAAATGTCACGATTTCTGAAATCATCAATGACGTATTATAAATAGACGCGTCATACAATACACGAACATTAGTGCACTCAAAAACAGCGTATGCCATGAATGTAGCTACATACCAGTACATACAATCATACAGTGTGCGAAGAAAAGGGAAGACCTATACCGATACCTGTTGTTAGAAAGAGATGAACATACATAATTAGTTAAGTCACTAGCTGCTGCATGTTCATCGGCGCGCGCACGTGGATCGCAGCTGTCAGAGGAATTTGGGGCATAGTGAACACTCTATTTTACTCGTGTTTACAAAGTTTAAACATTAGGATTTTTGAACCAATAATAAAAATTAGAACTGTAGTACTTACCTAATTAAAATAATAAAACAAGACATATTGTGACCACAAACTATAAATTATTATACCCGCGCGAAGCCGGGGCGAAATTGTTAGTACATAATATAAATGTGAAAGCAGGTATGTATGTTTGGATGTTTACTCAAATAGGCTTTCAAAATCAAAATCGAAACAAAATATTGTTATTGTTAATTTAATTTCCTTCGTAGGTCTAAACGTAAGACATTCGTATCGGACACCATAATGATGTAATATTCGTAAAAGTCGTATATTTCATGAGGGGAATAAAACTATCAATAGGTTTTGTTAGTTTTTCCTTTTTATTAAAATAGAAAACATAAGTTGTCATATTCATTCCTTTGAGTCCTAATTAACCTTAGCCACTTTTCCCTCATCAGTCCGTCTTTAGGCAATCTAGAATAAAAGAAAAACGATAAGTAAATCACAACATGTGTAATTAATATGAAGGATTAGATGACATGATTTTATATCAAACAATATGATAATATTAACAAAAAAGTCTGTATTAAAAATAACGCTGCCATAATGGCCCCCAGCTCTCCTAGTCACGTGGCCACTCGCGGAAAATGGCGGAAAAATGGCAATATAAGTACAAAACAAAAAACATGTTTTTACAATAAAAAAAATACAATACTTACGCATGAAATGAGACGTTTTTTCTTTCACAGTAATTGTATAATTTATACATCGTCTTTAAACACAAGAAGGCAGGCAGGTCTTTAAACACAAATAATTGCTGGAAATTGCGAGTGACAATGACGTGTGGCCGCGACACGGGATGGTCTGTGACTATTTCAACTCGTGGCAATTACCTCCTTTTTACTTTGCCAATATTGAACACGGGTGACGCATCTATCATTGGAAATCATGATATTTTAGAACAAATCTAATTTAGAGAGATGTATTGATGATTCTTATGGTTATGTACCTAAATACATATTTTTTATTGTCGCGAATCATCATTATTTTGATCAACATACAACATGACACTGAACTACAAATTGCAAAAAACGTAAGAACTTTTAAATTTCTCGGGCTACCATTGCGCATTATACTAATAAAACCGCTGTGATTAATTACATGGACCTTTCCTTAGATCTTTAGTTCTTCAGGTGTCCATGAAACCCTTATGTCTAGTGCCCATTGCTGACTAACGCAGTGTGGGTATGGGTATTGTAATCTCGGCATTATTACAGTTACTATTAAGTACATAATTGTAAAACATTTATAAAATTTACCTCCAGTTATATTTACCAGACAAAATTCGCCTTCCAATTCTTTGCGATTCACATTACGCAAATAAGAAAATCCCAAAACCCATGAATATCGAGAGAAAAATAATAAAATTGGGTCACTTCACTCCATTAACGTGCAGAAATCAATAACATAAGGTAAATACGGGAAGGCTTTCAGTCGACGACGTAATTGCTGTGTATAACCTTAACGACGAAGGAATAACAGAAGGTATACTTGCATGATCACAAGGTCACATATACGAAGACCCTTCTGGAATAGTTAGCACGTCACTATTGTCTCGTGGTAGTTACAGCGATATTTTTAGAACCGCAAAACAAACCCTTCGTTAATGAAGTAGTTTTAACAAGAGCCCCGTGTGACCCTTAAAATTTATTCACAGGATGATCATGAATACTGTAAGGTGATTTGTAATAGCAATTAAATCAAGGAATCGTTAGAATCGATATGATGAGTGAGTAATATTCGGCGAGCGCGGCGATTTTAATCTTGATAGACGTACTGTGCGGACGTGTGCTGGCTGTATTTTGCTTTGTAACATTCGTTGTGCAATAGTATAGTTGTAAAACATAGTGACCTGAGTTTCACTACAATACTGTCATCGGTAAGCTATAGGGTATATGGACCACGTGGTAACAAACCCAGTATAAGCTAGCATGAAATTCTATTGAAACTCCGTACTATGCAAGGCAAGCTCAAGTGACCAGTCATTCCATTGACGTGCGGTCAACTGTACAATAATTGGTAGATACTATCGACGAAACGGATGCCTTTACATCTTAAAGTTTATTTTTGTATACACTGTTTCACCCTCCTCCTATGGTCACGTTTGCCCTACAATTGCAGCCTGCAAGCAATTTTTTTTTTTTTTGAAATTGTAACCTGGCGTTTGCTGCTTCATTAGCCTACCCCCATTTTGAAATCAGCTTTGAGTCACCGACGACCATCGACTGACGACCAAACAAAATGCTGAAAGCTCTATATTGTTATCTCTATCGCACACTTATTATTAGGTATGGTGGATATTCTGCCTTCTCTACTAACATCGCATGTATGCGCCCTCAGCTAAAAGGCATTACGTTAAAAGTCATCGCTTTTCTCATGTGAAGGCGTGGGAGCGGATATAAAGGATTTTTTTTTTAATATCTACCATATAAGGCGCGGCCTTGGAGTGAAGCAATGGATAGAAACGCGATGCCATAATGATGTTTGGCATAGAAGGTGTGCATTATATGGCCTGATTCTCAAAGAGAAGATCGATTAAAAAAGGAAATGTAAAATTGTGTATTTTTTTGCAAGATGCCACCTTTTTCGGTCATTCGTGTCTCTCAAGAACTGCCTGGAAAATATTAAGGGAAATAATTAACGTACATAACGCACAATGGTATCGTAGCGGGGTTCGGAGCATTCGTATGGCCAAACGGATCATATCCCTTCCTCTGTCGACGCCATTTTGCGAAATCCGCGCATCTGTTTCACTTATTTTATCTGACATTGGCTGACCTCGTGCATTAACGGCACGCGTGATTAAAATGACGATATCTCTAAAGTTTTCTATGGGAGCTGTACATAAAACTTATGTAATAGTTTTTTCTCATAAAAATAGCTAATTTTGAGGAAAGTTTTGCGATTTTTTTGTATCGAGACAAATTGTGTCAATCTTAATAATTATACTAATGAAAATCTTAAATATTTGTATTAACGAAAAAGAATAAGGCAAATTTGTAGTTTCGGACGACAAAAGTTGATATTGCGTGCATCCGAAATGCGTCAAAACATCTCCTTTGGGACCCATTTCGAACCCCATAGGTTCACAACTACTGTAAGTCGTGGTCGTCATTGGATGAAGGTTTTTTTACATTTATGTATATTTGATATACCTACGTTTATATACGTAAGTGCTAAATTCAAGTAGATACTTTTGATAAACTCAGAGATTTAGGGCCGGTTTTTTGATCCGTAGTTAACCAATGGTTATGCAATTAACTTTTTTGTATAGTAATTAAATTGTGAATCCGTAATTGGCTGTAATACTAGTAAAATAAGTGTGTTAAGGTATTTTTAAGAGCTGTGGATTCTGTGATTAATAAATAAATAAATTAATTTAAACATAGTAACTAATGGTTGAATTTTAGCTAAATGTGAAGGGCTAAACATGAATAAGTTATGCCCTTAGTTACTATTTTTTAATATGAATGAGACAAAATGAATACATTCATGTTTAGCCTTTCACATTTAGCCAAAAGTCAATCATTACTTACTATGTTTAACCATTGGTTGAGTTAAATGAGGATCAAAAAACCGGACCTTAATTGCTACATTTCCAGAGCAGTAAAGCGTACTTACACAAAATACCAACACCCACTTAACTAGTAGGTACTGATACAATTTTCGGTATTATCAGCTTTACTGTTACCTTTATGACTGGGCTGATCTTTTTCAAATCCAAAAGAAACACAAGCAAAATTACAATTTCTCTTAAATAATTCTAAAACAACAAATTAAAATACTCCATAAGATCTATAATCGGATAAACAGCTATCCAGAGCGTTACAACGTACATCCAACACAACAACGATATTCGAGTTATGATACACTGTGCACTACAGTGTCTACAGTACATATTTAATGTACAGGAAATATTAAAGGAACCACAAACGAAATGTTCATATCTACACTACGTTTTCCAGCTACAAACACTGTGGTTGACGGGTTTGAATTTTGTAGCGTATTTTTGAACAGTTTTGTACTGGATGAAAACTGGGAATGGTTTATGAAAACGGACGAAAACAAAATTTTATTTCTTTAAGTCTTTTACAGAAAATACTAGAAAGAGTACAAATGGTCTACATAATTATGGAAATCCAATAAAACCCAAATTGCCAAATATTTTTAAATACTAGTAGTTCTGCGAACTGTAGACCTCGCGAGCACAAACTTTTTGCAACAATTAGTATACCAATAAAATTAATTACCACTGTTTTTTTCTTTTTTCATCAGATTTTCACCAATTTTTTAAGAGTCCAACAACTTAAAGTTCACCTCCTTTCAAATAAAAAAAGAAACATCGAAATCGGATATCAAAAGGCGGAGATATCCATTAGCTCCCTTTTTGGATGAAGTGCCCCTCCAATCCAAAATCCCCGACGACAAAAATAAATATCTTATAATATGTATTTATGCATTTTACTGGGTGTACATAAATAATAAAATAAATAAAACCTGTGTACCAAGTTTCGTCCAGATCGGTTGTAAAACAGTAGTAGAGGAGTAGTACCAAACTGACAGACGTAAGCATTTTTTTTTCAGATTTGAAGCAGAGACGCTTAACTCGCTACTGTCGCTCGGTCAATTATTTAACCCATTAGTTCAGTATATGTACCCATATTCAAGATACGAACATAATAATTCAGCAAGTTGTTCTTGGTATCTACTACAAAGTGCTAACGAAAATAGGGCAGAGCTTTCACTAGACTCTTGAAAATTGTTGGTCATTATAGTGTCCATAACATATGGAAGAGCAAACATGTAATCATACGTTATTAGTGATTGCGACGTCCCACGATCGGTTCCCAGTACCTACTTATTTAGTTGCTCCATAAGTGCAATGGAAATGTGGTTTTCATATCAACAGAAAAACGCTTATTGGAAAACCAAAGTAATAATAATAATACTTAATTCCAGTAAGGTGCTGGTAGGAATCTTGACCGTACTTCCGTGATAGTCCTGATAGCCGTGGACTACCTCTCCACTCCTCAAGCACCTCAGGAAGTATTGCCTCCTTGTCGCTATGTCACTATGTGCTAGCAACCGCTTCCGGGGGCCCATTATTGAGTGTGCGAGTCAACTCCTGCCATTTTATCCGTGTATAATTATATAACATTGGTGAGGCGGGGGACATTGTTCTTCCATATGTTAAGTTACCCAATCCACTTTAGCCACCCATTTTTTTTTGTGGATAGGAAATCATCGAATAACTTCTCCCGCTCTAGGTCGAGCGGGAGGGCGTGTTAGACTTCTGCTGACTAAAAACCACCCGTGTTCCTTCAGTTGCCTGTGCCAAGGCCACGATAACTTTTTCGAACAAGCCGCAACCCTGGCGGGCATCGGCCCTAGCGAACCCCTTCAGCTAGTGCTGACATCTCTTTGAGGCGCGCGTGGAACACAACGCGCCGTCGACCCGGGCCTGGTCTTTATTTGTTTCCACGTTCTGAAATAGACCTGCACCAACCGGGGGTTGTCCTTGGTTGCACTTGCATTGTGCATATAGGGATAATAGCCGGTGGGTGCCTCCTCATTATTTAAAATTGTCTAAGGGGCCTCTGCGAGTTGGCTTTGGCCCCTCGCACGCCTTCCAAACCATCCTTGGATGCATCACAATGAATCGTTATATCTAACTTGCTATTAAAATTTTGAAATACTGGTGCTTGACTAAGGGCGCGTTCCCTCTATGTCGTGACGATAGATTTTCGTGTCGTTTAAAGCGTTGTGGCTTGTGTATTTAAATGGAGGTATTCACATAATGTCGTGTCATGTCGTAACTACAGTTAATCCTGTCGTCCTATAGGATTAACTGTCGTCACGACATAGTGGGTACGCGCCCTATTGCTACTATTAATACTACTAAATGATTTTTCATGAACTTGTGTCCATAACCATTCAATATCTTTTTTGAGTAGCGATTGCAACGGTGCTGCCATTTCGGTTAACCCTGGTACAAACCTACGCAAGTAATTTATCATCCCTAATATTATTTGCAATTATTTTTTATTGTTTGGACTTTTGAGCTCAATAATGGCTTTTATTCGATGTGAATTTATTTTCATACCATTTTTAGAAAAAATGTGTCCAAAGTATTTAACTTCTTCAAGTTTAAAATGAAATTTTCTTCTATTGAATATAACATTACAATTCTTAACTCGTTCTAAAACTTGTGTTTATATTTTATCATGTTCCTCATCACTGTTTGCACATATTAGTAAATCATCGCAGTATATTACTTACCCTGGAATATCTCCAAAGGTATTCTCACTATATTTTTGAAAAATTTCAGAACCAATGGATAGACGAAATGGCAATCGTAAAAATCTATAGCAACCGAATGGACTACTAAACGTACAGAGCTTTTTGATGCCTCCGTCAATTTAATATTATAAAAACCATCACAGGTCAAGTACTCAAAATATAGATTTATTATACAACTTTCTTTTTTTGTGTTGGTATTAAATGATAATTTCTAATTTTAATGATAATTTCTCTTTAGGATCAAGACATAACTTCAAAATTTTATCTGCTTTCTCTATTATTACCAGATTGCTTACGAAACTGTTAGGCTATTCCATTTCCTCAATAATCTGCTGATCCTCCAAGTTCCGCAGCTTTGCAGCAAGTCTCTCCTGCAGAGCATGCGGGGTTCTTCTTGGAGGTCTAACTACTGGTATGACTCCGGGCTGGGTGTGTAGCTCCAGCGGAGTTTCAAACTGCCCGACACCCAGAAAAGTTCACCATATTTCTTAATAATCATGTCTTTGCTTTTAATGCTATTCAAATTTCTTAAATTTTCTAAATCTCTTAGTGAGCTTAAGCCCAGGATTGGTTTTGCATTTTCTTTAATAATTACAAACTCTGTGTCATGTATTTTTCCACTTTTATTATGTGTCTTTAAGACAGTTTTACCTACTAGAAATAAATGTGTTCCCCCATAAACCTCTAAAACTATATTTGTCTCAGATCATTTAAGACTGTCATCATCGACAATTTTCTACTTGTACCAGTATCACATTTAAAATCCTCTTTCTTATTTTCTACTCTTTATGTTAGAATCCACTCGTTGTTTCTATTGTTATTATGAGAACCTAAATTATGACACACTTTTGCTAGTCACAAATTGTGCACATTACGTATTATCTGCATCCCTATTTTTGTCTATTTTAAGCTCCCTAATTTCATTTATCAGTTTACAATTTTTTTTAATTATTTGGTTTATTGCAAATGGAGCATTTTTTTCCAAATGCTGGATATTTTCATGGCCCGTGCCATATTCCACATTTTTTACAATTGTAGGAGTCTTTGTTAGAAGCAGTACCCGCTGACTGCTGAGCACTACTAGCTGCTGAGCTCCGGACAATATCCACCAATGCTGTCTGCTGGTGCACCATCTTACTGTGATTATTTGACAATTCTGAAGCTATAAGTTTTTAAACCGACATGGTCACTGACATTATCATTAGAACTTAAAACGGGATATTTACCATGTATTTTGACCATTGATTTGAGTTCGGAAACTCAAACCAATTAATATACATGGTAAATATCCCGTTTTAAGTTCTAATGATAAATCTGAAGCTCTGCATATGTCCAGTTTATTTCTAATAATTTTCTCTGCCTTTTCTGATCTTGAACACATAATACAATACGTCTCTGATCATTCATTTTTCTTGTTCTTCGAAATTGCAATTTTCTATCAGTTTTCTTATTTCCGTGTAAAACAAATCAAAGCTCTCACCTTCTTCCTGATTTCGCTTATGAAAGCTGTAAGTACTTTTAAGTTTATCCTGTTTCGGCTCAAAATAATGATCTAATAGCTTCATGATTTGTTCATATTTAGCCGGTTCCTCTGTCTTTAAATCATTGAAGTACAGCTCCTGTATTTCGTGACCCACGCTGTTAAGGAAAATGGCTGCCTGCCGTGCCTCTGAAAATCTTGAAATTTAATTTGAAATTGTAGTTTAAATTTTACCCATTTAGGTAACAGATCTCCCTGATATGTTGGTCAATATGTATCAGTTTGTATGGGAAATATACAAACTTTCATCACCCCCTGTAGGATTATTTTTGAGAAAAAAGTAGCCTATGTTCTTCCCCATTATACCTTCTATAATCTTGCTAAAGGACTAGGGTAGTTTAGCCGGTTTGCCGGCCACCTCTGGTTTTCGGCCAGTACGTAGTTATTTTAATATAATAAGGAAACTTTATCCTACTCATTTAAAAAAACAACGCCTACTTAATGTAATGGTATAAACCCTACAACTCTTGAATTCTGTAGCTTATTAATTATCTAACTGTGTCGTCAGTGACCCTCCGAAAGTCTTACAGCGCACGCGTGTGTCGAAATCGGTGAAAAAAATAGTGCGCGCATAATTGTTGCAAGGTATGTTACAAAGTTGTTTATCGATTTATAAATTTAAATTATTGTTCTGTGTACGGGAGATAAGTTTAGTTAGTGTTATTTTAATTAAAATGGAAGAAAAATTATGTTATTTACATTTAAATTGAATGGCCGGGAAACTCGATAATGATTTGGGGGACTATCTACTTCTCGGCCGGCCGGCCGGAAACTAGAAGAAAACCATTTACAATTAATTGATTCTTCTGATTATAAATTAGGAATTCTTTAAAAATAAATAATTTGTACACAAAGTAGAACCGCTTCTCATTTGTGTGGTTAGATTTCGGCCGCATGTTTTGAGCTAATTGTGTGGTAATAAAATTTTTTAGTAATTGAATATTTGAGGGCTGAAAACAAGAATTTTAATATTTACCTTTCGGCCTAAGCTAATCGATGTGTCCGAAAACTAATAATTTGCTAACTGATTCTCGGCCAGTAAAAGCTAACGTTATCTAAATGAACTAATTGAATCGAAATCTTCAGTCAGACGAACAATACCGACATAAAGGGACTTCCCCAAAATTTGTCTTATCAGCTAGTTACAAAATTAAGCAAGTTGACCAACGGCCGAAAACTAATCAATTTAAATTTGGTTTTCGGGCATGTTTGAAGGGATGGTCGAAAATCAGTTCAAAAAATCTGATTTTTCGGCCAGGCAAAAAGCAGGTGGCCGAAAATTAGTTAACATAAACTTAATTTTCGGCCGTATTTGAAAGGACGGTCGAAAACCAGATATTTTAAATCTAGTTTTCGGTCATAGAATTAAGAAAATTAAATTGTTTACTTATGTAGTTATAATCTACAAATATTTTAAATAAAAACAAAAAGTCCTTACAATGGTATTCGCATGGGTATTGTAGGATATAATTGTACGCGTTCACAATTTAGTTTTCAATTTACGTGATTTCGTAAAAAGAACTTTAATACCTTCAAATAAAGTGAAGTTTCCGATGCAGTTTTATTATTTTTATGACCTTTTCAATAGTACTAGTCATTCTAAATTCAACTTAATTTATACACAGCTAAAGTTGATATTTGTTTATCTGGAATTAACGTATATTGGAACAACAAGATTTTGCATATACGTAATAAATTATTTTCATTACTAGTTTATTTTTAATTTTTTTAATGGTTTATTAAAACATAAAAAAAAACAATAATATTTAAATATATATATATATATGTGTGTGTAAAGATAAATAAAAGATTTAATCATATTAATTTCATTTTTTAGATGCCTCCTGAGAGGAAGAAACTTAAAAAAAATATTAAAAAAACGAGAACTCATTTTCAATATACCGAAGAGGCGTTAGCTAAAGCTGTTCAGGCCATAAGAATTGAAAAAAAAAGCATTAGAGAAACTTGTCGTCTTTTTGGTGTTCCTCGGTCAACAATCCAAGATCGAATTTCGGGTAGAACTAAAGAACAGCCTCGAAAAGTTGGTCCAGAGCCTATATTAGGCCTTGATGGAGAGAAAAAAGTTGTGGACTGGATTATAGATTTAGCAAAATGTGGTATTCCTGTAAGCAAAGAAGTATTGCTGGAAACAGTTACAAAATTAATAAAAGATATTGGAAAAGAAGATAAGTTTCCAGAAGGGCGACCAGGACAAACATGGTACCAAGGTTTTCTTAGAAGACATCCGGAGATTAGCTTACGTGAACCTGAAAGTATTAATAAAGCCAGGGAAGCGGTAAAAGAGAGCTCAATCAGAAAATGGTTTACAGAGCTTGAATATTTTTTGACTGAAAGAGGAATGGCAGACATCATGAAAGATTCTGACAGAATATTAAACGGTGATGAGACTGGAATTTCACTATGTCCAAAATCAGGTAAAGTCTTAGCCCCGAGAGGTTACAAAAATGTTTACGTTGTTAAAAGAGGCAACGAAAAAGAAACACTTACGGTTTTAATAATGATGACTGCATCGGGGAAAGTATGCCCTCCACTTGTGGTGTTTCCATACGTTAGACCGCCAAAAGCGGTTGTAGAAAACATGCCAGAAGGTTGGATAATAGGAAAATCTGAATCAGGTTGGATGCGTTCAGATGTTTTTTATGAATACATTGCTAACGACTTTAATGACTGGTTAGTGAAGAATAATATAAAGAAACCAGTAATCCTTTTCGTAGATGGGCATAAATCACATATGTCAATGGCCTTAAGTGTTTTTTGTGATGAAAATGGCATTGTTTTATACGCTTTACCTCCGAATACTACTCACATTATGCAACCAGCCGATGTTAGTGTGTTTAAACCTTTAAAACAAGAATGGAAAAAAACTTTAAGAAACTGGCAGGCCAAATCGGAAAACCTCAATAAAACCGTGACGAAGACAAATTTTTGCAAAGTATTTAAGGAAACCCTGGATGTAGATATGACACAATCTATTAAGAACGGATTCAGAAAGTGTGGCCTATTCCCCTTCGATGTAGATGCAGTAGATTTCACAAAATGTGTAAAGGATTTTCAAGAAAGAAGGAAGAAGAGATCACTATCTTCCGGCGGGTTAACGGACCGAGATTTCACAAGTGCAGTAAAAGTGATTGTTGCGATAAAAGAAAATTTATTGAAGAAAGGGATTGATCCAGATACGGTCTGCAGTGAAATAGAGTTATTAAAATCGTCCTTCAGTAAAAATCGACGGTCAACTTCCAAAACACCACGTAAGTCTACTGAAGTTGTTAATTCTTCTGCGTTTAAAACACCTGAACAAATTAATTTTGACGATAATATGATAAGAAAGGCAAATGTCAATACTGCTGGAGGAGATGGTGTTAATGAAGACTATTCTTTGCTTGATGATATCTCATTTCCTGATGTTGGAGCGTACGTATCGCTAAGTGACATTTCTATTTTAAAAATAGCCGACATAAACTTAGAGGATTCAAATGCAACCCAAATTACTTTAGAAGAGATTCCTCAAGACGATAAACAGTATGATTCAGCACAGGCACTGTTACCTCTACAAAGTGACTGTGTACCATCTACGTCAAAGATAATTACAGTAGCTGAAGTACACACTCACCAGTCGCCATCGTCTCCAAAAAATGCGATCCATCATAATAGTAATAACGTGAATCCTGTTAATGATATATTATTAGGAAATACTTCGTGTATGCTGCAAAATAATAAGCAAAATGATCCATTTAAAAATCGTTTAAGATTTCCCATTAGTCCAACTGGAATCCTAACTAAAAAGAAAAATATTAATAAATTTCCTAGCGCCATATCTTCAGAAGCTTTTAGAAATTTTCACGATTTAAAGGAAAAAGAAAAACAAAATAAGATAGACGAAAAAAATAAGAGAAAGGTTGAAAGAGAACAAAAAAAATGTGAACCGAAACCCAAAAAACAGAAAATAGTTAATAAGAACAAAAAAACACTTAATTTTCCTAAGAGTAAACAGACCGAAGACGAAAATGAGATTAACAAGGAAAAAAAAACGGACAATAATATTAAAAATATTGATCAAGATAAAGAAATCAATAATAAGAAGACTAATAAAGTTACAAATGAGACTGACAAATCTATTATAGAGACTGATTTCGAAAATATTAAAGAAATAAATAAGGAAAACGAGATGAGAATCATTATTGAAGACGAGGATGTTGATCACGAGTTAGACATTTTTCCGTAATCTCAATTATTTTTGTTATGCCTATTACACTTTTTTACTAATGTTCCTACTATTATATAATTATATAAAAAATGTTTCTAAATGTTTGATATTCCAAAGATTTCAATTAAAACCGTTGATTCATACGTATTTTTTGCTTTTTAATCCATTATAGAACCTACTGTATAGCAAATACAGATAATTTTTCAAATAGTAGATTAGTGGCCGAAAACTAGCAAAATAATGGCCGGAAACTGAAACAGGTGGCCGAAAACAGGCGAAATCGCTATTTTCAGAGATTTTAATTTTTAGTAAATTTAATGTGACGTTAACGAGTAAAAGGTCTACAAATATCAAAACTACATTATATTTTGAGTTCAAAAATATTTAAGAAACTAGTCTGCGACATTATTAACAAGGAGAAAAATCGTCACAAAGTCATATGTTCGCTTAAGTGGCCGAAAACCGGCTAAGTTACCCTATGCCCATTTTAGTATGGAAGGTGGTGTCTTTTTATTTTTTCTCGCGGCCATCAACCAAATCTTGTTTTTCTAGTACAGAATAGTGTAAAAACCGAAACTTATTTGACATGCCTATCTCTAAACTTAGTCCGAAATGGGATATAAGAGTTAGAAGTTTGTATGTATTTATTAGGTTTGTAGGCAATTTTCGACTCCTATGTGCAAGCTTAGTGTGAAGTCGCCACAAAATAGATAGCAGTTAAATGTTTTTGAATATATGAATATTCGGTACACCCCCTCTCGTGCAAAAAATAAATACACGCTTCTAACTGTGTTTAGTGATATGCATTTCAAATAAGTTTCGTTTGTTACACTATCCAGTAACACAAAAACAAGATTTGGTTGAGGGCCGCGAGAAAAAAAAGACGCCAATTTCGGGCATTGGCCTTTTATCGAAATCTGTTCAGTGGTTTAGGCGTGAAAAGGTAACACACAGGCAGAGTTACTTTCGAATTTATAACATTATAGTATATAATATAGTATAAATAGTATAGATTTAACCATTTATGTACACACAAATAAACAGACAAGAATAAAGGAACAGAAAAATACGTACAAAGGTGATGCTTATTTCTAAAAAATCTCTTCTAGCATACCTGCGGTAGGACAGAGGATAAAAAGAGACGTAGACACTAAGACACCGTATGTAAGAATAGAAGAGAAAATAAAATACATAACGTATCTCACGGTTATATGTGTGTGTGTGTGTGACGAACGAAAATAAATGAATGAAAAATACCTAAATAAATAATGTGTCATAGAAATATTTCCAAAATTACTGAGCCTTATAAAGAGATTGATAATTTCAGCCGCCTAGCCGTTTCCCAACTATGTTGGAATCGGCTTCCAGTCTAACCGGATGCAGCTGAATACCAGTATTTTACATGGAGCGACTACCAATCTGACCTCCACAACCCAGTTACTGGGTAGTACAATACCCCTTAGACTGGTTGTCTGACTTGCGGACTTCTGACGACCCGTAACGACTGTCAAAGATCCACGATTGACAGCCGGGGCCAACGTGCTTTCCGAGGCACGGAGGGGCCTTGGTATGTAAAGATGGTCACCCATCTACGGACCAACCGCGGCAAGCGTAGCTTAGCTTGATGCGAACACAAGACTTGCCATCTACGTGGGAGATGTTATACTGCACGAGTGCGTGCGCAGACACAAGTGCACTCACTCTTCCCTCACTCTCAAGCGGGTTGCAGACTGCAAACTAAGCTAAGTTAGTTGAGCTTAGCTCACATAGCTGGCGTAGTTTTTCATATTTGTGTTCAGATCGCAAACTATGCATAGTTGCTGGTGCAAGTGTGAAATATTACGTCATCTATGTGAGCTAAGCTAAACTAACTTAGCTTAGTTTGCGGTCTGCAACCCGCTACATAGTTCGATGGGACTACAATCCCACACGACCGGAGAGAGATCAAGCGCAGGGCCAACTGCTTAACGTGCTTTCCGAGGCCCAGAGGTACTCGTATCACACTGGCAACTTCCAAACTCCGGCTGTTACTGAGAAATTCCTTATGGAAAAATGCAATATCACTTTGCCTGACCTGGGAATCAAACTAGGACTCAGCAATCGCGCATTCGACCACGAGACCAACGGGACAGTTAACTTACACAGTATTCAAAGGAAAACTGTGTAACTGACGTACCTACTTTGTCTTTGCAGGTTTATTTTATTATTCGTAAGATGAAACTTCTCGGCGCCAGTGAAAGCATTATGGAAGCTGTTAGTTAATTAATTGCTCTAGAGTTGCGCTCATTACTAGGTTATAAGTACATTAAGACTCGTGTATTTGACGTGCTCTTATGTTTCAGCTAATTTTATTTTTTAAAGTTATAATTATGTGTAAATTCATTGAATAAATAGGTAATGAATGAGATTATTTTTGGTTGATCCGTTGATGGGAAGCACGTTAAGACGTTCGTTCCGGCTGTCATTCGTGGATCTTTGACAGTTGTTACGTGTCGTCAGAAGCCTGATCGTCTGACAACCAGTCTTACCAAGGGGTATAGTATTACCCAGTAGCTGGGTTGTGGACGTCAGATAGGCAGTTGCTCCATGTAAAATAATGGTATTCAGCTGCATCCGGTTAGACTGGAAGCCGACTCCAACATAGTTGGGAAACGGCTAGGCGGATGACAATGGTGAATGAGATTATTTTTAGGATAAGTGTGGAAATGTTTATTAATATAAACTTCTCAGGCTAAAAAGGCAGTCTGATTTAAAAAATAATAGAATTTACAAAAACCATTAACCAAATAAAGTTCGTGTGTCGTATAATATATAATAATGTTCATGTATCGTTTCGTAATAAAACGTACATAAATATTTATTATTTGTATAAAGTGAAGGTTTGATAACCAACGCCATTTAGTTCCACGATGAAGCCATTGATTTATTTACCTAGGTTTCAGTTGTTCACCACATCAACACATTTTACACAATCCAATTAAAAACACAACACATCCAATTTGATGGCCCAGTGGTTAAGGCCTCGCCTCTCACGCACGAGGTAGTGGGTTCAAATCCGGGTATGTATCCAATGTGTCACTGAGTTTATCTTAGACATTAAAGTCAGAAAAGATTGCGAGGAAACCTCAACTTATAAGTAGTTAAATCTCTGAAATCGCTAACTCGTGTGTAATGCCCAGTCGGACAAAAAAAGGCTGGTATTTTAATTTGAAAAAACTCATCATATTGAGGCTAGTTAAAATTAAAAGTAAACCTAGTCTTCCAAGTTAATCATAGTACATAATAGTTACTCATCAAATACAAAGGTGAACCGATAAAGCCCGTATACATAGAAGTAAATATGCATCGACGGAGGAAAATTGTGTCGCCCGGACGTTCACCTAGCACTTTGTCAATATAGTTCACTTTCGCTTGCATTTAAATAGGGTTTTTATGCTGAAAGAGGGAAAATATCTGAAAGAGAAAATTGGTGGAAACTTTTATTTAAGTACAGAAGACATTTTATTAAAGTGGCCATGTTACAACACTATTACGGAATGTTGTTATATTATACTACGAAATGGTATTAACTTAGGTAATTTTTGTAAGCCAGGGCCAAATTAAATTAGCTAGCGAAACTCCACAGACGTGATGGGTATCGATTACCTCTCGAATGTCTTATGTTACACAGTTCGACATAAGAAAAAATGCTCCAAGTGTCTTATGTCTGACAGTTACACTAAATTGACAAGTGAAAATATTAAAATGACCTTTATGATAATGTAATCCTAATACAGCTTGACAATTTCAGTCAAGTCAATTTAGTCTCCGACATTCGAGAGGATAGACAAAATAAACAGATTTGATGGTATTTTTTTTTTGAGGTCACTGACTGCTGCACTGGTGATGTTGTTACTTGAAGTGTGAGGTGATAAAATCTGTTTTATCATTACATCTGTGAAGGTTACACAAAGAAGACAGATTTATTAACTGATATTTTAAGTGACCCAAAAAAAAAATCATCAAACCTCTTTTGTTTTATCATCATCATCACCATAGCCTATAATATTTCCACTGCTGGGACAACGGCCTCCTCTCTGTGAGAGGAAGTGGGCTGTAATCTACCACGTGGGCCCAGTTCAGTTGATAGTTGTAACATGCCATCGAATGTTTGGTTCTAAGAGATGCCGGTTTCCTCACAACGTTTTCCTTCACCGTTTTGAGAGCAGTGATGATGAAATAATAATAATAATAATACCTCGTGAAGGCTGAGAAGGAGAAACAATTGAAGTATCTCGACTTAGCCCACGAGGTTGTCGCTATGTGGAATGTGGACTCGGCAATCATTGTGCCGATAGTCGTTACGGTCAATGGCCTTATCGCTAAGAGCCTCGACCAACATCTCAAGAGGCTCTCGTTGGGTGGCTGGGTGAAGGGCCTGATTCAGAAGGCAGTCCTCCTTGATACGGCGCGTATTGTGAGGAGATTCCTGTCTCTGGGGCCCTAACCACCGGTAGCTTGGACCCTGTTCCCCATGCCGATGGATTTCTATTTTTTATATTTTTAAACGTTTTTTTTTTAACTCTAATATTTAAAAATATAACTGATATGTAAAAAAGTTGAATAAAGATAATAATACTAACCTGGGACATTATTCACACACGGTCATCTGATCCCAAACTAAGCAGAGCTTGTACTATGGAAACCAGATAACTGATATACTACATATACTATTTTTTTTTTTTGTAAATACATACCTATATAGATAATTACACCCAGACTCAGAAGAAACAGACATGTTCATGCACACAAATGTTTGTCCTGGATGGGAATCGAACCCACGACCTGCGGCATGTTACAAATAGGCCACCAATGCTCGTCAACGTGCTCGTCGTGTTTTATCAAGTTTAGATAGTATTATTATATAGGTATATACATCACGTCTGCAGAGTTTCGCTAGCTAACTTAATTTGACTGTGAATAAACGTTATTTAACTCGTGCTTTGACTGAGACATGTTCCCGTCTCTGTATTGCACTTGTAATTTGACATTTGTGTGACAGCGACAGTAATAACGCTTAGCCAAAGTAGGTACTTGCTTGGTATAAGTGTGACGGCTTTTACTCACAATATAAATCTAAGGGAGGTTGTATCTGTTACCGATCAAACTCGATTTCTAAACTATTGGGTGATTCATTTAGAGGTACCTACCTTTTCAAAAGTAAATAAAATTCCAATTTTATCTATTTAAAGTCCAAAGTCTACATGGATAACTCAAGTACGATTAAGGAATTGGAAACCAGCATTACACGCGTTATTTGCCAAATATCAGTCGAAATGCTCGGACGCGTCTAGAACATTGGAACTTCAGAATGGGCTATGTTAACCGCAGTTACGGCCAACATTTGAAACAAATAATAAATGGTTATTTCGTATGATAATAAGGATAACCCGATAGAATTGGTATTTTCTTTTTACTTTTGAAAAAAATACCTTTAAATGAATCACCATGTTAGTTTGGCTTGGAATCGGGTTTGGCCGGTAACATAATCTATTGCATCAGTGAAGTATGAATTTATATAATTAACCATTTCTTAATAAACATACAAGAATAAAGGAACAGAAAAATACGTCCAAAGGTGATGCTTCTTTCTAAAGATATCTCTTCCAGCATACCTGCGGTAAGACAGAGGATAAAAAGAGATGTAGACACCATGTGTGAAAATAGAAGAGAAAATAAAATACATAAAATCTAAAAAAAAAAATAACTAAGCAAATAAAACATATAATAAATACTTAAGTACATACCTACTTCTACAATAAATATCACAAAAAAATATACGTGTCGAATTGAGTACTTCCTCCTTTTTTATTCGTCGGTTAAAAATAACTAATACCTATGATGAAATTGAAAGATAGTGTTCTTTCACTCTTCTTTTAAATACAGTCGACTCTCGATAATTTGACAATCGATAATTTGCATCTCTCGATAGTTTTTTTTTTTTTTTCTTTGGTCCCTTGAAAAATACTCGATGAATTGAATAAAACCAAAGTTAATTGGGCCCGTCGGTAATTTTAAGTTGACGGAATAGTATCTTGCCCGTCAACATGCAATAATTTGAAGTCCGGGCTTCCCTACTCTCTATACTTTGAAGGATTTATCATGCACCTATCGTTTGTTTGTTGACGGAATAGTATCTTGCCCGTCAACATGCAATAGTTTGAAGTCCGGGCTTCCCTACTCTCTATAATTTGAAGCGTTTATCATGCACCTATCGTTTGTTTGTTGACGGAATAGTATCTTGCCCGTCAACATGCAATAATTTGAAGTCCGTGCTTCCCTACTCTCTATAATTTGAAGCGTTTATCATGCACCTATCGTTTGTTTGTTGACGGAATAGTATCTTGCCCGTCAACATGCAATAATTTGAAGTCCGGGCTTCCCTACTCTCTATAATTTGAAGCGTTTATCATGCACCTATCGTTTGTTTGTTGACGGAATAGTATCTTGCCCGTCAACGTACAATAATTTGAAGTCCGGGCTTCCCTACTCTCTATAATTAGAAGAGTTGATGTTACCTATCGTTTGTTTATATACGTAGATGGACAGACCTGTCGATTGTTTACATAAATAAGATATGAGTGAGTTTACAGTTCGCATTCCAGTCTACCTTTAAGTGAGTCAGCTTGTTTACTTGATTGTTTTCCTCCCTGCCCTCTTGGTTATTAAAACTCCTGTTATTTTGAACTCTTGGTAATTTGAAATTTTTCTCTGGTCCCTTGAGTATAAAATTATCGAGAGTCGGCTGTACTGCTAAAGTTGGGTCAGGTGGAAGTGAATTCCACAACCGAATCGCGTGCACAGTGAAGGAGTAGGATAGAAGTCGGTGGAATGGGAAGGAAATTTAAGGAGGTTTCTGAGATGCGACCTGCGAAGCACATTAAAAAGGCGGGCGTAGGAAAAGCGTTCGCGTATTTACGCGGTGTTTTATGGTTGTAAAGGATGTTAAATAGCAGACACAATAATAATAATAGTAATAATAATAACCCCACCGCTGTATCTCTACGTTGACGTCGTGATGGGGCTTGCGTGCACCAAACTTTAGGTCTGTGCCGGTAGAGTTTTCCGGAACGGGTCTAGGATCAGGAGCCAGACCAAGAGAGATACAGAAATCCGCAGGTCAGCATGTGGCGAGCTGTTGGGCAGTAGCGACCCCAAGAACCCTATCTCCCGAGAGAAATCTTGTCCTCATCTCTGGCTTGCCTTTATTGGCCGGCTGGAGTGAACACTGACGAGGAACAGAGCTCTCACCTCATTCTTGCCTTTATTGGCCGGCTTGAGTGGAGCTTCGCAAGAGCAAACGTGCTCGGAGAAAGGAAGTATTCCAGTAAGGTGCTGGTAGGGATCTTGACCGTACTTCCGGGATTGTCTTGATAGCCGTGGAATACCTCTCCACTCCTCAAGCACCTCAGGAAGTATTGCCCCCTTGTCGCTACGTCACTATGTGCTAGCGGCCGTTTCCGGGGGCCAATTATTGAGTGTGCAAGTCACCCCCTGCTATTTTATCCGTATATAATATATAACATTGGTCAGGCAGGGGACATAGTTCTTCCATAGTTCAAGTTACCCAATCCACTTTAGCCACCCAGACCCATAGCCCAATATGTTTTGTTTCACTCACTTGCATAGTGCATGCAGGGATAATCGTCGGTTGGTGCCTCCTCATCATTTAAAATTATCTAAGGGGCCTCTGCGAGTTGGCTTCGGCTCTTCGTATGCCTTCCAAAGGTCCGGGACCCCAGGGTCCCGAGAAATATAAAAAAATAATAATAATAATTCTTTATTGACATAATTATGTTACAGAAACTTGTTTGAAGCCTCTGACTCCTGAACTAGGTGTACCTGTATGTCAGGAGTCAGCGCCCTCTCCCATTTTATTTGGCTTAGATATTAATGTCAACATAAGAATAGACAAAAATTTGTGAGCTACAAAATACAATTATAAAGAATTAAACATAAAAAAAAAACAATAACAGAAATGAAAAATATGAAAAAATTTGAAGAAAAATATCAAAAATATAATTTATTCTTAAATTATTCTATCGTGCTATGTGTGCAATAAGCGAGAGTTCCTGCGAAGCCGAATAGGGAGCAATTTGAGTGTCTTGCGAAAGTTAGAAACGTGATCATACGTTTTTAAGGTTAAAAACAAAACGAATACAGATATTTTGCAAACGCTCCAGTTTCTTCAAAAGCTCCTCGGTGGCATCCAAATAACAGCAGTCAATAATGGGTTGAATGAGAGTTTGAGCAAGGGTAATATTAGTGTTCAGAGGCAAGAAGCTCTGGAGGTTTTGCAAGGTATGACACGTGTAGTGCACTTTACGACTGACTTGAGCCACATGGGCAGTCCACGATAAGTAGGTAACCAAGGTCACCCCCAGGTTTTTAACCTTATTTGCGTATTCAATCTGAACTCCATTCAGACAGAGTGGAGACAGCGACGCAACATCGAGCCTATTCCGCATATACCTGCTGCCAATAATTATAGCCTGGGATTTCCTCGGGTTGATTGGTAGTCCAAAGGACCGCGACCATTTGCTGATCTAGGTCCAGGTCTCTATCGACTTGAAACAATTGTGCTTGCCGTGCTTTAAAACTCAAACCTACTACTTCTTAACGAGTCTAGGCACCTCTTTTCTTTCTGCCTAGCCTTTTTCCAAATATGTCGGGGCTGGCTTCCAGTCTAAGTAGATGCAGTTCAATACCAGTACTTTAAATGGAGTAACTGCCTATCTGACCTTCATAACCCAGTAACTGAGTAATAAGATACCGCTTGGTAAGTCTTTCGAACTTCTGACAACCCGTATCGACTGTCAAAGATCCACGAATGTCAGTCGGAACAAATGGCTTCACGTGCTTTCCGAGGCACGGAGGAGTTTCGATATAAAATATGGTCACACATCCACGTACCAACCTCGGCAAGCATAGCTTGACCTGATGGATCGACCCATGCGGCTGCTATTACTTAGCCACGAGCTCTGAGCCACGTTGTTCATTATTTAACCTTAAAATGTTTATTTTAAGATGAAACAGTAAAATGAAAAACTTTAAAGCAGTTGAAAAGTTTTAAATTGTGAAGTTCAGTTAAAAGTCTTAATCAAAGGTTATGAAGCATCATTTTTAAAATATTAACACCTAAGTTCAGACTAAGTAATCTTTCTGTTCTTGATTTGTTAGTAGAATGTAAATTAAAATAAACTGAAAAGTTTTCTGACTGAAAAACTTGCTTGCTGTTAAAGTAAATTGAAACAAATATTAAAAAAAAAAAAAACACTAATTTAGGTTCTCTCTCTCACAGTTTAAGGAAATGGTAGGATAGACACAAATTAATTGTCAATGACAATCATGTCTCTTTTTTTTTCGTATATTAAGTACACTTGAACTTGCCATAAACGGTAGACCAACGTAGTCACATAGTTAAAATATCATATCTTAGGCATTTTTTTTAGCGACGACCACAGTGACAAAGGTGACATTGAAAGGGAGCTTACAGCTCTGGTGGTGCTTCGGGAGGTTCCTGTTCCGGGTAAGGCGGGAGGAAACGCCCGGGTGTTACAATCGTGTGGATCGCCCGGAGGACATGGTGGAGCATACGGTGGTTTGCCTGGCCTATAACAACCTCTATCAATTTTCAGACCTCTAGTATCAAAATTTGCGGAAGTCTCATACAAAATTCCATCCCCTAGTTTAAGGGTTTGGGGGGTAAGTTCCAATTTTAGATTTTTTTTTTGTTTACTTACTAATACTAACTAACTTACATACCAAATTTCAGCTTTCTAGGACTTGAGGAAGTACCCTAAGAGTTTTGATGATCAGTGACGAAATCGGGGTTTTTAGATATCAATAAAATCTAAAGTATAAGAGCTATGCAATTGAAACGTTGTATGTTTAATGGGTCCATTAATGAGATCATATCCCGATAATTTTGTATATCTGGTATAATCCAAGCCCAAGTTATGAGGGTTCAAAAAAACGACGAAGCGCTTCGAGAAAAGGTAGGTAATGTCCTTGCACTTCGCTTGGCTCGTCTTAGCGGGCGCACTACCGTGCCCACAGATTTGTCGGGTGCCCTTCTCATTAATTTGTCTTTAGTTTAAGTTACTAAAAATATTTTTGTAAGTGCAAACCTGTTACTAACAATATAAGAACCTTTTAGTTGTACGAAGTAAAATTACGTATAATACGCATATTGTAAAGAGAAATTATTTGATTTTTTGTTTGTTTGTAATAATAATAATAATAATAATAACCTGGGAAACTATTCACACACGGTCATCTGGTCCCAAACTAAGCAGAGCTTATACTATGGAAACCAGATAACTGATATACTACATATACTACTTTTTTTTTTGTAAATACATACTTATACAGATAATTACACCCAGACTCAGAACAAACAGACATGTTCATGTTAATAGATAAACTCAAGAAATACTTAACAGATTTTAAACATTATTTTTGCATTTGATCGCCTAATTATTCTGGAAGGGTAGAGGCTATTTAATATCACGCTACAGGGACCCCTAGGAGCTGGGCAAAAAGAAAAAAAATCAATAGAATGCTAGGGATCGGTGAGAAAAGAAATTTAGAAAGAGAAAGAAAGAAAGAAAGAAAATACGTTTATTTGCGATAAACATGGCGCAAAGAAATAAAATAACAAAATAAAACAATTAAAAACAAGTTTGGGGAAAATATGCGCCACATTCACGCAAAACGGCCGTCGCTCAGCATAATGCCTCGACCCCATTACAAGACAGAGCCTCAGCGCTGGTTTTCAGCGACAGCCGGCGTTGACGTAAAGACGTCGACCGGTGCATCATGCAGTGGAAGTAAAAATGCCAATTAAAATTAGATAAATAAGATTATTGAATATTTTCAAAGTTTATGTAAATATAATAGGTATAGAAGTTGAGTACATACATTGCGTTCCGTCAGCGCTAGCACCCACCGACTCCGACGCCGGCGCTGTGGACGGATGCGGATGCATTATCTGTGCCGTGCGAGCGCGGACGAAATCGCGGGCAGAAGCTAGTTCGAAATAAAATGATATGATTTAAAATCACATTCTACCAAGACGAACGAGTTAGTTATAAAATGCGACCAGGTACCGCAAGACAATGCAAGCGTGAAGAAACTCTAACTAATATAGATCAACCATAAATTAAGTGAGCATTGCCCATATTAACCGGCTATTTAGCTGCTTGTAGGAATAATTGGACTTTTCTAGAAGTCGGTTTTTACAAGCTTTATTTGGGTAAGTAAAAAAAAACCCGTACAGCGGTTGAAACTGATAGACCCTGAGCCGAACGAACTTGCATAAGAATAAATATTACTGAAACTCAAACGTAAACTTAGAAGTTTGTGGTTACGATGTCAACAGGATGCAATAAAAGCGTGTGTGTGCATATTAAAGAACAACAAAATAACTGAATCAGTGCAGAACATAAGTTACGGTGTCTAGAACACTCACTGTTTGTGTACAGTTGTACACATTTGGCCAGACAAACATAGCGAAGCAACGCTTTTATTTTCGAAATAAATGTTTAGATAAAATGTACCTGAAAATCTGCAATATGGTAGTTTCAAATATTTTGCTGTTGTCACAAAACTCTAAATTCGTGACATGAATATAATCTATGCTTACCTTACGAAAAAAAATGTCAGACTGACAATATCATTAGTAATCTGTGGACAATGTTTTGGTAGTGCGTTGTTCCCTTGTTCCTATATAATATAGTGTATAATCTACGAGTATGGTGCGTTGCGTTAATTTGTTTGTATTTGATTTGATCGTTCAGTGCCGAAAATAATTGTGAAATAATCATGAAGTAAGTTTATATTTTGTGGTTGTAAAGTTTAAAAATGATATTAATTAAAATAGTATTTATTTTGTTTTGAGCTCGTGGCTAAGTAATAACAGCCGCACGGGTCAATTCATTAGGTTAAGCTACGCTTGCCGGGGTTGGTCTGTGGATGGGTGACCATCTTTACATACCGAGACTCCTCCGTGCCTTGGAAAGCACGTTAAGCCGTTGGTCCCGGCTGTCATTCGTGGATCTTTGACAGTCGTTACGGGTCGTCAGAAGCCCGAAAGTCTGACAACCAGTCTTACCAAGGGGTATCGTATTACCCAGTAACTGGGTTGTGGAGGTCAGATAGGCAGTCGCTCCATGTAAAATACTGGTATTCAGCTGCATCCGGTTAGACTGGAAGCCGACCCCAACATAGTTGGGAAAAGGCTAGGCAGATGATGTGTATTTATTTTGTTTTCTAATCCAACATTAATGTGCTAGCCAGTGGGAGGCACTTGCCGTGCGCCTATATAGTTAAGGTGGCACAATCAAAAATAACAAACAGTGGACCAAGGTTAGCATCGCTTTTGTTTACTACATGTTAGTTACAGCCTCATTCCTCAAAGCAAACCACTTAAAATGTGCGACGAATCTTGGATTAGTTTGCTTCTTGGTTTCATAAATTTTATCTTTTTGTTAATTTTACTCAATCAACGACTATTAATAATAAGAAAATGGAGTTTTTTTTTAATATAGTTTAAAAATATATTAATTACAGCATTTTTTTATAATTTCTTTATAACTAAATGTCTGATTGTAGTATTGGTCTGACAAAAAAAGCGCCATAAAAAAAAAGTTGCAGCACGCTCTTCTGCTAGGTGTAGGACTGGTGGTGGAGTGGAGGATGAAGTGGAGCTATCAGAGCTTGAAGAAAGAGTTGTTGCTTTGTGCGGTAGTGAAGCTTTTCAACAGGAGATTACACATTTAGGCATACAGCCATTTCCGGTAAGAAATTTAGAAATGAAATAGGTACTAGCTTTTTGCATCAATCCTGTCTGGCTGGTCCACTACCAGCCAGACAGGACTTTAGCATCTAGTTGGTCAATTAGTTCCTTTGACAATCTATATACGCTCACATAGTCGTCATCTCGGGTAAATAAAGATAAACTTCGAATTTGGTTACATTGTCGACGCTTTTCTAGTTTATCCAAAGCATGAAGCCTCTTCTAATAAAGATTTAAACAAAAACATTCTTGCCATCGTTGCATTTTACACAAACGCCCAAAAAGTAGTTTTTAACCACAAATTATATAGTTATTGTAATAATTTTAAGCACTGTGACATAAAAATATTATTTTAACACTATATTTATAGAATTACTTCTATTTTCACTCGTAAAATAGATGCTTTTTATTTGACACTTTGAATCGGGTTTGAGTGCAAAGTGAGCGTCGAAGTGACGGGTGAATTACCTTACTGAATCCTACTTCTTACGTCATCTTTATCTGTCAAAATCTCACGGTCAATTTAGTTCAACTCGCTGACACGCTCTCAAGGGTAGCGCTAGTGTAAATTCGAATTATCAACCGAGTTTTTAGAATGCCAATGAAGAAACTCACAGCAGATTCAGATTCGAAGTTCAGAATGAGGTCTTACAGAATCACACAGCTGCAGCTGGTCCATACAAGATACTAAAAAGCCAGACCTACATCAAGCTTTGAGATTTTTACTGAGCTATATTAATTAACAAGCTTGTGGCTAAGTAAACAGCAGTACGTGACGATCCATCAGGTTAAGCTACGCTTGCCGGGGTTGGTCCGTAGATGGGTGACCAACTTTACTTACCGAGACTCCTCCATGTCTCGGAAAGCACGTTAAGCCGTTGATCCCGGCTGCCACTCGTAATTCTTTGAGAGTCGTTACGGGTCGTCAGAAGCCCGAAAGTCTAACGACCAGTCTTACCAAGGGGTATCGTATTATCCAGTAACTGGATTGTGGAAGTCAGATAGGCAGTCACTCCATGTGAAATACTGTTATTCAGCTGCATCCTGTTAGACTGTAAGCTGACTCCAACATAGTTGGGAAAAGGCTAGGCAGATTGATTGACGTAAGTAAATACATTTTACACGTATAATTATGTAAATCCAGTGAAACGTCAACAGTGTAATCGCAACACTTTTCGGTAACACATTTCAATTCCAATTTTATAAAATGGTACTCTGATACGCTAGTATTGCCGCTATCGAAACAGTTTCGAAGCAATATAACTTTTAACTTATATTGGCCTCAAGTGTAGCGCTACAGTGTGTTGTATGGCGGTGCAACGACCACGTATTGTAAAGAAAGCGTAACAAAACCGGTTTAAATTGAGACAAACAATTTGTTTTACTGTTTTGTTATCAATGGTTCAATTTATATGTAAAACAGTGTAAAATAAAACTTGCAGGTACTTATTTATAAGAAGAAATATTCCCCTCTAATGGTAGCGTAAGACAAGATTAGCTTTCCGAGAAAGGTTCAATTTACACCACAGGGATTTGAGAGCCATTGCGCTCCTACTAAAACGCGCGACACGCGACGCGATTCGCACGCGACACAAAGGCACCTACTGTCGCGCGATGAGGGTTGCCTTTGTGTCGCGTGCGTCTTTAAGACCGCTGTCACATTTTGTCACCTCTTACGCTCACACGGGACCAAATTTTTATGAAAAGATGCTTTTTTGAAAAATCTAATCAATTGGCGCACTAGTAAATAATATTAGTTTAATAGATAATTATTAAAAACACTTATCTAATGAACTCGGCTTATAAGTATTATGATCAGTTTTTGAGATGATTTAAATAAATGTGTTTATAATAGTTACCTATTAAATTAATATTATTTACTAGTTCGCGAATTGATGACATTTAAAAAAAGCATCTTTCCATTTAACATTCTTAAAAGTTTGGTCACGTGTGAGCGAGAGAGGTGACAAAATGCGACAGCCTTCTTAACATTGGAACATCTTTCTGAATTTTGAATAATATAATAATTTAAATAAAATTATTTAAAGTTGCAAATTCGTATAAAAATGTACCTACCAGAACTACCTACCTACAATTTTTACATAATTTAACAATATCCACTCTCAAACCATAGGGATGGGTAATACTTATAACAAATTATCTTCAATTCAAGACGAGGAAAAAGGTTCAGCACGTTTAAAAATGGAAACTGCACACAACTTACAATTTTGATTTATTTGACACTTACCTTAATTTTATCATCCCCGCTCTTATGAACTGAATTATTTATATAATACTTTAAGTACACAAACGTATAGAAGCTGACTTAATGCCATAGGTATTTTCTACCAGTCAACCCTTGGGTGATGGAGAGACAAAAAGTGTTAGGAGCAATGACAAAAATTGTGGAATAAATATTTATTTAAATATAAGAACATATAATACATATACCTATTAAAAGTAGGGGCTGGTGGCTAAGTAATTACAGCCGCATGGATAGATCGATCAGGTCAAGCTATGCTTGCCGGGGTAGGTACGTGGATAGGTGACCATCTTTACATACCGAGCCTCCCCCGTGTATCGTAAAGCGCACTAAGCCATTGATCCCGGCTGTCACACTCGGATCTTTGACAGTCGTTACGGGTCGTAAGAAGCCCGAAAGTCTGACAATCAGTCTTACCAAGGGATATCGTAACCCACGAATTGTGTTATGAAGGTCAGATAGGCAGTTGCGTTATGTAAAATACTGGTATTCAGCTGCAGCTGGTTAGACTGGAAGCTGACCCCAACACTGTTGGGAATAGGCTAGGCAGCTGATTACATATAACTATTAAAACTATTATAATTAGAGTTTCCGACTCAATTTATAGCGAAGAGTTTTGGCCAAAGGGTGTCGTATACGCGACACCACGCAGCACAATATACGACGCCGTCACTTCGTGTACAATAACATTATTGTGGTTTTTATAAATATGTATGATAGTCTGTAAGGTATATATGTTATGGGTCTTTGTTACCTGAAATAAATGATTTATTATTATTGTTATCTTTTATTTCTTTTTTATACATATATAAATTATATTTTTAAATATTAGTATAAAAATATATAAAAACATTTAAAAATATAAAAAAAATGTAGCCCACCGGTATCGGGAACAGGGTCTAAGCTACCGGTGGTCAGGCCTCCAGAGAGAGGAACCTCCAAACAACGAGGAGCCGTGTCCAGAAGTACCGCTTTCTGAATCAAGCCCTTGATCCAGCTGCCCAACGAGAGCCTCCTTAGGTGTTGGTTGAGGCTCTTGGCAATTAAGCCATTGGCTGATACGACTATCGCATCGGCACAATGATTGCTGAGTCCACATCCTACATGTCGACAACCTCGTGAGCCAAGTCAAGATACTTGATTTGTTTATCTTTCTCGGCTTTCACGAGGCTATTTTTATTATTATCTCCTTTATTTATTTTTTTAACTTATTTTATTACATTTTTAAATATTTTTGTAAAAAAGATAAAAAAAAAACATTTAAAAATATAAAAAATAGTGATCCGCCGGTATTATTATTATTATTATCTCGTTTATTTATATTTTAAACTTATTTTATTACATTTTTAAATATTTTTATAAAAACATTAAAAAAAAAACATTTAAAAATATAAAAAATAGTGATCCGCCGGTAGCGGGTGCAGGGTCCAAGCTACCGGTGGTTAGGGCCCCAGAGACAGGAACCTCCTCACAATACGCGCCGTATCAAGGAGGACTGCCTTCTGAATCAGGCCCTTCACCCAGCCACCCAACGAGAGCCTCTTCAGATGTTGGTCGAGGCTCTTAGCGATAAGGCCATTGACCGTAACGACTATCGGCACAATGATTGCCGAGTCCACATTCCACATAGCGACAACCTCGTGGGCTAAGTCGAGATACTTCAATTGTTTCTCCTTCTCAGCCTTCACGAGGTTCTCGTCATGCGGGATAGTGACATCGATTATCATTGTGCGGCGCACTGATCGATCTATTACCACTATATCAGGCTTATTGGCTACAATAGTCCTGTCAGTGATAATAGATCGATCCCAGTATAACGTGACATGGTCATTCTCGAGAACTGGGTCGGGCACATACCTGTAATACGGTACCTCAGAGTCCACAAGGCCGTATTTCAGAGCAAGTTGCTGATGGATAATCCTGGCTTATTATTATTATTATTATTATAACAAATAAATTAATATATGTGTGATTATATGTGTAAGTCCAAAATAAGTTTTTAATTACCAAGACCCAAAACAGTATCACACTCAAAACCCAGTAATCACAAGTTTATAACGCCACCCTATCGGAATGCGGCGGTCGTTCCGGCCGAGCGGGCCGGAAGTCCGCACACGGTCCGCTTCCGGCACGTCACACCGGTCACCCACGGCCGGAGCTTCAAGCTTTTTTGTTACACACACATGACAAACACAATAATTATGTCAAACCAAGTGTGACTTTCGTATTGGTGCTGTGTTGTATTCGCGATGTCACACCTATAGCTGGCTTTTCAATGTCATGACTGGCTATTCTTCAAACTATCAATTGGACGTAGTTTAGCAGAAAGGACTCAATGCACAAAAAGTCATTTTTTTGAGTTATCGAGGTCTTAAGAGCCCCACGAAGCATGCGTAGTTCATATAAATCAAACATATTCTTAAGGTAGTGTGTATTTATTCCGATTGGATTACAGAATATCTAGGTTCTCAAACATATATTTTGAAAGGACACTGATTTGAAGACGAGATATGAGGAGCATACAATTTCTATAGAAAACTTATTTTTCTCATATTTCCTGTTTGAATCAATTTTATTATTTAATATATATTTGGGAACCTAGATATTCTGTAATCCAATCGGAATAAATGTACACTACCTTTAGAATATGTTTGATTTACAAATTATTTTGGTATTTCGTTTGTATGAAATACGCATTCTCCGGGGGCGTGTATTGAATATTGTCACATATATGGGCAAATATACTAATATATTTTTAGTATTACGGATATTTTTTGCTGAGTGAAAGAACCAACCATTAGATTTTCTTTGGTATATGTATATAACTCATTTTTGACTATAGTGTGGATTGAGTCCTTTCTGCTAAACTACGTCTAATTACTATGCTTACTTCGAGAGGTGTTGTTAGCGACCTGGTTTGGACATTTCTTTATTCCATCTTAAATACAAGGAAGCAAACGACCTGGAAAGACTATGGAATCAGCTGCATGCGGAAAATGCAGGTCTGGTCTTTGTAGCAATGTTTGGGGTAGGTCTGAAATGATAATGATTCTGACGTTGAAATGATAATGATCAATTAAAAGTACCAATAATACCCAATAAAAAGAACCAATAAAAAAGAAGTACCAATCAGAAGTAATCAGAAGTTTGTAGGGTTAATATTTTGAATCGTGGCGTTCAAAGAGCTTTGTACACATACGTTACAGGGTGTAAATACCGTTATCCTTTTAAGGGGTCATTGTACTCATTATGATTTTTTTTTTATGAGACTAAACCTAAAATGGCAATAAAATCAGCTGTTCCCTACTACTACTAAGTACCAAATAACTATAACTCTTCAAAATGTAGGGAACAGCTGATTTTTTTGCGATATTTTTTGGACTTGGCCCCTTAAGTCTGGTTTACACAGTGCTAGCTGCTGACTAGAAAGTAGATAGCTGCTCGCACTCTGTATTCGCATGTCAATAGCTCGGCTTGCCTTGACTGTTAAATCAGCGCGAGCTGCTGACTAGACCGCTGCTCGCATTGTGTACTCGCATGCCAATAGCTCGGATTCCTTTGGCTGTTTACAAAGCGCGAGCTACTGACTAGACAGCTGCTCGCACTGTGTACTCGCATGTTAGTATCTCTGCTTGCCTTAGCTGTTTACACAGTGCGAGTTGCTGCTCAGTAGACTGACTTGCACGCTAGCTTGCACAAATACATAAAATGTTGCAGTTACTCGGCTGCAAGCTACTGTCCAACTCGCAAGTGCAAGTAACTACTATGATACGTCCACAAGATGCTAGTTGCTGCACTGCAGCTACTCGGTAGGCTGACTCGCAGGCTAGTTCGCACTGTGTCAACTAGTCATAAGTCACCTTTTGCCAAATAAATTTGCAGATAAGGCGTGAACAATTATACGCTGGAAGTAAGAGTAGGTACTATCGGAGAAACGAACATCTATAGACCGTAAGGACCATTCTTGCTTGCAGCACTCAGCCGCTTTAGTAACGCTTGCTAACAGATGTGTGCACGGGATATTTTTTTCACGGTGTATAGATGTTCTTTTCTCCCATGGTACATATAACACAAATCCTCACTCATAGTCAATAAACTCCCCCACATCTTGTCTCAATCATTAATCGCTCACAAAATCAAATAAACGACAAGATAAAGGAATCCGTGTTCAATAGTCCATTCAATAAATAACATAAAAGGCGTTTAATTAATATTTATGAGATCGCCGCGTCCGGTGTGACTTTATTGAATCAAATCATTGTCTGCTTCTATTTGGGCGATAAACGTTAATGTGTTTTGTGTTAGCTTCTCTGGAGGTCTACATAATGGTGGTGTATTAGGTAATTGTGTTACGGTGTAGCTTAATCGTGATTAATTTGATTTTGTTATCAAAGGGTTAAGTAGGAATGAGGAGCTTTCTGTGATTTGATCATCATTCTCCTGCCCTTGTCCCAATTTATTTGAGGTCAGCGCAACATGTCTTTTTCTTCCATACTTCTCTATTTGTCGTCATTAGAGTAAGCAGGCTTCTTCTGGGTAAGCTCACTCCATCGTCGATTTTGTCTCTGTCACCTCCGACCTAGACGAGAGTCAAGAGCAAACCCATCACAAATAAAAAAAATAAAAAAAAAATCTCGGTAGTGCCGCCCTTTTTAGCCATATCATCTTTCACACAGTCCATCTATCGTTTCTTTGGTTTTCCCCTACTCGTATAGCCATCCACATTCATCATAACCGATTTCCATATAACTTTTCAGTCTCTGGTGTCACTTTCATACTTCCTCCTACGTACTCATTTCTTATTCTATCCATTCTCGTAATACCACACATCTCTCTTAGCATCCTCATCACAGCTGCATGCAATTGCCTTTCATTAATTCTTTTTGTGGCCCAATATTCTGATCCATACAAGCTTTCTGTGGTTTATTAACTTATAATAATGATAAAGTAGAATATTATTTGAGCAGCATCATCATCATCTGCCTAGCCTTTTCCCAACTGTGTTGGCGTTGGCCGTTTTAGTCGTATGCAGCTAAATTTTACATGGAGCGACTACCTATCTGACTTTCACAACTCAGTTACTGAGGACAGAAAGCATAATAGTATTATTAGGAAATATGGGGAGAGAACTATATTTTGTAAAAGAGGGCTTAAGATGGACATAACAATCTGGCAATTAAATACAAGGAACCTTGATCAGTAAGGTTCTGTCAGTTTTGTCAGTTTGTTCTCAAAGTAAATGTAAATGCGCTTTAGGCATTTGTTATGGTGCCTCAAGCGATAGATACTTCAATTTGAAAAGTTTATAGTCAAACTAGCTGTTATTTTCTGTATTTCGAAATAATTCTCGGATCCTATTCAGCTGTCATATGACTTGCGAAATGCTTAGCGATTCCAGAAATAGAGTTTCAACTAAGTTAATAATCAAGAGTCCTTATTAAATTAATCTCTAATCGTTCCCATGACAGCACAGGACACCGTTGTAATTTTGGAAACTTCCAATTTAGTATTTCGAGAATGCTTAATAATGGAAAGTGAAACGATACCTTGACGTTGAGTTTCGCAAGAACTAAGTACTCGGCAATTAATACAAGTTTAACTATGAGAATTCTTGCCCCGTTTAACTGAGAAACTCCGAGACTCATTTATATTTAATTTACTTCGAGATAGACGCGACTGGATGTTTTATAAGCATTTGTTTTTAAGAACTTTTAGTTAACTCTTCGGTATTGTTACTAGCTATAACATTGGTTTAAAAAAAATGCTGATTTATTATTTTTGGGATTAAATCTAATATTACTTTTTTCTTATATTTTGTCCCCACTTGGTATATCGGTTGTCATGGTATGGGCATATGATGCGGAGGAATGAGGAAAATATCGTGAGGAAAGTTTCAAGTATAAATGTGGATGGCTATACGAGTAGGGGAAGAGCAAAGAAAATATGGATGGACTGTGTGAAAGATGATATGGCTAGAAAGGGAGTGACTACCGAGATGACGAATAATAGAGAAGTATGGAAGAAAAAGATATGTTGCGTCGACCCCAAATAAATTGGGACAAGGGCAGGAGAATGATGACTTGATATGTATAAATATATTAAATCTATTGACGACATTTTTTTTTAAGCAGTAACTGAACTAAAACTCTATAAGAAAGGCAGAAGGATAACGTCTATCTTCGTACCGTTTTATAAGAGAAAAAGCCTTTGCCTTACTGTGAGCAAACAGGCTAGTATTTCAAATTATATTTTCTCCAAAACCGTAAGCGAAAAACCCACGTGCAATCCCTACTTTCTCGAGAAACCCGACGAAATATACCCCGAAAATGGTACGAATTCAAATCGCGACTGTAGACTAAAGATAAAATTAACGCAGAGGTCTTAACTCACTTAGAAATGTTATACAAGCGGCGTACAGTATTCGCATACTAAGTTGGCGATGTAAATGAACGTAAGGCGATGGGCGAGGTACAGATAGCAGCCGGAAGGGGCCTACTAGACGCTCCGCTGTGACATACGGACGGCGAAAATTGAAGGAATTTTGGTGAGCGTTTTTTGTGAAAGCAGTTTTTGGTAATGTTGTGTGACTTAGTAACTACTGAATCAAATGAAATCAAATAATTTATTTGCATAATACGTATGTTAAAAAGGTGTCATAGATATAAAAAGGTACATTGTTTTATAACCTATAAATGAGGAGTGGAAATTAATATGGTATTAATAGCAAAATTAAATATAAGAATAAACTTTAAACCGAGTTACATTTAAAAATAGAAATGTCAAATATGAAAGATTTCTAAAATGTTGTGGTCAAATATAAACTACCAAACTGAACAACTTTCTTCATGGGACCAACGTCGTAAACGCGAATAAAATATTAACTGTCCCATAGAAAAGTTCAATACCTACTCGATTACGATATTAGTCCCATGGAGAAAGTTGTTCAGATTGGTGGTCTGTACCACACTCTTTTAAATTTGACCAGACATTTCTGGTACATCCTGTAGATGTTATGTTAATTCAGATATGGTTTCCAGTGACTTGCTTTTGGATATTAAAAAAAAAAAAACTAGACAAAATAAAAATTCGGAAAAAAACTTTTTTTTTTTGCACTTGAGCATGAACATGAGGCGAAGGAACTTGTTAAAATAATGTGTGAAGAAAAAATAATAAAAACCCAAAACTCGTAAAATGCTTAAAGAACATAATCGCAAGCAACAGTATGTACTTACGTGAAGTATTAGAATAAATTACCCAATAACTACACAATACCGAGTGCTTCCGATATGGTCCGCTTACCACCGGACGCCAGTTGGCTGCGTCGGTTAGTTTCCAACCCGGGTTCGAACCCCACACACGTTGGGAACGCGGTTTAAAACTTGACTCGCGTTTAGTTCGAGAGCTCCAAACTTTGTAATATATTCTCTTTACGGAATATAAAGATACTAGTTTATACAAGTTTACACCGGTTTTTGTTTTTGGTTTTCGCGCGTTACGAGGCGCAAACGCAGTGGTATATTGGTTGGTGTTTGGACGGACATTGGTGGGCTTTAGCCGGGATAATGTGGTGGTTGCTGAAGTTGTCCATCGTTTTGCAATGTAAGTAATGGTTGTTTTTTATTTTCCAATTTTATTTTATGGCTTTTTTCGTTTTCAGTATGCAAAAATCCAGCCTGATTTATTTTTCCGCAAGTGTTTATTCAGTGTTATATTTGCGACATAAATATTTGAGTAGAAATATCTTATTCATAAGTCCACTGTCGGTATCCATATTTTTCAGCAACTGCTATGTCAGCTGATCGTGTAAGTTGTTAAGGATACAAAATAACTGAGTAGATAATTATTGGCATTTTCAGACTCTAAAATTTTTTGCTTGCACACATGATTTTTTATTACATAGCATTAGTATTATGCACAATTGCACATATAGCATTCCCTATAATGAAATGATAGATTAGCCACATAAACGTTAAATGCAACTGTTTTGTTATGCCAATAGAGCTTGTAATAAAAAGTAAAGAAATATAACAGCTACAAAGCCATTGGTCATATGTTGGTATCGATCAAATATCAGCTGACCTATTCTGTAAAAATCTTACCATGAAAACTTCGTTGAAGTGAGCTATCAATAGTGTCAATCCCTTGCATCAGGTGGAATGACAACACACTTTAAGCTCACTTAAACTTAGTTTTCACGGTAATATATTTACAGAATAACACCGCAGCTCACTGACCCTAAGGATCAATATTATCGTAGCCATTGGTCGTTTGTTAACTACGTTGGTATCGATCAAATATCAGGTGGTTTGCGATTGGACTAGGTAACATAGCATAGTTAGAAAGCTTCCGGCTTTAGTGCATAATTAAATTAATAATAGGCATATTCCCATGCCATAGGTACAGTCAGGGATATTAATTGTTTAGCAAAATGGCACACAATTGGCCTTGTTATAGCCATTTCTTAGAACTGTAATGAATGACAGGCGTTTTCGAATCTACATTTGATTTTAATAGGTATGCGGGAAAGACATCGTTTTGGTGTCATACATTTTTGAGCCTTTTTTTTTTTTTAGCCGGCCAACAAATAAAAGTTGTATATTCCGATAGACCTCATTATTCTTGAACTTCTTTTACATTAGGGTTAACTTCTAAAATCATGTTTTGATGTTTTATTTGTGTTTGAATCATCGTTTTGGTTTCATACATTTTTGGGTAATTTTTAAGACTTCTGTCTAACTGTCTGTCACAGCACTCACAGCCAATTTGCTCTGAATCTAATGGACCGATCAAGTTGAAGTTTGGTACACGAATGTGTTTCTGTAACCCAAATACGGACATGTAACGTAAATAAATGAATTTTGAATGTGGGGGTCAATTTTGAAAAAAATACAGAAAATAGTTCAATAGGTACACAGTATAGTTTACAGGAAAACTTATAAGAAGTCTACGGTGTTAAAATAAATGGTAAATCTCTCAATATTACGCGTACAAACATACATTTGCAGTTGGAATGTATGGGACAAAATGTTTTTCAACAACAATGTTAAGTTTGTTTTTGGGATAAATTCATCCCAACTACGGAACCCTTCATCGTGCCAGACGGAACGGAAAGTTTTTCGCACTGGTGCTTTTTACTTTTTTTTTTTCTTTAACTCCGTCGTCAGCCCGACGCAGAGCTTTTATTATTAAAATAAACCCGCTATTTTACTAATTTCGTGCTTAGTTCGGGGCCAATCTGTTTAAATCTGCTAAAATGTCATATTCATATGACGAATCCATTAATTTAACCCCGAAAAATGTGATTCAATTTTCAATTCTCCCATACGGAATGTATGGGAGAACATCTTTTTCAACTGCAAATGGAAGTTTGTACGCAAAATATTGAGAGATTTACCATGTTATTTTAAGATCATAGATGTGCTATAAGTTTTTCTATAATCTATAGGTATAGAACTATTTTCTTAAAAATTATAGGCTCTGTAGTTTCGGAGATAAAGAGGGAATGGTCAATTTTCGTCTATTTTCTTAAATAACTTTAAAACAATTTATTGTAAAATTTAAAAAAAATATATATTTTAGGCCCTAACAATAAACCCTTTCTTTTGATATGTCACACGGTACAGTTTGCAAAACTTTTTTATGTTTCTTTTCTTATTTGCCCGCCAAAATTGACCCCCATATTCAAAGTTCATTTATTTACGTTACACGTCCGTGTTTGGGTCACAAAAATTCATAAGTGTACCAAATTTCAAGTTAATCGATGTATTCGATTCGGAGCAAACTGGCTGTGACAGACGGACAGACAGACACACGAGTGATCCTATCAGGGTTCCTTTTTTTTCCTTTTGAGGTACGGAACCCTAAAAGTGACTTAGATAAAACGCTTTAAAGGCGGAGAGTGGGGCTCGCTACGTCACAACTCTATCAAACTACGTACAAAATCTAGCAAGGAGTGACGTCATGCCACGTTTTAACTCAATGTATCGCCGTAATCTGATTACGGAAAAAGAAGAAAAATACGTGTCCAATATATTTTAATAATCTACATGACGGGCAAAAAATATTGTCTTCATCCCTATTACCAGTCATTATGCAGCATTTCAGGCTCTCAGACCCGAATGAAAGCCTGAAGTGCTACGTGCGAGTACATCAATATGCATTGTCAGAAGTGGTGACTTTTCTATAAACTGGGTGGACAGTCTGCTTAGGTTAGGCCATCATTTTGTGATGAACCGTAAAGTACCCCAGGCTGATAAAAATTTCATTTTTCCTAATTATGTTAATATTAGTGTTTAGGTCGGTTTCCCCTATGGGGAAAAGGTAGTGCTCCGCCCCGCACTACCCTGTAGAGCTCGTCTCCCGACTGGACACTCTCCCACCGATAGTAATGAATGACTTCTCGTAAGCTAATCTGCCTTTGTCCCATTGATAAGGCAAGGAAGATTGAAAGAAATCGTGAATAAAACTTTAGGGATTCATAGTCATGAAAATACATTGGATGTGGGTTTAGAAAGCTAATAAATGATAATGGGGTGCAAAGTATATTATTATATAAACTTGTGAGTAGGTACCCTTACGCTGGCGTAACAGGTAAATGGATCAGTCATTATACTCACACGACACCTCACATCTACACTCGAAGCACTTAGAGCGAAACTTCCATAGTGACACAAGTGGCTGTTCAGCGGCATGGAGTCTGCACATGCTCTTTAGGAGACATGGTCCCTAGCAGTTCTCTCGAACTGATATCCGTGACGAAGCGGCCTTCACTGCGGTAACCGAGCGACCATCCTTGTCTAGCTACGGGGCATTGCGTCAACATCATGCTCCCAAGGAGACATGGTCCCTATCAGTCCTTGGACTGAATATTAAATATATGTGGTCACCCAATCCCCTGGAAGTTGACCTCTTGCACAACAAGCATATCTGCAAGAAACCGTGTTCATATTAGTCTGACCGAATAATTGGTCTAAGATAAAGAATAAAACATTCAAGAATTACTTGATAATAGAGTTGAGAATCGAAACTCTGATAATAAATATACGTAGTCATAGAAGATCAAGACTCAATGGTCACTATTTCATAGAGTTGTGGATTAACTCTTGAAGGTTAATAGACAGGCAATACGCTCCACCCTTCACCACTTCCTAGCCCATTAACCGCCAAGATTTGCTACCTTTGACTTACCTCCAGCGCCACGTCACTTTAGGTATAAGTTGGAACAGTGTTGGGAATAACTAATATCGATGCATTAATTATTTATTTATTAACAAAAATAAAAGTCTAAAAATCAATGTTTTATTATTACTTATTAATTTTACAATATTTAAATCAGTCTTCAATCAATCTACTATATTAATACTCAGGAGATGGGCACGTTCTTCGTTTTTCTTCTGACTAAATTCATTATCTTCATGGAAACTTCTGAGCAAATTTCTGGCCGCACACTTTCCAGCTCAAAAGCTATTAAAGACGCGAAGTATACATTACGTGGGTCACTCGGTCTCTGATCAAAAAAATTAAATACTCATCTGTAGAACTGTCGTCACTTGGTAGTTCATTATTCTATTCTAAAATATTTAACAACTATTCGTCTTCCAGCATTTTTTACAATTAGAGTATATGATAAAACGATAAACGCCTACAACACTACTATTATGCAGTTCGATAAAGCTTTCCCGTGATTTCACGGCGTCGGCGCTGGGGCAATTGACAATATGGCGTGATTTGACCTTGAATCTATTTGGTCCGCACGTAAAATTACGGTGACGGCGACCGGTGACTGTCTGCACTAGTGAGGTTCTGCGTTATCGATATTTCTATATTTTTCATGGTAAAAATATCGACATTTTAAACATTAATACACTTTATTGTATAATAAATAAATAAATACTTGTACTAGGGTAACATTATGGTTATTTCTAATGAAAGAAATGCAGTCTTTCAGTAGAAATGGTAATGGTAATTTCAATAATGCCTTGTTTATTGTTCCGAATTCGCCCATCCCTAGTACCCGCAAAATTACGTGATTGGCGATACAGGTAGGGACAAGCAGTGATCACACTGCATTTAAACCTCATAATTCACAGCATTTATCATTCGAAACGTAGAAAAAAATGTCCTTATCAATAAAGATACATCCTAAATCGTAAAATTGACAAATTTTGTATGCAATTTGTGCGCATTAAGAACTGTTTTAACAAAATAACGTAATATTACGTGTGTGGCGTTTGGGCACTATCTTCAGAGCCCGTGATATTACGGTTTCGGCGGTTAAAGGGCTAGTGTTTGGATTGGGGAGAAGAAGTGGCGCAACAAACTCCCCAACAACACGTCTCTGTCTGTTTAGATACAAGAAACTCAATTCCATGATCAGCCCAGGATAATTATTATAGTGAAAGACTCACCCAGTGTCTGCAACAAACACACACACACTACATTAAGTACTAAATTAGTCTAATCTGGGTTTTAACCCAACTATATTTAACATAATAACTAATACTCGCTGTCTTGCGACAGCTCACTTAAATATTATAGCCTCTTGGTATTCACCAAGTCTCCTAATAGGACTAGCCTAGCCACGAACGTCCGTTTCCTCTAGTGGTCCAAACTAACTGCCTTTCCAAAATCGCCATGCCTCGGCCGCGATCGTTCGTGAACCTTTCAGCCTCCTGCGTTCCGACCCTAACGTCCTTTTTTTATTCCTCAATTGTTTCAGGGTTTAACCCATGAACAAGTTAGGCAGTTGTCATACTGCTAGCGAGGAAGTGACCAACCGTCGGCCACTCTGTAGATACACACCTCCGTGTAACCAAAATAGATGCATATATTATAAATTCAGAACAATTACTACAACTATCATTGTCTAGTTCAGACGACGACTATGATGTATTTTATAATAGCATTTGTGTAGTGGCAGTTCTTGTTAATTTAACGAGTTATAAACCTTACAAATAGCCGATAGCAAAGGTTGGCATGTAAATATCTACCGATGAAACCCTTGCGGGATGAGTCGCCACTCGCTCGTGGCGCGAGCAATCGCCCATCGCATTCGGATACCCGCCGATAGCCCAGCGACAAACCACTAGAACTACACACTCGCTGCCCGCCGCTCGCCAACTCGCTTTCATTTAGTAGTTCTACTCGCTACCCGTTCATCGCCGACGGTGAGACAATTGCCTTATGGTGATCATATGTGGCCGTTGTCCAATGCGTTCTTAGAATTTAACAAAGCTAATTGGCCCTCGCGCTTTGTTGTTTGAAATTACAAATAGGATATTTTAAGTCCTTTAGAAATTGATTGACTTATTGTATCCGTCCTGTCGATCGTTACTAAGACTTTGCCTCACATTAAATAGATCATTTATGTCTCCAAGTGACTCGAAAGATGTGCTGGTTTCAAAATAATAATATAATATTTTATTATTAAATTGGAGTAAGTGACAGACAGTCACAATATCATTAATTCATTTGGTGTTATTGTAAGAAAATTCTATCAGTCTGTGCACTGATAACTGCTATAATAAGATCAAGGGTCAATATTCTTAATCAGTTAGTTAGTAATTCAGTGAAAAAAAAAAATAACAGAAAAAAATGCGGTCATGTGCGAATCTGACTTGCTCGCGAAGACACGGAAAGTATTTTAAGTTTACCTTCATTTTATTTGATGTCACAGACGCGAGATGCCATAATTTCGTCTATTATGTGAAAATTAAAATAACGGACGAACATAACAACGTCACACAAAAAACCGGTCAAGAGCGCGTCGGACACGCGCACCAAGGGTTCCGTACCATCATGTATTAAAAAAAGTGTGCTATTTAGAGTCATTCTTTTATTTTTCCTGTAATCTTCTCCTTCTTTTCGTGGACGTCATAAAAGGCGTTCTATTCTATAGATAGGGTGACTGGTAATTAGTGACCGATACTTAAACACATGATTGTACTCATGATAACAAACAACTTTTACTACGGGACCAAACCTGAATTCGCGAAAAAAAAAAGAGCTGTCCCATACATTCATGGTCGCATAACTCGTCAAAATGTAGGGAGCAGCTGACTTTTTTTTCGCGATTTCAGGTTTGATCCATAGTAAAAGTTGTTCATAATGATGAATACAATCATGTGCTTAAGTATCGGTCACTATTTACCAGACCTTGGATTTTCGCTAGAATGTAGGTACACCTACGCGTGGCGATTTTGGCAAAATAGTGACCACCATGCTTTTAGCAATCTAAAGTGAATACCACCCTGCAGATTTTGCATTCACAAGTAGGTAGGTATTAGTTAAATAGTACAATGCCACATCATAGAAAATTGTAAATTAGAGCTAGGCATGAAGGGTCAGTAAATGTGTTAAATTGTAATGGAAGCACTAGCCGTTTAGCTAATTAGTGTAAGCGGCTGCTCCAAGGCTCCAAGGTTAGTTCTGTTTGTTAGTACGAGTACATATATTATCTTCTGGTAATTCACAACAGCAGTCTAAGAAACTCTGATAAACAGCCAGTATTTAAACTATATACTATTCATCATATGACAGGCCAGTTGGCGTGGTTGGTTAAGATACCCCCTATCACGCCGCAGGTCGTGGGTTCGATTCCCATCCAGGACAAACATTTGTGTGCATGAACATGTCTGTTTGTCCTGGTCTGGGTGTAAATTATCTATATAAGTATGTATTTACAAAAAAAAAAGTAGTATATGTAGTATATCAGTTATCTGGTTTCCATAGTACAAGCTCTGCTTAGTTTTGGATCAGATGACCGTGTGTGAAAATGTCCCAGGATATTATTATTATATAATTTATTTATTCTCTCCTCACAAAGCAGACTTAAAATTAGTGTGTACAAAAAGTCTCAGCTGCATTCCACCTTTGTGAGAGACTGGTGCCTGCTATAGGTTTTTGGGAAAAACCGGTGTTACAGGTCACTATTATAACTAGAGATCGGATAATCGGATGCATCCTATTATCCGATCTCTACTTACAATAGTGACCTGTAACACCAAAACAAACAATACAAAAGTCCATTCCATATTAGCCAACACTGGAATGGACTTTTGTATCGAAATATCCCAGGAGCTTGTGGCTAAGTAATAACAACCGCACAGGTCAATCGATCAGGTTAAGCTACGCTTGCCGCTGTTGGTCCGTGGATGGGCAATCTTTACGTACCAAGACCCCTCCTTGCCTCGGAAAGCACGTTAAGCCTTTGGTCCCGGCTGTTATTTGTGGATCTTTGACAATCGTTACGGGTCAAGGGGTATCGTATTACCCAGTAACTGGGTTGTGGAGGTCTGATAGGCAGTCGCTCCATGTAATATCCTGGTATTCAGCTGCATCTGGTTAGACTGGAAGCCGACCCCTACATAGTTGGGAAAAGGCTAGGCAGATGATGATATCGAAATATCCCAGAATTCCGGGATCGACCAATTTAGGGTTCTGATTACAGAATCGAATTGTATTTTGGTACTTGCGTTCAGGTTTTTTTTTATTTGTGATGGGTTTGCTCTTGACTCTAGTCTAGGTCAGAGATGACAGAGACAAAGTCAACAATGGAGTGACCTTACCTAGAAGAAGTCTTGTTCACTCTCACTTTGAAGAGAGGTGTTGGTTAATATGGATTGCACTTTTGTATCGAAAAAAATCCCGGGATTCCAGGCTCGAAAAATTGTGAGTTGTGATTATAGAATCGAATGTATATTTACTTACATCATTCAGATGTTGGCTAATATGGAATGCACTTTTGTATCTATCGTAAGAACCTCGCGATTCCAGAATTGATAAATTTAGTACTTTTTGACTATAGAATCGAATGCTAGCTAACGATGTAAAGTAGACTGCCAAATTGTCAAAGCAAACGTCAGGATAAGTAATGTTAAAAATGAATTTCAAGTAAACAAGCTTACGAATAGTTATGTGATCCCGGTCTCCCGGGATTTTTTACATAAATAAAACCAGATATTGAAGAAATCGTTTCCATACCATGTAGGTATCCGATCAGTTGTGTATTCCCGGATTTACTGGAATCCTGAAATTAACATTAAGGAAAAAAAAATTAAGAAGTCACTTCCATAATTTCTTAGCCAAAAATTAACTTTAGGTAACTTTGCATCCGATTATCCGATCTCTAATTATAAGGGACTGCAACATTAATAAACCATTTAGTTATTTTAAATATATATTTTTATCGAAGAAACTGAAAACCTAATAGGTATTTAGTGTTGCTATCAATTGGTGAAGGACACACGGAACTCAATAAATTCATTCGTAGGTAGGTATACAGTTGACCTCGTAATTGCTTTACCACTTTTACAACAATTCCCAGTTGGTAAATTTAAACTTCCCTAAGGTTGAAAATATCAATTTGTGAAATAGTCCCTGTCGTTTTGTGACGTGCAAGTAACATTACGCTTTTAGGTGGTAATGTGGGTGACTATACAAATCCGTAGGTAATTCGAGCCTGCAGGTGTTATAGTACTGTAATAAACTGCCAATTACCATTAATGACTAAATTAAACATGCTTGTTAAACCGTGGGCCAGGAGTAAGTGAACCACAATAGTGCACGCGGTTCAGTTGACCCCTGCATTATCGATTCACTGTCGCACTGTTCACTGTCATCGCCCCTGATCGACAATACGTGGTTTTCTGTTCAATGTTTGGTGACTAAACTTTCCAATATGCTGGTAACACTATTTTTCTACAAATACGAACTTAGAATTTATTGCTCTACAAAGTCAAATCACTTATTTCAAATGACGATTAGTTTCTAGTTTTTTTTTTTGACGTTCTAGAACATACAAATAAAATAAAAATACTAACTCTGCACAATTTTCTCCACCTTTTCAAGACAATGACAGAGACCATTTAAGAGGCCTGTCGCATTTATCACCTCTTTCGCTCACACGGGAGCAAATTTTTAAGTATATAAATGAAAACATGCTTTTTGAAAAATAATATTAATTTAATAGGTAGTTATTAAAAACACATTTCTATTGTGTTATCTAATTAACTCAGCTCAATAAATATTGTGATCTGTTTGCGCTCAGTTTATTAGATAACACAATATAAATGTGTTTATAATAATTACATATTCAATCAATATTATTTATTAACAATACCTAATAATAGATTACATTTTTCAAAAAATCATTTTTTCATTTAACATTCCTATAAATTTGGTCCCACGTGAGCGAGACAGGTGACAAAATGCGACAGGTCTCTTAATTAGGTACTATTTGTTTAAAACTGAATCCCTAAAGTACCTAAGTAAACTATTTTGCCTTAACCTTGTCTTAACCCCAAAATACTAAACTGGTGGAATGAAAGCTACAATATTATATATGTAAAACAAAAGAGAAACGTAAAACTATTCGAGATGAAGTACCGAACTTAACGTTAATAAAACCTATAAGAAATATACTGCATCAAATACACAACAAACACGGTGTTCAGCTTCAAGTTTTGATCCGCAGTTATCGAAGTAATATAAAATTTAAATGTAGAACGAAATAGGAAGCGTCAATTATCGAATGTATTATTCATTCGTAGTGCAGTCGTATCGTCCGTACCGTATCATGATATGACAAGTATTTAATTTCAAATAGAGAACGAAGAATTATGTGCAGGCCATGTTTGGAATTAATGTAGTAATTAAATAAAAAGGTTTTAGTGGAAAACAATGGGACTAATAATAATTGGATGGAGTGTTTCTTTGGGTTGAAACATTTGATTACTTTTTAGCTTTGTTTGTTTCATATCTCCAATGTGTTTCATTATGTTATAGATACCAACACGCAAAGCTTGAAACGAATAACTTAAATGTTTTATTTAATTTATTTGACCGGCTGTTAAGAGTTTATAGAAACAAAAAAAAGTTTTCTAAAGGTTTCTTATTCTTATCCTTTTATCTTTGGAAACGACAGTAGTGAAAAACATTCAAACAAATAAACGAATTTAAGATGCCTATCAAATTGACAAGACTACGCATAAAATATTATACATAATCTTCGAAAATAGAGTCTAGAAACCACTATTTCTTACTTGATTGACGGTCAATTAAAGTTTGTCTATTCAATAAAATAAAGTTGCGATTTAAAAATTATTATCATAACTTCCACGTTATTAGAGCTTTTAACAGCTGTTGTTCAGTCATGCCATAACACGTTAATTTATGAGTGGCATTCCGGCAGCCATATTTCTCTGACATGACATAGCTGTCATTGCGACATTTAAATGATAGGCAAACTACGAAAGAACCAATAATTTTTTGTTTTATTTCCTGAACAATAAGTTTCCTTTTGTCGAGTCATTGACCCGCACTTATGGTTTATAAATGGAACTTGTTTTAATATTCACCACCATAATTTTTGTGACAATGGTTATTGGAATTTATTTGAAGTTTTATGAGTAACTGAGGAAACCGAAATATCATTCATTCAGCTCATTTTTGGTGTAAAACGATCTACTGCCTGTGCTTTTTTACAATTGGCAAAAATTCTGTTCCTTACAGGCAAATTATACTTACAAAAAATGCCACAATTAAAAACAAAACAATTCCAATTTCACAATCTACCAAGAACGCGGCCGCCTCCTCCAGAAGTATGCATTAATTTATTCATTCGCATCGCAATCAAAGCGTGGTGGAAGCGTGAATTACGTTTTAAGATGTTGACTTACCGAAAAATTCACTTACTCTCGAATATCGCGATTCCAGTAACGCAGAAACGGCTTCTACAGGTGGAATTCTAAATAATTGGATTCCGAATACCGGGAACGCCTCGATCTCTGAACCGTGTAAGTGTTGCCACCTATAATGATAAATCATTGTCGTGTATCTGGGACATGGAATTTTGTATTACCGTATGATTTTGGAATAAGGAAGGAAGTGTGAAAGCCGTTTTCGTTGATGGGAATCATCGTTTTTGTGATATTTTTTTTTAATGAGCTACCTCTCTTTTCGTGGGTCCGATGTATTTGCTTATAGTAAATGATCATACTTGCGATCAGCAACCTCTTTTATAAGTCCTGCAGCGTGCAGCTCAGATTCAAAACATTTCATGAGACATGAGAGGATGGGAGGTGCAAAATATTATTAATTTACATTATTTAAGTGCTTAGTAGTGATTAAGGCGAAAGCTCCAGGTAGCCCGCAAAATTCAAATTTTCTTAAGGTTTTTTGCAATTTGCAAGTCTGCAAATACGTTTCGCGACAATAAGAAATATGTATTTATAGACCTATAATCATTATAATTATCAATACAACACTAAGTTCATAGAATCCTAATGAATGACAATTTCATGCAATCTTGACATTTAGGATTATAGGAGTTGTATTAATGATTCTAATGATTATAATTTTGTAAATACATATATGTTACGGTCGCGAATCATACTTTAAATAACATAAAACCTATACTGAATTGCAAATTGCAAAAAACGTAAAAAAAAATTGAATTTCACGAGCTACCTGGAGCTTCACCCTTAAGCAGTGTTGTTGTAGTGAATGTAAGTAGGTAATAGTACAAACTACTTCTAGTTTAGTGGTCCAAAATAATCATGGATGTGTATTAGGACTGCATGTACCAATAAATATAAAAAAAGCTCGGTTATTTTCAGACGATCTTCTCCACAGAACAGATAAAAGGGAACCTCTTGTATATGTTCTGTGGTCTTCTTCTATACAACAAAAAAATAGTTTCAGTACTCGGAGTTTACAAGTCCAATTTAACAATTGCTATAATTTTATTGTCTGTGGCCCTGGAATCTTCAAGGCACGTAATGAATAGGTTCCTTAGACAAATGAGTTTCCTTTTCCTTTGTTTATTCTAAGTATGAGGTCGAATGCGTACGTGGCGCATCCTTACTATGAAATCAATTTGGAATCATTTATGCACTAGACCATTGCAAGCTACAACAATATCTTAGTTTAATCACTGCTCACACACCAACATTTCAACAGAGGAAGAGAAACTTTAAAAATTTTTTGTTTTTTTTTTTAAGGACACAGGTTAACTGACTAACAGATTATTAAAATAAAAATATAATTATCCTAATCTAAATAAAACTATTAACAAACTAAAATATGGCGGCGAAAAATTTCTCCGCGTCGTCGCTGTCGACTGGTAATGGCGTACCCAAAAGACTGGCGGCATTGCCACGTTATATCGCAAGGCTTAGTCTCTGGTCAAGGTAAAAGCCAGCCCTTCGGTTACGGGAAGTGTCAACCAGCCTTTTGGAGATTTCGTGGAACAAGAGCATTTGAGCCTATCTATCAAATAACTTTTACTATGGGACCAACCTGAAATCGCGAAAAAAATCAGCTGCTCCATACATTTTGACGAGTTATGCGACCATGAACGGCAGCTGATTTGTTTTTTCACGATTTCAGGTTTGGTGCCATAGTAAAAGTTGTTTCTTATCATGAGTACAATCATGTGTTTATGTATCGGTCACCAATTACCAGTCACCCTACACCTATAAATTAATATTATAAAAGGTAAAATTGCTTGTTTGTAGGATAGAAAAAAAAATCACTGATAGAAAGGTACCTACTCTATGGCCAAGTTCCATAAGCTTCCACGCAGACGAATTCGCGGGCTGAAGTCACAAATTAAAGTACTTTCCTTTTACCCAAATCAGAAATAGCATCACAAACTAGGACTAATTTAAACAAACACTTTGTCCCTTCGCAACTAAATCTCACCAAGTCAAAGGCGGGCATCAATTTTAATTGTTTCAGAATTGTATTCATTCCAACAGTAGAATAAACTTAAACATTAATGGTGTTTTGCATTAACATCATGTCGCGTGCGGCAGATGCCTTGAGCTCACTTCGCTTCACTGCATATTGCCAAAGATCACATAAATACAGAAGGAACACCTCATTGATAACCTAACAGGAATCTGACGTCCGCAAGAACACTACAATTCGATTTATTCCGGGCTAATACCAACAAACTAATACCACTGGTATTTGTTTGAAATCATATTTATTTTCTATTTCGAACGGATACAATTGTATAAACTAATACCAAAACCAGTTCAAAGATATAAAGGTACAGTCAGTAAAAATGCTTTGTGTACACACAATGGAAATATCCTTTAATTAATAAAAAATCAGATAAGTCCAAAAAAAAATAATTTTCAAAACTCACCCTTTCTCGCAGGTAAGAAAAATTTGCAAGATGATTAAATTTAACTACTTTACCCATACCTTTGTAAAAACATTGGAATGAAGTGAATTTGGGAAGTTTTAGCATTATTACGATCACATAAAAATATTAGAAAACAAATTTAATTTGATTAGGTTTACTGTACCAAATTCAAGTTGATGGTATTCGTTCGCACATTACATTTAATTATTGAATGAGTGGTATCTGTTCGGAATAGAAAATAAATACAAGTTCAAACAAATACCAGGGGTATTAGTTTTGTTGCATTTAGAACTAGGTACAATTCGTAGTAGGCTAGTTGACAGTAAGAAAAATACCTTATGAATTTATTATATACAAATAGAATGGTTGTGAGCTAAAAGTATCTAAATTCACGGTAGGAAGTTTTATAAATGAATTTAAATAAATTAATATTTTTGAGAAATAATTACGTAAAAAAATATAGCAATTAGTTACGTGACATTGAACGCAAATCAGAGCGCAACACGTCACATCTTCAGTCATGTCACTTTTTTTAGTTTTAGGGTTCCAACCTCGAGATATTTTCACCTAAATTTAAGGTATTTTTAGAAAAAGTAAATATCATTCGCATGTTTATTTAAGGAATAGACAGAAAAAACTAGTCAGTCTTGGATTTTAACCTTACTATCGACTTTAGCAACCTAGAAATCTATAAAAACGTACCCATGATGAAAAGTTTGAAAATTTTCGCAACCGCCATGTTGGATTTTCATTTTGACCAACTTCACACTTTCTCTTTATATTATCTATAGTAAAATGTCGAATGTAGGGGACATAACGCTTTTCCGTTACGTGACGATTTCTACCAGTCAACTCCTACCGTAAGCCGCGTAATGCGGTTTACGTGAAAAGGATGAACCCAGTATAGTATGGCTTTCCTTTGTTTGGTGTTCCTTTTTTTTATTAACGACCACAGCTAAACACAAAACTTCAACTAAAGTGAAAGTTTCCATTTCAAACACCAAAGTAGCGACTATTCAGCGCATGTGTTAGTATAGCGGCTGACTAGCGTCTGAGTAAACTCTCCGGATTCAAACGGGCCACTTGTAGTCCTAGCCTGACTCTGAAGAAAAATACAGCTACTAATAACCAACTCATTTTATGTTCTTCATCCTGCATATTTGAGACATCTGCTAATGGTTAATCTGTGACAACGCTTACACGAACAATGTACGCCTTGCTTTTAAATGCCACCACTATTAATTAATGTTTGTAGGTACTGACTCGTTTAGCGCGGAATAAAATGACATTTGTTTTCAGTTTCCTTGTCGTGTTAAGTGATGTTTCGTCACATATATGAGTTATAAAAGAATTCGTGAATTAGGTTAGAACGTAATTTGCGTGTTACGGATAAGTAAATTACAATTTAATTTAAATTATTATTATACATGTGTTTTGAATCCAACGCTTTGCTTTTACATACATTTTAAATTATGTTACACGTAGTGATGGGTAATTTTCGGAAATTTTTCAAATCTTGGAAATTTTTCCGTTTATTTTTCCGAAAAATAACAATATGGAAAAATAATGGAAAAATATTGTTTACTGTAAAATGTTGACTACAGGAATTAAAATAACATATGAATTAAAGGGTTTTATTTATACTGAACATATTTACTGACTGACTGAATGAATGACTGACTGATTGATTGAATAAAATGACTGACCGACTGACAAATCAACGCACGGCCGAAACTACTGGGTCTAGGAACGTGAAATTTTGCACACGGCTTCCTTTTATAATTTAGGGGAGCACTAAGAAGGGGTTATTGGAAATTCAATCTTATAGGGGGTGAAAAGGGGGGTTTTTGTTTGTATGAAAAATCTTATTCCTTGAGTTAATAAACTTGAACTTGGCACGAATACATATTCATGTTAATTATGAACTTTTTAATTTTCGTTTTTCTAAACTACCCATTTTGACACACCGAATTCCTCTTTAGGGGGCTAAAGGGGAATTGGGTGTGTCAAAATTTTAACGCGCTGACCAATTAACTCTAAACTCACTATTTATACATAAGACTAAAAATAAAGAATACTTACGGGGTGAAAATGGGCAGTAAATTTTGCAGGGGAGGATACTACTACGTGGCTTGATTAACTCGAAAAGAACAATGACGAATTCTTGTTTGAACGTCTAAAAGTGACATTTATACAAAATAAATTAAATTAATTATCTATGTTCTTTTATGCTATCATATTATCTAATTAAGGCCAAATAAAAAAATATGTTCAATGAAAATTTTTACTACTTCGTTCTAAAAGGTTAGGAAATTGTTGGTTGGATTGGCAATACTAAACTAAAATTGCCATTTTATGTTTATTTTCCTATACAGTAGGTACAGCATAATTGTCGTGGTGTTGTTATCATTTTTAGTTTGTTGTTTTATTTACATGAGGTAAATAATATGTCGGCGCCTCCGCATTTCTAGACTGTCAATTGTCATGTTGTACAAATGGCAACGTCAAAAACGAACACCGAGCACTCTGGTAAGGCGGCCATCTAGTAAAATGAGCAGGTAGGTAACTTCGGATTTTTGGTAAGGTGCGCACGCAACCATGTGGTCGGTGGACGTTATATTTTAATCGCATCCCTTTTAATCTAAGCGATCTATTATTATTTTGTGTAGTGTTTGATTGAATTATCGAGAATTAGAAGTGGAGTGATTGTGATAGGTGTTATTTTTTGAAATACTGCCTTTCTACCCGATAATCCACGCCTACCTGAACATGGTCGGCGCCTCCGCTTTTCTAGACTTAATTGACTTGTTGTACAAATTTCAACCTCAAAAACGAACATCGAGAACCGGTGAGGCGGCCATCTTGTGAAACGAGCAGTGAACTCGTGGTCGGTGGACGTTTTATTCTAATCGCATCCCTCTTAATCTAAGCGATCTATAATTACTTTGCGAAGTGTTTGATTGAATTGTGGAGAACTAGAAGTGGAGTGATTGTGATAGGTGTTATTTTTCTAAATACTGCCTTTCTACCCGATAATCCACGCCTACCTAAACATGGTCGGCGCCTCCGCTTTTCTAGACTTAATAGACTTGTTGTACAAATGTCAACCTCAAAAACGAACATCGAGAACTAGTGAGGCAGCCATCTTGTAAAACGAGCAGTGAACTCGTGGTCGGTGGTCGTTTTATTTTAATCGCATCCCTCTTAATCTAAGCGATCTATAATTACTTTGCGAAGTGTTTGATTGAATTGTGGAGAACTAGAAGTGGAGTGATTGTGATAGGTGTTATTTTTTTAAATACTGCCTTTCTACCCGATAATCCACTCCTACCTGAACATGGTCGGCGCCTCCGCTTTTCTAGACTTAATTGACTTGTTGTACAAATATCAACCTCAAAAACGAACATCGAGAACTAGTGAGGCGGCCATCTTGTAAAACGAGCAGTGAACTCGTGGTCGGTGGACGTTTTATTTTAATCGCAATACTCTTAATCTAAGCGATCTATTATTATTTTGCGAAGCGTTTGATTGAATTGTGGAGAACTAGAAGTGGAGTGATTGTGATATGTGTTTTTTTATTGTTTACTGTAAAATTTTGACTTCAGGAAGTAAAATAACACAGAGTTTAAAGGGTTTTATTTACATTCAAAGGGTTTTATTGCATTAACACATCTATTCTGTTGAAGAATCCGAATCATCACTGGCGAAAAGTATCATGATCAATATTTTCTACTGCATCTACACAAACAATAAATCTTCAGTTGGTGGGTTTTATATCACCAACAAGTTTCAGAGAAAAACCGATCTAGTTATACAAACCCGAAAATCAACCAAACCCAGGAAAAGAACCCGCCAAAATTAAGTCAGCTGTAGAAGAACAGCGCAATACAAGCAAAATTAATCATACCTCCAAAATGAAAGAGTATGAAATTCATACACTTTCATTTTAGAGGTATGATTAATTATGCCCTGATTTTTGTGCCAAGAAACAAGAAAATATTGACAAAAGAAAATGATTTTTGCTTTTTAATGTTAGAAGAATTGCAATATGTACTACCGTACATGAGAAACTTACTAAGTATCTTTTAAAACTTGTAGACGGTTATAAAGGAAAACATGTGAATGTGGACCAAGTAACAGTTCAGTATAATGCTCCGCCTGGACGTGATTAAGTACAGTAGTCCAATTAGTCCCCAATCTTTTTGGCCAGCACCCTAATTGCGTTACAATCTATCAATGAAATCTGAATCATTTTGAAGCAAATTGCTAATCCATTGCATCGCATGTTCGAAATATTATCTGCTCGACAACGTAAATAATGCAGTGAATGTTTTTGAACTGTCAAAAAGAAACTGATTCCAATGACGCAATTTGCTCCACGGGTTGAAATGAGCGCAACCGCTATCTTGCGCCATCTGCACATGGTATTTTCCCAATTGTGCATTCTGCGCATCGTCGTCGTCGGCTCACGTCTACCCGGCCAAAAAGAAATACTTGTGTACATACTTATAGTGCACATTGTAATTTCTTTCTTATTTATGTATATAATTTCCAATAAGAGAACATTATGGCAAAAAAAATTAAAAAATTAAAGATTAGATATTTATAATTTTTCAGTAAAGAAAAAAAAGAAAAGAAAGAAAAACTGTTTATTCTGCACAAACAAAACGCACGTTACAAAAAAAAAGAGCTAAAGTAATGACACACATGCAAAGCAGGCAAAAGACCTTAGAATAATAACTGCAGCAAAAAGTCTCGTAGATATTCAAGCAGTCTATTCATTGCTTGATGTCATTCATTGTCAGTTCATTGCTTGATGTCAGAGTACACATTAATCTCAGACTAAATATCCTGTAGACGGAGCCTTTAAGAGAGACGCGTGTCCTTTTCTTGTTAGTGTGCGGCTCTAGAGTAGTATTAGTGTGCGTGACTAGGGAAGGGTCGACGCTTCAAAGCATACTATGGAATCTGTAGAACATCGAATTTTTGCTTAACGAAAAATGCACAGGAGTGAAACTGCGGATAGAAGCACTAGCTTCTGTCCGCAGTTTCACTCCTGTGCACCTACCTACTATAATAAAATGTGTGCTTTGTTAAATAAAAATTATGGGCACATAAATATGGTATTATGTAACAATTTATTACCAATTAAGGGTCCAACTTAAATAATCAGACGTATATTTTTATGATTTTATTTATTGTAATATTTACACAGGTACATATATTGGATTACAATGAAATGAAATGAAATTGTTTATTTTGCAAATTGGATGTTGGCAATATTCTGGATATCCTTCGAATACTGTTGGCACCGAAACAGACTTTAGTTTTTTTTTATAGATAAACCCGTTATGAAGCAGGATAGCTGTGGCTTTCTCTGGAGCAAAGCCTTGAATATTTCATGTTCCTAGTTCTGACGTCTAACAGCTTTAATCCACTCACTTCTTATTGATTTCACAATATTATGGAAACCTACAACAGTAAGCAAAAATTATTATACCATATCAACAACAAACGTCGATAGATTTTATCGATAATATTGTACACATCCCTGCAGTTCACGCCTAAAACAATGCCTAGGTTAAACATTAATTTAGACTATAAAACTTGGTTTTTTGTCAATATGATATAAGACAATCTTAGTCTTAATATGTAAATCTTCAATGTTTATCAATTTTCTAACAGTTAACCTCTGTAATTAACGATAAAATTGTTGTCATAGACTTACGTGTGAAATGATAATTCTGGGTCTATTACGCCTTCTTTCGTTATTCTTGATGAATAATATACAGCCGCACACAGCATATTTTCACTTTACTAATTTTGTCCTAGCGAAACCACTGCTATTATTTAATATTTCGCATTTAAACTGCACCAAGTCGCAATGTTTTGACCGACTAAGTCGGTCACTTGTTGACACGATTTACACAGACAGTGCGACGTTGCCAAACGTACATGTGCTGTACCTTTTACTCGTTCCTGAACTCTGTGAAATAGACAGAGAGAACAATACTTTGTTTGACACACGGATACAAGAGCGGCAACAAGTTATAGCTCCGTCTACAGGATACTTAGTCTGAGACATTAATAGTCTTATTTTTTTCTAATCTTTAATCACAGTGAGCTTTTTGATTTGGAAAAATATCGGAAAAGTATTGGAAAAATATTGGAAAAATTTCGGAAAAATATTTTTTTTCTTTTCTTTTCCTTCCGAAATTTTTCCATTACCCATCAGTGACTATATGAAATGTTATTTTTCAAAGTACCCTGAAATAATATACACCCTGAAATAAAAAAAGAAATACTTAGAAAATGTTTAATTGTTTGATAACACAGGAGAAAATAAAATAAAGCAGAAACTGGTCGTAAATCATAATATAAATAAAAGCATAACCAAGTTCATCTTTGAAAAATAATAGATTGATAAAGAGAAAACGATAAAAAAAACTTTTTTACAAAAAAAAAAAAACGTGAAAAATTACTTTTTCAGAAGTCAGTGTCTTTTTTTTTTTTGGGCCGCCGATACGGGGCAGCTCACCGTAACGGCTCGCATCCCCGTGAGGTCAGGACGGATGGTGCCTACCTTCACCTGTTCGAAGGCACACCCCCCAGTCTTGACCACGGCCACCACCTCTCGCTCCGTCACGGAGTCGTCCAGACCCAGGATGCGCAAGTCAACGCACTTGGCGGGTCTGGACACTCGGGCCTTGTCCGCATTTAAGGACGCCCTGAGCCTTTCGGCCAGAGCGTCAACGGTCGGGCCACTGGCCGCACCGGGGATCTCGAGCATCCGAGCCCCAGTCGCAGTGACCCTTACCCGCATGCCCTCGGTAACACCGATCTCCTCCAGGTTCACCGCCGCCCTCGCCTTGGCGAGCACGTCGCGGTAGGACACGCCCTTCTTCTCCGCTTCCGGCTGTAGTGTGATCACTACAGCTGCGGACTTTGGGGCACGTAACCTCGCCGCGACGCTTCGCTCTTTGCGCCGCTGCCGCCTCTCCCTCCGCTTGGCCGACCTTGCCGGCCTGCCCTCCTTCCTCTTCTCCCCAGCTACCTGCCATTCGGCGTCAGCCGGAGGAGATTTGGGAGGCGGGGGCAGCCGCGTCGTCACCGCCACAGCTGGGGCCCTCTCAGGGCAAAAATAGTTGGGGAGGGCCGGAGGTTCCAGGTGGGCTGGGATTCCACGCGGGTGAAACTGCTGGAACCCAGACCTCTGAGGTGCTTCCGTTGCCAAGTGGGCAACCACGTGGGGGCAAAATGCACCTCGGAGGTGGATCGCAGCAGTCATTGCTTCCGTTGTGGTCAGCCCGGTCACAAGGCCGGCTCGTGCAATGCCACGCCGCACTGCTATCTATGTGCGGCAGCTGGCAAGCCGGCCGATCACCGGGCTGGAAGCAAGGGCTGTGGTCCACCCACCAAAGCCCGGGGCAGGGGCAAGCCCTCCGCCTCCGCTACCGCCGTCGCGGCCGCAGCCGCCGCCACGGCCGCCGTCGCTGCCGCCTCCACTGCCGTCGCGGCGACGGGGCGAGGGCCGAGGCGGCGGGTGAATTAGCGACACGCGGGGTTGCGATAGTCGTTGAGAGGATCCGGCAGTTGGGACTCGAGGTGGCCCTGCACAAGTCCGAGGCCATGTGTTTTCATGGTCCTCGGAATGCGCCACCGTCGGGTTCCCAAATAACGGTAGGAGGGGTTCGCATCGGAGTCGAGTCGACGATGAAGTACCTGGGACTCGTCCTCGACAGCCGGTGGAACTTCGTGGAGCATTTCCGACGTTTGGCTCCCAGACTGGAGCGGGCTGGGGCTGCCTTGAAGCGGCTCCTGCCCAATCTAGGTGGTCCAAACGCCTCCTGCCGGAGGCTTTACGCGGGGGTCGTGCGGTCCATGGCCCTTTACGGGGCACCGGTGTGGGCGCGTTCCCTGAGGCTGCGGCTAGTCCGACGGTTGAACGCGTCCCAGAGGGTCATGGCCATTCGACTAGTCCGGGGTTACCGCACGGTCTCCGGTGAGGCGGCGAGCCTCCTTGCCGGATTGCCGCCGTGGGATCTGGAGGCGAAAGTCCTCGCGCACGTGTGGGAGTGGCGCAAGGAGGCGAAACGCCGGGGCGTAACTCCGCTGCCGCGAGAAATCACGGTACAGCGGACAGAGCTCCGGCGGGATCTCATGGCGACATGGAGAGTGCGACTGTCGCAGCCCAGCGCTGGGCACGCCACAATTGCGGCGATAAGTCCCCTCTTTGAGGAGTGGTTAGAGAGGCGCCACGGCGTCCTCACCTTCCGTCTGACGCAGGTCCTCACCGGACACGGTTGTTTCGGGAGGTTCCTGTTTCGCATAAGGCGGGAGGAAACGCCCGGGTGTCACCATTGTGTGGATCGCCCAGAGGACACGGTGGAGCATACAGTGGAGGTCTGCCCGGCTTGGGCAGAGCACCGCCGTGTTCTCACGGAGGCGATCGGCGGCGGCGATCTCTCGCGTCCGAGCCTGGTCCAGGCCATGGTGCGGAGCGAGAGTGCATGGGAGGCCGTCACCTCCTTCTGCGAAGCGGTAATGCTCGCGAAGGAGGAGGCGGAACGCGTGAGGGAGAGGCAGCCTCACGCCCTCAGTCGCCGCAGGAGACGCCCTGGGCGGCGGGAATCGATAGCCGATTCCCGGCCACCGTAGGCGCGGGCTTGTGGGCGGTGAGTAGTGGGTAGCTCGCCGTCCGGTGAGGACCAGGCCCGGGTCGACGGCGCGTTGTGTTCCACGCGCGCCTCAAAGAGATGTCAGCAAAAGATGGGGTCCAATAGGGCCGATGCCGCTGGGGTCGCGGGTTGTTTGAAAAAGATACCGTGGCCCTGGCATAGGCAACTGAAGGAACACGGGTGGGTTTTAGTCAGTAAAAGTCTGACACGCCCTTCCGCTCCACCCAGAGCGGGAGAAGTTATTTGATGATTTCCTATCCACAAAAAAAAAAAAAAAGTGTCTTTGGATCTGTATTTAAGTTACTGACTTCTGAAAAAGTTATTTTTCACTTTGTAGTGTTTTTTTTTTTTGTGGAAGTCGGTGGTTTCTTTTTTTGTAAAAAAGTTTCTTTTTTCACTTATTAGTGGGTCAGTTTGTAATTAATCTAAGTTACAATAGCTTAATGTCAACTGCTCATCACCTTTTACAAAATATTGCTTTTGTTTAATTTAAATTTAAATTAATTTTCTCGTACATCACACAGGACAACGTCTGTCGGGTCAGCTAGTACACAGGACACTATTTAAGGAGTGCGCAAAATTTTCACAGGATGTTCTACTCATGAATATGAACAACTTTCACTAAGGGACAAACCCTGAAATCACGAAAAAAAAAATCAGCTGTTTCATATAAAAGTTCACTACCTACTCGACCAAAATGTATGAAACAGCATATTTTTTTTCGTGATTTCAGGGTTGGTCCCATAGCGAAAGTTGTTCATATTCATGGGTAGAATAACCTGTGAAAATTCGCGCACAGATTAAAAAATTATCCTGTATACTAGCTGACCCGACAGACGTTGTCCTGTGTGATGTATGAGAAAATTAATTTTCTTCATATTTTTTTGTGTATTTTCTTATGTTTCAATAGTTATTCTGCTATTCGTGACGAAGACAAATACAACAAATCAAAAACCATGCAAATCGGTCCAGCCGTTCTCGAGTTATAAGTGTTCGAACAAACCCAACTTTGTTTTATATACAGGGTTATTGGCAAAACACCAGCAACCTCTTAAGGGGTCATTATACTCATCATTATGAACAACTTTTAGTATGGGACCAAATCAGAAATCGCAAAAAAATCAGCTGTTCAGTACATTTTGACGAATTATGCGAACATAAATGTACTGAACAGCTGATTTTTTGTTCGCGATTTCAGGTTTGGTCCCATAAAAAAAGTTGATCATAATGATGAGTACAATGACCTCTTAAGATGTTGTTGGTGTTTTACCAATAACCCTGTATATACGTAGATATACGCGACAAATTGATGATTGAAAGTCGGTTAAAAAGTACTCGTAGTTAAAACCCCTCCTAACAATGTTGATATATACGTAGTCGTAAATACTTCTTGTTACCTACTTTAGAAGGGAAATAGAACGTGAATACACGATACTGATGTGTGTTAAAATTAAATATTATGGTAGAACGAAGTGAAAAGTACTTCTGGCGGAACCTCATCTTACGAACTCATTGACTTACTTGAGGTAAAAGTACCTTTGAACCACCCATCTTTTTGATCACATAGGTCAAATGTTGGTTGCATTATATACAATTTCAAAATACAGCTTTAATTCATGGAAAACTTTTGAACTTTGATGGTCAAAAATATCAACTAAGCAAAAAGCGCATTTATGACGCCACCCTATTACTCCCCACCGGAGTCGTTAGAAGCAACTAGGAATATTGAGTCGATAGACAGCATCATCTCACTCACAATATGATGAGACAATATAATTTCCCTGAGGGGTTTAGGCCAAACCAGAAACTGGATTTAGGATGATTTTACTCAACATATTGCAATTTTATACATAGTTACAAACACAATACTTTTTTTGACGTCGAATCGTCTTTTCGCTCGGTGTACTGATGGTAAGTTCAATATTTCTGACCGACAAAAAGATTTATGATTTCAACCGCTAATAACTACGACACTTTTAATGCTAGAGTAATGATTGAGCATTCAAAAGATAGGTCATATTTGTAACAATTTTGAAGCAGGATTGAGGAAGTCAAATTGAAATATCAATTCGTTTAGCGCAAAAACGTGTTTAGCTAGATCAGTTATTGTGGTGTCTTTCTCAAGAGTTGACGACCTAACGAGAACATTTTAGATATCTTGGCCAAAATAGGGTTAAAAATTAATAAGAAGTTGTTAATAGCAAAATATTGTCAGATGTCATCTCATATCGGCCGTAAATCTGCTCAGAAAAAAAAAAACAGCAACAGAAGAAAACTTACATCAAAAGTAATGCAATGAGCCTAAAAAGTCTAATGCCGACCAAATATAATAGCTACGTCAGTGTCAGAAACCGAAAGAAAATCTGTTGCAAATAGCAAAAACCGATGATGATCGGTGTTTGGGATATCATCTCATATCTGCCGTAAATCTGCTCAGAATTTAAAAATATTCAAAGTCAAAGCGTTTATTGCGAACTAAGTGTACATATTAGTGTTATATTAAGTTAGTACTTTTGACTTAGCAGCCTTTTACAAGCATTGCAACAGTATAATATCATTCTAAATCGGCATGCGTTAAACATTAAACATTAGTATTATTTAATTATTGTCTTCTATAATATTACAATTAAATAGAGAAATTATAGTTATGTCAAAATTTTAAGGTTACTTAGTTATGTCAATAATAATGAATTGAATACAATTATACAGGTTGACTTTGAAAACATGCGACAAAATTTAAGGGGGTGTTCTACCCATCAATATGAACAACTTTTACTATGGGACCAACTAACAATTCGCAAAAAAAAAATACCTTCCCATGTAAAAGCACATACCCGATTGGACCATTTTGTATAAAAAGGTCGAAATTTTTTTGCGAATTCCGAGTTGGTCCCATAGTAAAAGTTATTCATATTGATGGGTAGAACACCCCCTTAAATTTTGTCGCATGTTTTAAAAATCACCCTGTATATTTAGCAATATACAAACAGGTTTCAGGATACGAATTATAATAATAATTATTATTTGAAGTTAAATAGGATAGCCTATCTTATTGTTTGCATAGGACAGATCGCCACTTTTATACATGAGAGAAAATCGTTATTTTAAGCTAGACTCTAAATATTCTTTTACAGAGTAGAAACATTTTTGGATTAGGTATAGTTTTAGCCTTTTTTGGAATAGGATTAGGTATAGTTTTTATTACAATCGGTGAAAGCTTAGTGTATAAGGAATACAATGAGTCTACTAAGTCTAGTATCGAGCAAATACAATGGCTACGGCAGTATCGGATATTTCACGGAAACAAACGGTGCGGCCTCGAACTGCGCCTACAATTTTTTTTTTTACTAGGCCTTATTGTGTCCCATTGTTGAACAAAGGCCTCCCTACTCTCTTTCCACCTCTTTCTGTTCAGAGCTGCCAAGAACCAATCTTTATTAAAGGAGTCCAGCTCATCCCGCCATCACAAAGCTACTGCTTAAAAATATGTACTAGAAAGGTCATGACAAGAAAATTCTCATTGCTGTAAATAGTATTCAAGTATTTCCTGCTATTCAACGAATGTCCAGCCAAATCTACCTCAAGGGTACAAACAAATTCGTTCACTATTTTTATTTACCTAAAGTACATTATTTGTGAAGTTTTTCTGCAGGGCAAAGGCCCTACTCTAACCTTCACTGCTCCCTGTTTAAGGCTGCTAAGGACCAGTCATGAAAGGATTCTAGCTCTTTCCGCCATCTCCGTCTAAACCTCGTCGTCAGCCGGTGGTCATCAAAATACATCAAATCAAACCTTTTTATTGTGTGCTTAGGTTATACAGACATATCGACCGTCCCTATTAACAATGTCGGATATACATTTTTACCAATGTTCACTCTTTTTCATAAATCGAATTACATTTTTTTTTTTAAATTACTCACTGTCAAACAAACTTTGAACTGAGGGCAGTTCAAAGTTTGCCCTAAAGATAAAAAAGAATCTTTATGATATTAACAATGTCAGTTCTGCGAAAAAGACCACTGTTCAGTAGGGACTAAACAGTAGTCTCCATGCAGAACCGACATTGTTAATAGGGACGGTCGATATGTAGGGTAAATTACAGTTCCATTATTCCGCGTGTAAATAATGTACCAAGTTTTTTTTATTTTTATTTGTGATGGGTTTGCTCTTGACTCTAGTCTAGGTCAGAGGTGACAGAGACAAAGTCGACGATGGAGTGAGCTTACCATAGTTACATAATAGTTATTATGCATACAATAGCCATTCAATAATTATGTCAACCTGCAGTATCAAAAATTTCATAGGTACCTATCACTTATAAAGCAAATCTTACAAAATGGAATTTAGGTGTATGGTGACAGATTTTAATAGGTACTAATAAAATAAGTATATCGCATTTAATAACTTTGAGTTAATTTCCTAGTGCTACCTATTGCGAAGGTTTTCGTTATCTATTTGTAATCGATTACTCGATGATCTCAAGAAAATAATGTTTTTCATATTTCTTCGCTTCCAGACCGAGAATTGAGCCGATTTTTGTTATTCTAAGGTAAAAAAAACTGGTCTAAAGCGAGTCGGACTCACGCACTGAGGGTTTCGTACTATCATATATTTAAAAAAAAATAGCGTGATATTTAGAGACACCGTTTTATTTTTTCTGTAATCTTTACATTGGGGGAGGGGGGAGAACCGTATTTTTTTTAATTTTTCATCAAAAGTCTAAAACTATTAGGACTAAAAAGAATGTTTGCAAACAACGCCCCACTTCGAATTATTGAGACCCCCTTCAAACCCTGTTGGAAAAAAAAAAATATTTCTTTCTTATTTGCAAGATATTTGGACAAACGTCATCTAAAACTATTCCAATATTCAAGTTGATAGCATAAGTAATTCTTGAGATATCCAGCTGTGACAGACAGACATACATACAGAGTCGCACCATAAGGGTTCCTTTTTACCAGTTTGGTACGGAACCCTAACAAGGAATCCTAAACCCATAACAACTAAGCAAGAGATTTCCGACATCAATCAAAAATACCATAGCCTACATTCTAAACATTTTTCGAGGCCTATAACATGTGTCATTGGGCGGACTGGTACACTCGAACAAACTTTTGATTGTATTACGGATCCATTGTTAAACTAGGCCCAACTTTTGATTGAGACCCAATTAAAAATAAAACTCATACGACAGCAGGCTCCACGCGCCAGTCAATTGCGAAAAATATTTTTTGTTTAAAGGGGAACTGAAATATTGTTGTTTGGTTTCTGCTGGTATTAGCGTTGTTTTCACTATTCAGTTCGCATTATACACATACTGTTTATTTTCCCGGATGGAAAATAGTAAAAATATAAAATAATAAAATTTTCTGTCCCTCGACTCTGTCAAGCTACTATGCCTCCTTTATTATTTCAAAATAACTTTTCTTCTGAAGTCAGCATTATAATAGGCACCGATAATAATAATAATTTAGTCTAAGTAGGTGGACTGAGAGTGAAACCGTCTTCTTTTTGACTTTTCCACTCTCAGTTCATATTATACAAGCTTTTGCCAGCGGCTTCGCACGTATGTTTTTTTATTTTTTTATTTTATTTAAGATGGGTATGCTCTTGACTCTAGTCTAGGTCAGAGGTGACAGAGACAAAGTCGACGATGGAGTGAGCTTACCCAGAAGAAGCCTGTTCACTCTCACTTTGAAGAGATTAGGGTTGTATGCGCTCGGAAACACAGACGCAGGTAGCGAGTTCCACTCTTTTGCTGTGCGCATTATAAAAGACATTTGGAAGCGCTTAGTGCGAATTGGTGGAATAGCAACTAGTTAGGGAAACTGTTTGTCGGAAATTATCGATCGGGAACGTATTGCCGGGATAAAAAAGTATCCTATGTCCTAATCCAGGTCATGGCAGTTTTAGCGTGAAAGCATAACAAACAAACTTACTTTCGCATTAATAATATTAGTAATTAGGATTAGTTATAATGCTAACTTCGGCCGACAAAGTATTTTTATGTTAGTAAAAGAAAATGTTAAAATTTCGAGCTACATCGTAACACAGCTTCATTTTTCAAAAGTCTTATTAATACCAAACTCATATAATACTTGTTTCAAATTACTCAGCTAGCTCATCACTTATTAAAACCACAGCGAGGCAACTTTAGTCGACGCGGTATAAAGTGAGATTGACGTAGAAACATTGTCACGTGGTATGCAAATCATGGAAGATAAGTTCCAAAGAGTTCGTCACTCGTCTCCTGTACGCTACGGACTTACTTTGGTAGTGGGTCCATACTTTGGTGAATGGATGGATAGATTAGAACGACTATAAGTATTTAATATTGTTATTTTATATGTTTTAATGTGGTAGTTAAGGTTGCACTAGTCGGTGGCTCGAACTCGTTTGTAGCGTGGCTAATATGCATGCTATTTAGTTTATTTATCTATTTATTTAGTGAAATAGACGATGATTTAGAACGAAAACGAGCGCGTAAAATATCATGAACAGACTTTTGGGCGTATGGATATTATGAAAAAACTACTTGATATATTTATTAAAAAAAAAATCATTTGAATTTTGCCATTTTCATACTCCGAGAGCTATTTATTTCCACCCAAAGATGCGTTAAAATTAGTGTTGAAATATGGAAGTTTCGACGCTCATAACTTCCAAACCAATATTTTTTCAGATTCTGTTTCCATTGTTTTGATAATAACGAGACAAATTGATATCAGTTTTAGTTTTAAAAGTATACCGTCAAACAGACGAATAATCTCCATACTAAATTTCTATGGAAAAATGACCGACTAGCGTAACCTTAAAAGAGATTTTTGTTTAGTTAATTATGGAATTTATGTAAAAAAAAAAAAAAAAAAAAATTACGAGAATATTTTGACTTCATCATAGTGGAATTATACATTATTCGTCTATGGTCTTCAATAAATAAAATACCATTCAGAATAAAAACATTAGTATGAACTAACATAATATTACCATAACCATTGCGTTATAAGCTAGTAACAAAAAGAATAAAAACTTCAGAGACTCATTTTATTTTATCTGAAAAACCCAACAAAAGTTACGGCTAACATTATTTCGAATGGAGAAAGCCTTTTGTGGTCTCTCGAAATAAGCTTTCGGTTGAATTCTTAAAAACGCGTCGCGTAAGTTAGCTGCGCCCCTAATACGAAAATAAAGTCGCAAACGGAATCTGTAAAATATCTTTAAAATGGTGGTCGCCCTAGTGCATGAGAAAGTTTTAACTCAGTGGCTTTAAAAATTCAAAGGCACAACTGACATTGGAGTGTCGAACCCCTATTAACGTTAAGCAAGTCACTTTCACGATGTTCCTCATCGGAAAACTTTATATTATTCTTTGGAATTTGATACTGAAGATTCTTTAGATGTGTATTTAATGGTTCCGCCTTCGACCCGGTTCGAGCTCTTGAACGATTTTATAAAGGAGGCGAGGATTTGCATAAAGTAGTACGAATTAAATGTTTTGAGAGAGTTTGTACGAATTTTAGAGTATTTGTTCCATTTACTTCTACAGTTTGTGAAATAAAAGAAGAAATTCTTATTTGTTTATTTATTGTAGCCATAGAAATACATTTTAGAGTCTCCTGAAATAATAATCAATCTCATTCTGCCTAGCCTTTTCCCAACTATATCGGGGTCGGCTTCCAGTCTAACCGGATGCAGCTGAATACCAGTGTTTTACATGGAGCGACTGCTTATCTGACCACCACAACCCATTTATTGGATAATACTATACCCCTTGGTAAGACTGGTTGTCAGACTTTTGAGCTTCTGACGACCCGTAACGACTGTCAAAGATCCTCGAATGACAGCCGAGACCAATGGCTTAATGTGCTTTTTGTAACGATGGTCACCTATCTACAGACCAACCTCGGCAAGCGTAGCTTTACCTGATGGATCGACCCGTGCGGCTTTTATTACTTAGCCACGAGCTCCTCCCCTGAAATAACTAAATAATATTAATGTCTATCCATGCATTTTTATGTTCTAGCAACAGGTGGTAATAAAGTCAGAGTATAATAGTTATGAAGAAAAATATATTGTAACATATCATCACGCCTTGTTTCCTCGAAGGGTTGGGCAGAGGTATACCTATAGTAGGTACACCCACATTTCGCCAGTTATGTTTAAGTCCCATGCAATAGGTTGGGAGCCTATTGCTATCAACCGGGCACATATCCAGACACCAGGCTGCTACTGAGATATTCCTGATAGAAAAATCCAATAATACTTTGCGCGACCTGGGAATCGAACCCAGGAACTCATGCTCAACAGTAGCCCTTGCGACCTACGAGGTAGTAATGCGATGTAATATTAATAGTTTATGAAACCGTTGCATAATGTGAGGTATTAAAACACGAGTATGTGTTTAAAAACTGAGCCATAGGCCAGGTTTCTAATAGTAGCACACGAGTGTTTAATACCTAGTTGCGACCTAGCGCGGTCCCCATATACCATGATAAAAATCGAATTAAAAACTCCTTGGTCGATCCGAAGTGTATAATTTAATAGCAAAAAGTTATTTTATAGCATTATGTTGTAAAGAAATCTTTTTTGAGTTGACATGCATAAAGTCTGTCATTATGGTACTACTTTTGAATTCATAATCAGAACTTTACGATAGGAATAGGAGTGTAGATAAAATACGTATATTATATTATTTTTAAAAGTTCGTTAACCTCTAGACAACCTCTCACTACCTTTTTTATTTAATCTAGACAATCGTGTCAGTTGCTTCCCTACTTAGATTTCTTTTCCACTTCGTTGACTTCCAGACACCATAAACTTACTCATTAATATAGGTAGGGTCATGTATTGTACCTACGGACATTTGGCCACATGTTGCTAGAAAATAAAAATGCCACCACAGTGTTGCAATATTACATTTTTAGTACTCCCATTTTTTTTTTATTATAATCAATGCCCAAAGGTAAAAACGTCCATAGGTACAATACATGACTATAAGTACTCCACCAGAAAAGTCAGACCTGAAGTCAAGTTTTCCTCCGGTCATAGCATAAATCAGAACCTCACATTTACAATACCTTTACAACCTCATAAACCTGCTCCTTTTTTCCTACGTCTTCGCCGCTTATAGACAAAAAAGGCATGTGCACAAGAGCGGGAATCCTGTTTTTTATAATCAAACACCTTTGTCCTTAAGTGTGGGTAAGCAGACCGTGAACACATGTCTTAGTCGCGTGCCTTACGCGCGCTGCTTTTGTTAAATAATGCAGAAAAAACAAGGGAGCCAGGTCGTGACTCGTGCGGCCCATAGTATGTAATTAAGTAGTTTTATTATTTATATTTTTCAGCGTAGTAACTATAGCTGGTAGAATGAACATGGCGTGGGGTATTTTTTATAATATAGGTACTAGCTGACTCGACAAACGTTGTCCTGTCTAATTTTTAATAACTCATTCAAAATTCTCATAGAAAATGCACTTCCAGTTTTCGCAAAATTTCCAATTTTCCCGATAATTTTTCAAACATTTTCTTTCATTCAAATATTTTCCAGACAATTATAAACACAACAAAAAAATAATTATCCAATTTGGTGCAGTCGTTCGGAAGTTATACGCGTACATACATTTCGGAGATTCATTTTTATTTATATATACGTAGAAATACTGATGTAGGCATACTGTGACGATTCCCGAAGGGATCGTCACTTTAGCCCGGGATCTAGACTACTTGAAATGATAGAGGAGGGAGGCTGAATAACTGTTTTACTATAATCAAGAGGGAAACAATACAATATTCGAATAAAATAGCACACTCCTTAAATTGTAACGCCTAGAGCCCTAGCTAAAACCAAAGTGCGGACTGGAAAAAACATACGAACCTTCTTTTTTAGGGTTCCGTACTCAAATGGTAAAAGTGGACCCTATTACTAAAACTCCGCTGTCCGTCTGTCACCAGGCTGTAGGTATCTCATGAACAGTCTCAATTTTTTACAGATGATGTCTTTCTGTTGCCGCTATAACAACAAATACTAAAAAATAGAATAAAATAAATATTTAAGGGGGCTCCCATATAACAAACGTGATTTTTTTGCCGTTTTTATAGATAATGGGAGGAAACGCTTCGTGCGCGAATCCGACTCGCACTTGGCTGTTTTTTTTAATTATTTAAAAAAATAGTGTTTTATACTGGCGCGAGTAGTCTAATGTCAGCCAATAAAATATAAGGTTAAGGTCCATTGCATGGAACCTTTACAGTACCTACTAGGTATATTGGACAAGCCGCAAAGCGACTTTACTGCGCGCCTATTGTCCTGATTTTTGAGTAACTATAACTAAGACGAAGTTTGTCTAGGTCTGGGTGATTGTATGGTACACTTTTACGTGAAAACGTAAAATTCGCTGTGTGGTTCAATATTACTGACCGACAAAAACATGTAAGATTTCAACCGCTAATTACTAAGAGACTTAATGTTAGAGTATGATTGAGCACTTAAAAGATAGGTCATATTTGTAACAATTTTGAAGCAGGATTTCATTTGCCTATGACGTCACATCGCGACTGCAGGCGTATGCGTCACGCATACGCCTTTATTTTTCACTACGTATGTGTCAAAATTCCAACTCGTACAGCCGAAAAACGTGTTTAGGTAGAACATTGATTCTGGCGTCATTGTCAAGAATTCACAAAGCACTACTAGGACGTGGAGAGAAACAACGGAAATATTGGTCAAAATAAGACCAAGAATGCATATGAATTTGACTACAGCAAAATAATTTCAGATGTCGTCTCATATCGGTCGTAAATATGGTCAGATTTTTTTTTAATCCAATCGTGGTAAGTTTGCATCGTGAGGAATGCAATAAGCCTAAAAAGTCCAGTGTCTAGCAACTACCTCTCACTAGGTTAGGTTAGGTTACAGCTGTGAACAAACGTTTTTCACGAAAATAAACGGCGCGGACTCGAACTGCGCCCCCTTAATTTTTAATCATCCTTTAAAACGAGAATAATGCCCCAAAATTGGGATTATTAATACAGCAATAGACCTGTTTTACTCCTTACATTTTAAATACGATAACGCATACGAAGTTCACAGTTGCTTATTAATAAAACAACCACAAATTCCACCGCATCCGAGCGCTCCGGAAGAAGCGCAGTTTGTAAGGCTTCCAGTACGGTGCAGTTCCTCGTTCCACCACTGTGAAGTATGATGAGAGAATACCTTCATTTTTATTAATTAGTGTGTGCCCTTTTTAAAGTTCTGGTTAAGTTAATAGGTAGTTGGACTCTTGTAATCTACTGTAATGTTCAACATATTTTGACCTATGTCTTGAGAGAGATATACAGGGTCAGATTAAATTAGCTAGCAAAACTTCTCAGACGTGAAAAATAATTGATGATTTTTTTTTTGGGTAACGATACTTCTGATGAGTGTGACTTGATAAAATCTCTTTTATCGTGTTGAGAGTTCGATACCCATCCAGTCTGCAAAGTATAGTAAATAAGTAATCATCCGGAATTCGGGATATTTCATCTATGTTGGGGTCGGCTTCCAGTATAACCGGATGCAGCTGAATACCAGTATTTTATCTGATCTCCACAACCCAGTTACTGGGTAATACGATACCCCTTGGTGAGACTGGTTGTCAGACTTTCGGGCTTTGGGCACGCCACAATTGCGGCGATAAGTCCCCTCTCTGAGGAGTGGTTGGAGAGGCGTCATGGCACCCTCACCTTCCGCCTGACGCAGGTCCTCACCGGGCACGGTTGCTTCGGGAAGTTCCTGTTCCGGATAAGGCGGGAGGAAACGCCCGGGTGTTACCACTGTGTGGATCGCCCGGAGGACACGGTGGAGCATACGGTGGAGGTCTGCCCGGCTTGGGCAGAGCACCGCCGCGTCCTCGCGGAGGCGATCGGCGGCGGCGATCTCTCGCGTCCGGCCCTGCTACAGGCCATGGTACGGAGCGATAGTGCATGGGAAGCCGTCACCTCCTTCTGCGAAGCTGTAATGCTCGCGAAGGAGGAGGCTGAACGCGTGAGGGAGAGGCAATCTTTGCGCCCTCACGCCCCTAGTAGCCGCAGGAGACGCCCTGGGCGTCGGGAATCGATAGCCGATTCCCGGCCACCGTAGGCGCGGGCTTGCGGATGGCGAGCAACGGGTAGCTCGCCGTCCGGTAAGGACCAGCCTCGGGTCGACGGCGCGTTGTGTTCCACGCGCGCCTCAAAGAGATGTCAGCACTAGCTGAAGGGGTCCGCTAGGGCCGATGGCCGCCGGGGTTGCGGGTTGTTCGAAAGAGTTAACGTGGCCCTGGCACAGGCAACTGAAGGAACACGGGTGGGTTTTAGTCAGTAGAAGTCTGACACGCCCTGCCGCTCCACCCAGAGCGGGAGAAGTTATTTGATGTTTTCCCATCAAAAAAAAAAAAAAAGACTTTCGGGCTTATGACGATCCGTATCGACTGTCAATGATCAACGAATGACAGCCGGAACCAAAGGATTAACGTGCTTTCCGAGACATGGGGGAGTCTCGGTATGAAAAGATGGGCACCGATCCACGGACCAACCCCGGCAAGCGTAGCTTAACCTGATGGATCGACCCATGCGGCTGTTATTACTTAGCCACGAGCTCCTCAGAAGTATTTACAACAAAAACTGATTTTTAAACTGTTATTTTAATGACTACAATACCTATTTATTTGATGACCCCAAAAAAAATTCTCATCAAATTATTTATTTTTTTATCTTGTTTAGATATCGGTACCCATCACGTCTGCAGAGTTTCGCTAGCCAATTTAATTCGACCCTACATTGAAAGTTGCAATTATCGGGTTTTTGTTTAGATTCTAACATTGTGGGTTGCGCATTTACTAGGTGTAGAATCCTGTTGATGTAGTGCGTATGATTTGAATTTACAACAATAGTAGAGATCGAACTCAGTGGTGTTGGTGCGCAACACCTTTGGTATATTGTCACTGAAATATTTTCTTAATATAATATTTTTCTTCAAAAATTTTCCTCAATTCCTACTAATGAACTATATGACACGCAGCGACGAGGTGTGAATTTTTGTAAGAGAGAAGCCGAACCGATGGCAGTTTTATCAATAAAGTAAATATGAATTTAATAACTTAGAAATAAGTTTTTCCTTTACGGAATTTAACACATACTACACAGACATAACTTTCAATGTTTTAGAGAAATAAAATCAATTAAATTAGGTATTATCATTCTAAATTATTATAGGAATATAAAGAACCGAATACAATATAGATGAACAGTAGTGGTATTCTGTAAAAATATCACCGTGGAAACTTAGGTGAAGTGAGCTTTAAGTGAGCAGTCATTCCACCAGATGTTAGGGATTGACACTATTGACAGCTCACTCCACGCTCCCTCACGTAAGTTTTCACGGTGAGATTTTTACAGAATACCACTACAGGTGATAACCGCTGACGTTTCGGCGCCGGGTCATTTTAGAAACTTTTTTTGTTGTTGTATTTCAAAGTTAGTAATAGACATTTTTGTTGTTAATTAAACTAATAGTATAATTATATTTTTTGGCAATAGTAGACACTATTGACTGTGCCATTTTTCAATAGCAGTAGAGTTGCTGGTGTGAACCTCCGAAGGGTAGCCGGTAGGAATCTTGTTATAATGGTGTTTGCGCGACTAGTGACACGTGCCACTTTCTATTAAGGTCACTGAATATCTTCCAAGATATCATCAATTAGTATCAAAGGCAACCAATTTATTAACGCCATAAATCGTGTCTTCCTCAAGTAAGAAAACATTATAGCTAATGACATCCTTATGGTGAGTACTCAAGTACTTATTTATCATATAATTGTATTTTATGTAGATACACATCCGCTCATTTGCTATCCGATCACGTCGGAGTGCGATGATTCTTTCCGCAAAAATAAACCTATACTCGGTATTGGGAGAATGTGGGTTGAATGTCTATTTGTGATGGACCATTGATGAATATAAACATCGTGAGGTAACCGGCATGTCTTAGAACCATAAATTCGAAGACATAATATAAATAAAAAACAAAAAAAAAATTAAATAGTATGTTTACAAAAAGTGTACATATGTATCAGTATATAACATTAATCTAGGCCTATAATAGTGTTATAATAATCTAGGTAAAAACTATGGTATGAAAAATATAAGATTACAGTTGAAAAATAAAATAAATAAATTAATAGAATTCTGAAGGTGCGTTGCCCGAGCTAGGTTTATTTAAACCTGTGTTTCAGGCCATATCGAACGACAGTACTTTTCAAATAGGACAGTCATTGAATTTATTTAACATACAGTATGTTAACCAACAGAGGGCGTTCCCGTTAACCCGCAATAGTATAGCATCCATACATGCTAAAAAAAATATTACCATTCGAAAACAAAATGGTTTTTATTTTTTTTTATATTAAAATATTCACTAAAAATGTTAAATTGATACGTAAAAGAAACACTCTGTACACGCGTACTTGAAGGACGGAAACATCGCAATTTAGTTTTTATTTTTAGTGAATATTTTTATATTATTTTGAATATTTTAGTGAATATTTTAATATTAAAAAAAATAAAAACCATTTTGTTTTCGAATCGTAATATTTTTTTTAGCATGTATGGATGCTATACTATTGCGGGTTAACGGGAACGCCCTCTGTTGGTTAACATACTGTATATTTTCAATATCTAAGCAGTAGCAATCTTTTTTTTTTATATGATAATTATCTACCAATCCGCACTGGGGCCGCGTGGTAGGTTACGGCCTACTCTCTCTCACAGAAAGGCCTGTGTCCCAGTGCGGATCTAGTCTGATTATTAATGACAGTCCATAGAGATAGATTTTCTTGTCTAGGAAAGTTAAGGCATGTTTGTAATTCATAAATCCGCACTTTTTTAGTGTGGCTCTTCCTTAGGCACTGTAAAATCTCGTATATTTCATAGAATTCCTATAGTTATAGGTACCTATGTCTATAGAAAAATTATTTTAAAATAAAATACAGTCATTTGTAATTATAGTTCTATAAGTCTTAAAATTACAATTATAAGACTTGTAGAAATATAATAATTTTGCTCCACAATACCATCTTGAACCGAAACGCGTCACTTACATGAATTTGTAACCCTATTATTTACATGCATGCAAATGAACTACTTACAAAATGTAAAAAGAACAAAACATAAAGACAATGGCTTAAGAACAATATAGCGCCAAACGCCGACAGTTAGCCGCTATCGCTGCTATCATCAGCAGTTTATTAGACTGCGCACGAGTCGGTCACACCCGATGATTCCGATACAGATGTCCTATATCCATTTCCCTCACTCCTAAGAAAATCAGGGGGTTGAGTATTCCTGTCTCTTTCTTACGCACAACATATGATTAATTCGAGAACACGTGCCGGAAGGTGCGTGTTTAAATATTCACGATGAATAACTTCAAATTATTAAACGGATCTCCGGTCAAATGAGGACGTGGCATGCGAATTAAGTGACATAAAAAGCTAAGGAAGAAATAAATATTAAAGTAATATCAATTAAAGTGATAATGGAAGTGCTGCGTGAGTAATGGTTGATTTAAAAAAATAGATTGGGCGTGTAAATCGAACTAATTTGAATCCTAATCTTAGTTAGTGAATTGGTATAATTTTAATTAAAAGTTCAACGTTGGCATTGCTACCTCAACTTTTGAACAAAACTCCCATCCTCATTGATATCAAATTGGAAGTCTAGGGCCGAAAATTCCAAAACAATATTTGAAAATGTTAGTTACCCATTTTACGTAGTTTCACTGCGTATCAGCACGAGCATACACTTTATCTCCGAGAAAGAAAAAAAAAAAACTATAAATTGTACTAACATACTTGCACACCGTGACGAGGGTGAGCAACGAAGCGATGCGCAGGAGCAACGGCCTGTGCAATACTTGCTGAGGCTTTCTTGCAAAACATGTATTTGTTTGATGTTGTTATTATTGTGACGTTATGATGATGGTCTTTGATAAAAGCCACAGATAACTATATATAAGTCAGAGAATAACAACCGGCTGGTGTTTTGACAGGATTAATGTTGACGACGCGTTTCATTGTATTTAGGTCATTTTACCATTTCCTTAAAATGTTTTGTTTCGTAAATAAAAATTATGTTTAGATTTAACAGTTAAGCAATTTAGCAACTTTAATTTGTCAAGCAGCATTTATGTAGGTTTGTTAATCTGTGGTTTGTGAGAATACCAGCACAATGTTGACAGCTGACAGTTCAATTTTTTTTTTCTACTATAATCTGCCATGGGTAAAATACGCAAATTGTACGTCATTTTTTTTAACATTTGTTAAATCCTGTATAATCCGAAAATAAAACCTGAATCTCGACCTGAAGAACTGCGTTTTAAAATCCAACCTATGCTCCCAACCGTAACAATTAACATTACTTAAATATGTACAAAGATCTTTTGGCGGCCTTCTGACAGGGCGGAAATACACATGCCTGTAGTTTGTATAGTATTATTGTATGTATATGGTCTTTAAGGCCGGCGGTAAATGCCCTGAAATTATACCTGACATTATGTTCAGTAGCTCGAAACTAAATAAGGTAGATTCTTTCAAGTACCTCGGGCACTTGCTCACCGCCGACCTTAAGGACAATGTAGACATTGAAAGGGAGCGCAGGGCGCTATCGGTCCGAGGTAATATGCTGGCGCGCAGGTTCTCCCGATGTAGTGTAGATGTCAAAATCACCCTTTTTAAGGCATACTGCCAAAGTTTCTACACGGGAAACCTGTGGGTCGCGTATGCCAAAAGAGCGATGGACGCGCTGCGCGTCCAGTATAATAATATTTTTAGGATGCTGCTGCGAAGGCCTCGCTTTTGTAGTGCTTCAGAGATGTTTGTGCAGAATCGAACCGATGGTTTTCATGAGGTGATTCGCAAAAAAACTGCATCTCTATTAAGCAGAGTACGAGGAACTAGCAACAGCATCCTCAAAATAATAGGGGAGGATATTACCTCTCCAGTTTTTAAGAAACTGGTAAGGACGGTGATCAATAAATAAGAATCACCAATATTGTTTCACTTTACTAACAATAGTCTTAAGTCATCATTGTAACTACTAACATTTTGGATCTTTGTTATCTGAAATAAAGAATTATTATTATTATTATTATAACTATTGCACTATAGTATAGCTATGCAAGTAACCTTGCATGCCAATGTACAGACGCCATCAAGCTACTATAATCTGTCAAATTTATTTAAAAGATTTGCAACTTTATCGCTAAAGCATTAGGTTCAAGGTTGATTGAGAAAATTTGACAGATTCTGGTAGCTTGATATGCTGGCGTATGTACCATAAGGGCTTCTGATTGGTGAATGTCAATATGGCATACATGGCATACTTGCATAGTTTTGTACAAGCTAAGCATGTGTTACCTGTACAGTCACGAGCACAAATACAACACATAACAAAATTAAAAATCGTTTTTCTCGTATAATAACGATTGCAATTAAGACATGACCTATTTCATAATAGTAAGGGTTCCAAAATGTTATTTTTGTAACAATATGAACTTACAATCAGTACCTACAGTAGGAGAAAATCTATTTTAAAAGTTGCTCAATGGCGCCGATTCCCTTGTTCAGAAAAAAAACTAAATTTAAGATCACTGCATCTTTTTATTTCTATTTAATTAAGAAAAGGACAGATAATAAATATTAATTTAGTCCTGTTAAATTAAGATACTCCATCGACAAGTTTAGACGTGATTAAAATTTTGCCTACTAAAAATATGTCAATTTACGTCAGGCGCTGACTAATGACAGGACTGAACTAATATTTATCTTCTGTCCTTTTCTTAATGAAATAAAAAGAAAAAGATGCACAGAACATAAATTTAGTTTAGTTTGTGAACAAAGGAATCAGCGCCATTAGTGCTCACGACTGTCAGTACATGCCCGCCTGTAATATAATTCAAGTGCCATAAGATCATAGCAGTACTGTATAAGAGTTTCTAAACGAATATTATTCTAGGCGTGTCTATGACAATCTAAATAGTGCCAGCACTTACTGAGCTATGAGAATAGCGTTATCAATAGCATCCAAAAGTTTTTGACGTGAAAACGTCTTTTCGCTCCACAGAACATACAATACTCTAGGATGTGTGTGTGAACTGGTGGTAATTTCAATATTTCTGACCGACAAAAACATGTAAGATTTCAACCGCTAATAACTACGAGACTTTTAATGCTAGAGTAATGGTTGAGAATTCAAAAGTTAGATCATACCTATTTATAACAATTTTAAGGCCGGATATAATTTGCGTGTGACGTCACACTGCGAGTGCATGCGCATGCGCGCTACCCTCTACTTTTCCCTATGTGTCGAAATATCAATTCGTATAGCGCAAACACCTATTTAGCAAGACCAGTTACTCTGGTGTATTTGTGTGTATTTATGTGTAAAGAGTAGACAAAGCACTACCAGGACCTAAAAAGAAACAACAGAAACATTGGAAAAAATGGGGTTAAAAATTTAGGTTATAAGTTGACAATAGCAAAATAATGTCAGATGTCTTCTCATGTCGGCCGTAGATCTGCTCCGAACTGAAAAATATCATAATGGTAAAAGATTACTTGAAATGCAATGAGCCTACTAAGTCTAGTACCAAGCAAATACAATGGCTATACGGCAGTATTAGAAACCGATGTAAAATTTCAATCTGTTTTCACGAAAATAAACGGCGCGGTCTCGAACTGCGCCTACTATTTTTTATAACAAGCTATCGGGGCGTTCATTTACGGTTCAGTTTATCTAATTTTAACCCTTAGAACACACGTTTGATAAAATAAATACAAACGTCGTAGCTCGACCGCAACTTCAAAAGTAATGGGCTACAAATAAAAAAAATATATGTCAATATTGTCAAATAACTCACTTGACGCCATCCTTCATATTAATCTCTCGCCTGCTCAAACAATAACACAACACAATCCACATATTATTGGAAATATAATTTAAACCTCTGAAATTCAAGTCTCGATATCGCCACATAAAGACATCATAATTTAATGTCAGTTTGGCATTGTGCCAAACCCGTCTGCTATATTGCCTCTTATATCGCAATTTACTCATTTCTTGAGTCAAAACCTCTTGGTAAAGGTGACTTGGCACTTTCTGTAGACCTTTAGTGACGTCCTTAGCGGTAAATTAGAAATATGGAACCTGAAAGGCTCTTTATTCTTTTATATTTCGACACCAATCATTATTTTACTACTGGTACATTTGAGATACATACTTTTGCAGTCAATATATTGATCACAAAAGTATGTGTTTGCATGCTTATGTGTGACATGCTTGTCACACACAAGCATGCAAACATCATTCTAAATGTTTCTAGGAAACTATTTTCTCTTCAACTCGTATTCACCCAATGCTGAGTGAAAGTCTCCTCCATTACACGAGTAACAATACTAAACCCATTTAACTCTGAAACATTCATTATAGAATTCATCGCAAAGTAGATCCAAAAAAAAACTGCAATTTTTTTTCCTTAACCAAAATTCAAACAATACTGCCCAAATTTTGCCAACGACTGCAAAACAAAAAAAGTCCTATGACGTTGATCTGTCATATGAAACGTACCTATATTTTTAATTTCTTTTATGGACAATACTGAAGATAGTGTAATGAGTCCGTCTGTTGACAATGGTACTGCTGTCACGGTTAGTAACTCAGATAATATAGCGCTGTTGTATGCAATATGGCGACGGGACGCAACTTTCTGCGATGTGCACACGCCCCAATGAACTGACGACGAGTTTTAATAAAACTGTTTTGTTGGGAATGATGTAAGTGAAACCAATCAGACCCTTATTTTGTGTTTGTTGTGGGAATATTTTGAATAACATCCTTTGACTGTGATGGTTTGATGTTTTTATTTATAGAAACAATGATAGAGAAAAACGTTAAAACGTAATTCAAAAGAGTGTCTTTTTTATTTTGTTGCTAGTGAGAACCTCGGGAATTTCAAAGTTTCTGCAAAAACTAGCTATCAAAGAATTTTAATTACCAAATTTAAAAATATTAATACTCACCTTAAATAAAAGCTCTCTAATAAATTAATGTGTCCATGATAGAGAAAAATATCAAAACGGAATTCAAAAGTCTGTCTTTTTGGTTATTGTTAGTGTTAACACTTTCGTATCATATTATTATTATTTTTATGTGTACCATCTTTTTTCTCGATCTGTGGAAGTGATTTCGTGAAAAAGGATGGAAGTGTACGTGAAAAGAGACAGAAGTGTGTAACAGGAAGCAGGGAAGAAGCGCGCGCTATTTTTTTGACCAATGAGCGCGCGCCAACTCTAACGATGTCAGATGTTACACATCATATGCGACTACAGTACGCCTCGCTTGTTTTTTTTTTTTTGGCAGTGAGAACCTCGTGAATATAAAATTTCTGCAAAAACTAGTTATCTTAGAATAATAATCACCTAATATAAAAATATTAATACTCAAACTAAGTAATACCTCTCTAATAAATAAAACAGCCGACACGGAAGTTAAAAATTATCTGCCATACCAAAATCTTATTTCAAACCAAGTATTGCTCCAAAAGGACCGCATAACGTTTTCAAACATGATCGAGTCAAGGTCCCTAAAATTAATTTGCCAGTGGAGATTTATACAAATTACGCGGACCTTAATAAATTAATTCTCTAACTCCGTATAATTTCGTTAATACAGAGCAAAAACGGTTTCCAATAATAACAACGCTGAAATATTGGACGTAAAAACGGGCGAGGAGCTCAAAGGCATCCCCGGAATTGATAGGAAACCACGAAACAATATTCTGGTGGATTCCTCCGTCGATAATATGATGTTTCCGCTAGAACGGCAGCCTAATGCGTCCTCCCGGAATCCCTTCAATTTTGTGCCAGATTATTTTGGGTAAAAATAAAAATGTTTTATAATATCTGTGAAACTGATTTTTGTTAGCTTTTGTTCTGTTTGAATTAAAGAGTTGACTGTGGTTATTGTTCGTGGTGTTTTAATTTCCACTGTCGTAGATGGTTTAGACAATAGAGCAGATAAAGAGTGCAATGAACGTGAAAGATACGTTCTTTCTTTTTCTTTTCTAATATTCAAAAGCTGTCCAATATAACACTGTTATTGAACAAACAGTCACAAACAAAGATCGTATCATACATTCCCTTGATAATCAATGAGCACAAAACTGCGTCAGTGAATAAAATAATTCAACCCAAATGTATTGATGCTCCTAAAGTTAACGTCGAACATGACAGGTGGCTACCGCTCATCCGAGCCAATTGGCTAGGTATTTGTGGAACCCAACGGGTCTGACCACTGACGCGAGAAGGTCCCAGGGGTGCTGCGGCAAACTCCCCCGTTAATATTGATTCTGCCAATACCACAGAATGTTTTAATTTTTTGTACCGCCTCATCGGAATTTGAGCCATCCGGGACACAGTCCAGTTATCGTGTCCCGGGTCCCGGAGCATGTCGGGATAAATTGGGTTTTTCGCCAAAATTATTGTTTTGGATAACATGTGCGTGGGCCAATCTAGAATTTGTTTTGAGTGAAATATTGCATAATATTTCGACATGCTGAAACTAATTGGCTTCCAAAACTGCCATCGCTAACAATCTGGTACACCACGGAGTATTAGCTCGTTTTCGGGTTATCTTAACAAATAAACAAGATGATTATTTTTTTAGTTATTACAATTTGCTCTATTATATCATTAGCCCAATATTTATCCTTGCAGTAACTTTCTTATGTTAATTTGAGCTCCCAAAACCAAAAAAGAAAATAAACTATAATTATTTTGTAAAATTTTAATTGACCAATTCAATATGTTCCAGGTGTCCATTCAGTTCGGATCATCAACATCCGAGTTCCCGACATCATTCAATACGGAACTAAAGACTCCGTCACACTAGACTGCGACTTCGTTACGAACAACGTCACCGGTCTAGTGGTCAAGTGGTTTTACATGGACAAGACACAACCGGTGTACCAATGGATTCCACCGCAGAAACCTCAAGCTCTAGGAATTTTAAGAAATAAAGTAAGCAATGGTTACTGTTTTATTTTTAAACTGTTGGTTTTATATATGTATGTTACAAATATTTCCGACTTTAGTAAACTGATTTTATTTTGAAGGTTAAATCTGTTCTGTTTATCTGATAGGAATTTTTGGAAAATCTTATGATAGGGTATAAATTTTGACGCTTGAATGGAAGACATAGAATCACCCATCGCTTTCATTCTATTCCCGGAATGGTTAGACATCTCTGTATTTAGAGCCAGATTAGTTAGCTATATGTAAATACGCACGCCCTTTATGCCTGGAAACATTTATTTAGGTACTTTATACCTAAATAAATGTTTCCAGGCATTTAGGGCTGTATAAGTTTTTAGTTTTGTATTTCTATTTCTGCTTGAGTATAGTTTTCGATTTTATTTTTTGTTGGTATATTGGTTGCTGACTTATGGCAAATAATTTAATTTAACGTTTTGTGTTACGTAATGTACCTAAATTATTTTGCGTATTTTCTGGATCATTTTTTTTTTTTAACTGAACAGACAGCTGTGTTGCTAGGGAGTTTGTTACGCCACTTCTTCCCAGCTATAGTGCTTTAGGTGGGAAGAAAAAGTGGCGCAACAAACTCCCCAAGGAAGTAGTGAAGGGCAGGCGTTTTGGGGGACTGTATTTTAACGTTCGAAAAGTGCTGATTCCTAGTTTCAATAAATGGCTTTTGATTTTGATTTGGATTTTTGATTCTGCATAATCCCTTTGATTAGTTATGAGAAATAATAGAGCATTTTTCATTCAGGTGGACCTATCATACAAAGTGTCCCACAACCCATACACGCAGCATCGAGCTCTGCACATCATGTCTCCAGTTCCAGAGCTAACGGGCAACTACACCTGCGTGGTGTCCACCTTCCTGGCTGAAGATGAAAAGACCAGGCCGATGACTATATTTGGTGAGTAGGTATAGAGGTCACTGAGGAGCTCGTGGCTAAGTAGTAACAGTCGCACGGGTCGATCCATCAGGTTAAGCCTCACTTTCTGGGGTTGTTCCGTAGATGGGTGGATCTTTACTTACCGAGACTCTTCCGTACCTCGGAAGCACGTTAAGCCATTGGTCCCGGCTGTCATTCGTTGATCTTGGACAGTCGTTACGGGTCGTCAGAAGCACGAAAGTCTGACAACCAGTGTTACCAAGGGGTAGAATTACCCAGTTACTGGGTTGTGGAGGTCAGATAGGCAGTCGATCCAGGTAAAATATTGGTATTCAGCTGACTGAAAATCGACCCCAACATAGTTGGAAAAAGCTAGGCAGATTGGTTGTCGTCATCCACAGTCCGCTTCACTTACTGTTGTTCATAGACTTCTCATTGATTATGGAAAGGTTGCTGTCAGCACTGGGAGAGTCTTAGCAAAAACTTGGATATTAATTGATGGTTGATAAAGCAGGGTGGTCACGAAATACTCTAGCTCTGAAGTTCGATCTTACTGTTCGCGACTTCGCCTGCGATCCAGGATGAATATGTTATGTTATTGTCTATGTCCTTCACCAGGTCATGGTCTACGCAAGTGCCAAATTTCATCCAAATCCGTTTAGCCGTTTTAGCGTGAAAGCGAAATCAACAAACAAACAAACACTTTCGCTATTATTTAGTTAGGAGGATGAAAAAACGGTCTATCGACACTCTTAGACTCACAAAATGTAATAGGTACTTAAATAAGAAAACTCTTAACATACTTCTCAAGTTTCTGTAATAATATTATTCTATCATGATTCGAAAAACACGTGGCGCCATCTATTATTATAAAGAACGTTATTGTTGTTTTCCTCGGGAACAGTGCTTTTTTCCGGGATAAAATGTACCCTATGTCCTTGTCTGTACACATGACAACGTATATGCAAAATTTCAGAATGATCGGTTCAGTGGTTTAGTCGTGAAAAGGTAACAAGCAAACAAACAAACTTACCTTCGCATTTATTATATTAAAGTTAGGATGTAGTTTGAAAAAAGTTAAACTAATGATTAATTAAATAGAGATGCGTTAAAGACTACTTTTGAAAAATTTCAATAGTGAGCATTTATACTAATGAGTTGACCAACAATCCCAAAATTAACTCAAAAATAAACAATGAAAATTCATCAATCCCTCGATTCGAAGCAGGAAATTACTGCCTATTAATTATTGACAGTGCACAAATGAAATGCACCGTAGTACAGTACGTGCACAATAACGAGGTGACCGCCACTGACCGCCACTGGCCGCAATACAATGAGCTTTGTGCTGAGTCTAAACGGAAATTACTACGTGGAAGTTTATCTGCAGGTGCACCCTGAAAACGTCATTGTACGGTCAGCAAAAAAATGTCGATTAACACTGTTACTTTTACACATAATAAATAAATTGGCACAAAACGATTCTATAATCTGCTTTTTAGCATTTCGTGTAACAGTTAAGAGCTATTTTTATAATTTGTACGTACAGTCAGCGAATTTTGTTGCTGACTGTACTAGTATAGTTTGTAGCAGGTTATAGTTGTTTATTGTGGGGATTAGTGAAGCTTGCCTTTGGAGTGTTATATTCATTGATTAAATTTTGTTTGAATATATTATAAGATCTCATATCAATATAAAAAAATAAATAAATATAAGGATTCATACACGAAATCTCCTTAAAGGGTCATTGTACGTATCATTATGAACAACTTTTACTACGGCACCAACCTTGATATAGGAAAAAATCTGCTGGTCCCTATCCCTACAATTTGGCTAAATTATGCGAACATGAAAAATAATCAGGTTTGGTCCCATAATAAAAGTTGTTCATAATGATGAGTACAATGACCCCTTAAGAGATTTCGTGTATGAATAAATCAAAATCAAATGTTATTTATTCAAACTAGGCTGAGAATCAGCACTTTTTGAATATCAAAATTATAATATTTTAGGTATGCCGTGAAGGCCACGAGGTTGATCACTAATTTTGCTGACTAATAGTTTAGTGTCATTTGTGGTCTTACAACAGCTTTTATGGTACTTGACCGTCAGTCAATCTAAGCTTCAAATACCTATGGAAAGCAGTAACAAGTATCATACAGTTTTTAGGATTCCGTACCTCAAAAGGAAAAAACGGAACCCTTATAGGATCACTCGTGAGTCTGTCTGTCTGTCTGTCTGTCCGTCTGTCACAGCCAATTTGCTCCGAATCTAATGGACCGATTAAGTTGAAATTTGGTACACATATGTATATCTGTGAGCCAAACACGGACGTTTAACGTAAATAAATAAATTTTGAATATGGGGGACAACTTTGGGGGGCAAATAAGAAAATTAAAAAAAAAAAGTTTTGCAAACTGTACCGTGTGACATATCAAATAAAAGGGTTTACTGTAACAGTCTTAAATGTATTTTTTTATAGTTTTGAAATAAACTATTTTAAAGTTATTTATGAAAATAGACAAAAATTGACCATTCTCCCCCTTTATCTCCGAAAGTACTGAGGCTAAAATAAAAATAAAAAAATTTAGAAAATAGTTCAATACCTATAGATTACAGGAAATCCTTTAAGAAGTCGATGGTCTTAAAACAACATGGTAAATCTCTCAATATTTTACGTTTGTCCATATACAAACTTACATTTAGTTGGATTGTATGGCAGAACATGTTTTCCAACTACAATGTTAAGTTTTTCTTGGGATAAATTCATCCCAACTACGGAACCCTTCATTGTGCGTGGTCTGACACGCTCTTGACCGGTTTTTTATTTCGTAGGTTCTCGCTCACTCACCAAGTCGCCATTAGGACGCCAAAAACATTTTTATGTAATTTAACAGAAAAACCTACATAAATAAAAAACCTTTATCTCTCCGACATAATAAATTATTCGTAAAACCTATTAATTCTGCGCATAATACATAGAAACCAATGTTTGAGTTCCGAATACTAAAAAGACGATAAAATATACAAAAGTAAAACAAATTCTGTCTATCTGCTAAAACTTTTCATATTTCATTCTGAAATGATTTGTTCTTTGTGTTCTGAACGAAACAGTAATGTAAATTACATCTTGTTCGAGAAAAATAATGAAATGAAAATTCGTTGGTCTAGAAAATTCTGAAAACTTCCTATAAGTAGTAACATTTCCTTGCGAAACTACGGGTTTTTAATAAAAGCTAACCTTAAGTGTATTTCAACTAAGGTACGGTGGACTAAAAGTCAAAGAAAGTATGCTAATGGAATACAAATGGCTGTTTTGCTTATATTAGCAAAATCCATCAATATTTGATGCAACAGTACCTACTTACTGTGTCCAACGGATTTATAATAAACTGGAAGAGACTAGGGAGTTTTGCAAACGGCATTTAACTGGAGCTGTGCCACAGATAATACAGATGGGACACTCTGCAGTTTAGGTATGAAGTTACAAGTACGCGGCAGGCCTATCTCACTGGGCCAATTTAGTAGGACTGCTGCGGTCAGAAGGTGCTACGAGTTAAAAAGAGGCAACTTGTAGGTGAATATATCTTTATATATTTAGCGTTATGCGATTGCACTTGCGCGACGCGATGCTGAATTGCACTTTATTGTATCGTAGCAAAAGTCGCTTTTTATTTAAATGATTATGCGGAGTGTCCTATCTGTATTAATTTGTAGTTGTGCTTAAATATTATAGTGATAATGGAATGACTCCGAAAATCTTTCTTTCTTTTTCATATGGTTAGTGACTAACCTGGTGTCAGAGTTATATGCCATTCATAGGCCTCTGACTTAACATGCTGTCGAGAAATATCTCTCAGGCATTCCGGTTTCCTCACGATGTTTTCCTTCACCATTTTTTAAGCTAATGATAAATTATACAATACGCACATGAATCTGAAAATTCAGAGGTGCTTGCCTTGGGTTCCAACTCGAGACCACTTGGTAGTTCAACGCTGCAACGGTCAGAACACTGTTGTTAAAATTATGATGGAGAGACTATTACATCTCTTTGCAAGAATGCCATTTTGACAATGGGGGTCAACTGTGGGGGGCAAATAAGAAAATTTTTTAAAAAGTTTTGCAGACTGTACCGTGTGACATATCAAATGAAAGGGCTTACTGTAAGAGTCTCAAATGTATTTTTTTTATAATTTTAAAATAAACCATTTTAAAGTTGTTTAAAAAAATAGATGAAAATTGACCATTCCCCCTTTATCTCCGAAAGTACTGAGCCTAAAGTTTTGAAAAAAATATAGAAAATAGTTCAAACTTATAAGAAGTCGATGGTCCTAAAACAACATGGTAAATCTCTCAATATTGTGCGTACAAACTTACATTTGTCCATAGTTAAACAAAAATAATCAAACTTACATTTAATTAGGTGTAATGTGGGATGGATATTTTTCGTTTAACTACGAACATTTGTAGTTAGAATGTATGGGAAAACATGTTTTTCAACTACAGTGTTAAGTTTTTCTTGGGACAAATTCATCCCAACTACGAACCCTTCATTGTGCGTGGTCTGACACGAACTTGGCCGGTTTTTTTTTTCGGTCTAGTTCTCAAATAAAATAAAAAAAATTAGGTTAAATAGGTCAATACCTATAGATTACAGGAAAACCCATAAGAAGTCGATGGTCTTAAAACAACATGGTAAATCTCTCAATATTTTACGTACAAACTTACATTTGTCCATAGTTAAACAAAAACGATCCAACCCACATTACACCTTTTTTTTTTTTTTTTTTTTTTTTTTTTTTTTTTTTTTTTTTTTTTTTTTTTTTTTTTTCGTGGAGAAATGCTCATGCATACTGCACTACCACGGGGAGATAGTGCAGTTATGTGGGACTCCAACCCACTAAAACTCCACGGTGTCCTCCTCTGCCGCTTGTGGCGGGAACACGGGCACGCGTTAGCACTCACCGCGAACCCGCCGCGGCTGTCCGTCACCGGACCCTCCTCTGGGGAGCACCCCCCATCACCGGCGCACAAGAACACATTGTGCACCGTGACCACCCCATGGACCAAACCAGCACATGGGCGCCAGACGACCCCGTGTCTAGTCACCCTTGGTCCCCCTGCGACCGGTCAGGTCAGTGGCCCGGCCGCCTACCACTTTTCGGCCGCAGAGGATAGGGAGAGCGGCCAACGAAATACCGACACTCCTCCTCCCCTGCGGCCCCACCGCGTCCGCCATCAGACGGTGGCGACCCCGTCAAGGCCGCGGAAGGTAGGGAGAGCGGCGCACCGCAATACCGGCACTCCTCTCCCGCCACGGCCTCCAACCCTCAGCCGCGATGCCTCCCATACGACATCGCGGCCCGCCTCAGTTGCGATGTCGCCCAAGCGGCACCGCAACCTACCTGTTGGCCGCTACGTCGTCGACTTCCTGGAAAAAGCCCTGACGAGCGGCCCCTCCTCGGGTTCCTCTTCGCTTCACCGTGGGTGACCAAGCCACGGCTACTGAGCCCCCCCGCCTCGACAATGCGGGAACCCCCCGGGGGGGACCCACATTACACCTAATGTGGGTTGGATTCTTTTTGTTTAACTATGGATATTTATAGTTGAAATATATGGGAGAACATGTTTTCCAACTACAATGTTGTTTTTCTTGGGATAAATTCATCCCAACTACGGAACCCTTCATTGTGCGTGGTCCGACACGCTCTTGACCGGTTTTTTCTTCTGACCTCGAGAGAATTTTACCCTAAATAGCTTAACAGAAAGTTCGAAAGGTATAAACGGATAAATACTTAAATAAGACATAAATATTACAATCACTAATGCACAATTTCTGAGAAGTAGTGTACTAGGCTTGCATGAATTCAAGATAGTACATAAATATTAGTCACTAATGCATAACTGCTGAGAAGTAGTGAACTAGGCTTGCATGAATTCAAGATAGTACATAAATATTAGTCACTAATGCATAACTGCTGAGAAGTAGTGAACTAGGCTTGCATGAATTCAAGATAGTACATAAATATTAGTCACTAATGCATAACTGCTGAGAAGTAGTGAACTAGGCTTGCATGAATTCAAGATAGTACATAAATATTACAATCACTAATGCGCAACTTCCGAGAAGTAGTGTACTAGGCTTGCATGAATTCAAGATAGTACATAAATATTACAATCACTAATGCACAACTTCTGAGAAGTAGTGTACTAGGCTTGCATGAATTCAAGATAGTACATAAATATTACAATCACTAATGCACAACTTCTGAGAAGTAGTGTACCAGGCTTGCATGAATTCAAGATAGTACATAAATATTACAATCACTAATGCACAACTTCTGAGAAGTAGTGTACTAGGCTTGCATGAATTCAAGATAGTACATAAATATTACAATCACTAATGCACAACTTCTGAGAAGTAGTGTACCAGGCTTGCATGAATTCAAGATAGTACATAAATATTACAGTCACTAATGCACAATTTCTGAGAAGTAACCCTAGCAAAAAGTACTAGGCTCGCATGAATTCATTAGTATTTCAATCATTGGTATTATGCTTCAAATAGGATTATAGTTTATAACCAGGATCCTTTTTTCCCGGTAGTACTACCGGTTTCCGTGGGTTAACTGCCGACCTCCACGTGAGCGAAGCCGCTGGCAAAAGCTAGTCTTATATACGAGTATACCTATGGAAGGTGAATAAAGGAAATATATCAAATGACATATCTTATAAAACTACTTAATTACTTACTTGTTCTTCCGCAACAATCTGCAGACCACTTTCCTAAGAACATCGTCTACACACTCTCGAAAATGGATGGGTGAATGGTGATCTATACATACCGAGACTCCTCCATGTCTCGGAAAGCACGTTAAGCCGTTGGTCCCGGCCCGTATCATTCGTGGATCTTTGACAGTCGTTACGGGTCGTCAGAAGCCTGAAAGTCTGACAACCAGTTAATGGGTAATACGATACCATCTGGTAAGGACCAGATGGTATCGTATTACCCATTAACTAGGTTGTGGAGGTCAGATTGGCAGTCGCTCCATGTTATATACTGGTATTCAGCTGCATCTGGTTAGACTGGAAGCCGACCCCAACATAGTTGGGAAAAGGCTAGGCAGATTGATTTTTCGCAGCAGCATGTTACTACTCATTATTTGCCGCATAATTGTTTTGTTTTAAACATCACATCAGTTGGAGAGAATAAAAAATTGAATCATGAAAACTTTTTGGCTTTTTGGCTTTTTTGCTTAGATAACTTCACATTCGGAACATCGGAACGGGATTTATGCCCGTTTTCACCAGCCCGAAGTGACACATAAATGAATCCCTAAATATTATTGCACTGTTGGATTTTCAACTCTCGGCGCTGTCCAACAGTGCACTTTTATTTAGGGATTCATTTATGTGTCACTTAGGGTTGGTGAAAACGGGCTTAAACTCGCTACTCTTAGGCCCTCCGCGCACGGATCGTAAGCGTATCGTAATACGCGCGTAGGACGAGAGTCATACGAGCACGTACAGTAAACGCTCAAAAGTCCATAAGCGTGCTAAGGATTACATTGCTATGAACTGTGCGAGCACAAACCAGTACGTATGCGTGTATGAGCGATGTCTCACTCAACATTCCGCAGATAACACACACTAATGATTTGTCGCATGTCGTCGTACTACGCGAAATAACATTATATTTCTGTTGCATTTAGAATACTCGTCATAGTGGCGACCTGTTTTTACCATTGCATTGCTAAAATTCGCATAAACATAACATGTGCTGGTAGCTGTTTGGGCTAAGCAATGGTTTCACGATCAATGAAGTCTGAGTTCGAATCTTAATTACAATGTGGGACTGTTTTTTGTTTCTTTGGAACCATAATAATATATTTGTACTATTTTAAGCAAAAACTTGTTAGATGTTTATGTTCATTTATTATTTATTTTTAAAAGAAGTTAAATATTAGTTATTGTATTATTATTTAACTATTTTTGTGATTTTTTATTTATCTTTTCGGAAGGTTGAAATAAAAAAAGTCGTGCTGAATGGTAACAAAAATGTTTATTCGTTTTATTTACTTATTTATAAAATTAACAAACTTAAGAGAATTGTGACGTTACATTCCTACTAGATAAAAGAAGTTTTTTTGTAACCGTTCATAGGATTTTTTGTTGTATACCCACTTAGTCAATTCATAATAACATAACAAAGAAAGGATATTATAATAACACATATATAATTGTCAATACCTATTTAGTTTTCTATGATCTACCTTTCTAACTTTACGAAATGAGTGACCGAACGAAAAAGATAAAGAATATTATATTTCTGTTCCATTTCTTCCAATCAAGTAAAAACTTACAAAAAGTTAAGTGCTGCGTGAGATTTGAACTCACGGCCCACTGATTCACGGATCTATCTGCACGCGCTTAACCGCTAGGTCATCTTTACACATGTTATAACTTTGAAATTATGAACTACAATCACTTGTTGACGACAATAATTATGCATGTTTGTGTTCTTGGAAATAGAAGGTCTTAAGTCAAACTAAACGCCAAGCTATTGCTTTGTGAGTTTGCTTTTCGACTTTTGGTCGCGACTGTACATGTTCAAACTCTTCCGCATACGAAGCGGTGCTGCAGCGAATCGTATGAGATTTTTCGCGCCATTGCGGCATGACGATACGCTTACGAGACGACTACGCTTACGATTCGTGTGCGAAGGGCCTTAAGGTGACAATTCTTTCTTTTTCGTGTGGTTATTGAGTAACCTGCTGTCAGAGTTTCTATGCCGCTCATGGGCCTCTGACTTAAGTGACGATAAGTACTGGTGGCCTTGTGCGACTGAGCAGTGTGTTTTCGCCGCATGCCGTTCCGATTGGCTTCATGGGAATGTTTATTGTTAGTAACGAAAATATGAACTTTAGAAATAAATAATAAAATAGTCTGTTCATATAAGAAAAAATGAGAATATCTAGTAGTTTGAAAGTATCAATATCGTTTTTCTGTTTTGGGTATACATTACTTCCTGAATTTATTTTATAAAGTATTTTAATATTCACATAATATACCGGATGACTTATTTTGCCGTCTTGAAAAAAAATGGGTATAATAAATAGGTGAACGGAGTAGAAAGAAGACTATGGTATACCTAGTTTTTTTTTTTTAATAATATCGAAATTCAAATCATACGCACTACGCACCCTGTGCAGTGCGTATGATTTTAATTTCAATATTTTTTAACGATCTATAAAGTTTATTCAAAATTACTGATTGTATTGTTCTAGTTTACTTCAAATGTATAGTGTTTATTAATAGAGCAATTTCTGTCTAAGCTATTGAAAAAACAAAAAAAAGGCTAGGTAAGTTTGCCATAGGCTTCTACTTCGTTCACCTATTGTACCCTATTTTTTTCAAGACGGTAAAAAATAATCCAGTATAATTGATGTGTACGTGTACTTGCGTTATTATTTAAAGGCCTGATAATAGATTGAAAAGTCACTAAAATCTGCGTAAAGCTAATTCCGAAGCCACCGATCAAAAGCCTTTTCCATACGATCTAATTCCTTATGCAATAGGAGCAGTATCCATTACCGTTCGCGTGATCAAAGACAGTAGATATTGTGTTCCTAAAACATAGTCGTTCGCAAAACTCTGCAATCCAATGACATTTACATTATAGACATATAGGGTAACAGCGATAGTAAAAGCTTAAATCGGGATTAAGTTTCAAAAGGTTATTAGGGATCCGTACTAAAATGGTAAAAAATAACCCTTATGGTGCGACTCAGTTTGTCACAGCTAGATATCTCAAGAATTACTAATGCTATCAAATTTATTTTTGGAATAGTTTTAGATGACGTTTGCCCAACTATTTTTGCCCTAAATTAAAGATTTTGCAAAGAAAGATTTTTTTTTTGCAACAGGGACTGAAAGGGTGTCTTAAAAATTCGAAGTAGGGCTACTAGGGCATGTGGGGTATCATATAAAAGAGCGCTGTTTGTACATTCCCAAACATTTTTCTTTTTTTTTCTCTGAAAAAATCTGAAATTATTCTGTGTGATAGAAGTTTATGTAAAGATTACAGAAAAAATAAAACGATGTCTGTAAATAGCACACTTTTTTATATATGACTAGCAGCGCCCCGTGGTTTCATCCGCGTAAGTCTCGAACCCGTAAGAATATCGGAATAAAAAGTGTCTTTTGTATTAATCCAAGCTATAAAATATCTATTTGCCAAATTTCCTGAATATCTGTTAAGTAGTTTTTGCGTGAAAGAGTAACAAACATCCATCCATCCTCACAAACTTTCGCATTTATAATATTAGTAAGAAATAGGATAGTAGGAATTAGGATGGTACGGAACCCTCGGTGCGCGAGTCCGTCTCGCTCTTGACCGGTTTCAATACATAAACTGTGTAGTGAATCAAGGTATGTATCCACAAGAGAAATATTTAATTGATCCTCCAAAAACATATTGACCTTCTAAAGATAGACACTTTTATAAATTAATGAGCCTCTAAAAACTTTTTGCGCTTCTAATGATGCATCCTTTTTTTGAATAATTGAACCTCTTTTAGCTTTCTGGAATTTTCTCACAGTTAGTCCCATTAGCTAAGCTAGGGTGGTGTTCCCGGCCATTCCCGTAGCCCCCCAGCCTGGGGGGCATGCGGGGCCCGCCAGCTAGGCGGGCATGCGCCGGGAGGGTTGTGGAAGTAAAGGCTGAGCCAGTTTCCCATGGCCCTCCCATCACGGCGATGCGGGAACACCGCTGAGTTTTAGTGGGTACACTGCCACTCTGGCAGGGAGTCCCACATACTCCGTGTCGTCCCCCGACGAGCGGAGATGCGTAATGTCATTTCTCAGCGACAAAAAAAAAAAAAAAAAAAAGGTACCCCGACCAACGAACGAAGCGAGCGATGCCGCGGAAGCGGCCGGCGAGCTTCACATCCAAGATGGTCGCAGTCACTTTTGAGTTTCTCAAAAAAGGCGCAACCATTATATTAGAATGTTCAATCATATTTTTTGGAGCGTAAAATGCGAATTATTGGTGGTTCGATTAAATACATGCCTTAACTGTGTAGTCAAGGTATGATTCTCATTCCAGTCTCCTATCAAACCTGTATGCCTACTTGGTACATTTTTTGATTTTCATAACCTCAAATAATGCCTGTATTTACCTGCCTAAGAAAGTAGAAGGTAGACTCTAGGTTTTTACTAAGAATATTATTACGATCTAAAAACTTATAAACCGCTTGATAATAATATGGGGCAGTAATGCATGCACATATTTTGTTTATTTGTGTAATTCATTGGGAGTCAATAATCTGTATTTTAATACCTCGGCGACAAATCAGGAATAAAAAATAAAAGTTTAATATTTTTCGTTCATCAATGAAAATCAAAAACGAATTTCATAATCCTTTTGATTGGATCCTATCGATAAAAAATTTATATAAATTTTGTGTCAAGTATTCGTTAGTACTTTTCAATCGCATTTATTATTCAAATAAAAAATCCGGTGTAAAATTGATTTCAATTTTATGTTTTTACAAATCCTGCTAAATAAATAACGAGATCGCTATTAGCTTTTTGTTTCCGGATGACAATATTCAATCAAGTTCATGTACGGTCAGCAATGAAAGTCGATTAAAATTATGTTTTTCTTAAAATCTGTAGTGTTTCGTTATACATGATTCATATCCCAGAAATAGTTGGATGTTATCGTCAGATATTACATTATTAATTGACCTGAAAAGAAGGTTTTTCACGTCATCTTTTTTTAGCTATTTTTTCGTGTTGAATCTCTATGAGTCTCTACGGGCATATTTTGAAAGTATGTCGCAAGCCATAAAAAATCGGAGTTACTTATTTGAATTAATTTGTTTCACAGTGCCAGAAACAAAGTTCGACATGATTCAAGACCGGTTGGACGACAAATACTTGAACATCATCTGCTCCGTCGAAGGTGTCTTTCCAAAACCAGAGCTGGTCATTTTGGTTGGAAATAGGTAAGGATTACAACTTTATAAGCATTGTAAAAAGTGATACCTACTACTCTTGGAAATGAAAAAAATGTAAACAAAGAATTGTCATTGTCAAACTGACGTTTTAGGAATAGTAAACATTTCTCTAGTCATTCTAATTATTTGATTTTGATGTCGAAAACGTAATACAACAAAAAAAAAAGTTTACAACAAATAAAAACTCAGAAGGATACATTCAATCACGACAAACGTCAGAAGGAACCGAATGACAGTATTACTTTCCTCTATGCAGAATTGCCAAATTACCAAAACAAAATGGCAACCAGTAGGGACGCCCAACTTGAATCAATTAGGTATTAGTATAACGCAATATTATTTACGATTTTGTGACGATTCTCTTGTTTGGAAGAAAAATCATTTTCATCATCATTCTTCTGCCCTTGTCCCAATTTATTTGAGGTCGGCGCAACATGTCTCTTTCTTCCATACTTCTCGATTAGTCGTCATCTCATTCATTTTGTTTCTGGCCCAACATTTTGATCGATACAAGACAGCAGGTGGTTTTATAAATATTCCCCTTGAGTTTAAGGGAATGCGGGAGTTGCAGATTGTTCCAGTGACCTGCCGCCATTTTATCCATTCAGTGTTAATTCTGTGCTTAACAGTCCGATCTACTTCGCCATCGCTTTGCACAAGCGAAACAAGATACCGGAAGTCGGAGCAGACCGGGAGAAATCAAGCGCTATGGCTCCAGCACTGGAGAGACCGCCGAAATCGCAGAACATATACTCAGTCTTGGTTCTGCTAATTTTCAAGTCGACATTTTCCATTTTCCGTTGCCATTTCTCCGATCTGATCTGGATCTCAGGTAAATTTTCACCGACAAGAACGATGTCGTCGGCAAATAGCATGCTCCAGGGTGCCTCTTCCTGTCTGTCCGCCGTCAGAGCGTCCATAATCAACAGGAAGATGTAAGGACTTAAAATTGACCCCTGGTGCAAGCCTACCACCACACTGAACTCGTCAGTATTGCCAGCGGCCGATCGGACGTAGGTACAAGATTGACTGTACATAGCACGAATTAACTCTACATACTTCCTGGGCAAATCTTTCTCTTTCAAGGCCACCACAAGACATTCCGAGGTACCCTATCATACGCTTTCTCCAGATCAATGAACACCATGTGCAAGTTCTTGTGTGCACGTCTGTACTTCTCGCACAATTGGCGGAGTGCAAAAATGGCGTCCACTGTTCCTCGACCTGGCATAAACCCAAACTGGTTTGGGGTAATCGCACTCTCCTCTCGCAATCTTTTCTCTATTATTTTCTCCCATAGTGGGATAAGCTTTATCCCTCGGATAGTTGTTGCAGTCCTGTACGTCACCTTAATTCTTGAAGATGGGCATAGCGAACTATTGCACCATTCTTGTGGGATCGCTCCTTCATGCAACAACTTATTGAAGAATAAAGTCAGCCACATACAGCTATCTTCTTTTGAACACTTCCATAGTTCTACTGGTATGTCATCTGGGCCCATGGCCTTTCCATTTTTCATACTTTGAACTGCCTTTCTTACTTCATCCATGCTAATTTCCCTCACCAAACCCATATTTGCTTGTACTTCTTTGAGCACACAATTCCATTTTATAAATAAATATAAATATAAAATAATAAACGAAAGTCCAAATGTTTAGAGCTTCTGCCTTATTGCCAGTATCATAAAAGTAATTTGCACGATTTTATTACAAATAGTTATATTTTATTCTTGGATCGTAGTTTACGTCACTTTTAAGCTGGTAACAGAGTCTGATATTATATTTCACTTGTTTCAGATATGCCTAGAATTTTAACATTATAGTATAGTACTTTCCGACAAACTCCATACAGGTGGTTATTATTTTAAATTGGCAACACCTTTGTTTACATTTTTGATTTCGAATTCTATTTCCGAGATTACACATACTATACTAAGTATCCGGCTCAAAGGACCAACATGATAGAATTTAGAGGTTGGTTAAGTTATACGTAGTTCACATCTATTCACGGATTCTACAGCCATAATGACTAAAAACAAATCATCCAACTTTTACCACAATTCAAAAACTTGGATGATTTGTTTTTGTATTTATATAGTATCTTGTGTTTATTTAGTATATTGTCTCAACCAAATGCAAATCTATAGAACGAATACCCAATAAGTGTTAGCATAAACCCATCAGCCATCAACCACAAGATACGACCAATAGGACAAATATTAAATCCTTGTATCCAATTTCAAAGTCTCAGAAATCGATAGGAAGGATCAAAACTCCAAGCTCACTGAACATACATAGCTGTTATACGTCGACGTCAACGTCGAGCGGCTTGAGTTACGATGTCACGCTAAATTGAACCTCTAGTGCTGTTTACTCGCTGATAGGTTTATGTGTAGCTGCAGATCTTCTGTAAGGGAATAAATAGTATGCGATTGTGTAAGAAAGTATGCACAGTTGAATGGTCTGAATATTTTACCTTCGGATTTTTAGTACATTGAAGGGGCATTTTCTTAAACATGGTCATAATCTAGTTTTAATTTGTCTGTAGTATAATAATATTACCAAAATTGTTTTTTTGACTGTGAGATTAAAAAGAAAAGAAAGAAAGAAAATATGTTAATTTGCGGTTAGACATGACGCAAAGTAAAAAAAAAACACAAAAAAGAAAAAGTTGGGGGAAAATATGCGTCACGTCGACGCAAAACGGCTATCGCTCAGCATAATGCCTATGCAAGACAGAGCCACAGCGCTGGTTTTCAGCGGCAGAAAAGATCGAAACTAGATTTTGAACATTTTGGGTGCCGATATGAAATTATTTTTACTTTTTTCTTGAAGGGATTTATCCATTTGAATGTAAAAATACAGCTCACCTTTTTATGACGGTATTTTAAATCTAGTCTGTCAGTCTAGACGCTATTGATTGACTATGTAAATCAGGCCAGATCAATCATATCTTATGGCTCATTTCTACGAATTTCTGTAACAAACAAACAAATAAAAGTTTTCATTAGAAAATGGAAAAAGGGTATCTTTTTCATAATAAAAAAATACTATGTAAACAGAAAATCATTTCCAATATGATATAGTAGAAAATAAATTCCAATGGATTGCTTGGAATGGGGCACAACGGCTGAAACCTCCGGACGTCCGATTGGTTCGTGAATAATACCGGATACGATCACTTGAACGTTCCTCAATCTTGAAACATATGGCGGGATATTGCTGCAGAACACGGCTTGTTTGAGTATTGTCTGCTTGACGGAAATTCATTTTAAATGACGGGAGGATGTGTTTGTTTGATTTTAGTCCTGAGTTTTGCAGACTTCGTAGATAGCAATAAAGTGTTGTGACTTGATTTATACACCGTCATCGTTTGCCTAGCCATTTCCCAACTTAATGGGGTCGGCTTCCAGTCTAACCGGATGCTACTGAATGCCTTTATTTTACATGGTGCGACTGCCTAACTGACCTCCACAACCCAGTGACTGGGTAATACGATACCCCTTGATAAGACTGGTTGTCAGACTTTCGAGCTTCTGACGACCATTAACGTCTGTCAAAGATCCACGAATGACAGCCGGGACCAGCGGCTTAACGTGCTTTCCGAGGTACGGAGGGGTCTTGGCATGTAAAAATGGTCACCAATCCACAGACCGACCGGGATGTTATTACTTAGCCACGAGACCATCCTTACCCACCGTCGAGGTTAGGTAATTCCTTGAAAACTAATAACAGTTAGGAAGTTCAATGATTGCATTTATTTAGAAGAAACAAGTTAGTTATTAAAAAAACTGGCCAAGTGCGAGTCGGACTCGCGCACGAATGGTTTCGTTGTGTTATGGGAGCCCTCTTAAATATTTATTTTATTCTGTTTTTTAGTATGTGTTATTATAGCGGCAACAGAAATACTCGTACCATCATCTGTGAAAACTTCAACTGTCTAACTATCACGGTTCATGTGACCTAGCCTGGTGACAGACGGACAGACAGACGGACAGCGGAGTCTTAGTAATAGGGTCCCGTTTTACCCTTTCGGTAGGAAACCCTAACAACAATTAATGTTATTGTAGTTCTGATTTTGATACTGCTATTGTAGTTTTGATACCTATTCGTCACGTTAATTTTGGTGTTAAAGTTTGTAACAACATTTAGTTTTGCCAAAATTGCACGAGATCAATTTACTTCCCCATTAAAATTCATCAAACGTCCACTTTCGAAACCTCCCTCCGTATATTCTCCGCCTTAGAATTTTAGACTGAATAATTTGGATGCTCCGCGAAAGTTGGCTAACAACCCCGACATCGTGCTCGCGATCACATACCCACCCAGTTAGATTTAGTTTGTCGTACTGGTATTACCTCCATTCTGTAATCCTGGTACTTCGGAGTTGTATGAAGGGAAGTAGGGAACTTACAGGGAAGTAGCCTTTAATCTTCGTGTGCTTTGTCTGCATACGATATGGGTTTTATTTTCTTGTTGCAATGCTAATCTCGAAGTTGAAGAAAAATTCTGTTTGTGTTTGGGAACACATTATTGTTGGATGCAAGCAGTGATGCTTTTGATAAGCTTAAACTCCTTTGACCTAGTGGTCAAGTATAATAGAAAGGAGTTTAAGCTATATTTCTTAAGCTAAATTTAAGTTATATTTCTTACCTATGAAAATATATGCGACAAGAGCAGCTAGCAACAATTACAATTAAAGACTATTTCCCAATTTAATCCATGTATATAGAATCAAATCACTAATTACATGCTAGCCAATTGACATGCGTTATATTCCTTCCAAGGCTGAATACCCAATCAATTTTGGGGTTGCTTTTATAGTGTGCTTGAGTTCCTAGATTATAAGTTGTAAGTCCTAGTAGTATTATGTACCATTATAAATAATTAATTGTTACCAAATAAGAATTGATTTAATACAATTTACTAACTGCATGCATGATTCAAAATAATACATTTTCTTTGACATTAAATTATTAAATAATTATGTAAAATTTGCACGCCGATATTAATGGCAGAATAAGAGATCCTTATACCTTATCTTTATGATCCGTCTGTACCTTATTCACACAAATAAATGACTTTGACTTTGAGGACGCACAAAACAAACGTCTCAAATACTAAACATCATCATAGGGTCTACCTACATAGAAATTATATGATAGCTGCAACGTAATTTCTAGAATTAAAGAAATTCTGGGTAATACGAGTACGGTACCCCTTGGTACTGGTTCATAGACTTACGGACTTCTGACGACCCAACTGCTTGACGACCAACAAGCAACGCTTGCCACGGTCTGTCGATCTTCAGATCGACCCGTGCGGCTGTTATTATCTAACCACTTGCCTCTCAAATACTAAACCAAACAATGGAATCTGTCCACAGGCCGCTGAACGCGAAGTCGTCGATCAAAGTCATCGAGGGCCGCTACACAGCCCTAACGAGTTCAGTCGTGAAGATAGACGCGTTGCCTCCAACTGTTGAGATTCTGTGCGAAATGCAGGTCCCACTCGCCTGCTATTATAGCAGGAAGAGGGATGTCTTTTATAGAGGTATGTTTTATAACTGCAAGGGTGACTCCTGAGGTGGTGTATTGGGTTCAAAGAGTTCCTAAGTTTTTCTTTAGCATCCTTTATTACATGGAACTTAATCAAATCTGACGAAACTTGGATTCTCTAAACTGCTTTGCTAAGCTCCTTTGTTGCTTTACCCCTTTTGCGACTACAGATGTATTATGTTATTGTATAATAATCATCGTGGAAAATTAGTTTTAAGGTAAGAAGTACACCAATTATGTTCTAAGTCCCATGAAATATTGGACGTAAAAAAGACTACGTTTTTACCAGAAATAAGGAGCGGGGTATAAACTGTATGAATTTATTTTATTAGTGAAAAACCGACCAAGTGCGTGTCGGACCACGCACAATGAAGGGTTGAGTAGTTAAGATGAATTTATCCCATGAACAATCTTAACATTTTAGTTGAAAAACATATTCTCCCATAAATCCCAACTACAAATGTAAGTTTGTACGCACAATAGTGAGAGATTTACTAAGTTATTTTTAGACTATAGACTTCTTGGAAGTTTTCCTGTAATCTATTTATAGGTATAGAACTAATATCTGTATTTCTATTTTTTTTTAAATTTTAGGCTCAGTAGTTTCGGATATAAGGGTCAATTTTCGTCTATTTTTCTTAAATAACGTTAAAACAATTTATTTTAAAATCTAATATATATATATATTTTTTTTATAGACCTTTGATTAAGAACCTTGCAGTTTAGCCAGTTATTTCAGGAAACCGTATCCCAACAATAGCCGAAAAATAAGCTTTCGATCATGAAAAGCGAAGCCCACTCAATCATCATTTAGATAACAAGTCTATTATTATGGAAGTAAAATTCTAGTTATAATAATATTGCCTATATTATTATAAATACTCTCATCTGAAACGTATTATTATAGTTCCCTGAACATTTTGTAAAGGCTTTTTCTAAGAAATCTATACACTATACACATCAAAAGATTACATTTATCCATATAACTTTGGCAACAAAAGGTCCTATGATTGCCTTCGTATTATGTAATCATACAAGACTTTTTCATCCAGAGTTATATTTATTATTGTTAATTGTTTAATAGAATTAGGAATTTGGTGATGTTCTTCAGAAAGATCAAGCGCGTAGTACCTACACGCAATCGGCGCGTGCATGACTAGTAGTTTGAAAACGAGTATGTAAAGATCGTAGCGAGTGGCGTTATGTAGTTTCTGCGTAACCCCATGGGGAAAAGGCACAAGTTTAATGTATGTAGAATAACGAATATTGTTTTTATTTTTTTCTTAACAGATCCCCCGTCGCCTACGACAGACACGCCTTATTTAGAACAAGTGGTGCCTGATTCAGGTAAGATGTTGTTATTTGTTCAAATACCTACCTAGGGTAAAAGTGGGATAGGTAGTTGACCTAAGAGGCTAGCCACCCGATAATTCAAAAAGGCAGTGACTTTTAAACGTACTATCATCGCAGTTAATATTAATATTTATAAGCAGAGTTCGGGATAGGTACAGTATAAATAGCTAAACTACGAGGAAATAAGTAACAAGAGTGACGATTAAATCAAATAATAGTTATTCGTATCAGACTTTTACTAAAACCCATCCGTGTCCCTTCAGTTGCCTGTGCCACGGTAACTTTTTCAAACAATCCGCGAGCCTGGCAGGAGACGACTCCGCCTTGGAGGGTAAATGTGACGACTCCACATTTATCGTCTATGAATATCCGCCTGAACAGATTTTCCTTGCTTCGGCCAACCTGAGTCCAGACTTCCAGCTTCAACTCATTTCCACGCGGGAGATCTTTAAGTCAACCATCTTCAGGAAACCATCAAGTTCTTGGTGACTCAGTCCGTCATCAGCAACCAGCATGCTTATACTCGTACCATGGTAAAAAGTAGTTAGTCAGTTGAGTCGTAGCGTGACTGGCTGTCCGGGTGCACCCGACCATTTTAAGTAACGTCACTCGTGAAGGCTTTTTAAATCACCCACAAAAAAGCTGTAATTATGCCAGTTTTTAAGTATCAGGTACTATTTCACAAGTGTGTTTAATGAATTATTTATTTGATAACTTTTTGTTTCAGGTCACCACTTTGCGTCAACTTCAGCGCTGGTCATCACATCCATAGTCATCAGTTTGCTTAGATTGCAGGCGACTTGACTGAACTTTGTTAAGAAATGATTTAAAAAATTCTTCATGGGCCTTGTCCTAGTAGAAAGCTATCATCGCATTAATACGTGATCGTCTTGCTCATTTCTCATTCGTTAGTTCAGAAAACCCTTTTAAAGCATTATTATTTTAAGGTTACTTCTGTAGGAGAAAGAAATAGAGTTATACAGGACGTCTAGCTTCATATCTTTGCCACACTCAAGTAAGATTAAAATAATACTGCTATAAGAGTTGGTGGTCTAGCTCCAGAACGCAAATTCTGTTGGCGCAACCATGTCGCACCTTCATTTCGAAACCGTTACTAAACAAAAATAACTAAATTTTACAGGAGAATTAATTTACAATTTTTGCAATATTATTTACCTCCTAACCTCCTTATAAAAAAGTGATGAACTCATAACTACTCATAAGAGATATTTCTGTGATTATTTATTATTATTGGTTTCATTTTAAGGTGTGTGGTCATATAATTTAATATTTTCTATAATTACATTTTATAATAACAATTTTGTTTAGTTATAAAGGTTTCGAAATAAAGGTGCGATGTGCGTGTTCGCCGAACAAAATGAAAACTACGATCGCGTATTTGCTTGAGGATTACCTATACCTATTAGGACATGGCTTTAGTGTTATGCACAATATAATTTAAATAAGCAGTATGTGCAGATTATCTTTATGAATATGTAAAGCAAATGCAAGTGTATACCGTTACCCGAAAACGATTTGTAAAGTAAAAAGTACTGCCAAAAATATTCATAATTAAAAATATTTGCAAACTTTTCACAAAATTTCCAAAGGTATATATATATTTTTAATATGTACTTGTTTAATGAATTGTAAATATTTTATAAATGGTCTAATTATTTATATTATGTAATGCTCTTACAATAACAATAATTTAATAAAAATTGGGTATTGTGGCTACAATCCAAAGAAAATAGTAATAAACCTAAGGAGAAACAAAAAAGCTGCGTCAACCTATTTAAATACTTTATCTAATCTAATAACTAAATGCATAACGACTTAGTCCTGACAAAATGAGCCAACCTACAATCTCTCTTTACAGTTATTTGCGTCAAACAAACGAAATATTCCAATCGTGGATAAATTATTAATATCCATCAAAACCAGTCGCATTGCAGCAGTTGCATTTAAAACTTGTGCTAATTAACCAAACTTAAAAAGCAAATTATTAAAAAAAAACCACTTCAGTTATGTATTCTTGCAATCAGGTTTTTTTTAATAATTTGCTTTATTTTAATCGTTTTGGTTTTATTAATTATATATTATGTATTTGGAATTGACTTACTAGCTTTTATTTGATACCAATATTATTATAAATTATATTTAAAAAGAAACTTCCCGTCTTTTTTTGTATTTCCAGGTGAAATTCAAAAATATAATAAAGCCTACCACAATTAAGAAAAATCGAACGACACCTAATAAAAATCTTCGGAAAATGGGACAAAATTTGATGTGGGTTGTTTCGTTTTCGCAGAATTGCTTATTATTTATAAAAATAATAAGTTTAAACTTATCGAACGTTTGTGGTTGTAAATATTTAGTTATAAGTAGGTAGACATATTATCTATTTTTAGAAATGTTTTGAACATTCCAAAGATAAGTTTTATCTAGTCTTAAAATAAATTAAACAGATAATATAATTTAGTGTTTTATTTATATCAGAAATCCACGTTGTTTTTTAAGCAGCTGATGATGAAATACCATTGGAAATTCGTTTAGATGCTAACGATATGAGTTCGACTCCTTCGCTCAATAATTATTGATCGAAGTTCGACTCCCACCCTTTATACAGACGCCAGCACATCAAGCTACTACAATATTTCAAATTTCTTTAATAGATTTTCAACTTTATTGCTAAGCAAGCAAAGCGGTTCAAGTTTGATTGGGAAAATTTGACAGTTTTGGATAGCGTGACCTGCTGGCGTCTTTACTATTGAAGAATTTTCAGCAAAAGAGAAAACTAAAACAAAAAGGTTAAAAATCCAGGGAAAAGTTTTAGTTCTGGTAAAAACATAGGTTTTAACTCAAAGCGCCGCAAATCCGCCTTGAGCAAGACTGGTATTACCTTTAGCTAGACTAAAGCCTTCTCTGTATGGAAAGAGTTATTTGCCCTGCAGGGGGACAGTTATAGGCTGGTGTTTTTCTTTTCTTGACATTTGTATCGGTGTTAATGTACCTTTGAATTGATAAAACTACATAACAGTGGATTTGCAATTTTGAAACTTGTTACTCATGTATCCATTTTTTAAAGTTATATGCTTTATGTTGTTTTAAAATAAAAGTAAAAATAGTTAATCAATTAAATAAGTAAATATTGTGACTAATGAGTCAATGAAAACAATTTACAAAAAACACTACAAACTGAAAAATAACTTTCATTTCGGAAGTCAGTGTTCGGATCAGTATTTTAGTTTTTGTACCACCGACCTCATAAATTAAAGTTATTTTTCTATTTGTAGTGTTTTTTTTTAGAAGTCGGTTGTGTTTTTTTTTTTTGTAAATAAGTTTTTTTATATAAGGTTAGGCAGAAAGTTAAAGTAATTTTTTTTTTTTTCTCAATCAAATTATGCACCCATGCTATCGATTGATCTCTGCCAGCGCAGTGGTAATTTTTCAATGCCCTTCTTGAAGAAGTCAGGTGTACGGGAGCCAACAAACTCTTCAAAGGCATTTTGTACTGCCTCTCGGGTATTGAATTTTTTCCTGCCAAGGAGTTGTCCAAATTTTGGAAAAAGTAGAAGTCCGTCGGCGCAAGGTCTGGTAAGTACGGTGGTTGACGCAAAACTTCCAACCCTAGCTCCTGTAGCTTAGAGACCGGCTGTTGTGCCATATGAGGTCGAGTGTTGTCGTATAGGAGCAGCAGGGACGAGCGATTAACCAAAGCTGGCCGGAGATTTGCGAGCTTCTCCATCATTGTGTACAGTTTCTCACAGTACACATCCGCAGTAATGCTGGTGCCATTTAGTAAGAAGCTGTGATGAATTATACCAGCACTAGACCACCAAACAGTGACCATGACTTGCTTAGGTGCAAGTTTTCGTTTGGGGCATTAGCTAGGCGCTGAACCAGGGTCTAACCAACACGATGACCGCTTACGATTATCAAAAAGAATCGTTTTTTCATCGCAAGTGATAATGCGGTTAAAAACCCCTTCGTTTCTGTGTCTGTTAAGAAAATCAAGGCATACCGCGGCACCCACTTATCAAGTTTTTTTACCTTGCCAATTTGACGCAAATGGACCAATATTGTTTTGATGGTAACGTTGAAAGCTGCTGCTACCTCAGCGGTAGATTGAGTATCGTCACATTCCACTATCGCCTTTATTTCATCGTTGCTGACTTTAGTTTTCGGGTGACTACGTGGTTCATTTTTTAGATCAAAATTTTCATGTCGGAAGCGTTCAAACCAACAACGAGTCAGGCGTTCGTTTGTAGTGTTCACTCCGTACACGTAATTAATGTTGCGAGCTGTTTGTGCAGCATTGCTACCGCGACGGAACTCGTATTCCATAATTACTCGTATTTTTATCGTGTCGATATTGATGAAAAAGATACAAATGTAGTGAAAGAAAAACACTTATCAATAAACAAATGATTGAATTTGAAAATAGAACTCCATATTTTTTAAATAAAATTCATTTGAATTTAGAATTTATTGCCAGCCTTACATAAATTAAAGTGAAAAATAAAAATCATCACCTATTACAAAATATTGCATTTCCCGATCCAAGGACGTTAATTGTTGAGAAGTTCTCCTAGTAAGAACCAGGAGAATAGGAGCTGATGGTGAAGTCACCAACAGCTCCACTTCACCATAATTACGCATTATGACGAGCATAAATTGCTTAGCAACCATATTAAAGTAATCAAATCGCAACCCGTGAAATACTTATTATTGAGTAGTTCCTATGGCCATCTGTGATCTTCATCGTTAGGTCCATTTCACCAAAAGTTGCTTTCCGTGAGCAAATGCACGAGCTACTATAAAAAATACCAAAATCTCTATAGGTGGGCCTATAAAGAGAGTTTCCCTCGATTTCCATGGGATTCTCTCATTAGATTCTGACTTAGTGACAATAGGACCATCTTGGGAGCAAACAAGGGGTATGCTCCCAAACAAAAAATAATTTTCAAAATCGGTCCACAATTGACGGAGAAATCAGTGGACATAAATAATAATAATAATAATAAAAACATACATAAAGTCGAACATATAACCTCCTCCTTTTTGGAAGTCGGTTAAAAAGTACGAAAATGTTTCTGTAGTTCCCATGTTACTCGATACCGAAACAACACCGATTCACATAAAGCTTTAGAGCTTACGAGCTTACCAACGTATGTACACAGGATAGATTCCCACTTTTAAAACCACCATCAAATTCGATTTGCTTCCAACCATTAAATATAGCTTGAAACCGAAGCGGTCGCGGTTTTGTATACAAATCAACCAGCTGTTGTGTGACTATCGCTTTTCGATTACAAATACTACACCAAAATATTTCAAACATTTGGAACATGCCCTAACATTTAAGGGTCGGTGCCAGGAAATCGTTTTATGGGTTTTGAATAAGTTTATATAGAAAACTTAAAGTAGTCGCCATGAAAAAAAACATCTGGCTAGCTCAAGAGTTTCACCAGTCAGTGGAAAAATCAGCTTGAAGATAAACCTTGTAGATGATTGTTAAAAAAAGAAATTGTATATCACTAAAAACGCGCAAAAAGCACTGCCGTATTTTGATAACTTTGGCGTAGATATCACCTAATTTACTGTTTTTTCCACACTTCAAGACACGTCTTATTAACCATTGAAAAACTTAAACTTAACTTATATGGCCTTGTATCGTGCATGCAAGTTTAAAGTGTACCTATAATAAGACATTGTCGCGGGTCGAACTTGGATGACAATGGCACAGGGATGATTAATTCCCTATTATTTTCCGAAATTCCAATTTTCTTACGTTTTTTACAGGTTGCAAGTCTATATTAGGTTGCATGTTGATTAAAGTATGATTCGCGATCGTAACATATATGTACTTACAGAATTAGAATCAGTAATGCAACTCCGTAAGTTAGTATAATCCTCAAGATTTCATGAAATAGTCATTAAATAGGATTACCTGGTCTTAGGGCCGGTTTTTTGATCCGTAAATAAAAAAACTTTTTAGCAAAATATAAAACCGACTACCGAAATTAAAGTTATTTTTCATTTTGTAGTATTTTGTTTTGTAAGTCGGTTTTATTTTTTGCTAAAAAGTTTTTATTTTTCACTTTTTAGTTGTGGAACCTACCCCACACAAATTCGAATACATAATTGAGCACAATAATTGTAGATATAGCCATGTAAATAACAGTGAGATGAAGTTTTTAGAACATCATCACATCATCCACATAAAATAAGCGGGAAATGTACGCATTATTGAAGCTAACTCAAAAACTCCCCCAGCAAAGTTAATAAAATTTATATGGGACCACCTCGGAAGTATACTCTTTCAAACAAAAAAAGAATTTTCAAAAATCGGTCCATCCGTCTTTGAGCAATCGCGTAACAAACATACAAAAAAAAAACATACAGACGAATTGAGAACCTCCTCCTTTTGGAAGTCGGTTAAAAACCGCACCTTAAAGCAGTGTATTGATGATGACTTTAATGACTATAATTCTATAAATACGTACTTATTACGATCGCGAATCACGAATCATATTTTGAACAACATAAAACCTAATAGGTACTGATTTGCAAATTGCAAAAAACGTAAGAAAATTTGAATTTCGCGGGCTATCCTGGCGCTTTCGACTTAAAGACAAAACGTTCATAAATTGATTTAACTTGTGGAAACTGTGTAAGTAAATTGATCCCTCACATCGAACTTACACATCAACAAGCATGATGGAAAAACTTTATCTTTATTTTAGTATCCAATTTAAATCCACAAAAGAGTAAACGTATTTTTTCTATGTTAGAACTATGTATTTACAATGTACGACAATAATCCCGCCTAACATACTGTGAGCCTCGTTAAAAGTTCAGCAACTAGAACAGACATGAAATATTGTGATCCAATGTATATGGGTTATATACAGTAGGCCGCATGTCAGTGGTAAATAAACCAGTAAACCTGGTCTCTCATTCTATTGAAACCCCGTACTGCGCGAGGCCAGCTCATGGTCAAAGTGTTACTTATCACCGACGCCTGCGCTGTAGTCGATTGTTTCCATACCTACATGATTATATAGTGTTTGGAAGCTGGGCAAAGACTGAATGTGGTGATAGTTGACACTATTTAGAGCATTTTGAGCCATACATGTCTTAGACGAAATAGATTTTTTTTTCTTTCTTAATAACCCAATTTCTGACAAATAATTCCTAACATCCCCAGTTAGAGTTGGTGTTCTTTTATTTCTTTTTTGTGGTTTCTCTATTGTGTACTTAATCTAATAAACCAAGTACCAAGCATCTATGTTATTGAAAAAAAAAAATCTTTTGAGGTCGAACAATCTTTTAAAACTTAAAAAAAAAACAGAAGTTGGGTTATTTATAAAACTAAAAAAAAATTGCTATAATAAATAAAAAATAAAAATCTCGAAATGCTCTAAATGGTGTCAACTATCACCACCAAATTCAACTTTGACGAACAGCTTATTTGTTGATACCAAATTAAGACTTATAACTGGCGAAGGTTATTTTACTTATTTTTCCGCATAATTGTGAAACGCGCCGGATAGCTACATGGACATTTTCACTTGTGTTTTCTATTACGTGGTACCTCCCACCCAAAATGGCGGCAATGCTAAAAATCCCTGGGAATTCCTATGCCTTTTGCAAGAGGACCTGGCCAGGATAATAATAATAATGTGCTAGCGGCCGTCTCTGGGGGTCCATTATTGAGTGTGCAAGTCACCCCCTGCCATTTTATCCGTGTATAATATACAACATTGGTCAGGCAGGGGACATAGTTCTTCCATAGTTCAAGTTACCCAATCCACTTTAGCCACCCAAACCCATAGCCCAATATGTTTTGTTTCCACGCACAACAATAGTCCTGCACCAACCGGGGGTTGTCCTTGGGTGCACTTGCATAGTGCATACAGGGATAATCGTCGGTTGGTGCCTCCTCATCATTTCAAATTACCTAAGGGGCCTCTGCGAGTTGGCTTCGGCTCCTCGTACGCCTTCCAAAGGTCCGGGACCCCAGGATCCCGAGAAATATCAAAAAATAATAATAATAATAATAATATTTATTTATTGCAGTCAAATACACACATAAAAACACAAGCATTACACAAAAGACTATTTAAATGCTAGTTTTGTTGAACTCTGGTACCCAAATTAAGATTAAACTTGTGTTAAGGGTACCAGGGCCCTCGCAGTTATTAATCTATTACAATTTCATACATAGCTACTGAGCGGAACGTGTTCACGTGATTGATGTTATACATATAATAATTATAATTATCCGTTAGTACTGTGAAAAGTGCGTTGTGTGTGTGTGTGTGTGTGTGTGTGTGTATGTGTGTGTGTGTAGGATAGTCAGTAGTCTGCCTTATTTGACGTATTAATACACCATTTTGACGGATAAAGGCAATAAGTCTATGTTTAGCATTAGTCTTTTACGTATCAAAGTTAATTTATGTAGGTATCAGCCTCCTTAGTCCTGGGTCGCAAGCGCTGTTGCTGGGCAATGTGTTATTGACTTTTTAGAACGAAATTCCGTATCGAGTCTGCACACATGGCAAATGAGAGCTAGACCAAAAAAAAAATTGGCCAAGTGCGTGTCAGACCATGCACAATGAAGGGTTCGCAGTTGGGATGAATTTGTCCCAAGAACAAACTTAACATTGTAGTTGAAAAACATGTCCCCCATACATTCCAACTGAAAATGTAAGTTTGTACACACAATATTGAGAGATTTACCATGTTAATATAAATAATAATATATAATATATCCTGGGACATTTTGATTGATTGGCAGCTTAATAAATAATAATATATAATATATCCTGGGACATTTTTCATACACGGTCATCTGATCCTAAACTAAGCAGAGCTTGTACTATGGAAACTAGATAACTGTTATACTACATACACTACTTTTTTTTTGTAAATACATACTTATATAGATAATTACACCCAGACTCAGGACAAACAGACATATTCATGCAACAAATGTTTGTCCTGGATGGGAATCGAACCCACGACCTGCGGCATGATAGGTGGTATCTTAACCAACCACGCCAACTGGCATGTCGAAATTTTAAGAGCATCATGTTATGTTAAGAGCACAGTTTTCTTATATTTTTTCCTGTAAACTATAGGTATAGTACTCATTTCTTAATTTTTTTCAAAATTTTAGGCTCAGTGGTTTCGGAGATAAGGGGGGAATGGTCAATTTCCGTCTATTTGTTTAAATAACTTAAAAAAATATATATATTTCAGACCCTCACTAGAAAACCCCTTCATTAGGTATTAAAGTATCTCATTATTATAACACGATCAAAGAGTCTCAATAACAAAACCTTTGTGCTAGTACTAGCAAACATTTTCCCACAATTTTCTCCAGCGCATTTATCTAAGCAAGCTTACACTTTTCATAATAGTAGGCAGAAGTATGGGAAAGCATAGAACGTTATTTCCCACGCCGCATGTTGTGGGACAATGACGTTTTTTTTCAGCCAATCCAATCCTTTTGGACGCAATACACTCCCGTGTGAATTGGACGCGCCCGGCCACCTGCTACTCCTGATAGCTCCGCATCAATTCTGATGGCCACATATACCGAATATTTGAAATTGGATGCTATGCATGACACCGATACTTTTAACGGGTTTGGTGTGAAAATACTGAAAGGGTTGGTGAAATTAGTACGCGTCATCTGCTGTCAAGGATGTCGCTTCTATGACGCTGAACATTTTATGTATATGTGGCAGCTTAAGCTCGTGGCTAAGTAATAACAGCCGCACGGGTCGATCCATCAGGTTAAGCTACGCTGGCCGGGGTTGGTCCGTAGATGTGATGGGTGACCATCTTTACATACCGAGACTCCTCCGTGCCTCGGAAAGCACGTTAAGCCGTTGGTCCCGGCTGTCATTCGTGGATCTTTGGCAGTCGTTACGGGACGTTAAGTCGTTAAGCCCGAAAGTCTGACAACCAGTCTTACCAAGGGGTATCGTATTACCCAGTAACTGGGTTGTGGAGGTCAGATAGGCAGTCGCTCCATGTAAAATACTGGTATTCAGCTGCATCCGGTTGGACTGGAAGCCAACCCCAACATAGTTGGGAAAAGGCTAGGCAGATTGATTGGCAGCTTAATAAGCCGTTTAGTTAACGGCCTAACCTTTGGAAGTAGTGCTCGCCGGCCACTGCCGCGGTTGGTACCAGTTCCAACCTTCCCACCGCTAACGATGAGCGAGAAGCGAGTAGAGCTAGAAACTAGAAGCGAGTTGTCGAGCAACGAGCAACGAGTGAATGACTGCGACAAGCGATTACTCGCTGGTATGCGTATGTACCAAGCTTGAGTCTCTCAACGAGTAGAGCACTTGCTGAGAGACTCACGCTTGGTACATACGCCAAGCGAGCGTCGCTGAGCGAGTACTCTCTTTGATAGCTCTTGTCGCTGCGACAAACGAGTATAAACAGAGCAGAACGCGGTGTGAACAGTCAGCAATCAACTATTAATATATGCATCTCTTTTGTTTACTCGGAATGAGTATATCTACTGTACGTTTCTTGAGCAATAAAATAGCCCATAGTTAGTCGCTTCCTCGCCGGCGGTAGGACAACTGCCTATAATTAAATGTCAAGGCTGTTAACTGAAAGGCTTAATTAACCTAGTTGACTTCGACATATAAATTGTTTTATTTTATTTTATGTAATGATTCTCGAAAATTTTTAATTACCTACATTCTAATAAAAAATCGGCCAAGTACGTGTCGGACTACGCACAATGAAGGGATCCGTAGTTGGGATGAATTTATCATAAGAACAAACTTAACATTGTAGTTGAAAAACATGTTCTCCCATACAATCCAACTGCAAATGTAAGTTTGTACGCACAATATTGAGAGATTTACCATGTTATTTTAAGAGCAGATTTCTTATAATTTTCCTGTTATCTATAGGTACTCGTATAGTACGAGTAGCCGTAGTTCTTTTTTTTTTCAAAATTTTTGATTCATTGGTTTCGGAGATAAGGGGGGAATGGTCAATTTCCGTCTATTTTCTTAAGTAACTTTAAAGAACATATTTAAAAAATTACTAAAAAAATATATATATTTGAGACCCTCACTAGTAAACTCTTTCATTGGGTATGTCACACGGCACAGCTTGCAAACTTTTTTTTTAATTTTCTTATTTCACACATCCGTGTTTGGGTCACATAAATTCATACGTGTACCAAATTTCAACTTAATCGGTCCATTACATTCGGAGCAAATTGGCTGTGACAGACGGACAGACAGACACACGAGTGATCCTAAAAGGGTTCCGTTTTTTTCTTTTTGAGGTAAGGAACCCTAAAAACTGTGTGAAACATTACGTTGAAGTTTACGTTTCGGGAGAATATTCTGGACTGTCATAGAAGTAATATGGGGACTGCCATGATTACGACTAATAAAGAAGTATGGAAGAAAAAGACATGTTGCGCCGACCCCAAATAAATTGGGATAAAGCCCGTCACACACTTAGCTATAATATATATTAATATAAATATAGCTATGCATATTACGATATATTTTCTATTTAATTTTCGAGCGACCGCACACGCAGCTAATGATATATTATTATGTTGACAGGCCAGCTGGCGTGGTTGGTTAAGATACCGCCTATCATGCCGCTGGTCGTGGGTTCGATTCCCATCCAGGACAAACATTTGTGTGCATGAACATGTCTGTTTGTTCTGAGTCTGGGTGTAATTATCTATATAAGTATGTATTTACAAAAAAAAAAGTAGCTTATGTAGTATATCAGTTATCTGGTTTCCATAGTACAAGCTCTGCTTAGTTTGGGATCAGATGACCGTGTGTGAAATGTTCCAGGATATTATTATTATTATATTTCTGTGACGTCACCAACCTATACTGTAATTTATATTATTTCATATTAATATATATTATGGTATAGCAAAACATATAGGTACAATGAAATGAAGGCAAAATATATATTATAGCTAGGTGTGTGACGGGCTTAAGAGCAGGAGAATGACACTGTTATGGAAGTAATAATAGGTTACCTATAATTGTCCATAGTTAAACGAAAAAGATCCAACCCACATTACATCTAATGGGGGTTGGATCCTTTTCGTTTAACTATGGATAATTAAAACAGTTGTATGGAAATGGAGTGCATCGTTGGTCTAGTGGTCACAAACGCTACTGCTGAACATGAGGTTCGTGGGGTCGATTCTCAGGTAGGGGCAGAGTGTTATTGAGTTATCCCATCAGGAATTTCTCAACAGCAGCTCGGGGCCTGGATTTGTGCCCGGTTGATGACAGTAAAGGCTAGGATATTACCTGCTTACATGGGACTTGAACAACACGTTGGGGTGGGTGTACTGCCGTCGTAAGTTAAAAGGGCACAACTAACATTTAACAAAAAATCAACAAAAAATTGAGCAGATTAGCCTTTTTTTTCTGATTCTAAATATGTATGTAACTCAATTTTTTTTTAAATGTTAGTTGTGCCCTTTTTGCTTGCGACGGCAGTGTACTATTTAGGTCCACCTATGCCTGACACTAGGGGAATATAAGCGTAATCTTACGATATGATATTATATGGTATACCATATACCTGCCGGCACGAATTTAGAGCGGTCGGTGGAGTGGTGGGGGTTGTTTGCGCACGCGTATTGTCTCAGGAGTAAGGTCCAAAATCTCTTAAAGTAATTCAAGGTCAGCATCCTAAATTCGTGCCAGCGACTATACTAATCCTACTAATAATATAAATGTGAAAGTTTGTGAAGATGTTTGTTACTTAATCACGCCAGAACGGCTAAACGGATCTGGATGAAATTTATATTATAGTCTGGAATAGCACATGAGATACATTGTATCTCAGAAAAATGTACGGTTCCCGTGGGATAATTGGCGACATCCACGCGGGCGAAGCCGCGGCAAAAGCTAGTAATTCATAAATTGATCTATCTATCAATTTTTACAGTATCTTGGAATTTCCGGAAATTGCTCCGTATTGCCAAGACGTGATATTGACCAAAATACTGCCGATAATTGCGCATTTTATTGCTCGTTTATGCGTCGCTATCTTAAAATAAAAATAAAAAATGAATAAAAAAATTAATATTAAATATTGTTTGTTATTTTATTATTATTTTTTAATTGACTTCAAAAATAAATTAATTATCTTGAAAGTTTTCAAGATAATTTTGTCAAAATCGGTTACTCTGTAGTTACAGAACCGATTTTGATGAAACTTGTACTGTTCCCCAAGTCGAAGAAAATGTAAGCCAATAAAAATTAAACGGTCACGATCTGATTAATAGTTTTAGAGAAATGCGTGGACAAACATACATACATACAAACATATAAATATACAAGCATTCATACATCTATAAAATTTTGTTTATTTGTTTGGAGGCCCTAAGCCCAGTCTATTAAGATTATCATATGTGAATATATTGGCAGTTCCAATAGAATTACATACATTCGTATCGAATTGATAACCTCCTTTTTTTGAAGTTGGTTAAAATCAAGTAGGTATACAAAACTCTTTGTGTTTTGTTATGTTTGAAAAAGAGAAAAAAACACTCATGTCATTCTTGATGGAAGTCATTTAAAAGGCTTTCTATTATTTGTGAAGCAGAAAAGATGTAGGAGAAATTAAATATATTATTAGACAAAAAAAATAAACCATAATACCTCAACTCTGTACGGTACCACAGCTGTTTACTACTTTAGAAAATGAGCTTGTTACATATTAGCATAGCACCTAAACCGCTGACAAGCATTTACCTAGTTAGCGCGAATTGCATCAGCCGCGGACACGAGGCGCCGACGCAGCAGAAATCGATGGAGCCCGACACCGGACATCGCGGCCTTCGTAAAATCGTCACTTTTGACACAGCATCGGTCAACCGTCGACTATTTTAGCTATTAATTAATATTGTAATTTCTATAAAATAAATTAAGTTAAATAAATTTTGTATTTTTTTAAATCCTCCGGCTACAGCCTTCGTAATTGGCGCAGCCGGTAGGATACTCGCGGGCCGGTTCGCGAGAGTAAAATTGTTAGGATCGCGAGTCACCCGGGTGGCCATCGGGCACCGTACGAGTATCCTGAATCTACAAGAGCTGCAGTGCGGAGGAGTATCCAGACATCGATACGGTGGAGGTACAAAATCATTGCAAGTAAGTACTTTAGAATCGCTCTAGAGTCGCTTCCTTTTTATCTTTAATTGTTATCCTTTCTCTTTCCAAGATTTTCCATCCAAGGCAATCTCGGTCACCTAGGTTAGGTAGTAATTGTAGGATTAATACTCTAGACGCTAATAGAAATTTAGAGACAGAACAGGAGGATAGTAGTAGTTCACTCATATCGAGTATGGCTGACTCAGTGGATCAAGTTTACAAAGCCCTACGATTGGTTCCGGAGTTCGACGGAAACTCGAACGTACTAACTCGATTCATAAAACTATGTGATCAATTAGTAGAAACGTTTGTAGGAGTTGGAGAGGAATTTCAATTAACTAATTTGGCATTGTTAAATGGAATTTTAAATAAGATAGTGGGACCAGCATCGCGTACGATTAATTCGAACGGTATCCCGGAAACTTGGGAGGGAATTAGGAGTGCTTTGGTTAATAATTTCGCCGATCAACGCGATGAGACATCCTTGTACAATGACTTAGCGCTTTTAACACAAGGTTCGGCAACCCCTCAGGAATTTTATGAACAGTGTCAAAATCTCTTTAGTACTATTATGACCTATATCAGCCTGCATGAAACGATAGCGACTACCATTGCATCGAAACGCACTTTGTACAAGAAACTCACGTTACAATCTTACCTACGTGGTCTACGTGACCCACTGGGTTCTCGCATTCGCTGCATGCGGCCTGATACAATCGAAAAAGCTTTAGAGTTCGTGCATGAAGAGATGAATACGTTGTATTTGCAGCAGCGCAACGATCATGCTCCTGACAAGAAGTCGCAGCCTCAGCATCAGGTCAGTCCTAAATTTCCTTATGGCCTTATGCCACTGACTCACGCGGCACCACCGACACCACGTCCTTTTAATTTGCCACCCCCTAGGCCTTATAACATGCCAGGACCCTCGCGACCGTTTATGCCTCAGGGACAGCAACCTGTTCCGATTTGGAAAGGTCAACCCCCTCAATATCGCGGTCCCACACGTACACAGCAAATCTTTAGTTCACCGCCACCTAATTATACACCCCAGGGACAAGTTTTTAGAATGCCTAGCCCCAGGCCAGGTGCTAGTAACGCGCCGCAGCCTATGAGTGGCGTAAGTCACTATGTGGCTAAACCATTCACCCCACGTGCAACCCATGACTGGTCTAAATCTGGGAATCCGCCACCCGCAAATTATTTCAAAACACGGGAATTTAATTACAACGATTTTAATGACCAGTTGCAGTATGACTATTATAGCGATTATTTAGTTAATAATGATTACTATTCCCAAGGATATTTTGAGTATCCCGATTACGCGTTCCCGAGTGCATACGCACATGAACAACCGCAGTCTACAGATTCCTATATTATAGTAGAGGAAGTAAAGGATCCAACTCCACCCACTGAAAAAGAGGATTTTCAGAAGGTCCCCAAATCAGACAAGTCAAAATAGAGATTAATCTGCAAACGCAAAGGCAACTACCATTTATACAAATTTCAAACCCTCCGCTTAAATTGTTAATTGATACCGGTGCAAACATGTCTTTCGTTAGTCCCACAGCTGTACAAAAGTTCTTATCCCATATACCGTGTAATTATGATCCCTTCGAGGTAACGAATATTCACGCTACCACCAGAAGTGATTACTCTATCACTTTACCTTGTTTTCAGGAGTTTAATGAGCCAGGTGATATAACTCTTTTCGTTTATGCGTTTCATAATTTTTTTGATGGTTTAATTGGCTATGATTTATTGGAAAAACTAGAATCTAACATTGACCTGAAAAACGGGTTGTTGGTCACTCGTAACTCTAGTAATCCTTTATTAATGTATGACTCACGTAATAGTAACTTATATGAAGACATAGTACCGGCTAAGTCATCTAAATTAGTTAAAGTCCCTATAAACTCTGAGGATGGTGATGTTCTAATTCCCGAACAGTGTGTTTCAAATTGTTTGATAGGCGATTGCGTTACAACTGTAAAAAATAATAGAGGTATAATAGAGGTAACAAATACGTCACATCATGACGTAGTCTTTTCTATGGATCGCCCTGTTAGTGCAGAATTATTCAATGTTCAGTACATGCGCACCAAACAACAGTCAGATCGCGTAAATGAAGTTTTGTCTCGTCTACGTACGGACCATTTGAATCCCGAAGAAAAAGCTAATTTGGAAGCACTTTGCGCTCAGTACGCTGATGTATTCTATATTGAGGGCGAACCGTTATCTTTCACGAACCAAGTAAAGCATTTTATTCGAACAACAGATGAGGTGCCAATCTACACAAAAAGTTACCGGTACCCATTCGTACATAAGCAGGAAGTTCAGGATCAAATCTCTAAAATGTTAGAACAAAATATCATACGTCCCTCGCAGTCTGCATGGAGCTCCCCCATCTGGGTAGTTCCCAAGAAAGCCGACGCCAGTGGAAAAACCAAATGGCGCTTGGTTATAGACTTCAGGAAATTAAACGAGAAAACAATAGATGACCGCTATCCTATACCTAACATTTCGGACGTCCTGGACAAACTAGGTAACTGCCACTATTTTACCACCCTCGACCTCGCAAGTGGCTTTTACCAGGTAGAGATGGACCCAGATGACATCCACAAGACCGCGTTTACAGTCGAGCATGGACATTTTGAATTTCTCCGCATGCCAATGGGTTTAAAGAATTCTCCTTCAACCTTTCAACGGGTTATGGACAATGTCTTACGGGACCTTCAAAATGTTGTGTGTTTGGTGTATCTTGATGATATCATAATTTTTTCAGTATCCCTTCAGGAACACATGGTCAATTTAGAAAAGGTATTTCAGAGACTCAGAGAATCCAACTTCAAAATTCAAATGAACAAATCCGAATTTTTAAAATTAGAAACCGCATACCTAGGACACATCATTAGTAAAGATGGTATTAAACCTAACCCGGATAAGATTATGGCCATTCAAAAATTTCCACTGCCCAAAACAGCAACCGAAATTAAACGCTTCCTAGGTCTGTTAGGATATTATAGAAAATTCATTCCAGACTTTGCTCGTATAACAAAACCTATGACGCAATGTCTTAAGAAGGGTTCGAAAATTGCCATAACCGACCCAAATTATATCAATTGTTTCGAGAAATGTAAAACCCTCTTAATCAATGATCCGATTTTGCAATACCCAGATTTTAGTAAAGACTTTATTCTGACAACTGACGCGTCTAATCTTGCCATTGGTGCCGTTCTCTCACAAGGCCAGATAGGTACCGACAAACCCATAGCTTACGCATCCCGCACATTAAACACTAGTGAAATTAACTACAGCACAATTGAAAAAGAACTGCTAGCAATTGTGTGGGCAACCAAGTATTTCCGCCCTTACTTATTTGGTAGAAAGTTCAAAATCGTTACGGATCACAAGCCCTTACAATGGGTCATGAATTTAAAAGAACCCAATTCACGTCTAACCCGCTGGAGATTAAAGTTAAGTGAGTATAATTTCACTACTGTCTATAAGCAGGGCAAGCTAAACACTAATGCAGACGCTCTGTCCCGCATCGAAATCAATAATGAAGATGCAAACTCCATAGCAGTTAATATTTCTGAGAAACCCCCTTCAGTGGTTGATTCTACAACGGAAACAGCACACACCAGTGCTGAGAATCCCATACTAGAGATACCAATATCTGATGAACCACTAAATAAGTTTCATCGTCAAATATCCTTTTTAGTCGTAGGGGATATTAAAAAACGCCCAACAGTGTCTAAACCCTTCGAAACCCACACTAAAACTACTATACAGCTATCAGAGTCTAATCTTGAGGAGGACGTAATTAATGCTGTAAAGGAATATGTAAACCCCAAAATAAGAACAGGAATTCTCATCCATCCCCCTCTAGCCATGTACAGTATAATCCCGATTATGCAAGATAACTTTAAGAGCTCCGCCTTGAATATGGTCTTAACAAAAAAAGAGATAGAGAATGTTAAAGATTACTTAAGACAACAAGAAATCATTCGTAATTACCACGAAGGAAAAACAAACCATCGTGGTATAACTGAATGTTTCCTTGCTTTATCCCATCGCTATTATTGGCCTAAAATGAAAGAAAGTATATCAAAATATATTAATGAATGTAGTATTTGTGGACAAGCCAAATACGACCGAAACCCAATCAAGCAGAAATTCTCCATAGTTCCTCCTCCAACTAAACCTTTCGAAATTTTACATCTTGATCTTTTCACAGCACAAAATGAGAAATTTCTTACCTTAGTTGACGCTTTCTCGAAATATGCGCAAGCATATCATCTCAGAGATGGTACCGCATTAAGTGTCGTTCAAGCTCTTTTAACGTTTTGCACCCATCATGGCGTTCCTTATACTATAGTTACAGACCAAGGACCTGAATTCTCTAATGCATTATTTTCAGAATTTATCCGTCTCCATAAGATACAGCATCATAAGATACTTGCACATACCCCCAACGATAATGGTATAATAGAGCGTTTCCATTCTACCATCCTCGAACATCTCAGAATCCTGAAATTAGAAAAGAGTAATGAACCTGCCATAAATCTTATGCCCTATGCTGTTTTAGGTTATAACAGCTCTATACATAGCTTCACTAAGTGTAGGCCTATAGATCTCATCACAGGACACTTTGATCCTCGCGATTATTTAGATTTGAACTTATCTGAGCACCTATTGCAAAATTACATACAGGACCATAAGAAACGGCTAACCCAAGTGTACGAAATAATAAATGAAACCTCTCTTCATCATAGGACCGAATTAACTGAAAATAGGAACAAAAATCGTGAACCTGAGAAGGAATATAACCCTGACCAACAAGTATTTGTTCGCAATCCACTAGCCAGCAGACAAAAGCTAGCTCCACGTTTTACTAAAGACATAGTCCTAGCCGATCTTCCTATACATATTTATACTAGAAAGAAACGAGGCCCTGTTGCAAAATCCCGTCTAAAGAGGAGCCCTAAAGATTCCGTATTGTTACAGGATGTTACTGTTGCTGCTACTCCAAATGACGCAAGGACAAGAAGTAACGATTGATCCTTTAGGAAACGGCCCTGGAATACTACCATTTAATCTAGGAACGACGCGTATAGTTTCTCACTATCATTCATTTCTTAATTATATTAATCTCGATAGTATACAATCTCAGATAGACACAGTTAGTACCAAATTGACTGATTTTAGACATAAATTAAATAATAAGACATCCCTATTATTTGAACCGCACATGAATTACCTTACATCTAAACTAGCTACAATATCTACCCAGCTAGAGTCATTCGAACATCATCGTCACAAAAGAGGACTTATCGATGGTCTAGGATCCGTTATCAAGAGCATATCTGGTAATCTTGACCAAACTGATGCAATTAAATACAATAACGCTATAAAAATCCTCCAGGAAAATGAATATAGGATACAGTCTCAACTTAATCAGCATGTTAGTTTATCTAAAACTTGGGTTTCACAAAATGCCAACTTATTAACTAATATAACTAGAAACCAAGAGAAAATAGGTAATGTTTTAAACCAGATAATTAATAATACGGTAAATGCCGACTTCATCCACTACGCTCATATGGCTCAATACCTAACCATCCTAAGTGATAACATAGATAACCTGCTAGGAGAACTCCATAAACTAGAGTACACTTTAGCCTTCATACGTGCATTAAGCACACCGCATATGGTAATTAGTATAGCTGAGATTAGAAATATGTTAGATAAATTAAGGATTTTATACCCAAACGATGAAATCCTTGAATTAGAATTAAGAGACTATTACGACATAATTAAGCTAGGATACTTCTACATAGGAAATCAGATAGTTATAGTATTTAAGGTGCCGATTGTCTTCTCTCCAATCTATACCCTTTACAAACTGTCCATTGTTCCTAACAAGAATAATAAAATCCTTGTACCTACCTCACCTTTTATTGCGATTTCTGGACATGATTCTATGTACATGGAGGCTGAATGCCCGAAGGTAAATTCTCTGTACCTCTGCGAAGCAAAATCAAAGTACAAAACCGAAGACGACCCGGATTGTATCCAGCATCTGATCTCCAAGCAAGAACTTCTGCAATCCTGTAAGCTGTCCTCAGTCGCCTTGAAGAAAGAAGCTGTAGAGCAACTCGACGAGGAACATTACACCATCAGTTTCCCATACCCAACCAAAGTGAAGATATCTTGCAGACAGGAAACATATAAAATCCTTGAAGGAAGTTATCTGGCAATCATCCCGCATAATTGTCATATCAGAACGCCCGAACTCACTATAGCGAACTCCAACAATCACATCAAAGGATTCGCTCTGGAGATTATGCAACTGCCTACATATATTGAAGACCTAAAAACGCCAAGCGAATCACCAATCATACTAAACTCTGCCGACCTAGGAAACCTGCACTCAATAAATACGAAAATCATGCTACAGACTCCAACTAAACTAAACGAAGCAAGTGATATAGCCCTCTACCATACCACGATTCCAATCTACCTAATACTATCCGGTGCAAGTGCACTCATCATTGCACTGGTGTACCGCCGACATCGAGCGAAACGTCTTCATAAAAGTCAACCAAAGGAAATGGATGATGCTACATCCTCTGGAAATTATGCTGAAATTCAAGAACAAAACAGAACCAGTCCTAACAAGATAAGAATTGATCACAGCAACATTTCATCATCTCTCTCACACAAGATTTCGAAATAGTTGCTTATCTTCGGGGGGAGGTGTTACATATTAGCATAGCACCTAAACCGCTGACAAGCATTTACCTAGTTAGCGCGAATTGCATCAGCCGCGGACACGAGGCGCCGACGCAGCAGAAATCGATGGAGCCCGACACCGGACATCGCGGCCTTCGTAAAATCGTCACTTTTGACACAGCATCGGTCAACCGTCGACTATTTTAGCTATTAATTAATATTGTAATTTCTATAAAATAAATTAAGTTAAATAAATTTTGTATTTTTTTAAATCCTCCGGCTACAGCCTTCGTAATTAGCTCAGTCCTAGGCATAACAAGAATACATTCAGCTCAATGGAAAAGATTTGGGCGAAAATGTCAGTCCATGGCTCATGGAAGTGGAACTACAAGAGACCCTTACAGTACTCCTTATCAGGTGCAGTGGCAGTGGAGTGACCCAGCTAACACCACCCCCCTCTATCCCCGGTTTGAACAGCGTAAGTTAAAAAAATCAATGTCTAAATTATAAAGTTCGACGCAAAGCTCACACTTGATGTCTGCATCGAATTTTCTACTAATCAATATTGATACAATTACTTATTCAGTGAAATTTAAAAAGTGCTCGAGCACGCGCGAGTATTTATCCATTTGGGTGGAAACTGACCCTAGTCTACTAATATCCAATCATTGTAATTGTCTCTCTAATGCGAATTTTTGGAAGATTCGAGAAACCATAACCGAATTATTTCCTATGTCGATTTTTTTGAATATTATAACTAACTGTAAGACATTGTCCTGTCAAAATTTATATTTCGATTATTCGGCTGTTCCCTTTGGTTTTCCTAATTTTCTTTTCCTAAATCACCCCAGTAATACGGCAACCAAAACAAAAAAAAAAAAAAACAAAAATTCAAATCCGTCGACCAATTAAGGTTTTGCAAGACTACTGCACGGCAATTGATTTTTATATAATATACATCACAACGGTATAAAATTGATGGACGGCCCCCTGGTGGACTGTGGGAATGTACAGTCGGAGAAATTAATTGTGAAGCAAATTGACACCCTACGTCAATTTGCCGTGTTATAGCCATTTCATAAAACTTTCAAAAGAATGACGTTTGTTATTTGTACACACGCACAATTTAATTTGTAGTTAATTTGCTTAACGAGTAATGTCCCTAATTTTACATTAGGGTGAAACTACACATGCCTTTTTTTTTTTTTTTTTTTGTGGATGGGAAATCATCAAATAACTTCTCCCGCTCTGGGTGGAGCGGAAGGGCGTGTCAGACTTTTACTGACTAAAACCCACCCGTGTTCCTTCAGTTGCCTATGCCAGGGCCACGGTATCTTTTTCAAACAACCCGCGACCCCAGCGGCATCGGCCCTATTGGACCCCATCTCTTGCTGACATCTCTTTGAGGCGCGCGTGGAACTACACATGCCTGTAGCTGATACAAAACTATGCAAGTAGCTGGCTTGCCGTGTGCCAAAACAACTTCTGATTGATCAATGGCACAATGGCATGCCAGCTAAGTAGCTGTATAGCCTTTTCAGCACAGATTAATACAGATGGGACACTCCGCAGTTTAGGTATGAAGCTACAAGTACCTACGCGGCGCTCACTGGACTAATTCAGTAGGGCAACTTGTAGGTGAATATAAAAACTTGTAGGTGAGCTATTAAGCGTTTTGCGACCTGAATTGCACTTTATTGTATCGTAGCAAGAGTGGCTTTTTATTTAAACGATTTTGCGGAGTGTCCCATCTGTATTAATCTGTGCTTACAGTCACGTAAAACACGTTAATAAGCTTTCCTAATAAATGACCACTAACCACTTTCTACTTTCATGTTTGCAGACCAATGGCCTTGGCCATATGGTAAACCGCGCAAGGCAAGACCATACAACCCAGATTCTAGGTGGAGTAACCCAAACCGCTATCATCAATCTTGAACAAAACAAGAAATAGCATCAAACACAACTCCGACTTTTAAATTATTTGTAATTAATATTAATAACATAGGTTTCAAGAAATCAATTTGTGGTTTCATTTTGTGACATTTGTCTTTTTTTAGAAGCTATATTATTAACTTGATTTGGTTTTCTCAAGGGCCGATTTTATAATCTGTAGTTAAATCAACCACTAATGGTTGAATTTTGGCTAAATGTGAAAGGCTAAACATGAATGAGTTAACATGAAATGTTAAATAATGGCATTTTGGCAAAAATTTTACCCAATATTTAACCATTGGTTAGCCATTGAGGAGCTCGTGGCTAAGTAATAACAGCCGCACGGGTCGATCCATCAGATTAAGCTACGCTTGCCGGGGTTGGTCTGTGGATGGGTGACCATCTTTACATACCGAGACTCCTCCGTGCCTCGGAAAGCACGTTAAGCCGTTGGTCCCGGCTGTCATTCGAGGATCTTTGACAGTCGTTATGGGTCGTCAGAAGCCCGAAAGTCTAACAACCAGTCCAGTCTTACCAAGGGGTATCGATTACCCAGTAACTGGGTTGTGGAGGTCAGATAGGCAGTCGCTCCATGTAAAATACTGGTATTCAGCTGCATCCGGTTAGACTGGAAGCCGACCCCAACATAGGTAGTTGGGAAAAGGCTAGGCAGAATGAAAATGATGGTTAGCTACGGATCAAAAAACTGGCCTTAAGGAAGCGGTCAACGGTCACACATTATCCGCTTTTTTATTTCTAAACTGACGATATTATCATGGTCGTCCACGTCGCGGTATCACGATAACACGGTAGTAAAATGTAAGGTGTATGAAGACTTTTAAATTTCCGTCCACGATAACGTTATGACGTGCACGTATTTTCATACATTCTATGGACGTGGACGTGCATGAGATAATATTGGCACGTTAGAAAAATTATAAAAGCACACAATAACGGCTGTCCTAATACAGAACTTGTTTTGAACGGTTTTTTGCTTGCAACAGCTGGACAGATTAGCAAGTGTACAGTCCATGACATAATTAAAGTGGATGAGTTGGGAATATGGACGTTATAATAAAATGGTCAAGATAGGAAAGCGGATGACTTGCTCCAGAGGGAAGGGCCGACTCTTTTGAATAATAATAATAATAATAACCTGGGACATTATTCACACACGGTCATCTGATCCCAAACTAAGCAGAGCTTGTACTATGGAAACCAGATAACTGATATACTACATATACTACTTTTTTTTTTGTAAATACATACTTATATAGATAATTACACCCAGACTCAGAACAAACAGACATGTTCATGCACACAAATGTTTGTCCTGGATGGGAATCGAACCCACGACCTGCGGCATGATAGGTGGTATCTTAACCAACCACGCCAACTGGCCTGTCACGTGGCCTGTGTTTGAAGCTTCGATTTGAACAACTAGGCCTATCAAATTAGCAACATAATTAAATTACTCACGGTTTTTTTTTTATTTGATCGGAAATTGAAATATAAATGTAATCTATCTACGTAATGCAAACTCTTTGATAAGAACAAAATTTTAACGTTTCATTAATAATAATATATTTATTAATCGGTAAAATGGATTTTGCTGGTCTGAGTCAGACAAAATCAATGCTAGTCTTTGTAGATGAACAAAATAAAAGAGGGAAGGACCCGCTACATGTATTCTGTTCATGCTGGACATTGACATAATTTTACTAAGCGGAATAAATTGAATTGTACGATTAGAGATGTAGCAACAAACGTGCGTCTATTACATTAAATACAGACAATGATATAATAAAAGAAGGCAAACACTCGTATACTCCATTTAAGCGGAATAGAAACGTGAAACTTTTAGATGAATGTAAAAAGGAAGATGAAGTTATATGCAGCCAATGCAAAGAATATCTAAAAAAACATTTTGAAAAAATTATTCTCTGATTCATAAAAATCATCAGGCGAATTAATGCCAAAATACCAATAAAAAAAAAAAAACATTCTTTGTTTTTACAGATCAATCAATCTGCCTAGCCTTTTCCCAACTATTTTGGAGTCGGCTTCCAGTCTAATCGAATGCAGCTGAATACCAGTATTTTACATGGAGCGACTGCCTATCTGACCTCCACAACCCAGTTATTGGGTAATACGATACCCCTTGGTAAGGCTGATTGTCAGACTTTCAGGCTTCTGACGACCCGTAACGACTGTCAAAGATCCACGAATGACAGCCGGGACCAACGGCTTAACGTGCTTTCCGAGGCACGGAGGAGTCTCGGTATGTAAAGATGGTCACCCATCTACAGACCAACCCCGGCAAGTGTAGCTTAACCTGATGGATCGACTCGTGCGGCTGTTATTACTTAGCCACAAGTTCCTCCTCCTCCCTTCCTGTTTTTACAGATAAGAATCGAAAATCGGTGATACCAAAATTTACTATCACTATGGAGAAACAAAACGTCGGCCAAAGCAAATTTTGATTGATAAGCAGATACTAGCGTACTGTGTTTACGAAAAAAATTCAGTCCTGACATGCTTAGAACGCCTACGGTCTCGGTCACGGTCACGACTGTCCAGCTGAGAATCTGTCCAGTTGCGAATCTGTCCAGTTGCGAATCTGTCCAGTTGCGAATCTGTCCAGTTGCGAATCTGTCCAGTTGCGAATCTGTCCAGTTGCGAATCTGTCCAGTTGCGAATCTGTCCAGTTGCGAATCTGTCCAGTTGCGAATCTGTCTAGTTGCGAATCTGTCCCGTTGCGAATCTGTCCAGTTGCGAATCTGTCCAGTTGCGAATCTGTCCAGTTGCGAATCTGTCCAGTTGCGAATCTGTCCAGTTGCGAATCTGTCCAGTTGCGAATCTGTCCAGTTGCGAATCTGTCCCGTTGCGAATCTGTCCCGTTGCGAATCTGTCCAGTTGCGAATCTGTCCAGTTGCGAATCTGTCCAGTTGCGAATCTGTCCAGTTGCGAATCTGTCTAGTTGCGAATCTGTCCCGTTGCGAATCTGTCCAGTTGCGAATCTGTCCAGTTGCGAATCTGTCCAGTTGCGAATCTGTCCAGTTGCGAATCTGTCCAGTTGCGAATCTGTCCAGTTGCGAATCTGTCCCGTTGCGAATCTGTCCCGTTGCGAATCTGTCCCGTTGCGAATCTGTCCAGTTGCGAATCTGTCCAGTTGCGAATCTCGCCAGTTGTGAATCTGTCCATTTGCGAATCTGTCCAGTTGCGAATCTGTCCAGTTGCGAATCTGTCCAGTTGCTCCGAAGGAGAGACGAGCTTTGTTACACAACGGCGATACGCAATACGCGGCGAACGGTCGCTGCGAGCACATGGTTCAAGCGCGCTCCATTTCTTGTTAAAAAATGGATATTTAAAAATGAAAGGCGATACACTAAGACACTGGTCCTACCACCAACAATGACCAAGAAGCGAGTAGAGCTGGGCAATTAGAAACGAGTTGGCGAGCAACGAGCAGCAAGGTTCTCTACCCGCCAAGCGAGCGTCACTGTAGTACTCTCTTTGATAGCTCGTATCACTGCGACAAACGAGTACTCGCGCGCGGTGTGAACAGTCAGCAAAGAAACGTACATTCCGTGTAATCAAAAGAGATGATATATGCATCTCTTTTGATTACACGGAATGTATATCTATTGTACGTTTCTTGAGCTAGAAAATAGCCGATAGTTAGTCGCTTACTCGCCAGCGGTGGGACAACTGCCTAAACGTAGCGAAAGCTCGCTTCAAGCACTTGACTCAAATATGCTCCATTTTTATAAAGAATAGCGGACGTAGAGGTTGTGTGTCCGAAACAGACTGAAACAGAAACGCGACTATCTTTTGTTGCGGTAAGGCGAATCTTAAATCTTTGTAACTGCAATCATTTTCATGACAGCCGTCTTTGCGGCCGTTAAGTTTGGTGGCCGCTCTTCTAGCAAACCTAGCTAAGGTTTGCTAGAAGAGCGGTCACCAAACTTGGTTCTAGGTTCTTGTTTATTTAGTGCTCATTTCAGCAATTAAACTGAACGCGATCAGTACTTCTATACCGAGTCCAAAAGCTGTCAGTGTCGAAATAGTTATGGAATATTGACATTGACACCTGTTGAACTCGGTTTAGAGGTGCTGATCGAGTTCAGTTTCATTGGTGAAATCAGCTCTTATTAGTTTTTTTTTTCTCACGTTTTCACATCAGACATTGGCAGAATTTTCAACATTGGCATTGCTATAGAGAAAAATAAAATAGAATAGAATTAATTTCCCTGTTTATAAATGTAGAAAATGAGCAGAAAGCTTTATTTGTGTCTGTTGTGTATCCAAACGTTAGCGAGTGGGAAGCTTTATTAATTTGATTTTGGAATACTCGTAGTTTGAGAATTATTTATTCGTTTTTCTTATGTACTGGCAGAACGAGCCAAGCAGGTGGTTATGTTTTTAGTTTTTTCACTACACTTTTATACATAGTAATCTGTGACTTTTATTTATTTTAGAAATACTATAGGTTCATCGAGTTACGTGCTGAATTTTATTTGCCCTACTGTTCTCATATACATTAATTTTGTAAAAATATCGTACGCTAAACTTCATAATATCTAAAAGCCAAACTTAACAAAGCTAAAAATGTCTTGGGAAATCAGAAGCACGCTGAACTATCGAGGAGCTCATGATAAAAGCATAAAGCAACATCAGCTAGCTAATTCGTCGGGGAGGGACACCAGGACAACTTATACCGGCTTAGGATCCCCGCAAATAAATTTCCCACGAGACGCGTATTTTACATCGTTCGCGACAACCGAGACGTAAGATGATCCGAAATATTTTCAAAAAGACGTCAGGAGACGCACTATTTATTAGTTTTGTGGGGAATTGAAATAGGAAAGATATTTTTGTGGATTTTTGTAAATTTTTGTGGTGGATTGTTTTTTAGAACCTATGGTAAATTATTTTAGAATAGAGATGTGTTACAACTTTTTTTTTTTTTGCTAGCCTATTTGCTGTCTCAATGCTGGGCAAAGGCCTCCCCTTTGCCCAGCAGTGGGACACAAAATAGGCTCCACGGCGTTGTCCTCCCTGAGGCGTCCACTGGGTGACGATCTTTGCCCATCTCTCCAGGTGCGACATGGCCAGTGTTACAACTAAATAGGCTTTTTTCTGAATCAACTAAACTACGTAAACAGGTAAGCGATAATAGAAAAGCGCACAAGTGTGAACTTTGGAGTCCGAAAATACTTTCCACTCAACATAAGGGCGTATGCACACGCCGTTTCAACACGCGCGTTCCATGTAAGGTGCTTTAACGATGCGTTTTTGCCTCGAAAGAGCACTAGTTACGTCTAAGCGTGCATACGCCCGACGACCACGGCACGTGAAAAATTGCCGTGTGCATAGGCCCTAATAGTTATATTATAAGTTTCTAAGGGCTTGTGGCTAAGTAATTACATCCGCACGGGTCGATTGATCAGGTTACGCTACGCTTACCGTACTTGGTCCGTTAAGCCGTTGGTCTCGGCTGTTGTTCGTGGATCTTTGGCAGTCGTTACGGGTCGTCAGAAGCCCGAAAGTCTGACAACGAGTCTTACAAAGGGGTATCGTATTACCCAGTAACTGGGTTGTGGAGGTCAGAAAGGCAGTCGCTTCATGTACAATACTGGTATTCAGCTGCATCCGGTTAGACTGGAAGGCGACCCAAACATCGTAGGGAAAAGGCTATGCAGATGACATTTAAAATGCCTGCATAAAAAATCGAATTGTGTGGACAAGCGGGGACTACCGGGATATTCTGTAAAAAAAAAAAAGAAACTCAAAACATTAATTTCAAATAACCACAACAGTCACTTTTAAATTGTCAAGGGGTCGGTCAGTCAGAAATATGAAGCTAGTGCCCATTCTAAAGCGTAGTAGGTAGCAGTAGGACAAGAAACTCCACAGACACTCTTTTCAATCAAAATATGGTTACAAAATATGGGTTACATCATTCATGATGAAACAATACATGTGAGAACGATGCAGAACGTTAAAAGAGTCCGAAATAAAAATATTTAAAAAAAAGTTCAAAAATTAATTTAAATTAAAATAAGCCGTGATGGCGCCTGTTCACCGTGGATCCGTGTCGTCCCGGAGAAAGAATAGGACCACCCCATCTCAACCCGTGAGTGTCGTAAGAGGCGACTGTTTGACTAAGGGAGCTCCAGACCCAGTGCATACCATATAGCACTTTGGGTCACCCGAGTGATGGCGGGTAAACCATCAACAATCGCATTCCCAAGGAGGGTTGGTGTCAAGCAGGCGGCCGACTGTAAAACTTTGCCAAAACTATTAGCAATATGATGAATAGATATATGATGCACGATAGGGCTAGGGCGTACCCCACAGGCGACGCGCAGGGGCAGCACCCGGCTCCTGTGGGAAGAGGACTAGGGTTGTTGCACCACCCCGGGCGGGGGCAACGTAAGAAGCGAGCTCGGGAATTGAGATTGAGGTATGCAAGTTGGAATGTTGGGACGATGACTGGGAGAGCCAGAGAGTTAGCGGATGTATTAAAAATAAGGCGAATAAATGTGGCGTGTTTGCAAGAAACAAAATGGAAAGGAACGAAAGCGAGAGAAATCGGCGAAGGATATAAGTTTTTCTACTGTGGGAGTGACGGGAAAAGAAATGGCGTGGGAATAGTGTTAGACAGTAATTTGAAAGAAGGCGTGATGGAGGTAAAAAGGATTAATGATAGATTAATCGTTGTAAAAGTTATGATAGAACATGTAGTGCTGAATGTAATTAGTGTGTATGCACCGCAGGTAGGATGCGATGAAAGGGTGAAAGAGAAGTTTTGGGAGGACTTTGACACAGTTTTGATGAACATTCCGGTGCATGAAGAATTGATAGTTGGAGGTGATTTTAATGGACATGTGGGAAGAATGCGAGGAGTTTATGAAAGAGTGCATGGAGGATGGGGATTTGGTAACGTCAATAACGAGGGAGAGACATTGCTGCAATCCGCTACTGCATTTGACCTGGCAGTAGCCAACACTTGGTTACAAAAGAACGATGGACACCTAATTACGTACAAAAGTGGCAATCACAAGACGCAAATTGATTACTTTCTAGTACGACGCAAATACTTAAAGCATATCAAAGATTGCAAAGTAATGCCGGGAGAAGATCTAGTCTCACAGCACAGACCCCTAATTATGGGAATGCTTGTAGAAAGAAAGCCCAAGAAAAACAAAGAGCGACCCCCTCCCAAAATAAAATGGCATATGCTGGAGAAGAATGACTATGCGAAGAAATTTAATGAGCGAGTAGTGGATAAAATGATAGGTATGGGGGACATGAATGGTCGAAGTGTAAATGAATGTTGGAATGAAATGGCAGGGTATATTAGGAGTGCAGCGAAATATATTTTGGGAGAGACGAAAGGAAAGGGTATGATAGATAGGGATACATGGTGGTAGTCGACAGAAATACAGAATGTGTTGCAGGATAAGAAGAGAAAGTTCAAGGAATGGCAGAGTGTTGCAGATGAGAATGTTAGTTTGAAAGCAGAAAAAAGAGTGAGTATGATGCTCTAAAGAAAAAAGCCAAGAAAGCTGTGGCCATAGCAAGAGCGAAAGCCCATGACAAGCTTTATAACACACTGGATAATCCCAGCAGGCCAAAAACATCTTTACCGGCTTGCTAGAGCTAGAGAGAGAAAGACGAGAGATATTTGTAAGATAGGTAAAGTGTATAAAGGATGAAACTGGAATAGTTCTTTCGGATGTTGAGAAAATTAAGGATAGGTGGAAGAGCTATTTTGAAAGACTAATGAATGAGGAGAATGACTGGAGTGGTGTGCTTGGGAATAAACCAATAAACGAGGGGTTAGTGAGAATGATTAGTATGGATGAAGTGAGAATAGTAATAAATGGGATGAAGAATGGTAAAGCAATAGGCCCGGATGAAATACCAGTTGAAGTATGGAAGTTATTACGAGTAGATGGATGGACGTGGTTAGCTTTATTCTTCAATAAGATGTTGCTGGAAGAAGCCATACCTGACGAATGGTGTAACAGTTCGCTGGTGCCCATCTTTAAAAACAAAGGTGATGTGCTGGAGTGCAACAACTATAGAGGAATAAAGCTTATGTCACATAGTATGAAGGCTTGGGAGAAAGTTATTGAAAGGCGACTGAGAGAAGAGAGTGAAATTTCGCAAAACCAATTCGGTTTTATGCCTGGTCGATTAACAACAGATGCCATCTTTGCTATCTGCCAGTTGTGCGAGAAATACAGAGGTGCGCATAAAAACTTGCACATGGTATTTGTTGACCTCGAAAATGCATACGACCGAGTGCCTCGTAAAGTTTTGTGGTGGGCGCTGAAGGAGAAAGGTGTGCCAGGGAAGTATGTGCAGTTGATTAGAGCGATGTACAGCCGATGCAGTACCCAAGTCCGGTCTACAGTGGGCACTACTGGCAGCTTCAATGTGGCTGTCGGCTTGCACCAGGGATCAGCACTCAGCTAAGGGCTGAGTGCTGATAATAGATGCTCTTACATCTGATATCCAGGGAGCGGCTCCCTGGTGTATGCTGTTCGCTGATGACATTGTGCTGATTGCCGAGAACGGCTTAGAGGTCCAGAGCAGATTGGAGGTGTGGTGGGAAAGACTCGAGACCGTTGGCCCGAGAGTAAGTCGGACCAAAACTGAGTATCTGTTTTGTGATTTTGGCCGCCTCTCCAGTCCTGTGCCCATATCTCTCGCCGGAACGCCCTTCCGACTTTCGGTACCTCGTGTCGCTTGTCCAAGGAGATGGCGAAGTAGACCGAGACGTAACGCACCCGATCAACTCAGGATGGATAAAATGGCGACAGGTCACAGGAACAACTTGCGACCCACGGATGCCCCTCAAGTTAAAGGGGAAAATTTATAAGTCCGTGGTAAGGCCTGTCGTACTTTATGGGTCTGAATGCTGGGCCGTGAAGAAGACGGATGAAAAAAGATTGCATGCAGCGGAGATGAGAATGTTGAGATGGATGTGTGGAGTAACGAGAATGGATAAAGTAAGAAATGAGTATATAAGAGGAAGTTTGAAAGTGGCGCCAGTGACAGAAAAGTTGAAAGGAAATCGTTTGGCTTGTTATGGGCATGTGATGAGAAGGGACGAAACGCATGTGACTCAAAGAGTGATGAATATACATGTTGATGGATGGAGAGGGAGAGGAAGGCCGAAGAAAAGATAGATGGAATGTGTAAAGAATGATATGAAAGAGAAGGGAGTGAATGATAGTGTGACGGTTGACAGGGGAGAATGGAAGAAGAAAACATGTTGCGCCGACCCCAAGTAACATGGGATAAGGACAGGAAGATGATGATGATGGCGCCTGTTCACGTACTATCGTCAAAACGGATACCTTTACACCTTATAGTTGCTTTTTGTATATACACTGATTATTTGAAGAAACCCAGCCCATATCGTTCATTGTTCTCGTAAAACAATGGAAAGTCGAAACGGCACAAAACATGCAAGCAAAATTGTTTCAAAATTGATGGTACATGACGAATGGATTAGCACCATTTATAGGGAGCTAAATGATCAGACACACGCGCCCTATCATCGAAACATTCGAGCGAGCCTGACATACTCTCAGCCGCCAGGGCACATACAAGTCAATGAAAGACTTACCCAGTAAATGGTAGCTTTACGGTATGGTACATAGTACTCACACATGCGCTATGCAATTAAATAAAAAGAGATTGAATTTATACAATGCAATCTTCAGCAGGTCCAACAGTATTATCAAATGCTAATCAATTAGTTTATGGGCCCTTGTGGAGCAGGACCAGCGTTGAGCGTTTTCAGCGATGTAATCCCCCAACCTGTATTATGCTTGACTGCATAGTGTGAGTTTTATACAAGATTTAAATTTTGTTTAATTTAGTTGAAGTATGTGGTATGGGTATGTTCTTCTTCTTCGCTTCGCTCTTGACAGAGCGGTTGTGATCACGATGAACTGTGTCCAATCGCAAGTGTAGTCGTTGCCCGCCTCACTCTCTGCCTCCATCTGGTTCTGTTACATGACAGTCCGGGTATGTGGTATACATGAAGTGAATTAGGCAGTTGTCCCACCAGTTGTCACCATGCGTTGAACGAGTAGCGAGTAGAACTAGCAACTGAAAACGCGTTGGCGAGCAGCAAGCAACGTGTAAACGACGGCGACAAGCGATTACTCGCTGGTATGCTTATGTACTAAGCTTGAGTCTCTCATCGAGTGCTCTGCTTGCCGAGCGAGGGTCGCTGAGCGAGTACTCTCTTTCATAGCTCTTGTGGCTGTGACAAATTTGTACTTGCGCGTGGTGTGAACCGTCAGCGATCAGCTATTAATATGTGCATCTCTTTTGTTTACACGAAAATGTATAGCTGTATGAATCTGCTGCGACGAGATGACACAAGCTAGTTAGATTAGATTTAAAAGCCCCGCATCAGACACTCGGCGCCGCATTCAATCCTACTAATAGGGTGTAATTTTATAGAATCTGCTGCGACGGGATGACACATGCAAGTTAGATTAGATATAAAACCCCCGCATCAGACACTGGGCGCCGCATTCAATCCTACTAATATTATACTGGGTGTAATTTTACATAATCTGCTGCGACGGGATGACACAAGCAAGTTAGATTAGATTTAAAACCCCCGCATCAGACACCGGGCGCCGCATTCAATCCTACTAATATTATACTGGGTGTAATTTTACAGAATCTGCTGCGACGGGATGATACAAGCTAGTTAAATTAGATTTAAAACCCCCGCATCAGACACCGGGCGCCGCATTCAATCCTACTAATATTATACTGGGTGTAATTTTACAGAATCGGCTGCGTAGGGATGACACAAGCTAGTTAGATTAGATTTAAAACCCCCGCATCAGACACTCGGCGCCGTATTCAATCCTACTAATATTATACAGGGTGTAATTTTAATCACCGTTATTCCCTAAAGGGGGTCTTTGTACTCGTCATTATAAACAACTTTTACTAAAGGACCAAACCTGAATTCGCGAAAAAAAATTCAGCTAGCTAGCATACGTTCACGTTCGCATAACTCGTCAAAATGTAAGGAGCAGCTGATTTTTTTTAGCGATTTCAGGTTTGATCCCATAGTAAAAGTTGTTCATAATGATGAGTACAATGAACCCTTTAAGAGGATAACGGTGATTTAAATTAAACCCAGTAAATGCGAAAGTTTGGATGGATGGATGTTTGTTACTCAATCACGCCAGAACGGCTAAACGGATCTGGATGAAATTTAGCAAAGAGATAGCATATAGTCTGGAATAGCATATAGGCTACTTTTTATTCCGGAAAATGTACAGTTCCTGTGGGATAATTTCCGACATACACGCGGGCGAAGCAGCTGGCAAAAGCTAATTTCAATATAAACAGAATGAAAACAAAAGTTAATATTTTTGTAACATTGGCTCTCCAATTAATTAATTTAATTAATCCCGTTCGAGAAGGGCAAGGGAGGTTGGAATGCGTTGCTTTCTTCAAACTTTTCTTATAAATAAACCTTTTGTTTTGGAACGAACAGACAAAATTAATGGTGGTTTTGTATTAAATGTGTTTTAAATGTTTCTTGTTATTTATATTTTACATTAGGTACAGTTTAATTGTAATTATTATTAATTTCGTATTTGGTCTTTTGCAATCTAGAAGTATTGTATAAGTTTGTCCTGAGTCTGGGTGTAATCTGTATAAGTAAGTATGTACAAAAAAAAAAAATAGTGTATGTAGTTTATCAGATATCTGGTTTCCATAGTACAAGCTCTGCTTAGTTTGGGATCAGATGACCGTATGTGAACAATGTCCTAGGATATTATTATTGATGTTGACCATAGGGTCAACATCAATAATAATATCCTAGGACATAAATGACTAGCTTCTGCCTGCGACTTCGTCCGCGTGAAATTTCTTGTTCCTCGACCCACCCCGTCGCAGCACATCATATCGCCTACCCGCTTTATTACATCGTTTTTGCTAAGCGTTCTTTCTGACTTGTTTTCCTTTTTGCTTGGCTCCTAAGAGACCTAGCGTAATGTAAATAAGCCTATAGCCTTCCTCAAGAATTGGGCTATCAAATGCAAAAAGAAGTTTTCAAATCCAGGTAGTTCCAGAGATTAGGACCCGACGGCTTACCTGGAAGAGCCTGGGTTCTGGCCTTTGGTGCTCTCGGGCCTCGACTAGGGGGGCTCCTAAGCGCATGCTTGGAGAGAGGCCAGTTCCCACTTCGTTGGAAGACGGGGAAACTGGTCCTCATTAAGAAGCCGGGGCGCCCTGCGGACTCTCCGTCCGCTTACCGACCCATCGTGCTGCTCGACGAGGTGGGCAAGCTCTTTGAAAGAGTTATTGCAGACCGCCTCATCGGGTGGCTGGTGCAGGAGGGGCCGGATTTGGCGGAGAGCCAGTTTGGTTTCCGCAGGGGGCGCTCTACGGTGGACGCCATCATGCGCGTGCGAGCCCTCACGACGGGGGATGCTGTGGCCCGGGGTGGGGTCGTCTTGGCGGTGTCGCTAGACATCGCCAACGCCTTCAATACCCTGCCCTGGAGTTGCATCAGGGAGGCACTCCGGTATCACCGGATGCCGACCTACCTCTGTCGAGTGGTTGAGGCCTATTTGACGGATAGGGCCGTCATCTACCCCGGTCATCAGGGAGAGTGGAACCGGCGAGAGATGTCGTGCGGTGTCCCACAGGGATCGGTCCTGGGGCCGCATTTGTGGGACATCGGGTACGACTGGGTGCTGCGCGCCGACCTCCCTAGCGGCGCCAGCGTGGTATGTTACGCTGACGACACGCTGGTCCTGGCGCACCAGGCGGCGGCTGAATTAGCGACACGCGGGGTTGCGATAGTCGTTGCGAGGATCCGGCAGTTGGGACTCGAGGTGGCCCTGCACAAGTCCGAGGCCATGTGTTTTCATGGTCCTCGGAATGCGCCACCGTCGGGTTCCCAAATAACGGTAGGAGGGGTTCGCATTGGAGTCGAGTCGACGATGAAGTACCTGGGACTCGTCCTCGACAGCCGGTGGAACTTCGTGGAGCATTTCCGACGTTTGGCTCCCAGACTGGAGCGGGCTGGGGCTGCCTTGAAGCGGCTCCTGCCCAATCTAGGTGGTCCAAACGCCTCCTGCCGGAGGCTTTACGCGGGGGTCGTGCGGTCCATGGCCCTTTACGGGGCACCGGTGTGGGCGCGTTCCCTGAGGCTGCGGCCAGTCCGCCGGTTGAACGCGTCCCAGAGGGTCATGGCCATTCGGCTAGTCCGGGGTTACCGCACGGTCCCCGGTGAGGCGGCGAGCCTCCTTGCCGGATTGCCGCCGTGGGATCTGGAGGCGAAAGTCCTCGCGCACGTGTGGGAGTGGCGCGAGGAGGCGAAACGCCGGGGCGTAACTCCGCTGCCGCGAGAAATCACGGTACAGCGGACAGAGCTCCGGCGGGATCTCATGGCGACATGGAGAGTGCGACTGTCGCAGCCCAGCGCTGGGCACGCCACAATTGCGGCGATAAGTCCCCTCTTTGAGGAGTGGTTAGAGAGGCGCCACGGCGTCCTCACCTTCCGCCTGACGCAGGTCCTTACCGGACACGGTTGTTTCGGGAGGTTCCTGTTTCGCATAAGGCGGGAGGAAACGCCCGGGTGTCACCATTGTGTGGATCGCCCAGAGGACACGGTGGAGCATACAGTGGAGGTCTGCCCGGCTTGGGCAGAGCACCGCCGTGTTCTCACGGAGGCGATCGGCGGCGGCGATCTCTCGCGTCCGAGCCTGGTCCAGGCCATGGTGCGGAGCGAGAGTGCATGGGAGGCCGTCACCTCCTTCTGCGAAGCGGTAATGCTTGCGAAGGAGGAGGCGGAACGCGTGAGGGAGAGGCAGCCTCACGCCCTCAGTCGCCGCAGGAGACGCCCTGGGCGGCGGGAATCGCCGATTCCCAGCCACCGTAGGCGCGGGCTTGCGGACGGTGAGTAGTGGGTAGCTCGCCGTCCGGTGAGGACCAGGCCCGGGTCGACGGCGCGTTGTGTTCCACGCGCGCCTCAAAGACATGTCAGCAAAAGATGGGGTCCAATAGGGCCGATGCCGCTGGGGTCGCGGGTTGTTTGAAAAAGATACCGTGGCCCTGGCATAGGCAACTGAAGGAACACGGGTGGGTTTTAGTCAGGAAAAGTCTGACACGCCCTTCCGCTCCACCCAGAGCGGGAGAAGTTATTTGATGATTTCCCATCCACAAAAAAAAAAAAGGTAGTTCCAGAGATTAGCGCATTCAAACAAACTCTTCAGCTTTATTATAAGTATAGATTTTTAAGTTTGGCTGTAAAATTGAAAATCGGTAACCTTGTTTAGGGCTGATTTCTCAACAGTCACATTACTTTTGGAGCTTTTAACTGAAGAATAAATATGACAGCTTGACATACTTCTTATAAAAAGCTATCAAATAGACATTTTAAGCCGTTACCGCCGACTTAGCGTAACCGACAAAACCATATTTTACAGGAGGAGGTTTTTAAAATATTTTTACTAATATTTGCGCTATTAAATTAAAATTTAACAAAGCTATAACTTTAATAATTGTTGTATTTTCGCGGGTAAGTCGATGAGCCATTATCCGTTATAGTTTAAAATGTCGTTTGCGATGAAAAACGCTGATTAGGTAAAAATGTCGCTTATGATAAGTCGGTGGTAATGGCTCGATATTTATTTCTCAGTAAAGTTACGTGTCCACTGGGTTGTACAGTGCGTATGCTCCGCATTTACAAAATGCCGATAGGGTGCGTCCACTGCATTCGAATTTTGTATCGGGAATATCACCCAGTATTTTCACTTTTAGGGACTTCTCCCTTATTTAGGGTAAATTGACCAAAATGCATGGCTAAGGTTTTTTTTATTTTGACATGGATTTTTATATGTACCTAGAGTTGTATTGTTTTTCATTCTGCATTGCGACAGGTCGCGGAAATATTTTAAAGTGTTCTATTAGTTATTCGTTTGAAAGTAATTGTAACTAAAAGTGTTTGCTTGTTATCATCTTTGTTAAGTTTTGTTATTGACTCAATCTGCCTAGCCTTTTCCCAACTATTTTGGGGTCGGCTTCCAGTCTAACCGGATGCAGCTGAATACTAGTATTTTACACGGAGCGACTGCCTATCTGACCTCCACAACCCAGTTACTGGGTAATACGATACCCCTTGGTAAGACTGGTTGTCAGACTTCTGACGACCCGTAACGACTGTCAAAGATCCACGAATGACAGCCAGTACCAACGGCTTAGCGTGCTTTCCGAGGCACGGAGGAGTCTCGGTATGTAAAGATGGTCACCCATCCACAGACCAACCCCGGCAAGCGTAGCTTAACCTGATGGATCGACCCGTGCGGCAGTTATTACTTAGCCACGAGCTCCTCTAAAATTTTGTTAGTGACTGTTACGTTTTAAAGATTAGTAGTTGTTTTAAAATACATAATGACTTTTGATTTCTTGGATTGAAGTTGCATTTATTTAACTTTTAAGTTGGAGCCTAATGGTAGGTACATACATACATTCGAAACAACTACTTATCTTTAAAACGTAACACACGCACGTCAATTAATCATTTAATTGCTATTAATTTTACTGTAGTAATATTGTCAATCGCTTCAATTGCACTTCGTAGGCGACCAATTTGCGTATCAATGTGCATCAATCACGTAAAAATTGACAATGATTGCAATTGATCGTTTTGGGGAAACTTTACCATGTATCTGATAACACTGGACGCGTTCCCTGCGAATGACGTCATCGGCAGAAATATCGGTCTCTGGCGCAGATTTGCCGATCCATTGCACGCAGTACCAAAGAAATCAATACAAAGCAACATATCCGTACAGTGCGGATGCTCCAATTCCAACCCAGTGGACGCGTAACTTAAAAAGATTTCGACTGTTGAACAATCAGCAGGAAACAGTAAACTAATAAATCCCTTTATTAACCAGCTACAAAATTACGTAACACACTATCGATCGGAATCTGAATCATTTTGAAGCAAATTGCTAATCCATTGCTCCATGTGTTCGAAAAATTTGTCTTCTCAACACCGAAATAACGCAATGAATGTTGTTGAACTGTCAAAATGAAACCGATTCCGATTCATATGTTACGCAAATTAGGTGCAGCTGCGAGACAGACCTTTCAGCTTACTATTAAAACAAATCGATACCTTAACAGTCAAGATACTAACAGACAGACTGAAACAAAATAACGCACTACCATATCTACATAATGTTATATAATCAAAATCAAAAGTAATTTATTGAAACTAGGCTGAGAATCAGCGCTTTATGAACGTCAAAATTACATAAGACAGTCCCCAAAACGCCTGCCCTTCACCACTTTCTAGAGCTTTAGCTGAGGAGAAGAAGTGGCGCAACAAACTCCCCAGCAGCACAGCTTCAGTTCAAAAATTTGATTCTACGCAATAGTACGTAAAATAATTTACATTACACAACACAAAACACTTAATTAAATAGCGTATATACATATATTACTATTCTACGAATGTAGGTAACACTGGCAAACATTTCAATGTATCCAGCCTGCGGTAGGCCCTAAATCAAAATAAATTGAGATATACGATCCTGTCACATGGAACTAACTGACTACCTTAGAATGGCTTGCCGACTAGCCTAAAGCCTTGCTCAGATTGGGGTAGTAAGCGACAAAGTGGCAAGCAATAGTAGCCTTACCAGTCTACTGGGTTATCGTGCTTGCTAATAAGGCTATCTTTAGATCTAAAAAGTGTTATATTTTTGTATACGGTTCGATAGATAGATTCATTTATTTGCCTGAAATGTGGTGTTTTGCAGATTCTATAACACACACACAATAGTTCTTCATATTCCGCCAACTAAATTGCAAATTTAGTGACAATAATAATTATTCTAATTTTATCAATTTAAACAAAATAATTAAATTCCCATGTCAAAAAAAAAAGAAAACACTAATACAATTATTAGTGAATGACAATTCACTTATATGTATTAGTCACATCGAGAGGTCACGTGCTTCTCGCATCCTGCGATTTCTGCGACCTTCGTCAGGTCATCGGTCCACCTTTTTACTATGAGTAAAAAGGTCGTGTATTAGTATGTTATTTGTTTCTCTTTCGTGTTCTGCCACGACAGTAATGGTATTCAAGACAAGCAATTTAAAAGAAAAAAGTTGAAATTAAAGTCCAGTAACAAAAGTTAAAACACCCATAACATTGCAAAAAGTGTCTCAAAACCTACATTAACGGATATTGTACAGAACGGACAAAGAAAAAGAGTAATGTACAAAGATATTTTGGCAAGTGCTAATGTACACTTAAGAAAACGTGTTTCTACTTGTTAATGGTCTTGTTTTGTTAAGTAACAGGCCGTTTCCCGACGCCCGGTCCGTTTATCTGTCCACGAGTGTAAATTAAAAAGGATCGGGAAAGAAATCCTCTTGTTAACACGCATCTATGTAGTGTTAACGGATCGTAAAGAAAATGAGAAAATTGAAAGAATTTTCAAAAACTTATCAGAGGCATACTGTTGTTTTTAGGGTTCCGTACCAAAATGGTAAAAAGAAACCCTTATGGTGCATTTCGGTCTGTCTGTCTGTCACATCTGTATATCTCAAGAACCACTAATGCTATTAACTTGAATTTTGGAGAAAATAGTTTTATATGACATTTGCCCAACTATTTTACGAATAAAAAAGAAATAAAAAAATATATAATAATATATTCCTTTTTTCAGGCCGCATAGTTTTCGACTTTTGATGGAAAATGTAAAAATAATACCGTTCCCCCCTTATCTCCGAAGTTTGCTTCGAGTAAAATCTGAAATTATTTTGTGTGATAGAAGTTTATATACATATTACAGGAAAAATAAAATGATGTCTCTAAACAGCACAGTTTTTTTTTTAATATATGATGGTACGGAAGCCTCAGTGCGCGAGTCCGACTCGCTCTTGACCGGTTTTTTTTTTAATTTTTGAGTATGTAAAATAGAACCATGTTATATGCGCTATGCTATGTAGTTTTGCAGTTGTCGATTTCAAGAAAATCATGAGAACCGTCGAAACACAGTACACATGGCATGCTAGCCACTCCAGTAGCCTAAACAAGGCATAATAGGTCTACATACGCAGGTCTGCTTAGTGAGGATTTCTTGGTACCTATATACCAATGCAATATCGTATCTGTACTTAAACTAATCGCAGAGACAACATATACCCACCTATAGTATGAACTTCGCCCGAGTGCATGTTGGAAATTATCCCAAGGGAACGTACTACTGCGATACAAAGTATGTCCTGATCCAACCGGTCTATTCTGTAAAAATCTCACCGTGAATACTTAGGTGAAGTGAGCTTGAAGTGAGCTGTCATTCCACCTGGTGCTATGGGGTTGACACTATTGACAGCTCACTCCACGCTCACTTCACCTAAGTTTTCACGGTGAGATTTTTACAGAATAGTACTACAGGTCATGGTTTACCCGTGTGCCAAATTTCATCCAAATCCGTTCTGCCGTTTTAGCCGTGGCTAAATAATAACAGCCGCACGGGTCGATCCATCAGGTTAAGCTACGCTTGCCGGGGTTGGTCCGTAGATGGGTGACCATATTTACACACCGAGACTCCTCCATGCCTCGGAAAGCACGTTAAGCCGTTGGTCCCGGCTGTCATTCGTGGATCTTTGGCAGTCGTTACGGGTCGTCAGAAGCCCCGAAAGTCTGACAACCAGTCTTACCAAGGGGTATCGTATTACCAATAACTGGGTTGTGGAGGTCAGATAGGCAGTCGTTCCATGTAAAATACTGGTATGCAGCTGCATCCGGTTAGACTGGAAGCCGACCCCAACATAGTTGGGAAAAGTCTAGGCAGATTGAATTGATTGATTGCGTAACAAACAAACGCATTTTCGCATTCATAATATTAGTTAGGATTATTGAATTAGAAACTTTGCTTTGGGCTGACCACATCTCGTTGTGGAGCCTTATGAGTAAGTTGGGTTCGTAAAAAGTCGCACGAATCCAAAATCTGACCGAGATCGATCTGTCTGAGGACATTTTAAAAATAAAACCGGTCAAGAGCGAGTTGGACTCGCGCACCGAGGGTTCAGTACCATCATATATACAAAAAAGTGTGCTATTTAAAGACGTCGTTTTATTTTTCCTGTAATCTTTACATAAACTTCTATTACACAAAATAATTTCAGAATTTTCTCTATGCAAACATCGGAGATAAAGGGGGGGGGGAGACGGTATTTTTTAATTTTTCATCAAAAGTCGAGAACTATGCAGCCTAAAAAAAAGGTATTTTTATTGCAAAAAGTGCAAACAGTGCTCTTTGCCCTACACCACTACCTTTCTTTGCTCTTTGCGCCACATGCCCTAGTAGCTCCACTTCGAATTTTTCGAATTTTTAAGACCCCCTGTCAGTCCCTGTTGTAAAAAATATATAAATATTTTTATTACATTCTTATTTGCAAAATAGTTGGGCAAACGTCATCTAAAACTATTCCAAAATTCAAGTTGATAGCATTAGTAGTTCTTGAGATATCCAGCTGTGACAGACAGACCGACAGACTGAGTCGCACCATAAGGGTTCCTTTTTACCATTTTGGTACGGAACCCTAATACATTTAATTAAATGAAGCTGTTCACCGCACAGAAACCTTTTTAGCTAAGTACAGTCCTTTCACAGTTACTTTACCTTAAAGCAAAGAGAATAAAGATCAAAGTGATGCAAAATCAGAGGTGCAACCAACTAACTGTGCACAGATTTTTTTTAATAAAGTTCAGTTGGACCATTTCTAGTAGTAATAAGGATCAAATTCGCAAAACACATATTCTTTAGTGTAAAACTGACAGGTATAATAAACTCTCGACGGCCGGACTGCACAAAGGATCTTTCGGCGCTTGAATAACATTGATCTAGCTTGTCCCAGGGACGTGCTGTTGGTAACCTTGTGTGAAATTGTATTGAAAAAACAAGATGGACGCGCCAAAACTTTCTTGTCCATAATTTGAGAACACACTTTACACTAGTTCCGTACTAAACACAGCATCCTATAGTTGACAGAGATCTCCAGTTCCTCGAACACTCGAGCAGTACTAATCGTACTAACAGGACTACTCCGTTAATTCCCAGTCGGGGTGCTCTCTCAGTGTTCAGGCAATCAAACAAACATTAATATAATTTGCAGCTATGAACGCGAACCCGGTTCATTTGGGAACGTACCGAGAACAGGTATTTGTTGGTCTAATTTATTCACTCATACACGTTTTGGGACTGTTATTGTGCAAATAATGGAAACTTCTCTTGTTTTAATGAATGCTTGGTCATCTGTGTTGATATGTACGAGTACGTGATATAAATATGCATCGGGATTATTTTACTGTGTACCTAATTTGAGTTTTTGAAATGTTACCGTATTATGGGGAAATAATTAACACGTTGTTTGCCAATCCAAAAAAATTGTATTAAAGTTCTTTTTCTGATTAAATAATATGCCAAAAAATTTAACCCCGCCCTCCTTCCTCTGGAACTCTTCTGGAATTCGTTACAAATCGCATAAATCAACTACGAGAATACTCGTAGTTGGCAGTGGAGCCCAGATACTATGAGTACGCTCGTAGGTTGGCAGTCAACGTGTTAAGAAATTTTTACCAAATTAAAATGTTATGCTAAAATATAAAGCCGGTACCAAATGCTACTCATCTGTACCTCCTGTCACTCTTTGCGGCATTCCTTTGAACAGGGTGAAGGTGTTCAAGTATTTGGGCCATTGGGTCTCCGACGACCTGTGTGACGATATGGACATTGAGAGGGAGCGCAGGGCGCTGTCTGTCCGGTGTAATATGTTGGCTCGGAGGTTCGCACGATGTACTAAACCGGTTAAGTTGACCTTGTTTAAGGCTTATTGCCAGTCGTTTTATACGTGCAGCCTGTGGACCAACTTTACGCAGCGGGCGTACAGCGCTCTGCGCGTGCAGTACAACAATGCTTTCAGGATGCTGTTGGGCTTTCCACAGTATTGTAGTGCCTCAACTATATTTGCTGAGGCGCGGACCGATGATTTTTTTGCGATCATAGGGAAACGGAGCGCTTCACTACTAAATCGCCTATTAAGCAGCTCCAACAGCGTCCTGAAGCGCTTCCTCTCGTATTATATAATATTATTATAATTTAATGTTTATGTGATATTTTATTTGTTTGAAATGCCATATGTATGTATTTTAATGTTCTTTGATTTGAATGTTGACGGTTATTGTATGTTTATGTGTAAATTTTATATCAATTTATTTACTTTTTTTATGTTTTGTTTTATGTTTTTGTAATTAGTATGGACTTTGTCTGAAAATAAACGAATGATTATTATTAAAATATTTAGTTTTGACTCCACAATATCTAGATCCAGGCTCATCGTGGATCAACCACACCACTTCTCCGCCCGCAAAAATATGCATATACAGAAGGTGCGTCTATAATGATGCAACATGAAACCCAAACCTATACTCGACACGTGTTTCACCCCTCAGGAGCTGTTGCCTCGTCGACCGCTCGGACGCGAAAACTAAATATTTTTGCATAACATTTTAGTATCGTGGATTTCCGCAAAGCAACGCCTGGTTCTATAACTACTGTTTTATCAAACTAAACTGTCCCATGAGCGGCAGCTTTGCATTCCCAGGCGTGACGAGAGATTGCACATTTGCACACCCTTTAATAGTCCATTCCAGCAGGAAAAAAAAAAATAATCTCACGCTCCACTCCTTCAAAATGAAATTTCAGATTTTCACATACGATAACTCAAAAATCCTTTGAATAAAGTTGGCGATAATACCTACTTTAGAATAGAAAATACAAGTTGAATGACCTCAGCTTTCCACGTATTTTCATATAATACTTGTCAAGCTGAGTCTGAGAGGTTTGTACGTGTGTCTAGAATATAATATTATTATATTTCATCTTAGTTTACACTCCAACTTAATGTGTAGAAAATAGAGGAATATTTTCTGTCGGTTAGGATTAATATGCAACATAAATTATAGTTATCGTTTCATTTCGTACAAATTTACGTGTCAATTTGTAAAGTTTTAGCTAGAAGGATTATCTCAATAGAAACTTGCATATTTCAACTGATAATAGCATAAAATTCAATATAAAATAATCTTAAATTGTTCTATGCGTAATATTAATTTATATATTATTGGTTTTCAAGGCTGAAAAGTTTTAATATTTTAGAAGGAGACAGCCGAAACAGAGTAAACGCGAAATCTCGTACTTATTTATTTTAATCTTAATTAATTCATGTCGTTTCGTGTATCGCAAATGAATTTCAATTATCTATTCCACTTTTTTATATTAATAAAAATTTTGCACTCCTTTATTCAATTTTCAATACACTTTGTTGTAAAACTAATAAAAAAGTTCTAAACTAGTTAGGTAAAATTCATTCAGCCATAAAATTGTTATCGGATTCTTTTATTTTTTTCTCAAAATCGATTTAACTTTTAAATTGACCGCGATGAAACATTGTTTAACAGGATTCATAATGTGCCAATTAATATTCAGTGGGAAATTCAAAATTGTTTTTATTATTCGCTCAGTTTGTAACTCTCCCTAATGATTTAACTAGTGCCATATAACTTCATAATTATTTAGTAAAACGTCCACCGTACAGTGTGAGTTTATAAGCTTATTTATTTATTTTTTATTTATTTATTTATTTTAGGATCTCCAACAAAAGATATACACTAAACAATGCATAAAGTTAATGGACGACAAAGTATTTGGTAGGTGTACTCCTTCACTTACAGGAGACCATAGCATGCACAATAAAATGAACAGCTTACAAAATAGAAGAAATGCAACTAGTGTGTTGCATTTTATCAATCACAGAATATGATTCAACGAACTCAGGAATGGAAGTCTTAGTATAATACGCAGCCTATAATTATTGATTTGATAATGTTATTATTTAATTGGAACTAAAATACTTCGTGCCATGGTCAATTCAACATAGCCTGCCGCCACAGCACATACATCAAAACAGTTGACAATCTGTTGATTAATAACTTCTTAGTAATTTCTCGCTCAGTAGCCTCCGATGTCCTGATTTTTGTTCGATTAGTAGCGTACTTACGTGGGACATACCTACATACCTGGTATAATTCAGTCTAACCTACTCCTTCAGGTAATTAAGGTGTGATGTTATGTTTTTTTATTTCTATAATTTTCTTATGGCAATAGGCCGTTTATCTATCTTCTATTCTTGTAATAAAGCTGAAGAGTTTGCTTTTTTGTTTGTTTGTTTGGATGTTCAAACGCACTAATCTCTAGAACTGACAGTCAGATTTGAAAAATTCTTTTTGCATTTGATAATCCAATTCTTGAGGAAGGCTAGAAGCTATCTATCATCACGTCACGACCCGTAGGAGCCGAGCAAAATAATAAAAAATTCAGAAAAAACGCAAAGCGAAAGCATAATTTTAAAAGGGTACATCGGGGGAACAAGAAATTTCACGCGGACGAAGTTGCAGGTAGAAGCTAGAAGGTTAATTATAAAGCCATTTGTTTCCGAAATTTGGGACCATTGATGGTTAGCAGGAAGCATGTTGACCAAATGAAAATTATAAGAAATCCCGCAGTTGGTGTCTCCTCGAACTATCTCCATTGTGCTCTGTCCTCTGCAACTTCTGGTCCAGTATAGCCCCAAGGTTATGCTGATATCGTCTTGCCATCTTGTTTTTGGACGCCCCCGTTTTCTAATCCCGTCTCTTAGGTACCACAGGGTCACTTGTTTGCTCCATTCTGTTAAATGAGACTTTTTTTTTATTTGTGATGGGTTTGCTCTTGACTCTAGTCTCGGTCAGAGGTGACAGAGACAAAGTCGACGATGGAGTGAGCTTACCCAGAAGAAGCCTTTTCACTCTCACTTTGAAGAGATTAGGGTTGTATGCGTTCGGAAACACAGACGCAGGTAGTGAGTTCCACTCCTTTGCTGTGCGCATTATAAAAGACATTTGGAAGCGCTTGGTGCGAATTGATGGAATAGCAACTAGGTAGGGATGGTAACTGGCAGTGCGTCTAGATGTCCGATGGTAGAAGAAGGCCGGTGGAATGAGGTCGTGGAGCTCTCGGGCACACTCTCCGAAGTACAATCTGTAGAAGACCGACAACAGACTTAAGCAAAACTGGTGAAATGTGGGTTTACTACAGGTTCATTTCTGCCTAACACTTCGTGGATTACAAGAGTGATGTTATGTTTTAAATGTTCTAAGTTGAAAAACCCGTTTCATCAGCTTTAAAGCTCCGTATTATCGCCACATTAATCAATGTGCCCAACAAACTAGACAACATAACAAGAATAGTTTGTAACTAGTTTCGTTTTGTATAATTTGCGCAAACTTAAATTAATTATAGCGGCGAGGACTTGTAATGGCTTTACGGCATTATTTATTGAATAATAATTAGTGTAGTTGCTGTCATATTCACGTACTTACCTAATTAGAAGGTTGTGTTGGTCGGTTTTTATTGTGATGTTATGATAAAATTTATGACTTTTGGGATAAGTTTGAGTTCCATTGATTGTCCCTTGTCATTAGGCATTAAAAAAAAATTTGCTGTTCATGTAAATTGCATTAGGGAGGCGGGGGCCTCATGGGGTAAGGAGGGGCTCGTAGCTAAGTATTGACAGCCGCACGTTTCGCTCGATCAGGTTAAGCTACGCCTGCCGAGGTAGGTCTGTGGATGGGTGACTATCTTTACATATCGAGACCCTTCCTTGCCTCGGAAAGCACGTTAAGCATTTAATCCCGGCTGTCATTCGTGGATCTTTAACAGTCGTTACGGGTCACCCGAAGCCCGAAAGTCTTGACTATAGTCAAGAGTAAACCCATCTCAAATTAAAAAAAAAGATAAAGAAATCGTATCACCCTGTTACTGGGTTGTGCAGGTCAGATAGGCAGTCGCTCCATGTAAAATAGTGGAATTCAGCTACATCCGGTTAGATTGGAAGCTGGTCCCAACATAGTTGAGAAAAGGCGAGGCAGGTAGATGTAAGTTGCATTAGGTACCGTGAGCCGCGTAATAATGATAACAAAACCAGTACCTATAAATTGAAACTACGTAGTACGCTAGCCAGCTCAAGTTAAAAGTGTTACCATTGAAGAGGTGTCGACTGTACCTATCTGATATTAGATTTCTCACCAAATCTTTTAAAATTATGTTTCTATTTCACATCAAACAGATAGGTTGTTTATTTTTGTAACAAAAACTAAAATTGCATATTTAGACACATTAAGAGTTAATTTTCAATAATTCAAGCTGCCTAACTTTATACTCACACACACACATTGCTCTCACTGGGAATGGTGACAGATAAAGCAATCAGTCTCGCCCTTATGTGCGAAGTGGACGGTACTCACGGTTCAAGTTACAAAAGACTTATGCCAGAAACTCAGAGGAAAATTCTACAGTTGCTCAGGCTCACTACCGTGTTAACTCGGAAAAGGTAATTCAAGTCAGCTTATGGATTAATAATATAAACGTGTAGATTAGAGATGTTATATGCATTTATATAAATAGGTAAGTAATTTCTATGTGTCAACAGGAGGCATAGTCCGGTCGCGAAGCAAATAGAATTTCGTACCCACATTACTTATGTCTATCACTCGCGCACAAATGTATTGCAAATGTAATGCCGTCGCGCTCGCACATTAGGTCTTCTAATATAAGGCCTCTTAAGGTCTTCTGAGGTAAATGATCAAGGTCATTGTACGAAACACTTTCTGCTTCGCGACCGGACTTTAGTATGTTGTTCGTGGCTCGTTAGTTGTAGCTATCACTGTGACACTGTCCTATATTAAAATATTTTAGTAAACACACATGAAATCGTCGTTATACATATTTTTTACAGGATCCAAGAAAATAAACACCAATTATTATATGCCCATAAAATATATAAATATATACATAAATATATACTAGGAACAAACACAATTGTTTTACCCCCAACAAGGCTCAAGCAAATAGGTGGCTCATACAGGTGTCAATGTATACGCTTTTATAATAAACTTCTAAGCCACGCTCAAGATCTAAGCCTTAATAAATTCAAATCATTCATTAAACGCAAGTTGTGTCAGAAAGCTTTTTATACCGTTAAAGATTATACATATTTAGGAGAAACAGGCTTGGGATTGATCTGCCCCAAATTTTCTTTTTTCGTTTTTTTATTTTTGCATACTGAATGTTGACATGAATATTTACTTTGTAAAGTATTATATTTTTTTAATTATTGTGAATGTGAAGACAATGTGGGTCATTGTTTTTTTTGTTTATTTTATTTTTCTCTCAGTTTATTTTTATTCATGGTTTGGCAGTTTGAGTAATTTATGCGGCCTATCCCAATGTCCTTTCTTTGGTATTGTTCGTCGAATCGTTGACCTCCTTAAGTTCTGAGTTGAGCTGCGCGATTACTGACAAATGCGTGCACTGACTGGACAGGTCCTCTCAATCTGTGTGGTTCTTTCCTCAAAAGTTCATTTCAGGCACCAATCTACATGGTCTTCACATGAACTGACCAAGATTATGTCTGCACTTTATAAGAGACTGTGACCTCTGAGTTTGTTTCGGCCTTTCTTCTCAGAGTAGTCAGATAGGAAAGGCCGACGTCATCTAGTTAAAAAAAAACATGATTGACGTGTAAAAGTGTTTGTACAAACCTACTTACAGAAATAAAGTCATTAATATCATTTATTTATTTAAGAACCAATATCGTTTTTTTGTTTTAAATATCTTTACTACATTTAGTTTCAGAATACAGCAATGCTGCTAGTAATCGTTATATATTATAGTACTTTTTCATCTCTGCTCTCTCTGTCATACTAGCTACTGTACTTTTATTAAACTTCGTTCCAATTGAGCATAAAAATTCCCGAACAAAACGTCGATTCTCTCTCTTCACTCACTGGCGCTCGTCATTCCATCAATATGTAGGAATCAGATTTTCTTTTGCAAACTGATCTCTATTGACATACGTTTGTAGATACGTGCACATATATCTAAAATATCTACCATTTGCATATTGGATCATTCCGAGAGAGTTAACAAATCTCCCGTTCTTGTATGCAAAGTACAATGCAATCGTCCGTGCATGCCGTCTGCGTGTGCAGTATTTTGATAAATCGAAATGTATACGTATTTGAGTTGATGAGTGTTTTTGTGGTGTTGGGATTGAACCTGAGTGTGATGAGAAGGGACAAAAGATTGTCTAGATAGTTCATTATTGTAACTTGGTATAAGACTGATTGTGGCTAAGTCTGGTAACGTGGACGGCTTTCGGCCGATATCATGAAGGAAAATGATCGTAGAGGATGAGTAAGCGAGTCTGGCTGATGTGTTTTATCAGACTATAGTCTAATTTTTACATCCTTTAGTTTTAGTTTTAAAATTCTATAAAAAATTAAACAACGCCACTTAAACAATACTGAACAGTTTTTCAGTTTACTTCTAACGCCTAAAACTATAAACCCTAACCCATCGTTTATACCTATCAACTGGTCAACGACAGCCCATCATAAAAATACTGAGCAAAACCGTCAAGCGTGTGTTGTATCCAATAAAAATGTTAAGCCGACGTTCGCTTCAATCTGTATTCGGTATCGAGGCCCCGGGCCGATTTACATGCATATAGAGCGAAGCTACAGCTTTATTTGCTTTTATTCCAATATATCCATCGAGCAGTGGCTGATGCACCCTTTTGGGGCACACTTTGAGTTGCAAACATCCTATAGGGGGTCGTTGTGACCGCTCCCGGCTAGAAATTGGCGACGCGTAAAAAGCTAAGGTCGTTTGACACTGCGGTATTAGGGGAACTGGTTAAACCAACTAGTGGTTTTGCTGGAGAATTTAATAATGTGTAATTTTACTTTCTGTGTAATTAACACTTTCTGTTCTTACCCAACTGCGGCAAAGTCAAAAAAGGGTTATGTGTTTGACCTGTATATCCGTCCCTGTGTTCCCTCGTAACTACTAAAAGGCAGAACCAGTTTTGATACATGATATATGTCGTTAGATTCGTCTTTATTACGCGAGTGTCACTGGGTATATTAAAATTATAAAAAAACAAAATAGCGGATTTTGGCGCCAAAATTTATGGTTAAATTTAAGAAAATGCCTCCGACTTCATGAGGTTGTTTTATTACTATAATACGTGGGATTGCAGACAGAAACAGGTAATTTTTATTTTTTTTAAAGTTCACTTTTTACGCAGTTGGGTTTTTGATTTTTTAAATATACCTTTTTTTTAATTCAAATTAATGTCGAGCTTATTAAAGTTGTAGGTTTGTAGAATCGTCCTCGACTTTCTGTGACATTTATTAAATACAATTAGATAATAATTAATTAATTTCTATATCAATAATTAATTATTGAGATGTCAATAGCTATGATGCTCAAATACTTTATCAAAATAAAAGGTGAAGGGGACTATGTTTAATGATAGGACCTCCATATACAAACATACATAAACTAATGCCCGCTGCTTATGGGGGAAGGCAGCATTTGCCCTGCTACATAACACCAAGCTAAAAACTAAGCATGTAAAACTACATTCTTACAAATAAATAAATTCTGATTCCGATACGACACTCTTTTAATCGTGAGAGGAATAAAAGAACTTGCACGTAGAAGCTTATCAAAAAATCTCATGTCCTAATATCCAAACGTTATAGTGAGCTGCCGCCCTTATCCACTTCCTGTCGGCTGCAAACGTGAACAATATTACTTACAGTTGCAACCGTTTTACCTTTTGTTCAGTAACAGTAGTCTACCTTGTTTATTAAATATATTTGTTTGTTCTGTTTCTGTTTTCATGTTTGATATAGAATAGGCAGACAGATAAAACGTTTATTTAGTGCACACAAAAGGCAAAAATATTTAGTTACTTTTTTTTTGGTTAGTTATTGCGACCAACTCGGCTACCGCCAAGACCAACCAATCAGGGACGGTTCACAATTTCACTAGTGATATAATTGTGAATCCTGTCGGTAACCCTGCAGGTTCGTTCACAATTTGACGGTTTGACATGGATAGATTATAAACTATGGAAAATTAATACGTTATACCTATTGTAAGCAGTATGGTACAGCCGGTCTATTCTGTAAAAATCTCACCGTGAATACTTAGGTGAACTGAGCTTGAAGTGAGCTGTCATTCCACCTGGAACTATGGGGTTGACACTATTGACAGCTCACTCCACGCTCACTTCACCTAAGTTTTCATGATGAGATTTGTACAGAATAGTACTACAGATGCGAGGGATTGACACTATTGACAGCTCACTATACGCTCACCCAGTGGCGTACGTTTCATAAAGACAGAAAGGCACTGCCTACCCTACCTAATTCAGTATAATCTTGTTCTGATATGTATTATTATTTTATCTACGAGTACGACCGACGAGTACCTACTTACTAACAATAAACAAAAAAATCATAAGCAGTCGCTCCAAGCAAGCTCGTTCAGTATTGTATTGTGGCATTGCGCGGCACTAGCGCCGCTACCAGGAGTGCCTCGGGAAAGACACAACCTATTCGGGTCTAAATTTTTATATGTGTGCTCTCGTGGTCATTCGGATTGAATGGGTGCGCGTTCCTATAAATACGTAGCACACAATGTCACAATAACGCACACAACCGTACAGAATAGACAGTGTCTTTTTCACAACACGACAAATTACGAAATTATCTGATGTTTTCCGAACCGAAATTAGCTATACAACTATTTTAAAAAGTGGCATTGTTTCATTTATATTGCATCATAACTTACACTATTTCTTTATTGTCGTATTATTTTTTGCACTATCTCCGAGTTAGTTTAGTCGCCAACTCGCCATATTGTTTGTCTGATTCGTTTTGATTTGTTTTGTGAGCCATAATAATTGGTATTTAAAGAGTTTAACGTCGATAATAGTGTGAAAAATGGATAATATTCACTGTGAAAGTTGTTCAGGTGGTGTGTGTAAAGGCCACTTTGAATATCCGTAAATTGATATGTCTATAAAATCAGTCAATGTATGGATATTTGAGGTGGCTATTACCTACGTCATTATTTAATCGCCAAGACGACGAACCAAAACCAACATGCAGTAAGTATTTTGGCTTTTAAAATTTTCTGCCTACCCTGTCTAAAAACTCTGTGCACGCCACTGCGCTCACCTCACCTAAGTTTTCACGGTGAGATTTGTACAGAATAGCATTGCATTTAACAATTTATCGATAGCATTCAATCTCGCGAAATAGATCATAAACTAACAGTGTTCACAATCATATGGTGACATTTACCTACATGTATTAATTACTAGCTTTTGTTCGCGGCTTCCCCTGCATGTATATCAGTAATTATCCCACGGAACGTACTACTGGGATAAAAAGTATCCTATGTCCTGACACAGGTTATGGTCCACCCTTGTGCCAAATTTCTTCCAAATCCGTTTAGCCGTTTTCGCGTGAACACGTAACAAACAAACCCACTTTCGCATTTATAATATTAAGGATTGTTTGATTTTTCCATTCATTTTAACCTTATTTGCTCACCCCTGAAAATCTGCCGACTCATATGAATCAGTACACAAACTCGAGTCACAGACTAAATTTTATTTAAATCAGTTTCTTGCTGAACAAACAGTACGACAAACTCTGCCAGTGCAAACAGCCCGCATACACTCATTACGTGCCCCCCTCACGCATTTCCCAATGATTTTCTTTGAAACTCCCTTTAAATTACTTCGCAAACAACGCCCTGCTTCAAATTAGTAAAGTCTGAAACTTAGATTTTGGATGTGAGAATTGAAGACTCGTGAGGATATCAGCTGTTTGTAATCCCACGGAAATATACATACAAGATTAACTCTTTGGTACTGGATGATTAAAGAACCCCCCTGCTAAAGAATTTAGGTCCGTGATAATTTATTTCAAACTTAATAACATTGTACCGTAAAATTCAACTTTAAGACGTTTTATCATCATTGGCCTTGTATTATGTGGTATGCTACTGAGTATGTCACTTGTATTATGCCATTGAGTTGCAAGCCCTACCCTTGTGTGCAATGCTGGTACATATTTAAGTATAAATTTCCTGAAGTCACACTGGAGAAGGCGCGAGAAGTATTTTACGCTGTCGCATGAATGACACCTTTGCTTGCGGGAAGTTAAGGTGAAAACCCCACTCGTTGTTCAGAGGGAAGCTGCAAAACACACAAGTGAAATCGACCGGGCCTCGTCGCATCTGAAAATAGGAGATCATTCTTTATTTGTTTACTTTGTCCCGTGTGGATCGGGACAGGTCTGCTATTTTAATAACGCTGGCTTACTCTTGAATTACTTTCTTTCTGACATTCTATCAATATTCTCTTGCCATCAAAAGGCATACCTATTATGCCAAGGACACTTGGCTTAAAGGAGGTTTTAATAATAAGTACAACGCAAACTAATGAAAAACCGTTAAAATAATTTGAGCTACACCAAATTATTCTTAAATCCCATTCACAATCCCGTTGTCTAAATAAACACAATCAATCTGCCTAGCCTTTTGCTAACTATGTTAGGATCGGATTTAGCCTAACCGGATGCAGCTGAATACCAGTTTTTTACATGGAGAGACTGCCTATCTGACCTCCACAACCCAGTAACTGGGTAAAACGATATCCCTTGGTAAGACTGGTTGTCAGACTTTCGGGCTTCTGACGACCCGTAACGACTGTCCACGTGGACCAACAGCTTGACGTGCTTTTCGAGGCACGGAGGAGTCTCGGTATGGGAAGATCCATCCACGGACCAACCTAGGTAAGCGTAACTTAACCTGTTGGATCGACCCGTGCGGCTGTTATTACTTAGCCATGAGCTCCTCCGTTGACTAAATAAACTCAAAGAAAATAAATTTTTGCGGCAATAAATACAGATTTCATTCATTACCTAACGTAAAAGATTTAAGCGAATTGTTGGTAATAAAATTAACTTGTTAATATTACATTATTTTACTTAACGGCTCTCCGTGACAGAATTTGAGAATTCTCGTAGCCACTTACCGAAATCAGGTCTATGATTTATGATGCTTGCTTATGAAATGTGAACTTGGAATCTTATTTTAGTTGCACTGTGTTTAAAGGTTAGTTGCTTTTTGACGTAGGTGGAATTTCATTAGAAGGCCTCGTAATTTTGCTTTTATTGTGACCTAAGTATTTGTGTCAACGTTATAAAAATCGTATTATTTAAAAAAAAAAAATCTTGTTATTTTTAAGACACTTAGCATCTTTAAAAAAAAAATATATATATCAATCTCCGGCCGGCCTCGATATATCGTCGTCGAATTCCGCGTCAGCAGTTTCGTCGCCAGCGCATCCGTCGTTTGCTGAGCTTGCAGAGCGCCCCGCCCGCGTGCCCTGCAGCCCCGCGCTCGTCACCGCGGCTCCTCCACGCAGCGCCGCCCGAGCCCCTCGCCCCATCCCGCAGCCAGTACTTGAAGCCCTGCCGAAACCTCTGCAAAGGGATTTCGCTAGCGTCACTGCGAGTGCTCCTGGCGCTTCTAGTATCAAGCCCATGCCAGAAAAGGCGCTGAATAGGACTGATAAAGATGATGGTTTTGTGACGGTGCAAAGGAGGAAGCGCCGATCGCGACCAAACAAGAACCGCTGCGGCAAAGCTCCTACAGTGCCTGAAATAAACCTGCGTGCCGCAAAGCCGAATACACCGGTGTACATCTCCCGCCTGCACTACACCACTAAGGCGGAGGACATCGTGGAGTACGTGCGCCAAAAGACAAGGTACACGCCGAGGGTGCAGTTACTGGAATCACGCCGGAACGTCAACTTCAAGGCGTTCGTCGTGCGTGTACCGAACTGTTATCTGCCCCTCGTCTTGGAAGAAGACTTTTGGCCCCAGGACGTGGTGTTCCGTCGCTTCCGCGGACAAGTTCCACAGGACAGCACAAAGTCAAACTAGTGCAAAGTGAAGTGCTACTAACATAGTCTTAAGCCTTATTTATTAACACAAGATTTTGTTTATAAAAATATGTATGTTTAGGTTAAGGTATTTTTCTATGGGCCTATGTCGCCTGAAATAAATGGTATTATTATTATTATTATTATTATTATTATATATTATTATATATATTATGTTTTTATTATTAAATATTTTTTGTAATAAAAACGTCCATAGAAAGTAGAGGACATATTTTAGAGTTTCTGTCTACCTGAAGGAATTACTTTTATCTGTGTTATAAAACTTGGCATCCATCTGGTTAATATTTCCTATCTGTTAATATCGTAGCCTTCGATAGACTCAGATTCAGTCTCTGCCGTATGTTGCGTTAAGGCGTTAGCTTGTTATTCTTGTAAAATTGGCTTTAGGTTTCACGAAGTTGGTGGTTAATGGTTATGCTCCCCGAGTGATTATTGATATCAGAGTAATCCTACGCATACTCGTAGTGCGTCGTGTATACCTACGTTGCTTCGTAGGCTTGTATGCAGTACACTCTTCGATACATAAATGTGCAAAATTAGAAGGTGTTTTGACGTAGCTATATTCAAAAGAAGGGTCGGGACCTCCCAAACATTATTAAAAGCCATATCGACACGCGCTAAATTATAGTAACTTTGCATAACAAAGTTACTAATTTAACAGTCTGTAAGTGTTAAATATATTTATCAATATATGCATTTTGATAAATTCCTAGAACTCTTGCAGCAGCGTTAAAAGCGAGATAATAATCATTAAGAGGCCTATTTCGTTTTGTCACCTCTCTCGCCCACACGGGACCAAATTTTTAAGATTCTAAAATGTGTTATCTAATGAAATCAGCTCAAAAGTATTATGATCTGTTTTTAATGTTTTTGAAATAAATGACAAAATAAAACTGTGTTTTTAATAATTACTATTAAATTAATATAATTTACTAGTTCGCTAATTGATTACATTTAATTAAATACAATACAAAAAAAAAACGTTTTTTCATTTAACATTCTTAAAAAAAATTTCACGTGTGAGCGAAAGAGGTGACAAAACGAAACAGCCCTCTTAATAGCAAAACTGAGATATTTCGGGAAACTGCAGCTTTGATCTAATTACTTTCCTTTTAAAGTTACGCGTCCACTAGGTCGGAATCGAAGCGTACGCACTGTACGGATCGTCCGGATTTACAAAATGCCGATATGCGTCCACTGCATACGGATTTTGCATCGGCAATATCAACCAATGTTTCCACTTTTAGAGATTTCTCCCTTTTATAGGGTAAAATTACCAATATTATGCATGGCTTAGGACTATTTTATTTTGACATGAATTTATATATATATATATTATAGGTACCTAGAGATATCTGCATTGCGCCAGGTCGCGGAATGTCAATGTTAATAAAATATTTTTAAGTGTTCTATTAGTTATTCGTTTGAAAGTAATTTTAAATAAAAATGTTTTTGTTTGTGTTACCTTTGTTAAGTTTTGTTATTGACTGTGACGTTTTAAAGATTAATAGTTGTTATAAAATACATAATGGCTTTTGATTTCTAGAATTGAAGTAGTATCTAACTTTTAAGTTGGAGCGTACTGCATACATTTGCCGACCATGTAGGTATGTATACTTTCAAACCAACTATGTACTAATCTTTAAAAGGTAAGATACGCACGACAATTGATCAATCGCCATAATTTTTAGGGTTCCGTACTTCAAAAGAAAAAACGAAACCCTTATAGGATCACTCGTGTGTCTGTCTGTCTGTCTGTCCGTCTGTAACAGCCAATTTACTCCGAATCTAATGGACCGATTAAGTTGAAATTTGGTACACAAAAAAAAATAAAATGCAAACTGTACCGTTTGATATATCAAATGAAAGGGCTTACTGTAAGAGTCTCAAATTATTATTTTTTTATAATTTTAAAATAAACCATTTTAAAGTTATTTAAGAAAATAGACGAAAATTGACCATTCCCCCTTTATCTCCGAAAGTACTGAGCCTAAAATTAAAAAAACGAAATATAGAAAATAGTTCAATACCTACAGATTACAGGAAAACCTATAAAAAGTCGATGTTCTTAAAACAACATGATAAATCTCTCAATATTGTGCGTACAAACTTACATTAATTATAGTTGGAATGTATGGGAGAACATGTTTTTCAACTACAATGTTAAGTTTTTCTTGGGATAAATTCATCCCAACTACGGACCCCTTCATTGTGCGTGGTCCGACATGCTCTTGACCGGTTTTTTATTGTATTAATTCTGTCAATCGCTTCATTTGCATTTGGTAGACGATCAGTTTGCGCATCAATGTGCAACAATCACGTAAAAATTGACAATTGCAGTTGATCGTTTCGGGGACCCATAAACCGTGTACCTGGTAACACTGGGCGCATTCACCGCGGATGACGTCATCAGCAGAAATACCGATCTCTGCCGCAGATTTGCCAATCCAGTGCACGCAGTACCATAGAAATCAACATAGACTACTATTCAATTCATTTATTCATTAAATATAAGCTTACACTTTACACCAAATCGCTTATATCTATGCTAATTACACTTATATAAATTAAAAACTGATATTATTTGTTTGTGTGTTTATATATTTGGACGGAGCCTAGACTTCATCAAACGAGTTCGCTCGAGCTTAAAGTTGATATTCAGAGAGCCTCGAACAAGCCTGTGATCATCTGCGTATTTAACCTGTTGATCACCGAGACATCCCTGGACTTATGCTTTTTATCCATTATGATGAAGACTATATAATTTTTGTCATAGTGTCGGGACGTCCACTTCCTTTGGGGCTGTTTCTTAAAGAAGGAATTCATCATTATTGTATCCTCCCCCTCTCTTCGGACTTCGTTCAACCCAAGAATATGCCACTTTATTTTTCCGAGTTCTTCTTCTAATTCCGAGTTCTTTCACTAGGTGTTTGTCGAGCCGTTAATTAAATAATAAATAAATAAATGGAGCTATACCACTAATATCTAATATAATGTTATTTTAATGTGGTTTTAGTTCATAACATAATTTGTTATAAGTACTTACAGCATTTGGAGTATTCTGAAATGATATCAATAATATATTTAAGAAAGTAGTTTATTGCTTAATTTGAATATAAATAAAGGTTTTACTTTTATTGCCTTCAAGACTCAATTTCCCGATTTCCTTTTCTGTATGTCGCCAGTTAGGCGTTTTATTCAAAGCCTGAGGAAACAAATATTTTGCATAAAAGTTGATGTTCATGTTTCATCTTTGGTCAGTTCTCACTGACCTAAAAGAGGCTTACTTCATGTGTACACTTTGACCTGGAGCTAGCCAAGCGTTGTGCGGAGTTTCATTAGAATAAGAGGCCAGCATATAAAGGTTTTGATATCACTGACGTGCGGCCTAATGTACCTACTTCTAATTTTTCTTTAATTATATATATACAACCTTTTCGTGTAGCAAATCCAATATGTATCTATTAAATTGTGCGCTTTCCTTTCATATCTCAATATTGTGTTAATATTATCGTAATTCTTCTCTCGTTCAATTGATCTGAGTTTCTTGCTCGTTTACTTTATTCTGTCCCTAAAACTTAAAAAAAAATGTAAATGAATAGGTACAACCGGCAGAAATAATACTCTACAGTAAAATATTAAAAGACATTACAATGATTTACACTCCTTTAATTCCAGTGCAAGCAGTACTCCTTGTCACCTTACACCCGTAGAACATTCCAGAAAGCATGTAGTACAAACTGCCCCTGTAGAACTAATTGGATCCCAGTTAGGTAGGTAAGATGGCAGGGGGCAGCGGAGCGTTAGCGGGAATGTGAAAATTGTGCGCAATGCTGAAGTGACGCAAGTTATTGTGCACTGGTTTATTGTGAAAATACAGATGAGAAATATGTTCAATGGCAACACTCATACCTTATACCTGTTTAGGTGCAGTCAGGGAAAATTGTTAAGCTATAACTGACAGACCGTATAAGGAACGCAACACTGCACGTCAAAAATAAAATCACGGACGTTACCCAGAAAGCCGGTAAACTAAAGTGGGACTGGGCCGCACATGTCTGCCGCATTTCAGATAACAAATGGGTTAAGAGGACCACCGATTTGATCCCACTAAGCACGACGACATCGCGGCAGGCCGGGACGAAGATGGCCGGACGAGCTTGACTCCTACCGAAAGGGCTGGCCGACACTTGCAAAAGACAGCATTGTATGGAAAAGGGAGAGGGAGACCTTTGCCCTGCAATGGGACAATACACCAAGTTAGATTAAATAGACGTCGACATCTACGTCATTCTGCCTTTTCTTTATCAACAGCGATCAAATAATGACAGTTGTGATTTGAGTATGCGGATAATTTAAGTTGGTTGTCAATTGGCTTAGCAATTAATTTCACTGGCGTTATCTTCTTCTGGCAAAAAATTTAAAAATAAAAGAATCGCGGTTGTGTAAGGTAAGAACAGACGGGAAAAATAACATGCTGATATTTGGTAGAATAGAATAGAATATTTATATATTTACACAGAATGTAGATTTTTAGAATACGTTTATGAGTATAAGTACCAAATTGGAGATATACGGCTACTGTTTTTATGGAATACTAGCTTTTGCCAGCAGCTTCGCCCGCGTCGATGTTGGAAATTATCCCACGAGAACCGTACATTTTGCCGGGTTAAAATGCATCCTATATGCTATTCCAGACTATAATCTATCTCTTTGCCAAATTTCATCTAGATCTGTTCAGCCGTGCTAGCGTGATTGAGTAACAAACATCCATCCACCCATCCAAACTTTCTCATGTATAATATATTAGTAGGATAAGTTCCTACTCCTAAAATAACTCTAAAAGCAATATTACTAATTCTATAAAACATCGTAATTCATACTTGACGTATAAACTCATATAAACTCCTTGCCTTACCAATTTATCATAAAAAACTAACCATAAAAGAACCGTTAATACCCTTCCAAAATCACATTTTATCCCCTAATAACGGTGTTGATTGAGTCATAAGAAACTTTTATGGAAGTGCCAATAATTGTAATAATGGAGGGACACACCATTTGCATAGTCATAGTGGCGTGAAACCGCTTCATTACCTTACAACCTAATAATGAACTTGAATGTACTCTGATAGGGGGAGGATTTTGTGTGTTTTTTTTTTCTTTTATACATGAGGAGTGTTCGAACCCCGCCAGGGTTGCGGATTGGGCTCTGTCGCAAAATGACCACTTCTCAAAATGACTACTGGTAGCAAAATGTCCCTTTCGCAAAATGTCCCTTTCGCAAAATGTCCTCTTCCACAAACAGGCATTAATTCCTTTCAACAGCAAGTAGGTGTACAACACAGAGGGGTACTGCAGTAATGTTTAATCAGTAAAATGGGTAGGTGCATGCACATATACTAAAATAAATATTAGAAATCGAAGTTTGTCAGATTTACTGTCACTCAAAACATCAATTTACACAAATAAAAAATCAATAAATTAAACTTAACCCAAATACAAAACACAAAAAAATAGTAAAAGTATGCAATGGTGGAAATGTCACCTTTTGTTCGAATACTCCTCACATGAAAGATCACTTTGTAATATCAATAAAACCGACTTAAAAAAAAACAGTTCAAAGTGTAAAAATTACTTTAATTTCGGAAGTCGGTATCTTTGATTCTGTATTTAAGATTTATGCGACCGACTTCCGAAAATTAAAGTTATTTTTCACTTTGACGTGTTTCTTTTTGGGAAGTCGGTTGTTTTTTTTTTTTTTTTTTGAAAAAGTTTTTTATCTTTCACTTTTTAGTGAGTCGCAACCCGTGAAATACTTATTATGTATTACTATAAAAAATGCCCAAATCGCTTTAGGTTTGCCTATAATATTTGAAGAGTTCGGTCGATATCTCCAGGATCCCATCATGAAATCCTGACCTGATGACAATGGGACCAACTCGAAAGTATACCCTTTCAAACAAAAAAAGATTTTTCCAATACGATCAAGCCTCCTTTTTTGAAGTCGGTTAAAATAGTTTCATGATATATTTTTTCGTTTTCTGAATGCTGTCTTAGGGCCGGTTTTTTGATCCGTAGTTAACTCAAACAACAATGGTTATACAATGGTTGAATAGTGTAATGGTTGAATTCTGGCTAAATGTGTTTGCCAAAATGCCGTTATTTACTATTTTTTAACATGAATGAGTTAATATGAATTCATGTTAACTCATGCATGTTTAGTCTTTCACATTTAGCCAAAATTTCATTCATTCATTCATTCATAACTACGGATCAAAAACCGGCCCTTAGCACAGTGATTAGTAAATATGATAATAATATGCGTATACATTGATGTTTTGAAACCAGGAAAATCTGTTTGCTTTAAAAGCATATTTGCAAAGGCTAGAATAATGACAAGTCGTTATCATCCTGTTTAGGGTTAAATATTATTATCTAACAACTCGCACTGCACAGTGATAAGTTCAGCTTTGGCTATAAATTAGCCACGTCTATCACATTAAAAGCGTATATTTAAAAGTCAAAACACAAATCTCATAATAAAAACAAACTAGCCCACACACGCTCCGCTACGCTCATTTCTCGCACTACAAACTTCGTGCAAAAGGACGCACAACTCGCCGCCCGCCGGCAAAACGGCTAAACTATTCTATGCATTTGTGATTGATCCGATAACTGGGGAAGAGACCCTTCGTGTGTTATTTAGCAGCAATTGGACACGATTGGTGCGGTCCCCTGGAGGTCGGATGATGGATCGACCCCCGGTTTTTACCTGCCGTTATCTGCGGCAACAGTGATTATGTTTCGCGTTAACTTGAATTTATTTGGCTGTGATATTTGAACGGATTTTCGTGGATGTGTTGTGTTATGTTTATTTGGGTATGGAAACGTATTTTAGCAAATATTGGTTTGGTCAACCTCCTCTTTTTTTAAGTCGGTTAAATACATTTATTTGCGGTAATAATGACGCAAAGAAATAACACAAAAAGAACAAGTTGGGGTAACATATGTGTCACATGCACGCAAAATGGCCATCGCTCTGTTCTGTTTTGGTCTCTATGTTGTCCTCTATATTGCTTTGTTTACACAAAGACAAGAATATATCAACAAACTTAATAGCAGTAGTGCTATTCTGTACAAATCTCACTGTGAAAAGTTAAGTGAAGTGAGCGTGGAGTGAGCTGTCAATAGTGTCAATCCCATATCATCAGGTGGAATGACAGCTCACTTCATGCTCACTTCACCTATGTTTTCACGGTGAGATTTTTACAGAATAGACCGGCTGGTACGAATTGCGAGTTAATCAGTTTTGAAACTTGTCATTTTCATCACTTTATCATTAGAGATAGTATTAGTGTAATCATCAGAGATCGGAATAGGCAGAGTATAAACAGCTAAACTACGAGGAAAGAACTAACAACAGTGGATAACACCTCCTATAAAATTCCAGACAGATATGCATGACGATTAAATCTCGGGATTTAAGAGATTGTCAATTATTTATTGTACTTTGAATACAATTATTTATTGTACTTTGAATACATTCGTAACAAATTAAATATTTATAATAAAATAATAAATACTTCGCAATTTCTAATTCCCGGGAGTTTCCCGGGAAATAAGAAATTGCCAATTATTTATTTTATTTTGAATACATTCGAAACAAATTAAATATTTATAGTAATCTAGCTTCCGCCCGCGGCTTTTCGCGCGTGGTATATCGATAAAAATTAGCCTATGTCCTTTTCCAGGTCATGGTCTACCTATGTGCCAAATTTAATCCAAATCCGTTCAGCCGTTTTAGCGTGAAAGCATAACAAACCAACAAACTCATTTTCGCATTTATAATATTACTGGCTTTTGCCAGCGGCTTCGCCCGCGTAGATGTTGGAAATTATCCCACGGGAACAGTACATTTTCCGGGATAAAAGTATCCTATGTGCTATTCCAGACTATATCTAGATTTATGTCTTTGCTAAATTTCATCCAAATCCGTTCAACCGTTCTGTCGTGATTGAGTAAACATCTTCACAAAGTTCACATGTATAATATTACTAGGATTATCCACTCTTGTTACTTCTTTCCTCGAACTTTACTAGAGATTGGAATTAGGTAGAGTATAAATACCTAATATTTATACTCTACCTATTCCAATCTCTAGTAATCACACAAACAGAGTATAACAATATAACATATAATCACCCCTATAAACACCAAAGGGTTAGACAGAGGTGTAAGCTATAGAACACCCACATTCGCCAGTTATGTTTGAGTTCCATGGAATAGAGGGCGAGCCTATTGCTATCAACCGAGCACAAATCCAGACTCAAGGCAGCTACTGTGAAATTTCTGATAAGAAAACCTAATAGGGATGATGACTAAAAAATGTTTTTTTGTCCGTCATGTAGATTATTAAAATATATTAGACACGTATTTTTTCTTTTTCTACGTAATCAAAAGATTACGGCGATACATTGAGTTAAAATGTGGCATGACGTCACGTCTTCGTAGATTTTGTACGTAGAAGTGACGTAGCAATCCCCCACTCCCGAACTATAATGCGAGTTATCCAAGTCATTTTTCACTAATATGATAAAGCAAAAAATACGTATCTAATATTTTTTTAGTATCTGACTGACGGACTAAATAGAATTTCTTTTTTTTTACCCAGGTATCATCCCTATTACACCTTGCCCGACCTGGGAATCAAACCCAGGATCCCATGTTTAGCAGTAGTAGTGGGGGGTGTATAACAATTACACAAATAAGCCAATAGATTCGTTAATGTATAAAGCCAATTTACAAAAAGAACACGATCATCCTCATCATCATTCTCTTTGTCTTGTCCCAATTTATTTGCGGTCGGCGCAACATGTCTTTTTCTTCCATACTTACTTCTCTATTAGGCGTCATCTCGGTAGTCACTCACTTTCCAGCCATATTTCACACAGCCCATCTATCGTTTCTTTGGTCTTCCCCTATTCGTATAGCCAACCACATTCATACTCAAAACTTTCTCAACGATATTTTCCTCATTCCTCCACAACACAACCGATTTCCACACAACTTTTCAGTCACCGGTGTCACTTTCAGACTTCCTCTTATATACTCATTTCTTATTCTATCCATTCGCGTAACACCACACATCTCCTTTAGCATTATCATCTCAGCTGTATGCAATTTTTGCTTATCATATACAAAGAATAACAAAACAAATAGAACACGATCAACATTTTCAAAAGATAATCCTCAAAACATGTCGTAAGAAACTCGTCCAAAAGAGCAAGAAGACGATTAAATCTTAGCAAAACATAATGTAATAGACCCTTTAATAACGCTACTGCGCTACGTAAGTAATTACCAACGCTGCTAAATGAAATTTCGTATGCTAATTGACTAAATACAATTATGGGAGCGAACCTAAGACTGCGAGTACCTCGGTGGGTAGCAATGATGTACTTAATTAGTGGTGGACTGGATGTGGCAAGAAACGGAGGTGTAGTTGAGACTAAAGTTGAGCGTAGTCGCGTGTTTTAGTCAAACTTTTATGATTCCGTACCTGAAAAGGAAAAAACTCACACGTGTGTTTGTTTGATTTGCTCCAAATATAGTGGACCAAGTAAGTTGAAATTTGGTATACGTATGAATTTCTGTAAACCAAACACGTCCGAGTTTGGATTACAGAAATGTAACGTAACAAATGAATTTTGTATATGGGGATCAATTAAAAAAAAAAAAAAAGTTTTGTTAACTGTAGAAATTGTGTGTGTGTGTGTAAATTGTTTTAAAGTTATTTAAGAAAATAGAGGAAAATTGACCATTCCCCCTTATCTGCGAAACTACTGAACCTAAAGTTTTGACAAAAATACAAGAATAGTTCTAAAAAAACAACTTATAAGAAGTCTATGGTCTATAGAATAATATGATAATTCACTCAATATTGTGCGGACAAACTTAAATTTGCAATTGGAATATATGGGAAAACATATTTTTCAACTAAAGTGTTAAGTTTGTTCCTGGGATAAATAATTCATCCCAATTACGGAACCCTTCATTGGGCGTGGTTCGAAACGTACTTGGCCGGTTTTTTTCATAATAGCCCAACTAGTCTTCCAACAGCACATTAGATAAATAATTATTAGTTTTTTGAGTTTGTTTCGGCTTTTCTTATCAAAGTAGTAGAATAGGAAACACTGGTCTCATGCAGTTTTAAAACATTACTTTTGACGCGGACGTATTTTGTTGCTAACCTTATTTACAGAAATATCTATATATCATTACTACATCTATAATTTAACAGTAATTTGTTTTTATTTCTAATAGATAAGACGTATTACTCGATTTTTTTAAATGATAAATTATGATACAAATAATATTATGTTCCTTTGACATTCATGTAAAATTTAATTTAATACAAATTCCTTCATTTTTCTGACATTTATTTAACTATTTTTTGTACACAATAAGATACTAAGATTACGTATGTACACCAATTTCATTGATAGAACATAGAGCTCGAATAAAATAATATGTATATTTAAGACATTTTATACGTACCTACGTTCACAAACAAAAGTTATTTGATTGATTGAAATAATTCTATTACCAAACAGCCTTAACCAAAACCTAACAATCTAGTTTCGAGTAAAGAGGTAGGTATGTCTTTTTCAGTTCATTTTACCCAAGCCAAATCATCTCAGTCCACCTCCTCCAAATTATTTCTCTTCAAAATACATTGGCCTTAGCAAAGTTAGTTCTTCTCAACTAAACATGTTCTTTGCTTGCTGAAGGCTAGGATTAAAGGACAAATATAAATATAATCCGATAACTGTCCCATCCATTATCTAAGCGATGCGTTCATAGATAATTATAATTAAATATCAAGTTTAAGGCGCGGAGCAGGTGTCGGAAGGGGATAACTTTTGGGCCCTCCCTGTTGTTTACCATCATTAAATTAGATCCCATAGTGGATGAAAATGACACAAGAATCACTCTGCGTTCGTATAGCATAATTAACATTACTAAAAATTATATTGCCTAAATAATGAGCCCACGATTAGGTCTCCTAAAAAACTACGCACACACATTTTTTTGCCTTGAAAAATACGGTTTATTCGCCGTGTGTAGTCACGGTCGTCGGTGTTGTATGGATCACTGTGGAAGCTTGTTGACAGACACGTGTTTTCTGCGCAGTACCGTAAAGAAACGTGCCGTGTATAAAGGGCTAGTCTAAGTTTATAAACGCATTTTCTTTCGTTCAGTTACCCACTAACAAATCAATGACACTGAGCCAAACAGAGAGGCTGAAGTTTTTGTATGTTAATGCTACTATGTCAGTACGACTCCAGGACGGGACCTCGAAACCCATCCTTCTGCAGCGAGGTGTGAGATAGGGAGACGTAATCTTTCCGAAATTGTTAACCACTGCTCTGCATGATGTCTGCAAGGTTCTGGACTGGAAAGGGCTAGTCATCAACAATAATCGACATCAATGGCGAGTACATCTCTCAATTTCAGTTTGCCGACGATATAGTAGTCATAGCTGAGACAACGGAGGACCTCAGTAGAGCTACCGAAAGAGTGGTTCTTAAAATGAACATGGGTAAAACGAAGGTCATTTCAAATGGCCATGTAACACCCACCCCCATGAAGATTGGACACTAGAATTAGACGACGATTATGTTTACAAACTGTACAGTTAGGTATAGGTCCAACTTCGAGAAAGAGGTATAATCGTCGAATCCAACTCGGCTGGGCGGCGTTCGGGGAGACACACAATATCTTCTCGTCTCACATACCGCAGCCGTGACCAGTGCGTGTTGCTAGTGATGACCTATGGAACTGAAACGTGGTCGCTCACAATGGGCCTCATTAGAAGGCTGAAAGTCACCCAAAATGCCATGGAGAGGGCTATGCTTGGAGTTTACCTACTTGATTGAATCAGAAATGAAAGCGTAGGAGAATTAAGGTAACCGACATAGCCGGAAGAATTGCCAAACTTAAATGGCATTGGGCAGGGTACATTGTTCGCAGAATAGATGGCCGATAGGTTCTGAAGTGGCGACCGCGTATCAGAAGACGTAGCGTTGGAAGGTCTCCCACAAGGTGAACCGATGACTAGGTGAAAGCTGCAGGAATCAGCTGGACGCGCGAAACACAGAATCAGTCGAAGTGGCAGTGCTTGAGGCCCATGACCATCAGTGGAGGTCTTTTGGCTGGAACGCTGATGATGATGATGATGAAACAGAGGGGCAATTGCTGATTTTTTTCTTATTTTCTATTATTGCTGTAAATACCTCTAATTTACCTAAATTTTTGACATTAAATGTCGTTAAAATGAGATCGTGACTACGTTTTGAACGTTTTTGATTATGAGAAGTAATTACCCAAGCATGAGATTAATTACTTATGAGAAGTAATTACTTTATGAAAGAAAGAAAAAGTATTTATTGAGACTCCTACAGGAAGATCACAAATTGCACTTTAAAAATAATAAAAAATATATATAAAAAAAACATTCCCGTACGAGGTCAAAAGGCTCCTATCTCAGCATGATGCTGCAACATTTAAAAGTTAGTGTTGCAGCGCTGATATTCCGGTATTATGACATTGGCGACCACAAGGATCAGGACGTGTGGACCAAAACAGAAGGACTAACAACAAAAAAATCATGCCACATCTAGTATCTAAACATACCGTTCACTGTTAATTAAACATCAAGTTTAAGGCGCGGAGCAGGTGGCTGGAGCGAACTCTTGATAACGTGTGGCCCTCTCTACTCGAGACACGGTTTTTGAGGTAAACCTTATTTACGTCCACAACTATAGTTTTTAGAGGTTCATAGATTGCGTTAATTTATCGCCGTTTGAGTTGTGTTTCATCTATTTGATGCAATTTTGGTTTGTTTAGTGGTTGAGATAGTGATTTTAGGTTTGTAAAGGAATTTAAATTAATGTATATATCGTCGCTTAAGTTCTAACAAGTCAAATTTTTAACAAAATTATTTTCGTATGTCATGCGATAGGGAATATAATTCCCTAGGAAAGCGATAAAAAGAGCGAATGGTTATTAATAAAATAATATGAAAGGAGAATGACCAAAAGTGGTACCAAAAAGTCTCACGCATCAAGATAAAAAATTTATAGTAATTATTTTTATAATTTTTTACGACATTACCCATCTAGGATTTGGTTTTTGAATAGGGAATTTAATTTAAAGTAAAAAAGTATTACTAATGTTTTTCTTCCTATAGAAGGTTATCATTTTTTATCTATGGTTAACTGGCCGTTCACTCATATCCTGTCATAGAGATGTAGAATGCAATAGAATAGATTTTTGATAAATCGACTAACCTGTAGTTTTCGAGCCCCTCAATAAATGGTGTTGCCTGGAGGCGCCGCGTGGTGCCACCCGAATATTAGCATAAACTCTGATTTTAATTAGGTAGACTAAAATGACATATGATAACATGAGTATAATGTCAAAATGACACAAAAAGTTTGATTTGAGCTGTCATTTTAGTCTACCTAATTAAACATCAGAGTATAGAGGCGTATAACTGAAACTAAATCAATTCCGAATATTTTTCCTACACTGACAATAATATTTGTAAGCCATGTCGAGTGTAGGATAAATATTCGGCATTGGTTTAGTTTCATTTCTACGTAATAAAGGCGAGGTTAAGGGGTGGCGCCACCGTCTATGCGCCTATTGGTACCACCAGTGCATGTTTTAGGTGTTTCTTTTGTATATTAAATAACGTTTGCTATTAGTTTTGCTTTCTTTTTGTTGAATAGCAGTAACAATTAAGTAAAATCAGTACCAAATCGATTTAGTATTGCTAATTGAGACAAAATAGTTTTTCTTACTAAAGATTTGATTCATCGATTACATCCCTAAATCCTGAGAAATCATGTATTTATTATCTATCGTTTTCGCTAGCGTACATACTCTGTGGCTAGCGTCCATCTGTGTTTTTGTGAGTTGATATTATTATCAATATTACTGTATTGTGTGTTGAGAAGTAGAACTTGTTTGTATTTCGTGAACTTATTTCAGTAAATTTCATTGTGCAAATATGTATGTCTAGTCGTGGGGTCGCGGATTGTCGCCGTCAGTCACCCGTAAAAACCGATGTATCAATTGTTCATTTTTGATACCCAGAAATCGTAATTCTTACTAATATTAGCGGATTACGCTGTTTTTTAGAGCAATAATGTTCGTTCGTGTATGACGTGTGTCCTACATAAAATACGTCATTGATAGTGTCGAACAAAATATACTCACCTAATTTTTAGGTTATTTTAGATTTTATAAAATAACTTCGAAACGCGCATGTTGTTATAAAAAGAACTTTTGTAGGAGTTAATGCCAAGTTTAGTCTATAAAAAAAAAACAAAGTTTGATTTTGATGCAGCTTGGTACGGGATTCCATACATCCATGAGCATTGTCCTTTATTATGCAATGATGATAGGCCTCATTATATTTAATTCACTATGATTAGCTATTTTTCTTGATTGTATTAACATTTGAAATATAACCATTCGCTCTTTTTATCGCCTTCCTTTAAAGTTATTAGAAGTACAGTTGACTCAGTATACTTAGGAGCCATCGATACGAAACGTATTTTGATTTTGACTTTAGAATTAGCTGTATTTTTTTAGCAAAATACGTTTCGTATGTCATTCGATAGGGAATTATCCTATCGAATGACATACAAAACGTCGTGGGTTCGATTCCCACCCAGGACAACCATTTGTGTGCATGAACTTGTCTGTTTGTCCTGAGTCTGGGTGTAATTATCTATATAAGTATGTATTTAAAAAAAAAGTAGTGTATGTAGTATATTAGTTATCTGGTTTCCATAGTACAAGCTCTGCTTAGTTTGGGATCAGATGACCGTGTGTGAATAATGTCCCAGGTTATTATTATTATTGAACATCTAGACGCACTGCAAGTTACCATCCATACCTAGTTGCCACTCCACCAATTCGGACTAAGTGCTTTCAAACATCCTTCATAATGCGCACGCCAAAAGAATGGAACTCACTATCTGCGTCTGTGTTCCCGAACGCATACAAAACTAATCTTTTCAAAGTTAGAGTGAACAGTCTTCTTCAGGGTAAGCTCACTCCATCGTAGACTTTGTCTCTGTCTTACTACCTCTGTTCTAGACTACAGTCCAACTCAAAAAAAAAATACTTTCGGGGCAATTGCGGAACACAGTATCAATCGGAATCGGTTTCATTTTGTCAGTTCAATAATTGCGTTTTTATTCATTACGTTATATACGTTGTCGGGCAGACAAATTTTTCGAACAGGTTGGGGAAAAAGTCTTTTCGCATTATAGTATGTATGAACTTGTAATAAAATCTCTTTGGCTATACTATTTGTATCTGGCTGGTTTTGGTATCATTGAAAGTTTAAATTTTAAAGAACATAATTCCAAATTCAAATTAGGAAAATGTGTGATTTTCATTTGTTTTTCGTACCGTCAAGATGAGTGAATCTAATGAAGAAATTCGATACATTTTAAAATTTTACTACAAAAAAGGTAAAAAAGCAACGCAAGCCGCGAAAAAAATTTGCGATGTTTATGGACCTAGTGTAGTGTCTGTGAGAGTAGCACAAATTTGGTTTAAGCGTTTTCAATCCGGAAATTTTGATCTCAAAGATGTTAGTCGCTCTGGTCGCCCTATTATGGATAAAATGGATGCCATTTTTGAAAAAGAGCAAGATCGGCATATCAGTAGTTACGACGTAGCTGAAGAACTGGAAATTGACCACAAAACAGTTTTGGCGCATTTGAAAAAAACTGGGTACACAAAAAGTCTCGACATTTGGGTACCTCACGAGCTCACTGAAAGAAACCTAATGAACCGTGTACTCATTTGTGATTCTTTATTACGATGTAATGAAACCGAACCATTTTTGAAGAAGCTGATAACTGGTGATGAAAAGTGGATCACGTATGACAAGAACGTGCGAAAAAGGTCGTGGTCAAAGGCCGGTCAGGCTTCACAGACTGTGGCGAAACCCGGGTTAACTCGCAACAAGGTGATGCTGTGTGTGTGGTGGGATTGGAAGGGCATTATTCATTATGAGCTGTTACCACCAGGCAGGACCATCGATTCTGAACTCTACTGCGAACAACTGATGAGATTAAAGCAAGAAGTTGAGAGAAAGCGGCCGGAATTAATTAACAGAAGGGGTGTGGTTTTTCATCATGATAACGCTAGACCTCACACATCTTTAGCCACTCAGCAAAAATTAAGATAGTTTGGCTGGGAGGTGATAATGCATCCGCCGTATAGTCCTGACCTTGCACCTTCAGATTTCCACCTGTTTCGGTCTCTTCAGAATTCTTTAGGCAGTGTCAGGTTAACATCACGAGAGGACTGCCAAAACCACTTGTCGCGGTATTTTGACCAGAAGTCCCAAAATTTCTATAGCAATGGGATCATGTCCCTACCTGCAAGATGGCAAAAAGTTACAAAATAATACCTACATACTTTAGTTAAATGTAAATAAACTATATTAAAAAATGTTTTGAATTTTCTTAAAAAATGCGAAGAAACTTTTTCCCCAACCTATTATAAAGCAACGGATTAGCAATTTGCTTCAAAATGATTCACAATCCGATTGATAGTGTGTTACGCTGTTATAAGAGTGCTTCCCGTGCTTATGGGTCAATCTGTCTAGCCTTTTCCCAACTATGTTAGGGTTGGCTTCCAGTCTAACCGGATGCAGCTGAACACCAGTATTTTACATGGAGCGACTGCCTATCTGACCTCCATAACCCAGTTACTAAGTAATACGATGAATGACAGCCGGGACCAACGGCTTAACGTGCTTTCCGAGGCACGGGTGAGTCTCGGTATGAAAAGATGGTCACCCATCCACGGACCAACCCCAGCCCCCCGTGCTTATGGGTACCTAGTGGAAACTAAAAACAACTTTTTTATCTTACGAAAAATTATTTTATCATTTAACCAAACTATGATGAAACTATCTATCGAACAGTGGCAGAGATTTTTTGGAATGTTCCATTTCATCTCAACAAAAAACATGAAACACGAACCAGATCCTTTTAAAAGTTGATAGAAAATTCCGTTTTTACTCCGATACACAACTAGCAGATAAATCGGTACCTTCGCAATTTTATAGGAAATTCAGTTCGTAAATTAAAATTTAATTTAAAACGGAATACTTTTTACTGTAGCAATGTATTTTAATAAAATTACACAAGCATTAAATTGGCATGTTATTTAGTAGGTACACATTGAAAAATAAAGCTTCATTTTTATAATTATTTGTAAATTCAAATAAGCTACGAAAATTCGTAACCACTGTAGCTCTCGTAGCGCGTAGTCAGTTACTCGCGTAGCACTTGTAAAAATTGTCCGTTGATTTAATAAAAACAAAACCATGAGCACACGTGTAAGTACGTACGGCCCTACCACAAAACTAAACAACTGTTTAACACGGCATTTATGTACTTATGGAGTTTGACACGCGTTAAACATGTGTTTAAATCTTTTTTAATAAGACAGAAAATGTTTTACTCGTCGCTTTTTAAGGTGGAACTAGTCGATATTTTTTCCATACAAATTTCGGGAGGGTATTACTCCACTGTTCGACATTCTGCATCCAAAGTTTTTTATTTTGTGTCTCATTATTAATTTTTCTTTGCGGAAATAGAATAGTAAAATAAAAAGCCATTAAAATGTTATGAGCCAACAAAGATTCGTTTTTCTTGCTAATTTTAACGGAACTTTGGGCGTAAATAAGTACCTAATAAAAGAAATGTAAAATCCCTAAAACAAAGAGGGCACCGCCAAAGCTCATTTATAGAATAGCTGAATGAACTTTACTAGTAATTGATTTATGAAGTAATTTTTCCATAAAACTCGATTTTTCAAAGGACTTTTCGTAAATTTTTACCCACTAGTCTTACGTTACTGCTGCTATTTATTATTTTACTAACATCTAACTGCTCATCACTGATACTGTCTCTGTCGAACACGATGTCAGATGAGACAGCGTGCTTTTTGGCCACGCCCACCAGTGAGTTCTAGCCCACGACTAGTTCAACCTTAAAGGTTTCATACGAGTACATACGAGTATTACCCTTGCTAACATGTACTTCTCTGATTTCATCACTTTTTTAACCCTACCTTTTATTACGTAACAGTACGGTGAATCCTATCATAATGGTGGTTTGTCTAGTGCTAGTGCTACTGCTGAGCATGTGGTCTTGGGTTCAATTCCTGGGTCGGGCTAACTGTTATTGGCTTTTTCCATCTGGAATTTCTTAGTAGCAGCCCGTAGTCTGGATTTGTGCCCGGTAGATGGCAGTAGGAGCTCGTGGCTAAGTAATAAAAGCCTCACAGGTCGATCCTTCAGGTTAAGCTACGCTTGTCAGGGTTGATTCGTGGATGGGTATATTTTTTTTTTTTGTCATATCTCGGGACTTTGGGTACGTCTTCCAAAGGTCCGGGAGGACCTTTGGAAGACGTACGAGGGGCCGAAGCCGACTCGCAGAGGCCCTTTAGACAACTTTAAATGATGAGCAATGAAGTGCACCCGAGGACAAGCCCCGGTTGGTGCAGGACCATTTGATTGCAGAACGTGTACGTTATTATTATTGTCACTAAGCCGTTGGTCCCGGCTGTCATTCGTGAATCTTTGACAGTCGTTACGCGTCGTCAAAAGCCCGAAAGTCTGACAACCAGTCTTACCAAGGGGTGTCGTATTACTCAGTAACTGGGTTGTGGAGGTCAGATAGGCAGTCGCTCCATGTAAGATACTGGTATTCAACTGCAACTGGTTAGACTGCAAGCCGACTCCAACATAGTTAGGAAAAGGCTAGGCAGATTGAGATGACAATAGGAGTGCTCTATTACGTGGGACTTTAAACATAACTGGCGAATAAGTGCACCTCTACCTAATCCTGTGATGTTAAGTAATAATATCACAAGCTTAGGTAATCCTAACTATAATAATAATTAATATTATAAATGCAAAAGTAAATTTGTTTGTTTGTTACCTTTTCACGCCTAAACCACTGAACCGATCATCCCGAAATTTTGCATATACTTTGTCACGTATACAGAAACGGACATAGGGTATCTTTCATCCCGAAAAAAAGTACTGTTCCCGAGGAAAATAACAATAATGTGCTTATGATAATATAGGTGGCGCCACGTGTCTTTCGAATCATGATTGAATTATTTTTAACTTTAATAGTGTGTTAAGAGTTTTTCCGACAACCACGCTGGCGAAGCCGCGGGGAAAAGCTAGTAGGTAATAAACACTGTTTAAGTATCCATTTGACAGATTTATCTACACAAAAATAAGCTAAATTCTCTATCAACAAAATTACTTTCATATAAAAATACTTGTTAGTATAAATATTTCATAGACTTAAATAAAATTAAGAAGAGAAATTCGTTGAGAATTCTATTAGACGATTGCTATTCGAGCCGGGTTGCGTTCACTATGTACTAATCGTAAATAAATCTTGAGAGAGTGGCGAGGTAGTAAATTGAACGCGTGACTTGGACTTGTAAGGGTGGGTACACACTGCTAGACATGTCCACTTTTGAGTGAGTAATAGGCACGTGAAATTATTTTCATTGTCAAGAGTGCAAAAGCTTTCTGCTATTTATCGGTTAAGCTTCAGTCATTTTATTTAAATAGGGCGAAAATGACTTTATACAACAAATAATAAAGCCAATTAATAAAATAGGTATATATAATGTTCCAATGAACATTATATAATATTTACCTATTTTATTAATGTGATGATCAAATCTTTAACACTATTGTTACAGCTTTTATTTATACTTATACCTGTTATAATTGGAGGTTTCGGTAATTGACTCGTATTTTTAGTATTAGGAGCTCTAGATATAGCATTTCTGTCTTCAGCATGACACCCATAGAAACGGATTTTGTCGACGATAGAATAGACAAAATTATAGATTTCAGAAAGACTTCTCTAAGCATAGCGATGTGTTATTTTATCTATTCTTCCGTCGACAAAACCCGTTTCTATGGTGGTCTTTCTACGCAAGCTTAAGTTTGCAAGGTTGGTTCAACAGTCGGTAGCTTTAAGCTTTTTGTTTATTATCGCTAGCTCTTGCACTGGCTCATGATCAAGCTATTTTATAATTGTCCAAAGTTAAACGAAAAGAATCCAACCCACGACACACTTAATGTGGGTTGGATCCTTTTCGTTTAACTATGGACAATTATAAAAAAAACCAATTTCGAAAGAAGAAAAACATTTTGTTGGTTTCGTAATACGCTGACTTCATGTCAAACTCCTGACTAAAGTTGAATAGACATGTACTTATAAGTCTCTAAGATACGTTTTCTCACAGCCGGCCACTTTTATCAATCAAAAATATTTTTCTAAGACTAATCGACAGTGTGCGCCCGGTCTAACCTTAAACGTAAATAATCAGGTGAATAGTTAAGGGTTTTATGCTTTCACAGAAGGGCATAAATGAACCTTTATCTACTCGGGCCTGAAAAACTTTTTGAACGAACCACTTTGTTAGTAACATGATAAAAATAGCGTAAAAGTTTATCGTTTCGATAAACGGAACATTTTTATAGGAGTTAATATTATTTAGTGTATTTTCGTATAGTAGTGCGAAGGCCGTGGTCGTGGTAAGTCGTAGTTATTTCAGAAATGAGTACTACGGTTTAACTATGGTGATTGTTACTAAGGTTAAATATGGAAAAGCAAATCAGTTTTTCGTAGAGTGTTGACTCATATGAGTAGAAGTGCCGACACCTCATGAAATCAAAATGAAAAGCTACTTAGTCTTTAGAAGACCTGAGAAAAGGACGTGTACGCCTTTCGAGTACAAAACAGCAAAATCAGAAATCTTTCATCATTCTCCTGCCCTTGTTTCAATTTATTTGGGGTCGGCGTATCATGTCTTTTTCTTCCATACTTCTCTATTAGTCGTCATCTTCGTAGTTACTCCCTTTTTAGCCATATCATCTTTCACACAGCCCATCTATCGTTTCTTTGGTCTTTCCCTACTCGTATAGATATCCACATTCATACTCAAAACTTTCCTGACGACATTTTTGACCTCATTCCTCCGCATCACATGCCCATGCCATGACAACCGATTTCCATGCAACTTTTCAGTCACCGGTGTCACTTTCAGACTTCCTTTTATATAGGGTGGCTGTTAATTAGTTACCGATACTTAGATACATGATTGTATTCATGACGAGAAACAACTTTTACTATGGGACCAAACCTAAAATTGCAAAAAAAAATCAGCTGCTCTCTACAATTATGTTCGCATAACTCGTCAAAATGTAGGGAAGAGCTGATTTTTTTTCCGCGATTTCAGGTTCGATCTCATAGTAAAAGATGTCTTGACCAATCATGTGTTTAAGTATTGGTTACTAATTACCTGTCACCCTATATACTCATTTCTTATTCTATCTATTCGCGTAGCACCACGCATCCCTCGAAATCCTTCCAATCAGTAATTATGCGTTAATTTAAAATAAATTTTATCAAACAATAGGGATGATGACCAAAAATTTTTTTTTGTCCGTCATGTAGATTATTAAAATATATTGGATACGTGTTTTATCATTAACTTGTTTTATGTTTGTTTTATTTTATGTTGTATACCTTCAATTCAATTCGATTTTATTAAAGTTAAATAACTTTGCTGAAATTTTAAATTTTACTTTTAGTTTATAAGCAGCTTCTGTCCAATGTCTTTTTTTTTCCTTTAAATGTTATGTACACCTGTAATTTGTGTATACATTAGCAGTAATACCTCCTAAATACGCTAAACTAATGTTGAATGTATATGCTGTTGGTGTTCTTTAATAAATAAATAAATAGACACGTACTTTTTCTTTTTCTACGTAATCAAAAGATTACGGCGATACATTGAGTTAAAATGTGGCATGACGTCACGTCTTTGTAGATTTTATACGTAGAAGTGACGTAGCAAGCCCCCACTCCCGAACTTTTATGCGTGTTATCTAAGTCATTTTTTATTAATATGATAAAGCAAAAAATACGTATCTAATATTTTTTTATTATCTGACTGACGGACTAAATAGAATTTCTTTTGTTTTACCCAGGCATCATCCCTATTCTCTTTAACAACCACACAAGAAACTATCTACAACTACTATTCTCAATTCAAAAAAAAAAAACAAACCATACAATATCAATTTTTACCAAGATCATGACAATAACAATATACTTACTCAAAATTGCCCTTTTTTATATCACTATCGTTTCCTCAAGGCAATATTAGCCACTTGGTTAGTTTCACTGGATCACGTATGGGACTCACGTACAAAATGGCCGCCCGTCTTGATGACTTCATGTTCCTTCTAATCGGCGGGAAAAACAATCTTCGAGGGGAGAATAAGGTAACTTGGGGTCAATTTTTTATGTATTTTTGTGGAAGTCTGATAATGTTACTATTTTAGGTACACACGCAGCATACCACAAACAGATTTCTATCACAACTGCAGGAAGTGTTCAATTTACAGATAATTTTTTTCACCATGTAATTATAGTTATGTAGATCGATCGACACTATTTCACTGTTAAAGGGTACATACAACCTAACTAATTACTTAACCATCCGGCCGAACATTATCTCTTAAGAGGCCCCCGGAGCATGCGTAGTTCATACAAACGTAATACCAAAATAATTTGTAAACCAAACATATTCTTAAGGTGGTGTGTATGTATTCCGATTGGATTACAGAATATTTAGGTTCCCAAATATATATTAAATAAGAACACTGATTTAAATATGATATATAATAATAATATATCTTTATTTCAGACATACGTCCATACATTTTTACCAAAAGAAAAGTTAGTAAGGTTGTTAGTAGAACACATAAAAATACAAAAAATACAAATAACAGGGTGTTAGTAATTTGTTAGTACAGAATCGAGATCAGTGTATTACATTATATTGCAGTCTATTTCCTATTTCTGAGTAAGTGCACACTCGCCCAGTAAACAGTAAACGGACCGTCTATTTTGCACGCTAACGTTCTGAGATAAATATATATAATATATTTGGGAACCTAGATAGTAATCCAATCGGAATTAATACATACCACCTTAAGAACATGTTTTATTTACAAATTATCTTGGTATTTCGTTTGTATGATCTACGCATGCTCCGGGGGCCTCTTAAGATACAGGCTTCCTAGTTAAAGAGACAGGGTTTATATTTTTGTTTATATAGATTTTAGTAGCCTTTTAACTTTTGTAAAATCAATTGTCTATACGTTACTTTGGATAAATAAACATTTTTTTTTCATTTATTTATTTAGTGCAGAAGACTATTAATGGATGGCTAATAAAAGAGATGAGGATTACCTGCTTTGAAACTGCTTTTCTTGTCTTTGTAAAACGACGGAACATTGGGAATTGAGTTAGATAAACAGTAAGGAAAGACACGTTATAATGACTTCGAATTATAACTATTTCTGTTAACAATTTATAGGAGACACATTGAGATAGACATGTTTCGATTAATATCGATTGATTCGGGTCACAGCCCTAATTATATCATACAAGCTGCACGTTAATTAAGGAGATGTTAATTATGAGGTGACGATTATGATAAATTAGCTAATGACGGTGTGAAATGGCCTAGTATGGCGATTTCAAATCTAAGCTTTGAATAGTAATGCTTTACAATCAGGCAAACTAACAAAGGTACTATGCCTGTAAATAATAGTTACCTATATACCTACGTGTAGCCAAAGTTCAAGAACCGAAGAAATAAAAATAAAAACTTTTAAGTATCAATAAAAGATAAGAGCTGATAACCACTTCCCTCTCCTCATTCTTGAACAATCTCACCACGTGAAAGTAAACCTTGTACCCATACATACAAAAGTTACAACATTAATCATTGTTCACAAAGTTTACGGCGAAGTTGATGTTTCATAAGGCAATAAATCCAAAGAGTACCTTTTAGCTAAATCCTTTGTTTGTCTATAAGAACAACAGGTTTTATGAGGCTCGTTACAGCCGAAAGCTTTCGTTGTAAGCGCCGGTTCGATTGCCAAGAAGCTAATGAGTAGGTGAATGAGTAAAGGTTTTCCTTCGCTTGTCGCTTCCTGGCTTGGAATATGTTGCCGTTTTTCCTTCCGTGTTGCATTTGTGTTGGAAGTTGTGTTAGGAGCAAAGCTTTGGTTCTGTAACATAACATCAGGTTAGGCACAGATATAATAGAGATATGCGATTCTATTGCCATCAACCGGGCACAAATCTGGACTCCTGGCTGCTACTGAGAAATAATAGATGGAAAAACCCAAAATCACTTTGCCCTATCTCGGAATCGAACCCACGATATCATGCTCCCTTCCCGGCGGATTCCCGCATTGTCGAGGCGGGTGCGCTCAGTAGCCGTGGCTTTGTCACCCACGGTGAATCGAAGAGGAATCCCAAGAGGGGCCGCTCGTCAGGGCTTTTCCCAGGATGTCGACGAGGTAGCGGCCAACAGGTAGGTTGCGGTGCCGCTTGGGCGACATCGCAACTGAGGCGGGCCGCGCCGGGAGAGGTATGCTGGTATTGCGGTCCGCCGCTCTCTCCCTACCTTTCGTGGCCTTGACGAGGTCGCCACCGTCTGATGGCGGACGCGGTGGGACTGCAAGGGAGGGGGAGCGTCGGTATTTCGTTGGCCGCTCTCCCTATCCTCTGCGGCCGGGCCACTGACATGACCGGTCTCAGGGGGACCAAGGGTGCCTAGACACGGGGTCGTCTAGCGCCCATGTGCTGGTTTGTTCCATGGGGTGGTCACGACGCGCAATATGTTCTTGTGCGCCAGTGATGGGGGGGTGCTCCCCAGAGGACACCGTGGACTTTTAGTGGGTTGAAGTCCCTCCCACATAACTGCACTATCTCCCCGTGGTAGTGCAGTTGCATGAGCATTACTCCACGCAAATAAAAAAAAAAAAATGAGAAGGACCTCATGCTAGCTCATCAGTAGCTCTTGCGCTTGAAGGTCTATAATAAATGTAAAAAATGTATGATGTGTGGTATGTGTAGCTGCAATACCAGGGCGTTACTTAAAATTTCTGGAGAACCTGTATTATATGAGTGACAAAGACGATGCTCTAAAAAGCAGTCTTACCTAACCATTCTTACCAAGGTGTATCATGTTATCTGGGCTGTGAAGGTCGATCGCTCCATGTGAAATGCTGGTATTCAGCTGCATCTGGTTAGACTGGAAGCCGAATCCAACAAGGGGAAAGGCTTGGCAGATGATGACTTTTTGTATGCTCTCTTCGACTACTATAGGCCGAGATTATTGGACCATGCAACAATAGAAGAAAAAACACAAAGCAAACCAAACATTTCAAACGAGAACTTACAATATTATGTTTCGTTTAATGTTCCGAAAGGATTGTAACACTATATTAAAGCCGTATATCCATCGTAGTGACGTTACGAATGGTGACGTGTTCCGACAAGTACATAACTCTCGCTTGGTGTAACTTTCACCGGGGGTCTAATAAAATACCCCCTCTATGTTATTGTCTCCTGGTACTCCGTTAATAAATGAAAAAGATCTGTTTCAATTAGGTTTTTTCTCTTAGGACCACATTGACGATTTGCAAGCGTTTTTCCAGCGAAGAGATTTGTGAACGTGCTCGCGTGTGCGTAGCGAACACGCCACGAGTGCGCCACGTGTTCGCCGCGCGAGTGAGATAAGGCCTTGAAAAACATAACTTTTGCCTACTAAATGGCAAAGGAAATCATTATTCTGTTGTCGACATTTCCTGGTACCTCTCCCCAATATCTTTTTGCCTAGTACTCGTAATTGCTGGGAAAAGATGAATGAGCTAAGATGATGATGATGGCTTAGAAAAAGTCACATGTGAATAAAAAAAACCGGCCCAGTGCGTGTCGGACCACGCACAATGAAGGGTTCCGTAGTTGGGATAAATTGATCCCATGAACAAACTTAACATTTTAGTTAAAACACATGTTCGCCCATACATTCCAACTACAAATGTAAGTTTATACGCACAATATTGAAAGAATTACTATGTTATTTTAAGACCATAGACTTCTTGTAAGTTTTCCTGTAATTTATGGGTATAGAACTGTTTTCTGTATTTTTTTAGAAATTTTAGGCTCAGTAGTTTTGGAGATAAGGAGGGAATGACCAATTTTCGTCTATTTTCTTAAATAACTTTAAAACAATTTGTTTTAAAATTATAAAATACAATATATTGGAAATCCATACAGTAAGCCCTTTTGTTTGATATGTCACACGATACAGTTTGCAAAACTTTTTTTTTCTTATTTGCCCCCCAAAATTATATTAAAAGTTCATTTATTTACGTTACACGTCCGTGTTTGGCTCACAGAGATTAAAATGTGTACCAAATTTCAACTTAATTGGCCCATTAGATTCGGAGCAAATTGGCTATGACAGACGGACAGGCAAACTGACATACGAGTGATCCTATAAGGATTCTGTTTTCCTCTTGAGGTACGGAACCCTAAAAAACATTAATGAAGATTAGCTAAAAAATGTTGAATTTAATTGGTTAAGCTCCGCTTGCCAGGGTTGGTCCGTAGATGGTTGACCATCTTTACAAACCAGTCTTACCAAGAAATATCGTGTTACCCAGTAACTGGGTTGTGGAGGTCAGAAAGGCAGTCGCTTAATGTAAAATACTGGTATTCAGCTGCATCCGGTTAGACTGGAAGCCGATCCCAACATAGTTGGGAAGAGGCTAGGCAGATTGATTGATTGATTGCTATAAAATTTAAAAAGCTTGTAGAAACGAAAAACACTGGCAACTTGGCTCTTGTTTTTCCGATAAAATCGAGCCTTGAACCGCAAAAGCCAAAGTAATCCGTTTATTGATTTCAAGCAGTTCTCGATAGATTTTTATTTTCACTAAAACATTTTTCTCGTAAACAAGTGGATTACAGGCTTGTGATAATGAAATTTCATTTTGTTTTTCATGTTAAAAAGTTTTTTTTCGGCTATGGAAACGCTGCGGTAAACAAATAAACCGTATATGAACCAGGACAAAAGAAATCAATTGTATTTTTAAACTGGAACGCATTACTTGTCCATCCAAAGGCTGTCTATCCATATTCCTTATGAAACATGTCTGCTAGATATCGCTATTAGCTATATGACCCTGAATATTAATAGTTTTGACAATGAGCTCTATTAAATTTTGGTGTACAATGGAGCGCATAGTCGTGATAACCCAGTGAGGAAGGCCTCGCCTCTCATACACGAGGTTGTGGGGTCAAATTCGGGCGAGTACCAATGTGACTTTTTTAATTCATATGTACTTTCTGTGTTAATCTTAGAATCGTGAGGTAATCTGGACCTATAGTTAATATAAGTCTGAAATCGTCAACCCGTCTTGAGCAAACGTGGTGATCAATGCTCGTGTCTTCTCTGTATGAGAAGAGGTCTTTGCCCTTCAGTGGGTTAATAATAGACTGATATTATTATGAATCATATTCTATCTATCTACTTAACGCAAACGTAGGTAGCGTAATTGAACGGAATTAACTCCGCATCTGTATATTTCAGTCTATCCTGCAGCCCAAATATTTGCCTCATTTACGCTTTCAATGAAAAGCCCAGAACTAAATCAAAAAACATAGACATTTCAATGGTGTCCCAATATACAATATGTAAAAAAACCCTGTTGTTTCTTTTAGGGACATACATTTACCTGCAAGCACAATATTGAAGAAAAAATGATAATTGAAAAAAAATAAGCATTGGCTAGAAAAAAATGTTTAGAGTATCTGATTTTACAAGTACATCGGCAGGCTTCTTACGTATCTTGCAGAAACCTAGCGATAGCAAAATTACATCGCATTATAAATTCAATCGCAAATCAGTATTATGTATCAGCGATACGTCTTACTGATTTGCGATTGACAAGCGATTGAAAAGCAATTATGGCGCATTTGACAAGCAATTTTGCTATCACTAGGCTTCTGCAAGATACGTAATAAGCCTGCGGCCCCGGGTCAGTACCACGTGCCCTACGAATCACTTACTTAGTCTCCCGCGCAGCTTACTTTCGAACGGATGTCGCGTCATCGCTTTATGCAAGGTAAGAAATCGGTTGAACATTACAAATATTAATAATTAAATATTTATTTCAATTATTTTTGTTGAAAAGTTTTTTAAATGCCTTGCTTTATTACGTATGTACACCGATTCTTAAAACGAAGGTAGAAGGAACAACAGGGTTTTTGTTACATATTGTATAATTTTTTGTTTTCTCTCGCCCGTACACACAATAGAAATCGCAGCTCGACGAAACGCGATTGGATAAAAAATCGCAGCATTCTATAAAGACCGCACGAGCCGAGCAAGCGAAAACAAGACAATAGTTGTTCGAAAAACTACGAATAAACAAATTAAAATAGAGAGGGAACGTGCTGAAACTTTGCATGTATCCCTCAATGTGTCACCTCTAGTGAATAGGGACTGATTGTGAGTCGGATTTTTGTAAGCGCGAATTTGCGCGATTCAACCTCCGCTCGCGTGTACAGATGGTCTGTAATTCTGGCGTTCGGATGCAAGAACGTGTAAGGTCGTGTGTAGAATGACGATGCTGAAAATGCTGCTTGAATAGGTCAGGACATCAACGTGAATATGGTGAAAATGAGCTAAGGCTTTAATTGTTGTTGTCATCATTGTCATACACATTCTCATTTTAATTTCTTAGTAATTAATGCGACTTGTTTTCGTGAAATCAGTTTTGAGGCAAAGTGACCGTAGGAGCTTGAAATTGTAAGAAGTAAAACGCAGCCTATACTTCTTCCAACATTTAAGAATCTTAAAACTTTAACATCGAGCACCACCTCAATAAGTAATTTGCTAAACGTTCATCTGATCACAAGCTTCATAAAAACCTGATTTTAAAATTATATTAGCTAACATCTTATTTGTACATAAAACACGTGCGGTGTGAAAGCGCCCTTACCATGATGGAGTCACGTAGCAAACCGTGCAGACGTGGTTAAAAATGTTCTATCCGCGAAGATACCGCGCTCTAAAGTTAAAAATTCAATATTTTAGCCGGGAACGTCCGCTCTCACTCGTCATTCCGATTGTAATAACAGCATAAACATTTTTAGTATGAGATACGTCGTAAAATATTCTTGCATTGCTGTGCAAGGTTTTAGTGAAATTATGAACGTGACGTCATCTTTCTTGAGACTACCGTCCTTTGTGGGGTGAGCCTTGTTTGGGCTTCCAACGTTACGCCATTTGCCAAGTGAAAACATAATTTCACATTCTGTTTTCTTCCACCAATTTGCACTGCTGATTTTTCAAATTAATCATGATATTTTTTAAACCTTTATTGGTTTAGTTATACTGTTTGCGCTGTTGCATGGTGCGGGTGACATTTAACGAACCTTTCCTTTTCACTCTTGAACGTTACCGCGATTTTATTTTATTACAATCATGATTGAATATTTTAGCTGCACCTTAAATATCATAGTCGTAAAATACGGAATCAGTAATAACTGTAGTAAATTAAATAAATTTAATCAGCCAAAATGTTATGTCTAAAAATAAAATGAAATTGAAATAAAAATGATGCAATGTGTTATGCGTGTAACGTATTGCTATGATGGGTAGTCGATATGAATTTAAAAAATACATTCAGTAAAAGAAGTTTACTGAATGTATTTTTTAAATTTGTTTGTTAGACATAGCACTCGTACTGACGCAAAATGGCCGCCGACCCTCCGCGCCACATTGCAAAAATGTTACCACGAAAAACTATTTTTTTTTATAATTAACGGTTGTGCTTTGAATAGGTTTTTTTTACGTTTCGTTTTAAATACATATTTTAAAATAAATTCTAAAAATTTAATAATATATAATTATAATAAAGACAACGATATTGTTGCTGTGAGAATCGTTATCGATAAAATTGAATTGCATAATGTCACTGTCGTAGTCATGAGATACTGACATCTGTCACCCGCGCCATGCTGTAGCGCAAACATATTAGAGCACAAAAGGAACCCTTTATTTTCGTTTGTTTTAAAGACACTACAAATTTTTATGACACCTTTTACATCTCTCATTACTGATTCCACTTGAAAATGAAAAAAGATGGTCGGATTTCAAATGAAAGTATGGAATGCATCGATAAAAATTAATGTGAAGTGAATGCGTGACTCAAGAAAAATCTTACTGTGGTCATTGATATTGTCCAACGGTCGAACCCAATAACCCATCACCAGCTTTGGCATACTGAAGATGGAAAACCTATCTATCTATGGTTTTAACGTCTCAATAATCTAAGACAGATAAAATTATATTGTCTATCATCATGCGATCTGTATTTTACTGAAAATAGGTTATTAGGTACGGCCGTAAAACTACAGTCCGGGCCGTCGAGAGATTGCGTTCCTAATACCTGTCCTGAATTTCTAGTAGTAAGAATCAAATTCGCAAAACACATATTCGTTAGTGTGAAAGTGACAGCTGTCAAAAACGCATTCTCACGACGACCGGATTATCTCTTTAGGATCTTAGAAATTTTATGGTAGTCACTTTGTAGAACTTCTTTGTGATAGATTTATTTTGGTATAGTACAGTCGAGCGCACGTCAGTGACAGAGTAACACTATGATCTTGAGCTGGCCTAACCTAGTACTTAGTTTCAAGAGAATACGAGGACAGCCTATACTGGGTTGTGTTACCACTGACATGCGGCCTATTGTACTAGCATATATAGCTATATATTTGGACTGCATATGTGTAAGTATGTAGCTAATATCAAAGATCGCAAAGACGACTTTTGCGACAAACACATTTTAATCCAAAACTTTCCATAAGCACCAACTTATCTCAACTAACTTTAAAGATTGCATTGTTAACTGAACATTCCACGGACTTCGACCGACTACAAAAACACATTTCAAAATGGCTAATTAAAAACAACGTCCTCACTTAACGCCACCAGAAAGCGCTCAGAAGATAATATAATTAAGCAAAGGATTCCAGAGTTCGCAAATTGCAAGCGAAATCTTTTATTTATACGCAACTCCGGTGGAGGTTTGCGCAGCGAATTTTAATTTCGTAATGCAGAAAAGGACCGTTATAATTTTAAGTGTCGCCGGATTCTGTGATTTAGATGCAGGGCGATGTCGTCTCGATGTGGCTGGGTACTATGAGTCGCTCCATCAGCGTAACTTTTAGCGAATAGCCATTAATTATTTCAAACGGTTGTGACCTAAGGTATTCCATGATAGTTTTAAATACAGAAGTTGTGTAATTCTATTGGATTCCAAAAAGGCCATTTGTGGGCTCACTAAAACACTGTACAATACAGCGTCAAAGACGTTCAGCTTCTTTGTAATTATAAACTCCTACCTATGTACATAAAATTAAACCTCCGTATCTGGAACATTAGGTCTGTACAATATCAATCTGGCTAGCCTTGTCACAACTATGTTGGAGTCGGCTTTCAGTCTAACCGGATGCAGCTGAATACCAGTATTTTACATGGAGCGACTGCCTATCTGACCTCCACAACCCAGTAACTGGTTAATACGATACCCCTTGGTAAGACTGGTTGTCAGATTTTCGGGCTTCTGTCGACCCGTAACGACTGTCAAATATCCTCGAATGACAGCCGGGGACCAACGGCTTAACATGCTATTCAAAGCACGGAGGAGTCTCGGTATGTAAAGATGGTCCACTCATCCACGGACCAACTCTTGCAAGTGTAGTTTAATCTGAGAAATCGACCCGTGCGGCTGTTATTACTTAGCAACGAGGTCTGTATGATATCTGCAAGAAAATAAAGTGCTTGTAACATAAATAATATTGGCACTCAATCAATTTAAACAATTCGTATTAGACGACAGCATATTTTTTCTAACTTTTAGAATTATCTAATAGATCTTTAAGTTCTACGTCTAAACGACACAGTTTCTTTAATTTCCGAATAAGCCAACTAAGACAATCGCGGGAAGTCGGACATAATTCAACAAAAGTAGTATGCTCCTGTGAGATAACCGTGATCTTTTCATTTCATAACCTAATGGAACTTTTCCCATTTCAACTTATTTTATCTTCACCCGGGCGCAGGGCTAGCGTGTCCTTAATTTACTACTTCAAAATCCGGATTTTTGGTAATGTCTTTACTAAATATGACTGCTAATTCGTTTTGGGATAGAAATGTAGGCAAATTCTTTGTTCTCCATTTTTTATGCTAAACCAAAGGGTTTTGAGTGAGCATATGCAGGGCGAAAATATAGGCATGAGGAGAGAATACTGTAATTATATTTGAAAGTTTCAGATACAAGCCCCGTGGTCAGCGATCACTTTCAGATTTCCAAAATGGGCAAAATAACAGTATCTTCAGAGCCCTTGATTTTCGGATGATCGTGTGCGGCCTCATGCATAATGGCTTAAATAGTCAAATCTGATGAAGAAATTGTGGGCTTTCCCTAAATCATGACGACTTTGAAAAACTAAGATTTGGAAAATTTTCGAAAGGATATTCAGGTCGAATAAAATTTATTCTGTGCAATAGTGTAACGTACATATGTCCAATCCTATTAATATTCCCTACATTTTGACGAGTTATGCGAACAGGGGAACAGAAAAAAAATTTTTTCGCGAAATTTTGTTTGGTAATATTTTGTTAGCATGTGTGGGCGCTTTAATAATGCGGGTTAACGGGAACGCCTTTTGTTAATTAACATACTGTATACATATTTGACAGTTTGATGGAGCCTTTTAGGAAATATAATGTTTCATTAATTTAGGAAAGTATCCAACAGAAGTAATTATTTTGCATTTACCTCTAAATCAACGAACTATCGAACGAGCTTTGAATTCAGTTTTAATTTTAACCTGGCACTTTTGTGAACATTTGTCAAACACTTAAAATTAATAATTAAAAGTATCAAAATTACAACGTCATCGGAATATACCTTAAACAGGTTTGATTATTTCAGAATTTTACTATGGTCCCTAAGCAAACAAATTATTTCAAAAACATTCTCATCTTATGGACTATCAACGAGTTATCAACATTAAAAAAATATTCAGAGGTGCCCGGTGTTTATTAAGCTGGCAAAGATAGAAAACCACAATTACTAAAATTAAAGATAGAATTTTTAACTAAGACCTTGTGGAAGTTTTATTGTAACTATGAACCTCTGAAAACGATATCGTTACTGACATTGCCCCTTAGTGATAGCTCGTTTTCGTGTTTTTTGTTAATTATGAGTTGGTTAAACGAGTTAAACGCCAACAGTTCTGCTTAGCAAGCTGTGAGTTCACTTTAAATTTATTTTTTTGAGATGGTGCTCTTGACTATAGTCAAGGTGACAAAGACAAAGTCTACGACGGAGTGAGCTTAACCTAAGAAGCCTAACTAAATTAAATGGAAGATCATGAGATACAATTTTATCCGACTTCTGAAACCGACTTCTAAAAGAAGGACGTTATCAATTCGCCTGTATATACAGATTGAATGTTTCAAATCAACATGGATGGCCAAATCCGAAACTATAGGCAATAGCGAAAAATAATAAAAGGAGTTCCGAAGTCGACTTTGCTGAAAACTAAATAAATAAATATAATACCTTTATTTCATGCCTAGTCCATAAGTACAAAACTGCATCATTAGATTTTTGAAAAACCAATTTTATTACCTAGTAATCGAACTCGTTGATTTTGAAAAAAAAACTCTATATTATTTCACCGTCTGATAATGTCACTAATAAGGAACAAATTATGGGAAGTAATACCTATCACACGGCAAAGTAGAGCCCCTTGCTTTGATGCTTTGCTGATTTTGTCTATTTTGGTACCAGGTTCAAGGTATAATTGGAGGTCTGCCCGGCTTGGGCAGAGCACCGCTGTGTTCTCACGGAGGCGATCGGCGGCGGCGATCTCTCGCGTCCGAGCTTGGTCCAGGCCATGGTGCGGAGCGAGAGTGCATGGGAGGCCGTCACCCCCTTCTGCGAAGCGGTAATGCTCGCGAAGGAGGAGGCGGAACGCGTGAGGGAGAGGCAACCTCACGCCCTCAGTCGCCGCAGGAGACGGCCTGGGCGGCGGGAATCGATAGCCGATTCCCGGCCACCGTAGGCGCGGGCTTGCGGACGGTGAGTAGTGGGTAGCTCGCCGTCCGGTGAGGACCAGGCCCGGGTCGACGGCGCGTTGTGTTCCACGCGCGCCTCAAAGAGATGTCAGCAAAAGATGGGGTCCAATAGGGCCGATGCCGCTGGGGTCGCGGGTTGTTTGAAAAAGATACCGTGGCCCTGGCATAGGCAACTGAAGGAACACGGGTGGGTTTTAGTCAGTAAAAGTCTGACACGCCCTTCCGCTCCACCCAGAGCGGGAGAAGTTATTTGATGATTTCCCATCCACAAAAAAAAAAAAGGTTCAAGGTATAATACATTTACAAACGTTAAAATATTGTCATGGCTGTATTCAAAGAGTAAATTATATCTTATTGCTACTCCACTGCATTATCACAAAAATTTAACCACCGGCCGATATGTATACTTTTTTAATATTGGTTATTGACACTGCCCATTTAATTTATCCGGTTTCGAACAAATTACTCCGATTGTCAGACATTCTACCGCTTGATTAAAGAAACCTTTTAGCAGTTTAGCGGTATATTCCGAACACCGCCAAATTAATCTTTCAAGGTAACATGTTTTTACAAAAAACCTGCTGGGATTCCAATGCGTTCACGCTCTATGCGTAGCCTCCACAGGGCTTTATTCGAATAGGGATTTGCGTCTAAAAGCATTCTCAACAGCAGTGGAATTTACTCATACACTGGTATACAGCATTCGATGGATTTCCAATAGAACGTGGCGCGCAGTGTACCCGGGTTTTATTCCTAAGCTCACTGAACAAACATTTTATCCGGCTAATGTGCCATTGTGTACTTTGTTTCACCAATCTTGTTGGTGTCTGTTTATGATCGCTAGTCTTTCGTTACTTGGTGCGTTACTTTTTGTGATTATTTTCTTTCTTGTAACTCTGGTTGTCGACTGTTCTAGTTGCCAGATGATAGGATATTTACTTCGATGTTGTTTAATCTCGATTTCAACGATTTTATGGTTCTATTACTTACCGTCTATGCACAAGATTGAGTAACTTAGCAAATTCGAGTTGCATTATATAATAATATAATAATATTCCTGGGACATTATTCACACACAGTCATCTGATCCCAAACTATAAGCTACTATTTTATTTTATTTATTTGTAAATACATACTTATACATATATGTCGGATCCGGTCATTAGTACGGACACAAAACGAATCGCAAGCGCGCCACTATCGACATCAGGTGATCTACCCACACCTACAGCGTGCTTCTACAGAGTCGTGATGTTTAAGCCCACGGCGAGGATGACATTCTAGTGTCTGATCGCATCGGAGTTAGGACGTCGCGGAACTGTACTCGATTGGTTGTGCTCAGTTGGTGTGTTAATTATAATTCGGAGTTATTGTGTTAAATTGTGATTTTAATAAACGTCGTGTATCGCACCCAGTGTGTTTTCATTGCACGAAACCCATCTTCTGCCTGTCTTCTGCCTCTACTGTTATTGGGGGTGTTTATTAACGCAATAGAATCCAAAACAATGATTTTGTTTTTTAATTTTGTCTGTTTGTCGGTTCGTCTGTTTGTCTGCGTTTCGCGCGCGTCTGTTTGTCTAAGTTTCACGTGCGTTCGTCTGTTAGTCTGCGTTTCGCGTGCGTTCGTCTGTTTGTCTGCGTTTCGTGTGCGTGTCTGCATTTGATCGCGCTAATCCCAGAAACGGCTTAACCGATTTAGGTGCGGTTTTAATGTATTGTGGTAAGCTTCACTTAACATTTAGTGTTTGTTTTATTGTAATCGGTGCATAAATAAGAAAGTTATGTCAGTTTGGACAAATGGTAAAAAAATGCTATGAAAAAAAAACCTAGCATTTCGGAAAGAATTACCTCTGTAACCAGAAAGTACTAGGATTGTATGAATTCAAGATAGTATAATATCAATTCAAGCCACGACACATTATGCACAATTTCTGAGCAGTAAACCAAAATGAAGTACTAGGCTTGCATGAATTCCCGCCAGGGTTGCGGGTTGTTCGAAAGAGTTACCGTGGCCCTGGCACAGGCAACTGAAGGAACACAGATGGGTTTTAGTCAGTAGAAGTCTGACACGCCCTCCCGCTCCACCCAAAAAAAAAGGCTTGCATGAATTAACGATAATATGTGTATCATGAGTATTATGCTTCTAATAGGATGTGGATGTAAGGCACACAGATAGTATATATCTGTGATGATGTGTATGATACTTTTTAGTGCGGCAGTACGTTCCGTAGGTTCCGACCTCCGCGCGGGCGAAGCCGCTGACAAAAGCTAGTGAGTAAATAATTTCCTACACGTCATCCAATGATCTTAATTATATTAAAGATTGCAGGAATATTGTTATAATCACCAAACTTAACTCGACTAGTTACGAAGACGACAACGATGATTTCATAATCATTATGGTGTAATTGCATGTCCTAATATTATTAAATCCCTGGCCTAACGCTTATTTACACAAAGCAATAGTAGTAAGCTTTACAAAAGAGACATTTTTGTATAAGCTGTGCTCATCTCTAAAAGCTATAAACTAATTGCTTCACAAAATGTTGTTTACCCCGATTTGATAAACTTGGAGCAGAATATCTGTCAATAATCAATCCTTCTCGCGGCAGGTGAATCCTCGCGTGGCTGTGATGGATGATTCAATTACACCATGACACAAACCGCTAACCCAGCTCTACTGTCATCATACCTCTTATATCTACGAGCTTAAAGTTCAGTTTCCTCCAAACAATCGATGATATCAAGAATTATTTATTGAGACGTGTAAAAATAGATACTTTATTATGATTATGATGAATTTACGTCACCAGATTGTGGTAGATGATTGATTTCATATATTTATTGTGATGCAGAAAACAGTTAAAAGCTTTGTCGCCTTGTGAATAAGAAATGGCCCGAGGTACACGAATCCTGTCCTTTTTTAATATCTCGTAGAGGTTTTGCGTGTTTCTACTTTTCATTTCCAGGTTTTTCTGCGAAATATTTGATTGTTTCAGGCTAAATATTGACGGAATTTTATTTAACAATGACTGTAGGAAGCACCTTTAAAGCTGAATATCTTATAAGCTCAAAGTATAACCAACCCACCTTTATAATAATTACGTGGTTAATTCCATCAACAGTATCGAGTTTCCTAGTTTTTTATCTTTTGTTACTTCTATCTTTTTCACGATGAGTAAGATTCTGAGAAATTTGGAAAAACTGGTAATGACACTATTAGTGGAGCTGAAAAGTTTTGAGCCTAAGTACTCGTAGTAAGTACCTTCAAGTGTCATTATTGTCTCGCGTATTTGCGGATAGTGATTTTGGGGTCCAACCAATCACTTAGTTCACAGAGAACTTACCTATAAATGCCTCATCTACCATATGAGCAAAATAAGTTCTTATAAATTTAAATAAAACAGCGGTGAGTTAATTAATCACCAAAATATATCCACATTAAAAAGTAACCAAGATGTGGTTTCTTATGTCAAACTGTCAATTACTATTAATCAATTACTATTACTATTAAACTGTCAATTACAATTACTAATTATGAGTGTGTTAGTATTATGAGTCAGCGATACTCGAAGTAAAATGATTTTATTTAAATGATAAATGATGTTATTTATGTAAGTAGGTTTGTACAAACACTTTTACAAGTCAGTCATGTTTTTTTTTTTTTTTTAAACTAGTTGAGGTCGGCGTTTCCTGTCTGACTACTCTGAGAAGAAAGGCCGAAACAAACTCAGAGGTCACAGTATCTTATAAAGTCCAGACATAATCTTGGTCACTTCATGTTAAGACCGTGTAGATTGGTGTCTGAAATGGTCTTTTGAGGAAAGAACCACACAGATTGAGAGGACCTGTCCAGTCAGTGCACGCATTTGTCAGTAATCGCGTAGCTCAACTCAGAACTTAAGGAGCTCAAGGATTCGACGAACAATACCAAAGAAAGGACATTTGCATTTCATTTATTTATTTATTTATTTATTACTCCTCTCCAGCGTTAACTATTTGATTAGCAAAACGCGGTAAAATCTTGTATCATGCATGTACAGTCGCTGTCAGATATATTGTAGCAGACAAGGTGGCCAAATACTTCTAAACAATTTAAAATGTCAATATTTTCCATACACTACAAGTTACCATTAATATCTGAACATTCATTACTTCATTAACCCTAGATTACTACTCTACGTCGCAGAGGCGCCCGCGTTTTTGATATATTGCTCTCTTTTTTTATCCTTCGCGCGTATGGCATTCACGTTCAAGGTCATCTCAATCATCGCCAGCACGTGTCACAGGACGGTGGTTGCGTTACGGTAACTGTGCTAGTTTTTATGATATTACTACCCTTGGCGCTCCAAAGACGTATGAGTAGCTTGTATGTAAGTTTTGCGCTATTAATAAAATTCTTCTAAAATATTTTTTTTTTCGTTACTTTGTTAGTTTTTTTTAGTTAATTACTTTAATTAACTATTTTTTAAGAGTAGTGTATACTTTAAGTTGTTTTTTTTATGATTTTTAGTGAGAAGAATGTTTAATTGCCTAAGTTCCTAAAATTTGTTCCTAAGATTTATTTGATTAAAGATTTTATAATAAAAATATATAAATATTATTAAAAATTATGTTTTTCTCTTTTTAGTAATATACACAATTATATAAAAAGTCAAAACACATCAGTCATACTTATAGGTTTTGAATAAAATCATTAGTAAATATGATGCGCCTCGCAGACGTATGAGTAGTTTCTTTGTACGTCGCAACATGAGTAGTAATGTCGGGTTAATATATGAGCAGATACTTGTCAATAATTTCTATACACACAACTAACCAAAAATATCTGAACACTTACAGCGTTAAGTGTATCTACGCAGACAAACACTGAGCTTACCTAATTTGTTACTGCGTAATATTAATGATGAACCAAAAACAAACACTATCTGTGGTATAAATACGGTGAAAAGGGAATGACATTGTAAGTTTTTAGATATTTTTGGTTAGTTGTGTGTATAGAAATTATTGACAAGCATCTGCTCAGATATTAGTGAAGTAATGAATGTTCAGATATTAATAGTAACTTGAAGTGTATGGAACTTATTGACATTTTAAATTGTTCAGAAGCATTTAGTCAACTTCTCTGCTACCATATATCTGACGGTGACTGTACCCCCCTTGTGTATACTTACAGTACTTTAATTTAATACTAGCTTTTGCCCGCGGCTTCGCCCGCGTGGGTGGCAATACTTCTCAGTTGGAATCGCGTTTTGTTCACAATTTCATGGGTTTAAATATTTTGCGCGGAACCCTTTTTTTTTCTAAAATAAAGGTAGCCTAAATTACTCCTTATAATATCAGCTATCTGTCAGTGGAAGTTTCTTCAAAATCGGTCCAGCCGTTTCGGAGTTTATCTGGAACAAACAGAAAGACAAGCAGACAAAAATTTTAAAAATGTTTTTTTTAGTTATAGGTACCGTACGTATATACTTTCATATGCATTTAGTAAAAAGCTGTTATTTTCACTTTACAAACAGACACTTCAATTTTATTTATTTGTATAGATAAATTATAATTTAATCGAGTCATTTATTTAGAATGAAGAATTAATAATAAGGCACGTTGTTTTTTACAGTTATGTTGGTTGTAACGGAACGCACGGAAGGACAAAGTATAGAACCATATATATTGTTTTGGTTAGATAGATAGCCTTTATCGATGATAGTGGGACGACATTCAAGGACAGATAGAATTATATTGCCTATCATCAATAGCGATCTGTCTTTTACTGGAAATAGGTTATTGGGTTCAGCCGTATCTTAAAATTATCTACGATGAAAGATATAAAGAGTACCTACATTCGGTCAAAAATGTTTCTTATCTTAGTTGACGTATAAAAATGACCTTGTCGTAGGTTGACCAGCTTCTGTGACCAGTTTGTCTTCCATACTCAGATAAACAGCATTAGCATCAGATATTAACATATCAAAGAGAAATATGTTTCTACCGAGCAAATCTGTGAAACCACTTCGCGGATTCGAATGCCAGCGAGTGCTCCCAAATTTTTGGGCATTATGATATACTTTGTACGGCAAAGTGGTTCGTACAGGTAAAACAAAAGTTGTTATGGAAACTTCTGGAGTGGCAAATAGTTGAAATGTGGGAGGCGTTGTTCGTGCGGTTTTTGGGGGCTTGTTTTGTGCATATCGAAAATGACAAGTTTATTACTTATTTCCTTGTTAAAAAGAGTAGCTAGTACTAGAACTGGAGGTTTTATTCAAAACTGAATATATACACATCAAGCTACTACAAACTGTCAAATTTATTTAATAGATTTTGAACTTTATTGTTAAAGCATTAGGTTCAAGGTTGATTGGGAAAATTTGCCAGTTTCGGGTAGCTTGATGTTTTTTTTTTCTTTTTTGTGATGGGTTTGCTCTTGACTCTAGTCTAGGTCAGAGGTGACAGAGACAAAGTCGACGATGGAGTGAGCTTACCCAGAAGAAGCCTGTTCACTCTCACTTTGAAGAGATAAGGGTTGTATGCGTTCGGAAACACAGACGCAGGTAGTGAGTTCTACTCCTTTGCTGTGCGCATTATAAAAGACATTTGGAAGCGCTTAGTGCGAATTGGTGGAATAGTAACCAGGTAGGGATGGTAACTGGCAGTGCGTCTAGATGTCCGATGGTAGAAGGGGGCCGGTGGAATGAGGTCGTGGAGTTCTCGGGCACACTCTCCGAAGTACAATCTGTAGAAGACCGACAAGCAGGCAACCTTGCGATGAGCCAAGCTATGAAGCTTGGCATCCACCAGTTTTACGTCGCCAATGAGCCTCTTAGCTCTGCGTTCCACCGAGTCAAGCGCGGCTAGTGCTGGCGTCTGTACATAAATAACTACTTACACCTAATTAATTAATAAAAATTACAATATTTTAGTAGTAGAATAAATAAGCTCAAAATATGTATTTTAACATTCGGGACTTGTCTGTATCTGAGATAAATTTGCGGCCCATAGGTGATCATCTTGCAGTTCCAATCGTCCATAAGAAGCGGTTACCTACCAGTTTCTGTCTCGTCCTATTTTTGGTTTACCATTTACTTAAATATTTTAAGGATCATACCGAGGAAAGCGTGAATGTCGAAGCTAAAACAAAATTAAAGTTTAAATGAAATGAATAACCAGCACCTGAAAACAAAACTATAAAAAACACAACTTCCACGGAATGCAAAAGAAACCTGATGCTCAAAGTCCCAAACAGTTTTCCACACCAACAACCTATATTCCAATACTACCAAAAGCAAGGGTCGAATCGACAAAAACACTATTTGCAATGTCCAAGGAAATGATTCGACTGAATTCCTCCCTTACATCCCACAGTGAGCATTAGCTACCCAATATCTTGTTACTGGGGGTCAATCTTTAAAGGGCGGTCCTGCATTAGCCTCCTGACCAAGCTCAAAGGAAATAGTGGGTGATGTCGGTTAATGGACCCATTGATTTTCGGGAATCAAACGCTTACTTTCCTTGGAGTGTCGTGTACAAAAACATGAGAGATGGTGCTGGAGTGTTTGTGATGGTGTTTCGGGGGAAACCTTTGAGTTTTGTATTTAATTGCATTCGGATTTCATACAGGAGTTCTCCTTCTTTAAATGTAGTATTCATTCATTTAGAAGTCTCACTCCCGGTTATTGTATAGGTAAGTACTCGTTCCACTCAAATTCTAGCGTGCTTACATAATTAATACGTTTTTTTAGTCTGTGTTAAATCGATGTATTTTTCTTTACTTTTTTTCTTTAACAGCCCACGAAGCAGGCACAATAATTAAACAAATGACGCCATTGGTTTCATTGACAGGCCAGTTGGCGTGGTTGGTTAAGATACCACCTATCATGCCGCAGGTCGTGGGTTCGATTCCCATCCAGGACAAACATTTGTGTGCATGAACATGTCTGTTTGTTCTGAGTCTGGGTGTAATTATCTATATAAATATGTATTCACAAAAAAAAGTAGTGTATGTAGTATATCAGTTATCTGGTTTCCATAGTACAAGCTCTGCTTAGTTTGGGATCAGATGACCGTGTGTGAAAAATGTCCCAGGATATTATTATTATTATTAATTATTGTGCGCAAATGCCCAGTGCAGACATTTGGGTATTAGCATAATCAGGCTATAATGTTTTTTTTATTTTTTTATTAGTTGTTGTATTTATTTATTTCTTGTTTCCAATGCTGGGACACAGACCTCCTCTCTGTGAGAGGGAGTTGGCTGTAATCTACCACGCGGGCCTAGTGCGGGTTGGTAGATGTCACATGTCTTCGAATTTTTGGTTTTAGGCCATTTCGTTTCCTCACGATGTTTTCCTTCAGCGTTTCGAGAGCAGTGGTAATGAAATAATTTACACAAAGTGAAGCGCCTGTCTGGGAACGAACCTACGACCCTTGTAAGTCGCGACCGTTACCACTGGGCCACCATTGCTCTTCTATTTGCACAGTGAATGTATTTAAATGAGTAGTATTGACATACCTACGCTGAGCAGAGAGAAAGTACGAGAACAATCCACAATTCCATTTTCGAATCTCAACCTCAAGTCCTGTAACTACTAAAACTTTCGCGACACCTTACAATATTCAGCATCTACTTCCGCACAGATAAATTAAATGTGACGTGATTACGCCGAAGCTGCACAAACTGAGCAAACACGCCGTGTTTGACCACTTTGATGACTCGATTGTCAAGGGAGGAACACCAATTAGGTAGCAGTTGACTCAGCGGCTATCGTGATTAATTCACCACAGAAGTCCGACCCACCTGACTGAGGCTCAGTTTGCTAAGCCACGGTAATTATTTAAGCTCTGATTGCTGACGTGTTGCAGTTACAGGTGAACGGATATGGATTTATTTTGGAAGTCCCGATTCTAAATTCTGGCAGCTTCTACCCACTTTTATATTCGAAAAAACTTTTTAGCAAAAAATAAAACCGACTTCTAAAACAAAACACTACAAAGTGAAAAATAACTTTAATTTCGGAAGTCGGTGTCTTTGGTTTTGTATTTTCGTTTTTTGCCACCGACTTCCGAAATTAAAGTTATTTTTCACTTTGTAGTGTTTTGTTTTAGAAGTCGGTTTTATTTTTTGCTAAAAAGTTTTTATTTTTCACTTTTTAGTTGTGGAACCTACCCCACACAAATTCGAATACATAATTGAGCACAATAATTGTAGATATAGCCATGTAAATAACAGTGATAGGAAGTTATTAAAACACCATCACAACATCCATATAAAATAAGTGGGAAATATACGCATTATTGAAGCTAACTCAAAAACTCCTCGAGCAAAGTTAATAAAATTTATATGGGACCACCTCGGAAGTATACCCTTTCAAACAAAAAAAGAATTTTCCAAATCGGTCCATCCGTCTTTGAGTAATCGCGTAACAAAAAAAAAAAAAAAAAACATACAGACGAATTGATAACCTCCTCCTTTTGGAAGTCGGTTAAAAATTGTATTCATACTCGTAGGGACAGTACAGTAGAGTAGATACTCACATATTATCCCTTCATCTGTCGACGCCATTTTGCGAAATCCGCGCATCTCTTTCACTTATTATATCTGACCTTGGCTGACCTCGCGCATTAGCGGCACGCGTGATTAAAATGACGAATATCTCTAAAGTTTTGTATGGGAGCTGTACATAAAAGTTATGTCGTTGAAATAGTTATGAAATAAGCTAACTTATTAAACACGCATTAGTACAGTTTTGTCTTGTAATGTATCATAAATAGTAAGTTGAAATCAAAGTGAGCGAATTTTTCCCAGTTTGTTGTTAAAAACTTGTTCTAAATAAATAAAATTAATTTTTCAAAGAGTTTTTATTTTATTTACATAAAGATAAACTGTTTTATATAAATCAATAATAACATTCATTTATGGTGCTTTCCAATGAAATACATTTGTAGGATCATTGACAAGAGGCATAAAACTAAACAAAGTCAGGTATTGCTGAAGTGTTATTAGGTGGTAAACTCCTAAAGAGCCTTCAGCAAATTAATTCAGGAAAAAGAAATATGAATGGTTTAGAAAAAGTGTTTTTTTTTTTATGAAAGGAAAGCGCATTACTCTTGTATGGTTTACACCCTTTCATCGAGCTACCCTCATAGCAAGAAAAGAAGTCGGTCAAACATATAATGCTGCAATTTTGTATGCATCCTCTGTTCCGGAATGTCAGGAAATATCGGATAATTTTCAAAATAAGCTCGAATGTAAAACGGAAAATACATTATATTATATCACAAAGTTCGCAACAAAATAGACAAGCTTTCTTAAAATTTTAGCAAAAAATCTGGCTTAAGTCCAGTTGCTCTGTTAGTACGCAATTTCGGAAGTTTATTGCTAAAACAACTTTTTGTAAGCAACAATAAACATTGTTAGGTACTACATTTTCCTTTATCCTATGTGTCTACGCAATGAAAATCCAATGTATTTTTTTTTTTTTGTTAACGTGAGCTGTAGATCCAAAACGTTTAATAAATTGATAAAAACTACCGGAACAACGCATTTCCACATACATACTTAACGATAAGGGTGAATTTTTTTCATCCAAAATCAGTCAATCAATCTGCCTAGCCTTTTCCCAACTATGTTGGTGTCGGCTTCCAGTCTAACCGGATGCAGCTGAATACCAGTATTTTACATAGAGCGACTGCCTATCTGACCTCTACAACCCAGTTACTGGGTAATACGATACCCTTTGGTAAGACTGGTTGTCAGACTTTCGGGCTTCTGACGACCTGTAACGACTGTCCGAGGCACAGAGGAGTCTCGGTATGAAAAGATGGTCACCCATAACTAACTAACCCCGGCAAGCGTAGCTTAATCTGATGGATCGACCCGTACGGCTGTTATTATTTAGCCACGAGCTCCTCTTCATCCAAAATCACAGTTTCAAAAAAATTCAATGATTTTCGAGTTCTCACTAACCTTATTCAAGCACCTCGAATAATTTTAAATATAATTTTCAAAATAAGCTCGACCATAAAACGGAAAATACATATAATACAATTTGCATCTGATCGTAAACAACTACGAGTACATATGTACGATATCCTTCCCACCTTCATCTGTCCTCTTTGTATCAATCCATGACGCCGTAATGATGCGTTTTCATTGCTCAGCAAAAGGAAGTTTTCCCATTTAAAGTTACCAACCTTTTTATCTGCGAGTCCCGAGTTAAAAATAAAATAATTTAACGGTTAGACAGTCGTTATAATGCGGGTATATTATACCTTCGGCGATAATGGACGTTTCGTGTTACGACCGCGAATTAAATCGTGCCGTAACAGAATTTTTTGCCAATATTCATGGTTATTGTGGAAACGGTTAATTGGGGAACTTTGTTCGGGCAATTGACGACTGATACTGTTTCGGTAATGGGCCTTCGGTTTTGGGTGGCTCTGTTAAATTTAATTTTCATTACAAGGCATAAAATGGTTATTGTAAAGATGGCCGACAGCCAGTTGGCTATTATATTGAACCTTGTTTAATTTTAAAAATGGCCACCATTTTGTTTCAATCTACAGCGTGTATCTGAAATTCGAGATCAAATTAAAGGGTGTGGTAGAAACCGTCACTCTGAACGACTTTCTCCATGGGAGCAACATCGTAATTGCGAACATTCTTAAATTTGACCACACATTTCTGATACATGCTGTTTAGAACTTTGTCGAATTCACTAACACGTGGTCACACTCATAAACGCATGTTGTAGCTCTATCGATTAAATAATACCTCATACTCACACAGCTGGTCTATTCTGTAAAAATCTCTCCGTGAAAACGTAGGTGAAGTGAGCTTGAAGAGAGCTGTCATTCCACCTGATGCTAGGGATTGACACTAATGACAACTCACTCCAAGCTCACTTCACCTAAGTTTTCACGGTGAGATTTATACAGAATAGCACTGCAGGTTACACACATTACCTATACACCGAGAAACATCCTGTCGAAAGAGCCCTCAAAATCAATACCTATCCTTTCAATATCCCAATTCTACCCAATCAGATAGCCGGTACCATTATGGTCAAAGAAATATTGAAAGAAGAATATTCAATAGAATTAGAAGTATTACCGTCAGTCGATCCCTCTTATCGGCTCCTGCGATCCTTACCTAAGGAAAAATGGAGTTTGGAGAAAGGAAAAATTCGGGTAAGTGATTTGTCCAGATACCTTTGGAACTTTTGTATTGACTGCGATAGATTTTATTCAACCTTTGTAGGTATCTTCACGTTTCTGTTTTCATAATGACAACATCACCATCACCACAGCAGTTTTATGACGACACGTAGGACCTATACCTACGTCATTATCTACCTAGCCTGGATGTAGCTGAATACCAGTATTTTACATGGAGCTACTGCCTATCTTACCTCCACAATACACTTACTTATTGTTAATCAGACTGGTTGTCAGACGACCCGTAACGACAGTCAAAGATCCAAGAATGACAACCGGGACCAACGGCTTAACGTGCTTTCCAAGGCACGAGTGGGCCTCGGTACGTAAAGATGGTCACCCATCCACGAACCTATACCTACGTGTCCTCATAAAATATAGGTGTCGAATATCTACGAGTATATAATCAATCTGTCTACCTTGTCTAAAACTATGTTGGGGTCGACTTCCAGTCTAATCGGATGCAGCTGAATACCAGTATTTTACATGGAGCGACTGCCTATCTAACCTCCATAACCCACTTACTGGGTAACACGATACCCCTTGGTAAGACTGATTGTCAGACTTACGGGCTTCTGATGACCCGTAATGACTGTCAAAGATCCAAGAATGACAGCCGGGACCAACGGCTTAACATGCTTTCCATGTCCACGAGGGGGTCTCGGTATTTAAAGAAGGTCAACCAACCACGGACCTACTGTGGCAAGCGTTGCTTAACCTGATCGATCGATCCGGTGCGGCGATTAGTACTTAGCTCGAGCCCCTCTATACTGGATGTTTTTTTTTACCGTCTTGAAAAAAAAATAGGGTACAATAGGTGAACCGAGTAGAAACCTATGGCATACCTAGTTTTTGTTTTTTCAATAACTTAGACAGAAGTTGCTCTGTCAATTAACACTACATATTTGAAGTAAACTAGAACAATAAAAGCACAAATTTTGAAAAAACTTTAAGGATCGTTAAAAAAATATCGAAATTCAATGCGTAGTGCGCATGATTTGAGTTTAAATATTATTTAAAAAAAAAAAAAAGCTAGGTACACCATAGGCTTCTACTCCGTTTACCTATTATAATCTGTTATATTCAAGAAGGTAAAAGAAGTCATTCAGTATCTATATTAATAGTACAAAACATACAATCATACATCTATGAAATTTTGTATATGTGTTTGGAAGCCCTAATAGATTATCATATGTGAATATTTTGCAGTTCTAATAATATTACATACGTGTCGAATTGATAACTCCATTTTTTGAAGTCGTTAAAAATAAAGTCGCTTTTCGAGTTTGTCTGTGTGACCTCGTTGGTGAAACTACGCAATTTTTTTTGTTAAACTTACATATACAAAAGAAATATCATCGTGAAATCTGAAATAAATTATTATTTAGTTGAGTACTAAAATCATCAATTGTTGCCGCTCTTCTTACTATCCATCAAAAATTGTACAGGGTTCTAATGTCCAATCCCCTTGTACCCATCGATTCAATTATCATGATTTATCTATTCGACAATAACAAAGCTATATTAAAGTCATCATCGATAAAAACGTACATACATTCACTACCTAAAGAATCTTATATTTCAGCTGTATCTCAATCTCATACAAGTTTTCACACACAATACTGTTTATCATCAATAGAATATTCAAGGAACGTACGCTCAGTAACGAGGCGAACCTAAATAAATGCTAATAACTGAAGCAATCATGCAAATACAATATGATTATTCGTTTGTGGTACAAGTTTAAAGATTATGGTGCGAGAGCCCATGACCAAAATTTTTGTCTTATCGTTTTACGACCAAAACAGTATAAAATCGATAGATTTGGTTATTCTCAATCCAAAAATTCTAATTTTATAAATTTTGCGCGTTACGCCTGACCACCTACCTGACCGCATTCTCAAATAAGAAAAAAAAAAAATACCGAATTGTTTCATAGCAATCTGTCTGATTTCCAGAATGTAGTTGAACGATAGATTTTAGATACCGAAAACACAATTTTCAGGACACCAGTAGCGTTACATGTACCTAGGCGACCATTTGAGAAAATTAAAAATAAGACAGAAAAAAAACCCATAGCAAACCATCTGAAAAACTTGTTTCCAGGTTAACATTTGTCAGTAGATGCGAATAAATCAAATTGCAGAAGAAAGTGTGAGCATCGTAAGTGTTGAAACCATTTTGAACGTGTTCAAAAATTTTGCCGATCGGTAACATAGCATTCTGTCTGAAAACTATTGGACATGGAGAAAAAGGTTTCCCAGATGTAGAAAAAAATTATATCAGACAAAATAAGTGTAGCATCTTACTGATCACACAACTTTTCTATAGTCAAAATTATACAAAAAATCGAATTTACTTCTATCAAGCAAATGAATAAGTGGCAACTCTCAAATTCTTAGATAACGATTAAAAAGAGCTTACGCGAAACCATAGAACTGAAATAGAAGGACTTTTCTAATAACGTTTGAAAAACACGGTAAATTTCATCGTTTTTAACTCATCATGAAAATCTCTTTCCAGTACGAATTTTTTCAATGTCTTATTGTCTTTTTAGAATTATAGGCGCCATTTAAAATTTCAGAAAAACAGCAACTCCGGTAAGTATACAAATGATTGAAAAAACAGGATGCTATAAGACAGGTCGGGTAAATTATTTGACATTTTTGAAAACATTTTTTTTTTTTGACGCGCAAAATGTCTGGAAACAAACTTTTTCGTATTAAAATTACGAAACCTGTGTACATTTTTAATGTCAGTCAAACTGTAGTAAAACAGTTTTCAGGCGTCCATTTCTGCTATGTGAAAAAAATAGGCCAGTCTGCCTATTTTTTTCACATAGCAGAAATGGACGCCTGAAAACTGTGACATTTCTGAGTGGAACTGCTCACCGAGTCGGGTCAAATCATCTAAACTAACGATTTTATACGGTTTTGGCCGTAAAACGATGCGACATGGTTTTGGTCGTGGGCTCTCTTACTATTATATACATACATTGAAATACATTTCAGAATATGTAATCTTTCAGGTAAATTAATTGTTTACCAAATTGACTACCCACTATTGTAATCATAATCACATCTGTCATTCTTTGACAGTTGTATGATATTGCTAAAACACGGCAAATTGACGTACGTTGTTAATTTGATAAACAATTATTTCACATTAGTGCCGATTCTGTTGTGCACAAACTAAACTTAATTTAGGCTTTTGCTAACTTTTACTCTCTAATAAAAAAGAAAGAGACGGACTTAAATTAGAACTGTCAAATTTAGTTGAATTAATATTTCCATACTTTAGACGACACGTAAAAATATGTTGACTAAAAAAAGGTGAAGCGCAAGGCGTAAACAAGTTTGACATCTCTAACTTATTTCATAGCTATAGCCGTCCTTTTCTTGCACTGCCTGTTAGTAAAAGATAGCGATTCTCTAATTTCAAAGTGAGAGTGAACAGGCTTCTTCTGGGTAAGCTCACTCCATCGTCGACTTTGTCTCTGTCACCTCTGACCTAGACTAGAGTCAAGAGCAAACCCATCACAAATAAAAAAAAAATTAAAAAAAAATTTAGTTTAGTTATTGCACAAGAGAATCGACACTATTGACTGTACCTAAGGTAAGCTTCGAAATAGGACGTATTGTAAATTAATCTGTCAGTATACTCCAACCAAGAACACTCAAAGAAAATGCGATTTTAATTTTGCTGTTTACTTTACATCAGGAGGGATAGACAGCAATATCCTTCCTGCTTCTATTATTAAACAGCCGGTTTATTCTGGAAAATTTTTACCGCGAAAACTTAGGTGAAGTAAGCTAAAATTGAGCTGTCATTCCACCATGTGCCAGGGATTATTGAGATAGGAAAACTATGGAGATGGCATAATAATATTCTGCTATAGGAAGAACAGTCATACAAATATCTATCATATCGACACACACATGTCAAAAAGCGTTTTGTTTCTTTTTAACTAATCAATAGCTGTATATGAAAAGAGAGACATCTAAATGTTGGCCAAGGATTGGCAACAGTTTTGTGTGACGTCAAAATCTTGTCTATGCCTGACCGGTCGCCATGTTGAGTACCGAGTTTTGTGGTAGGTAGATGATTGGTAGATGTGCTGTCAAACGGTTGGTTGCTTGTTCTCTCTCTTGCACTCGCAGTAACAAACCCTACGGAAGACAGGCATGTTGAGTGCCCGATTTTTGTAGGTATGCATGCTAATTTTGTAGATATGGCAAGTCCATAGGTTTATAAGTCAGTGCCAGGGATTAACACTATTGACAGCTCACTTCACCTAAGTTCTCACGGTGAGATTTTTATAAACTTTTTAAAGACAGTGAATGATTAGGGATTTCTTTCTTTTTCGTGTGGTTAGTGACTAACTCGGTGTCGAGGTTTTATGCCGCTCATGGGTTTCTGACTTGTCATCACATGCCGTCGAGAAATATCTCTCAGGCATGCCTGTTTCCTTACCATGTTTTTCTACACCGTTTTTTAAGCAAGTGATAATTATACAATACCCACATGAATCTGAACAGTCAGAAGTGCGTGCCTTGGGTTCGAACTCAAGACCTATGACTTGACAGTCCGACGGTCACACCACTAGGATATAATATCACTTTTGTGATTGACTAACGACAACTGAGGAATAAGAGTCCGGCCGTCGAGAGAATGCGTTCTTGACACCTGTCAGTTTCATTCTAACGAATATGTGTTTTGCGAATTTGAACTTTAGCTAACATAAAAACTTTTACCTTGCCTAGATGTAACAATACATATGGTATGAGAACATACACCTACATACTACCAAAAATAATAAATGAACTTCCTGCGGACATACAAAGTGAATACCTCTGTTACCCTAAGAAAGCAAAAAGCTTATTAAAAAACATTTTCTGCAAATTACAAACTATGAGTATATACTTTAGTTTGATATACTTACTACCATTTTTAATTGTGCTATTATTATATTATATAATAAGTAATATATAAGTAGTATAATAAGTAAGACTATTTTGATTTTTTGTAAGTAAACTTAAAAACACATTGTTTCTAGTATAAGAATAAGAATAAGAATAAGAAATTTTTATTTGTTTAGAATGTAGGTATTACAATAAGATGTTAACAATGTTCAAGAGTCCTTATACATTCTGCCTTTCGGCATACAAACATTTATGGATAGACGACATCGGGGTACATACATAAAACATTATAGCTCACCAGTGCATGTTCCTTTACACTATTACAAAGCATCATTCAAAAAATCGGATATAGAATAGTAACATTTTTGCAACAATAACTCGGTAAGACGTTTTTTGAATATTCTAAATGGTTGATCTTTAATAACTTTAGGTAACTTATTGTACACCTTTGGTGCCATACACATGACGCTTTTCTTTAAAAGTGTGGTTTTATAGCTACCTGTGTGTAACAGATTTTGATACTGAGATCTCATACAATTTGTCCTCTTTCGTATCTCACATAACGATGGAAACAGATGCTGGTTAGTTTTTACAAAAATGGCTATTTCTAGGATGTACAGACATGGGAAGGTTAGTAATTTATGTAATTTGAAATTAGGAACACAGCTGTCTGTAACCTGTAAGTTAAAGATTGACCTAACGCATCGTTTTTGGGCTTTGAAAATGTTTTCTCTTTCACTACTATTACCCCAGAATATGATGCCAAACCTCAACGTTGATATTACGAGGCCATGGTAAGCGAGAAGGACTGTATTGATATTGGCTTTTTTAGATAGGTTGTATAACATGTAGGCGTAAGTACTTAGCTTTTTACAAATATATTCAGCTTGAGGTTTCCACGTTAATTGATCGTCAATTAATATCCCTAAAAATTTTGCTACCTTAACATTTTGGATCTTATGACCATCATAATTGACGTTTAAGTCTTCGGGGTTATTTCGTTGGTAAAACTGCATGATATTAGTTTTTTGAATATTTATTTTTAAATTATTGTAATTAAGCCAATTCACTATAGATCTAAGAGTGTTGTTAATATCATTTTCATAGTTTTCTTTACTTGTGCATTTAACTATTGCTGTACTGTCGTCAGCAAACAATATGATATAGCGTAGCATAGTAGCATATTAGATATATATTTTCCGAACTCACTAGCCATATATAAGCCATCAAAGGCTTCTGTGGTTTTTTAACATACAATGATTTAACTCTGCGATATACATTTTAAACATTAATAAAAAAAAATCCTTAAGTTACTAGAAATCGTCCAACTGTCAGGTATCAGGAAAGCATTCTTTTGACAGCCAGACTGTAGACTGTGATTATATCCCTTATCGGTCTGTAGTCCTCTCAGCGTCATGCTTTTGTCTTAACTTAGGCATACTTGCTAGACACATATACATACATATACAACTATATACAAAATAAAACCTTTCTTAATAACATAGCAACAAAACTCCCCCATCCATCACACACCAACACAATTCATCTTCCTAGCAACTATAACGATAACGTTTATGAATTATCCCAAACTAGGAATATTAAGCAAGATACGTTATTATGCTTAGATGTTATTAGTATGCACCAACAGACAACATATTAATATTGGATATCTTAAACCAGTGGCTATTGGTCTTGATATTAGAGCGAAGGTATTTTGTACTGATAGATATTATTGATTATAGGGTTTATGGTTTTCATTAGGTTTACGTTTTGAGTGGGTCTCGAATGCAATCAAATGATGATCAAACAAATGCGTGCACTGACTGGACAGGTCCTCTCAATCTGTGTGGTTCTTTCCTCAAAAGACCATTTCAGACACCAATCTATATGGTCTTCATATGAACTGACCAAGATTATATCTGGACTTTAAAATAGACTGTGACTTTTGAGTTTGTTTCGGCCTTTCTTCTCAGAGTAGTCAGATAGGAAACGCCGACCTCATCTAGTTTTTACAAAAACATGATTGACGTGTTGTACAAGCCTACTTACAGAAATAAAATCATTTATCATTTGATCCTAAGGTAAAAATCAATATGCCTAAGCCTTTTCCCAATTATTGTGGTCGGCTTCCAGTCTAACCGAATGCAGCTGAATACCAATAATTTACATGGAGCTACTGCCAATCTGACCTCCACAACCAAGTTACCCCTTGGACTGGTTGTCAGACTTTTGGACTTCTGACTACCGGTAACGACTGTCATTGATCACGAATGATAGCCGGGACCAACAGCTTAACGTGCTTTGACATGCACGGAGGAGTCTCGATATTTAATGGATGACGACCCATCCACGAGCCAACCGCGGCAAGCGTAGCTTAACCTTCGATCAACCCGTGCGGCCGATAAAATTGAGTCCCTGCAGTACCTAAGGTAATAAGGCATCTATAACGCCACATGAGAACTACGCATCATACTGACGTCACGCAAAATCCTTCCCGACATCAAACGTCGGTCAGTAGCCCACCAGACACAACACCCGTCTGGTCGGAGGGTCTTCCCTGTTGTAAGGAGGATGAGTGAATTTACACCCTGTTCCTCATACCTCTGTAAATTAATAGGTAGGTTTCGTCCAAAACTAATTTTGTCCAAAACTAAGTTTGAGTCCAAAACTAGTCGGACCTTTGCGAAACATACGTATAAAACCGTAAGTTATACTTATGCTTATATACGTACTTACGAAGTCTTACGTCGACGTCCGTACGTCCGACTGAAAAACGGAACCCTTATAAGATCACTCGTGTGTCTGTCTGTCCGTCTGTCTGTCACATTCGATTTGCTCCGAATCGACTGAACCGATTAAGTTGAAACACATAGACATTCTGTGACCCAAACATGGACGTGTAACGTACATAAATAAATTTTGAATAATGGTAGTCACTTTAGGGGGGCTTGTTGTAAGGGTCTTAAGTATATATATTTTTTTTATATAATTTTAAAGTAAATAGTTTTAAACTTATTTAAGATAAAACGTTTTACAAAAGAAAAAAAAAACACTACAGAGTGAAAAATAAATTTAATTTCGGAAGTTGGTGTCTTTGGATCTGTATTTTAGTTTTTTGGCATCGACTTCGGAAATTAAAGTTATTTTTCACTCTGTAGTGTCTATGGCAGTCGGTTTTTTTTTTGTAAAAAAGTTTTTATTTTTCACTTATTAGTGGGTCAGTTTGTAATTTATCTAAGTTACAATAACCTAATGTGCTCATCACCGTTTACAAAATATTGCTTTGTCCGATGCAGGGACGTTAATTGTTGAGGAGTTCTCCTGGTAAGTACCAGTAGAACTGGAACTGATAGTGAATTCACCATATGCATTATAACGAGCATAAATTGCTTAGCAACTATTATCTAATCGAATCGCAACTCGTGAAATAGTTAGGTATAATTTAGTAGTTCCGATGTAGTTCTATTATCTAATCGAATCGCAACTCGTGAAATAGTTAGGTATAATTAAGTAGTTCCGATGGCCATTTGCGGTCTTTATAATCAGTTCCACTTCACCAAATGGTGCTTTACTATAAAAAATACCCAAATCGCTATAGGTGTACCTATAAAATTTGAGGGTTCCTCTCGATTTCCATGGGATTCCCTCATCAAATTCTGACTTGGTGGCAATGGGAGAGCATACCTTTTCAATAAAAAAAAAGAATTTTGCAAATCCGTTTATTTATGACGGAATTACGCCCGAACATACATAACAAAAAAATATAAACATCCGAATTGAGAACCTCCTCCTTTTACAAGTCAGTTAAAAATAGATGATTTGGGCGTGGCTATATCGTCGGGGATAGTCCGAACACGCGAATCTTTTAATTTCAAATTAAGTAAAGTGCGCGAGTCTGGTCTACATGTTGGTTTACAGGGGACAGTGTTAAGCGTAATTTTATATTTCAAAGGCTTTTGATCTCATTTTTACACGGAGAGTATTCATGTGTTCTGTGTATTGATAACAGTAGAAATCTAGGCTACATTTTGTCAGATACGCTGAATTATCCAATGCTAGTTGCGCGCACTTTTCACGACGATGGGGGAGTATGGGCGACTTCCCTAGCAATGTATAAATAAACATTGTACCTAGGAATACGTATAGCTAAATAGCTGAAGTTTAGTATTTCATATAAAAACGTTTCAGGAGCTGTTCATATCGTTACAATCCTGAAAATAAAATCGTAGAAACTCCTACATTAATAGGTATACAAACATGTAAAAGAAAAAGATTTTGCTATGAAATTTAGATAGGCGTTTGTTTACAGTGCAACTAATTGGTTAAAAATAGAGATTTGGTTAGGAAATTCATCATACGCATATATATATTTATCATCATCATCTGCCTAGCCTTTTCTCTACTATGTTGGGTTCGGCTTCCAGTCTAACTCAAAATTCCCATATAAAAAGCACTTTCAGTTTTCCCGAATTTCCCAATTTTCCCGGCTACTTTTCATACATTTTCTTTCATACAAACCATGTACTGACAATTAGGAACACAACAAAAAAAAAATAGCCAAATAGGTGCAACCGTTCTGAAGTAATGCGCGTACATGCATTCGACAATTGATTTTTATTTATAGAGATAGAAGCTTTAGCAGACAACGTGTTCAGGCGGAGCAGGCAGCTCCATAAACCGTCACTCTTTGAATTATTTCACCTGAGTTTGGACCGTCCTCTGTTACAATGTGGTATTTATTCATGAAAGCTGCAGCTATTTTAAAATCTTCCATCAGCAGGTGGGGTAAAGCTATATTGAAAAATCGTTGCCAAAATAAATTAAAATCACGTCTACCACCCACCTGCATAACGTTACTTTCCTGGTTTTATTTGCTTGCTCAGTTGACAACTGATTTTGACCAGGGTCCAATTCAACTTTATGAATCTGAAAGCCAAATCTTTTTAATAGTAACCATCGAGGTATCATCTACAGTTAGCTGAAATCAATCTACAACCTATAAGTATGATAAATTTGCTGGTTGTTTACGGCAGTTCTTAAAATCTAATATTATGAACTCAATGCCTATGGATCCCATCGTGCTAAGATAGTGAGTAGAAGACCAGGCAAAGAAGAGGTGATAAATGTACCTCCGCAGTCTTTGCGTGGCTAGAACACAGTTTATGCATCTCATGATGAATCGATAGGCAAGGCTAGTCCGTACAGAGTAGTGGAAGGTTAGTAGGTAGATGAGCAAACACACTAAAGCCGATAAACGAGCAAGGGTCAAAAGTAAATATCCAAATTACTGTGAAAGCATAACAAATGAACGAACGGCTGCAGAGCGATCAAACGACGTTTGAGTTGACAGGTTGACAGTTGACTGACTGACCTTTGTTTTTTTTTTTTTTATGGAGTTGGGTTTGAACTTGGAATGTAACAGAATCGGTTAAGTAATAGAAAATACAATTGTTCTTGTCGATCATTATTCAGTCAACATTCCTTGAGATAAAATAGTTACTTATATTGTGATGGTCGCCTGGCTGTTCACAAAGGTGTGCTGGTACTCGTACCTACCTACGCTTAAATATGAAAGTGAATGTTGGCACAAGAAGCATGAGAGTAGAATAAATGCTGTGGAAATGCGTTCCTTGGGAAGCATGTGTGGTGTGACTATGAATGATAGGTAGGCTGAGGAATAATGTGATAAGGCAAGGTGCGGTTTCAAAGATATAGAAACAAAAATTGATAAAAGTATACTTAAATGGTTTGGTCATGTTGAGAAGATGAAGAAAAGACGACTAGCCAAAGTTATTTACAATCCAAATGTAAGTGGAAACGCCGGGACGCGCTAGGAATACATATAGTGACCTTTTTGATAAGGTCAGGTGCCTAGTACTCGCAACCAGCTTGCGTGTATGACCAGATGTATGAACGTAAACGAGGCAAATGAAGTATGTAAGGATAGTAGCAGGTGGCCCCATGGGAAGAAGGCGTGAGCTTATGTATGTTATATTGTAATGGATAATGGATCATGTTAACACAATACATGTTCCGAGGCTTTTAGTAATTTTCTTTTAATCAAGTCTAATTGAGATGAATCGATTGTCACTTTTAAGTGCCGGCTCTATTTAAGTGCCGATTGTTTCCAGATTTGCCATGTTCCCCTTGTCAAACAAAAAACATGAAAATACTTTTAATGTTACCTATAATTAACAATACCTTATAATTAATCAATGAATATTTCATTGTTACGAACTAGTAAGAAATATCTATACGTGCCAAGGGCAGTGGTTTAGCCATGTCCTTTAATGTCCTCCCCCCCATCCCCCATACCAAAACTACTAAGCCAAAAATGTTGAAAAAATACAGAAATAAAAAAGTAATAAAAAAAAACTAAAAAACCCGGCTGCGGTAACACTGAAAAGCTAAAAACAAGCCCATTTTATATTAAATAAAAGTTGGAAGCAGGCGGGACCCATTTGAGTTTGAAAATATAAAAACGGAGTGGGTCCCGCCTGTTTCCAAATTTGTATTTAATATATACATAAAATGGGCTTGTTTTTAGCTTTTCAGTTTTACCGCAGCCGGGTTTTTAGTTTTTTTAATTACTTTTTTTTTATTTCCAGCTTTTTAGTTTACAGATGTGAAAGATTTCGCAGATGATTTAGTTCTTGCAAGGATAATGGTGGTAAAAAAATAATGGTGAGGGTTATTTAAAAGCTTTTTTTACGATTTGTCACTATGAATTACTTTTAACCATATAAGTTGTATACATTTTTGTAATTACCTTTTTAAACCCTTCATTTTGATATCCCACTCGATGGTATTAGAAGAAAACAAAATTTCGAACTCCACAATATGGCACCCCAAATCCGTCATTGCACTTTCTTTTTGATTTTAAAGTAACCAGTGACACTCGCGCTACCAAAACAAATCTAAAGACGTATATTTTTTCCAAATTTGTTAATTCATCTAGGAGTTACAAGGGAACAAAGAAACGGACATACATACATACATACAGGTCAAACACATAACCCTCCTTTTGGGCTTCGCCGCAGTCGGGTAAATAGTTGGTTAATTATAGATTACGGAAAATCCTCTAAGAAGTCTGGTCTTAAATTAACTTGGTAAGTCGTATGCTCAAATTGTATGCACAATATTGAGAATATTTTGCATACATACTTACCTTTGCAGTTGGAATGTATCAGAGAACATGTTTTTCAACTACAATGTTAAGTTTGTCCTTCAGTCCGGAATTTGAAATTTAGATATAGGCGGTTTCGCTTGAAAAGCCACGGGCAGCCAGCACAGCTTTGAGACGGAACCCTCAGGGTGCGAGTCATACTCGCAGTTGTCTGGTAATTATGTTTTATGGGACTCAAATTAAATAAAGTAAAACCAATAGGAAATATGCAAGTAATTCAAAACTTCTTTATTATATAAATATGATTCGACTAGCCAAAAAACAAATTGCTACATTTAAATTTTATTTAATGCACTTGTTATTGAATGTTGCGTTTTTTTTTTTTTTTTTTTTGTTAAAACGGAACGCAGACTCGAAACGCGTCGTCTGCCAATGCCGGAAGTGACGTCAAAATCTGTGTGAATAAACGAAAGTAAGTAATAAAGCACAAAAAGTAATTTAATTTATGTGATAACGGAAGTTAGAAGTGCAAAAAGAATTGTTGGGGTTTAATGTTGAGCAACAAGCAGTTGAATAAATTTATTTTTTTATAATTTTCATGGTTTTCTTGTGTTTGGATATTGTAGGGGTTTTGGGTTTAGGTGGTGGGTGTGTACTTTTTTGCACTTAATCAATAAAAGAGTCTTTACAACACACAAATAAAATATTTTACTCTACCAGAGTAACCAAGACATGCTTATACCAGTTGAAGATCTATTCATGTCTGGCTTCTAATCTATATCTCGCGAGTGCGGTAACACGAGATTTGATATCTTCCCTGGGAATAGGGGAAACACCGTTGAAGAAAATATATGAGTTACAGCAATACAGCCGTTACAGTATACACAATATGTAATATGTTTTGAAAACCAATAAGATGTATTGTATGACGCTACAGAAAACTAATAAGATATATTACATACGCTATATTATATAGGATACAGGTTGCGGTTATATTTTTCTGAACAAAATGCTACTTGCTGCTGTTTACTGATATTAGGAAAATAATAACAATCATTTAGTTATTCTGCAAATGCAGAGCAAACACTTTTTCAAGTATACGAAACGAGTATCGATCCGTACGTGTTTTCCTCGCTTGCTACAACTTTAAGGCGAGGATAGTTGTTTTTGATTTTAAATAAGCCTACACAGAAATTTCCTACAGAAATATATATATATATATATATATATATATATATATATATATATATATATATATCTATATATATATGAAATTTTGATAATTATAAATACGCTGCAAAAAAAATTATGAGGTTGTTTTGAACTTTAAATTCGCTACTACTAAACTACAAGTGATTTTCATGGCTTGTCGACGATAATATTGGTAAACCACTTATCTTACAACTGCGTATTTTTAATTTAAAAATAATAATTTATTTTGACAAAACGCCACTTTTACTACATGTCATAGAAATATTCGCTAGCGGGTCCGTGCGCGGGCGACGGGACTCAGGTCTTCGAAGACTATACTTACCTTAAGGGCCAGTTTCACCACCTACGATTAAGTTCCTATTAACTTACTTGGCAGATAATTTCATACAAATTCTGATCGATATTTAAATTTATTCGGTAAGTAGTGGCTATTCGGACATCGTGAAATAGGCCCTAAGACTATTAAATTCATGTCAAATTCATTCCTATTAATGTTTTCTTTAACCATAATTTCATTGTGTTGAAGATCGTTCAGTTATAATAAAATTATTTTAGAATCGATTTTTCCGTCGTGAGATAAGTTTTACATGAGGCGTAAAATAATAAGACAGTATGACAGCCTTTGAGTAGGCAATATTATGTCAATCCGCCATATTTATTCTCTAGATAATGGGTATCAGACGATTGAAAAATCGTCTTTTACACTGTTTGTCCACTGCACCGGGAACGGGACGCCAACGAGAAAACAGATGACGGCGCCATAGTAAACGTCCTGTCGCTACTTTGGCGCCGTCATCTGTTTTCTCGTTGACGTTCCGTTTCCGGATTTACTATAATACTAATAATAATATCCTGGGACATTTTCACACACGGTCATCTGGTCCCAAACTAAGCCGAGCTTATACTATGGCGCCGTTATCCGTTTTCTCGTTAACGTCCCATTCTCGGATTTACTATGGCGCCGTTATCCGTTTTCTCGTTGACGTCCCGTTCCCGGATTTACTATGGCGCCGTTATCCGTTTTCTCGTTGACGTCCCGTTCTCGGATTTACTATGGCGCCGTTATCCGTTTTCTCGTTGACGTCCCGTTCCCGGATTTACTATGGCGCCGTTATCCGTTTTCTCGTTGACGTCCCGTTCTCGGATTTACTATGGCGCCGTTATCAGTTTCCTCGTTGTCGTCCCGTTCCCGGATTTACTATGGCGCCGTTATCCGTTTTCTCGTTGACGTCGCGTTCTCGGATTTACTATGGCGCCGTTATCCATTTTCTCGTTGACTTCCTGTTCCCGGATTTACTATGGCGCCGTTATCCGTTTTCTCGTTGACGTGCCGTTCCCGGATTTACTATGGCGCCGTTATCCGTTTTCTCGTTGAGGTCCCGTTCCCGGATTTACTATGGCGCCGTTATCCGATTTCTCGTTGACGTGCCGTTCCCAGTGCGGTGGACAAACATTCCTAGTCAAATAGCACACAGTAAGGAAACTAATCTACCATAATGATAGGTCTTGATATTACAAGCCTTAAATTAAAGGCCACCGTCCATGTGATCTATATCGAATCTGCAGTGTAATTAGATAGATAGCTCGCTGATGACACCTCAATGATCGTACGTTATGTATGTAATTACAATTATGCACATAGGTAGGTACCTATGTGTATTGAGGGATTGATGTCCTACGTGTAAAGGATAATTAATAACTAGAAGATGTAGATACAGTACTAAATGAAGCTATCATTGGAAGATCAGATGTAAATATTTATTCATTTATCCAGCGTCACTTCAAATATTGCACATTGCCTTAATTTTTGGAGCAAGCTCGAGAAGTCGCTGACTACATAATCTTCGCGGTCATATTTAAATATTACTCGGTTTTTCGGCTATGCTAGAAGTTGGATTAGCGTGATGTTTTATTTGTGCTCAATCAAGGAAAATAATCTCGCGCTTTGAAAACGTCTATTGAGTTACTGAAATACCAATGCAAATTAATGACGTGGTGTATTTAAAAATAATCGCACTATGACCTGCAGTCTACTGTAGGACAAAGGTCACTTCTCACAGGTCGCAAAGGTCCAAAGATCATGCGTTCAACACGCAAGTAGCGAGCGAATTTCAGACTATCATAAATCTAGGTTTCCTTACAAAGTTTCCATTAGTTAGTATCCTTCATCACGGGACTCATAGTAACACAAATTAGTCGCCTACATTCTCCCGAAATACCCTCTGTGTCATGTCAGAACTTCACAAAGTAACATATGGATGCTAATGACGTATTTGCATGTACATGCCGCGGCCCCACGGTGGCACGACTTTGAAGTACTAAGGGGAATAACCCATGGTCGTGTGCTTGTTATGTCCCTGATTACTATATTCAATTTTACAGTGAAGAATAATTAAACGAAGAATATTTCTATTTTGAATCTTACCGCACGAAACTCTTTAGATGGGTATGACATAAGATCATAATTGTATTCTCCGAAGGGTTAGGTAAAGGTGTAACTTTACCATATTTCGCTAGTTATTTTTAAGTTCCGTGTAAGAGGGTGTGACCCGATTGCATGAACCTGGCACAAATCCAGACTCTGTGATATTCCAGATGGAAAAAGCCAATAACACTTTGCCCTACTTGGAAGTCAAACCCTTGTTGTGCTCAGCAATAGCGCTTACAACCACCAGAGTATGATTTTATTAAAAAGCCGTAATTCATCATTCTCCTGCCCTTGTCCCAATTTATTTGGGGTCGGCGCAACATGTCTTTTTCTTCCATACTTCTCTATTAGTCGTCACCTCGGTAGTCACTCCCTTTCTGGCCATATCATCTTTCACACAGTCTATCCATCGTTTCTTTGGCCTTCCCTTACTCGTATAGCCCTCCACGTTCATACGCAATACTTTCCTGACGACATTTTCCTCATTCCTCCGCATCACATGCCCATACCATGACAACAATTTCCACGCAACTTTTCAGTCACTTTTCAGTCATTAAAAAGCCGTAATTCTCATCAAAAAACTACTGTTTTTGACATTATGACAAACATTGAATATACATTTTTAGCTACTGCTAAAAATGTATATTCAATGTTGCTACATTTCTAAGCATCAAACACATTATTTAAGAATTATAATATTTCTAAATTCTCACATCTGTTAGGTACCTTAATACACCAAAAAAGCAAAAAAAAAAATTAAACTTAAAACAATTTAAGAATTAAAGGCAAACGTTCAAACAGCGAACACAGGAGAGCAGAACTTCAGAAAACAGTTACATTAGAAAATTAATTAATGGGCTTCACTGGAATTTTAAATGCAGATTCTTTTAAAACGTAAAGCGCAAATTGTTCCCGAGGGACTTTAGAATAATCTGAGTTTTACACGAAGAACTCATTATATATTTCAATCTTACAGTTAGTCTACCATTTTTTACACTCTTTAAAAGTAGACGTATTGTGTAAATGAAGTGTTAATTACACTTATATAATTAAAGGCCCTTGCAAAAAAACACTCTCAATCTGGTTGAAAAAATTGAACTATGACGCCACGGAGCAGCTGCTCATTGTTCCTTCGTAATATCCAATTATTTGGGGTTCTTGACTGTAACAAACACTCTACACACTCATATTCACACCATGATTCTACCTCTCCTTACACTTCACCTGGACACAACTATGATACTATATATATTTTTAATTTTTGTTTATTTATTTATTTATTTATTTTACCATTTATGTACACACAGAAAAATACATAATAAAGTACATAATTATGATTAGGAGTACAAAGGTACTGCTTATTTCTTAAGAAATATCTTCCAGCAGACCTGCGAAAGGAGAAATGAAATAGAAATGTAGACAATAGTGTGTGATAACAAGAGAAAATATGAATATGCGAAGACTTAAACTAAAATATTAAATATACCTACACGTATAACATAAACTTAAATAAATACATAAAGCTAAAATATATAAACGTACATATACTATACTTATATAAATACTCACAGTTGAGAGGAAAAGTAATGCTCTTTTACTCTATATTTGAAAAGAGACACAGTTTCAGTTGTTATTATTATTATGTTTTTTTCTTGGTTAATTAATTAAAACATGTATGTTTTTTTCCTTCATCAATAAGTAATATGTCTAGAGTTTAAAAGACAATGTTCAAAATGGCCCTGTGCAATGAAGAGTTTGAGAATATACGATAATTAATCGCCTATTTTATTATATAAGTTGCAAATACTTCTGTATCACGGACTAGCTGTATTCCAAAATGTATTTTTAATAGAATTTAATACGACTAATAACATTACATCGCCATCTTCACCTATGTCGTGTCAAAAGTGAAATAGGGATGTCCGATCAATTATAATCGATCGATTGAATTATTAATCGATCGATTGTGTTTTTTTTTCTAAAGTGTAGTTTTAAAAACCTAATAAAATACTTTATGAATGCAGTCATACTCCAATTTAAATAGGTAGTAAGAATAATATTATACAATAATCAAAACTTCTTTATTTCTATACAATCATTCAAACTAATTCATTATTTACGACAATTAATACAAAAATAACGCTCCTTTTGCGGTTCATTAAACGAAAAAAATACTTATTTTTACTAAACACATCACAATTACCTAATGTTTTATTTAAAAAACAATATTGCAAACTAGATACAGATGTTATTATATATTATTATTACCAGTATAGAAGAGTGTTGTTATATATAAAATAAACCATTGTCATACATACTTGTAATGTTTATATGACAAAGTAGATGTAACAGACTGTAATAATTTAAGACCACAGTAAATCATAATCGAAAAATCGATTAATGGTGTCGTATTACATCCCTAGTTTTGCCGGTGAACGTGTCATTGTTACCAATGGCACAAAGGCCAAAAAGCCATGCCATAAAATTATTAAAAAAAAAAGTCATTGTTACCACAATTGAGAGTTACAGTTTCTGCGCTGTGCTTTTTCCTGTGTTCTTTTCTTGTGTTCGGTGTTTTGGTGACTTTCGGGACTTTTTTACGACTTGGCTATTTTAACGGACTTGGATTGGTTTAAAAAACGATTGACCTGGCTGTGATTTTCGGAACTGTGTACCTGTGTGTGAATTAAATTCTGAAACCGTATGGTTATTACGGGGGAAAATTCACAGCCGTCATATAAGTACTAAAGTGTATTTTGTATATATTTTAATTGACTCATCACAAATAGGTCGACAGGCAATAGTCGAATATTGCTGTAATTGTATCGTTGGGCGCAGAACTATCGGTTGCTGCGCCCATGTTATGACCATTATTTGGTACCTAAGTTATGCGAGGTATCAAAATAATGTCAACCCCCCTGCACAGTTTTTAGACACTATTTTAGTCCGTAATTTAGACGAAGAACAATAAACGTGAAATTAAAATCTGTGTTTTATTTCTTATTCAAATATAAATATTGTAGGACTAGGTTTTAAAAAATCACTTATTACCATCTAATTGGTAAAGCTGGTATCCTATGCACACCGTTCAGGCATAGGGACGCTGTTTCTACTCATCTCATTCCAAAACGAATGCTACGAATTCAGTTACCTACCTATGTTGATTAGTTTAATGTATATTAATTTTGCACTTGCATCCATTTTTTAGAAAAATAACTGCATAGGTACCTAATTATCTAGGTAGGTATTATGATATTACTTTTCAGTTTCTTAAAAATTACTCAGAGCTATGAAAAATCATGGTAGGTACCTACATTTAATATTCGTTGTTATGGTTAGATTATAACCTCAAAATCTGATACTTTTTTTGAAATATATCTTTTCTGCAGCTAGTCCGCTATAAAAACAAGATCTTCTAGGAGTCTCCAAATGATAGAGAATACAATACATAATTATCCGATGCTCTTGGCTCCAGGGCCAACAATGTATGGACGCAGAGCAATGTCCTTTGGCCATTGTTATTTTAGTAAGTTTAAATTCGGGGTGACAGCCTGGTGATCTGTCACACAGGGTCAGAGCCAGGGTCTAGTATGGTGATCCTAGTATGACCAGTCTCTCACAAAGTTTTTTAGGTTTTATTGTTTTGACAAAAATGCATAAAATATGAGATTTTATGCATTTTTGTCAAAACTATTTCTTCTTTCTACGTATATGTTATCACTTTGTGAAACTTTGTGAAGAGAGAAAAATAAAGATTATTATTATTATTATTACTTATGTAGCACAAACGCGTATTCTGTTAGTAATTGTTACGTCTGAAATAAAGATATTCTATTTTTATTTTATTCCGTGAAGAGACTGGTGACAGGCTAGAGTGGAGTATGTTTTTTTTTTTTTTTTTTTTTAACAAAAGCTTGTTAAGTGTCAGGTTAATGATTTCTAGTAATAACTGTAGGTTTAGAAACAATAGAAATATATGAGTTTATTTTAACCAAGAAGAAAGAAGGCCTTGCCTTTTACTACACTATTATACTATTGCCTATACTATTACTATTTACATTCACCGTGTTACTAGAATGATTCGCAGCAAACGCCATCAATTTTGTACATATATTATGTAAATCACACGGCACAGTAACAACCCTAAGAAATTCAATCATAAAACCTCTCGTTTTTTTCCGTTTTCTCGAATAGGTACGACGAGCTTCACAAGAAATCTTAGTTTGTGTCCTCAATCCGTTTGAACATAAAGTAATTTTGCACGAGCTTTCCCATTTCCGCTTAGATTATAGAAAAATTTCATCGGTATGAAGTTCTTGAACTCGCCACTCGATTTCCCGATTTATCAGCGAATCGAAAACAAACCGTGAGCATCGTTAGCTTTGTGATTATGGCATGATGATGACGGAAATGAGTATTTTATTTTTAGTTCCTAGAAATTGATGATAAAATAGGGTCTCTTACGATTATAAATTTGAACCGGTCAGTAAAGACTTTTGCCCACTGAGAGAAATATCCATGTGAATTTTATTTGCAAAATCTGACAACTGCGAAATGATTACGTAACGCACGCCCATACGGATTTTCATTCAGTATGCGGATTATAATCCCTTAGTAAAAAAAACTCACCTAGTGAGGTTTCACAGTGCAGGCTTTACATAAACCACTAGATTTGTAGATCTATCTGGACATAACCTAACCTAACATACACGACACCACATGATATATAAAGGGTGTTTTTTTAGAGGGGAGAACTTTAAATTGAAATAAAACACAGAAAAATGTTTTTAATATCCATGATATTGGCTTTATTTGATAGATAATTTTATGCCATTAATGTTTGAATATGATTTCAGGCACGTGGCCGCCGCGGCTGACGTTACATATCACCAGATAAAATAAAATAATGTCTTCAAATCGCGCGAACGAGGTGGCTAGATTTTGTAAAATTAGTCGTTTGTCAAATGGTTCCTTTAGTAAATTAAGCAAGTAAATTAGTTAAGTTTTCTGTAAACTAGGCGTTGGTGTGTATGAAAAAGAAATGCTATGTGAAAGATGATGTGGCTAGAAAGGGAGTGACTACCGAGATGACGACTAATAGAAAAGTGTGGAAGATAAAGACATGTTGCGCTGACCGCAAATAAATTAGGACAAGGGCAGGAGAATGATGTTGATATCATGAGCGCGAAATAACAACCTTCGTTACAACTCTTACCCCATCTCTTTCGCATTTCAGCTAACAAACAAGAAACATATTAATTTCATGTTGTAAGCAAAACTCCAGATGTAAGTGCAGATATCAAAGGCGAAGTAACAGCGAAGTACAGCCCACACACGCCGCGTCGCCCTGTCTGTTTAAACTAAATACACGCCTGCGTGAAGCAAATTTCATGCATAAAATTATTGAAGCCGCCTGCGCCAGACCTACTACCTGTCGAACTTGGACTACCTTAACTTAGGAGAGGACGCGATTTTTTTTTAGTATAACGTGCAATTGTGCATCCCTATTGTCGCGTGTTCGCGGCAGCACCAACAGTATTCTCAGTGTGTTCACAAATCGGTAGGATTCCCCGATACTGTATGTACGGAGCTGGATGCAGCTCCAAGCTGAATTTTAATTTTAATTGTATGTTTATCTGAGACCTACTAAGAGTAAAAATTGTTACTAACACTACGGACTCTGTCTGAAAATAAAAGTATTCTATTCTATTCTATTAGGGGAGGTTGGAGTAAAAAAGGTGAAAGTAAATGCATCTGTGTTGGATTCAGTGAGGTAGGTATATGAAAGACATGGGAAAGAATTTTCTCAGGTGTAGAAAAGCTTCCCCTGCTAAAGTTAGTTTGAATAGCAACTTGTAGTTAAAGCCAGTAAGAGTCTTTCAAACCAAAAAGCTCACTCTAGATCGGAAGACATCGATGAGTATTTCTACAAAAATTAGCTATGGCAATGAACTCTCAAAGGGGAAATTGCCAAAGTATATACACCTTCAAGACGATTGATATTTCATTTTATTAGTCAACAGACGTAGGTATGTCCTTAGTCACCTTTTACATTCTCGAATGCAGGAAGTGCCGCCGATTCAAGGTCTGTGCGTCAAAAAAGCGCGGAAGACCTGGCCTAACTTGGATGTCCATCGTCAGAAACTACTTGAAGATAGTTCAAGTTGTTTTGACGACCCAGAATAGACACGTCTGACCAAGAATGACGAGGAGAGCCCGAATGAAATAGGATAAGGCTAGGCAGAGAGAGACAGGAGAAAGTTGCCATTCAAAGATTTTGGCACATTCATTATTACGTATACAGTATTTAAAATATATGGCGCCGCGTTGATTAAAATTGTATCCTCAGTCCTCAGTTCCTCTCACCTGCAAGTATATGAGTACTTGCAGGTATGGAAAAAATACATAGGACAATCATGTGGATTATTATATCATTTAGAAACGGGGTCAATAAACTATCACTTCACAAGACAAAGGTTGTGCCGAACTCTGTAAACAGTCATTGTCTCTGCTCTGCTCGGTGTCAAATATTATACGAAGCGTTATCACGTTATTATTCCGAATGCATCTGGACTAAAATTACTCTATGACCCTGACGTAGAGGTACCAACAACAGGTATGTAAAGCTCCTGACTTGAACTAGGTACATTATAAAGTCAAGACCTCCCCCGCGACCTGCGCGCAGCCATTCAACTGTTCGGCAGCACTTGTTAATATTGATATGAAACTCAAATTAATATGTATGTGGGGGACGCGATACAATCGGGTGCCACTGTGTGTACTAGTTTCAATAATTCTACTAGCTGCAAACGACAGACGTGGAACGAATGTAATGTTGATTCTGTATTTTATTGGCTTTCATTCTATTAATGTTTACTGTTGAAGTACTGAATCTGAATTCTCCAAAAACCGCTCAAATAACTGCCTTTTCGGATTGATTGTGGGATCAACCCACGTTAACTGAGTAATGAGAAAAGAAAACACGAAGAAGTAGAACTGTTGTTCTTTGAGGGAATTCACAAAGAATACTTTGCAGTTACATAATTATTATAAAAATAATAAGTTAGGATAAGAGTTAAAAAAAAAAAACACTATTGCAGTAGGTTACCCTGCGTGATCAGTCAATCAATCTGCCTAGCCTTTTCTCAGCAATGTTGGGGTCTGCTTCCAGTCTTACCAGGTGCAGCTACCAGTATTTTACATGGGGTGACTGCCTATCTGCCCTCCACAACCCAGTTACTAGGTAATACGATATCCCTTGGTAAGACTGGTTGTCAGACTTTCGGGCTTCTGACGCCCCGTAACGACTGTCAAAGAGACCAACGTGCTTTCCGAGGCACGACGAAGTCTCGGTGTGTAAAGATGGTCACCCATCTCCGGAGCAACCCTGGCAAGCGTAGCTTAACCTGACAGATTGACCCGTGCTACTGTTATTCAATAAAGTAAATAAAGAGTTGAGTTGAGAGTTATTAAATAAAGTAAATAAATAGAAAATAAACAAAAATCTGTTCTGTGAAGCAGTGTCTTATTATCCTATGTATTGGCAATACACCATGCTGAGATACTATCTGGCTGTATATCAATGTTCTGCTGTCTAAGGACCCTCCGCTAGTAGAAATTGTTTCAAGAGAAATCGCACGATCATCTTACTAAGTTAGATGACTAGGCAATTTCATTCCTGCTCAGTATAAGTAATCAAGATAGTTACCTAATTAAAACTGTTTTGAAGTATATACGTATAAAGCCATTACTCGACACGCCATCAAACAGAAATTGTTTACCTTTCAGTAATACACATTTTTCTCCTATCATTAAAAGGGGGTCCTGCGTTCCATTTTAAACCTTAAAAGGGTAACACAAAGTCCCCCAAACACATTAGTCTTGTCATTTCCCACTGTCTGATCACTTATTACATGTATCAACTAACTTAAACTCCGAAAGTTGATTTCCATTCCTTCAAAATTCTGTCACTCCTCAATATCCGGGAATGAATCGAATCCGCTGTCGAATATATGGCGCATAACTGAACTGTGCAGACGGGCTTTTATTTCGTAGCATGTTCTTTACTATGGTTCGTAGTTTTATAGCTCCTTCCAAATATTTAGTTTAATTTTGACAAAAGCACGCCCATGAAGTTTTTGTTGACAGGCAACTATAGACGAAAAAATACAAATCAGCAGAACCAAGACCGAATATATGTTCTGCGATTTCGGCGGTCTCTCCAGTGCTGAAGCCATAGCGCTTGATGGCGCGCTTCTCCCGGTCTGCTCCGAATTCCGGTATCTTGGTTCACTTGTGCAAAGCGATGGCGAAGTAGACCGGACTGTTAAGCACAGAATTAACACTGGCGAAATGGCTGAACTGAAATGGCGGCAGGTCACGGGAACAATCTGCGACTCCCGCATTCTCCTTAAACTCAAGGGGAAGATTTATAAAACAATGGTTAGACCTGCTGTCTTGTATGGATCAGAATGTTGGGCCATAAAAAGAATGAATAAAAGGCTATTGTATGCAGCCGAGATGATAATACTAAGAGGGATGTATGTGGTATTACGCGAATGGATAGAATAAGAAATGAGTATGTAAGCGGAAGTCTGAAAGTGACACCGGTGACTGAAAAGTTGTGTGGAAATCGGTTGTCATGGTATGGGCATGTAATGCGGAGGAATATCGACAGGAAAGTGTTGAGTATGAATATGGAGGGCTATACGAGTAAGGGAAGACCTAAGAAATGATGGATAGACTGTGTGAAAGATGATATGGCCAGAAAGGGAGTGATTACCGAGATGACGACTAATAGAGAAGTACGGAAGAAAAAGACATGTTGCGCCGACCCCAAATAAATTGGAACAAGGGCAGGAGAATGATGACATCATGGACGCTATTAAAGTTTCTTATTTATTGGAAGGCAACTATAGATGAAAAAATGCAATACTTCATGGACGCTACAGTAAAATAAATGGTTGGAAAGATTATTATAACATAATTGCGCATTCCGGATATTTGAAAACTTGAATCGAAAACTCGAACTTCGTGTTGATTTCAACCTAGCATATTTTTAAATAATTTTGAATATTGTAACAGCAAAAATGGTAATATCGGCAGATCCAAAAAATCAAAATCAGAAGTCATTTATTCAAACTAGGCTGAGAGTCAGCTCTTTTTGAACGTCAAAATTATAATATGAGACATTCCACCAACAAATGCCCGCTCTCCAACACTTCCTAGTGCTTCAGCTGGGACGAATAAGTAGCAAAACAATTTCCCAAGCAGCACAGCTGTCTGTTGAGTAAGAAAAACTTGATTCTATACAATAGATAATTTTCTAGACCTTGACGAAGATTTCGATGTACAGGGTGTAAGTCTAAACAGTGGTAACCTTTTAAGAGGTCATTGTACTCTTTATTATGAACTACTTTTACTGTGGGACCAAACCTGAAATCGCGAAAAAAAATCAGCTGCTCAGTACATTTATGTTCGCATAATTCGCCTAGCTAGATCGATTTTTCGCCCCCGTAAACCCCTATATTGCAACTTTCATTGAAATCGTTAGAGCCGTTTTCGAGAACGTGATTACAAATATTTAAACATATGGGTAGGGTGACTGGTAACTAGTGACCGATACTTAAATACATAATTATACTCATGATAACAAACAACTTTAACTATGGGAAAAAAATCAGCTGTCCCATACATTCATGTTCGCATAACTCGTCAAAATATAGATAGCAGCTGATTTTCTTTTCGCGATTTCAGCTTTGGTCTCATAGTAAAAGTTGTTCGTTATCATGAGTACAATCATGTGTTTAAGTATTGGTCACTAATTACCAGTCACCCTTTAAACAGGATGAAAATCAATATCAAGGTTTAATAGGTAGGTAACATAAGAAAAAAAAAAGTAATTTGTTAAAATGAGCTCTTTTCTTTAGTTGCCGTATTTCATTACTTCCCAGAATTCGGTCCTTATTAGCGGCACATCGAATGGTGTTATAAAACAATGCTTTTTTTTTCAAAATCAACGGGTGCGATTCCTGGCTAGAAATATTGATTTTTCAAAAATCCAATGATTCTGTTTTATTTTTTAATCAAAATCAAGCCCGAGACTCCTCTTTTCGCTATTCCTCGTAGTTTCGAATTTGGCCATCCACGCGCTCTTGAAAAATTCACCTGTATATACAAATATGAATCCATTCTCCTGCCCAAATATTGCTCAGTTCTATTTACACGTGAAACTATCAATGAATAACTTCAAATTTTGCGCAACTAGTTTCGTAATACAAATCCGGCTTTATTAAAATATATATGTTACTTAAAATATATAATAAAATAAAATATATATAGGTACTTGATAGAAATCAACATTAATGAGATTTCAGCCCACGCCTCCTGCTTCAGGTATAACATAATCTAATCTCCATTTAATCCAAAGAAAGTTCCAACATCACATATATATATTCAACATTCATGAGAAAATTCAATTGCATCAAGCAGAAATTCATTTAGTTCGTAATTCGGACAAACAACGTATAGTTCCAGCTTGATTAATATCAGGTCAAATGTCATTAGATTGCAGGTAGCAAATGACCTAAATACGTTGATTCCATCTTACGTTAGCAGATTACATCTTGTATTTACTCCTATGTGTAGATATTGATGATTAATTATCATTGGAATATTAACGTAAACCTAATATAACCTATACCCCAAATCTCTAATTCAGATAATTTATGTAAACAAAGGGATAACATATCAAAAAAATAATTTCTTAATAATTCACAAAAAATGGCGGAAAAAGAGGTTACATTTTCTTTTAAGTAGGTACTAATTTTAGAAATAATAAATATAAAATTATCGTACCGTAATACCGACCAACTATTCTTTTCGTTTAAGTAATCGTTGATAGAATAGTATGCCTTTGAACAAAGGTTAGATTTTACTTTAGCTTTAAACGCATTGTAGGGCAAATCATGCAAAGAAGAGGGTAGCTTGTTATAAAAGGATATATCTATATCTTTCTGTTTTATTGCAATATGTTATGGGACCAGAACCTATAATATATCGCAGTATTACTATCTGGAATAATGAAAGATGAGGCCTCTGGAAGCATTCATACGTATTCATACATAGATCCTTTCTTAATTGCCATGTAAAGGTTGTCTTTATGAGATCGCGTTGTGCGATAAGACCACCAATTGTACACTAAAGTCCAGCCGTACGTCGAGAGAATGATTTCCTTTGAAACTGACAGGTGTCAAAAATGCAGTCTCTCCATATTCTCTCGACACAGCCGGACCTGTAGTTTTAAATATGTTTGTCCGTTTTGTTTTCAGTGTTTAATACATAAATAAATAATAAAAAAGTACTTTCCCATACGAATACCTTTTTATAAGTTACGCGACCACTGGCTCGGAATCGGAGCGTAAGGACGGTATGGAGCGTCCGGATTTACAAAATGCAAATAGGGTGCGTCCACTGCATTCCGATTTTGCATCGGCAAAGTGGCAGGCAATGTTTCCACTTTTAGGGACTTCTCTCTTTTTTAGGGTAAAATGACCAATATTATGCATAGCTTAGGGCTATTTTATTTGAATTAGTTTATTATATATTAGCTTTAGACAGAGAGAAGTGGAAAGAGAGTAGGGAGGCCTTTGCCCTGCAATGGGAAATCACAGGCTTTGAATAAAATATAATATTTTACCTATCGCGGGCAAAACCTAGATGAGGCTGGCACAGGAGAGTGGGGATTGGCACAAGAAAAGAGAGGCCTATATTCAGCACTGGGGGAAGTCGGGCTGTGGATGATGATGATAATGGGGTTATTTTATTTAGACAGGGATTTATATGTACAGACGCCAGCTGCACGTCAAGCTACCCAAAACTGTCAAATTTTCCCAATAAACCTTGAACCTAATGCTTTAGCGATAAAGTTAAAAATCGATTAAACTAATTTGACAGATTGATGATAGATGTTCTAGCGTCTGTACCTAGAGTTGTCTGCATTGCGCCAGGTCGCGGAAGAGTAGCGATAAAATATTTTCAAGTGTTCTATTAGTTATCGTGGTTGGTGCCAGTTGGCGTGGTTGGTTAAGTTACCACCTATCACGCCGTAGGTCGTGGGTTTGATTCCCATCCAGGACAAACATTTGTGTGCATGAACATGTCTATTTGTCCTGAGTCTGGGTGTAATTATCTATATAAGTATGTCTTTACAAAAAAAAAATTAGTATATGTAGTATATTATCAGTTATCTAGTTTCCATAGTACAAGCTCTGCTTAGTTTGGGACCAGATGACCGTGTGTGAAAATGTCCCAGGATATTCGTCTGAAAGTAATTATAATATAAAATGTTTTTGTTTGTTATCAGCTTTGTTAAGTTTTGTTATTGACTCTTACGTTTTAAAGATTAGTAGTTATTATAATACATAATGGCTGATTTCTTGAATTGAAGTAGTATTTATTTTACTCTTAAGTTGGAGCCTCCTGCATACCCATATTTACAAAACAACTAGGTAGTAATCTTTAAAGCATAACACGCGCACGGCAATGGATCAATTGCCATCTATTTCTATTGTAGTAATATTGTCAATCGCTTCAATTGCACTTGGTAGACGATCAACTTGCGCATCAACGTGCATCAATTACATAAAAATTGATTATTGCAATTGATCGTGGACCCTAAAACCGTATACCTGGTAAAACTGGGCGCGTCCACTGCGGATGACGTCATCGGCAGAAATACCGGTCTCTACCGCAGATTTGTCGATCCAGTGCACGCAGTAACATAGAAATCAATACAAAATAACATATCCGTACGGTGCGGATGCTCCGATTCCGACCCGGTGGACAACAACAAACATGTACAGACGCCAGCAGGTCAAGCTACCCGAAACTGTCAAATTTTCTCAATCAACCTTAAACCTAATGCTTTAGCGATAAAGTTGAAAATCTATTAAAGAAATTTGACAGATTGTAGTAGCTTGATGTGCTGGCGTCTGTACATAAAAATATTTTTTTATATCCTACCATATTTCAGAAAACTAAAATCTAGCTTGCTCGACTACAATTCCTAATTTCATCATACCCTTGACTTCCAAAACCACCTTCCTTAAAACAAACAAAAAACTTCAAACTAACTCCCAATCGCACGTCTGTAAGCACCCGTGGCATTCCGTCACTCATTCGTCACGAAGTCGCGCCAACATCGATCGTTCATGACAACCCAATCAGAAGCTTAACCGATAGGAAAAACACGAGGGTTCCCGACATGTTGCCTAATCTAATACTAGGGCACCATCAGCTAGAGATGTTAGCAAGGTAAATATTAGGGGAGTGGCTGCAGCCAATATCGCAGTTAATGTGGTTGACGGATCCCTAATTTGGCGGAACATAGCTATACAGAGTAACTGCCTCTGGTCCCGGACCTCACTGTGTTTATCTGGTTTTATAGGGTTCTGATACAGGGGTGCCAACAGGACGCTATTAACATTCGTTGTATATTTTGTACGTTCGTCCGTGTATCAGGAAGCTATCTCAGCGAAGGCAACTGGCAGCCACTTGAAAACATGGGCATAAACCTTGGTAAGAACGTCTTCGGTTAGTAATTAAAACTAACAACAGTCTTCAAAACCTCGACAACTTCATCGATAACCATCTAGTGAGATTGGTCAAACGTGACCATAAAAACTATAAAAAATCTTTATGTTATAAGGGCCGGTTTTTTGATCCGTAGTTGTAACTAATGGTTGAACTTTGGCTAAACGTGAAAGGCTAAACATGAATGAGTTAACATAAATGTATTCATGTTAACTCATTCATCTTCAAAAATAGTAACAAATGGCATTTTGGCAAACACATATAACTAAAATTCAACCTTTGGTTACTATTTTTAATCATTGATTGAGTTAAATACGGATCAAAAAACCGTCCCTAAGAAGTATTTCCTAGCAATTTATTGATTTAAAGATAGTCGATTTTATTGATGATTGTGTTATTCTCTGCTTACTGAATAGGATTATTTTGTAACTAGGTGTTGCCCGCAGCTTTGCTTGCGTAGATGTCAATACTTCCCTATTTAAATCGGATGTTTCATTTTTTGCGCTGAACCCTAATTATTTTTCTAAAATAAAAGTAGCCTAAGTTACTTCTTATAACATCAGCTATCTGCCAGTGAAAATCCCGTCAAAATAGGTTTAGCCGATTCGGAGATTAGCCGGAACAAACAGACAGACAGACAAAAATTCTAAAAGTTATTCCTTTGTTATAAGTACCGTATAATCTTTCATACGCATTTAGTAAACAGCTGTTATTTTGACATTACAAATAGACACTTCAATTTTATTTATTTGTATGTATGTAAGTATAGATTAGTAAAAAGCTGTTATTTTGACATTACAAATAATAATAATAATATAATAATAATAATTTTATTGAGACTAATAATAAGTTTGTTACAAAGAAATATTCATAAATTATTAGTAGGCTATTTTAAAACAATACATAATGGGAGCATCTGCAGCCGAACTAGGTGTAAACCTGTATCTCGGCAAACAGCGCCAATTCTCTGAGATATTAAGATACAATAAAAAAAATTAAGCCAACATGTGCAATTTTGTTTCAAAAACCTAATGACAATAGACACTTCCATTTTATTTATTTGTATGTATGTAAGTACAGATTGGTAAAAAGCTGTTATGTTGACATTACAAACAGACACTTCAATTTTATTTATTTGTATGTATGTAAGTATAGATTAGTAAAAAGCTGTTATTTTGACATTACAAACAGTCACTTCAATTTTATTTATTTGCATGTATGTAAGTATAGATTAGTAAAAAGCTGTTATTTTGACATTACAAACAGACACTTCAATTTTATTTATTTGTATGTATGTAAGTATAGATTAGTAAAAAGCTGTTATTTTGACATTACAAACAGACACTTCAATTTTATTTATTTGTATGTATGTAAGTATAGATTAGTAAAAAGCTGTTATTTTGACATTACAAACAGACACTTCAATTTTATTTATTTTTATGTATGTAAGTATAGATTAGTAAAAAGCTGTTATTTTGACATTACAAATAGACACTTCAATTTCATTTATTTGTATGTATGTAAGTATAGATTAGTAAAAAGCTGTTATTTTGACATTACAAACAGACACTTCAATTTTATTTATTTTTATGTATGTAAGTATAGATTAGTAAAAAGCTGTTATTTTGACATTACAAATAGACACTTCAATTTTATTTATTTGTATGTATGTAAGTATAGATTAGTAAAAAGCTGTTATTTTGACATTACAAACAGACACTTCAATTTTATTTATTTTTATGTATGTAAGTATAGATTAGTAAAAAGCTGTTATTTTGACATTACAAATAGACACTTCAATTTTATTTATTTGTATGTATGTAAGTATAGATTAGTAAAAAGCTGTTATTTTGACATTACAAACAGACACTTCAATTTTATTTATTTTTATGTATGTAAGTATAGATTAGTAAAAAGCTGTTATTTTGACATTACAAATAGACACTTCAATTTTATTTATTTGTATGTATGTAAGTATAGATTAGTAAAAAGCTGTTATTTTGACATTACAAACAGACACTTCAATTTTATTTATTTTTATGTATGTAAGTATAGATTAGTAAAAAGCTGTTATTTTGACATTACAAATAGACACTTCAATTTTATTTATTTGTATGTATGTAAGTATAGATTAGTAAAAAGCTGTTATTTTGACATTACAAACAGACACTTCAATTTTATTTATTTGTAGGTATAGATAAAACGATCGTCTGTACAAAATTCTATTTGCTCCTTTAAGGGTTCTATTACAATTTCTGTGGAAGCCCTTTGTTGTGGAATATCAAAAACCGTACCTAGTTTGAATTTTACTTGTTGAAAAGCCAAAAGTTCGAATTCATTATAGTTCTCTACCACTACAACACACTCTCTTTTGACACTCTTTTTCTCTTTTTAACCGACAACAAAAAAGAAGGAGTTTCTCAGTCGTCGGAATCTTTTCATTTATGTATGTTCCCCGATTACTCGAAGACCGATTCGGAAAATTATTTTTTTGTATGAAAGGGTAAACTTTCTAGTTGGTCCCATTGTCATCAGGTCAGGATCTGATGATGGGATCCTGGAGAAATCGATGGAACTCTTCAAATATTATAGACACACCTATAGCCATTTGGGTATTTTTTATAGTAGCTCGTGCATTTGCTCTCGAAAAGCACCATTTGGTGAAGTGGAACTGATTAATAAAGATCACAGATGGCTATCGAAACTACTCCATAATAAGTATTTTACGGGTTGCGATTCCTTTAGGTACTTTAATAATGGTAGCTAAGCAATTTATGCTCTTCACAATGCATATGGTGAAGTAGAGCTGACGGTGAATTCGCTATCATTTCCAGTTCTCCTGGTAATTACCAGGAGAACCCGTCAGCAACGTCCCTGCGTCGGGAAAAGCAATATTTTGTAAAAGGTGATGAGCAGTTGACATTAGGTTATTGTATCTTAGATAAATTACAAACCGACCCAGTGGATCGTGCAAAATGAGATCGTTTTCCAAAGAAAAACACAAACGACTTAAAAAAAACACTACAAAGTGAAAAATGCAGTTGAATAACAGTATTTTACATGGCGCGACTGCCTATCTGACCTCCAGATAATATAATAATATACTATACTCGAGACTGTCAAAGATCCACGAATGACAGCTGGGACCAACGGCTTAACGTGCTTTCCAAGACACGGAATATTAAAGGCAGTTATAGCAATATTATAATGTTAAACTAAAATATCGGGAAGAGTCATCGAGTTTGAACGAAGTTCCTTTTGCCACTTGATTTCACCATGCTAATACGCGGTGGCAGCGCGGACACGCCTCGTATACACAGCGCAGAGGTGCAGCGGCGGTGGGGCGCGGTGGCGGCATCGTGTACACGAGCAGTTATAATGCACACATTTCGAAATTAACTATGCTTAATTGTATCGACGGAAAAGATATTAAAAAAATAAAAAAATTGTCTATACCTGTTCAAATAGTACGTTGCATTGTGCCAGGCTTTTCTTTAACAGTTGATAAGAAATGTTGTGATTGATTTATATACCTAGGTACGTGATATTTTTACTTTTCGAAAGCTAATACGATGTAAAATAATTTAAAGTAATTTAACGTTCAGTAGTAGGGATGAATTTATCTCAAAAACAAGTTACAAACAACATTACAATTGAAAACCATGTTCTCCCATACATTCTAACTGCAAATGTAAGTTTTTACGCATAATATTGAGAGATTTACCACGTTATTTTAAGACCACACCTATAGGTTTTCCTGTAACCTATAGAACTATTTTGTTCGTATTGGGGCCAGGCTGGCTTCACACCCTCCGGGTAGTAAACAGTTCTGGTCCCTGTCTAAAGCGGCTAAAACGAATTTGTGTCGTCCCACTTTATCACCAATGATGAAACCTGATGGGTCGCTGGCTCACTCTGCAAGTGAGAAAGCAAATTTATTTGCATCTCTCTTTGCAAACAATTCACGTCTGGTCGCTGGCTCCAAGCAACCACCTACTACACCTCATTGTGACTCCTCGATTCTGGAGATTGCAGTTCACATTAAAGAGGTCCGAAGAGTATTGTGCAGTCTAGACGTCAACAAGGCCAGCGGGCCTGACGGCATTCCGGCGAGAGTATTGAAACAGTGTGCGTCTAAACTGTCTCCTGTGTTGACGCGTTTGTTCCGCCTCTCTCCTGAAAAGAGAATGGTGCCGAAATCCTGGAAGCTTGCAAATATACAACCAGTGCCCAAAAAGGGCGACCGTGCTGCTGATCCTGCCCATTACCGATCGCTATTACCTCCATTCTGTGCAAGGTTATGGAAAGAGTACTGAACAATAATTTGCTGACCTACCTTGAAGACAATGATCTCCTCAGTGACCGTCAATATGGCTTACGCCGAAGACGGTCACATGGCGATTTTCTTGTGTATGTCACGCACTGCTGTGGTGACGCCATCGAGAAACATGGCGAAGCACTAGCTATATCGCTTGACATCTTGAAGGCCTATGACAGGGTCTGGCACGTTGCTCTGCTCAGCAAGCCTCCTGCTTATGGCATCCTAGCTGATTTTTGTAGCTATCAGAATTTCTTAGTGAACGGTTGATCAGAGTAGTCGGTGACGGCTGCTCCTCTGACCTTATGGCTATTGATTCCGGCCGGAGTTCCGCAGAGGTCTGTTCATACTGCAACTCTTTTCCTGCTGCACATTAATGACCTGCTTCAGCCTGGTATTGTTGGGTACGCAAATGACAGCACAGTTTCAGAGAGATACATATCCAGCGCGAAAACCAGCGGGGCCGAAGTTCGTTCCTTGAGAGAGGCCATGGTAGGGCGGACCGATTTGACCTTAAGCCTTGTCCCAGTGGGGTGATGATAATCTGGTCTCTTTTAACGCCACCAAAACACAGGCGTATCTTTTTACCGCTAAAAGGAGTCGTTTAGCCCAAACTCCTACTTTTCGGGGTACATCTGTTCCTGTAACTGATCGGCTTGAGCTCCTAGGCATGGAGTTGACATCTGATCTGAACTTGGCCCCACCATCGAGTACAAAGCCCAGCCCAGGCATCCTAAATAAAGTGAAGCGATACTTTACGCCTGGACAGCTTTTAACCCTTTACAAAGCGCAGGTCCGATCCTGCATGGAGTATTGCAGCCACCTTTGGAAGGGGTCAGCTAAGTACCAACTGGCCGCGCTTGACTCGGTGGAACGCAGAGCTAAGAGGCTCATTGACGACGTAAAACTGGTGAATGCCAAGCTTCACACCTTGGCTCATCGCCGCAAGTTACCTGTTTGTCGGTCTTCTACATATTGTACTTAGGTGAGTGTGTCCAAGAACTCCACGACCTCATTCCACCGCGCCCTTCTACCAAGGGACATCTAGATGCACTGCTAGTTGCTATTCCACCAATTCGCACTTCCAAGTGTCTTTTATAATGCGCACAGCAAAAGAGTGGAACTCACTACCTGCGCCTGTGTTTTCGAGCGCATACAATCCTAATCTCTTCAAAGTGAGATTCAACATGCTTCTTTTGGGTAAGCTCACACCATCGTCAACTTTGTCTCTGTTCCTCTGACCTATACTAGAGTCAAGAGCAAACCCATCTCATTAAAAAATTCCTGGTTTTTTTTTCAAAATTTTAGATTTTAGAGTTTCGCAGATAGGAGAATGTTCAATTTTCGTCTATTGGAAATCGAAAGAGCGCTGTTTGCACATTCTCAAACATTTTTTTAGGCCGCATAGTTTTCGACTTGTGATGAAAAATGTAAATAAAAATACCACTCCCACCCCCTCATCTCAGAAGTTTGCATAGAGAAAAATATGAAATTATTCTGTTTGATAGAAGTTTATGTAAAGATTACAGAAAACATAAAAACATGTCTGTAAATAGCACACTTTTTTATATATGACTAGCAGCACCCCGCGGTTTCACCCGCGTAAGTCTCGAATCCGTAAGAGTATCGGGATTAAAAGTAGCCTATGTGTTAATACAGGTTATAAACTATCTGTGTGCCAAATTTCGTAACTATCCGTTCAGTACTTTTTGCGTGAAAGAGTAACAAACATCCATCCATCCTCACAAACTTCCGCATTTATAATATTAGTAGGGAGTAGGATATTAGGATAGGAAGTAGGATGGTACGGAACCCTCGGTGTGCGAGTCCGAATCGCTCTAGACCGGTTTTTTTTCGTAAATAACTTTAAAACAATTAATTTTAAAATTATAAAAAAAAATATATATATTTGAGACCCTCACAAATTAAATAAAATTTGGAGCAGTTCAATCCCAAGCCTTTTTGTCCTCAATATAATCTCTAACGGTATAAAAAGCTTTCTGACACAACTTGCGTTTAATGAATGATTTGAATTTATTAAGGCTCAGATCTTGAACGTGGCTTGGAAGTTTATTATAAAAGCGTACCTATACATTGACACCTGAATGAGCCACCTATTTTCTTGAGCCTTGTTGGAGGTACAACAAATTTGTGTTTGTTCCTAGTATTATTTATATTGTGGATATCACTGTATTTTTTAAACAATTTAATGTTTTTATGGGCATATAAAAGATTTTCAAAAATGTACTGAGAAGGCAAAATCATTATATTAATCTCCTTAAATTTCTCTCTGAGAGATTGTCTCGGACTTAATTTATAAATGGAAATGCATGCTAACCGCTTCCAAATCAAGGAAAATAAAATTAAAACATTTACAATTGCTTCTGCCCAAATATAGCAACTGCAATGAAAGAAAACAACACACGAACATGGAGCAGTGATTTCAAAGCGTGTAGAACGAACCCCATAATTCCAATTTTAGAATCAAACGGAGCACACAAAAGGATGAAATTGCTGGCCTGTCACGTCTTTAACCATATCGTTGTATTGCCAAACTTAGCCGATACACACAGCCATCGAAAATGAAACCTTAGGTAAAATAAGTTAAGGTTATGTTGTGTGCAAATGTAGTGTTGCTCTGGTATTTACTGAAGCGCCTTGTTTTCGACTTGTAAATTGATTGAAACGCCCGGCAACTGATAATTGCTAATAGTTTTCTTGTTAGCGCTAAAGTGGGAAGTTGGCAGACTACTTGATTTCTTTCAAAAGTTCCATTTCCTGTTGTACGCCAAGTAGTGTCTGATTGGGACTCGCTTGGAATGTATATCGTTGATTGGATCGTTTTGTTTGTTTGTGGAACTTTTTCAATATTCGTATTGTATTTTGAAACTGATTTTTTAACAGGAAGTTGAAGATGTATCGATAGGAAGGTACACAATTCTTATGGAGCATGTTCTGAGAGTTTTATCAGTGACTATTATCATTGCGTTATGATGAAGCATCTCGTTCATTAAAACTTACACTTGATTCTTTTATACATCACTAGTTTGTGCATTTCAATCACAGCTGCTTCGTTGGTCGCAAGCGCAAATGCTGGGCGTGCGGTCCTAGATTCAATTTCCGTGTCGGACAGAGTGTTTTTGGGTTTTCCATGAAGAATTTCTCAGTAGCAGCCAGCAGTTTGGAAGTTGGTGGGGTGAAACCCCCGTGCCTCAGATACCACGTTAAGCCGTTGGTCTTGCGCCTGATTTCTCACCTAAAGGGTAAAGGAACAGAGACTGCACCTGTGTTTGCGCACACTCTTGTACATTATACATAATTATCTCATGCGTAGGTACTTGGCTATCATCCGTTGAGATTGGCTGCCGTGGTCGAAATTCGGTAGGAAGGATTTAGGATTATTTTACAATCACAGACCATTTGAATTAAAACATCACATAATTTATTACACTAGCAATCTGCACAATGGGTTTAACGATTAAGGCGTTTTCTGGCAGACCACCTCTATAATTATATGGACTAACTGTAAAACGTGACCTACCCTTCGTATATAAATCATAGAGCAATCCTTTCATCTCGACAATTCTAGACTGAGGCGTACAATGAAAAGATTGGTAGCCAATTTAAACTTTCATAGACGTCCACGCTACGTCCATCAGTACAAAAAATACAGCCAGAGAAAAATTCTAAAAGGGGCCGAAATTAACTCTCAGTTCGTTCACCATAACGAGACAGAAAAAGAAAAAGGAGAAGGCTCATAATGATCTCGACAGAAGCCACAGACATAGACGTAACGCGTGGTGCATGTGTCAAAATTGGCTTTTGTAGCTACATAAAGCATATTATTACTTTTCTTTCATTAAAATACTGGTATCCAGCTGCATCCGGTTAGACTGGAAGCCGACACCAACATAACTGGGAAAAGACTAGACAGATTGAGCATCCCAATTTTAACTATGCGTGTAAAAAATTACTGATAAAGACTTTCATTGTCGATGTAAAATATTAATAGTTCATTGACATGACGATGAATTAAATTAAATAAATAAAAAAACCAAAAATATTTTTAATTCCGCATGCACATTCGAACCTCATATCCCCAATACTCAAAGCAATGCACGGAGAGATTCTCAATCAACGAAAATAATTTAGTACAAGTACGTAAGTAGAACGATATGGAATGTTATTGGAACTCCAGTGAAAGATACTGAGTTGCGCACACAGATTGCAGAACCGAGTGCTACTGTATCTTGCATCATAAATCGGACGACATGCAACAGCACATATGGTCTCAATGAGAAAAGTTGAGATTGAATAAAGTGAACATACATTCTTGATCCAATATCTGGTTGAAGTATTATTGCTTAATACTGTTTTAGTTTTATGTGTTGACTCTGTCACTGTTTTGTTTATTCAAAGTTTAATTTAATTACTCAACTGGTAAAGACTAGGCAGATAGATTGTTACCTCTTTCTTTGATCTGATGATTTCTGATGATCTTTATTTCATCACTTGCCCACGACTTCTTCTGCGGTCCAGCATGAATAGTAGTCCATGTCCTTTTCCAGGTCATGGTCTACCCATGTGCCAAATTTCATCCAAATCCGTTCAGCCGTTTTAGCGTAACAAACCCACTTTCGCATATATAATATTACTAGTTTTTGCTAGCGGCTTCACCCGCGTGGATGTTGGAAATTATCCCACGGAACCTTCTACCGAGATGAAAAGTATCCTATGTCTTAATCCAGGTTATAAACTATCTGTATACCAAATTTCATCCAAATCTGTTCAGCCGTTTTTGCGTGATTGAGTAACAAACATCCAAACATACAAACTTTCACATTTATAATATTAGTAGGATATTTTATAGTTAGGATGGTTAGGAGGACGAAAAACCGGTCTATCGACACTCTAGACTTGCAAAATGAACTACGGTACGTATGTGGTACTTTAATTTTTTTAAGAGCCCTAACACACTACTAAAGTTTCTATAATAAGAACGTTATTGTATTTTCCTCGTGAACAGTACTTTTTTTCGGGGTGAAAGGTATCCTATATCCGTTTCTGTACACCTGACAACGTATATGCAAAATTTCAGGATGATCAGTTCAGTGGTTTAGGCATGAAAAGGTTACAAACAAATAAACAAACAAACTTACGTTCGCATTTAGAGTATTAGTTAGGATTATTTAACCTGCATTAAAACATTTTTTTTTAATATAATTTTCATCTCAACTGCATAGTGATATTGATGGATCGTCGATTATATTCCCGGTATTGAAACATGTATGGCCTACACAAAGAACCTTTAGGTATGTGTGATTTAGTATTTTAAACAGAACTAATGCAACATTTTCCTTAAAAGAAAACATGTTTTGTTTATGATCTTCAGAGCAATGTGGACCGATTTTGAAGATTTTTTTTTTTTTGAAAGTGTGGAAATCGAATCAGTAGAAATCGAGGTGGTCCCATGTCGTCAAGTCAGAAATTGATGAGCGAATCTTATGGAAATCGAGGAAAACCCTCAAATTTTATAGGCACACCTATAGCAGTGTGGGTATTTTTTATAGTACCTCGTGCATTTGCTCTCGGAAAGCAACATTTGGTGAAGTGGAACTGATGATGAAAACCACAGATGACCACCGGAACAAATATGGTTGCTAGGGAATTTATGCTCGTCACCGTGCATATGGTGAACTGTTGCTGTTGGTGACTTCACCATCATATCCAGTTCTCCTGGTTCTTAATGGGAAAACTCGTACCTGCATCGGAATGAGCAATATTTTTTTTAAAGGTGATGAGCAGTTTGCGTATACAATCGACTCCAAAAAAAAAATACACTATGCAAAGTGAAAAATAAGTTTAATTTCGGAAATCGGTGGCAAGATCCTAAAATACAGATCCAAAGACACCGACTTCCTAATTTAAAGTTATTTTTCAGTTTGTAGTGTTTTTGTTTTTTTGTAAAAAGTTTTTAAAAGAAGAACAGAATGAACCTTCTGCCCCTTTGTGTTTCCCCATAGCAATGGCGTCTCCATTATTGCTAGTTTAATTTCTGTCCACCATTTTTAGCCATTCATCTCCGCGAAGCGAGACTGCTAAAGTTACAGTTGAAATTAATTTTAAATACAGTTTTCTGTCCAAGTTAAAACCAATTTTGAGTGAATGCACTTGTAAATAATGTTCACTGCGCGTTTTGTTTGTGAAGGGGAGGAAGAATACAATGAGCTATTAGTAATTTTATTCAGATTGTGTTGACACATTTTTATGCTTTGTTTTCTAAATACTACATTATACGTATAATTATGTTTAAAATAATTTAAATAATAAAGAAATAAAAATATTTAATTATTATTAATAATTAAAAAAAACCTATAAAATTCAATTACCTTCTCGCAGAAACTCGAAAATGGCTCGACCGATTTGAATATTTCTTTTGTTTTGTTTGCCTCATTACTGGGGTGGTTTATAAAAAAATAAAATTAGTAGTTAGCTAGTAATAAATAATAGTAATTTAAATTAACTCTTAAGAACCTAATATTAAAAAATATATATATGTATATGCGACGTATTGATAACCTCCTCCTTTTTTTCAAGTCTGTCAAAATGATCATAGGCAGGTAGGTTCCTCCAATGAATTAACGGTGTAACTAATTAATTTATTCTGACATTTTCCTCGAGTATTTCGAAGCAAAATTAATTTGAAATTAATGTAAAAATCGACAGGAAAATTCAAGCTTCCAACGATCCGATCCCATGAAAACGACGGCTTGAAATGTACAAAATTACAATTCAATTAACAGAAAATACTTGATATTTCATACACTTGAATGAGAGCCGTCATTATAGAGATTCGCGTTTGCGATTCAAGTAATTAAAATACAATTTTATTACGATCTACGCCTTAATTTTCTTAATTAAAATTGGTATAATTGAATAAATTGAAGCGTCGAAACGAACCGGACGGAATAATGAAGTAATCGCTTCAAAATCGTGATTTCTGTGTCAATTGTAATCATGGAACGTTTTACTTGTAATTGCGTTATCTTAATAAACGTCTGTAATTTTGGTTTGGATTTTATTAAAATTCAGGTCAATATAGAATTTCTAAAGTTCTGTGACAATAACTTTAGAAGATACTTTTGTAACACAGTTACACAAAGGCTTTTCAATTATGAATTAAACCGTTTGAGACGAACCTGAGATAATCAAAACTGACGATGAGAGATCCTGGTGCAAAGAAGTCGATTTGAGCTCTTATTTCACGTGTTAGTCGAGTAGTTTTAAAAAGTCCTGCTATTGACTCGCTTACTTACTCTTTAAGGGCCGGTTTTTTGATCCGTAGTTAAGTCAACCAATGGTTAAACCTAGTAACAAATGGTTGAATTTTGGCTAAATGTGAAAGGCTAAACATGAATGAGTTATAGTACTATTACTATTTTTTTATATGAATGAGCTGACATGAATCTTTGGGAAGTAAATCTCCAGTCATTTTAAATTTAAATAAAGAAAAAGTATTTATTGAGACGCGCACAGGAAGAACACACACACTTAAAAATAAAAACAAAAGTGAAATAAAAATAATAACGGTCCTGTACGAGGTCAAAAGGCTCTTGTCTCAGCATGATGCCGCAACATTTAAAAGTAAATGTCGCAGCGCTGGTATTCTGATAGGGCTCGCTGTGATGTCACAGGTAATTACAAAAATAATTAAATAAAATAAAATAAAAAATAGATTTGTGAAAATCTATATAAATAAAAATCAATTGTCGAATGTATGTACGCGCATCACTTCAGAACGTTTTATTTGGCAAATTATTTTTTTGTTGTGTTTGTAATAGTCAGGACAAGGTTTGTATGAAAGAATATGTTTGAAAAGTTACCGAGAAGATTATAAATTTCGGGAAAACTGAAAGTGCATTTTCTATGGGAATTTAGTATGAATTATTGAAATTTTGACAAGACAACGGTTGCTGGGTCAGCTAGTAACTTATAAAAATAAAATATTTATTAAATTGTTACTCGAAACCGCCGGTCAGCACCCGTCTTAACATCAACAAATAATGTTGTCTATATTTGTCTTTGCCTTTAGTAACTATGAAGGCATCGCTGTGACAAGTGACAACCACAGGCATATCTCTATGTAGTCTGTCACCACAGGTGACAACTATGACAAGTGACGCATGCGCTGGCTAACGCTCCGGCGAAAAATTATTAAATAAATATTGCTACAGCAGCAAACAGCACTGGGGTAGTCAGTTAATGGCTAATTTAGAGGTGATAAACGGGGTATCGTGTTACCCAGTTACTGGGTTGTAGAGGTCAGATAGGCAGTCGCTCCATGTAAATTACTGGTATTCAGCTGCATCCGGTTAGACTGGAAGCCAACCCCAACAAGGTTGGGAAAAGGCTAGGTAGATGATGTAGAGGTGTTACCGATTCTTATATTTTTCCAAAAAGCTTTGATAGCTTGTCCAGTATAGTCATGTGTCGAAGTCCAGGACACGAGTTTTTCTTAGAGTCTTCGAAAAATAATAGTTATTAATAAACTCTAAGGACAATGAATAACTAAAGCGCCCTACACCTTGTGTAAAATGTAACCACATCTTCGGCAACAGTTCCTGACACTCAGTCTGTTCTCAATGTGCAGCCCTAATTACCGCAGATCATCCTCTTAGCGGCATTCTGCTAAATTAATACGCTTTACTCGTGTAACTTTGAAGTACAGACCATAAGATGTAGCGATTTGAGCTCTTGGCTAGAGAAAACACATGTTCCTCCTACTTCAGGTTGTTTTTTTTACCAACACTGTTCGAAAAAGCCAACAAAAAATAAAGCTTTATATAAGACATACCTTAAAGGTACGATTCATAATAATTATCCAATATTTCCTTACTTTCAAGATCAAGTTGTCTAGCATTTCTATAAAAAAAAGTAGTTAGCCACATTGGTATCGAGAACCGTATTACCTAGAAGCCATATTTCTTATACATCATTGCCTGGCGCATTAAGGTTTTTACCGGCGCCAACGACCTTGCGTGTGTGGGCGGAGCTTTGTACTACTCCCCGCACCACCCGAACCTAAACATCGCGCGCGATGCTTCGCTAGGGTGTACACGATTACTGCCGCGCGCGACATAGAGTAATTAATAACAGCCGTCTTATTACAAAAGATTTAAACACATGTTCAACGCGTATTTTATGTTTTTTTATGTATGGAGTTTGACGTTAGACATGCGTTGAACATGTTTTTAAACCTTTTGTAGTAAGACCGCAGATGTTTTTATAAATACCTACATATAAGGAATTAAAAAATTAACTTTACAATCTTTAAGGAGTGGCAACACATAAAACATCTTGTTTAGATATTTCTTTATTAGTCACATCAATCACATTCTGAAATAAAAGTATGTACATTTCTACCAGTTAACAATTATACAACGTGGCGCTGCAATGGCGGCATGAAATCAACACACGTATACGGTTCCACGTTCTCGTTTTATAAGGATATATTTTAATTTCATTAAACGTTATTATTTATTGATTTATTTACAATTTTATAAAATAGCGTCTTATCTGTATAGCACAGAGGTGAAATTAAAAAGCGAACGAAAACAAGGGTAAGGGATTTTGAACACTGTATATGATATTAAATTCATGTTATGTAGGACCTGATATGAAACCCTAGAGGTACAACTAGACGATAGCGAAAGAGCCTACTCCACAAACAAAAATGTAGGTACTATAAGACAAGATCAATTTGTAGGTCTTTTTTTCATTTTGTTAGTGGATATGCTCAAGAACCAAGAATATTAATAGCTAAAAACAATCGGCATCGGCATTTATTTCAATGCCTGCACGTACGAAGTTGCGGGCATTGCTGGTGCATCATAACATTTTTGTTGTTTGTCAAAAAGAAAACCAATATTTAACTTGTTTATTGACAGATTACTCAAAATTCATTAAAATTTCATTGAATTTCGGTCAATGTTTTCTTCTTTTTATTTGAACTTCTTCATCATCGCTTACTCGTATATTACCGAACTCTTGAATTGAAGCATTCGGAAAGTCAGTAGAGTAATAAAAAGTATTTTCTGTATCTTCTTCATTTATTTGAATCTTGCTTTCTTTCTTGCCAGTGTTCAAATGAACAAAAAAGGAAGTACACGGATTTCCGTGTACACGGAAATCCGTGTACTTCCTTTTCGTGGTGTTTGTTTTCTAGTTTTCTACCTCATCATGTTCCTTCGTTTTTTTATCATTTATGAGCAAGTATGTTGAGAGGATCGTGTTGTTTCGCTGTCCCATTTTCTTCCCTGTTTCCATCTTTTCTGTTGCTCCGCCATTGTTAATAGTTTTACTTGCTTTGGTCTTTGTTTTTTTTCCAGTTGTGATTTTTGTTTATGGTTATATTGCCATTTTCATTTAATTTTTTCTTACAGCCTCTTCAAAGTTGAATTGGTAGGCTGAAATAGGGCACTTTACTTCAATTGTCATGTCATTGCAGATTCCGTCAGTGCTAGAGCCTATGTAGGGCAATCGTTCGTCCAGAAACAAACCACACACACGGTTGTATTTTAATCCCTTCCTGTTTTGATAATTGCTCTAAAGCGATTTTTTCGTTGTCAACTCCGTGTTTTATAGTTTTTACATGACTAATACAGTCTTTGTATAAAAGGTATTTAACAAGATTTCCGCAACTGACATTTGGACGTCTTTTGATTAGTTGATTATTGAACAGTATGCCTTTGAACAAAGGTTAGATTTTACTTTAGCTTTAAACGCATTGAAGGGCAAATCTAGCAAAGAAGAGGGTAGCTTGTTATAAAAGGATATACCAAGCCCAACAAATGAGTTATGAACCTTATGAAGCCGGTGAAATCAAGCACTAAATTTGTCCTTATTTCTGGTGTTAAGATTGTGAATATCCCTGTTTTTAGTGTATAAATGTATATTTTGTCTTATATATAAGATGTTGGCGAAGATGAATTGTGATGCCACCGTGAGAATACCAATATGTTTAAAAAAAATCTCTCAAAGAAACTCTGGCACCGAGCTGGTAAATTGTTTGAACAGCTGGTTTCTGAAGAACAAATATATTTTGAATGTCAGCTGCCCCAGTGGCTTTGCCCCAGAGCAGAATACCATATGACATAGTGCTATGAAAAATAACTAAAATAGACTAACCTAGCTGTATCAACGTCAGTGTATTGTCTTACTTTCGTGACAGCGTAGGCGGCTGAACTGAGCCTTCCCGCTAGGCTTGATATATGTGGGCCCCACTGAAGTTTGGCATCTACTGTTATACCCAGAAAAACTGCCGAGTCTACAGTTTAAAGCATCTCTATCTAAAATGATGTTGGGTCCTAGATTTCTAACATTCGGTAAGGCAAACCAATCTGTAACCATTGAGAGTGCAGTGTTTACGTCGTCAAAATCTGGTCTATTCCTGTCTACTTTAAAAATAAGAGAGGTGTCACCTACAAACAGTACAACGTCACAGATACCCTTTAAATAGAATGGTAAGTCACTGATATACACTAAGAACAAGAATGGATCCAGTATTGAACCTTGAGGTACACTTAACTGAACTGGTAGCCCGGAAGATTTCACACCATTTACATCTACACATTGAATTATACAACGTGGCGCTGCAATGGCGGCATGAAATCAACACACGTATACGGTTCCACGTTCTCGTTTTATAAGGATATTTTAATTTCATTAAACGTTAATATTTATTGATTTATTTACATTTTTCTAAAATAGTATCTTGGAGACACCATAGGGCTATACTAATTTTCGTTATTATTTAGTTTGTTTGAAATTTGTTTATTTTTTTCAATTTACGAATTGTTACTGGCCGCTAGCCCTATCCGTGTCTTGAAGGAATGTCGTCATTACCGTCAAAATCTTTTGTATTTAAAATGAATTTGATAGGATGATAAGGGATAGACAAACATCAGATATTCCCCGCACGATTTGATGCAGCCAGCAGAGACCATTGGACAGTACCTACCATTTGTAGGTGGGATTTTGTAGTAGGGATAGGGAATATTTACTTATTCTTTGGTTAATTAAGTACCTACCTATAATACATAACATGAAAATTACCAAAATATGAATTGAAGTAGGTACTAGAAACAACAAAAGAAGGAGACAGAGATTACAAGAGTAAGTTTCCTATTTCAATGTACCTAATTGAAATAGGAAACTTACTCTTGTAATCTCTGTCCCCTTCTTTTGTATAATTTTTTGAGATTTCGTTTTTCTGTCTTTGTTTACTTCCCATCTTGAACACACTATGCTTTAGAAAATGATTGTTATTTTTTTTACTATAATATAATAAAACACACTGAATACACTAATATTAACAAAGTAAAGGATGTATTCACACAAAAAAAAAATATAGTCACGTATAAGGTAGGTAAGATACCAAAAATTAAATGAAACTCTGTCCGTGTGGCTACACTGTTCACAAAAAAAACAATGTTTATCGAAGCGAGGAGGTCGTCACACAACGCGGCACAGGTCCGTCCAGCAACACGTCTCGCCCCGCACTGAGATTTTGGGCGAGAGCGGGGCGCAGCATAAATTTGCCGCTAATGATTTGCTTTGTAAATTAATTTAAAATCAAATAAAAATAATTTAAAAAAAGTAATGACATGAAATCATTTCTTATTATTTTGTAGAGAACTGTGTAAATTTATGAACACTTTTAATGAAAATTGTAGGAGTAATATGGTAAAAACTAGAAAAAATAGACCTGGGTTTACCTTTTTTTTTCTTTAGTTATATAAACTAAAGCAGATTTCTGGACACATGAAATCACTTCTTATGTATTGTAGATTATTATATATTTTTTTCTATCAAAAATATGCTATAGTTACTGTAAAAAATGGACACAAAGTTACTTAGTTTCGCCGTATTTTAGGGAGGACGGGCCTTAATACCAACAAACTATCATCTCTTGAAGCAGCATTATTTTAATATTACTTCAGTGTGAGAACGAGATGGAGCTATAAAGGACGTCTAGCTCCATCACTTTCCCAGACTCAAATAAGATTAAAATAATACTGCTTTAAGAGGTGGTGGTCTAGCTCCTGTCTAACTTAAGTCGACCCATTGACAGGTCCGCACACTTGTTTGTCAAAATAATAACATACACTCTTCATGTACCATCGGTAAAATGGACGCCTACCTTAAAGTTGCTTTTTAGTGTTCCGAACCCAAAGGGTCCAAATAGAGCCCTATTGCTGTCACTCACGTGTCCGGCCATCCGTCGTCTGTCACACAGGTTTTACAGCCAAATGGTTAGAGCTACAACCTATCAAATGTTCACAGTATAGCTATCTTGTTGACCCAAGACCATACAAATTGTCAAAAAGATTTCCAATTTAAAAAAAAATAAGCTAAAGCTAAGCTGCGAAAAAAATATTTTGACCTACCTCATCAAATGGGGTATCGGTGTTTAGAGCTCGTTGAGTAGATAATTTTTTTTTTTTTTTTTGTTTAAAAAAATTTTGGAAAACAAAGGAATGAGAAGCCACCAGTCAGCATTTTTTTTACAAAATTTTGTTCCGAAGAATTTTTTACTTCCCATTGACCTTATGGACTTGAAATTTGGTGATAATGTTTATTATTACGTATTTTTTACTAACAAATATTGATAAATCTGATTTTTCCTTTGAAATTCCCTCATTTTTCCTATTAAGTACGACCAACTTGATTTTGTGGTTATTCTACATTTGGAACGGAACCCTAAATATGCGAAGGCCGACACGCACTTGGCCGGTTTTTTCATTGAAAAACTCTGTCGCTATGGTCCTTTGTTTTACTTTGACATATCATATCATATAATTTATTTGCTTGAATATGTGTAGGTACATACATGAGGTGATACATAGTTACAAAGTTCTTTATACCATATTCTATCGTAATAAGTGTGCAAATATCTATTGTAATAAAAATATAAATAAACTCACGCCGTCTTCCCATCGGGTTAGGCAGAAAAACTGCAGAGTGCCACCTGCTCCAATCCTTACATACTCCTTTGGTCTCGCTGACGTTCATACATCCGGTAGTACACGCACGCCGGTTATCATAAGTACAATTGCAGCTTGCAAGCGAAATTGTTTCCAAATTGGAAAGGCTTTTTGATGGTACCTAGTGGTACAATGCATTTGAGGTAAAATAAAGCAAGTTGGAATTACATGCAGGCCGAACAAAAAATATTTACTGCGCTGATGGAAAACAGCAGACATGCGTAGCTTTGCAAGCAAGCTTATGCAGTTGTTTGTCGGTTGTTCTGGCTTTTTCTGGTAACCAATATCAGAGACCGACGCCGTATGTATAATGTCACAGCCAACTCGCTTAATTGGGTCATAATCAAAATTGAAGTTTATTTTTTTGTAAAAATATAAGTTGTCAGATTGCATGTAAAACCATGGATGTATGGATAATGTCACAGCCAACTCGCTTAATTGGGTCATAATCAAAATTGAAGTTTATTTTTTTGTAAAAATATAAGTTGTCAGATTGCATGTAAAACCATGGATGTATGGATAATGTCACAGCCAACTCGCTTAATTGGGTCATAATCAAAATTGAAGTTTATTTTTTTGTAAAAATATAAGTTGTCAGATTGCATGTCAAACCAACTTTTAATTGCCAAATATTCAAAATAACATAATCACATGTCAGAAGAAGATCGTTTTTAATTAGTTTTGTAAATATTGGTACTATTTACTTTTTGGGCCACCAAATATTAAGTTAACCACAGAAATGAATGAAATCAACTTTACAACAATGGTAATAATAATAAAAAAACTAATAAGTCGTTTTGATCCAGCGTTATACATTTTTTTTTCTTAACTATGTCTTTAAAAAAACAATAAAAAATATTAACTTTGAGATTCCACACGAAATATTTTAGTTCCTCAGAAGAGACCAATATAATCATGTAAATGTGTAAATTGAGCAATAGGTATGTACCTATATTGAAAACGTAACATATATAGCATAACTTCTGAGAAATAATTCATTATTAATAATATTATACATTCTGTTGACAATGATCCACAGAAGGGACTACCTTGCATAAAATCCAATTTACAGTAATATTTTTGTAGGTTACAAAACTAACAATGTAAAATTCATAAAAAAAGTTCATTTGACGCAACCTGTCAGAGGTTTTCATGTTAATTCAGTGCACACTTTTCAGAATATTTAACACAACGGAAAGACACACGATCTTTGACAAAAGACTGGTTTAGCACAATTTTTTAGTCGTTAAAACAGCGTGCACCGTAGAAATCTTCTCAGCACAGTGACAAGTGGCAGCTACACAGAGTTGCCAGCGTCAAAATAAAAAAATCGATTTGAAATTTGTGAAATCGATTCTAGTCTTCGAGTTTTAGTCTACGAATTCTGTAACGAGTTGTTTAATCTGTAATTTCTTAAAAATAAGTGAGACTTATTTAAAAAATGTCAGGAATATATAAGATCATTATATTACTTATTCATTATTCAAAGTCTGACTATGGTAGGAAGAATAGTTGATTTTTTATAACCACGCAGAGCTACGAACTCCTATCAGTAACAAGTCCACAGAAGGATATTTTATCATGCTGTGTGCACAAAAAATACAACTTTTACTAATAAAATATTTGATATTCTACATCGCGCACAATAGCTCAGTCCACAATCCGTGACTCTGCCCAAAAAAAAAATACTAACTTTCCTGAACATGGAACAAAATATGTGATAACACTTTTTTGCGAGTTTTATTTGTGACCCAATTAGCCTTACTTTACTAAACGGCGCCGTTCAACTAGCGGTCTGAATGATATTCATTATAGGTTATGTTGAAACTGTGTCCAACCACGCGCAAACCGAATTAGACGCAGTAACTAAGCCAGGGCACCCCGACCAAATTGATTGTGGAGGTCAGATAGGCAGTCGCTCTATGTAAAATACTGGTATTCAGCTGCATCCGGTTAGACTGGAAGCCGACCCCAACATAGTTGGGAAAAGGCTAGGCAGATTGATTGGGTTGTCTGCCAGTCGATCCATCGACTATCACATCTTGTACCTAGATGTTACTCTGAATACTCTGTGCACAGTATAGCTTGCTCTGTCTATCTTGGTATTGAGCCACGAGCCCCTCAAGTGTCACTCAACAACGCTACTAACTCCACAATTGAGCCACAGCGTAATGCGGCGGGATTAAGCGCCTCTATTAATATACATATTGTACGGAATGAAGCCTCTTCAATTCACCACCGTATATTGTGCTTCATTTGAAATAATCACTTAATTCCACGTAATGGATATACCTAGTTCTTGTAGACTGCTGTAGAAATGGCAGTAGCTGGTTTTGTATATTTTAAAACGGGTGTTAAAAGATATTTCTCAGAGTGTGCAAAATGAATAGTGAAAGATATTTTCCAAGAAATATAATCTTTATACTAGAGGAGAGTTTTATTGTCCCCCATGATATGGGTAAATCGTAAATACGTAATATTACGCCAATTAAATACTTAACGTTCGATGCATTACTCGTAAATTAAACGTTCATAAATTACACACTTGTTGACAAGTGGCCACATCTCACACAAAATTATCGAGTTACACAACCAAATAAAGTAGCCATTTGGAGTATGGTTTCGAAAACAATTCTGAGCGCACGTGGCGTGATTTGATTGGTGTAGAAACGGAAATGGTAAAACTTAGTGAAATGGCGTAATGGCTGTCTAGTTTGACGCGCGAGATAGAAGGCTCACGCGCACCGGAACTACACGTCATAAGAGCGCATCGTTTAAATGTAGATTTATGACAAAATTCTATACTTATATCAATTTTTAGGTGAGTAAGTTCTTAGCACTTATAAATACTTTCGATTTAAAGCAAATTTTACTGCACAATAAGGAACTGTTTATGTACAATCGTATAAAACAGAAAATAGATTTACTTACTTTGGATTTTTTCTATGGAAAAAATTTCTAATAATCATGTTTCGGTTTTAGTACAGCAGTAGCCAATATAGTCCAATAATACATATGGAAAATCCAAATGGTTTAAATATATAGATACAGGCCAGATGGCGTGGTTGGTTAAGATACCACCTGCCATGCCGCTGGCCGTGGGTTCGATTCCCATCCAGGACAAACATTTGTGTGCATGAACATGTCTGTTTGTCCTGAGTCTGGGTGTAATTATCTATATAAGTATATATTTACAAAAAAAAAAGTAGTGTATGTAGTTTCCATAGTACAAGCTCTGCTTAGTTTGGGATCAGATGACCGTGTGTGAACAATGTCCTAGGATATTATTATTATTATTATTATATACATTTGGTTTTATAGGAATTTTAAAAAACACAAAATTTATCGATGTATCCCCTTAACTTTCGTACTGCGAGAACTTTACCAACATACAGAAAAAGAAGCAATTACTGTCAGGGCAATTTCAAGCGATTCAAGCTTCAAAAAAACAACTATGTACTTCTCGGTATCCTTCTTGATTAAACTAAAACTAAACACAATCAAACGGCAAACTAAGCAACGTAACCACAGGTGTATCATAAATCCCGACTATAAGGGCAGGGCTATACCTCAACGTGCACTAAGTGCTATATAAGCTCAATAGATCCCCGTTTATCTGGTGCTAGTGTACCGTCGGCCTTATTTATGAGTCTCCGCAGACTATTCATTTGGTAAGACGTTATAGAGTTGTTTGGTTCATCCCCTATTTTTATGGGCCTTTGCAAGATAAACTGTGTGGTAGCGTAGTTTCTCGACAATAGCCGAAATCCCACGAGGTTTGGGAGAGCAGGAAATAATCAATTGGCCGAAAGATATTGGTTAACGTATGTTTCTATTTTGGAGGTCTGTTTGTAGGGTTGGGGTGTGTGGGGAGTCGCGGAACATAAAAATACCCATTCGTTTCAACCTGAGCTTTGTTTGCTCTATTCTTTATTTTGTTTCCCCAAAATTGACCTCAGCTATGTTTTTGGCACTTCTTGGTTGTATACAATATGTAACAAAAAAAAAAACAGTGTTGTTCCTTTTAACACATGATTGTACTCATGATAACAAACAACTTTTACTATGGGACCAAACCTGAAATCGCGAAAAAAAAATCAGCTCCTCCCTACATTTTGACGAGTTATGCGAACATGAATGTATATTTTTTTTCGCGAATTCTGGTTTGGTCCCATAGTAAAAGTTGTTTGTTATCATGAGTTAAAAGGAACAACCGGGTTTTTGTTACATATTGTATAAACTGTTGTAACCATCACATTGGTCCTAATATTTGTATGGGATAGCCTCCACCATTTACATAGGAGATTCTGAGTTCTTACCAGCATGATAATCTTATCTTCTATTTATCTATACATATATACATGACGGCGCGTGATGATTTAGTCCATTTATTGTAACACTTTTTAAAAATTGTAATCGATTATTTTTACTCTGTGGTTTAGAATTTATTTATTTGGTGGTATTTTTAATTTAGAGCGGGTAACACCGAATGGGATTGTGAATGTCATGATGGTGATGACTTTGGATGTGATTGTCACGCGGTGCACATACACAAATCCATTGGCTCTAAATGCAAGTTTAACAATTATTGTGATTTGACTTAATCAGTGATAATCTTTCTTTCTTTATTGTCAAGTTTTGTTGCTATATATTGTAAATTAAGTCCGTTATTTTGAGACTATTATTTTTCAAAACACCTACACGCAATGATATTATAAGTAAAAAGACGTAGATAGGTTATACAAGCTCCGCAAGTGACACGTCAAAATGTGGCTAATTAGCCACATTTTCGTCGTCTTGTCTCTTTTTCGCTCCCGATAATTACGACATGCCGTCCTACTTCCACGTGTCATCTAATAGTTCGACATTGTGTCGTTTTTGAACATCGAATGTTGGGTAAGTAACCTATCTACGTCTTTTTACTTATAACATCATTGCCTACACGCATACCCATGACGAAGGACCAACAGATGACGGAGCAGCAGCAACACGTCGTGTCTCAGCCGCTCGAACATCCGTCATACTTATATTATAATTACATACGAATAAATCAATTGCCGTGCATTGGTCTCACCACAACTGCAAAATGGCTCGACCGATTTGACTAATTACTTTTTTTTTTGTTCGGCTCATTACTGGGATGGTTTAGGAAAAACTCGAAGGAACAGTCGAAATCTAGACGCACTGCCAGTTACCATCCCTACCTAGTAGCTATTCCACCAATTCGCATTAAGCGTTTCCAAATGTCTTTTATAATTCGCACAGAAAAAGAGTGGAACTCACTACCTGCGTCTGTGTTTCCGAGCGCATACAACCCTAATCTCTTCAAAGAGAGAGTGAACAGGCTTCTTCTTGGTAAGCTCCGTCCATCGTCGACTTTGTCTCTGTCACCTTTGACCTAGACTAGAGTCAAGAGCAAACCCATCTCAAATAAAAATTTAAAAAAAAAAAACCAAATTGAAATTTTGCTCACTATTGGTAGTATAAAAATATCAAAATTACCACCATGCTACAAGTCTGTCGACATCCATTACAGCTCTGGAAACCCGCATTATTATAAATTTTAAGTCCGGAAGCCACAGAAAATCTTATTTATTTTTCTCATTTTCCTTTCACAAAGTCACACTTAATACATCCGAAAAAAAGGTAAATCCATCTGTTTATAATGAGCAGATGTTCCGCCATACAACCTAATACCTGGTTTCATATTTAATTTACAAGAGCATTATGTATCCGTGGCGGGATTTGTTAAGGGCCCATAACTGTTGTTTTACAACACCCTGTAGGGTCGTTCTGTCGAGACTTGGAGTTATACAGCGTTTCATTTATGTCTAATTTGCTGTGGACATTAAGTATTGATGCATTAAAAATTGTATTGAAATACCTATGGCGTAAAACAGAGTTATGGGTTTGGGTGTTGGTTTATTGTGGTAGGTACTTAGGGTCTTAGCACACCTACGCCGCGAAACTATAGCAATGAAACCGCAGTACTTCAATTTAACTGACTCGCATGATCTTCCGCTACTCGAGTAGCGGAAGATCATGAAGTTTTGCGGTTGCGCGGCGGAGGTGTGCTAATGCCCTTAATGAAAGAAAGGAGCACGATGCTAAAAATAAATTCTTGTTTTTAAAGAAATTTCGCATATACCTACGAAGAGGATTCAGACTGGAGAGTATAAACTGCGTCTGTGTTTCTGAGTGCATACAACCCTAATCTCTTCAAAGTGAGAGTGAACATGCTTCTTCTGGTTAAGCTCACTCCATCGTCGACTCTGTCTCTGTCACGTTCGACCTAGACTAGAGTCAAGAGCAAACCCATCAGAAATAAAAAATAATAAATCGGCTTACTTCAATCAGATCCCACAAATCCGATCCCGTTTTGTGAGATTCGTTAGGAATATGGATAAAATTAACCGTGTGTATAATTGATACTTACCTACATCAGCTATAGGAAACGATTAGCTTAATAGCTTAGTCCCTCTGTAATGTTCCCATTTCTGGAAAACAAATGATAAATGATTTTATTTCTGTAAGTAGGTTTGTACAAACACTTTTACACGTCAATCATGTTTTTATAAAAAAAACTAGATGAGGTCGGCGTTTCCTATCTGACTACTTTGAGAAGAAAGGCCGAATCAAACTCAGAGGTCAAGCCCAGACATAATCTTGGTCAGATCATATATGAAGACCATGTAGACTGGTGTCTGAAATGGTCTTTTGAGAAGAGACCGTAATCTACCACGCGGGCCCAGATAGAAAACGGTTTATGCTATCATCATTATCATTTCAGCAAATAAACGTCCACTGCTTTTCTGGCCTCCCCCAAGCACCGTTATTTCGACCGATTCTGTGCTTCTCGAATCCAGCGGATTCCTGTGGCCTTCACTAGGTCGTCGGTCAATCTTGTGGAAACAAGCTGGACCAATGACCTTCTGAAAGCCATCCATGCCTACGTCTCCCGGTACGCGGTCGCCACTCTGGAACCTTTCAGCCCCATCGGTCATCTGTTCTGTGAGCAAAGTGCCTACCTACTGCCGCTCAAATTTGGCAATTCTTTGAGCTATATCGGTCACCTTGGTTCTCCTGCGGATCTCTATATTACTAAAACAATACTCAATACTCAATTCTTTATTGCATTCCACAATGTAGGTGGTAAACATTTGCCAAAAGAAACAATCATGGACCCTGTCGGGCACAGCAAAAGATAGATAGGTATGTGGAGAAGAGGACTTATCATTTATATAATTTAACTTATTGTAAACTTATTCTAAACACACTTTTATAATATAATTAATGTATACTAATAATAATTTAACATTTTACTTATTGTATACTTAATTTTTTCAAGGATTTATCATTTAGATATTCGTTAACACTATAATAACATTTGCTTATTAGTAGCTTTTTTAATTTGTTCGTGAATATATGGAGTTTTTTTTTTTCATTTCTTATATATTCGGGTAACATATTGTAAATTTTGATTGACATAACTAGAGGGCTTGTCGAGTGTATTTTTAAACGGGATGTTGGTATGTTCAGTCGTGTTTTGTGTCGGAGTGTGTATCTTGTTTGTATGTCTTCTCGTTTTGTGTAAAAGTCTATAACATAAATAAAAATACTATAAAATAAAGAAAACAAAAGATGATCCAATTAAGATAATCCGTCTTTAAACCAACTCACCGTATGTAAAACATTAGTGAAACTACCAAACTCAAGTTAAACATATACCCAAGCATCTCATCGTAATTAAAACATAAAAATACCGTAAAGCAAGCAACAAAAATACGCAAAGAACTATCACGATTCAATAATTAATTAATTCCTTAAATAAGTGTCTTTCCAAATTTACAATTGAAAAGATATTTACCGATGCGTGGCAACAATTTAATTTCATTAATTGAAAGGCTTTTCCATTGAGAGCTGGTACTATCAGGCAGTGAAGTGTAGGTTTTTCCAATATAAATTTTGATTTCATTAACGTTTAATGTTGTTTTATGGAGTTGAGACGTGGACAATCCGAGCAAGAGAAAGACAGAGGATAGATGCATTCGAAATGTGGTGCTGGAGGCGGATGCTCCGAATACCATGGACAGCCAAACGCACAAATGTGTCTATCCTTTCCCAACTAGATGTCAAGACCCGATTGTCTACAATATGTCTACAGCGTATTCTGACCTATTTCGGCCACATAATGCGAAGGGGAGATAGCAGCCTTGAAAAGCTGGTTATTGTTGGCAATACCGAAGGAAAGAGAGCACGAGGCAGGTCGCCAACACGATGGTCCGACCAAGTAAAGGAAGCTACGTCCTCAAGCAATTTTCAGCAGGTGGTGATGGCAACTTTGGACCGGAGTAGATGGAGGCAGATTGTCCGCTTAAAAGCGTCCAGTGACCACGATCCTCAGTAATGAGGGACCGATTGAAGAAGAAGAACGTTTAATGCGATTTTTTTGGCTTTTTAGTTTATGGGACTACAAGACTTAAACTCAACTAAATGCAAGTTTTATAACGCCTAAAAGTATATGATCTTCTGTAGTAAAGAAAATCTGAAAAATATATAATATTCTTCAGGTTAAATGCTAGTCAGATAGTGTGTTGAAAGAGAAGCTCGTAGCTAAGTAATAACAGCCGCACAGGTCGATCCATCAGGTTAAGATACGCTTGCCGGGGTTGGTCCGTGGATGGGTGACCATCTTTTCATACCGAGACTCCTCCGTGCCTCGGAAAGCACGTTAAGCCGTTGGTCCCGGCTTTCATTCGAGGATCTTTGACAGTCGTTACGGGTCGTCAGAAGCCCGAAAGTCTGATAACTAGTCTTACCAAGGGGTATCGTATTACCCAGTAACTGGGTTGTGAAGGTCAGATAGGCAGTCGCTCCATGTAAAATACTGGTATTCAGCTGCATCCGGTTAGACTGGAAGCCGACCCCAACATAGTTGGGAAAAGGCTAGGCAGAATTAAATAGTGTGTTGAAAATATAATACAGCTTATTACGATACGATAGAAAAAAAATCACGAAAATACCTCTAAAAATTTACTTTTACGATTAATAACCATACTTACAATCATACCATCATACATATATACAATCATTCTGTATAAATCAGATTATTCTACAAGCAATATAATAAAACGTGTTTTAATTTTTCAGTCCAATCAATAGATTTTTTTAAATAGATAATTGTTTCATATTTTGCGATAAATTACCAGCGTTGTGTTATCGCTCATCTCTTTATTTTTTATGCAGTACGACAGTGACCACGCTTTAGGTCCTGCCGGTCTATTCTGTAAAATCTCACCGTGAAAACGTAGGTGAAGTGAGCTGTCATTCCGCTTGATGCTAGGGATTAACACTATAGACAGCTCATTAGAGAATTGTACAGAATAGCACTGCAGTAGTCCCCTTAATTATATCATTTTTTGAGAGGTTCACGCTTTAGATTTCTATTGGTTTTGTAGTGTTAACAGAGAAATGTGTAAGATTCTACAAAATATCAGTAATAGAAATTAGTTTGAGAGTGTCCAAGCTACTTATGTACGAACAGAGAACGATTAATATAACGATAACAGTCTGAATAAAATATTTTTGTTTATTAACAGAATTTTCATTCAAAACAATATTTTTAAACATAAATATAGCTCTAAATAGTTCATGACGTCCGACATATTCACAATTACCTATAACAACTTTTATTATTTCTTTATGCCAATATATCTATCATGTGCAATACGACCTGTCTCTTCCAAGCCACACTGCAGCGGTACTCTTATAGTTTTACAATAAAGATTCGTATCGAACGCAAGCGACGTGTGTCTGACGCGTGCTCAAGATACCAGTTTACTTAGATCCCCTTGCCTCTTCCCTTTCCTTTAAGGCTGTCGCAAATATAATTGTACAGGGTGGATAAAAAATCGTGGATCAAACAAAACAGGGCGATGCTTGGGGTTATTTGCAGTAAAAAATATCTCTGTGGCAGAGCCCTAACTTGATGTCCTTAAAATTATGTGTATTTGAGTATTTTTCTGGCCGCACGCAAACAAAAGGCATCGACGCAGTAAGCGCGTGAGCTATGATCCTAAGTGTGAAAAGGACACATAGTCTCTTTCTTTTCGAAGTTCGAATAATGATTTACGAAGAGCTGATGTGAAGTGATAAAGAATCGCCGTGGGATACTGTAGTATTTAAATCTACCGATTTATTGGAATGTTTTCATTAAGAAAGTATTGTTTGCGATTTGTTAGAAAACTAGCAATACCGCCGGTATCTTTCTGTAAACACTGCCCAAAGTAGCCAAGGGTCCGAGCTAACTGTTTAGTGAAATAAAGGACTCATGCTTTGATTATTTATAATCAACGGACTCATGAAATAAAACACTACAGTCAGGTTTTGACTATCCTCTAATTTACTTTAATTTTGTCCTTGCTATGAAAAAATGAACGTTAAAAATAATTTAGCTACAAACAGCTATGTGTTACACCTCGTTTTAATCGTCAATAAATAGACATATTTTTTATACAGGGTCATTTTTGGTAGTACATTTTTTACAGTAAGGTTCTAAAGTTAGATTTTTTTTTTTTGTGAGACTTAAAAGACATTGAAAAATGTGCCAATAGTCATAAACATGGTATCTACTGTAATAAAAGCACTTTTGTAGTAATTTCCTAGAAGCAACTAGACACAATTTATTGTTTTAAAATAGGTACCCATTTTACTCTAGTTGCCAGTAGTAGTGTGAACCCTTACGTTAACAGCACAATTTTGCATGCTTTAATTATAAGCAAAACACGTATGATCACTATTTTATTGTAACACCTTCTTATACCGTGTTTAAAGCAAATAAATATTATTATTATTATATATGATTTTTTTTTACATTTCTCTGGACCCTGGGGTCCCGGACCTTTGGAAGGCGTACGAGGAGCCGAAGCCAACTCGCAGAGGCCTCTTAAATAATTTTAAAAGATGAGGAGGCACCAACCGACAATTATCCCTGTATGCACTATGCTAGTGCACCCAAGGACTACCACCGGTTGGTGCAAGACTATTGTTGTGCGTGGAAACAAAACATATTGGGCTATGGGTCTGGGTGGCTAAAATGTATTGGGTAACTTGAACTATGGAAGAACTATGTCCCCTGCCTGACCAATGTTATATATTATACACGGATAAAATGGCAGGGGTGACTTGCACACTCAATAATGGGCCCCCGGAAACGGCCGCTAGCACATAGTGACGTAGCGACCGACAAAGGGGCAACACTTCCTGAGGTGCTTGAGGAGTGGAGAGGTATCCCACGGCTATCAGGACAATCCCGGAAGTACGGTCAAGATCCCTACCAGCACCTTACTGAAACTTACTTCCTTCCTCCAAGCACGTTTGTTCTTGCGAATTTCCACTCAAGCCGGCCAATAAAGGCAAGAAAGAGGTGGGAGCTCTGTTCCTCGTCATTGTTCACTCCAGCCGGCCAATAAAGGCAAGCCAGAGATGAGGACAAGATTTCTCCCGGGAGATAGGGTCCGTGGGGTCGCTACTGCCCAACAGCTCGCCACATGCTGTCCTGCGGGTTTCTGAATCTCTCTTGGTCTGGCTCCTCATCCTAGACCCGTTCCGGCAAAGTAAACTCTACCGGCACAGACCTAAAGTTCGGAGCGCGCAAGTCCCACCACGACGTCAACGTAGAGATACAGCGGTGGGGTTATTATTGTTATTATTTATCACAAATTTTGGTATTTTCTTAAAAAAAAAACACTCAAATTGTCATAACTTTTAAGGAGATCAAGTTAGGGCTCTGTCACAAAGATATTTTTACTGCAAATTAACCCCACTATCGGCCTGTTTCGTTTGATCCACGATTTTTTACCCACCCTGTATAGGTAGGTATTATAAATAGCAATCTTAGTAAGACTCGATTAGATTTAGATTAGTACAAATGTTACTTCTAGTCAAGCAAGCAAGCGAAATACGCGCTTGGACTCACACTTATTCAGCTCTATTCAGCTTATGCCCATAGAAAACAACGATTTTGTATGGAGACGCGTACGCATCCGTTCAGCTTTCCGCGTCTATTCAGCTTTCGCGGCAAACAAGTATAAAATGAGGACAAATGTGTTATTATCATGTGAGTGCTATAGATGGAGTTCAGCGCTGTTCTGCCGCGTTCAGCGCTGTTCTGCTGCATTCAGCGTCGAACGCAGCGGAACAGCGCTGTACACGGATGGTTCTCGACTCCTCGTCGACAAGTTGTGACCTGTATAGTTAGATTTGATTTATTATTACGTAATCATTATGCACGCAAGGATTGAGAGAGTTCGAACGACTTTTAAAGTAATTATAAGTATTTTATTTTTACGAAATAAATTAATACGTAATAATTTACGGCTTTTTTCATTCTTACGAAGCTGTACGCGGCTGATAGAAACAGAACTGTATAAGTGTGACCAAATCGTTCAGCGAAACGCGAATGGAGCTGAATAAGTTTAGTGTGAGTAGTCCCTTAGATGAGATAGTGGTGAAAAATGAGCGTAATTCACCTGATAATCAAATAACCGGCCAAGTGTTTGTCGGACCACCCTTTATTGGGGGTTCCGTAGTTGGAATGAATGAAATTTATCCCAAGAACAAACTACGGAACCCCTAATTGTGGGTGGTCCGACAGTAGCAATGTAGTTTAAAAAATTTCGCACAACTCGTCAAAATGTAGGGAACAGCTGATTTTTTTTCGCGATTTCTTGTTTTGTTCCCATATTTAAAAGTTGTTTGTTATCATGAGTACAATCATGTGTTTACGTATCAGTCACTCAGCCACCCTATATGCGTACGTCACGGTCAATTCTCCAATTGCAAATAATGTAAGTTTGTTTTCCTTTACTTATGCTGTGAGACCTTGCTTCTTGCCAAATTTCATGATTCAACGAGAAGTACTACCCTATAGGTTTCGATTTATTTGGGAGTATTAAAATATAATAATAATAATAATAATAATATCCTGGGACATTTTCACACACGGTCATCTGGTCCCAAACTAAGCAGAGCTTGTACTATGCAAACCAGATAACTGTGTAGCATCTGGCTACGTTAAGTATTACAGCTATACGTGCTACGAGGTATTTAGAAATAAAAGACGTGTCCTACATAGTGAACGGCTTAAGATGAACTATCTTTTTATTGCGTACCATACATCTACTTATATATCGTTCTCCGCGCATGCGCGAGGGCGTGCGCGGCGCTTCGAGAAAACGCGGAGTAGCTGGTCTTCTATCTAGAACATTCAGCGGCACGCGGCGTTCGCGCGGCGTCCTTCTAGAAGCTGTGGCGATACGGCGCGTTCGGTGGCTTCGTTCCAGAACAGTCTTGCTGGCCGGCGCGGCGCGCGCGCACTCAGCGTGCGGCGGTAGGTATTGTGAGACGCGCTGTATGTAGGTATGTCGCTACAACTGATATACTATACAATATGTCGTATAAATGACCGTATTTTTTTATTGCGTTGACATAGAAGCTTGATTTTTTTAGGGCTCCAAGGGACCTCAGCCCTACGTATTTAACATTAATTTCAACTTGATACCATCTCCACGCGTTCCTGAGAAAAAGGGCCTTGACAGGCAGACAGACAGTCAACGAAGTGATCCTATAATCGTTCCATTTTTTCCTTTTGAGGTACCTACGGAACCCTAAAAATGTACTTTGGTAATACACACTCAGTTTCTGAAAGGCTGATCATGTCAATGTACACAAGGCTAAATATTAAGCTATACCTTCCAGTATAAGCTAATCTCGAATTGTATAGGATTTCCCAACAATGAGGGGTCAGTTTATACTGGATATGTATAGCTTGATATACACCAAAGATAGTCGGCAGTTCTGAACGCAAATAATAATAGCTACATCTCTGTTTAGATATAGAACCTCGGCTTAGGTCTTAGTTACTAGGAAAACAGTGTCGATACGCCCAAGTTGGAAGAGGCATGTTGCACGTACGACGTCTTCATAAACTATAGGGATTGACTGAATACAAAGTGAAGTTTTGCATGGAAACACTGTCACTTTTAATCAATCTGGTGTTGGTTTGAGGGAAACTTTTCCGTTACGTCACATTTTATGCCATGTGGGGTATCATATGAAAGAGCGCTGTTTGCATATTTCAAACATTTTTGCTTTTGTTTAGGCCGAATAGTTTTCGACTTTTGATGAAAAATGTAAAAAGATACCGTCCCCCCCCCCCCCCCCCCTCTTCGAAGTTTGCATAGAGCAAAATCAAAAATTATTCTATGTGTATTAAGTTTATGAACAGATTACTGGAAAAACAAAACGATGTCTCTAAATAGCACACTTTTTATAGTACGGAACCCTCGGCGCGCGAGTCCGACTCGCTCTTGGCCGTTTTTTTTTTAATAGTCAGATAACTGTTAAGTGAAGAATAAATATTTCAATTTGACAGCTTTTGTATAGAAAATATGTCAAACTGTCATATTTAGTCGTCTGACTATTGAAAAATTTGCCAACTAAACCCTGGACTAGATGACTCTGTTTTAAAAACAAAAACCTTAACACTTGAACCTTATGACAATACTACATAGCTCTGTATTTATACATAATATAAGTACAGCGATCGGAACTTTGTTCCAACCAGGTGTCCAACTACATACACCTCCTGACTTTTTTATTCTAATCTGTGTAATATGAGTTAGTATTTTATTTAGTCACTAGATGTTGCCCCCGCGTTCTCTTGCCTATGGGAAGTAGTTTATGCATACGGATAAAATATTTGCATGCGATGTGACGCAATGTATTAAGTTAATACAGGTTCATGGTCGTCTGTGTTTCAGTTCAATCCAAATCCGTCAAATCGTTTGTGCGTGATTGAGTAACAAATAAGTGTCTTCACAAACGTTTACATTTAGATTAAAAATTTACTTAACAAAAAGTAAAAACCGACTTCAAAAACCGAAAGCGAATATAATAACTTTCATAAAAAAACTTAACAGCTTCTGAAGTCGGTGCCAAGCTGAGGTGGATTGAAGGAATTGAAGACACACTATGTGTATACCAAAACCTTCCTGAAAGTAAGTAGATCACGTTAGTCAAAGAATCATCAAAATTGGTTTATTTGTTTTTGAGAAAATAGCGGACATACGTACATACTGGTCGAACACAGAACCTCCTTTTTTGAAGTCGGTTAAAAACAAAAATAGTTAGGTACTTCCGTGCGTAAGACAGGCAGGGGCTGGTCCCTATTTCTTCCTTCCATTCAAAGATAGACGCACTAAAAACAAAGAAAGTAATTAGTCTTCGCATTTCTCATTATTTCACAGTTTGCAACAGTAACTTCACCTCTTGAGCGTCGCCACAAAACATCACGCCCTAGGCATTCCATTAAAATTCACTTGTTACCGTACAATTGCACCAAACAAGAGCAGTCAAAATGATAATTTTAATTAAATGTATTAAAACTTCATAAGGCAGTTACGACGTTTCGTCTCCGGGGAACAAGTCCGCTGCTAATGAGGTCTTTGTTTTAAATAATGATTTTATTCTTGTTTGCGGATATAATATACACTCATGTGGGCAGTAGGTAATTAAATAAATATTGGTCGATGTAGTCTCTAACAATAGAAAATCTTTGAGTATAGTTATACCTAATATGGATGATACAATTCAGAGTGACTAGGGTGGGTTGCACCAAGTGCTACGTTATCGTAATTTTAACTGGAATGACGTTAGAATTTAACTACCTACTGTTGCACCATTATTTATTTATTTATTTAACAATTATGAAGGACTATCAGCTACATTAAAACAATATAGCTATAGAATATTAAACAGTGAGCTAATAATAAGTCCTCGCGTTTAGAAACGGAAAAAAAAAAATAAGCGCACGTATGTACATAATATAACAAGAAAACAGTTCAAAAACCAATTACACATCTTAACACAATAGATTACCTCCATATAGTCCATGTTGAATACAAATATAACAGATAATCGCATAAATAAGGCTACATTAAACACAATGGGATAGACAATGATCAATGAATTACAATTTGGTACAGATTATTCTGCTGTAAAACATTTTACGTAAACAAAGTTAAGTGATAATATAAGAAAGGAGATAGTTTTTTTTTGGCCCCTTTTTTTTGTGGATGGGAAATCATCAAATAACTTCTCCCGCTCTGGGTGGAGCGGGAGGACGTGTCATACTTCTACTGACTAAAACCCACCCGTGTTCCTTCAGTTGCCTGTGCCAGGGCCACGGTAACTCTTTCGAACAACCCGCAACCCTGGCGGGCATCGGCCCTAGCGGACCCCTTCAGCTAGTGCTGACATCTCTTTGAGGCGCGCGTGGAACACAACGCGCCGTCGACCCGGGCCTGGTCCTTACCGGACGGCGAGCTACCCGTTGCTCGCCATCCGCAAGCCCGCGCCTACGGTGGCCAGGAATCGGCTATCGATTCCCGACGCCCAAGGCGTCTCCTGCGGCGACTAGGGGCGTGAGGGCGCAAAGATTGCCTCTCCCTCACGCGTTCAGCCTCCTCTTTCACGAGCATTACAGCTTCGCAGAAGGAGGTGACGGCTTCCCATGCACTCTCGCTCCGTACCATGGCCTGTACCAGGGCCGGACGCGAGAGATCGCAGCCGCCGATTGCCTCCGCGAGGACGCGGCGGTGCTCTGCCCAAGCCGGGCAGACCTCCACCGTATGCTCCACCGTGTCCTCCGGGCGACCCACACAGTGGTAACACCCGGGCGTTTCCTCCCGCCTTATCCGGAACAGGAACCTCCCGAAGCAACCGTGTCCGGTGAAGACCTGCATCAGGCGGAAGGTGAGGATGCCATGACGCCTCTCCAACCACTCCTCAAAGAGGGGACTTATCGCCGCAATTGTGGCGTGCCCATTGGCCCCTGTATTGTAAAGACTATTAAGAGGATTGTGAAGCTGTAAATTTTCATACAAAAAGAGATAACGGTTTTCTCCCCGTAAACATAGTCTATTTTTCATATTTTTTGGAAATGTTGTAGGTATAATAAAAAACTAGGTCCGTACGTTTTTATTATAAAGAAATATTGCATACGATATAAGTTATTAGCATCTAAATATCTATATTTTTGACATAAAAACATCCTCGAGCATTTTTATTTTTTTTTAATTAAATTAAATTGAATTACTAAAAACGAAAAACGTACAGACCTAGATTAAATAATAATAATAATAATAATAATTTTATTTATTTCAGACTTAGTAATAGTCCATAGCGATACACTCATATACATACTCCTATAAATCAAACTAAAAACATAAAACTCGAAAATAAAATTGTGACTAAATAAATCCAAATAATAATAATAACAAAAATAATAATAATTAAAAATGTCAAAAATATAAAAATGTCAGATTCATAGTAATAGTAACTGGTTAACAATTCTACCTGCCCCAAGCCCGATATACGGGTGCATGTAAGGCCTGCCAGTGCTACAAAGTGTATTAAAGTGTACTGAATGTAATGATACCAAAATTGTCTCATTTCGTAAAGGTTTAGGGGAGTGAAAACGTTATCGCCCGAAACAATAGTTATGTAAATAATTGTATGAAATGTAGGTAATTGCCTCCAAGAATCGCGCCACGTATCGGCACTTCACAATCCTCTTAATCGAATTACTTACGAGTATACATAAAAAAGTAACCAATGTATCATTTAAAATGGTCGATTTTATTTAATAAAGTCTAACCGGAATCTTAAGTAAAAAATGTACCATTGACGTTGCAACAGTTCCTCCTGTGTTTAATCCCGTTTTTAGGGTTCTGTACCTCAAAAGGAAAAAAAAACGGAACCCTTACAAGATCACTCGTGTTTCTGTCTGTCACAGCCAATTTGCTCCGAATCTAATGGATAGATTAAGTTGAAATTTGATACACCCATGAATTCGTGTGACCCTAACACGGACGTGTAACGTAAGTAAATGTATTTTGAATACGGGGGTTAATTTTGGATGGAAAATAAGAAATTTAAAAAAGAAATTTTGCTAACTGTACCGTGTGACATAGCAAATGAAAGGGCTTACTGTGAGGGTCTCAAATATATATTTTTTTATATTATATTATAATATAATATTCAGCCTGTATTGTCCCACTGCTGGGCCATAGTCTCCCTTTCCTGTTTCCACTCAACTAAATCCTGAGCCAATATGGACCAATCCCTCCTATAAGCGTCAAGTTCGTCTCGCTATCTACACCTGGGTCTTCCGAGATGCCGTTGGAAGTTTTCAGGATCTCATGTTCTGGTGGTCTTAGCCCACAATGCATCCGACATGCGTCAAACGTGTCCAGCCCAGACCCATTTGAGCTTGGCTGCGTTTTGGGTGACGTCTGCGATTTGCGTCTTAGAGCGCAGTATCGTGTTCCGTATCTGGTCGGTAAGTCGAACTCCGAGGATACTGCGTTCCATCGCTCGCTGGCAAATCTCGAACTTGGTCCTCTGCTGAACTGTCAAAGACCAGGTTTGAGCGCCGTATGTGAGGATAGGCAAAATGCCCATGTCCATTAATGTGCGTTTATTGCAAATTGGAAGATCTCCTTTCATAAGTATTTTCATCGACCAATAGCTCTTCCAGGCATTTTCAGTGCGGCGAGCAACTTCGATGGGTTAATGATAGTTATTTGTGACGTCATTTTAACTATAGTTAAAATGGTGCAACCTGTATTTCGCTTAACCGGAGACTTGGCGGCTGACAAGGCATTGGTTATCGTTAATGTCAGTTGGTGCAACTCACTCTTAATCCGTCAACTGTCTAAAAAACCCAAAGGTTATGTAAAGTCATGTAAATGTGTGCTCGAATGTCAACCGCACCCCATAGGTTCACAAGTACGGTAAGCGCGCAGTTTATATACATGTGTATGATATACGTTTATATACATTGCATGTAAAAGATTTCAAATATTTTTCTTACGCACACTTGGTGTGCGCCAGACGTTTGAGGGATAAATCTATTTTAGTTAAAACTGTGTTTTGTCTTCTTCTTTCAAACTCAAATTATAAAAAATAATTCGAAAGAAATTGACAAAACAGTTTTTAACTAAAATAGGTTCAATAAGCGTTTGAGTTTTTTTTTTTTAATGAATAATAGGAACGGTTAGTATACAAGCCTGTCAATTCTCTGGAAACCTTCGTATACACCTACTTTTCAGTTTTCTATCAACACAAAATAATTACAACCTAAAAATACGTCTACATTCCTAAGTGCCCCATTTTAAATTGCATACTACACAGATTACCCTAATGTAATGGGGATACATTTTAACGCTCCCATTTCCCCTATTTTCTGCTAAAAATCCTTATTTTCCCACACTTTCCGATCTCACGCCGCTTTTACGCTTTCATCCAAGTGTTCATGCTTTCTCGAAAACCCTTAATATTATTTTGCTTAGAAGCCCCGACTTTACAAGGATGTTGTTAAATTACGAATAATTTATACTTCAAACGGTCTTGGAAAATTGAAAATTATGGAGTTGATAGCATATTGTAATTTGAGGATCCATAAAAACTTGGCGCGAAAGAGGAGTCAAATTCAACTGCGAAAAAAATTAAACAATAAGTTACCATTAGGGAAGTTCTTTTAGAATTTTTATCTATTACTTGTTGTCGTCTTTTTTTTTTTCTTTCCCTCCAAAAGCTATTGTTGACATTGTTCCACTTCAGCTGTAACTGGACGTAGTTATGCTATAACGTTCCAATCCACAAGGTGGTCAAAATTGAGTTTTTGAGCCCAAGCTAGGTATTTTGACAAGTATATAATAAAATAATGTTTATTTATTTAGTTGAAGTGATACATACTACTTAGTTGTACTCGCTACCAAAAAAAAGCGTACCACAAAATTAAAAAACGCGATTTACTCAGTTCGACCCGCGTGTGGATTGGAACGTTATAGCATAACTACGTCCAACTAATCCCACAATATGATTCAAAATTCTAGTTTCAAATGTTTGAACTTTATAACATTTTTATTGACTTATTCAACTACGTATATAATTATGACAAGGGACTACCTGTTATTTTATTTTTTTTTTACAATCGTGTTTCTGTTAATAACATTATGTGGCATTGCAAATGAGGTGCAAAATGTCACCAAACTTTTTGTGGGCACCACCGATCTTTCGACAAAATCAAAAAGAGACATCTACTAAATCAAAAAGTATAGCTCGCCTTGATTTGATTCTGTACCTTCAAAGTTAGAGTGAACACTGTGAACAGGCTTCTTCTGGGTAATCTCACTCCATCGTAGACTTTGTCTTTGTCACCTCTGACCAAGACTATAGTCATGAGCAAACCCATCTCAAATAAATAAAGAAAGAAAATAATTGACGAGAAACGAACTAATCGCAGGTACTCTAGGGCCTATTTTTTATTCTCATTATAACCTTCAAATCCTCCTTTTTCTTCCCTCATTGGTATGTAGATTACGCTTATCGTAGCCTGAACAAGAAAATCAACGTCATACATCATTCGCCTTCGTCTGGACAGGAGAGAATACCAAGCTACTTTTATTTACCGGCAGGTACCGGACGTTATCGAGGCCATTGTTTCGCTGTCAATTACCGAACGAACGTCTGACGTTGCCAATATTCTTTACCCAAAAAACAAAATGAAAAGAAATAAAAAACTGTATGTTATTTTTTATATAGAATCCAAGAGGGACTCCTTTTGTCGGTTTTGGGATTTTTACTATTGATTGTGATATATTTTGCTAACGTAAGCCTCATTTACACGATACACGTTTCTTGGCTGAAGCAACAAATGACTTGCATGGTCTAAACTTTGTATAGATTGTGCAGTTTTTATTGTTGCGTCAACTTATACTCACAGGAAAATAAATCACACTGTGTAAAGCTTTGGTTCCCCAGGAAAGGTCCCGTCATATAATAACGGCCGTCACGAACATCTGTCATTTTTACCAGTTTTTGACATTAAGTAAACCCCGCTGCCCAAACATTTAAATCGCTAGATTTAGATTTGCTCTCACCATACATACTCACACGAAAAAGTATCCATAATGAGAAGAGTGAGCTCACATATTATTAAATAGCGTTTCCATGTGAAGTCACAGCGTCATTGTGTGTCAGAGGTGTCAAAACGAAACAGAAATTTATGCGATCTTTGGACGCGGTAAGGCGAATTTTACGATTTAAATCTTTGCCACTGCTATCATTTTCATGACAGCCGTCGTCTGCGGCCGTTAGTGCCACTGCTATCATTTTCATGACAGCCGTCGTCTGCGGCCGTTAGTGCCACCGCTCTTCTAGGAAATCGGGATATAGGGATCGTTACTGGTTTAACTATGATACAGGTTGTTCCAATTTGGGGTTCCAGTTCGCTTAAGAAATACAGTTAGACATTTTTTTTTCAAAACTTTCATAATTAAAATGCATATTCTCAAAGGATTCATACTGTTTTTCTTTAATTTTCGATTCAACTCTTAAACATCTCTGCCCGCTGCATCGTCTAAGATGAGACGATTCTTCAATGGAGCCGTAATGAAAAGAAAACACTCATTTAAATAAGAAAATAGATATTTTAATTCTAGAAAAATATGTTACAATATTCTTAGCTACCGAAAGTTTGATGTTCTATTAACTAATGAAGATAATATGAAAATATGTTAGTTCTTTATAATCATGAAATTGTGAATTTGATGGTGATATTTTGACATCTTTCCATTTCGTGCTATGTTTTCTTAATAATTCCTAATAATATAGGATTAGTTAGGATAGCCATATTTTACAGTTTGATTGATTTCTTATTCCAATGCTACTGCTACTATTTACAAGTTTAAATGCCTTCTTGATATTTGAAGAAATTCACAAGTAGAGGGGATTATTCCCAACTAAATAAAAATTTTCTAAAAAATGTGGCTACCCCAGACCTACCTTATCGCACGCTACCTACATACAAAATTTCCCAAACTCGGCATAGCGTGATAAAATTATATTTCTCAGTACTTTTAAATAATATAATGATGTGAGAATGTGATGTTTATGAAAAAGTATTTTATTATTTAAATTAAATAAATTACTTCTACTACCAAAAGTTAGTGCGAGAATGGATGTGGTTTTGCATTTAAGGAAAGAGAGCCCTATTTTTATAAACGTAAAATTTTAAATTGAATGAGATTTGTAAGAAACTTCATCGTTGTAAATCATGGAAGACTGACTTCTTTTATATTCTCGATGGGTTTTTCTATTTGACCAAATTACTTATGATATTTTCTAAAATGATGGCGAGTTTTTAGTTTCTTTTCTCTGCTTATATCTAAAGTTTTCTGTAAAAGATTCCATGAGATGGAGCGTGAGCTGGTGTGTGAACCTCTTCCTCAGGTTTGGGTTTTGGTACGAATGGGTTGTGGTAAGGATCTGCGTTCAACCTGAAATATTTAAAGTTTGATTAATATATATACTTATAGGCCATTCAAAATATTTGGGTCTCTTGGAAATCAATAGACTATACTCAGAATCAGATAAGATAAATGTATCTACGGCGCGTTTAAGGCTTGCCTTGAAAAAGCAGAGCCAACTACGTTTGCAGTGCGTATACGTGCTTCGACGGCGCCGATAAAAAATGCATACATAGGCCATAAGTATATCACTCTCCAAAAATTCGATTATTAGTGGAAGATATAAATATTGATTTCTTACAAATATCAAATTGTCATCTATACGTCATTACATAGCTGTCATTATACGTCAATTACATAGCTATCATTTGCGTTTTGTTATTCCAAGTCTGATTCTTTTTTGTTATACCACATTTTATAGTGACTGACGTTTCATGTCAAGTCACACGGGAACGCTGTCGAACGGGATAAAAAGTATCTTATGTCCGTCTCCTGGCTCTAAGCTACCTCCATACCAATTTTCACCCAAATCTGTTCTGCCGTTCTTGAGTTATAAGTGGTGTAACTAACACGACTTTCTTTTATATATATACAAATCGTCCACACACACACACATATTTACAAAAATAATCTGGACAAAAATAACAGAATAAGCTTAATTTGGCCCGATATCCAATAATATACTTAGTTCAAAATACGTAAACAAACTGCAAATGTATCCGTATTGACACGATGACGCTTTGTACTCCAACTAAAACCCAAAGCAAGGCTAAATACGTGCATAATTGATTTTCAATGTATTTCGGGTAACAACTGACGCGGCCTGTGCAGGCCCAATGAATGATCCTTGGGGATAACGGCTTTGGTCAGAATTTGCTGACTAGTGAGGTTTTAGTTTGATATTGTTGCTAGATTAGTGTTTAACCTAGGATGACTTTGGTTATTTGGTTTGGTTTGGCTGTACAACATCGCTCATCAAAAGGATTGCAGCATTCTCCTGTCTCTTGATCACTACAAAAACTTTTTTACAAAGAAAACAACCGACTTCCAAAAAGAAACACTACAAAGTGAAAAATAACATTAATTTCGGAAGACGGTGTCTTCGAAAATAAATATTTATCATATTCTGAAAGTTAAAAATGGTTACTGTGGGTCATCCATAGAAGGTAGACATATTAATATATGCTATTGCGGACTTTTCTTTGATCTTTTTACGATATACAGTACTGTAGAATATTAATTTTATATAGCTCTTACGGTTTCGGTGTAATAACTTTAATTTAAATAGCTTTAGTTTCGGAAGTCGGTGGCAAAAAAACGAAAACACAAAACCAAAGACACCGGTTTTGTATTTCCGTTTTATGCCACCGACTTCCGAAATTAAAGTTATTTTTGTAGTGATTTTGTTAGAAGTCAGTTTTTTTTTGTTTTTGTAAAAAAAAAAAGGTTTATTTTTCACTTTTAAGTTGTGGTATCTACCCCACACAAAATCTAATACCACTATCGGCTATGTAAGTTACAGCGAGAGGAAGTTATTATAACATCACCCACGTTGACTAAGTGGAAAAAATACGTATTATTGAAGCTAACTCAAAAACTACTCCAGCAAAGTTAATAAATTTTACATGGAACCAACTTCGAGGATACCCTCCCTAATAGAACAAGAATCTTTCAAATTGGACTACTCTGTAAAATGTAATGCGTGGTCAGTCATATATAAATACATAGTATGTTAGTACTCATTATTATGAACAACTTTTACTATTGGACCAAACCTGAAATCACGAAAAAGATCTATTGTTCCCTACATTTTGACGTGTTATGCGAATACAAATGTACGGAACTGCTGATTTTTTTTACGATTTGAGGTTTGCTCCCATAGTAAAAGTTGTTCATAATCATTATGAACAACTTTTACTTGTTAAGTATAGGGGGCTCGTTTAAGGGGCCATTACCGCTTACGAGGTTGTGCGTTATTTAAGTTACACTTTGTATACGCGTTCACTTGAGAACCTACTCCTTTTTATTCATCGGTTAAAAATGACCAATAATTGCAATCACCAATCCAGCTGCGAGGTTGTAGTGAACTTGTTGAAGTGAGTCGTTTTTGGGCAGATCATCATCTCATCTAAATTGTGTAATTCTTCTAGACAGAGATGTGTGATGAAGGCTTTAGAGATCACAGAGCACTCTCTTCACAGTCATCTTTCACACAATCCATAAATATAGGTAGATGTGAATACAAAAGAAACATTATACAAACTTGTAAAGAGTGATGGCCTTAGCGCAGTCCACGTTGTACCACCAATCACATGCGAACTTGGCCTGGTCGAAGAGTGTGCCGTTGGTGCAGAGGAACGAAGCTCCCTGTTCTCCCTCACGACCGTCGTGGCATACGTGGTAGGCCTGGAAAGGTGAAAAATATATGTGATTAGATGAGTTCACCTACCAATGTCTCATTTGGCGAAAAGGTTGATAACATTTTCAGTACTGCCTCACGCTCGCATTGGTCATCACTAACCGTTCCAGTGGCAGTGTTTAAAACCTATGGCGTAGCCGAACATCACATTTGCTTTCATGTTTCGACGCAGGCACGTACACGAGCGTACACATGAAAACAAATGCGGTGTTTCGTACTATACGCTGCCACTCGTACGAGGACTATGATGACCGATATGACTGTGAGCATGTGCGTGCGACCGGCATTACAGAGGCGAGAGCTTATTGACAAAAAAAAAAAATTTAATCTGTATGAATGTCTCGCAAAAAGTAATAAAAAACCGGCCAATTGCGTGTCGAATCCCAAGAACAAACTTAACATTGTAATTGAAAAAAATGTTCTCCTATACATTCCAACTGCAAATGTAATCTTGTACGCCCAATATTGAGAGATTTACCATGTTATTTTAAGACCATAGACTTCTTATAAGTTTTCCTGTAATCTATAGGTAAAAAAACTATTTTCTGTATTTTTTCAAAATTTTAGGCTCAGGAGTTTCGGAAAAAAGGGGGGAATTGTCAATTTTCGTCTATTTTCTTAAATAACTTTAAAACAATTTATTTTAAAATTATAAAAATGTATATTTGAGACTCTCACAGTAAGCATTTGATATATCACACGGTACAGTTTGCAAAACTTTTTTTTTTTTTCATTTTCTTAATTGCCCCCCAAAATTGAGTCTTTTATTCAAAATTAAATTATTTACGTTACACACAGAAGTTCATACGTGTATCAAATTTCAACTTAATCGGTTCATTAGATTCGGAGCAAATTGGCTGTGACAGACGGACAGACAGACAGACAGACACACGAGTGATCCTATAAGGGTTACGTTTTTTTTCCTTTTGAGATAAGGAACCATAGAAAACCTTGTTAAAATTGGTTATTGTTGGTGCGGAGACCATAATAAATCTGTTGTACCTTTCAACGTCCAAGATCAGCTAGAAGTTACTCGGAATCGCTCTAAAGATAACTAAACAAGCAGCACTTTACAGATAAATAACATTACATAACAAATTATTTTTTTATGCCTTGAGGAAAGCTTAATCATTTTTATGAAGTACTCGTATAAAATAAAACAAAATTTTACTGAGCAACTCTACGAAACTGGCCAAGATTGTAAAGGCAATTATTTGGGCAAACATTGTCGAAACGGACGGCATTTTTTTTCACCGAAAGTTTAGTTTGGAAAGTTATATTAATTTCAAGAGAATTATAACGTGATTCTAATAATAACTTGGACTAACTGGCCCTTGAAGCCTTTGGGGTTATTCGGGGCTACTACGACAATATCTGGAAACTTATTCAATTTGGAGAAATTGCGCGGCCATAACGATTAGACTGGGCTGAAGTAACCATGATAATTAGAAGTTTGGAGTTTGTTAATCGAGTAAAAATAAGGGGTTTCCTTGGTTTATATAACTTACGTTAATATAGGTAAAACAAGCATCCCACTTTGAATTGCCGATCGTCGTGGCTAAATAATAACAGCCGCATGGATCTATAGAAGGTTAAACTACGCTTGCTGCAGTCGATTCGTGGATGGGTTACAATCCATAACATATCGAGACCCTTCCGTGCCTCGAAATTCACGTTAATCTATTGGTAAAGCTGTCAGTAAAGCTGTGTTACCCAGAGTTATTGGGTAACTGGGAGCGACTGCCTATCTGACCTCCACAACCCAGTTGGGTTGTGGAGGTCAGATAGGCAGTCGCTCTATTTAAAATACTGGTTATTCAGCTGTATCCGGTTAGACTGGAAGCCGACTCCAACATAGTTGTGAAAAGGCTAGGCAGGTTGAAGCACCCCAATATTTAGAAAACTCCTATTCCCAATACTCAAAGCAGTACATGGAGAGATTGTCAATCAACGAAGGTCAACATAATCTAGGACAAGTTAGAACGATATGGAATGTTATTGGAACTCCAGTGAAAGATACTGAGTTGCGCACACAGATTGCAGAACTGAGTGCTACTGTATCTTGCATCATAAATTGGACGACATGCAACAGCACATATGGTCTCAATGAGAAAAGTTGAGATCGAATAAAGTGAACATACATTCTTGATCGAATATCTGGTTGGAGTGTAATACTGTTTTAGTTTTATGTCTTGACCCTGTTGCTGTTTTGTTTATTGGAATGGTTTGCAAAATATGAATAAAATTCATGATTTTGTAAATTGCATAGTTGGGAAAGGTAGTAAAATAAATTTACAATATTATACTGAAAACTAAGACATTTTGTAAGCATACATATTACTTAAATATAAAATTCGTATCTAGGTGATGCACTGTTGATATAATTCTGCATTCTGATAGTGAGTAAGTTACTATTCCATAGACAACTTTCTCTTTCCCAGAATTATTTTGAATAGAGTTCGTATAAATCTCGGTGACTGTTGAAATTCTCATAAGAATTGCCTACAGGAAACAATGCGTTGACATTAAACACACAAATGTATGATATAAGGACCTTTAAGTAAAGGTAGCTGCCAACGAGCTTAAAAATAAGATAGATGTGATATCATTGATTTAAATTTTTTAGTGTTCATATTGCAACATTTCAGTATTGTGTGTATTCGAATGACATAGTTAGGTCGATCGTCTACGACTTTTCTCGCAAATAATAGGTTACAAAAATCCAAAAGGAACCATTCACAAACTAGTTAATATCGCGTTAAGCTCCATTTAGACAGTGCAAGTTTATTGCCTGTGGCATACCATAAAATTAAAAAAAAAATAACTGGCACCGACCAAACAACACGTCCAATATTGTTGCACGATTCGGGCAAGTTAGTTGTCGTTCAAAACTGATAGGTATAGGTGTAAACAGCACGTACAATAAAGTTACATGTACAGCAAAATCGCATTCAATTCTATCATTCAAACTTGAGCGAACGAAAAAAGACGTTCAATAAAATTGAATAAAATATTTGCAGTGCAAATATTGGTGTGTTTAGACGAGGCAAAACTTGCATGCAATAATCGCCTTACAACTTTATTGCCTTGGCGTTAGTCGCATGCAATTTTATTGAAGTGCAAAACTTGCATTCATTATGCCATTTTATATGCCATTATATGGAATATGCCATTTTATGGAAATCGCACGTGTGTAAACACTTGCATTGAACACACAAGAAAAGAGAATGCTATGTTCAGATGTGGGAGAATGAATGTGCATGAGGATGATGAGTTAAAAAAATCTTTCATTTTAGGGTTCCGTACCAAAATGGTAAAAAGGAACCCTTATGGTGTGACTTGGTCTGTCTGTCTGTCACAGCTGGATATCTCAAAAACTTCTAATGCTATCAACTTGAATTTTGGAATAGTTTTAGATGACGTTTGCCCAACTATTTTGAAAATAACAAAGAAATAAAAATACAGATTTTTTTTGCAACGGGGACTGAAAGGGGTTCTTAAAAATTCTAAGTGGAGCTAGTAGGGCATGTGGGATACCATATAAAGAGCGCCATTAGCACACTCTCAAACATGTTTTCGTTCTTTTTTAGGTCGCATAGTTTTCGACTTTTGATGAAAAACGTAAAAAAAAATACCGTCCCCCCCTTACCTCCGAAGTTTGCATAGAAAAAAGCAGCAGGTAGCAGTTTATGTAAAGATTACAGAAAAAATAAAACGATGTCTCTAAATAGCACACTTTTTTTTAATATATGATGCTACGGAACCCTCGGTGCGCGAGTCCGACTCGCTCTTGGCCCGGTTTATTTGTTTTATCGTCATTAGATATCGATATCCATCACTTTTGTAAAGTTGCGCCAGCTTATTTAATTGGCCTTGTATAAACAATTATAAAATATAATAATAATAATAACATTGGTCAGCCAGGGCACATAGTTATTCCATAGTTCAAGTTACCCAATCCACATTAGCCACCCAAAGCCATACCCGAATATGTTTTGTTTCCACGTTCTGCAATAGTCCTGCACCAACCGGGAGTTGTCCTTGGGTGCACTTGCTTAGTGCATATAGGGATAATCGTCGGTTAGTGCCTCCTCATCATTTAAAATTGTCTAAGAGGCCTCTGCGAGTTAGCTTCGGCCCCTCGTACACCTTCCAAAGGTCTGGGACCCCAGGGTCCCAAGATTAAAAGATGATAATAATATCCTGGGACGTTATTCACACACGGTCATCCCAAACTAAGCAGAGCTTGTACTATGGAAACCAGATAACTGATATACTACAACTACTTACTTTTTTTTGTAAATACATTCTTATAGATAATTACACATTAAGGTTCTCTTCGCATATCGCCTTTGTTTCTACGATCTGAGGCAGAGCCATAACAAAAGATGTTAGAGTAAATAACTTTACCCTTATGTTCATGTCGCTGTACCCTTTCGTGACCCGTTTTTGTTTTTCAATGGTATCCATATTAATTAGTGAGTATGTTTGAGTAGCATGTTCAAATATTTTCTTTGAAATATTTAACATCGCTTTGTTTTCCACTGAAAACATTTAATCAGTCCGTACACACATATTTTATTCATGGAAGGTTTAGGAAAAGGGGAATACTCATAATTATTTAAAGGTTAACGATAAAAAATACGACTACATAATTTAAAAAAAAAAATTACCAATTGCATAACCCAGTCATCGTTCTCCTGCCCTTGTCCCAATTTATTTGGGGTTGGTGCAACGTGTCTTTTTTAAACGACTTCCAAAAAGGAGGTTCTCTATTCGACCCGTATGTATGTATGTATTTTTGTATGTATGTAAGTTTGTATGTCCACGATTTTCTCAAAACTAATGAACCAAAGACGATTTTTTCTCTATCTACATACTTTCAGGAAGGTAATAATAGTATATAATACATTAGGTAATTAAACTTATGTACGAAGTTATATCGCGAAAAAAAAATCAGCTGTTCAGTACATTTTGACGAATTATACTAACATAAATGTACTGAACAGCTGATTTTTTTTTCGCGATTTCAGGTTTGGTCCCATAGTTAAAGTTGTTCATAATGATGAGTACAATGACCCTTTAAGAGGTGGTTGGTGTTTTACCAATAACCCTGTATACATAAACCACTGGCATTTCTGAGCGGATTTTGATGATTCTTCTTTTTGATGACTTTTCTTTTTGATGTGTCTTGGGCTTATGTGATTGTATATTCAACTAAAAATAGAAAAATAAATTTACTTTAAAAAAGTAAAAACCGACTTCAAAAACCTAAAACGAATTAAATAACTTTCATAAAAACTTAACACCTTCTGAAGCCGGTGTCTTCGATTCTTCAATATCAATGCATCTTAGCTTGGCACCGACATCAGAAGCTATTAAGTTTTTTGTGAAAGTTATTTTATTCGTTTTAGGTTTTTGAAATCGGTTTTTATTTTTTTAAGTAAATTTTCATCCTTATTTCTCTATTAGTCGTCATATCGGTAGTCACCCCCTTTGTAGCCATGTCATCTTTCACACAGTCCATCCATCGTTTCTTTGGTCTTCTCGTTCTCTTCTCATTGCATTACTCAGTATGAAGCGTTATCCCAGCAGTGGGAAAGGGTTAATACAACAAAAAAAAAAAACAGCAATCCCCACTATTGGACTTCTGTTCTATCGCATAGAGAGCCCCAGTAGTCCTCGTTTCATATTAACAGTTTCATAACCAAGATTATTCTCACATTGAAAATTAAAGCTGAAGCCACACCTAATACAAATCTGAACCGTATCAATATCCTACACAATACATTTCCAAGCCATACCGCACGTAATCCCAGAACTATTGAGCAACACAATCTAAACGTCTAATAAGCTTCTGAAGCGATTCAAGATATTCAAGCGATGCAGCGATGGAAGCGACACAGGTGATAGCTTTGTTCTGTCAAGTACTAGATTGACACTCGATTAGTTAAAGCTTTGGTTCATATGATAATATATGCAAGGATAATTTGAAGAGAGATAAAGATATTATTTTGATACGATTACATTAGGTTAGATATTGGCTGCTCTATTGTGAGATTTTAAATTCCATTTTGTTTACGTTGGAAATTGCAAGTAGCAACAATAAGTTAGGAAAGATTTTATTGAGACATATCAAACGAATTTTTAGTGTTTCTGGATAGATTATTTGGCTGATAAGTTCGACTTGTTTTTAGCGCCATGTTTTCCATGGCATTATGTAACCCTGTGACCTCGAAAAAATGAAAATACCATCTAAAAATACATTTACGGTGAAACTTTAAAATAAATTCACTTAAATCTAGAGCAAATATAAACAACAGCTATTTTCCACAAATTCCAATTTCAAACAGCGTGCAGGCTAAAATCGCAAGCATATAGGTAAGCCTAAATAAACCGCTAGGTCTCCAGTGTACGATATTCCTATTAACACAAGACATACCATAAATCAGTCGAACTATTATCCGTAGGATTCAGAGCTTCAATCTCTACGTTATCCCATATATCATTAGACTTAGTATCATCTAAACGGGGTTAATGCCATTCAAGAGCCTCTTCAATAGGAAATTTTATCTAAAACAGACGCAGCATGACTTTGTTAAGAGCAGCTGTTGTGCCCCAGTGGTGACGGCCGCGACTTACGAGTCGTAGGTTCGAACCCAGACAGGCGCTTTACCTTGTGTAAATTATTTCATCACTAATGCTCTCAAAACGGTGAAGGAAAACATCGTGAGAAAACCGGCATATCCTAGAACCAAAAATTTGAAGACATGTAACATCTACCAACCGGCGCTGGTACCCAGTGGTGGATTACGGCTTGCTCCCTCTCACCAAAAGGAGGCTGTGTCGTAGCAGTGGTAACATTTTAGGCAGATTATGCTATGTCACAATTAGAGCGTATTAAGGAGCCTTATAAAAAAATCGGTCAAGAGCGAGTCGGACTCGTGCACCGAGGGTTCCGTACCATCATATATAAAAAAGTTTGCTATTTAGAGACATCGTTTTATTTTTCTTGTAATCTTTACATCAACTTCTATCACATAGCATAATTTCAGATTTTTTTACGTTTTTCATCAAAAGTCGAAAACTATGTGACCTAAAAAAAAAAAACATGTTTGAGAATGTGCAAACGGCGCTCTTTCATATGATATCCCACATGCCCTAGTAGCACTACTTCGAATTTTTAAGACCCCCTTTCATTCCCTATTGCAACAAAAATATTTGTATTTTTATTTCTTTCTTATTTCATAAATAGTTGGGCAAACGTCATATAAAACTATTCCAAAATTCAAGTTGATAGCATTAGTAGTTCTTGAGATATCCAACTGTGACAGACAGACAGACTGAGTCACACCATAAGGGTTCCTTTTTACCATTTTCGTACGGAACCCTAAAAAGGTTTATTGCAGGAACTTGTACAACTTTTACAGTAAATCTTACATTGGGACCTCCTATTAAGTAAAAGATATAGCTGTGATAGGAGGACCGGCTCTTCAATGACAAACGATGAGATGGTAAATGTGGTGTACAAAAAGAAAATAGAAACTAATCACAAAATTGCAAGTAAAATCTCAAATTAAACAAGATGCAACTTGAACTATAACTAAAAAAAAAAATAAGTGCATGTGTGTGCGTGCGTGTGTGTCTTTCCAACTGTTGGCGCCTAGTGCTCCATTCATAGCAACAAGCTTCATTCATACGAGATGCAGTAAATTGTTGAGAGTTCATTTTTTTTCTTAGTTTTTATAAGGTACCCTACATTACCTTTCTCATTATATTCATCTTTGCACAACATTTAATTGCTCCACTAATTTACTATAGAAAACCTATCTGTGTGGAAATACAAGTATAAAACTATTCGGGGGTTTCATTTATGTCCAATACGAGACATAAAATTTGGCGACCGTGACAGGACTCGAACTTGCAATATTAACGATGCTTGCAGCAATATTTCAATGGCATCATAGGTCTTCTTGTCTTTTTGCAGTCTTTAGTAGTCATAGGATAGATGTTAATTATTTTATTTATTTTATTATATAATATAGAGTATCGGAATTTGTATTGAATTGTATTTTGGCATATACAGTTTTAACAAATTTTATGGGTGCAACACAGTATTTTCTTCTTTTTTCCTGGTGGTGAGGGTCGTAAGGCAGGACTTTGTGTAATTTTAAGACAGCATGGGATATGTATAATTTTATGACTGTGAGAATACCTCTAAGGGAGTATAACTCATAGGTTGGGAATCTGTACGGTTTGGTATATTATACATGACCTTGATAAGAGATCTGTTTGCTTATACGTATAAAGCTTATTTATTCCCAGACCAGAATATTCTAAATCTGTGAAATCTTACTAAAGATGACTTGTGGGTCTACACACAAGAAGGAATGATTCATTCGTAACGGATATAAGAAGACACTTCATGAAGCCGGGAGTCACATGCTCTTCTCTTCATTGCGATCATTTTACAGAAGAAGACTGAAACAAGTAGCTAGGCTGTAATGGATGCCGAAAACGAAGGTGTATTGTGGCTTAACTTGCAACTGCGAAATTATCGACGAATGAGGGTTTTCATGACAATTCACGCGACCAGTTGGCGCCAGTTTGAAGAGAGGTTATTCCATTTCGACAATGAAACTAATGATGACGTTCATCATTAGTTTCATTCATTCGTTCATCATTCAGTCACGACTAAAAAAAATATAGGCGCATTGACACTTTTGACAGTTGCCTGGACCTGACGTCTCAGTGCTGCCACCTAGTGAACGTCATTTCAGAAAACCCACATTGATTCTTTGACACGAGCTGGTTTTTACAGAATTATAGATAGTTTCAGGTAGTCAACTGAACTCATTATTCCCGGCAAGGAGCGACAAATAAATTCTCTAATACGCTTTGTGATCGTCATTCACAGGCACGGAACTGCAGGAATTTACTGAAGAAATATGGGGTCGCAAATGTGAAGCGCATTTTAATTCTCTGCTCCGTAAGCATTTTACTGTAAAATATGAAAAAAATGAATTAAAAACTCTTTTCTACCGTGACAAAGGGCGAAATGAAAATGGTAAATTACTTTATTCATTCTCTTTGTGCCCATGTCGAAATAATGCGATTATTGCTCGGCAATCATAATCAAACTATCATCAATTGTTCCGATACATTGCCTGCAGGCGCCAATTAAGGTTTATTGACTGATGTTTCCAGTTTATTATTTATCATTGTTATGATTTTTAGTAGTGTTAATTTTGGCCTCAATTAATAGTTTGTAATGATGCTTATTCTTTTTTACGAATAAAAGTTTTTCAAGGGTTATTGTCTTCTTCAGAATTCGTTGGAAAGTTTGACCCTAGAGATACAAAAACTTGCTGTTTTTGAAAAAGGGAGTTTTGCAGTAATTCCCGGAACACTTCGTTTATAGAGCTATGAACACTACTTACTTTGTTGAAAAACTATGCACTTTTCTACCCGACCGTCCCAAAATGTTTTTCGAGAATATGTATGTATGTCTATTTCTTTAGCCTACTCTAGCCTAAAAAGCTTGATGGATTTTAACATATGAGGTGTCGTTAGATTCATCTTAATTGTGGGAGTGACACAGGCTATATAAATATTTATATATTGCATCTGCAAATACAACACAAAAAAACTTTAAATGTTTTTTTTTTAATAATGTGCTTTACATTATTAAAAAAAAAAAAGAAAAACAAAAACCAAGTTCAATAGATAATAATGCTTTCTCTTTTCAGTTATGTGTTTTTGCAGTCGGGTTTTGGTTTATTTTTAATAATTTGTTAACTACTATTTCATTATGAAACACTCATTTGACAGTGATGATCTAAGTTACGCGTCCACTGGAGCGAAATTGGAGCATACGCACCGTACTAAGCGTCCGAATTTACAAAATGCCGGTAGGATGCGTCCACTGCACTCGGATTTTGCATTGGCAATAGCAACCAGAGTTTCCACTTTAAAGTTGCGTCCGTGTACCAGGTAGGGAACGCGTTCACTGCGGGTGATGTCATCAGCAGAACTACCGGTCTCTTCTGCAGATTTGCCGATCCAGTGCACGCAGTATACTCGTACCATAGAAATCAATACAAAGTAACAAATCCATACGGTGCGGATACTTTGATTCAACGCCAATTTTTTAGATTTATGTCGCTTTGCAGGATGTCCTTATCCGGATGCGTCAGAAACAGATGCTTCAATGCTGCTTCAGTTTGTAAGATCAACAATATGTGCTCTTTCATCAAGCTTCTGGTAAATAAAAAATACAACATAAAATTGTTACCTGGCACCCAGTCTCCACATTGGCATACATGCCAGGTCTGACTGGCACATGATGGCATGAGAAGCTGGTGTCTGGCACGCTGTGGTATATTGGGAAGTCAACTCCTGGTGTGCCGGGGACATTGCGCAGGTCCTGCGGCTTCTCATGCTCACGGAGGGGCTTGGGGCGAACGACGGCTTGTTCGTAGTGGGTTTCATATGGGTCGTATTGCTGAAAAAAATGAATTAGATAAGTATTTTTGAAAAAAAAGGGGGCCTTTATCTAGCTTTAGGATAGTGTACTAAAGATATTAGGTTCTGGTACCTTATAAGATAAAAAAATATGTTTAATTTAAAAAAGCCATTTATTCTACTACCCGAGTACACATTTTTATAAAATGTTCGTAGCATGCATACTTAAATAAAAATATGATTATTATCCGATTAAAAAATTATAATGCAAAGTTATTATATTTTTTGATTTCATGCAAAATAAATTATTTGAGAATTTTTTTTTTTTTCGTTTATTTTTCAATACATTTTAGTTACATAATATACAATCTTAACACCTTGTCTAGAGACCTTTAAAGGTTTATGTGACAAAGTGGAGGAAGCAAACACGCTCACAACAAATACTAAAAAAATATGTTGGCTACTTAAAGAATTGAGATGGGATGTCACCAGTAATATAATATTTTTTTAAGGTAGATTTACATTTTTTATATGTACTAGAGGCAATATTTGACTGCACAGAGTCGGGAATTTTATTTAGAGCATCAGGTAATATATATTCCCACGTTCTCCTGCCATACACATTTACAGTTGTAGGTAGTTTATATGTAGGCAAGTAATCAAGATCACGTAACTGTTTTGGTCTACTGTTTAAAGTTAAGGAGCTAATATTATTAAATTTATCCAAGATAATTGCCGACCTGAATTTATCATAGACTGACACAATTTTACAATATTTAAATAATCCGTGCTCATCATCTTTATATTTAAGTTTAATATACTTTGGCCCAATAGTAGAATAATTGATTTAATTGTATAACAGTGCTAACTTCAATTGAAATTGTGTTAATTTTATGTTATCATAATTTATTTTTAATAAATATTATTTTCTGTGTTTATATTATTGATTACCATTACTATTACCTATGCACGTTGAAAAAAAAAATATTAAAAATATTTTTAAGAAATTAACTTTTTTTTTGCAAAGACAAGAGTTACGTCATAGCGCGAGGTGCGCAGTTAAGTCGAACGGGTAATATAGCACTATTTGAATTTTTCCACAAAATTATTTGATTTCCTATTGGAAAAAGAAAATATTTTTAAGAAATTAACTTTTTTTGCAAGGACAAGAGTTACGTCATAGCGCAAGGTGCGCAGTTAAGTCGAACGGGTAATATTTGAATTTCCACAAAATTATTTAATTTCCTATTGGGGACATAAATTTGAATGGCTTTACAAATATCATTAGTGTTTCGTAGAATTCAGTAATTAGTTTCGATTTGACAAAGTAATCTCAACTACAGGTTTGCAAACGTCAATATTCCGTGAAACAACGTTTGACCACATATCCATGCAATGCTAAAGTAACTCTGTCTGTCTGCCTGTTACCTTTTCACGCCTTAACGGCTGAACGGTTTTCGATGATGACAATGCATACAGGTAGACCAGGGCCTGAGTTAGGACATACAATACTTTTAGCCCGGTGGTACGTTACCGTTCCGTTCCCGTGGGATAATTTCCGCGGGCAAAAGCTAGTCATTCTATAAATCTTCGCTTGTAGTCAGTTTCTTTTATTGTTGACATAAAATACACAGTACACGACTCCATCGTCTGACTGCACTATTACACAGTTAATCACTTTAACGGCTTGGACTTTATTAGAGTGCACAGTGGCACTTGGAAGAAGTGTAAAATGTAACATTTTTAAAACGCTAGTAACACTGAAATAAGTACTGTAAAGGTTTCATAAAATGGGTGACCTTATTATGTTACTGGCTGACATTTTATCGCTCAAGCAAATATCGAACCACTTTTTGAATAAAAAAGTAAGTAGTCCTAGTTTTGTTTTAGGAGTTGGCCAGACGCTACGTAGTCTGTGGCCAGACGGAAGAGAGGTTCGGTTTAAGAAGTGCGCGTTGATCCTAAGGAAATATGTATTTGATTTAAAAATATACTTAATACCTAATTGCTTTGCCTGCTATAATTTATTAGTTGAGCTTCCCCAGTGAAGTTCGAGACTTTACAGTACCTGCCTACTACAAAATAGGTCATAGTGCCATGTGAAAATGAAGAAGTAACAAGAATCATTGCACATAATTATTATTTTGATACTAACATTAGTATAACTTTTCTTTACTAACACTTCTCTATGGATTCTCCGTGGTCTGAATAAAAGGTGTTATTAGATAAGCTTGTGGCTAAATAATAACAGCCGCACGGTTCGATCGATCAGATTAAGCTACGCTTGCCGCGGTTGGGCCGTGGATGGGTGACCATCTTTACATACCAAGACGCCTCCGTGCCTCGGAAAGCACGTTAAGCCGTTGGTCCCAGCTGTCATTCGTGGATCTTTGACAGTCATTACGGGTCGTCAGAGGCCCGAAAGTCTGACAACCAGTCTTACCGAGGGGTATCGTATTACCCAGTAACTGGGTTGTGAAAGTCAGATAGGTAGTCACTCCATGTATGTCTGCTCAGGAGTTTGTTGTGCCACTTTTTCTCTTCGTGTTATGTAATTTTGACGTTCAAAAGTGCTGTTTCTCAGCCTAGTTTGAATAAATGAATTTTGATTTGTAAATACTAGTAATCACCTGCATACGATTAAAATGGATGCCGACCCCAACATCGTTTGGAAATGGCTAGGCGTATGACGATAAGCATGATACTAAATAGCTTCTGGTACTATCTAATCGTACCCAATATCTAAGCTATGCCTAGCCTGTGCCTCCATATTGTAATTGTAATGTTAAAATAAATTATTTTATTTTACATAACTAGAAGACTTACTTTTACGAGAAGATACACAAATGATACTTCTTTACGCGTAGCTTGACGACGTTTTGTCGGCGGAAGAATAGACAAGATGACACATTGCCATGCTTAGACGAGTAGAAATATTTTATTTATTTTATTTTATTAATTTTAGGAAAACTTACAGCTAATGCATTTCAATATCAAGTACAAAGTGTAAAAGATGGCCAATTACAAGCTTCCACTAACGAATAATGTGAGTATTATTAACAAATACGCTAAAACAGCGACGTAAGACATAGGGCAAATCAATTGTCGCGCGCTCAAAAAATACAATAACGAAAGAGACGAACAAAAATGGTTATACATCGAAAAAGCAATTATTCATAATTTTCTTTACTTCCTTAATGCTACTAGTAAACAAATCTAATTTGACATCCTGACACACCACATTAAAAGTACGAAAAGCTCTTATCACGTATGAGTTCTGCCTATAGATAGCTCTGACTGGAGGCACATGGAGAAGACGTGGAAGAAATGCGCTCGGTACACGAAGCCCAATCTTGCCCACCAACTCAGTGACGTCAGTAGATCCGTTTATAACACTAAATAAGAAAACATCATATTATGTCAACAATCTGTCATTTTGTCTATTCTTCCGTCGACAAAACCGGTTTCTATGGTGGGCATGCTACGCGTGCTGGAAGTCGGTCGAAAAGTAGATAGATCCCATTTAGTTATGGTAGTTCAAAAGCAGACAAATTATTAGGTTGGGGAAAAAGTCTTTTCGCATTATAGTATGTATGAACTTGGAATAAAATCTCTTTGGCTATACTATTTGTATCTGGCTGGTTTTGGTATCATTGAAAGTTTAAATTTTAAAGAACATAATTCCAAATTCAAATTATGAAAATATGTGATTTTCATTTGTTTTTCGTACCGTCAAGATGAGTGAATCTAATGAAGAAATTCGATACATTTTAAAATTTTACTACAAAAAAGGTTAAAAGGCAACGCAAGCCGCGAAAAAAATTTGCGATGTTTATGGATCTAGTGTAGTGTCTGTGAGAGTAGCACAAATTTGGTTTAAGCGTTTTAAATCCGGAAATTTTGATGTCAAAGATGCACGTCGCTCTGGTCGCCCTATTACGGATAAAATGGATGCCATTTTTGAAAAAGTGGAGCAAGATCGGCATATCAGTAGTTACGACGTAGCTGAAGAACTGGAAATTGACCACAAAACAATTTTGGCGCATTTGAAAAAGACTGGGTACACAAAAAAGCTCGACATTTGGGTACCCCACGAGCTCACTGAAAGAAACCTAATGAACCGTGTACTCATTTGTGATTCTTTATTACGACGTAATGAAACCGAACCATTTTTAAAGAAGCTGATAACTGGTGATGAAAAGTGGATCACGTATGACAAGAACGTGCGAAAAAGGTCGTGGTCAAAGGCCGGTCAGGCTTCACAGACTGTGGCGAAACCCGGGTTAACACGCAACAAGGTGATGCTGTGTGTGTGGTGGGATCGGAAGGGCATTATTCATTATGAGCTGTTACCACCAGGCAGGACCATCGATTCTGAACTCTACTGCGAACAACTGATGAGATTAAAGCAAGAAGTTAAGAGAAAGCGGCCGGAATTAATCAACAGAAGGGGTGTGGTTTTTCATCATGATAACGCTAGACCTCACACATCTTTAGCCACTCAGCAAAAATTAAGATAGTTTGGCTGGGAGGTGTTAATGCATCCGCCGTATAGTCCTGACCTTGCACCTTCAGATTTCCACCTGTTTCGGTCTCTTCAGAATTCTTTAGGCAGTGTCAGGTTAACATCACGAGAGGACTGCCAAAACCACTTGTCGCGGTATTTTGACCAGAAGTCCCAAAATTTCTATAGCAATGAGATCATGTCCCTACCTACAAGATGGCAAAAAGTTATCGAACAAAATGGTACCTACATACTTTAGTTAAATGTAAATAAACTATATTAAAAAATGTTTTGAATTTTCTTAAAAAATTTGAAGAAACTTTTTCCCCAACCTATTATAACGACAATAATAATTTTCGGTTCCAATAAAAATACGAACAAGCTCTGTATCAGTGTTATTTTATTGGTACATTTCAAATCCATGAAGCTACTTTATGAAATCATATAAAATAAATGTTATAACATTTCAAATGTAGACTGAGATTAAACAACTTTCCGACTTATTTATATTCCCGTCCAGATGTCAAGAGTTTGATAGGAACGACATTAAAGTTCACTCACCAAGTAACAACACATTATGTGTTATGTAAATAAGTACGTATAAATAAGGAACTCTATGCTATACTTAGACACCAACTAACAACCGACCCTGACACGTAAATTTGAGAAAATAGAAGTCTCATTCCTCCTTTTAATTTGTTTACTTTTTACCCAAATGCGGCAAAGCCAAAAAAGGAGGGTTATGTTTTTGACCTGTATGTCCGTTGCATTGTGACCTCCTGTGGCCTAAACGGCTTGACCGATTTTGATGAATGATGTGTCGTTAGATTCGTCTTTATTGCGCAAGTGTTACTGGGTATATTAAAATTATAAAAAATCAAAATGGCGGATTTTAGTCGCCAAAATGTATGTTTCCAAAAAAAAAATCTCCTAAAACTATCGAAAGGGGTATCAAAATGAAAGGTTTTAAAAGGTAATTACAAAAATATATACAAATTATGTGTTTAAATGTAATTTGGAATAAGAAATTATAAAAAAAAATGTGTGTGGTTGGGGGACCACCGTGAGGAATTTTCGCACATATGATTTAAACAAAAATCCAGTGACAAACTCAAAATTTTATTGCTTTGAAAGATAATTTTGACGAAAAACAAAAAAAAAACAAAAAAACCCGACTACGTCAAAAGTGAACTTTGACAAAGATGGAAACAAGATGACTTATTTTGTCTCATGCAGTCGGAGGCCTCTTACTGCATCTGGGGACACGGTAGTGCACCCGCCAGGACGAGCCAAGCGAAGCGCAAGCGCACTACCTACCTTTTCTCGAAGCGCTTCGTCGTTTTTTTGAACCCTCATAACTTGGTTTTGGATTATACCAGATATACAAAATTCTCAGGATATAATTTCAATAGTAAACTTATTAAAAATACATAGTTTTAATTGCATAGCTCTTATACTTTATATTTTATTGATATCTAAAAAAACCCCGATTTCGTCACTGACTGATGATTATCAAAACTCTTAGGGTACTTTCTGAAGGCCTAAAAAGCTGAAATTTGCTATTAGTACACAAACAACAAAAAAAATTAAAATTTTGAACTTTTACTCCCCAACTTGTATGAGACTTCCGCAAATTTTGATGCGAGAGATCTGAAAATTGATATAGGGATTACTTGTTATAAATAATAAAATACAAATTTCAGGATTTTTAGGAAATCACCCCCACCCAACAAAATATAAAAAAGCAACTTACAAAAAGAAGTGAAATCCCACCAATAACATTTTCATGTAAAATGTTGCCAAGACGAGACCATAATTATGGCTCGCACTGTCAAAAAGTTATCAGATCTCATGTAGAGCCAAGCTTCTAACTCTACACGCCCTAACTCTACAAGCCCTAACTTCACAAACTCTACACCTTAGTCAAAATAATAGGTTGGGGAAAAAGTTTCTTCGCATTTTTTAAGAAAATTCAAAACATTTTTTAATATAGTTTATTTACATTTAACTAAAGTATGTAGGTACCATTTTGTTCGATAACTTTTTGCCATCTTGTAGGTAGGGACATGATCCCATTTCTATAGAAATTTTGGGACTTCTGGTCAAAATACCGCGACAAGTGGTTTTGGCAGTCCTCTCGTGATGTTAACCTGACACTGCCTAAAGAATTCTAAAGAGACCGAAACAGGTGGAAATCTGAAGTTGCAAGGTCAGGACTATACGGCGGATGCATTAACACCTCCCAGCCAAACTCTCTTAATTTTTGCTGAGTGGCTAAAGATGTGCGAGGTCTAGCGTTATACGTGTACCAAATTTCAACTTAATCTGTCCATTACGGACAGACACACATACACACGAGTGATCCTATAAAGTATAAGGGTTCCGTTTTTTCCTTTTGAGGTACGGAACCTTAAAAGCTTTTGGCTTACACCACATGGAACCATTTATTACCCCATTTTTATTTCTACTTTCCAATGCAAAGAATTGACACACCACGATTGTACGAACAGTCATACCTACTTATACTCGTACCACAGCTTTCGACAAGTCAGCGTGATTAATTACAGAGAACAAATCGTAAGTCACATTACATGAGGTAATAAGTCAAGAGCTATATCAATGGCCGACCATGACACCGTTACAGTTTTTTTTACGCGCAACTTTCAACACACACTTGTGTATGTAAGTGTATCGTTGTTCTTACATCACTTGTGTATGTAAGTGTATCGTTGTTCTTACATAAGGAGTTCGGGTTAACTGCTATAGTTATTAAGTTCTGAATTGTAAACTAACTGGTGTTATTGAGGCCGTCAGCGATTGTTTGGTAAATACTTTTGGTTTTAATATTTGCTTGTGACGTGGAGTTAAATGTAGATACTGTTTTAACACAGGGGTCATTGGTCTTATGCTAATCGATACGTTAGCAGAGATCGATCCCAATTAATACAGGCTCTTTGTCATCAATATTTTCAGTTAATTGATAGCACATTTATCTTTTTGTTATTTTGCGGTAGTTAAAAAAAAATCATTTATTTATTTATTTATATAGAGTGTCTACTTTATTTATTGTGCCACATCACATAACTCCATTTAACATGCTCAAAGAATAGTTCCGGAAAGAGAATTTTGTTTGATGTCATGATAATAATGTCATACCTACATAACACTAGCAATTAATTGCCTACATGATACAAAGAAACACATTCAAAAATAAAATAAACATCATCATCTGCCTAGCCTTTTCCCTACTATGTTGGGGTCGGCTTCCAGTCTAAACAGATGCAGCTGAATACCAGTATTTTACATGGAGCGACTGCCCAACCCAGTGACTGGGTAATACAATACCCCTTCGTATAAATTTTTCTTGCTTCTGGTGACACGTAAAGACTATCAAAGATCCATGAATGACAGCCGGGACCAACGGCTTAACATGCTTTCCAAAGCATGGAGGTGTCTCAGTATGTAAAGATGGACCCCCATCCACGGACCAACCGCGGCAAGCGTAACTTAACCTGATCGATCGACCCGTGCGGCTATTATTACTTTACCACGAGCCCCTCAAACATACAAGCAACCAAATAGATCAAATCAAACGATCAACCTAATACCTAATCATTATCACTACCGACGGTAAATAAATCATATAATGTAAATAGAACTGCGGTAATTTCGCCACAATTCCGCGCCCGCGCAGCCGAGCCGGTAGCCCCGGTGAGAGGGGATCGCACGCATGCGCCGGCGCGCCGTCTTGTCACGGACGCCCGGAGTTGCGCAGTAGCACCGAAAGTGCAACCGACTTGCTCGAATGAAACTAGATATTAGTAAGAACTGACATTTTGCTAAAATTAAAGGCCTAACAGGAAACTGTTCGAAAATAATTATTTATGTTTGACAAAGTACTCGATGTTTTTAAAAGGGCCTGGCTGCTCCTACGCATTTTCCCTCTATTTTTGTTACGTCACTTGAAAAAAGAAGAGCTTTAGTATCTGTGTCGATGGCCTTAATAACCCGTCAAAAGTCAGTTATATACATAAAAAACCGTATAGGTCATGTCAATGTATGCTCAAATGTCAACCAAACTCCATAGGTTCACAACTACTGTAAGCCCGCGGCAGCCATTGGATGATAGTTTTTTACGTTTATATATAATATACCTACGTATACATATTATATAAAGATTTTTTCTTATGCACGCATGGTGTATAATTGACGTTTGAAGAGATATTTCATTGCAAATACAAACAGGTCCATAAATTCGCGCAAATATTAATATTTTTATACATTTACATCTTATACACCCCTTTCTTTAAGGCTGTCTATGAAGTAAGCTATCACAGTCCTACCAAACGTCCTTATTAGGTATTACTAGACTTTATCATATAATTACAAGTACCTGGGCGACCTAGCTCTGCTTTGATGAAAATAGAGAAAACCAGAATTTTCCCAGATATGAGACCTAGCTAGATCGATTTTTCACCCCCGTAAACCCCTATATTGCAACTTTCATCGAAATCGTTAGAGCCGTTTTCGAGAACGCGATCGCAAATATGTAAACAGATCGGTGTTGTACGGAAACTTGTTTACGTACATATTTTGACAGTTGAACCCGTCAATTTAACCACAAAACATTACAATCGATGCTTAGTTTTTGTATTACGTCCAACATATAGTTTTTATTTTGTGATATGTCTAACTCTAAATATTCTCATGTATGTAAGTGTATTGTAATTTTTATGAGAATAAATGATCTCATACTGGAAACAGGGTGACTGGTAATGTGACCGATACTTAAACACTACTCATGACAACAGACAACTTTTACTATGGGAACAACCTAAAAAAATCTCCTGTTCCCTACATTTTGACGAGTTATGCGAACAAATATGTAGGAAACATATAGTTAAAGTTGTTTGTTATCATGAGTATCATGTATTTAAGTATCGGTCACTAATATCCAGTCACTTAAACAAATATTGCTCATTTAATAATATAGGATAATCTTCACTTCGTGTCACTGAAAGCACGTTAAGCCGTTGGTCCTGGCTGTCATTCTTGGATCTTTTACAGTAGTTACGGGTCGTCATAAGCCCGAAAGTCTGACAATCAGTCTTACCAAGGGGTATCGTATTATCCAGTAATTGGGTTGTGGAGGTCAGATAGGCAGTCGCTCCATATAAAATACTGGTATTCAGCTGCATCTGGTTAGACTGGAAGCCGACCCCAACTTTGTTAGGAAAAGGTTAGGCAGATAATGAATCTACAGTTCAAGAAAACTTGAACACAAGAATCACAGATGGCTCAACGCTGTTACTCAATCCACATAAAACTAGCTACCCCATCGTAACTATTTTTCACACGGCCATAACGAATAAGGTTCTGTAATGGCTACTGTTATCTGACCGCCATATTATTGCCCTTGTACATTAAAAGAATAAATAGCCCTATTTGTGAAGCAGACATTGTTTTTATTTTTATTGCGGAACTTAATAGTGTGTATACTATGTTAATTAACGATAATGAAAGCAGTAAAAAAGTCATTAATGTTGTTGTACGGAGAAAGTTTTATTTAGACTTTTTTTTTTACTCGTTTTAGGTACTTGTCTTCTTGGAGATTTTTCAGACCTTGTTAGAGATAAATATACTTATTTGCTAAAATTAGCACAGTGTCAATAAAAATTTAGCAACAGTAGTGGTGACCCAGTGATAACGGCCCCAAGTTAGTTGTATGTCGTGGGTTCGAACCCAGGCAGGCGCTTTACTATGTGTAAATATTTTCATCACCGTAGCTCTCAAAACGGTGAAGGAAAACATCGTGAGGACTCCGGCATGTCCTAGAACCAAAAATTCGAAACCATCTACCCACGTGGTAGATTACAGCCCACTCCCTCTCGAAGAGAGGAGGCCTGTATCATAGCAGTAGGAACATTATACGCCGATTATAATAATAATAAGTTTATGTATTTTCTCTCACAATGGCTTTGTAGCACTTAACAGTTTGTGCCTGACACAGCTGGTGCCTGAGGTAGGTTTTATAAAAACCTGTATTACAGGTCACCAGGCATCGTAAAAGTAAAACAGACAAGTAGCATGTAAGCATTTCTACTAAACAATTAAAACAAACAAGAAATAAATGAAAAGAAAAGAAAAATTAAAAGTAAAACAAAAGCAGTCAAAGAGTGTGGTGAATGTGTAAGTGACTGGAGGTGAATGTGTAGATGAATGGTGGTGAATGGAGGTGAATGTGCAGGTGAATGGTGGTAAATAGGTAGGTGAGAGGGGGAGAATGTGTAGGCGAATGAAGGAGAATGTGTAGTTGAATAGAGGTGAATGTGTAGGTGAATGGCGGAGAATGAATATGTGAATGGTGGGGAATGTATATGGTAATTAATAGTGATGATTATTTGAATGCAAGCTTTACTTAATTGAGTGGAGCAATTTCTCTGTGTCATCATAAGAAAGAGTTTTTAAGAAGTGAGTTACTTTTTGCTTACAACTGTTTGCGTAGTGGATAAATATTTAGTCCCTTGTTGATAACATTATAAAGATAATCCCCTAGGTAACAGAAGAACTTGTGGACAGACTTGAGAAATTGAAAAATTTAGTACTGCACACAGTACCCTTTCTTCGTTTATCTTTCAAAAGATCAGAATAATAAACTAGCTGCGAGTGCTTTTTAAGGACTGTATGCAAAACAGTTTGTCTTATAGATAGTACATCCCACTTTTTGTATAAGCCGACTATAGGAAAGTGGAAGGGAAGACCCGCAGCAACCTTAAGTATGGCACGTTGAGCTCTTTCCGCATCTATCAAGTGCGTTTTAGCAGCACCTCCCCAGGAGATTATGCAGTAGTCTATAAGTGAATGACACAAAGCTTATTAGACCATCTTGATGGTGCGAAGTTCGGCTACGTGTTTTAGACTCTTGAATATGTAAATGAGTTTGCGCATTCTCGTTACCAGGACGTCTATATGTGGTTTGAAGCTGAGGAGTTGGTCCAATATAACTCCAAGGTATTTAATGTTATCTGTCCTTTGAAGAGACGGACATACGCATGGCTGGTGAGTTGACGAACACGTGTGCACCGTTATTGAAAATGAGTGGCGGTAGCACATTCGATTGAAGTGACTTTTGTGACTTGTGAGTCAGCAGATTATTCCGTAACCAAGCAACAACCTCGTTTAGCCTCTCCTGAGCCACATTGCACATTACACCTAATGGGGGTTGGATCCTTTTCGTTTAACTATGTACATATGATAATACAATATTTAATAAGCTCAATGTGACTGGAATTTCCTCTTTGCAACCTCAAAACTTTTCTGGCACAGTTACTTCTGTAATATACAGAGTAATTGGTAAAACTACTCATCATTATGATCAACTTTTACTATGGGACCAAACCTGAAATTACGAAAAAAACAGCTGTTCCCTACATTTTGACGAGTTATGCGAACATAAATGTAGGGAACAGCTGATTTTGTTTTCGCGATTTCAGGTTGGAACCCATTGTAAAATTTGTTCATAATGATGACCCTTTAAAAAGATGCCCATGAATTCCATTTCACCGTATATATTAGACTAGCTTCTGAAGTCTGGATTAGTACTCCGGGATGTCAAACTTCCTTCCAAATTTGACATAAACCTACAGTTTAAATACCTAACCGGTGCGGTGGTTTGAAAGTTGGTGAACACAGGCCTAAGTTTATCATTTAAATCGTTCTCGAAATGAATTCATGATGAAATAAAGTGAAACCATTTTTATTATCTACGGGTACCAATAGTCACGACACGGATGTAGTAAACGAGGCACCACCCAGCACCCGCATCCAGTATGTAGGTAGCATAGAGACATGCTTAGCGGTTCGAAAGCTCTTCAAAGATTCCTTTGTTTTTCGTAGGGAACAGCTGATTTTTTTCCCAATTTCTGGTTTGGTCCCATAGTAAAAATTATTCATAATGATGAGTACAATGACTCCTTACGAGGTTGTTAATGTTTTAAATTACACCTTGTGGAACCTTATAGAGAAATAACAAATGGTATACTACCGCTTTACGGTCTTTTCCCTCAGCTTTATACATAACTTCATGCCAGTAGTTACCTACTTTTCTTTTTAATTAGTATCGATTAACTAAAAGAGACATGTGGTTCGAGAAAGAAAAAAACCATTTCTACTCCAACTGTAGGTGTCGCAAAAGGCATCTAAAGGATAACGGCAAGACATGGGCTAGCAATGACTCCCTGACTGGTCATAACAATAAACTATGATACAAGCGAAACGTGATAATCACGGCAATGACTTTTCCCGGCCATTGAGGAGCCCAAGTTGAACAGCTAAAAGAAAGAAAGCTTGCACGCTCATAAATGATAAACTACCATTATTAAGAACATTATCTTCATGATGTCAAAACAAAAAAAAAAAACTGCAGTTTAAGTAATTTAAATCTACATTAATATTCCTCTAAGAGAACGGTTACAATATAGAGCAACACACTTACTAGAACATTTTGCAATGCTCAGAAGTCAGCATTTCCTAGATAACAAATTCTGGTATTAGACAGAAATTATGGCGTGATTGCGTCATTCTCCTTTGAGTTATTAGGTCTCGGTGTAAGGCTCTAGTAAAAGCCTAAGTACACTTTACTGGAAGCCTTATTTAATATAATAAAGTCTTCTAGGTTTAATTAGTTTGCTAGAGGGCAGATTTTGGTCTGACGAGTATTGATGTTAATTGCCTACGGCTTTAATTTTGTTGCTACCAGGTAGGTACTTTATATTGATATTAGACATTTTATTTTATAACTTAGCTAAACGTTTGTACGTTTATTATATTTTGGATGAGATTTTTTTGAGTAGGTAGGTAATATAAATCTTCTAATTATTTAGAACCGCAATAAGTAGCTTATTGCGGTTAAGGCGATACCATAACTAGTTGGGGGCTTTTTCGTAACCATTTTCTATTACATTACATATTTTTTTCTATTACAGAATGTATGGATTTAATTTTTTGATATATGTTTATTGACTACTTGATAATACTCTGACTGAAGGAAAACACGATTGGGTTAAATTTACTCGATAGAATTTAATTCCGAAAATACCTCTACTTTTTAAATTCTAAAATCCTAAGTAATTTCATTGCAAAATTTCATTAAAAATGTGCGTATTAGGTAATTGAAAACTCTGGCTGAACATACTTTTGATAGATAGCTTAATTTATTTTTAAACAATTTTATTTGGTTTGGCGCTTTTGTTTTGGTTCCAGCGCATTGTTGCGCTCTCCTTTTTTCGCATGTGGATGTAATTGATTCGGTCAGTTTCTTATTGCCGCTCAGTTAGCTTTTTACATATCGCCTTAATAAAAAAATCCGATATATTTATAGGTATAGACGAAAATAATAATTAGTCTTTATAAACCTCGACATACCTAATCAGTATATCAGGCAAACATACTGATCAAATAAATTCAAAACATCTTAGACGATCGTCAGTCCCTACGCAGTTACTTCCCAACCCCACAATGTAACTCCATAAAAATGCATGGCTCATAAATTCAGTATAGCATTATTAAAAAATATATCAAAGAAATGAAATGAGTGAAAAGAAAAAATCTAACAATTATAAAAGTGACTTCATTCTCTGACGGCTACACTGTCTCCCAGGACTTCGCCGAGGACTTTGCTATTTTTTATTACTTATTCAGATATTTTAAAACGTGCTTGCTCTCCATCCAACGTTTAATTTCAAACTTGAGTGAGAGTAAGAACTTTCTTCTTAAAGATTTTATTACTATGAATAATTCTAATATCAGATTTTAATTCATTATTTTAGGGTGCCGTAGCAAAAGAATTAAATTTTATGTAAATTGATCGCATGTTATTTATATCTAAAAGTAATACAGCTATGTTACACACGAGAATTTCATCAAGAATTTTCTAAATAAAAATGTAGATACCTAATGGCTATTATACATTAAATTAAACGTGCATGAGCCCACTCATCTGTTACTGCAGTGTGCAGTGCACAATATAGCCCTTAATAACTTCGTTACATGATTTTTTGTTTGTTACTTTACATTAAATAGAGAACAAATAAGATATCTACAGAACCACTACTTTATTCTTTGTCTGGCACGCACTTGGTATATATATATATCGCTTCCCAGCAAAAAAAGTGTCAGAATACAAAAATAGCTGTTTCGAGAAAATGGTAACTTTAATAGTTTTTTTGTTCATCTAGACGTCAATAATTTAAAAACTATAATTATAACAGATTGCTGAAATATGCTATTGCTAAATTATTGACGTCTAGATGAACAAAAAACTATTAAAGTTACCATTTTCTCGAAACAGCTATTTTTTTATTCTGACACTTTTTTTGCCGGGAAGCGATATATATATATATATATATATAGAAACTAACAAAGTCTATATATTTGCTTCTGACTTTGTTAGTTTCATGCACAATATAGCCCTTATTTGTGTTCCAAGAAATTTAAAAATCTAAAACTACTGCGAACTTTACAGTGAATTATTTTATTTTGCCTCACCTTTGTACAGAGCTAAACGCAAATTGTCGTTTATTTGCAATCTGGAAGCCGATGCTGCGTCTCTTTGACATTCTTTTAAACGGCACAATAAGCTGAACTACTTACTTAAAACTTAATAAACCTCGTAACCTAAAAGAAAAAATATTTCAGCAGCTCTAGAAGGTGTGAATTTGCAAAATTACTTCTGAATACCAATTCTTGGACCGAACCAAGTTACAAACAATTTCCACTTTGAGAGGCTTGATCAAAGAAATAAAACTAAAAAACAGGCCTTCCTTAGACTGCCGACGAAAAGGAGAGTAAATTTAACCAACAGTAATTCTCCTTTGAAGGCCTCCAGGAAGCCCAGTTGAAAGGAAAATTGCAAAAGTCAGCGTTCCCTTATGAGGGGCCGAGTTATAGCAACCAGATACTGTAAGGTCGCGAGTGGTCCACCCTTTTATTGTAATATCTGTACTTTAAACATTTGTAACTAAGTTCACGTTTGAACTATGCAGCTATTTGGAAGTTGGAAACGGTATTACGGTCCCATTTGCATGTTAATATGAAATATTGTTGATGGTGTTGAAATTAAATTTGTTAAGCCCCCATTTGACTTCGCTTTTGGAAGGATAATTGAGTCAAGCTATTGTTAAATAAATATATAGTTATTAAACATTTTTCAGATTAACACGGTAGGCTTTTTATTGCCGATCCTGATCAAATTAATTATCATTCTTACCCAACTGCCTTAGTTTTTCGAAAGTATATTTAAAATAAAATACAACAACATTGGTATCAATTAAAAGCCAGTAATGAGTCGATTCCAAATATATATACGTAGATATAATAATTTTATGAAAACTAAAAACATTGTAATAAAAAATAAATAAAAACCCGACTGCAAAAACATAACTTAAAAGAGAAAAACAAGCATTATAATCTATTGAATTTTGGTACAAAAGTTACACCATATTTCAGGTTATTGATTTGTCCCCGCTTGCAATACCAAAATTCAATAATTATAATTCTTGTTTTTCTCTTTTCAGTTAGGTATGTGTTTTTACAGTCGGGTTTTTTGGATTTTTTTTCTCACTACTTTTTGCAGCTCAAACATCATCCAGTACAAACAATCACCCAATCAAAACCGATCAACCAAAACCCACACTTTCTCTCTTCTTAAAAAATAACAACACGTCACCAGAAAAACAGGAGATGGACGAAAACAAACAGAATCCCAGCTGTAGGCCTTGACAAATAGTGCTATTGACTTGGCCAGATATTTGCCAACAAATACTAACAATATTTGTTTGTAGGACGGCCACGTGTCGTAAGCGTAATGTCTATTACCCGTCTTTGGGGAAACACGTGTCGTTTTAGGACATTTTGTCTGTTGATAGGTGATTTAATATCCCCAAGACATTTATAACCAAATATGGTCTGTAATTGTCAAATATGACGATTAAAATGATTAGTAGCAGTTTATAATGTTCAAATTAGCAAGAGTATTTTATCTTCAGTTAAGTTCTGTTGTTTAATTACCTGTGCTGATCGTAAGCCATTCAAAAGGTAATCTATGAACTTAAACATAATCACGAAATAAATACCTCTTACGTCGCCAAGTTCCTTATTTTTAAGTTTATTAACTTAAAACTACTTTTATCAACGCGGGAATCAAACCCACTTACCATACTGCACTCAAAGAATAAACGACCTTCGTTCTTAACAAAAAAAAAAAACCCACGCTCACTATAATCCAATTACTGCACAATACAAAGTAAGGCTTATGTCACAATTGTACACTTACTTGCAAGTACGCGGCATCAGATACGAGCCCACACAAAAGCGCCCCAGTGAGCGCCCTCAACACAGCTTTACCCATTTCCCCACACATTTTGGCAAAATAAACTGACAACAAAATGAACTGACTGAACGCAAGTGTAGCTGTAACTGTGTAACTAAATGAAGTAAGGTGCATAGTTGGTCGCCCCACTAAGACGCAGCCGCGGTCCGTGGTAGGGTGGAAGTTTATGAAACAGTTGAACGGCCAAAGATTTGTCGAATTAACTTGTTTGAATTTCGAATTTGATTAGCGATTTACATGTTTGACTTCTGTTTGGTTGAAGGTGACACGTTTCAGAAGCAGCATGAATGAGTCTCTGGGTTTATGTGGGTGTCACTTTTGGAAATGTCAACGTGTGTGTGCAGTAGCACACACACGTTACCTACCTATGCAGAAAATTTCATAATGAGTCAGCGATTAAAAGCATTTTTAGGCTTTTGTAAAAATACCTACATTTCTTTGAAAAATAGCACGTGTAGCAATAAAAAAACCTTGATATTAAAAAAGAAAAATCAATTATTTTATCACGATGTTAACATAATATATTCCGGAAAGTATTTTCAATACATAAAATATATTTCATATCGAATGAATATTAAAAATTATTTTTTGCTACGAAAAAAAGCAGACTAACTAATTAATAATAAAAATAAAATATGTTTCTGTCCAGTATATTATTTCGTGCTCGCGTGCAATATTTCATGCCTAAAAATATTTCAAATAAAAGTAAGTGAAATAGGCACCTTATATTTTCAATGATTTTCGAGCAACGAATAAAATAACTCGTTGAGGTTATAAAAACATTGAAGCACAAGTTACTAACAAACATTGCTTGTACACGAAGTTATATTTCCCACTTTTTATTGTTAACATGCAAGCAAAATGTTTATTTATTTATTTATTAATAACCAACTTATATTTACAGCGGTCCGTACTGGTAATACACACAATCATAAAATTATATTAAATTACATAAAAACTAGACAACATTTGATGAAATTATATGAAATTAAACAAAATAAGATAAAATTAGATAAGATTAGACAAAGTTAGTAAAACAATATTAAAAATTAGATAAAATTAGACAAAACTATACAATCAATCAATCTGCCTAGCCTTTTCCCAACTATGTTGGGGTCGGCTTCCAGTCTAACCAGATGCAGCTGAATACCAGTATTTCACATGGAGCGACTGCCTATCTGACCTCCACAACCCAGTTACTGGGTAATACGATACCCCTTGGTAAGACTGGTTGTCAGACTTTCGGGCTTCTGACGTCTAACGACTGTCAAAGATCCTCGAATGACAGCCGGGACCAACGGCTTAACGTGCTTTCCGAGGCACGGAGGAGTCTCAGTATGAAAAGATGGAAAAACTATACAGAAATGGGAAAAAGTTGGAATAAAATTATTAATAACAAAACACACAATTTCATTTATTTACTCCAAGGAGATTGAACGTAGTGGTAATAGACTCCAGGTATCGAGTAGCAGTATTCAGGAATCTCAGTTCAGTACTCACGAAGACATCTGAGGATTCATGATAATAAGGGCGAGGGCTAGGTACATTGGAGTGGTCTTAAGGGTTATGGCACTGGTTTGAGGTATTGAGAATAGGGGTGGTTGGCGAGAGCGAATTTTGTGACTAATGGGTATTGGGATGTTAAAAGAGATGTATTGTAGTAAGGAGGAATTGAAGTGGGTACCACGAATTAGGCGGAATATTTTAAAACATTCCCTTAATTGAATTCCAGACTGTTTACTGACAATTCCGTTAGTAAATACCAAATTCTCAAATTGAGATGGAAACCTGCAACCTAATCCATAAGGTAATTTCGCAGTGGTAGCCCACGGGAAAAATCGTTAGATTTGCCCCGGATTGGTCTGATTTCTGAAATCAACTTATCAACATTAACTTAAAGTGATCTATTGATGTTTCTTACGGTTATAATGACATGTTTGTTATTGTCTCAAATCATATTTTGATCAAGGTACGACCTGATACTGACCTGCAAAAAACGCAATAAAAAAATATAATTTCGCGGTCTATCACTGCGAAATTTTCTTAAGTTCCGAGTTAAGCTACACGATTACTGATAAATGCGTGCACTGACTGGACAGGTGCACTCAAATCTGTGCGGTTTTTTCCTCAAAATACCATCTCAGACACTAATCTGCATGGTCCTCATATCGCCTGCACCCTTATTGCATAACACATTATCACTAGGAATCGGTTTCATTTTGACAGTTCAACAACATGCATTGCGTTATTTAAGTTGTTCAGAAGATAATTTTTTCGAACATATAAAGCCATTGATTAGCATGCTATGCTTCAAAATCATTCAGATTCCAATCGATAGTGAGTTATGCAATTAGGGTGCTGACTACCCCCCAGGGGGTTCCCGCATTGGCGAGGCGGGGGGGCTCAGTAGCTGTGGGTTGGTCACCCATGGTGAAGCGAAGAGGAACCCGAGGAGGGGCCGCTCGTCAGGGCTTTTCCCAGGAAGTCGACGACGTAGCGGCCAACAGGTAGGTTGCGGTGCCGCTTGGGGGACATCGCAACTGAGGCGGGCCGCGATGTCATATGGGAGGCATCACGGCTGAGGGTTGGAGGCCGCGGCGGGAGAGGAGTGCCCGTATTGCGGTGCGCCGCTCTTCTTACCTTCCGCGGCACTGACGGGGTCGCGACCGTCTGATGGCGGACGCGGTGGGGCCGCAGGGGAGGAGGAATGTCGGTATTTCGTTGGCCGCTCTCCTTATCCTCTGCGACCGAAAAGTTGTAGGCGGCCGGGCCACTAACCTGACCGGTCGCAGGGGAATCAAGGGTGCCTAGACACGGTGCGTCTAGCGCCCATGTGTTGGTTTGGTCCCTGGGGTGGTCACGGCGTGCAATGTGTTCTGGTGCGCCGGTGATGTGGGGTATACTCCCCAGAGGAGGGTCCAGTGACGGACAGCCGCGGCGGGTTCGCGGTGAGTGCTAACGCGTGCCCGTGTTCCCGCCACAAGCGGCAGAGGAGAACACCGTGGAGTTTTAGTGGGTTGAAGTCCCACATAACAGCACTATCTCCCCGTGGTAGTGCAGAATGCATGAGCATTTCTCCACCCAAAAAAAAGGGGGTGCTAACTAAGATTATGTGACCTCTGAGTTGTTTCGGTCTTTCTTCTCTAGTTACATAGGAAACACCAAATCCATCTAGTTAAAAAAAAATTGACGTGTAAAAGTGTTTTTTTTTATCAATTTACAGAAATAAATATCGTTTATCATTTAATTGCATAGGTTAAATGACATAGTGGCTTTAGTTTTAACAATTTAACATTTCCTAACCATTGCGCCTTATTTTTAAAATTCTTGTTCACAATTAATAGCATACCCAACTCAATGGATGTTGTTGAACAGTTAAAATGAGAACGATTGTCATTAGTGTGTTGCATAATTAGGCTGTCTGCGCGATCAAGACCTGACCGAGAAGTTACCTAAATAATGTACCTGTTTATACAGGATGCTCGGAAATACCACCTATTCCATGAAAGGGATTATACTAGAGGTCTTTTCCAACAAATAAAGCCCTACCATTTTTAGATTTTTTATACATTTTTTTCAAGTAAAATACGTCTAAATTTCAAAAATTATAAAATAAAGAAGGTTTTCTTTCCACTCAAGACCTTTTATTTCTGAAATTATGGGAATTTAGGGCAAGTATTTTTATTTTTTATAAATTATCACTCATTTATCATCAGTCAGAAAAATAACAAATACGTGCCGAGAGAGATGTAGTTATTTTTAAATTATATATTATGTTTTTGGTGACCAGTCTGAAAATTTGAAGAATAATCTAAAAACCTGTGTAACTCGGCAACCATTATTGCAACCCCTAGTTTTACGGGCTTAATTTGTTGGAAATGACCTGTAGTATATCCCCTTTCAAACCCTGTAAAATATCAAAAATTAAATAGTCTTCTGTTGCCATAAAATATAATCTGAACTCGCCAGTCACTAATTAAAAGATAAAAGAGGTGTCCATCAAGCTTTTCCATAAAATAACGCTCAGAAAATAATATCGACAGTGCTACACCGATATTCAGAACACATCAACGGAATTACGCTGTCGATAAAAGCATTTTTTCTGACGGTCTGTTGAAAACTCGTGTGACTATAGGTACTTACTACTCTATACGTGAACTCCACTTTGTGATTGCATTTTTTCTGTACAGTCACGAGCACAAATACTTTACATTTACGCTAGATTCAAAAGCGATTTTCTTCCAAAGTATTGATAGATACCAGGGGGGCTGAAAAGTTTGAGCCTAAGTACCTTCAAGTGTCATTATTATCTCGCGCTGCATAAATTTGCGTATAACCTCTTTAGTATAAATACAGAGTTTCATGTCATTAGCATCATTACGCTTTTAGTAATTAATCCGTAAACATCATCCTGTCTCAGTCATCCGCGGCCCATTCCTAGGCTCAAAACTTTTCAGCCCCGTGGTACACCGGATGTAACACTTGACTCTAACAAGAATTAGGAATTTAAAGCTTAATTTTACGCAAACGGATCCCTGAATTGAAATATAGTTTTAACATACCCGTAATATTTTTGAATGGCCTATCCAAGGATACCCTATACCATGGGATAGGTGAGAAAAAAAAACTATAGGGAATGTTTTTTTTTTTCTTTACGTGTACAGGAGGTACCCTAAAAAAATATTTTTTCCTGATTTTATTTTACCACTTTGTCGGAGTGATTAATGCCCATGCCAAATTATAGCTTTCTAAGTACTAACCCCCGGGCGTACGGACAGACGGACATGGTGAAACTATAAGGGTTCCTTGTTGACTACGGCACCCTAAAAACGATACATTTTGACTAGTCTTAGCCTCTGTAAATAAGACAACTGACACTTATTAAACCTGACTATTTGGGATAGTGGGTACATGATAAAGCTCTTAAGTCACAAATAATCCTAGGTCCCTTGAGATCCCACTGGTCCAGGTTACACTGAATACGAAATAAGTCTTTTTCTAAATGTTGCAATTACTATTTCACGAGAAAAATGCTTTTAAATGTTGCGTTAGTGCAAGTTATTTATGCTCGTGATTGTACAAAAAGAAAAAACTTTCATTGAATTAAGACAATATTGTTTATTCTATCTGTGAAAGCCGTCTATATGAATGCGGGATCGGAGTGATGGTCAAATCTAATGCATGGAATAACGAATATGTGGAATAAATATTGTAGTGGTTTTGTTTGGTTATTTGTATGAATTGTATAAAAGGCATAGCAATAGTGTAAAGCTTTAGAGCTTTGCAATGTTATAATTACTTTTGATAGCGTGGGTAGGTACTGTGGCCGTTCAGACTCCACCTATGTGGATGTTCTGATTCCACTGAAGGGTAACTAGTCTACAAAATGCTATTAATTTTAAGGCAGAATTACAGTTTCACTATAATCAAAAGGAAATCGAAACAATCTTCGGATAAAATCGCACACTCCTTAAAACTTCACCGCCTAACACCCTAGCTAAAACTGAAGTGCGGCCTGGACAAAACATGCGAACTACCTTTTTTATTTATTTAAAAAAGGGAGTTCTATAAAACAGCGTGAGTGATAAAATGTCAGCCAGTACAATGTAAGGTTAAAGTCCATGGCATGGAACCTTTACAGTACCATCGACAAAAGCCAGGCCTTTCCAATTTTGAATCAATTTTGCTTGCAAATGTTTTGTACCGTTCCGACTTTTTATTGTTTTACGAGAACAAAGGACCACACGGGCAGGGTTTCTTCAATGAATCGGTGTATATAAAAAGCAACTTTAAGGTGTAAAGCCGTCCATTTTGTCGACAGTACATATTGTGTCTTGTTGTATTTAAGAGTCAACTTGCAGTTAGCGAAAGTGTTTTCTTCTAATCGTATATAGTAAATTGTGAACATGCACACATGTACTTAATCCATATATTTTACCTTACATAATCCCAAAGTTACCTGTGGAACTAAAGAAAGAGTCTATGGTTTCTTTATGTATAGTTATCGTTTTAGATGTAACACGTACAATCTTCTCTTATATATTCTCTTATACTAATAAATACTGAACCATCAAAAACATAAATGTACAAAAATGCACAAATCTCGCAATGCAGTTTTTCTGCCGGAAAAAGTTGTGAAATTGAATGTAAATCAAGTCAGTTAATACAGTACCTACCTATCTATGGGAGCAACATTTTACATTAACCATATCAATATTACATTTCTTTAATAAATAGAGTGACTTGGCAATTGCACAAAGCAAAATAATCTACTAGGTAATTTAAATAGTCCTCCATTAAGGCACTTTCAAACAAATAAAAGCACAAAACGCTAATATTAGATAGATTTTGTTTTATGTAGATTATGTTGCTGTGTGCAAGTCACTCTATTTATTAAAGAAATAAAGAAATGTAATATTGATCAATCAATCTGCCTAGCCTTTTCCCGACTATGTTGGGGTTGGCTTCCAGTCTAACCGGATGCAGCTTAATACCAGTATTTTACATGGAGCGACTGCCTATCTGATCTCTACAACCCAGTTATTGGGTAATACGATATCCATTGGTAAGACTGATTGTCCGACTTTCGAGCTTTTGACGACCCGTAACGACTGTCAAAGATCCACGAATGACAGCCGGGACCAACGGCTTAACGTGCTTTCTGAGGCACGGAGGAGTCTCAGTATGTAAATATCACCCATCTACGGACCAACCCCGGCAAGCGTAGCTTAACCTGATGGATCGACCCGTGCGGCTGTTATTACTTAGCCACAAGCTCCTCCTTATCAAAGAAATGTAATATTGACATGGTTACTATAAAATGTTGTTAGCTAATTAACAAGGTATGAATTTATGACAAAGTGGTTGGATAGCTGCTCCCATAGATAGGTAAGTAATGAATTAACCGACTTGGTTTACATTCAATTTCACAACTTTTTACGGCAGAAAAACTGCGTTGCGAGACTTGTGCATTTTTGTACATGTTGTTTTTGATGGGATCTCATTTCTTTTTGTAGGTAGCCTTCTTTTTTTTCTTTTCGGGTATTAATAATAATAATATATAATAATATTCCACAACTATCACACAACGCCGTCTAGCCTCAAGCTAAGCAGAGCTTGTGTTATGAGTACTAGACAACTGATAAACATACTTATATATTTCTAAATACATACATATATAGATAAATTACACCCAGACACAGAACAAATGATCATGCTCATCACACAAACATTTGTCCTGGGTGGGAATCGAACCCACGACCTCCGGCATAGCAGTCAGGGCCACTAACCACTAGACCAACAGGCTAGTCTAAGGTATTATGTCTTGTACTGCGAGATTTATCAAAGCCCACTCCCTGTCTCTGTGGGGTTTTCTCAGAGGCTTTGATGTATTGATTTTTGACAAGTCTGGATGGTAAACGCATCAAAATCTATTAAAAGTGTAATAGAAGTAGGTAGCTATGGATTTGTATCTCTATGTGCGGTATCGTGGAAGGTTTTAAAAGTGATTATTACCTATTCTATTTAATTCCATTGAAGTCTAATTGAGAACTGTAAAAGTAACTTTGTAATTACATACTTCCAATTTAATGGGATTTATATAAGATTACACAGTTACATATTCAGATATATTTAGAAAACAGGACTAAAAATTCGGAATGGCAGAGTTTTTCCTTGCTTTATAGGTTAAACAATAACTGTGTTCTAAATTTGGAGCTTGGATCTGCTAGAAGTACCTTAGAATTTTGATGATCGGTGAGTCAGTGAGGCAGTGACAAAATTAAGGAACTTTGACTTGCAATAATTCTTCTGCCGGTTCAAATTTAGTGTAATTTGGAAATATAATATCAATAGATGTTGTACTGTGTGCCCACTATTAAATATATTAATCGTGTTTATTCTAAAATATAGTCAGTGTAACTCCACTCGTCTTTCATTTAATACGCCTCACAATACATGGCGACCCTGCCAGTGCTCTGCCTCGGGTGTGCATTCCTTTGCCCATATTAGGAGTACGATAGATGATCTAATTCTAATAAAATAAAGAGGATAGCTACGATGATTTATTACGATCACGGACTGTGTGCTGTTATTCAACGTACAACTGCAAATACGTGTCCTAAGGGTATCCCCAATTGCCAGTCACCATCATGGGAGGTTCTACATCCAAAACAGAGGAAGTGATTTTGGCGCAAACTGCTTCTGGTGGCGCTGAGAACATTGCACACCTAGAGACTTTGAAACAACACGTTGGTGCTATTAACTATACCCTGGTCGCAATCTGCGTTGTCTTGGCGTTGGGGGCGATATTCGTTTTTTGGCGCACATACAAAAGGTGCCATGAAAAATTAGTGGAGCGTCGACTGAACGAGTTCGCATTGCAAAGATATGCGAGTATCTTTCGCCGGGAGCGACGTCAATTGGAAAAAGAAGAGACGGTCTAGCGATGCAAGTGATTTGAAGTGATTTGTGTTCCGCGGGTGAATTCGTGTCAGTGGAAATTTTATCAGAAGTAGTTTCGGTTATACGGCTATTACTTATGTGCGAATTTTAGGAGCGAGGTATATTTTTTGTTTTTTTTTCTCACTTTAGGATACAATGGAAAATAATTATGGACATTAAATCACCGCTTACTTCTGTTTCGTAATCAATGTTATCAAGATATTAGAGGGTTTACCCATTATGATTTATATAAGTGTATGTTATGGCTGATATACTAGAGGGCCTATATAAGGAATTAAGAGAGATTAGAGTTTATTTGGTAAAAATTGGTCCAGAGCGTCGACGGGGACCTATAAGTGTATCTAAACAAGCAGAGGCAAATATTTTATATGGCCAGTATACATCCTTAATAAATAATTTGCAGAGCGATATTGAGAAGGGTGTCATAGATAGAAAATCAATAGAGTTAATTAATAAATATAGTTCACAATTTTTGAGCTCGTATAACGAAATTGTAAAATTTTGTTCTGAGAGGGTAAATAAAGAAGAGTTCAGCAAAATGAGTACGGACACATTTGATTTAAAGATTGCTCTAAATCTATTACCAGTGATGAACGATCACGATGACGTAACTAGAAAGTTAATTGAAAATATTGACTATTATAACTCAATACTTGACAAGGCAGAATGCAAGAAAAAATTAATAATGTTTGTATTAAAAAGTAGGCTCTCCCAGAATGCTAAATTAAAGTTATCATCTATTTATAGTACTGTTGAGGATTTGTTAAAGGATGTGCGACAGCTACTTCTGCCAAGAAAATCACCCACTGCTCTCCAGACCAAGCTGCAAAGAGCAATACAGAAGGACAAGTCCGTAGCAGATTTTGGTAAGGAGATAACTGAATTATTCGTAGACCTTACTATTTCTCAAGCCGACGGCGACTCGTCAGCATATCAAGTGTTGAAACCAATTAACGAGAAATACGCAATAAAAAGATTCGCGGATGGCTTGGCAAATAGTAAGTTGAGCACAATTATTGCAGCGCGTAACTTTACGTCCCTAAAGGACGCGGTACAAGCAGCCCTGGACGAGGAAGTGTCTACTTCAGCGGATTCAACGGAGGTTTTAGGTATGTACCAAGCTCAAGCCAGTACTACAGAACAGTTTCCCAATAGATATTTTAGAGGTCAGCGGGGACGAAACGGTAGCCAGCGTGGATTCTATTCGAGGAATTTTGTGCGAGGTCGGTCAGTAAATCCTTCACAATATAATAACAGACAAGATTGGGGTCCCAGTACGAGACCTAACCGGCGAGGTGACAACCGGGGTCGAATATCTGCTAGTCGGGGACGAGGAAATCACGCTACCGGAAGTGCTAATGCTCTAGATGTGGAAAATAAAGCGCCAGAAAATGAGGAACAAGTAGTGACAGAGTCCCTAAACCATTTTTTTCGATCCTAATGTTATTTACAATTTTCATTCGTTAAATAACGTATCATTTGATATCGGTTGTCATCATAACCATAGTTGGCTGATCGATACGGGCGCATCAATTTCAGTTGTCAACACTGACATTATAGCTTGTTTAAAAATACCATTCCATATAGATAAACTTAAAATAAAAGGAATAGGTGGTGATGTCATTTCGGATGGTTATGTGTATATTAACTTGCGCCGAAATAATGAAAATTTTAAACACAAATTTTATGTATTGAAAACGCTCCCTTCTAAGGTTAAAGGTATTTTAGGTTATGATTTTTTGAAAAAGTTCAAGGCTATTTTAAATTTTGAAATAAAATCCTTGCAACTAACTACAACTTTCGGGAATACTATTATCTTACCATTTAATAACAACTTAAAAGACAACCATACCACTTTAAAGATTTGTGCTAGAAGCGAATCAATTCATTATGTCGAAATGATTTTGTCAGAAGATTCTGTTATTGAGTGTCAGGAATTATGTGAGGGCGTATTTGTCGCGAGTACAATTGTGAAGCCCATTAACGGCACTATTCCTATAAAAATATTGAACACTAGGGACGAAAATGTAGATGTACATAATATTGCGTTAAAAACATCAAAACTAAGCGACTATCAAATTTGTGAATTTAAAAAACCTGCCATGAACTCTAATAGGGTTAAAAAGTTATTTTCGTTAATAAAATTAGACGGATTAAATGAAGAAGAAACTAAATCTATTGAAAATATATGTGCCAAATTCCCTGATGTCTTCTACCTGCCGGGCGATAAATTATCTACTACTCCTCTATGCCAGCAAACTATCGAACTAAAACCGCATACAACCCCGGTGTATACCAAACCTTATCGGCTACCGCACTCGCAAAAGGCAGAGGTTGATAAGCAAATACAAAATATGCTAGAAGACGGAATTATAGAGGAAAGTAGAAGTTCGTGGTCAAGCCCTATATTGCTAGTACCAAAAAAACAAGATTCTAAGGGGCTAAAGAAGTGGCGAGTAGTAATAGACTATAGAAAATTAAATGATCACATACAAGATGATAAATTCCCACTACCGAATATCAGTGATATTTTAGATTCCCTGTCGGGTTCAATGTATTTCTCTCATTTAGATCTTTATCAAGGATTTTATCAGTCGAGTTTACATCCTGACAGTAGACCCTATACGGCATTTACAACTAGCAAAAACCAGTACCAAATGACCAGACTCCCTATGGGATTGAAAACCAGTCCAAATGCGTTCTCTCGTATGATGACGTTAGCAATGTCTGGTCTAAATTATGAGAAGTGTCTCGTATATCAAGACGATCTCGCCGTTTTTGGACGTAATTTGAATAATCATAATCAAAATTTAATACACGTACTTAGTCGATTACGAGAAGTCAATTTAAAACTAAATCCAGAAAAATGCACATTTTTACAAAAGCAAATATTATACTTAGGTCATATTGTATCGGAGAAGGGCATTTTACCCGATCCACAAAAAACAAAAGCAGTCGAAAACTATCCCAAGCCTCAGGATAGGCAAGAAGTTAAGCGTTTTGTAGCGTTCTTAAATTATTATCGGAAATTCATTCCCAATTTTGCAGAATACGCTTATCCATTAAACCAACTTTGTCGTAAAAATGTTCAATTTATTTGGTCGGAAAACTGTGAATGTGCATTTCAATACCTAAAAAAAAGTTTAATAAGTCCACCGGTACTTCAATACCCAGACTTTTCAGAAACCAATACTTTTATTTTGCAAACTGATGCATCAGGAACCGCGATAGGATCGGTCTTATGCAATAGCGATGGTCGACCTGTAGCCTATGCTAGTCGTGGGTTAAACGACGCCGAAAAGAGATACCCAACTATTGAAAAAGAACTCCTTGCAATAGTCTGGAGCGTAAAATACTTCCGGCCTTATTTATATGGCCGACAATTTAAAATACAAACTGACCATCGACCCTTGATATACTTATTCGGAATGCGAGACCCTTCCAGTCGTTTATTAAAATTTCGTTTACAACTAGAGGAATATAACTTTAGTATTGAATATTTGAAAGGTAGTAAAAATTCCGCGGCCGATGCGTTATCGCGAATAACTTTGACTTCAGATGATCTAAAAAATTACGGTGTTCTTAACGTTCTAACCAGGGCTCAAAGTAAACAATTAGCGTTGAATAAACAAACAAACGATCAAATTTTCTCAAAAAATAGTAGTCACACTAACTCAGGAACCGAACAAGCAAAAGTTGTAGAGATTATTAAAAAACCGACGAACTTCGTCGAATTATCCTTAACTACTATCAGGGAAATAGATAAAATAAAAAGTCAAACAAATTTAGAGTATTCTGATTATTTCATATTTGTGCCAAGTAAATCTATTATTTACTTAAATCCAAGGTCTCGATCATCGTTTACGCGAGACGGAATGATGAGGGACTTGCGATTATATTGTGAAAAAATAAATGTCAACGAGCTCTGTATTATTAAAAACGAAAAAAACCAGGAATTTATAACCGGGTTAATAGAATATATTAAAAATGACACAAGTTGGTCAGGCCCGCATATTTATATACTAAAAGAAGTACAAAAAATAAATAACATTGACGATAGACGGGTCATCCTTAATGATTTTCACCTGTTGCCTACAAGTGGGCACGCGGGCATTAGACGTATGTCTAATAATATCAAAAGATATTACTATTGGTCAAGCATGGAAAAAGATATAAGAGATTTTGTTTCTAAGTGCGACGCATGTCAAAAACAAAAATATTCGGTCAATACTAAACAACCGATGACAATAACAAGTACCGCAAATTCGTCATTTGAAAAGGTTTATCTCGATTTGGTAGGACCACTGCCAAAAGATGACAATAATTATTGTTATATCCTCACACTACAATGTGAGTTAACTAAATTCGTGGAAGCTTATCCGCTACGTAATAAGGATACGGTAAGTGTAGCAAAAGCATTTGTCAGCAATTTTGTTTTACGCTACGGCGTACCACGTGAGATTGGCACAGACAGAGGAACAGAGTTCGTGTCCTCCACAATGGCAGAGGTATGTAAGCTATTAAATATAAACCACCTAACATCCACAGCATACCATCACGAAAGCTTGGGGGCATTGGAAAACTCACATAAGCACCTGATGGCCTATTTACGGATTAACACTTTAAACCATCCTGGTACATGGAGCGAATGGCTATCATATTGGTATTTTTCTTATAACAACACCGTGCACTCAGAAACTAAATATACACCCCATGAGCTAGTATTCGGTAAGTTATGTAACATCCCGAGTAATTTGTGTAGCGGCGTTGATCCTTTATACAACCTCAACAGTTACCCTCTAGAATTAAAATACAGGCTACAAATAGCTCAAAATGATGCTAAAAATAATTTGATATTAAGTAAATTGAAAAGGAAAGATCGTTATGACAACTGTGTCAACTCAATCAACTATAGTAAAGGTAGTCATATTTTATTGAAAAATCCATCAGAAAAAAAAACCGAATGTATCTATTTGGGGCCATTTATGGTGTTAGAGGATTTAGGATGTAATGTCAAAATATTGCGTAATAACAAGGAAGATATTGTACACAAAAATCGGACGAAACTTTATAAATCATAATAATTATGTTACCAGAGATGTAAACAAATAATAATATGTAAACACAACGCATTATGTATTTTTTTTATCTTTCTATTATGTTATGCTGAATGTATTTTGCACTTACTATTGTACCTAGGTACCTAATGATAAACAACGTAATACAATCATTGACGTGATGTGTAAATGACACCGAAGTGTTCAATGTAAACAAATTTAGATTGAATAAATTGTACTGGTTGAAGTGTTCTTAAGTTATAAAATATTAATTAATAAATATTTAACACTGCAGAACAAAAGAGCAAATTCATTGTAACAGTAAGATAAGAATAAATGCTTTATTTCGGAGCATTACATTTATATAAAAAAAAAAAAAAAAAAACATTTTAATCTAGTTATAAGTACAAATGTATTTTTTTTTTCGGGGGGCGGAAGGTGTACTGTGTGCCCACTATTAAATATATTAATCGTGTTTATTCTAAAATATAGTCAGTGTAACTCCACTCGTCTTTCATTTAATACGCCTCACAATACAATGTAATGCCTTCTTGGTCACTGAAAATTTAGGCTTCTAGTTTTTTAGGCTTCGAAAAACGGATGGTACGGCCGTGCCTTTGTTTTGCTCGACTTGGCGGGAGCATTCCGTGCCCCCAGATATAAAGTTTGAATGATTAGACATCTTCAATGTTGATTCGCATTAAAATGGAATCAGTTTTGCAGTCTGATATAATATAACATAATATCTCGCTTGTTTTCCCCGAAGAGCTAAGCAGTCCAAATCATGTTTTATTCATCCTCTGTATGAATATCTACAGGTAACAAATCACTACGCCCGGTCGATGCGTAATCGAGTAATGAGTAGAAAATAATTATGTAGGTCCTTTATCAAAGGCTATCGGTAACCTTTGCGCAAGCGTCGATCGAACATAATTCTCGATGAATTGCAAAATATCCTGACAAATATTACACGTATATTCCTTTGTTTACTTCATTATGTTTTATTGGCGTCCATTCATCACACATATTTATTATAATTGTAATCAAGGTGTAATTATCTATATACCTAAGTATGTTATTAGGTACACTACAAAGTAGTTTATGTACTACATCAGTTCCATAGTACAAGCTCTGCTTAGTTTGGGATCAGATGACCGTGTGTGAATAATGTCCTAGGTTATATATTATGTTTTTTTTTTTTTATTTGTATTTAATAGTGGTCAATACCAAAATTGTACCAATGTTCAGCGAATCATTTCCACTGCTTACTATAATATTTCCAATCATCTTCTTGGTGTCTATGGCACAGACTGCTGACTGTATGTCAAATTTTGTTGACCAAAACCTTTGCCACTTCCACAGCGACTTCCTTGGCAGCGAAGAGGTCACTTTCACTGCATGTTTTGGGGCTTGGGGATAAGAGCTGTGGAACATAGTTTGCAACACAGCTCCACATCCACAACCTGCCGCCGTACTGCCCATAAGACTCAAATACCTAAAACTGATACATAACCTATACTCCAGTAAGTCCAGGGGCCGTATTATGAACTATTAACGCCATCATTTTTCTAGTGAGAGAGAGAGACGGAGCTATACATGACCTATAGCACCATTCCTTTTTCGCAACGGAATCATGAGGGCGTTAATTGTTTATAATACGGCCCCAGGAATCAGAACATAAATATAAAACCAAACCTTTATCAAACCACTGAAGCCTTAGCAATTTTCATGTAACACAATAAAAACAAACAATTAAAATAAGTACATCGAATAAAAACATAACGAACATTACGTTAGCGCATTAGAAAATCATTTGATAAGAAACACTTTCAGTTTTCACGGGCCGCTGCGCGTGCGCTGGCCGCGGGTTTCCCGACGTTCCGACTTAATTAATCCTGCTTTGTATTGTGTTTTAATTGTAATTTATAACTTTTTGTATATAAGTACATTATGTTATATCAGTTTAATGGTGTGTTCATAAACGTAGCTTTGATTATGGTGTTATTGCCTCACATTTTTCATAACAACGAAAATTATCAACGTATTTGTATATTAGGGTTCCTTACCAAAATGGTAAAAAGGAACCCTCATGATGGTGCGACTCAATCCGTCTGTCACAGCTGGAAATCTCAAGAACTGCTAATGCTACTGCTAATGCAACTTGAATTTTGGAATGGTTGTAGATGACGTTTGTACAACTATTTTCCAAATAAGAAAGAAATAACAATGTATATATATATATTTATATTTTGCAACGGGGACTGAAAGGGGGTCTTAAAATTACGAAGTGGGGCTACTAGGGCATGGGTGGGGGTAATAGGGTGTTGTATCATATGAAAGAGCGTTGTTTGCACATTCTCAAACATATTTTCTTTTTTTTTTAGGCTGCATAGTTTTCCACTTTTGATTAAAAATGCAAAAAAGAATACGTTCCCCCTTATCTCCAAAGTTTGCATTAGAAGTTTATGTGAAGATTACAGGAAAAATAAAACAATAAAAGTCTCTAAATAGCATACTTTATATATATATATATATATATATATATAAATGTATATGATGGTACGGAATCCTCGGTGAGCGAATCCGACTCGCTCTTGACCGGTTTTTCTCTGTCAATAGCTTAAGCCTTAATCCATACTAATCCAAACTTCCATACTTTATTTAAGTCAAATCGACGTGTAAGGACGCAGAAGAAGAATATTATTAATGCGAAAGTCTCAGTCTATATTTCTGATACTTCTCATAGTCGTCATCTCGGTAGTCACCTCATTTCTAGCCATAATCATCTTTCACACAGTCCATCCATCGTTTCTTTGGTCTTCCATAGACTCAAAACTTTCCTCACGACATTTTCCTCTTTCCTCCGCATCACACGCCAATACCATGACAACCGATTTCCACACAACTTTAAAACACAACATATATATATATATAACCGTTTTGGAAATTTACATATATATATATATATATATATATATATACATATATATATATATATATATATACAGGGTGTTTGGTGCATCGTGTGCCAAATTGAAATGGTCGACTGGGGGGGTCACCTTCTATCCTTTCAGACCCCTAAACACTTCTCATGCCCTGTGGCTTTTTTTTCATCGACTTTTTATTTTTTTATAAAAAAAATACCCAAATTTTGCATTCAATTACAAAATAAAAAAAATGTGTAAGTCGTAGACTCTGAATTTTAATTTTATTTAGATGTGTATTGTATTACAGTACTTTTAAATTAAAAATTAGTGACATTAGCCATCTAGTTTTTTTTTAATTTACTCGCAAAGTTTCGGATTTCAATTAAAGCTGTCCATGTTACAGCTATTTACATGGCTATAAAAAAAAAACCAAAAGCGACCGGGATCTTCAAACTCCCTCAAAAACTTTCTAGTCTATCCTCTTGCTAGTGATGTGCCACATGCCATAAAAATCTTTTTACAACTTTGTGAATTCGCTAGAATTGTGAATCGAGTCACAAAATACTAAATTTGAAATTATGATTTAAAAAAATATTTTTACTTAAATTATACCTCAAGAACTCATTTAATCTGTTATCTCACTCTTGTAAGGTAAAATCTGTCTCGTATCTCTCTTTTTTGGGGGGGACGGTTACTAGAAATAAAAAATAATTGCATTTTTAACATTTATTTAATCATTTTTTACATATTCTGCTCAAATTGTTGGCCGCTATTGCGAATGCAGGCCCGACATCTATTTCGTATTTCCACAGTTGTTGTACGAAGTCGTATTTCCTCCTTAATTTGATTAAACGCCGTTTCAATGCGTTGAAGTAGTACCTCCCTAGTCGGAATCTCCGTGGCGTATACCAGCTCTTTGGCACGTCCCCAGACATAAAAATCTAGCGATCCCCAATGCGTGGATTGGTCGCGATGGCCCTATTGCATGGCCGGCACGTTCCCCAGACCTAACTCCGCCAGCTAGAGCTGGTATACGCCACGGAGGTTCCGACTAGGGAGGTACTACTTCAACGCATTGAAACGGCGTTTAATCAAATTAAGGAGGAAATACGACTTCGTACAACAACTGTGGAAATACGAAATAGATGTCGGGCCTGCATTCGCAATAGCGGCCAACAATTTGAGCAGAATATGTAAAAAATGATTAAATAAATGTTAAAAATGCAATTATTTTTTATTTCTAGTAACCGTCCCCCCCAAAAAAGAGAGATACGAGACAGATTTTACCTTACAAGAGTGAGATAACAGATTAAATGAGTTCTTGAGGTATAATTTAAGTAAAAATATTTTTTTAAAATCATAATTTCAAATTTAGTATTTTGTGACTCGATTCACAATTCTAGCGAATTCACAAAGTTGTAAAAAGATTTTTATGACATGTGGCACATCACTAGCAAGAAGATAGACTAGAGAATTTTTGAGAGAGTTGGAAGATCCCGGTCGCTTTTGGTTTTTTTTTATAGCCATGTAAATAGCTGTAACATGGACAGCTTTAATTGAAATCCGAAACTTTGCGAGTAAATTAAAAAAAAACTAGATGGCTAATGTCACTAATTTTGAATTTAAAAGTACTGTAATACAATACACATCTAAATAAAATTAAAATTCAGAGTCTACGACTTACACATTTTTTTTATTTTGTAATTGAATGCAAAATTTGGGTATTTTTTTTATAAAAAAATAAAAAGTCGATGAAAAAAAAGCCACAGGGCATGAGAAGTGTTTAGGGGTCTGAAAGGATAGAAGGTGACCCCCCCAGTCGACCATTTCAATTTGGCACACGATGCACCAAACACCCTGTATATAAAGTATGTTAACCAACAGAGGGCGTTCCCGTTAACCCGCAATAGTATAGCATCCATACATGCTAAAAAAAATATTACTTTTTCACTAAAAATGTTAAATTGATACGTAAAAGAAACACTCTGTACACGCGTACTTGAAGGACGGAAACATCGCAATTTAGTTTTTATTTTTAGTGAATATTTTTAGCATTTTTAGTGAATATTTTAATATTAAAAAAAAATAAAAACCATTTTGTTTTCGAATGGTAATATTTTTTTTAGCATGTATGGATGCTATACTATTGCGGGTTAACGGGAACGCCCTCTGTTGGTTAACATACTGTATATATATATATATATATATATATATGTATGTGTGTGTATATGTGTATATATATGTAAATTTCCAAAACGGTTCTTCTCTCTTCTGTGTAATTCGTCCAAAATAATTTCACAAAATTAAACGTGGATGTTTATTACTCTCAAAGGACAGGTGGAAAAAAAAATCGCTGAAAGTTAGCTGTTATTCTGAAAACATACATTACTTTTTATCTCGCTTGAATACATAGTTCCCTTGAGGACGGATTGTTTAAAATATTACACGTGCTACTTATTTTAAATATTTAATTGTCAGGCCACAATTTTATTGTGAGGAAGTTTTTTTTTCCTAAAAAGAGTTGACTCATGAGAAAACAGAAAGAGGTAGGTGAATTCCTAAATTATAAGTACATAAAAGCTTCTGCCCGCGACTTCGTCCGCATCGCATCGCCTGCATGTGCTATTACTTCGTTTTTGCTTAGCATTCTTTCTGACTTTTTTATCTCGGCTCCTAAGGATCCCAGCGTGATATTAAATAGCCTTCCTTAAGAATTGGGCTATATTATTAATTGAGATAAACGATTTGACTTTGATCGCGCAATCGCGTATTCACGCAGGGTTAGCTTTCAGTTAGAACAGGGTTAGTCATCATATACGTACTTACAGTAGTGAGCTGCCATCGCTGGCTATGGACATTTTCAATATCAGGGCATCAAAATCAAGAGTCATTTATTCAAACTAGGCTCAGAATCAGCACTTTCCGAACGTCAAAATTACATAAGACATTACCCCAAAACGCCCGCCCTTCACCACTTCCTTAGTGCTTTAGCTGGGGAGAAAAAGTGGCGCAACAAACTCCCCAGCAGCACAGCTGTCTGTTCAGTTAAAAATTTTGATTCTATACAACACTGCGCAAATTAATATATAATTTAACCAAGACCGCTGTACCGTGCCTTAGGAATGCGCGGCGAGGTGGGGTGCAGCGCTGGCGAATGAGCGGTGGGACGCCGTGAGCGTTGACGAATGAGCGGCCTGCCCTGCCCCCCGTCTCGCCGCGCACATACCTACGGCGCGGTACAGCGGTTATGGTCAATCTACATATAACACAAAACATTAAATTACATTATTTGATATAATTAAGCTAGCACACGCCAATCACAAAGGTAGGCCGTTAAATTTTAAATTTTCTTATGTTTTTTTTTGTTTTGCAATTTGCAGGTCAGTGTCAAGTTGCATTTTGATCAAAATATGATTCGCGACTTTATCTATGTAATATGTATTTACTTAATTATAACCTTATGAATCACCAATACATCTCTGTAAGTTAGATTTCGGAAATCATGATATTTTGGAACAAAATATCTAACTTAGGGAGATGTATTGGTGATTATTATGTAAATACATAAGATTTAGAATAGTCGCGAATCATATTTTGACCAACATACAACCTGAAACTGACCTGCAAAATGTAAAAAAAAAAATGAATTTCTCGGGCCACCATTGCCCATTCACCATTTACGGACACGCGGCGCGTCGTGCGACGCGTGTTGCGTGACGTCTCGCGACTGGTTGAACGATTTTTCCGTTTACGGCGAGGCGACGCGTGCAGCGGCCCGCGTTATCACACGCGCAAACACAAACATATGGCAATGTACGATATTGTTTACGAAGACGCGGGGCGTGCGAAGCCGCGGGCCCTGCCGCGGGTGTCGCTACGTTTTATTGAGAACGGGGAATTGCAGGAACATCTAGCCCCAACGCTGCGTGCGCCGCCGCGATAAACGTCGCGTGCGACGCGGCGATGCAATCCGCGGGCTCCGCCTGCATTTCAAGCAAACACGTGTAAAATCGCTTCTACATAAACGCTATATATTTGAATTTAGTGCGCGTCTCCGTAAATGAGGCCTAAGAGTAGACTTTCTTCAAACTTTTACTATACCAACCAAAAAGCACTCAAATATTTATTAATCGTCCTAAGACTAACTTCATGCACATCTGTTCAAAGTCTTTGAACCTTAATCAAGAGTATTCAACCACAAGGGACATAAGTTTTTAACATTAATTTGATGCTGAAACACGAACTTATGTTAACAAAATTGCTTAGGAATAATTTAGTTTAGTTAAGTACTAAAGTTCTAAAGGGATCCTATTTACTAAATATCAATTTAGCATAATATGAACTAAGTGAACATGTGAGCCAAAGTACTTTGTAATTGGGCAAGCACTTATTGCATTTACATTTTGAAGTTTTGAGCTTAATTTTAATATTACTATACAAGGTGGAACCTAAATAACGCGCTGTGCGTTATTATTTTTTTATACTGGTACGAAGTTAGGTATAAAGGTGAGGGAAAAGACCGTAAAGCGGTGGTATACGATTTTTTTTTTCTCTAAGGTTCCGTAGATTTTACACAAGGTGTACTTAATTTAAACAACCACTTAAGTGGTCATTGTACTCATAATTATAAACAACTTTTACTTGGGACCAAAGCTGAAAACGCAAAAAAAATTAGCTGTTCCCTACATTTATGTTCGCATAACTCGCCAAAATGGAAACAGTTGTTTTTTCGAGAATTCAGGTTTGGTCCCATAGTAAAAGTTGTTCATAATGATAAGTACAAGGACCCCTTAAGAGGTTGTGCGTTATTTATCATTACTTTTTGTGCTTACATAACAACATGTGAGCACAAAAAGTAATTATAAAATTGCTCGTCAAATCCAGTAAGTCCCCTTCTACAAGGTGTAACTTAAATAACGTGTGTGTGTGTGTGTGTGTGTGTGTGTGTGTGTGTGTGTGTGTGTGTGTGTGGCGTAATGAAGGTAAGTATCTTTAAAGTCAACAGTCATAGTTTTTGTATACAGTTTTAGGAAACACATAATAGGCCATAAAAGAAAACTATTTTCTCCATAATCGACAAGGAAATTTAAAGACCTTAACGCATTCAAGGACCCTGAATGAGACACATTAGAAGTTTTATTATTATAACGCCTATGGGCGTTTAGTATCCCTCAAAGTATTAACTTGAAAATCATTTTGGTGTTTCCATGTGCAAGAGAACCTCGCTCGATTTCCTAATAAATCTCCAGTAATAAGTTAAGTCAAAGACCTAAGACAACTTTGTTATAATTCTGAAACTATCACCATTCCCTTCAAAGAAGAGGATAGAGCTATATATTATATATAGCCTTATCTCTGTTACTCATAGGGGCGATAGTTAGTAGTTCGAAATAGTTCCCCGTGGGCCAGAATTACTGGTCAGTTGCGAAAGTGTAGATATCTTGCAGTGTGGGCCTTCGGAAACTTGTTCCTAACTACTGCACGTGGCGAAACAATAATCACAGTTCCATGTTTACTATTTATTGGTTAAGTCGAGTTTTAATTAGTTCTGTCTGATGTGACGCAGAACAGATGGCCGATGGGACCGAAAGTTCTGGAAGGGCGACCGCGTACCAGAGAACGTAGCGTTGTAAGGCCTTTCACAAGGTGGACTGATGACCTTGTGAAGACTGCAGAAAGCCACTGGATGCGAGAAGCTCCGAACCAGTCGAAGTGGAGATGCTTGGGGGAGGCCTATGTCTTGCAGTTGACGTTTTTCGGCTGACATGATGATAATGGTGATTTGATTTAAACTACAATACACACACGGCAATAATATCTTTTATTTATCGTATGTTATATGTACATATATAGGAGCTCGCTGCTAAGTAATAACAGCCGCACTGCTGCTAAATTCATAATTGTCGATCATTGGTAGGTCAGTAGTCTCGTAATAGAATCGTGGTACTGATCAAAGGCACAATGGGCATAACGGACAGCCCTCTGTGCAGAGCTTGCATGGAGGCTGAAGAAACCGTTCCGCATGTGCTCTGCGAGTGCACAGGCGTTGCCCAGATTAGAACAGAAACCCTCGGGACACCCAAATCTTTAACAGATGTTCTGAACAGACCAGAAGCCGTGACCAACTTCTGGAGGGAGGTGGGCTGGTGGGAATAAACCCCGACGGCCACTATGGCTCACGCACAATGGTCCACTTGAAGGATTAAGTGCGGAAACCAAACCCAATAACATAGAACATAGAACTGATCAAAGGAACTGTCAAAATTTTAGCAGATTACCGCATACGTCATAACGCTAATTATAAGATCTGTATTTTCACCTGTAGCAAACAATAAATAAATGAATTATGAATTATTATGAGTCAGTCTTTCATTTGTCATTATGTACGAGATTACCATTTTAAGCCACGTCTTTTAATGGAGTGTCAGTGGTTGACCATTGGAAAGTCATAATGACGTCATTATATTAGTAGATTATCAAACTTGTCAAAATCAACAATTATGAAGTCAATGATAGACTATTCTGACACTATTGTAATAGCAGACTTGAGGCCCTGGTCCATCCATCACGTTAAGCTTCCCTTGCCGGGTTTGGTCCGTGGATGGGTGACCATCTTTTCATACCGAGATTCCTCCGTACCTCGGAAAGCACGTTAAGCCGTTGGTCTCGGCTGTCACTCGCGGATCTTTGACAGTCGTTATGGGTCGTCAGAAGACTGAAAGTCTGACAACCAGTCTTACCAAGGGGTATCGTATTACCCAGTAACTGGGTTGTGGAGGTCAGATAGGCAGTCGCTCTATGTAAAATACTGGTATTCAGCTGCATCCGGTTAGACTGGAAGCCGACCCCAACATAGTTGGAAAAAGGCTAGGCAGACTGATTGATTGATTATTGTATACCTATATATTAAATGATAACCCGTGGTAAGACTGGTTGCCAGACTTTCAGGCTTCTGACGACCCGTAACGACTTTCAAAAATCCACGAATGACAGCCGGGACCCCCTTGACGTGCTTTCCGAGGCACGGAGAGGGGTCTTGCTCACCCATCCACGGACCAAATGCGAAAAGCGTAGCTTAATCTTTTTGATCGAACCGTGTGGCTGTACTTAGCCACAAGCTCATCTTGTATTTATCGCAATTTTGTTCTGCGTACTATCTGCTTTGAATTTGGTAAAAAGAACTGAGCACAACCAGTAGAATTCTTGTTTCGCAGTACCTGTTCATTAGCCTATCGGTTCATAATATCTGCTAAAATGGTCTTTACATTTTCAAAGTAGGTACAATATTATTAACGAGATAGCGAGGGCAACGAATACTAACCTCCAACTGTTTTAAACTCATGTATGTAAGGCCATGTTCAGCTGTGGATGTATTATTTTTATTTTTTTTAGGGTTTCGTACCTCAAAAGGAAAAGGAACCTTTATAGGATCACTTTGTTGTCCGTCTGTCTGTCTGTCAAGACCCTTTTCCTCAGGAACGCATAAAGATATCAAGTTAAAATTTATATAAAATACTCGGGTCTATGGTCTCTTTCAGCTGTGAAAAAATCAATCTTGTTTGTCAACACGATCAAAAGATATGACCGTTTATGTCGCCTGTTTTCGCATATTTTGCGATTTCACAAGGGAATCAAAACCTATAGGGTTCCGTAGACCTAGAATCATGAAATTTCGCAAGAAGCAAGGTCTCACAGCACAATTAAAGGAAAAGTCCGAACGTTGTAAATTTGTAGTTTTATCACATTTTTTTTTTTGTGATTACAAACTTAATATTGTGGTTGGAGAATTGACCATGACATATATCGATGTATGGGAGAACATGCTTTTCAACTAGAATGTTAAGTTTGTTCTCGAGATAAATTCATCCCAGCTACGGAACCCTTCGTTGTGCGTGATCCGACACGCACTTGGCCGGTTATTTTTATTTAAGATGGGTGTTCTCTTGACTCTAGTCTAGGTCGGAGGCGACAGCGACAGAGTCGACAATCGAGTGTGCTTACCCAGAAGAAGCCTGTTCACTCTCACTATGAAGAGATCAGGGTTGTATGCGCTGGGAAACACAGACCCACTCTTTTGCTGTGCGCATTACAAAAGACATATGGAAACGCTTAGTGCGAATTGGTGGAATAGCAACTGATAGGGATGGTAACTGGCAGTGCGTCTAGATGTCCGATGATAGAACGGGGCCGGTGGAATGAGGTCGGGGAGTTCTTGAGCACACTCATCGAAGTACAATCTGTAGAAGACCGACAAGCAGGCAACCTTCCGGTGATGAGCCAAGCTATGAAGCTTGGCATCCACCAGTTTTACGTCGCCAATGAGCCTCTTAGCTCTGCGTTCCACCGTGTTAAGCGCCGCTAGTTGGTACTTAGCTGATCCATCGCAAAGGTGACTGCAATACTCCATGCAGGATCAGACTTGCGCTTTGTAAAGAGTTAAAAGCTGTCCAGGCGTAAAGTATCGCTTCACCCTATTTAGGATACCCAGTTTATTGGCCGCAGTTTTGGCTTTGTACTCGATGGTGAATTGCTACAGTCAAGGTTAAGTCCACATTTTCCCAGAATTAACTACCGGAAAATTTTCTTCCGAATCAAACTTTGTCTCGTTAAAACAATAACACAAAAGGCAAATTAATTACTTTCAACCGTGTGCACTTAATGTGTCCCACTTTGTGCGGCTTTAGTCGAGAGGCCTTGCATAACCTCGTTTTGGTGTTGCCATTATGATTTTAAATAATGTCTATGAAATTCAGGTTAGACGGAAGGGATTGCAAATATCGGTCTTTCTTATTGCGCTACGAAATACCCGTTTTACATGTTTTACTTCAAGGCATAGAATGAGACGTAAATGTAGGTCAACGATTTACATTACTTAGATAGCAATTTCAGATAATATATAGTATATCTATTCATACATGAAATCTCTTAAGGGGTCACTGTACTCATCATTTTGAATTACCGTAGCACACTTCTACACTTCACACACTTCACTCACACACTCGAACACACACACTCACACTCTTCACTTCTACTTAGGCTTCTAACAAATTGCGGTATTCTAGGGTTCCGCCTTCTACGTCCATTCCACGCCAGCTTCTTCCAGCAGGTCATTGCAATCATCGTCGTCATCCACCATCGGCTTCACTCCAACAGGTTAGAAAAAGAAAATTAAGGTCTCAGTTATCCACAGCTAGAAAAAACAAGCGGCAGTGCCCACGCAGCTATCTGGCGCGTGTCACAATTATGCGGAAAAATATGTAAAATAATAACAACCTTCGTCAGTTGTAATGAGTCTTAAATTTATATAAGGGTGAATATTTGACCTTTTAACCGCCGTCATTACCTTCCGCCAAAAGTTGATGAAGGAGAATATCGTTAATGAAATATTTCATCAATTCCCAGAATCTGCTTAAGGACCAGAATCAGGAATTGCTGAAATATTTCATTAAATATATTCTCCTTCATCAACTTTTGGCGGAAGGTAATGACGGGCGGTTAAAAGGTCAAATATTCACCCATTAAACAACAAATTCAACTTTGGCGAAAAGCTTATTAGTTGTTCATACAAAATAAAGACTTATTACAACTGACGAAGGTTGTTATTATTTTACCACATTTTTTTCCGCATAATTAGCTGCGTGGGCACTTCACTTGTTTTTTCTATTCCGTGTAATTATCTATAGTTCATTATCCGGGTGAATATTTGACCTTTAAACCGCCGTCATTACCTTCCGCCAAAAGTTGATGAAGGAGAATATCGTTAATGAAATATTTCATCAATTCCCAGAATCTGCTTAAGGACCAGAATCAGGAATTGCTGAAATATTTCATTAAATATATTCTCTTTCATCAACTTTTGGCGGAAGGTAATGACGGCGGTTTAAAGGTCAAATATTCACCCATCCACATTTGAAATACAGTGTGAGTCTTTATAATGTGCACATACGGAAATGAGGGAAACTATGCTTAATTTTATCGTCGGAAAAACTAAAATAAAAAAACATTATTATAGCATTTTTAAATTCTTGTTCGCTACTGTCACCTCTGTGTAAACAAACGGTATAACTTTCAAACTAAACGATCTATCACGATGAAACAAACTCAGTTATGGTTGAAAATAACAGGGCGTCCTCATAAAATAAAAGTTAAAGAAAAAACTGCCCGCAATTGAGAATGAAGGTGTTTTTTTTTTTTTGACAAAAATCTGGTATTTTTTCATCAAGTTTTACAATAATTGTAAAATTACCTTTTTTATTACTTTAATTTATTCTACATCGTATTAGCTTTCTAAAAGTAAAATACCACGTTTATGACTCAATTACAACATTTCCTATGAAAGGTTAAAGAAAGGCATTGCACACTGCTACGTACAAAAATACTTTATCAGGAAGATAACTTTTCTTTTAAAGATTTTCCGTCGATAAAATTAAGTATAGTTCCCCTCATTTCGATATGTACACATTATTAAAGACTCTGTATTCCCCAGTGTATCTATTTTTAGCCCGCCCTGCACATTAGCAATATTGTAGTAAGAGTTAAGTGCAACAACATAACTATACGCCAATCTAACTATATAGACAGTCTATAAGTAGAAATTGATAGTAACCTGTTACCATGGATTCAGTAAGTACGTGATTCTGAACCGCGTTGAAATTTTTCGTCGGTCAAAAATACCGAAATCGCTATAGGTGTGCCTATAATATTTGATCCCATCATGAGATCCTGATCTGATGACAGTGGGACCAACTAGAAAGTATACCCTGTCAAACAAAAAAATAATTTTCCAAATCGGTCCAGTCGTCTTCGAGCATAGACTTCTTATAGGTTTTCATGTAATCTATAGGTATAGAAATATTTTCTGTATTTTTTCGTAATCGGGGAACATACCCATATAAAAAAAAACCGGACAAGTGCGTGTCGGAGCACGCACAATGAAGGGCTCCGTAGTTGGGATGAATTTATCCCAAACTAACTAACTTAACATTGTAGTTGAAAAACATGTTCTCCCATACATTCCAACTGCAAATGTAAGTTTTTCTATTAACTTAACTTACTTTTCGTTTAACTATGGACAATGTAAGTTTGTACGCACAATATTGAGAGATTTACCATGTTATTTTAGGATGATAGACTTCTTATAGGTTTTCATGTAATCTATAGATATAGAAATATTTTCTGTGAACTTTAAAACAGAATATTTTAAAATTATAAAAATATATAGAGACACTCACGGTAAGCCCTTTCATTTGATATATTACAACGTGTACAGTTTGCTTAACTTATTTTTTTTTATTTGCCCCCAAAATTGTATATGGGGTCTAATTCAAAATTCATTAATTTACGTTACACACCCGTGTTTGATTCACAGAAATTCATAAGTGTATCAAATTTCAACTTAATCGGTCCATTAGATTCGGAGCAAATTGACTGTGACAGACGGACAAACAGTGAGACACACGTGTGATCCTATACGGGTTCCGCTTTTTTCTTTTGAGGCTACTTCACCTTGAAATATCTACTATTTCCTAGAGAAGTGCAATACACATGTGGTCAAAATGTATGGAACAATTCAACGCAGGGAATTTCAGAATCAAGTGCTGAATCTATGGTTATAGTTTGCGAGATGTCCCTGCCAGCGTGCAGAACTAAATACAGCAATTAATAAATATCTTTAGACAGTCTATTCATATAAACTGTTACTATTTTGCTATATTTACATAAGTAAAAAAAAAATAACACTCTTAAGGTAATAATAATAATAATATATACAAGAATATAAAAAAGGAGGGAAAATAAACATAGGGCATATAAAAAGTCCGCATCGCTGTCAACAGGAAAAGTGCCCAAAAGGCTGGGAGCATTGCCACGTTGTATAGCAATGCTTATTCTTTGGCCAAAAATAGGCCAGCCCTCTGGTCACGTGTAGAGTCGACCAACCACGTGGCATGTCTCGAAAAACTAAGAGGACATTCAGACCCCATGTCCCTAGTGTTTCAACCCCAAACGGCTCGAACATAAGTCCCGTACAGTTAAAAAAAAACGGCCAAGTGTGTGTCAGACCACGCACAATGAAGAGTTCCAATGAGTAGTTGGGATGAACTTATCCCAAGTACAAACTTAACATTGTAGTTGAAAAGTATGTTCTCCCATACATTCCAACAGCAAATGTAAGTTTATACACACAATATTGAGAGATTTACCATGTTATTTTAAGACCATAGACTTCTTTTAAGTTTTCCTGTAATCGCTACGTATAGAATAATTTCTTTATATTTTTCAAAATAGTAAGTAGTAGTTTCGGAGATAAGGGCCGAATGGTCAATTTTCGTCTATTTTCTTAAATAACAAATTGTTTTAACAATTTGTTTTAAAATTATTAAAAAAAATATATTTGAGACCCTCACATTAAGTTCTTTCATTGATATGTCACACGGAACAGTTTGCAAAACTTTTTTTTAATTTTCTTATTTGCCCCCATATTTAAAATTCACTTATTTACATTACACGTCCGTATTTGGGTCACAAAATTCATATGTGTACCAATTTTCATTAGATTCGGAGCAAATTGGCTGTGACAGCCGGACAGACAGACACACGAGTGATCCTATAAGGGTTTCGTTTTTTTTTTTTCCTTTTGAGGTACGGAACCCTAAAAATTGTTACTATACCTACACACATGTTATTAGACACATGTTATGTTACACGTCCGTATTTGGGTCACAAAATTCATATGTGTATCAAATTTCATTAGATTCGGATCAAATTGGCTGTGACAGCAGGACAGACAGACACACGAGTGATCCTATAAGGTTCCGTTTTTTTTCCTTTGAGGTACGGAACCCTAAAAATTGTTACTATACCTACATACAAGTAGATATATCTACTACTGAAGATCATACTAATAGAACTATCGTTAACAATAGCCTATTGAAACTATATAGTGCTATTAGCACCGACTAACAAAAGCACTCAACTAATTGTTATCATCGCTGCACCAGATAGGCACACTCTCAAGGGTCAAACTAACAGCGCATTGAACTCAGGAAGGTGTAACTCAATTGGACGCGTTACGTCGCCGGACGGATCACGCGAATGGAGCGGCTTCGTAACAAACTCTCGTAGTAAAGACCGGAGCACCGACTAACTACTGGAACAACGTAGGTTCACGTAGACGAGAGGTACAAGGATGTAGAGACGATTGAGGAGACGTCAACTTTGACCCTAGTTTGGATTTCTGGGTTACGTAGAGGAGCACAATAGACCATCAAATACAGGAGAGTTCTTCTTTTTACGGGTCGGCGAAAAAAAAATCAGCTGTTCCCTACATTTTGACGAGTTATGCGAACATAAATTTTGGGAGCTGCTGTTTTTTTTTCGCGATTTCAGGGGTGGTTCCATAGTAAAAGTGGTTCATAATGATGAGTACAATGACCCCTTAAGAGGTTGTGCGTTATGTAAGTTACACCTTGTAGAAGTGACTTATTGAATTTGACGAGCAATCTTCTAAATTAGGTAGGTAGGTGGTTTTAGGCATGTTTTGCAGTAAAAAAACTGGCCAAGTGCGTGTCGGACCACGCACAATGAAGGGTTTCGTAGTTTAAAAGTATTTATCCCAAAAAACACTTAATATTGTAGTTGAAAAACATGTTTTCCCATACATTGATATACGTCACGGTCAATTCTCCAACTGCAATTTTAAGTTTATAATCCCAAAAAAAATATATCTAAGTAGGTATGTAATAAAATCAACAATTTTCGGACTTTTTTTTCGGACTTGTGCTGTGAGATCTTGCTTCTTGCCAAATTTTATGATTTCGATCAACAATAAGTAGCTATATCTTTTGATTTACTTACGAGTATTAAAATATGTCGTATAAATGGCCGTATTTTGTTATTGCGTTTACATAGAAGCTTGATTTTTTTTAGAGCTCCAAGAGACTGTAGACCTACGTATTTGATATTAATTTCAACATGATATTTCGACTCGTTTCTGAGAAAAATGGTCTTGACAGACTGCCAGACAGACGGACAACGAAATATTCCTATAAGGTCTCCGTTAAGGAACCTTAAAAAATAAAAGATTCGCTGATTTTAGTATGAATCTTGATGATAAGAAGATGCTGGTTTCTATGACTTATGGAGATTTGCAGGCTAATATTTCCATATCTGAATTCCCAAAAACATTAAAACTATGTCCCATCCAGTCTATCAACATCACTGTCGTATACAGGAACTCGGCAGAAGGGTACTAGATAGAGTAAGTTAGTGAAGGCTATTTCTCTCAGTTTAATAGTTGCTAACAATATCGACCACCGGTCAGGAGCCGAGAACTCGCTATCTTCGCCCTTAATAAAATATATTTCACCGTATCTGCTACAGGCGATAAAATTTAAGCGTCTTTCAAAGTTTTGAGTCAAAATCACCGAGTTTTCTAAACTCTGAACCTGGTTCTTTTGAGAAAACTCTTCAAGAGCATTTGTTTTAAAATTTGATTCGTGCGACGGACTATAGTTGGATTATAAAGTTATATATTTTATTTTATTTTATTTATTATGAGGTAATAAACAAATACAACATATCGTCGTCGTGCTGCCAAAGTTAGATAAATGCACAATAATGCAATTTGAGATAAATCAATTTGTAAGTTTACTGTAGATTGTTTTGTTAAATACTAGCTTTCATTAATATTTTTAGTTCTTTTCCGACGCATTATTTATCCTTCTGTAGAAAGTATGACTAGTCGATTCGATTATCCGTATAGAAACAGATAAAAAAATAAAAAATATCCGAGAGGAGTGCTTTTAATCACTTTTGGCTGCCAATTATCAAAAATAGTTGTTTGTTAAATTAGAAACTTTGGAGTCTTAAAATTTTAATAATACATAGAAGTAGATATTCATTTCACCATTATACATATTTAGAAAATGTTGAGTCTATTGAATGTTATCAGAAGAACAGAAAAAAAGAGTTGGTCATAATTTTAGCTAGTTTTACCTGACGAAAAAATTAAGAACTTTTCATTTATTCATTTTATACTCATCTATACATTTGGTCTGTACACATTATATCCGTAACTACTGAACGGATTTGAATGAAATTCGGTAAGTAGATAGATAAAGCAAAGGATTAACACATAGGCAACTTGTGTATCTCACTGCTGGACACAGGTCTCTTTCAAAATTAATCTCTGAAACTAATGGAACGGATTTAGATGAAAGTTGGTAGGTAGACAGATAAGGCATAGGATTAACACATAGGCTACTTTGTTACCCACTGCTGGACATTGCTATTGAGCTTGATTTTAAAAGATCAATGTAAATAATTACTTAGTAATCGAGTAAGACAGTAGAATGATAACTGCTACAGTTATTTTGAAATATCATCGTATCATCATTTAATCGCTTTTGGCTACAGAGACGTTTATCTAATAGAACCGGTAGTAACTTTACCCAAAATCAATTAAACGCATATAATTATTTTTTTCACAAAAACATTATATTTCATCTTACATTTTTAAGGGCGCGAACCAAAATGAGTTAAAGTTAATAATTAAATTTTTGCTGACGTATGTTATTAAAGTTTTCAATTAGTAAATATTTTTCCTAAACCGGCTAACGGCATTTGAAATACTATGGCAGAATAAATCATCTGTGGACCTGCTCCAGTACGTAAATGAGAAAATCAACTAAACGAGTTTAATACTATTTAGCAAGCGTAATATTGAAAAACGTATCGTTTAACAAATTTAATCGTTTTTGTCTGGCGACTTTTTACAGAAATTTGTAAATACCCTTTATTATGCACAGAGTATATCTGCAACTAATGGGTTTCTGCGTTTATCCGATATTGGCAGATGACAGAACTGAAAAACTGAATCGATTGGTATTTTTAACACATAATTGACTAAAATTGCAGATAATCGGTTTTGGCAGCATGACGGCGATATATAACACATAAGGTTAACACGACTTAAGGAGTAATGTTGTAAACGCAGTGCATTATCCGCAGATAAAACATATTTAAAGATCAGTGATTGCCACTAGACGAGCATTACCTAAAGTAACAAATATTTTGAAATAATAAATAAATTACTATAAAGCTAGCTATAGCTACAAAACCAAATCAGATCAGAACCAATTTCATTTAATTAAATTTAAAAATTATAGTTCATCATTATATGTTTGTGGTGGATTTTTTCTGGGATCCTAATGTCCTGAATGGCGTTTAGTTCACCAATTGGGTCACTATCTTCAAAGTAAGCTTCAAAAAAATAAGTTATCAAATTCATAAGATAGTAGCGTCTCAAACCCTGCCTATTACAGAGGTAGAACTCGAGCAGAACTATACAATTGCCAATGGGATTAAACATCATGCGCCTAATGATATTAAATAACATAACATAATATAATATTAAATAACTCACTTTCATAGACAGTTCCATACAAAATATCACTTGATATAATCCTCATAATCGTTGCCAGTCATGCGGTAGTAATTACGATTCACTTTCAATTAAACAATTATGGAGGACGCCTTTCGCGTTCTTTAGTGAAAAACGTTTGTCGGTTACGATAATTGATACTTACGAAGATTATAATTGTAGAACGTAACACTTCTATCAATGTCATAATATGTACACGATCGATACTGCTACGAGTATCCATTTATGGACAATAAGGAAGTGTGTAGGGTTGAGATGATTAGTAATTTTGGTACAGATGCCAGCACATCAAGCTACTACAATCTGTCAAATTTCTTTAATAGATTTTCAACTTTATCGCTAAAGCATTAGGTTCAAGGTTGATTAGGATAATTTGACAGTTTCGGGTAGCTTGATGTGTTGGCATCTGTATAACGCTATTTTAATTGTATTTATTTAATCCATGTTGTCCCACTGCTGGGCTAAAGTCTCCCCCACAATTTTCTAGTTTTCTTTATGCGGTGCCTTCTCTGACCAAACGAGTGCAAATCGTCACGCCAGCGCGGCAGTGCCTCAGTGAGGACGCCCGCCTTCAGACACGCACTGTAGTCGAGAATAATAGCGTAATAAATACCATTGCAAGTCGGATTGTTAATCGCAGTCTATTAGGGTTCCGTACCAAAATGGTAAAAAGGAACCCTTATGGTGCGACTCAGTCCGCGTGTCTGTCGGTCTGTCTGTCTGTTACAGCTCGATATCTCAACAACTACTAATGCTATCAACTTGAATTTTGAAAGTTTGCCTATAGAAAAATAAAAAATGATTCTATGTGATAGAAGTTTACGTCAAGGTTACCTACAAAAAAAAACGATATCTCTAAATAGCACACTTTTAGGGTACGGAACCCGCGGAACGCGAGGCCGACTCGCTCTTTGCCGGTTTCTTTTTATTCCCAACAAAGAGGATGCTGTTTCCAAATCTATAAAAAAAACCAAACCAAGCCAAGTCAAAATTTACAAGAAAAGTATGGAGAAGAAAACTCTATAGTTACTCTTTTAAAATGTTCTACCTCTTTTGACGGCAGTTTTCTTCAATAGTTATCCCCTACTAATTGACCGAGTGAGATAAGCGTCTCTGCTTCAAGTCTGGCAAAGCTTTCAGGTCAGTTCGTTGGTACTCTTCTACAGGTCGTATTTATAACCGACCTGGACGAAACTTAGTACGTATACAGGTTTTACGACTTTATAGAATGTTTTGTCGTCGGGGATTTTTGATCGGAGGAAGTACCCCTACTTCCTCCAAAAAGAGGCAAAAACGGGGCTACTGGTTATCTTCGCCTTATGAGATCCGATTTCAATGGTTCTTTTTTATTTGAAAGTTTTACTTTAAGTTTGTCTCACAAAAATTTGGTGAAGATCTGATGAGGATCTTGATGCGTGATGAGCAAAATAGCTCCTCAAATTGCAGTAAATTGAAAGAAAAGAATTAAAGAAAAATATTTTATTTGGGACACGCACAGGAAATACAAACAGTAAAAAATAGTATAGGAAACTAACAAAATTAACATTAAAAAAAAAATACTAAATATAAAAATTAAAAAAAAAAACCTGTGCGAGACCAAAAAGGCTCCTATCTCAGCATAAAGCTGCAATATTTAAATAAATACCGCAGCGCTGGTATTCTGATAGGGCCCATGTGATGCCACGGACACACCTACGGACATCTACAAGTCCATAGGGGTATAAAAAAATAATAAAATACACACAATAACCTATAATTTAGAGAAAAAGAATAATAAAAATAAAATAAAATATAAACTAATAACCATAAATAGTGTAGTACTTTTAGATTTCTACCAATGGAATATAGGATTTTGAACTGACATGGTTATTGTCACTATTAAAGTTATTTAAAACGCCATATGCACCATGTTTTTAAAAACAAAAAACATGGTGAAAATCCCGTTTTATATAACTCTAGTGGTATATAAATTGTTGCAAAAAAGTTTGTTCTCGAGAGGGCTACTATTCTCAGAACTACTAGTATACATAATTTCTAGATCTACTTATTATTTTCCGATCGGGTTAAAAGTTTTACCGCTCATTCTTTGAAGCCCGAGTGCAGCTGTGATCAATGTGCACATAAAGTACCTACAATAAGACATATTAAAAGGTTAAACACACCAATCAACTAGTACTAGAGCACATAACATTAATCTGGATTCTAAAAACGTTTGACACTTTTATGGTTAGAGCTAGCGTCACCATACTTTTTGCTCCAAAATGGATTGCTCAGAATGTATGCCAACTGCAGTATTACGTAATTGCAGACGGTTTTATGGTGTACGTACACTACGAGTACAGCCGATTTATCTTGGCAGGTCCGTATATAGGCACTAAGAAATTTCGCGCATGTTCTCTCACTCACACTCGCCTCATGTAACTATTTGGTACCTAAAAAATGTTACTGCGCAGCCTTCTGCGCGAAGTTCAGACTTGCCATTGCCAAGATATTTCGGGCGTACTATAACTCAAGACTGTTACAAATATGTCTGAATGAATCTTATATCCTAGATTATAAGTAAGAAAATAAAGAATGAAAAAACGCGTGTGGTCGGGGGACCCCTGTCCCGGATCGAAGTTCCTTCCGCGATACTCGCACAGACTTACACACGTTCGTATTGTATAATAGAAAGAGACAGAGAGTAAGAAAGAGGCAGTTGCGGCAGGAGTAGAATAGAAATCGTCACAGAAGATTTCTACCAGTCAACTCTTCCCGCAAGCCGCGTTAAGGAACTTCATTCAAATAACGTTTATTTGGACACAGTTCGTGAAAATACAAAATACAAATAACTAAATAAATGAAAATGTAAAAAGAAATTAACTCAAAATTATGAAATAACTTTAATTTCGGAAGTCGGTGGCAAAATAAAAACTTTTTTTTTACTTTGTGGTGGTTTTTTGGAAGTCGGTTGATTTTTTTGCTAAAAAGTTTTTATTTTTCACTTTTTAGTGGGCCAGTTTGTAATATATCTAAGTTACAATAGCCTAATGTCAACTGCTTTACAAAATATTTATTTTCCTAATGCAGGGACGTTAATTATTGTTGAGGAGTACTACTGGTAAGTACCAGGTGAATTCCACAACACCGTAAGCATTGTGACGAGCATAAATTACTTAGCAACCATTATTAAAGTAGGTACCTAATCGAATCGCAACCCTTGAAATACCTACTTATTATTGAGTAGTTCCGGTGGCCATCTGTAATCTTCATCATCAGTTTCACTTCACCAAATGGTGCTTTCCAAGAACAAATGCACGAGTTACTATAAAAAATACCCATAACGCTATAGGTGTGCCTATAATATTTGAAGAGTTCCGTCGATTTCTCCAGGATCCCATCATGAGATCCTGATCTGATTACAATGGGACTAACTAGAAAGAGACAGACCCTTTCAAACAAAATAAAAATTTTCCAAATCGGTCCAGCCGTCTTCGAGTAGGTAATCGGGGAACATACATAAAAAAACCACAATGAAGGGTTCCGTAGTTGGGATGAATTTATCCCAAGAACAAAATTAACATTGCAGTTGAAAAACATGTTCTCCCATACATTCCAACTACAAATGTCCATAGTTATACGAAAAGGATCCAACCCATATTACACCTAATGTGGGTTGGATCTTTTTCCTTTAAGTTTGTACGCACTTTATTGAAAGATTTACTATGTTATTCTAAGACCATAGACGTCTTATAGGTTTTCCTGTAATTTATAGCTATAGAATTATTTTCTATATTTTTTTTCAAAATTTTAAGGTCAGTATTTTCGGAGATAAAGGGGGGGAATGGTCCAATATATTTGAGACCCTCACTTAAGCCCTTTCACTTGATATATCGCACAGTACAGTTTGCAAATATATATATTTTTAATTTTCTTATTTGCCCCCATATTCAAAATTCATTAATTTACATTACACGTCCGTGTTTGGGTCACAGAAATACATACGTGTACCAAATTTCAACTTAATCGGTCCATTAGATTCGGAGCAAATTGGCTGTGACAGCTGGACAGACAGACAAACAGACACATAGTGATCCTATAAGGGTTCCGTTTTTTCCTTTTGAGGTACGGAACCCTAAAAAATAATAAAAGATTCCGACGAACTGAGAACCTCCTCCCTTTGTTGAAAACATATACACATATACATACACCTATATATACATACACCTATAAAAAAGGGTATTTGTTTGGAAGCCATAATAGATTATCATATGTGAATATATTTCAGTTCCAATAATATTACATACATACTTGTTGAATTGTTAACCTCCTTTTTTTTTAAGTCGGTGAAAGTAATGTTATAACAACAATAGTGTATGCCTCACCACGGTTGCGCCAAAAAGGTTCAATTCAGCAATAATGCCAGTCAGATTCTATCTGACGCTGGTTCTCTAATCCAATTTTGCATTGCCAATTCTCAATGCAAGCAATTGTGTACAGTCACACGGAAGTCTGTTATAAAGTAAGTACTTACACAATAGAAACAATAGTGATTAGGTTAGAAACGTCTACGACAAATACTCATAGAAACATTATTATGCCACATGAGAGTTTTCAAATTAGATGATAGGGCAATGTGAGCTGTTGTTGCAGTTTTGACAAGTAAAGGTGACGCTTATCATCAGCCAGGCTAAAGGAAAAACAATAAAATTAAATCATTTAAATATTTAACCTATATAGTATTATTAAATATAGTATATGTATGTTCATATATTTTAGCTTTATGTATATAATTAAGTTTATGTTATAAGAGCATATTCTTTTTTTTTTCTCTTCTTGTTCTCACACACTTTTGTCTACATTTCTGTTTCACTTCTCCTTTCGCAGGTCTGCTGGAAGAAATTTCCTAAGAAATAAGCAGTACTTGTAATTACAATTATGTATTTTATTATGTATTTTTCTGTTTGTAAATAAATGATATAATAAATAATAAACCTACACTTCAGATTGTAGCAAAAATTATCTTTTTTTTTTCTTTCACCTCACAAACAAGGCTCATCAATTTGATGCGGAAGTACCTACCGAGCAAGTCAGACGCTCAACGGTAGAATCTAACTACATATATAACAAGTTTCCAAGTTCTAAACTATCGGCGTAGCGGTCGTCAAACACCATCTTAAGTCAATCAAAGTCAAGTCAGTCAATCTTGCGGTAAACCTTAGTTTATATCCTAATTTACATCGTAGTGCTAACCTTTGCTGGGAGGTTTATAACTCATGGAGGAGTAATGTCATGTAATACTGATGCCCTCTGGTTTAACTTTAGATTATTATTTTTTTTTCAATATTTTCCTTCCCCGCGAAGATTAAATACTATTGTGCGGCAGTAAAACAATTGTAAGCTAATGTTCTAAAATAGTACCATAATGACGGACTTTATGCACAAAATTAAAAAGTTTTTTTTATGATACAACATATTGCTACAAAATATATATTTATTTTTTCTATTAAACTACACTTCGGATCGCCCAAGGAGTTTTCAATTAGATTTTTATCGTTGTATATGGGGAACGCGCTAGGGTGCATGCGCCGTTGACCGATGATAGCTCCGTAACCATAGTAACGTGGTTTACGTTACGTAATCCACGTTACTATGGTTTCGGAGCCATTATTTTGTGTGTTTACTTTTTGCTAACTTTGATTTTTTTATTTAAATAGGTAACTAGCATGAGTGTAGATAAAGTAGTGTATGAAACTGCACATAATTCGTGTGATATTATTAAAAACCTCGCCTAGGGTTCGGTTGTTAAACACACACTCGTGTTTTAATACCCCTCATTATGCAACAGTTTCGTAAATTACTAATGTTGCTGCAGGGCAAAAGCCTGCCTTTCTTCTCTCCACTCTAACAACGTTAGCTTTAATTATAATTTCAAATATAACGTATGAAGTTGGTCCATCTCCAACAATTTTTATCTTTTCAGCTTCTATCAGCATGTATATCGCCATAGCTTCAAATTTTGTTTTATTTGCAGTAATTGAGAAGATACACAAGTTGGCAACACAGCATTAAGTAAACATCGCCGCGTATTTTAAAACTCAAAATAAATAGTAAACCATAGTATAAGTGATGTGTATTGTAGTGAATCTTAATAGACGTATCGAACTACATAAGTGAAATTGTTGGTGACTTCTATAAACCAAGACATGCAATAAAAACATTGTGTTTAATATTTGGACTTTTGAACGTTATTGTGCTTCAAAAAGTGCTAATCACGGACAAAAACAAGTATACTGGACCTATACAAAGGTACTCTCATCATTAGAACATTTAAAAACATAATAAGTGGCGAGTTAATTACTAGCAAATGTATATAAAATAATAAAACGGTTAAGTACAATGTTTTGTTTTAAAAAGTGAACTTTGAACCATAAGTGGCGCCCCTAGTAGTGAGTAGCGAAACAAATATTGACATTGACGTTTTAAAAATTTACATTAACATTAGGGTTGCTACTACTAATAATAAATACTTCATGGCAAACAGCGCCATCTAGTGTCAAGGAGCGGAAATGAAATTGACACACTGACCAGTGTTGCTATTATAAAAAAATAGAAAAGTGTTGCTACAAAAAAACTTGTGATACCAGAATAAGAAAATTAAGTCTTTTGGTAGAAAATAAAAATATTCACTTATGTGTATTTTTGGAATTACTTAAAATTTAAATTAGGTACAATTTAAGCAAAATAAATTGACTTAAAAGAATGAATTTCTTTGGAAATGTAACTCATCGAAGACAACGCACCCAATCGGAACCGGACAAGGATGACAGCGACATAATTTCGCAAACGATGGATTGTACCTCAAATTCTATGCCAGATATATCTGAGGACGAGGATGATAACCGAATTACTATTTATAAGAAAGAGATAGAAGAACTAAAAAATCAATTGCTAAGTGCGCATAGGGAAATTGAAATATTATCGCTAGAAAATAGTAAGTTGAAGCAAAGTAATGACGACCTATTGGAAAAAAATAAAACATACAAAGTAATTGTCAGTAGTCCACTTAAGTCCAGAGTTCAAACACCAAAGAAGAACATTCATACTCCTTATACAAAAACAAAACAGACGCAGACATCGGAAAGTTTGACAAGAGCGCCAAGCGGACATGAAGTTAACATTGACGCTGGATGTACTCAAGGTGTCGCCTCATTGAATAATATTATTAGCGCGAAATCTCATGTTCCATCACCTCCACCTGTGAAGAATAACATTTGTATTTTGAGTAGTGAAACATCCAACAGAATACAAACATTGAGTGAAAGAACTCATTTAGGGAACTTTAATATGTGTCACTACCGTACTCCCAGATGCGGAATGAAATATTTGTTAAAGGACATTGATCTAAAAGTACGTAACTTCTCTCGATTAGATTATTGTATTATATTTATTGGTGAAGACGACTTTACAAAAACGCATAATTATATTGAGTTTGTTACTTATATTAGAGATAAATTATTACCACTTAATCATACTAACTTCATAATATGTCTGCCAACTTTTAAATTTATGGACAATACAAATATAATGTTTAACAGCAGAGTTGATACTTTCAATAATCTAATTTACATGGATGTTGAGACTTACAATTATGCATTTATACTAGATTCAAATCTTAATCTTCCATACACGTGGGATACGTATAACCAACGGCATGCACACCTGAATAACAAAGGCTTTATGAAAGTTTTGTCAGACTTGCATGATTTAATCTTAGACCTAGATTTTGTAAATACCAAAGACCATATACACTCACAAGTTGGTTGCTCTCAAGAAGATAAAACTGAACCGCTAATATTAACAAAAACAATAGAGAATCAGTTTTTTCTATAACTATCACCTTACCATTCTCCATCAGAACATAGCAGGGCTTATGAATAAATCAGATCTGTTAGTAGTTAAATTAGACGAGCTTTCTAGTAAGGGAACAAAGGTAGATATTATCTGTATAACAGAGCATTTTATAGAGGCGGGCTATGAATGTATATTGCATATACCTAATTTCTGCCCAGCTGCCTTTTTTACCAGAAGTGTCAAACGTGGAGGAACTTGCATTTTTGTAAGAGCAGGGCTGCAATTCAGAGAATTGACTGATATTGCAAAACAGTCGATCTCAGGTGTTTTCGAATGTTGCGGTATTGAACTGACATCTTATAATATTGTTGTAATATGCATTTACAGGATTCCAAAATATAATTATAATGTATTTTATGAAAAACTGGACAATATATTGAGAAGACTTTGCGTATCTACAAATAAAAAAATTATATTAACCGGAGACTTTAATATTGACGTGTTAAAGAGAAATAAAATCACAATAGAATTTGAAAACTTTCTCTTGCAATATAATCTCAAATTAGAACTTGATAAACCAACCAGATTGGCTAGTAACTCTTGCTTAGATAATTTTGCACATTCTTACCGTAAAGGTTGTAAAGCTGAAATAATAGATTTACTTCTATCTGACCACACATCACAACTACTGCAAGTTCCTATTAAAAAAACCTGTATGATTAAATATTGGAAAACAACTAAACAGGAAATATCAGTAGATAACTTAATGAAATTTAAAAATCATCTAAAAAACCTAACTTTTCGACGAGTATACGAAGCTAAAGACGCAAATGAATCCTACGAAAATTTTATAGATGACTTTATATTGCTATACAAATTGTGTTTCCCAGAAAAAATAGTAACCATTTATACTTGTAAAAAAACCAAATGGATTTCGAATGGGATAAAAATATGTAGCAGAAAACAGAGGCAGCTACTTTGGATATATAGGCATAATCCGAACACAAAAAATAGACTTGCTTTTAAAAAGTATTCCAAGCTTTATAGAAGAATAGTAAATCTAACCCAGAAGGCCCAAAACAACCACTTCATAAAGACGTCTCAAAATAAATCAAAAGCTGCCTGGCAAGTTATTAACAAATCTAAAGTATGTCTGCCGCAAGAACCAATATTGACCATACAAAATGATAAATCAACTCTTACACATCCCCTTGACATTGCGAATGAATTCAATAAATATTTTATAGAGATTATAGAAAATAATTCAAAAACAAACCTTAATAATACCCCATTAACAAATTCATGTAGAAATGTTATTGAAAACTCAACTTCGCAGTCTCTATTTATGCTACCAGTTTCAGATACTGACATTATAAAAGTGATAAGTAGCTTAAAAAATACTAGTACAGTAGGATACGACGGTATTTCAACTAGAGTAATAAAAGATGTTAAGGAGGTCATAGCGACACCGTTATCGCACATAATTAATCTTTGCATTTCCGATGGTATATTCCCTACTAGTCTCAAGAAGGTAGTTATTAAACCCATTTACAAAAATAATGACAAGACTGATGTTAAAAATTACAGGCCTATTGCAAAAATACCAGTTTTTGCAAAAGTTATTGAAAAAATAATATATAATTCCATTTACACGTATTTCGAGAAGTTTCAGTTATTTTGCAATGAACAAAAAGGATTTAGGAAAAATACTAATATTAATATGGCACTATTTGACCTGCTATCAAGTATAATGACTTCTGTGGATTAAAAAAATCCTGTGTGCTCCATCTTCACGGATATGTCAAAAGCTTTTGACTTCGTAGATCATCAGATCTTGCTGCAAAAGTTACACGGGTACGGCATTCGAGGAAACATTTATAAACTCCTAGAATCATACCTAAGTGATAGGACACAGTGTACTGAGATTTCCAGAATTTGTCCTATAAGCAAATTAGAAACTATATATGTCTCTGAAGCGAGGTCCGTGAAGTATGGTGTGCCTCAGGGCACTGTACTCGGGCCCCCACTTTTCTTAATATATATCAATGATCTCCCAAGAAATTTGAGAAACAAAATGGTACTTTTTGCAGATGACAGTACGGCTATCATAGAATGCAATGATCCAAACGAATATCGAAATGAGATCAATAACTCGCTAAATAACATTATTAATTGGCTAAATAATAATAATCTTGTGATCAATTTGAATAAAACTAAAATTATACAGTTTCATCAACGACGTGAGAATCTACCCCTTAATATTACCTACGATGAGTGTAAAATAGAAGAAGTTACGAGTGCAAAATTCTTAGGCATAACTGTAGACCATAAGTTGACTTGGAAACCTCACCTGGAAGTGGTTTGTAAACGACTGAGTAAATCTGCGTATCTGTTGTTTCAATTATCTAAGAGAGTTAATTCTGAGACACTGTTAACAGCCTATCATGGACTTGTAGTCTCTATTCTCCGTTATGGTGTTGTTTTCTGGGGGCAATCAACAAATAGGGAACTGGTATTTAGGATGCAAAGAAGGTGTGTAAGATCCATGTGTAATTTAAAGTCAACAGATAGTTGCGTTCCCTACTTCAAGAAATTAAAAATATTAACGTTATCAGCTATATATATATTAGAAACTGCATTATTTATAAAATCAAATCCACATTTATTTACAAAATTTTCAAGAGTTAAGAAGACCCCCATTCGGAGTCAATATGAAAATCAACTATGTATGTTGAAATGTAATACTGCGTTAATGAAAAAGAGCTTCTTTGGTGTTGCACCAAAGATTTTTAATAAAATACCTGATGCTATAAAATGTATGCCATTAAAGAAATTCAAAAAGTGTCTTCACAAGTTATTAGTTGAGAAATGTTATTATACCTTGGATGACTATTTTAATGATAATACTATTTGATTAAATTATGATATGATGAATTATGAGATTATGTAATTTTATAAATCTATATTATTAATGTTGACTTGGATGACTATTTTAATTTTGGATGACTATTTGATTAAATTCTGTAATTTTATTAATTCATATTATTAATGTAACGGACGAATAATTTCTCGCATGTTCTTTTGTTATGATCTTCTTGTGTGTGTTTTTTGTTTTTTCTTTCTTGTAGTGGACATTATTAAATTGATTATTTTAATGTATTTGTATAAAATTGATAGAAAATTTTGTTAACTTGACTTTAATATTTGTATGTCAACAATGACAAAGCATAGTGCAACACTTATCTATTTAAGACCTTGACATGTATGATTAATGTATATATGTTCTTCACCTATGTTTTACAAATAAATAATTCTGATTCTGATTCTGATTCTGATTCTGATACGTGTGTATATACTTGATGAATATAAACATTAACATTTTACAGAATTTTCGTTTTTGCAGCATGTTTGCGTAGGTACATGAAAAACGAACACCGTGAAAAAAAAAATCACGTGCACACGATGACCACTAGCGGCCGAGCGCTAGAAGCAAGATGTTCGTGTCTCCGATAGTACCTGCCCATAAAAACATCCATCAACCTTGTCTTTACTTGTTGATGTAATGTGCAAAACTTAAAGATACGTTTCTCAAGTGTTTAATTAGAATCGCATCAGAGTTAACTAAAGAAAAGCAGAAACTCTTTAGAAGTCATTCTTGTCACCACTGAAAAAATCAAGAACCCATTTAAACGTTTTATTACATCTAAAAGAGTAAAGCGGAAAACCGTATACAACATTAATTTATATCCATACACAATACAAAATGAGCAAGTAAACGCTTCAGGAGCACAGGCCGTGTGTGGCAATGTTTAAAATGCGTGAACCAAGCTTACTTATGCTCCCCGTTTAATAAAACTCGTCTTACACCGAGCCATATGTTCTTAGCCTAATATTGAACAAGCAATGTTTACTTAGGGGAATACGTAATGAATACACGCGTTCAGAATTTGTCACTGACTACACAGTATTACACTATTAGGTAATATGACGTCAGTGCCTACGATTATTTGAGAATCTCTCTGTTTTTGCTTGACGAATTTTGTTGAACAGTATCGTGTCTTTTGGTGATTGATCACTGCTTTGTGTAGTTCGATAGGTCTCGGTTGTATTAATCTCCGGTTTAAAGACAGGGCTTATGAAAGAGAATACGGGTTGTGTCCATTATTTTATGGTTATCAGAATAAGATCAAGCCTAAAATTACGTACTATCGACAAACGCCAGGCCTTTCTAATTTCGAAACAATTTTGCTTGACAGCTATAATTAATTGTAGGACAATCAAAGGACCATTTTTTTCCGTGGAGTAATGCTCATGCATACTGCACTACCACGGGGATATAGTGCAGTTATGTGAGACTTCAACCCACTAAAACTCCACGGTGTCCTCCTCTGCCGCTTATGGCGGGAACACGGGCACGCGTTAGCACTCATCGCGAACCCGCCGCGGCTGTCCGTCACCGGACCCTCCTCTAGGGAGCACCCTTACCGGCGGCAGCATTACCGGCACACAAGAACACATTGCACGCCGTGACCACCCCATGGACCAAACCAGCACATGGGCGCTAGACGACCCCGTGTCCAGGTACCCTTGGTCCTCCTGCGACCGGTCAGGTCAGTGGCCCGGCCGCCTACCACTTTCCGGCCCCAGGGGATAGGGAGAGCGCCCAACAAAATACCAACACTCCTCCTCCTCTGCGGCTCCACCGCGTCCGCCATCAGACGGTGCCAACCGTCAAGGACGCGGAAGGTAGGGAGAGTGGTGCATCGCAACACCAGCACTCCTCTCCCGTCGCGGCCTCCAACCCTCAGCCGCGATGTCGCTCCGACAATGCGGGAACCCACTGGGAGGGGAATTAGAGGACCATAGGAGCAGGGTGAATCAGTGTATATGAAAAACATCTTTAAGGTGTAAAGGTGTCCATTTGGTCGATAGTATCTATATTAGCAAGTAGATAACTATAACCTGAATAGATTTCCAATAGACCGCTAACTAGTTCTGATAGAATATTACCATACTAATCACACTTTCTAAACAGATTGGTAATAAAACTGTAATTGCTGTTATTAGCACGTTCGCAGGCTCTGGACTCTTGATAATTATGATCCCCTGGTAGGTTCAAAATTTGAACCTACCAGGGGATCAAAATAAAATTTAATGACACCAACTAAAAAAAAGTTAGGTATCTGAAGAAGTAATACAGAAAAGCATCGTAATCATTATAAAACTCCTGTCTCTTTGTCTGTTCGTTAGTGTGCTTATGAGTCGAAAACCAACTATTCGATTTACATGTTTCTTTTTCAGGACATAGCTCTTCTCTGGCTATTTTTAACTTAATACCTGATGTTGCCCATTATTATTATTTTTGACATTTCTCGGGACCCTGGGGTCCCGGATCTTTGGAAGGCGTACGAAGGGCCGAAGCCAACTCGCAGAGGTCCCTTAGACAATTTTAAATAATGAGGAGGCACTAACCGACTATTATCCCTGTATGCACTATGCAAGTGCACCCCAAGGACAAGCCCTGGTTGGTGCAGGACTATTGCAGGACATAGAAACAAAACATATTGGGCTATGAGTTTGGGTGGCTATAGTGGATTGGTTACCCAGGACTATGTCTCCTGCCTGATCAATGTTATATGTAATACATTGATAAAATGGCAGGGGGTGACTTGCACACTCAGTAATGGGCTCCCGGAAACGGTCGCTAACAGATAGTGACGTAGCGACAAGGGGGCAACACTTCCTGAGGTGTTTGAGGAGTGGAGATGTATTCCACGGCTATCAGGACCATCCCAGAAGTACTGTCAAGATCCCTACCAGCACCTTACTGGAATACTTCCTTCCTCCGAGCACGTTTGCTCTTGCGAATCTCCACTCAAGCCGGCCAGAAAAGGCAAGAAAGAGGCGGGACCTCTGTTCCTCGTCAGTGTTCACTCCAGCCAGCAATAAAGGCAAGCTAGGGGTGAAGAACAAGACTTCTCCGCGGAAATAGGATCCTTGGGATAGCTACTGCCCAACAGCTCGCCACATACTGCCCTGCGGGTTTCTGTATCTCTCATGGTCTGGCTCCTCATCCTAGACCTGTTCCGGCAAAGTAAACTCTACCGGCACAGACCTAAAGTTCGGAGCACGCAAGCCCCACCACGACGTCAACGTAGAGAAACAGCGGTGGGGTTATTATTTATGTACGTATCATATATTTTGTATACCTTTTGCTGGAGATCCTAAATAAATAAATAAAAATGTGTGCGGTCGGAGGCCCCCGTCAGGAACGCTGATCCTTCTCAAGTACAATAAAAAAAAAAAAATCGCAGCCGCCATCTTGGATTTACATTTTAACTTCACTATCGGGAATAACACCCTCGAAAACCCTGAAAACGCTATACATGATAAAAGTTTTAATATTTTCGCAGCCACCAACTTAAATTTTCATTTTGGCCAACTTCAAACTTTCTCTCGCTTTGTCTCTTTCTAGTATTTACGGTATAGAACTCACATACTCGTTTAAGTAATAAATTAAACCACATACTTGTTATCGTCTTTGCTGACGATTTACAAAAAATGAACAAAATTGGTCCAGTAATAAGGTCAAAAAGTAGTTTTAATTTTGAGCAAATTTGAACACTCTGTAGAATTGGATTACTAGGTCAATGAGTCAATGACCTCCTTGAACTTGTGTGCAATAAAAAAAAAAACTTGTTCGGCGAACACTGGATTGGGCACTATGGTGCATCGTAGGTGGCCAGCTCGGTTGTCTAAACAGAGTGATTACTTTTACTGAATTTATTTTGTTTGAAAAATCAACGTTATAAACTTCCGCTTTTTAATTTAATATTTAATTTTGCTACACTTCGGTTCCATACCGTAAAATAGAGAGAGAGAAAAATCGCATGGTGAGGGTATAACACTTTTTGGTTACATGAAGATTTCTACCAGTTTACTGCTACCGCAAGCCACGTTAAAGAACTTCGTATCAGTAAATAAATAAACAGAGGAGCTAGGTTAAAAAGTCTCAATTCATTTCAAACATCATAGCCAACACATACTACATTTACGCGACACTCCTAGATTGGACCTAGGTCTAAACGTATCTAATAATCTATGTCCGATATTGCTTTTTATGTGCACATGAACTTAATGTTAATCATACATGTCATGTGCCTTCGGCCTTGGGCGAAGGGAAAGGATTTACTGTAGACATACATACTCGTAGAGTGAATTTGTTGTGTGGACTTTGGCTTAGAGTAAATTTAGCCCACGAAATTCAATTTTGCTTACGATTTTTGCAATTTGCAGCTCAGTGTCTGGGTGTATCTGCCAGGATCGCGGGTTGTTTTAAAGAGTCACCGTGGCCCTGGCACAAGCAACTGAAGGAACACGGGTCGGTTTTAGTCAGTAGAAGTCTGACACGGTATTTGATGATTTCCCACCCAAAAAAAAAATTTTTTGGTGTATGTTGATTAAAGTATGATTCGCAACCATATTATCAAATATTTATTCACATAATTATAATCATTAGAATCAGTAATACCAACGCCATAAGTTAGAATTGGCATCAAATGTCAAGAAATAGTCATTCAATAAAGTAATATGAACTTAGAGACATGATTTTAATAATCATAATTCCATAAATACAAAGTTACGGTCGCGAATTATATTCAGATCAACATACAATCTGATACTGACCAGCAAGTTGCAAAAAACGTAAGAAAATTTGAATTTCGCGAACTACCCAGGCGGTGTCGAATTTCTAGCAATATGTTTTAGCATAGTGACGGATATGGTCGTGATATTTTTATTTGTAAATGGAAGTGCCCAGTGTGACAAGGTTTACATTAATGTTGGCAGACCATAACTAGTGTTGCCATTACAGTCTTAAAAAACCAAGTTAGATGTACAGACGCCAGCACATCAAGCTACTACAATCTGTCAGATTTCTTTAATAGATTTTCGTCTTTATTGCTAAAGTATTATGTTCAAGGTTGATTGGGAAAATCTGACAGTTTCGGGTAGGTTGACCTGCTGGCGTCTGTACATACGGATTTGGCAAAAATAATTTGTTCGCGACTAGAGATAGAAAAAAGATATAGGTGGGACATGTTCTCAACTAGGTCACCACACAACTGCTTCCAAAAGTTGGTACACACTTTAAAGCATCTAAACACATACTTTGACTCCCCAAAAACCACTCCCCCTACCTTGAAATATACATAATTACCTACATTGCTGGGGGGACCAAAATCACATACCAATTAGATACTCATCACAAGAGCCAATTGAATAACCTTCAATCAGTCATCACACCATAAAATGAAGCGATGCCGCGGGCACCTAGTTTGCATAATAATTACATGCTTACTTTAGGTACTAGCGACCCGCCCCTCCTTCAACTTCTACGCACGGGGCGGTCTACTAACTGATGAGGCGACATGTCAAAACGTCGAGATTTCTGCGCTATATCTTCGTCATATATTAAAGTATTAAACACATAAATCATCTGAAATAAATTCTCTAAAAGACGGTGTAAATCGCATCAAAATATGTTATGCAGTTTAGAAGAATTAAGCGCGTATATACATGTATACAGAGACACGAACGCGTATATACATGTATACTATTTTATACATTCTACAGGGCTTTAAAATTCAACAGGGCGATACAAAAAATGCATTGGTATTATGAGATAAGAGTTTGGCGAATTTGTATTCAAACAGGGTGTTCGCTAAGGGTGGGAATGCAAACGGCTCGTACACGCGTGATACCCATATGCTAATAAGCCGGCCATTTTTAAACCCTTTCGTAAAGATTCATTGCGAGTGTTCTTTTGGTCGTGTTTTTGGGTTGAAACGTTGATGAAATAGGCAGTAATTTGTGTGTTGAGGTTCAAAAGCTTATGTAATCATGAAATGGTAGCGACCAGCTTAAAAGCAAAGAGTGTATGCGCTAAGCAAACTGAACTGGATCCTCTTACAGTAGACAACGTTCAAATCAAAACAATACAAAGTGAAAAATAACTTTAATTTTAGTAGTCGGTGTCTTTGGTTTTGTATTTTCGTTTTTTGCCACAGACTTCCGAAATTAAAGTTATTTTTCACTTTGTAGTTTTTTTTTATTGAAAGCCGTTTTTATTTTTTGCTAAAAAGTTTTTATTTTGCACGTTTTAGTTGTGGTACCTACCCCACACAAATTCGAATACCACTACCTGCTATGTAAATAACAGTGATAGAAAGTTATTAAAACATCATCCACAAAAACTAAGTGGAAAAAATACGCATTATTGAAGCTAACTCAAAAACTACCCAAGCAAATATAATAAAATTTATATGGGATCACCTAGGATATATACAGTATGTTAACCAACAGAGGGCGTTCCCGTTAACCCGCAATAGTATAGCATCCATACATGCTAAAAAAAATATTACCATTCGAAAACAAAATGGTTTTTATTTTTTTTTTCACTAAAAATGTTAAATTGATACGTAAAAGAAACACTCTGTACACGCGTACTTGAAGGACGGAAACATCGCAATTTAGTTTTTATGTTTAGTGAATATTTTTATATTTTTTTGAATATTTTAGTGAATATTTTTAGCATTTTTAGTGAATATTTTAATATAAAAAAAAAATAAAAACCATTTTGTTTTCGAATGGTAATATTTTTTTTAGCATGTATGGATGCTATACTATTGCGGGTTAACGGGAACGCCCTCTGTTGGTTAACATACTGTATATCCTAGGATTTATATGGGATCACCCTTTCAAACAAAAAAAGAATTTTCCAAACAGTTTATCCGTCTTTGAGTAATCGCGTAACAAACATACAAAAAAAACATACATATGAATTGAGAACCTCCTCCTTTTTGAAGTCGGTCAATAAAATGTGACTATCGATCAATAGAAATTGATTTATATTCCCACCTAAATTCTTATAGATTGACGCACTAATTCCGTCACTCCCTATTGGACCACTCACATATAATAGGGTGATGCTTGGGTAAAAAAAAATCTATTTAGTCCGTCAGTCAGATAATTAAAAAAAAATATTAGACACGTATTTTTTGCTTTATCATATTAATAAAAAAAAATACTTAGATAACACGCATTAAACTTCGGGAGTGGGGCCTTGCTACGTCACTATGTATAAAATATACCAAGGCGTGACGTCACGCCACATTTTAAATCATTGTATCACCGTAATCTTTTCATTACGTTGAAAAAGAAAAAAATACGTGTCCAATATATTTTATTAATCTATTATATATTATACATGACGGACAAAAAAATATTTTTGGAATTTTTGGAACCTGGAACGTTGTTGCACTGTAACACATATTTTAGTGATCATCATCATCATCATTTCAGCCAAAGGACGTGCACTGCTGGGCATTGTCGTGTCCTTCGTGGAGAGTCTGATTGTCCGGAACTAGAAGCTCAGCTTGTGAGACTCTTTGTTCCTCCTGTACTCCAATACCAACTTAGACCGCGACGACACGGATTGTTGGCCGTTCCGTCAGTACGCAAAGTTTCGCATTCTAACTCGCCCTTGATTCGCGTGCTCGCAATGCTGAATGCTCTACTGGCATCGACACAGGAGATGGATAGACATAAGTCTGAGTAAGTGCATGTTTGAGATTCAGTGAGATGTTGGACGATAGATGATCCTGTTTAATTTTTATTGTATGCCAATATTATTTGAGTTTTATTTGTTACTTTTACTCCTTTTGTTTGTTAGTTGTGTGTATTATTTCTTATTCTTATTCCTTCCTTATTGTAAAATATGTCTGTTTTAATTTAAATTTAACTGTGCAATAACTTGGATCTGGGTCTGTAAGGTTGTGCATGTTTTTACCAAATAAATAAATAAATGAATATGCCTCCCTCAAGCACCGCCAATTTGACCGGTTCTGTGCTTCTCACATTCAGCGAGAAGATTTATTTATTCTAGTGATATCCACATGTTATTATTTTACTTTACTGTAATTATTTTGGTTTGCATGTATGTTTCAATAGTTCAGGTAATGATAGCAGCTCAGCTTGTGAGACTCTTTGTTCCTCCTGTACTCCAATACCAACTTAGACCGTGACGACACGGATTTTTGGCCGTTCCGTCAGCACGCTTTTAATGATAGCAATGTTTTGGCAAAATACTTAAATAATAGTGAAAACTTATGTGGCCGATTGGGCCGAAAGGTTCTGGAGTGGCGACCGCGTAATGGAAGACGTAGCGTTGGAAGGCCTACCACAAGGTAGATCGATGATCTTATGAAGGCCTCAGGAATCTGCTGGATGCGAGAAGCACAGAACGGGTCAAAGTGGCGGTAGGTACTTGGCGAGGCCTCTGCTCAAAAATGGACGTCTTTCGGCTGAAACGATAACTTAGAATATAAGAGAAAATTGTTTATCATTGCTGCAATTAAAGTTTGTCAAAATAAAAATAAAATATCTTTACAACATTACCAACTTAACTGCTTATTGGATTAAATTTTCAATGAAATTAACTTCACAGGCCACAACTGGATCGCAATACAATGCTTACAAAACGTCAGGGAAGTAATCAGAAATGCCTAGATTTCCGATCACCCCATTGGAACAAATTGGATGACAGCTATGTTCGCTCCTTTTTCGAGGAAAATCGAAAGGTTAACTTTGTCAATGATAAAATATATCTGATGGCGCCTGAGGGAATTAAGATATTATTGATCAGAGTATTACTGATAAGTTCTAAGATTGCTATATAATATTTACTTCATCAATCTTGTCTCTTTTCTTCCTGAATGGAACAGATTTACTATTTGTATGAGTGAATATCAAAACTGTGATTCATTACCGAATTTAGGTGGAACATTTTATATCTGATTTTTTACTAACCTAACCTAATGTGGGTTGGATCTTTTTCGTTTAACTATGGACATGTAAGTTTGTACCACAATATTGATATATTTACCATGTTATTTTAAGACCATGGACTTCTTATAGGTTTTCCTGTAATCTATAGCTATATACGTAGAATTATTTTCTGTATTTTTCTCAAAATTTTAAGCTCAGTAGTTTCGGAGATAAAGGTGGGGGAATGGTAAATTTTCGTTTATTTTCTTAAATAACTTTAAAACAGTTTATTTTAAAATTATAAAAATATATATATTTGAGACCCTCACAGTAAGCCCTTTCATTTGATATATCACACGGTACAATTTGCAATTATTTTTTTACTTGTCCTCAAAATTGACCATATTCAAAATTCATTTATTTACGTTGCACGTCTGTGTTTGGGTCACAGAAATTCATACGTGTACCAAATTTCAACTTAATCAGTCCATTAGGTTCGGAGCAAATTGGCTGTGACAGACGGACAGACAGACAGACACGAGTGATCCTATAAGAGTTCTGTTTTTTCTTTTTGAGGTACGGAACCTTAAAAAATGAAAGAAAGTACGTTTATTTGCAGTAAACATAACGCGAAAGACGAACACAAACACAAAAAAAAAAAAAACAAGTTTGGGGAAAATATGCGTCACATCCTACATGGATGTGACGTATATTTTCCCCAAACTTGTTTTTCGGCCATCGCTCAGCATAATGCTGCGACCCTATAGAGAGAGCCGAGACAGAGCCCCAGCGCTGGATTTCAGCGTCAGCCGGCGTTGACGTGACGTAACGTATTTCTTGATTTCTATAACAGGATTGATTAAGGCCCGATATTTTGTTCCGTAGTTAACTCAACCAATGGTTAAACATTGTAACTAATGGTTGAATTTTGGATAAATGTGTTTGCCAAAATGCCATTAGCTACTATTTTTTAACATGAATGAGTTTACCTTTCATATTTAGCCAAAATTCAACCATTAGTTATTATGTTTAACCATTGGCATTGGTTGAGTTAACGACAGATCAAAAAACCGGCCCTTAGGTAAGCTTTTCGGTAACTTATGTCAACCCAACACATTTTTGACTTTTTCATCATCGTCATCACTGTGAATTTCTTTATCTAGGCTTGTGGTACTGTTTTAATCTATTCTCTAACCAAATTGCTGTAGCATTGAATTCCCTCACAGCAAATTCTGGCCTACATGACTGTGTAATCTGGTTCCGAATCCTGATGTTTATGTCTGTTATTTGTAAGTATAATTGCACCCCGCGAGACAGGATTTCCTAGTGTGCTCCAAAAGCGCTTCATTTTCTTTTATTTATTTTTTTACGGCTGACAGTAACACGCTCTTCGGAGTTTTGTATTTGAGAGAATTTCAAAACTATGATTCATTACCTTTTTTGTGCGATATATCAAATGAAATGGCTTACTGTGAGGGTCTCAAATATATATTTTTTATAATTTTAAAATAAACTGTTTTAAAGTTATTTAAGAAAATATACGATTTACCACTCCTCGCCCCCCCCCCCTTTATCTCCGAAACTACTGAGCTTAAAATTTTGAGAAAAATACAGAAAATAATTCTACGTATATAGCTATAGATTACAGGAAAACCTATATGAAGTCCATGGTCTTAAAATAACATGGTAAATCTCTCAATATTGTGGTACAAACTTACATGTCCATAGTTAAACGAAAAGGATCCAACCCACATTACGTTAGGTGTAATGTGGGTTGGATCTTTTTCGTTTAACTATGGACATTTGTAGTTGGAATGTATGGGAGAACATGTTTTTTAACTATAATGTTAAGTTTGTTCTTAGGATAAATTCATCCCAACTACGGAACTCGTCATTGTGCGTGGTCCGACACGCACTTGACCGGTTTTTTTTATGTACGTTCCCCGATAACTCGAAGACGGCTGAACGGATTTAGAAAATTCCTTTTTTGTTTAAAACGGTTTACTTTTCAGTTGGTCCCATTGTCATCAGGTCAGGATCTGATGATGGAATCCTGGAGAAATCGACGAAACTCTTGAAATATTATGGGCACACCTATAGTGATTTGGGTATTTTTTATAGTAACTCGTGCATTTGCTCTCGGCACGGAAAGCACCATTTGGTGAAGTGAAACTGATGATGAAAATCACAGATGGCCACTGGAACTACTCAACAATAAGTACTTCGAGGGTTGCGATTCAATTAACTACTTTAATAATGGTTGCTAAGCCATTTATGCTCGTCACAATACATATGGTGAATTGGAGCTGATGGTGACTACACCATCAGCTCCCATTCTCCTAGTCCTGGTACCAGGAGAACTTCTCAACAATTAACGTCCCCGCTTCGAAAAAAAGCAATATTTTGTACAAGGTCATGAGCAGTTGACATTTGGCTATTGTAACTTAGATAATTATAAACCGACCCACTAAAAAGTCAAAAATAAAAACTATTTTCCAAAAAACAACCGACTTCCAAAAAATAAAACGCTACAAAGCGAAAAATAATTTTAATTTCGGAAGTCGGTGACATAAAACTAAAATATTGATCAAAGACACCAACTTCCGAAATTAAATTTTTTTCGCTTTCTAGTGTTTATTTTTTGGGACTCGGTTGTTTTTTTTTTTTTTTTGAAAAATGTTTTTTAGGTTTCTTTAATTCTTTTTTTTAACGCTTTGATAGCGTTGGCCACCTGTTCCAGGCCCTCACCACCCTAATTACGTTAACATAACGTAACATTCAATCACAATCCGAGAGTTTTGAAGAAAATTCCTAATCCATAGCTTAATGCCAATTTTTTAAAACCTATGGTTTTAAAAATTCGGGGGCTCAGAAACGATATATAACGCAATAAATGTGGCTGAACTGTGAAAATGAAAGACTGCGTACAATTGTCTTTTTATGTGTGCTACGCAATTACCCTGCTGGTGACCTAGAATCAAACGTTACTAAATCTCGTGTACTCCACGTCATAGCTATCACAGCTTGAAACTAAAACTGAAAAAGTATCATTCAAATTCATTTCGGAACTAAATGGAATTTTAAAGTTCAGAAAGTGCCATATACGCTTCCATAACGAATACATATAATGCTTCTGATAAAATAACCATAGGTGTTTTTATTTTCTACCCTAATACCTGTTAAGTGCATAAAGCAGTTCTCAGCTCCCGTACTAACATAGGGACGAGGTGCTAATTCAAGCGACGATTAAATTATAATGAGGATTTAAATCTTGGTATTTTAAAGGAAGTCGGGATGTCCCGTACCATATTACCTTGTTCTTCTTTTCGGTAAGATGACGCTAGTATATTAAATCTATGGTAAGATGATATAAAGTTTAAGGCTTAGTGACAGTTACGTCTTCCATCGCTAGACTTTTCAATGTATGTCAACCGCACCGGGAACGGAACGTCAACGAGAAAACATGTGACGGCACCGAGTAGCTATAGGCATAGAGTTGACATCTGGTCTCAACTTTGGCGCCACCATCGAGTACAAAGCCCAAACTGCGGCCAAGAAACTGGGCATTCTAAATAGGGAGAAGCGACACTTTACGCCTGGACAGCTTTTACCTCTTTACAAAGCGCAAATCCGATTCTGCATGGAGTATTGCAGCCACCTTTGGGATGGATCAGCTATGTACCAACTAGCCGCGCTTGACTCGGTAGAACGCAGAGCTAAGAGGCTCATTGGCGACGTAAAACTGGTGGATGCCAAGCTTCTAGCTTGGCTCATCGCGGCAAGGCCTGCTTGTCGGTCTTCTACAGATTGTACTTCGGAGAGTGTGCCCGAGAACTCCACGACCTCATTCCACCGGCCCCCTTCTACTACCATCGGACATCTAGACGCACTGCCAGTTACTATCCCTACATAGTTGCTATTCCACCAATTCGCACTAAGCGTTTCCAAATGTCTTTTATAATGCGCACAGCAAAGGAGTGGAACACACTACCTGCGTCTGTGTTTCCGAGCGCATACAACCCTAATCTCCCTAAACCCAAAAATACGGCCATTTATGCGATATATTTTGATATTCGCAAATAAATCAAAACCCGGTTATAGTACTTCCGGTTGACCTAGAATCATGAAATTTGGCAAAAAGCAGGGTCTCACAGCACAAGTATGGGAAAAAGTCCGAAAATCGTTCGGACCCTTTCATTGTGCGTGGTCCGACACTCACTTGGCGGGTTCTTTTTTGTAGTTACCCTTTGCATCATTTGTTTTTTTTTTACCCGAAAGTATGTAGGTCCATAAACTCTCACAATCTTATCCTACCATACTCTTCATATTTGGTTTTATTCAGGTATTGGCACTGTGTGCCACTAATGCCCGTTTTCACTAACACTAGGCTACATTTAAATAAATGCTTAAATAAAAGCGCGCTGTTGAAATTTCAACTTTCGCCATTGAGGCAAGCGCTGAAGATTGGCATTAGCGTATGTGCATGGGTTTTGTAGCTCCTAATTTTTCTGCACAAATCCTCCCCGCTCCCACTGTGACCGCGTAATAAGAGTGAGCTCGGCTAATGTGGACATAACAGTAACGTCGTGCGATAGTGCCCTCGCACCATGTCTTAATGGGCTATTATATTTTATGTTTAATTCAAACACTACCCCGGGAATTGGGTGCCGTAGGGATTATGTATACGTTGTAGTGTTTATGGTGTTTAATTGGTGATGATTGCTTTTTAAATCTTGGTTCAGAACTTCAGGTAGACTTTTTTTTATGAAGATACTGGTAGCTAAAGAGAGGTTCAAGGTTAGCTACGCTGAGTGCTAACGCGTGCCCGTGTTCCCACCACAAGCGGCAGAGGAGGACACCGTGGAGTTTTAGTGGGTTGGAGTCCCACATAACTGCGCTATCTTCCCGTGGTAGTCTCCACGGAAAAAAACGCTTGCGGCGGTCTCGTGGATGGGTAACCATTCATTACATATCTGACCATTTATGAACATCAAGACGCAATATATATATATATATATGTATATATATATATATATATATATATATATATATATATATATATATATATATATATATATCTATATATATGATGTACCGACGGGCCCAAAAAGATGTATACACGGATTACGCACAAGGAACCATTTTATTGTCAACAACTTTTTTTTCATAACATTGTAATTTACTTTAGCAAAACAAAGAAAAAATATTGTCACAAAATATCATACACCCTATGACCAAAACAAGGTAATTTATATAATTATCACAAATATGTATACAGCAATCATTAAATAACGAGTCAAACAAATCTAAAAGCAAAATTTAAACTTCGAGAGGAGGTGTTAGAAATAAGCAGTTTGTTAAAATATAGCATAAAATGTTCGGTAATACAAACTATATCCAACAGCTCAAGCAATCTAGTCGAGCAGTAGGGAAGAAGCGGTTGATAACACTGTAACTAATGCACCGATCACATACAACAATTTGTGGTTAGTTACACAAACCAATCAATGTTATAGGTACGTTGATAGATGTAACACCTGCGAACAATATCTTACCTAACATCAATAATTTGGACTACTCCGACGTAACATACTGATTAATAAATTAACATAATTATTTAATTAACACATTGGGCATTGTTCATATTTTTTTATATGTTGTAATTGAAAAACCATTTCGAGGAACAGCGTTACTGATCATTACGGACTAATTAATCATGAAAAATATTCATATTTTATTAATATTTTCGTTAAAGTACGATTGACCTTGTTTGCCCTTCAAATTGTGTTAGCTTTGACCATACAGTTTTGTTTCGTTGCCTCAGAAAATAAAAAAGTAAGTGGCAAATATTGTCTATAGTCTGTCGTGTCAATGTCAAAAATATAAACAAATTATTTACATTAAGAAAGCGCGGGAAAGTTAAGGAAAGGCGCGTTTCTTGAAAAAAATTTCAAATCTATTTTATTTTATTGCTACCTTTTGCATAATAACTAATACTAATACTACATAACTACTTAATGGTAGTTTGTTGTGATGGGGAAGGTTAAGAAGAGGAAGAAAAGTGGGACGGATCCCCTCGAAGATGATGCCGACAATGGGTCGTTGCGCTCCATGCAGTCGGCCACATCAGATGCTGTAAATGAAAAGGATACGGATAAGTACCTTGAATATAGAGTATCTGATTACACCCGGTCTTATCCAGAGTCTGGTGGAAACTATGAATATATTGTTTTCATCGAAAGTCTGAATCAAGTCCCGATCGGTGACCGCGATATGATGTCGTTAGCCACTAACTTCAAGAGGAAATAAAGTCTCCTTTGAACCTATGAAGACAGTGAGCATCACCTTTTCGTGCGTCTCCTTGCCCGACAGCGTGGATCTAAACAGCTGGCGGTTTGAGGTACGGCCGTACATCCCGCCGGTAAAGCAGTGTCTGCAGTGTCTGAGGTATGGACATATTGCTAAATTTTGCAAAAACAGCATCAGGTGTTCTATATGCGGAAAAGATCACAGCTATAAAGAATGTACGATTGCCCCAACAGAAGCTACATGCTGCCAATGTAAAGGAAATCATATTGCTATTTCTGCAGAATGTCCTGTCAAAAAAGCTAAGATACAAGAAAATAAAAATAAAATTCAGAAAAGATCATATGCTGACGTGTTAAATGAGAAGTCATTCCCTCCTTTAACTAACAAAAACCCTGCTGAACAACTTAAATTTCTAATACAAACAGATCAAATACAAAACATTTTAATTCAGACCCTTCTTACTTTAATTTCACAAAATCGGAACAAAGAAAGTTCCATTACAAATGAAAATATTAAAAAAGTTCTCTTAGCAACAATACAGAGTGATAATAACATTAAACAATCTTAATTATGGATCAGTTAAATATTGTACAGTGGAATGCTCAGAGTATTCGTAGTAATCAACATATTTTTTCTCATTTTTTAATTGAGAACAATATTCATGTAGCTTTACTTTGTGAAACTTGGCTTAAGCCTGAGATGCGTTTTAATATAAAATATTATAACACTGTTAGATTAGATTCTGGTAATAGTCATAATGGCGTAGCTATATTAATACATAATTCATTACAGTTCAAAAAAATTGATACTTCATATGATGACTCTATACAAAATATTGCAATACGTTTAAAATATGGTGCTAAGGAGCTTTCTTTGGTGTCATTTTATAGTCCTGGTAATTGTCATCCATCCTTTTCTAAATCAAAGCTGGATAATTTAATCCAAAGTATTCCTGGTCCTGTTTTGATTGGTGGGGATTTCAATGCCCATCATTCGGCCTGGGGCTGTAGTGCACAGTGCAGTCGTGGTATTGACGTTCTTGAAAGTATCAATGGTAACAATCTTGTGTTGCTGAATAACGGAGATATGACTACATTAGGCTCAGATAGGTGGCAGAGAAACGCCCTTGATTTAACCTTAGTATCACCCTCGTTGGCTTTGTCTTGTCACTGGTCAGTGCATGATGTTCCTCTAGGTGGATATCATTTGCCTGTAATTACAAAAATAGTATTTAATAATTTTATTTCTTCATCCAATGATCTTTCAAATCTGCCTGTTCATGTAAATTTCAAACTAGTTAATTGGGAACTTTACACAGCTCAAGTAGATAATCTATTACAAAATTTTGTGGTTATTCATCAAAACCCTTTACAAACTTATAAAGAACTTATTCTTATCTTAAATAAAGCTGTACAGAATTCTGTTCCATGTTCTGATATTTCTCATATGCAAAGTACCTCTAGTGCCTCACTCAATACACCTAGAACTCATAAAAAGAAAAAACGCAGTCCACTTCCATGGTGGAATAACAACTGTACTAGGGTTGTAGAAGATGCTAAGAATGCTTATATACAGTTTAAACATGACCCCTCACAAGCAAACTATGTTGAATTTAAAAGGCGACAAGCTGTTAAAAAGTTGATTTTAAAAAGAGAGAGGTATTTGAGTTGGGTAACTTTGTGTGAGTCTTTTAACAGAACAACTCCTTTAAGTAAAATATGGGGTATTTCTAGAAAGTTTAATAGAACATATGTACCATCTTGCAATAATGTATATCCATGGATTTTTGATTTTCTTAAAAAATTCACACCTGATACTGTAGAGGCCCCCTTTCATTCACATGACCATTTACCAACAGCAGCATGCTCAAATTATTTAACCGATCCATTTACTATGCAAGAATTGAAAGCTGCAATTTTTTCCAGGCGTGATACAGCTTTTGGCCTAGATTGTATACCATATAAAATGCTTAAGAATGTTTCATTGCAAGCCTTATTTTTGGTTTTAAAAGTTTTTAACTTACTTTGGCTTAATGAAACTATACCTCTAGACTGGAAAATGGACTGTCTTATTCCAATCTTAAAACCTAATAAAGACAAAAACAAACCTGACTCATACAGACCTATAGCTTTGACCTCTTGTGTAGGAAAGATTTATGAGCAATTGATAAAGCAAAGACTAGAATTTTACATAGAAAGTAATAATTTATTACCTTCTAATCAGCTTGGATTTCGTAGAGGAAGGTCAACACATGAAACTATTTCTCATTTGCATATTGATATTTTTAATGCTCGTAAAATGGAACATGAGTTTGTTGCTGTTTTTGTTGACATCGTTGGTGCTTTCAATAATGTCAATCATCACATTTTGTCACTTGAACTCCGCTCACTAGGCATACCTGAAAAAATAGTTTCGTGGGTTTTTAATTTTTTGCATGGTAGAGAAGTTTATGTCAAAGTGGATAAGCAGTTAATTGGACCCCGTTTTTCATATAAAGGGGTGTGTCAAGGTGGTATTATGAGTCCATTGATTTATGTGCTTTATATGCATAGACTTAATATGATTTTGGGTAGTAAAGTACTGAATTTACAATTTGCTGATGATTTGGTTATTTATACATCCGGTCCAGATATGGATGAGATTAAGAGTAATATTAATGGGGCTTTGAAAAATATGAGTAAATATTTTCACTATTTAAATTTAGAAATTAGTCCAGACAAATCAAAAGTTATTGTTTTTAGTGAAATAGATTTTGATTTAGAAATTTTTTATGATAACTTTGAACTTACCACTGTTAATGAATTTAAGTACTTAGGAGTAATTTTTTCTGCCAATCTTACATGGAATAAATATGTTGATTACATACTTGGTAAAGCAAATAAAGCATACAATTTTATACAATCTGTCTCAGTACATGCTGATCCTAAAATTCTGTTAATGTTATACAAATCTTTAGTCCGTAGTCATTTTGAATACGGCTTTTTGTGTTTTGGGTCTGATCAGAGACTTATCCGTAAACTTGATATCTTACAGAATCATAACTTGCGTTGCATTACAGGTGCCATGAAAACAACACCTATCAACTCCTTACAAGTAGAGTGTAATATTCCTCCACTGAAAATTAGATTTCAGTACTTAAAATCTAAATTCCTTTTAAAGCTTTTGTCATTTCATAACCACCCTCTTTACAGAAAACTTTTATTTTATCATACAGTTTATAATCCTTCAAATAATATTAACATTCCCTATTTACTTCATGATTTCTCTAATACAATTACACCTATTCAGCAACATGAACTTTACAAATGTAATGACACTTGGACATGTTATTCTGGCAAGTACAATAGTAAATTTATAGATATGAATATTGTTATAAAGCATGATTTGAAAACCAAGGAAGAGGTGTATCAGTTATTACAGGAACATTCTGGCTATCGATGTATATTCACTGATGCTTCTAAGAGCAGTACAAATGTCGCAATGGCTATTTACATACCTTCTACTAAGACTGGTCATGGTGTAAGGTTGCCTGATGTTTTAACTATATTTTCTGCTGAGGCGATGGCTATTTCAGCTGCTTTGGATTTCATAAGTGAAAATAACTCTGGCATCATTTCTTGGCTTATTGTAACGGACAGCATGAGTGTTCTTAAGGCATTGGATAACAACAAACTGGATGCTTCTACAAACTACATTATATATTGCATCAAAGAAAAGTATTTTACACTTCAATCAAGAGACTTTGATATCAAATTTTTGTGGACTCCTTCGCACATCGGAGTCAGTGGCAATGAAAATGCAGACACTTTAGCGAGAGCCATTGTTGACATAGGAAATGCAGAAATTAAAAGTGTTGCCATACCTTGTTCAGACTTATTACCTATGATCAAGGAAGATAATATTCGATGTTGGCTTGAAAATTGGCAGGAGACTTTGCAAATAAAAGGCACTTGGTATGCAAAAATAAATACAGTTATTGGTTTAGCTCCTTGGTTTACGAAGGCACAATTTCACAAAAGCAAACAGTTTTATTCTTTAATTAATCGGCTAAGATTTGGACATGGACGTTTTAATGCTCATCTGGCCAGAATGAAGTTAATAACTTCCCCTAAATGCACTGATTGCAACCTCGATAAAGATCAAACCCTTAATCACATTACTTTTGAATGCCCAGCGCACAATGTGAATCGTTTAATATTGATTGACAAATTGCTTGAGATTTACAAAACACCGGCAAACCTCCCGCGCGACATTCAAGGATTGCTGGAAAATTCTTCTACATTTAATCCTTTATTTAATTTTATTACATCTAGTGGGTGTAAAATTTGATTGGGATATATAATTTTACATACATACATATAATTACATACATGGCTTACATGGCTATGACATTGAATTGACATAACTCTTGGAAATGACTACACTACATGGAAATGACGATAAAATGTGGATTTGACAAAGAAAAAAAATTGGATTGACAAACATGAAAAAAAGAAGACATGGCATATGCCTTGATTAAGAATTTACTGATGACTTGGCTTTGGCCTTACTTTTATTTTAAATAGAAGAATAAGAAAATATGACGAGGCTGAATGGTCTATAGATCGATGCCTGCCTTTTAATACAGGCGAAAGAAAAAAAAAAAAATTATTTACATTAAAATCTTTTACAATATTTCAATATTCTTGCGACTTGCCTCATAATCTCGTATTATCTCAACACATATTGGAAAAGAGTTATGGAATACAGGTAGTGCTTTGTTCCAACTTGCAGCAATAATAGTGATAATAGTGCAAACAAAATGTTTGTTCGTATTATAGAAGACTTGCGAGAAAAGTGGTGTCGTGATGTAGGCGTGGAATATTACAAGGTTTATACAATGTATTATTGTTGCGAAGATTACATTTTCCAAAACCACTTTCCATTTAAAACTTGCTACTGTTTCGGACGAAATTTTGAAAAATAAGATTGTATTTGTAAATAAGAAAACCGGTCAAGAGCGAGTCGGACTCGCGCACCGCGGGCTCCGTACTATCATATATTTAAAAAAAATGTGCTATTTAGAGATATCGTTTTATTTTTCCTGTAATCTTTACACAAACTTCTAGGGGACTTTGGGGGGGGACCGAAAGTCGAAAATTATGCGGCCTAAAAAATAAAGACCCACATGCTCTAGTAGCCCCACTTGGAATTCTTAAGACCCCCTTTCAGTCCCTGTTGCAAAAAAAAATATCTGTATTTTTATTTCTTTCTTATTTTAAAATAGTTGGGCAAACGTCATCGACCAAACACTTTTTAAGGTTCCGGCAACCCGTACAAACTTATTAAAGTTTGCACCGGTGATTCGGGCAGTAAGAATCCTTAATAGTGTCTCTCGGCGTTTGGACATATTTTCTTGCTCTTTGGCGGAATTCCATGAGATATCCAGCTGTGACAGACTGAGTCGCACCATAAGGGTTCCTTTATCATTTTGGTACGAAACCCTAATAACATTGATTCGATTTTGTATGACGTCTATTGACACTTTGACAGATGTGAGATGGATGATGTTGTGTTGACAGATTTAAATTTTTAATTATGTACTAGTGAGGCAACAGCACATACTTTTGTGCACCCTGATGACGTCACCTACCTTGAAAATATAAAATATTTAAATATGTATTTTTAAAATAACTATTGAGCCAATCATCAAAATATTAAAATTAGTTTCTCAAAATGCTCAAAATTTTCAAAAAAATAAAATAAAATGTAATGGTTAAAAATTTTTAGACAATCCCCATTGTTTTAAAAAAACCTAGCTCGGGCAACGCACTACATTACCTTCAGAATTCTATTAATTTATTTATTTTAATTTTGCAACTGTAATCTTAAATTTTTCATACCATAGTTTTTACCTAGATTAATGTTATATAATGAAACATATGTACACTTTTTGTAAACATACTATTTCAATAATTTTTATTATTTTATTTATTATTGTTGAAAATGTATAAAGGTATAAGCCTAATGCGTCTAATGAGACTGCTAATAAATTTCAATAAAGTACCTACTGTCAAAGAAAAACAATTGTCTTCAAAAAGAAGCAAACTCAAAACTACATAAGCAAAATTAATAAAATTGATAAACAATCACCACGCGGGCTTCTTCTACAATCATAAAATTAATAACATAAATCGATCCAGTAATCTCGGAGAAATGAAATCGGGGTAAATAAATGAAAAAAAAAGAGCGAGTCTTACAGTAGTCGCTTACGATGTGCTGACGGCCCACTCTAGCACCGCGGGCGCTCATTGGTCAAATCAAATAGCGCGCGCTTCCCCGGCTTCCGGTTACACACTACCGTCCCTTTTCACGAAATCACTCCCACAGATTGCAGGAAAGCGAGAGGAAAAATTTCACACAACAAAAAGAAACTCTCACAACACATCTTTTTTTGAAGTCAGTTAAAAATTGCTAGCTAGCTTTGCTTATTAACCGCAATAATGGCTTCTGCTGCCCAAACTCGTGGGTAGATCATTAATTGCGTTCTGTTGCTACTAAAGAACCTTCACTAGAATCAGCTCGGTCAGCTTCGCTGTCAATCTTACAGACGGGCTTATCTTTATACCACAGTATAACTCACCTCTTGCTGGCATAAAAAAGAAGAATTATCTAACCACTAGTGTGATAACAAATATCGTACCTACACAAAAAAAATCGATTCTTTATTATTGTAAGTACTAACTTTGGGCCACAAAAAGGATGAATGAAAGGCAATTGCATGCAGCTGAGATGAGAATGCTAAAAGGGATGTGTGTGACGAATGGATAGAGTGAGAAATGAGTACATATTTTGGAAAGAGACCAGTAAGCTGAATCCTTGACCGTCCACCCCTCTCAGCGTCGACGGCTTCAGTGAGTCACTTGACATTGCTAACATGTTTGTTAATAAATTTATAGTAGTGCCTCCTGATCGACCACCTGCGTTGCCGGGGGTGCCTAAGGCTGATGCTCGAGAGTCAAATACATTAGCATCTGTCAGTTTCTCTGCTAAGGAAGTTGCTTCCACTATTAGTAAGATGACGAGGGGTAAGTCCCCTGGACATGACGGCACCAGCATTGAGCACCTGCAGCATGCAGGTGTACATTTGCCTAGAGTGTTATCTATGTTTTACACTTTATGTATGAGGCACTCATACTTACCGGAAGAGTGCACTAAGGTTGTTGTAGTGCCGGTGGTCAAGAATAAGACAGGAGACCCCTCTGATGGCTCCAACTATAGGCCCATTTCGCTAGCCACCACTGTAGCTATGGTACTGGACAGTATGCTGGATAAACAATTAAGTCGTCATCTAAACATAAGTAAAGGCTTCCAAGCGGGACTGTCCACTGAAACGGCAATACTACTAAGTAAGTAAGTATATTGTCCGGTACTACACGGACAGGAAGTCTCCAGTTTATGGATGCTTCCTTGATTTATTGAAAGCTTTCGATTTGGTGTCCTATGAACGTCTTTGGGAGAAACTAAGGGCCACCTCAATCCCCGAGGAAATCGTTAATATTCTTGAGTACTGGTATAACAATCAACTCAATGTTGTAAAGTGGGCGAACGTTGTGTCCAGGTTGAGGTGTGGTGTAAGACAGGGTGGTTTAATATCCCCTCGACTCTTCAACCTGTACATCAATGAGTTGATTGAGGGTCTCAGTAGCACTGCAGTCGGCTGCACTATTGATGGCACCACTATTAACAACCTAAGCTATGCGGATGATATGGTGTTGCTGAGTCCTTCAATTGGCGGTATTCGGAATCTTGTTAGGAAGTGTGAGGAGTACGCCGTGGCTCATGGGCTCAAGTACAATCCGAACAAAAGCGAGTTGTTGGTATTCCTACCGCGGAATTATAATGTCGATACCGTTCCAACTGTTACACTAGATAGTGTACCGCTTTAAAGAGCGACGCAGGTGAAGTACTTGGGTCACTGGGTCACGGAGTAGCTTGCAGATGACGTGGACGTTGAGAGGGAACGAAGGGCGTTGGCTGTCCGTGGGAACATGCTGGCTCGCAGGTTTAAACGGTGCCCGAATGAGGTGAAGTGCACAATGTTCAGGGCATACTGCCAATGGTTTTATTCGTGCACCCTGTGGGTCAGCTGTACTAAGCGGGCACTCAATGCCCTTCCTGTGCAGTATAACAACGCTTTTAGGATGTCGTTGGGGCTGCCGAGATGCTGTAGTGCGTCTGGCATGTTTATGGAGGCTTAGATTGATGGCTTTCGTGCCATCATGAGAAAAATAGCGGCCTCCATGTTGCACCGTATCCGAGCAAGCTCCAACAGCAATCTGAAAGTAATTGCGAACCGGCTAGACGGTCCTTTTCATAGGCACTGGATTGCACTACATGTGTCAAAATCTGTTGATTCTGTTGTGAGATCCTGATTTGTTTTATTTTTTTTCTGTTTTCATTTTATTGTTGAAATTGTGATATACTAACATAGATCTTAAGTACTCACTAACACAATTATGGATGTTTTTTGTTGTCTTAAATAAAGTTAATAATAATAAGAGGAAGTCTGAAAGTTGCACTGGTGACTGAAAAGTTGTGCGGAAATGGCATGTGATGCGGAGGAATGAGGAAAATATCGTGAGGAAAGTTTTGAGTATGAATATCAATGGCTACAAGAGTAGGGGCAGACAAAAGAAACGATGAATGGACTGTGTGAAAGATGATATGGCTAGAAAGAGAGATTACTGTAGGTATTAAATCGTATAGATACTAGACTAGTTAATCGTGACCCACAAAAATCAAATTCCGTGGAGATTTACAACTTATCTTTGAAGCTATTGATCTTCAAAGCCTAAAGCCATTCTTCAGGTACTTCAGTACTTTATGTTACTAGGCCGATTTGAACGCTCTACACGTATTCAATTATAATTTGTCTTGCAAACACCAGGTTCTGTGTAAAACTCCTTTGCCATATACGCGTAAATTTATCAAAGGTACGAAGGTTTGTTTGCTCCAGAAAAATGTACACATATACATAATGTCACCGGCCAAACCCGATTCCAGCCTAAACAATTTGTCTTAGGCGAAACCGGTTTATTATGCCGGGACACTCCGACTAAATGGGTTAGGTTAGAACTGTGAAAAACCGAACCGCGCGCGAGCCGAGCGAACGAAGGGTGCCGTGCGGTCCTGCCGCAGAGGCCGGCGAGCGCTTCTTCCAAAGGCTAGGTTGTTAACTAAACGACTAATTAAGCTAGATAACTGCGACATATCACGCGTAGGACAAACTAGTTTGGCCTTAAATCGGGTTTGGCCGGTAACACATACAGTATGTTAACCAACAGAGGGCGTTCCCGTTAACCCGCAATAGTATAGCATCCATACATGCTAAAAAAAATATTACCATTCGAAAACAAAATGGTTTTTATTTTTTTTTAATATTAAAATATTCACTAAAATATTCAAAAAAATATAAAAATATTCACTAAAAATAAAAACTAAATTGCGATGTTTCCGTCCTTCAAGTACGCGTGTACAGAGTGTTTCTTTTACGTATCAATTTAACATTTTTAGTGAATATTTTAATATTAAAAAAAATAAAAACCATTTTGTTTTCGAATGGTAATATTTTTTTTAGCATGTATGGATGCTATACTATTGCGGGTTAACGGGAACGCCCTCTGTTGGTTAACATACTGTATACGGGTTATTGGTAAAACATCAACAACCTCTAAAGGGGTCATTGTACTCATCATTATGAACAGCTTTTACTATGGGATCAAACCAGAAATCGCAAAAAAAAATCAGCTGTTCAGTACATTTTGACGAATTATGCGACCATAAATGTACTAAACAGCTGATTTTATTTCGCGATTTCAGATTTGATCCCACAGTAAAAATTGTTCATAATGATGAGTACAATGACTTGTTAAAAGGTTGTTGGTGTTTTACCAATAACCCTGTATACGGTACGGTAGATACTGAACCAACCATTCATTAGAATACTTTTAGACGAATTTGTTCAAATCAACTGTAGCTAGCTTAGAAAGAGAACTGATGGAAACAAACAATATTTCTAATATTGTATACCCATCTGAAGACTTTAATTGCAGCTCATCTTCATCAGCCTAAAAGGGTTTATTCCAGAAATCCCCATTGACAATCCCCATCAATGGGGATTTGTCAACTTTTTGTCCACAAATCCTCACTGACTTCTAGGTCCTAATAAATAAATCTCAGATCACCTTTGTATGATAACAATACGAGGATGACATGTTCAGAGAAAGAATAAACAAGAACAACTTGGTACTAGATAGAACTACTGACGTCTTAATGGCCCCGTATAGACAGGCCATTAAATAAATAGTACTAAAAAATAAAACTAAAGACGCGGCCGCAGTGTGGGTAGGCACTGCAGAAGTTTGACTGACAACGTTTCACAATGCTATCAGTACAGCGTCACAGAAATCAGCTGGATGCGGGCTATGTAGGACAGGGGTTGTAGGGATTTATGAACTTTTGTCCACAAATCCCCGCTAATGGGGATTGTAAATGGGTATTTCTGGAATAACCCGCCGAAAGACTTCTAATGCTCGCCTCCCCTAACCATCTTTATACCTACCGGTCCTACATAGCTCGCATCCAGCTGATTTCTGTGACGCTGTACTGACAGCATTGTGAAACGTTTTCAATCAAACTTCTGCAGGGCCTACACACACTGCAGCCGCGTCTTTAGATTTTTTTTTATTTAATGGCTTTTCCATAGTGGCCTTTAAAACGTCAGTAGTTCTATCTAGTACCAAGTTGTTCTCGTTTATTATTTCTCTGAACATGTTATCCACGTACTGGTATCATACAAAGGTGATCTGAGATTTATTTCAATTTAAATAGCAACCTCACCTTCATAACCAGATGGTGCTCCTGCCAATACTCTTCGACGGAGTACAACAGATGTAATTTAATAAATATTCAATCGAATGTCATTTTATTTTTAGGACTATGAGAATGGTTTAACGTTTCTCCCCTTTATCTTTTGAACATCTGATCGGTTTCGTTGTATTGAAGGTGACACCCTGCTTCGTACTCCAAAAGGTCCATTTAGGACTCACGACACGATTACGATACGATAGCGTTGTGCAGCAGAATGAACTATTAGATGAATTGAAAATTGTTTCGCTTAAAAAATTGGGTTCGTGGCTGAGGGCCCCAATCCTGCAGGTACACGTCCCGGAGGGCCACGATTTCAATAAATTTGATCACATTTTATCTTTGTTATTTTGTCTATTGTTTTCAACTTGTACTGTCGACGTAAAAAGTGCTTCAAGGTTCATACCTTGAAGCACTTTTTATGTCGATAGTACAAGTTGTGTTTGTTTGGTTTCTGCCGGCATAGTGGTTCCAAATATATAAAATAAGGACGAAATAAACACAAGGAAATAAACATAAGGACGAAACTAATTTGATTTCAAAATTTTGTGAAACAGAATTTCATAATTTCAATCATTATTTTAGGACACACGCCGCTTTTTTATAGTAACAATTTTTTTATGCTTTTGAGTGTTTATTTGAAAACCCCAAAGGCGTAGTCGACGGAGTCCCGCTTTGCACGGCTCCTATTTTTGGATGGTTAAAAAAAATAGCCACGAAGCTAACCTGTCCAAGTCAGGGTGCCCCAAGTCCCGAGCTCGCTTCGCTTACTCTTGCATCCTAAGTTTTCCTAATAACGTTACCGTTTTACTAATTCGAGATGTATTATTTTTGTATATTACGTATGTTATTATTGACAAACTAATTATTATGATAATTAAAACCTTTCGTTACTCCAGCAGACTATAATATTGTATTTATATAAGTATAGATTTTTTTAAACCCTGATCTAGCACTTATCATTTACTGATCCTTAATGTTAAGTCAACTATTATAATATATGTTTAAAAAATTGGTTTAAGACTTTTCCTGCTGATGGTACTTTTAAGCAAGATTGACTTTATCGAGATAATTAGAAACCGTAGCTCTCCGGGACGTGTACGGCATCGGGCGCTCAGCCACGAACCCTAAAATTTTGGGTCCAGGTTTGGTTATAAACCCAAAACTGCAGACTTTTATCGAATTTTCTTAAATGTGGCCCAACTGACATAATATATTTAAATCGAATGCGTAATGTTTGGAAGTTCGACAAGCCTTTTAACATACTCGTAAAATAGTGGACACATAATATGGTAGGATCAAAGTATCAACTGAAATCGCGCGATATAAGTATCTCCAAGAAGATAAAGATAGGCACATACCGGTAGGAACACGTGTAATTTCTCTCCTTTCTCTATGTTTTACATTCCCCCGTGTCTCTCGGGAGCGTTCCGACACACAGCCGGTTATTTCTTACATTCTCTACTAAATTCACAGTTAGGAAATTGAATTTTTCGAATTCCACGTCTATACACTCGCGGCCATTTTTACCTGACCTCCCCTAACGTTCCGTTTTTCGTCAACTTTAAGGTGAAGAGTTGTGATGTATCGAGTTCCAATGGTCTTGATAAACTGGCAGTGTACTTTTTATTCTCGATTGGTGAGCCAGAAGAAGCGGTGAGTGAGTATGGCCAGAAGTGTTGCGTTGTTTATAATGTAGGCATGAGTGAGAACGTATTCACCCTTCTTGAATCATATATGGTATCAGCGATGGAACCACTGCGTTTGGTCCCAGGTGAATATCAATGTGTTTTTCATGAATGACTTCCTCTTCCTGGTATTTTTAGAATATTAGAAATTTATTTATTTATTAGAAAGCCAACATATACAGGGTTATTGGTAAAACACCAAAAACCTCTTAAGGGGTCATTGTACTCCATTATGAACAACTTTTACTATAGGACCAATCCTGAAATCGCGGAAAAAAAATCAGCTGTTCCCTACATTTTTGTTCGCATAACTCATCAAAATCGGTCACTCATTACCAGTCACCCTATATATAGGGTCAGGAAAAAAATCAGATGTCCCATACATTCATGTTTGCATAACTCGTCAAAATGTAGAGCGCAGCAGATTTTTTTCGCGATTTCAGGTTTGGTCCTATAGTAAAAGTTGTTTGTTATCATGAGCAGGTACAATAGTGTTTAAGTATCGGTCACTAATTACCACTCACCCTATATATTTTAGGTAGGAGCTAACACAATCAGGACACGTTATAAATAAAGTGCTGAATAAATCCGATTCAGTGCATTAATATCGATAAGTCAATGTATGCCTTGAAGATGATGATATTATATGTAACTGCCACGTTGGTCTAGTGGTCGCAATCGCTACTGGTTCCATGAGGTCCTGAATTCGATTCCCGGGTCGGGCACTGTTATTGGGTTTTCCATCTGGAATTTCTCAGTAGCAGCCCGTAGTCTTGATCTGTGCTTGGTTGATGGCAATAGGCTTATCGCCCTATTAAATGAGACTCAAACATAACTGACGAAATGTGGGTGTACTATAGGTACTCCTCTGCCTAACCCTTCTGGTATTACAGGCGTAATGTTATGTATGTATGTAGGCAATGTATTATGTATGTTTTGAATTTCTACAGAAATTAAATTGATATTCAAATATTCAATGTCAAAAATTGATATATATTATGTATAAAGACATTATTATTTCAAAATCAGCATCCGGTATGTTAAACCAGATTTAATACGTTTATTAATATTGTCGCAGATTCACACCAAAACATCAGCAAGAGTGAACTTCAAATATTTCCATTTTGCAATCTGTCTGTTACGAATTTAATTCTCATTGTGAAAATTTACAATTAATAAAACGATTTAAAATTTCAGATCTCTACTGTAGAACGTAGAGTTCAAAATGGAATGGACGGAATTTTAATAGTTAACTGAAAACTCATTATTATATGGCAAACAATCCCGCTAATGACGGGTTTTATTAAAATTGAAATGAAATCGTTCACGTCGCGGAGACATTTATTGCGATTTTTTACCTTAAAGTTATTTTAAAATTAACATCAGTGGCAAGTCTCTTATCTCAACTATCGAACATAGTCTGAATGATATTTATGGACTTATAAACCAAACTAGCTTTAGCCCGTGGATACGTCCGTGTGGTGGTCGGACATTATCCCACAGGAATGTACTATCGGCATAAAAGTATTCTGTGTCCTAATCCAGACAATGGTCCACACATTTGCCAAATTTCATCCAAATCCGTTCTAGCGTGAAAGCATAACAAACTCACTCACTAATACCTAGTAGTTATGATAAGCAGAAAAGTTTCTGTCTTGTAGGTACCTATTCTGCAATGTTCTTACCAGCTATCTTGTGGCTTTGAGTTGCCATGCCATATCATTGTTTAGACTTTATCCATCTTAGCCTCAGATCGTGCCAGTTCCTGACACTGGTACCTACATCTCTGGGATATCCCAGATTGTGTTAAACTCAAGTAAGCACCAGACATACCACGTCTTTTCTAAACAGAGGATCCATATGCAATGGGTATCTTTTTTAAAAACTACACAAATAAGGGGGCAGTCTATTATGTTATGTGCTGTGTTTAACTTTAGAGAGATTATTATTTTAATAAAGTTAAAACAAAACAGACACATAGAAATACCTACACCAAGAATTCATCATAACGAACTTCTATCAATCATGATCCCATTTCCCAACTTCAAAATGCCCTAACTCATTTACCAAACAATGATGTCACAAGTAGCGATACCGTCCACAAAACGGTTGATCGCGACATAAGCAATCACATTGCACTACTGCCAACTAACAATCGCAATAAGCGAAATGTGCAACTAGCGTACGTTTACAAACGCTGCAATTCTTTGACTCAGTCATTAGTGTAGATCAGGTAGATGTAGAAGGGACAGGTGAAAATGGAAAGGAAAAAACTGGCCTGTTTTAGCAAAAACCTTTGTCGTTTTCTGGAGTTTAATTATTATTGTATTTATCCTTTATTTCAGGCAACTATGGTCCATAAAACACAATACACATATAAGTATAAAAAACAATAACTTATAACAAAATTAAAAACTACTGCACTCGTAGTGACGGCGTCGTGCTACGATGCGAGGTGTCGCGAAGCCCGCGCGGAAACGCCGATCATCACACCTTTCGGCCAAAACTCTTCCTTGAGGAAAGTCACCAAATGTTGGATCGGAACGCGCACCACGAACGACTTAAAATTGGTGTTATGGCGCTCCTCCAACTTCTCCACCCTCAAGGAAATGCTCTGGCCAAAATAAAGCAAGCGAGCAAGTGGGATATGGGACGAAATTTGCTCGCGCCGATTGTGTTAACTTGTAGAGGGAGGAGTTCGTGGAGGTGCTCACCCACACAGTCGCGAATTTATTTCGGCAGAAACATTATTATGAAGCACAGAATCAATTGAAACAAAACAAAAACAATATTGTAACTAAAACAGTTGCTATGTTAATTCTTGGCAGTTTCAATTCTTCATCGCTTCTTTGTCCACTTTCTAATACAAATGGAAAAAATTATTTTCTTTCTTCATCACTCGAAATATTAAACGAATTTTCCAAGTTCAATCTCAATCTTCTGTGAGGCTTCGTTATTAAAGGTATAATTATTACTTCTGCACCCTGACTGTGCTACTGTATTCTAAAACTATAATAATAATAATAATAATAATAATATTCCACAACTATCACACAACGCCGTCTAGCCTCAAGCTAAGCAGAGCTTGTGTTATGAGTACTAGACAACTGATAAATATACTTATATATTTCTAAATACATACATATATAGATAAATTACACCCAGACACAGAACAAATGATCATGCTCATCACACAAACATTTGTCCTGGGTGGGAATCGAACCCACGACCTCCGGCATAGCAGTCAGGGCCACTAACCACTAGACCAACAGGCCAGTCAATACCTATCTTTGCCTTTCTAACCATTACACTCGGAAAGGACCGTAACACCTCACGACATTTGCTCGAAAACTTGAATCTAAAACTGACTTCCATTTGCATTCCTAATAGTCTTTATTTCAATATTCATAAGGCTGCCTTTTGGATGCAAATAGAATCTCATATGCTGGCGCATAATCTCAGTATGGAGTACTTTGACATTTTGCGACTTGATAACATCTTTTCTAAACACGCTACATTCCACTATGTTTTTAACCGACTTCAAAAAGGAGGAGGTTCTCAATTCGTCTGTATGTTTATTTTTTTTTTTTTGTATTTTTGTTACGCGATTACTCTAAGACGGATGGACCGTATTTGTAAAATTCTTTTTTAATTTTTAAAAAGGGTTTTAAAAAGGGTATACTTTCGAAGTGGTCCCATATAAATATTATTAACTTTGCTTGGGTAGTTTTTGAGTTAGCTTCAATAATGCGTATATTTCCCACTTAGTTTATGTGGATGATGTGATGATGTTTTAATAACTTCCTATCACTTTTATTTACATAGCAGGTAGTAGTATTCGAATTTGTGTGGGGTAGGTACCACAACCAAAAAGTGAAAAGTAAAAACTTTTTAGCAAAAATAAAACCGACTTCCAAAACAAAACACTACAAAGTGAAAAATAACTTTAATTTCGGAAGTCTGTGGCAAAAAGCGAAAATACAAAACCAAAGACACCGACTACCGAAATTAAAGTTATTTTTCACTTTGTAGTGTTTTGGTTTGGATTTTTTGCTAAAAAGTTTTTTAGATAACGTACCTGTTCATAATCTACCCTTTTATATAGATTCCGATTAGAAAATGCTCTCTTTTAGAGAACTACTTTAGCAAAGGAACTTACAGTTAGTTCAGACGATTTGACAAACAGTCTACTAATGTCAACTGGCCTAAAATTAGAAATGTTTTGTCGTCAAGAAAACACTCAGAAACCTCAGTAACAAATAAACTGATTAAGGTGGCTAACAGAAGCCACTGCTTCAGTAATCCAACTCCCTGATAAAGCACCAATAATCCGCCTAGCAACAACTTTCTCGTAGCGGTCTCCAAAATCGTCAGCAAAATTGTTAATTGGGGCAATCACTGGCTTATCCCCAACCGCAGTTGATTACAGATCTCAGTTTAGAAAATCCGAACTCAATTTAGCTGTATCAATTCCAAAGTCAACACTGCAAACGAATTTGTCATTAAGATTTCACCCTAACCCTAATTTTGGTTCTGCCCAATAAGACCGCGAAAGGAAAATTTGTGCGCCCCTCCGCCACCCAGGACCAGATGTTTTGAAATCGCTAAAGATTTAATTAAACAAACTTTTGGTGGTGAACAAAGTTGCTTAAATATAGCGTTTTGTTATGCACAGCGCGATGTAAACACGATTCTTGTGACAGTTTAATTTTAATTCAAAAGTCACAAGTGTCAGCATGTCATTGGGAAGTTTCTCCAAAGTCAATATTGGAAGTTATTTATTAATGAAGTGTATCAGCAGTTGGAGTTATTATAATGTATTGTTTCTTGGGCTTGAAGTGTTCATGAATAATTGCCGTGTTCAAAGTAACATAATTATTATAGTTTACGAGTTTCATATTAAGGGTGAAGCGTCAGGATAGCCTGCGAAATTGAAATGTTCTTACGTATTTTGCAATTTTCAAGTCAGTATTAGGTTGTTTGTGAATAAGGTATGATTCGCGGCCGTAACAAATGTGTATTTACGGAATTATATTCATTAAATTCAGTAATACTACTCCTTAAGTTAGTATAATCCTCAAATGTCAAGATTTCATGAAATAGTCATTCATTAGGATTACCTAGTCTTAAAGAGTTGTATTGATGACTTTAATAATTTTAATTCTGTAAATACATATTAGTTACACCAGCGAATCACATTTTGATCATCGTACAACATAATGCTGGCTTGTAAATTGCAAAAAACATAAGAAAATTTGAATTTCGCGGGCTAGCCTGGCGTTTTTGCCTTAACTTCTTCTTCGTGTTGCTGGCACGGGTGTATTTCGGATCTTGTTGGCTCAAAACATCGCCACTTCTACGGCGTCGTCGGCGGCAGCGCAAATATCACTTTGGCTGTATGTTTTAGGACACAGAGGACAGGATAGGAGGTGGAGCATAGTTTGCGATATAGCTCCACATCCACACCCTGCTGCCGTCAAGGTAGCCCCACTTAACCAGGTTGGAGTTACATCTTCCCACTTGTGCCGGGAGACGGTTCAGGGACTTCCAAGTGAACCACAAAAAGTTACACCCTGTAAGGAGATGCTCCTTTGGTGGTAGATAGTAAGTAAGTGATGAAGAGTATCCTGCCACAGTTTGCAACGAACATCGGCCGGGTTTCCTGGTAGAGACGCTGTCGATTTTAAGAAGCTTCTTAGCCTTTGCGTTGGTAGTTGTTCACTAGATAGTGGTGTCTATAGTATCAGATTCCTATTTGCGTTTCTCAACTGTACCTACAACTTCTCTTCGGACTTGTGGTGGTGCTATGCCAGCTGTGGGATATAGTGCAGTGACCGGGGTCGATTTTAGGCAGCCTGTAATCTTTCGGCATGTTTCTTTCTCTCTTCTGTGACATACGATCAAAATCATACTAACTAATAACAGTCTGCAAACTTTATCGTATAATTGAGGCGATACCCATAACCATAGCTACACAAATTGACTTTCAGTTTTTCTAGTACTTCTTTTGAATTAAAAATCTAATTGTGAAACTTCAACCGCACGCTTATAAAAACTTGTTTAAAGAAAACTTATTGTTAGAAAGATGAATAATTTCTTCTAGGAACGCAGTATTTATAAACTGAGCTGGTGAGTTTTTTGCGGACTGTAATCAATGGGTTTTTAATTATGAATTGTATACAAACTATCACTAAAATTTCTTCTGGCTATGAGAATCATAAAAGCTATTCTGCTAAAAAAAATCTCTAAATTTAGAAAAAAAATTGACACAAATTAAATCGAGTTTGACAACGACAATCGCGACTCTAGGTGGCAATTTTTTTGTTGTTTTGGCTTCACGCCCTTTTGCCCTACACCGATAGTGTTTTTAGAGACGGAGGCGCGCAGGGAGGGCAGGGCAGCCTCCGCTCGCTGTTTTCCACTGACACGGAGCTGGACGGAGGGGAGCGGAGAAGAGCTGTGAAAAGTGCGAAGTGTTTTCACTGAAGCGGAACGGAGCGGAGTGGAAATTTCGAGCACTGTGATTGGTCGCCCTGCTCGACACCGTTCGGTTCCGCTTGGGGCCGCGTGTTCAAATAGTTTATTTGAAAGTCCGCTCAGCTTCGCTCCGCTCCACTTACACTGTTTACACTGACGCGCTGTCAAACTATAATAATATATAGTTAAGTTGTGTTACTTTAGAGTCAATTTCAGAATGGATAATCGTCGTTTTTCAGGAATAAACTAAATTTTTGTGATTTTTAGTCTAGTTTAGAGGCATTTGTGAAGAGAATCGGCACCACTGTCAATTTCAAAGATTCACAATAAAGGAACGATATCTATACATTTAAATAAATAAAATACACATACACACACACACACACACACACAAACACACACACACACACACACACACACACACACACAGACACTTCATGATTGTCGGTTTGTACATAAGGTACTGGTATAATTATGGAAGTATATAAGATACTGATAACAAAAAAACTTTTTTTTTAATTTTTGTGTGTTTGTTTTTTCCGGCTAAACTCCGAAACGGCTGGACCGATATTGATGGGACTTTTATTGGCAGATGGCTGATGTTATAAGGAGTAACTTAGATTACCTTTATTTTAGAAAAAGAAGAAGGTTCCGCGGAAATAATTAAAAATCATGAAATCGTAAACAAAATCCGATTCAAATAGGGTAGCTGTTTTCCGAGATCCACGTGAACGAAATCGCGGGCAGAGATTGTTTTAAATACGTTTAGGGCATTTAATTATATTTTAAGGTACAAGAAGGCCCTAGTGTACTTCGAAACGAAACAAAAAACAAACTACGTCTATTATCTATCTTCTATTTATACCTATATAAATAAAAATCAATTGCCGAATGTATGTACGCGCATCACTTCAGCGGTTCAGAATTTTCCAAATAGGTATTTGGCAAATTCTTTTTTTGTTGTGTTTGTAATTCAGGACAAGGTTTGTATGAAAGAAAATTTTTGAAAATTTGTACGGAAAAGTGAAACATTTCATATAAAAAGTGAGTGAAACAGAAGACTGTAGATCTTCAAAAGTATTGACAAAATCGACAGATTGACGTTTAGTTGTTCAGTTTTTTAAAATGTTTTATCTCTTACATACGAAAAAAAAATCATAAAGACCCTGCTATTTTTACCAGACTGCGGCGAAGCCCAAAAGGAGGGTTATGTGTTTGACCTGTATGTATGTATGTATGTCCGTTTCTTTGTTTCCTCGTAACTTCTAAACGAATAAACGGATTTGGATAAATTATACGTCTTTAGATTTGTCTTGGTAGCACGAGTGTCACTGGCTACATTAAAATAAAAAAACAAAGTGGCGGATTTGGGGTGCCATATTGTGGAGTCCGAATTTTTATGTTTCTTTTTATACAACGACTATAGACTCCTGAGCGTTGTTGCTAGTAAGACTGAAGGCCGCATTATGGGGAACCTGTGCGCAGTGCATGTACTGTTGCCAGGTGTAGCCGTGAGGTGGCGAAATTAAGTATTATTAGTTGTGTAGTTTAGTTGTGTGTTAAAGTCTTATACTAACATAGGTTAAGGAATACTAAAAATTTTATGGGTTCTACCTGAATTAAAGATTAATAAATAAAATAAATAAATATACCATCCAGTGGGATAACAAAATGAAGGATTTTAAAAGGTGATTACAAAAATATATACAACTTATATGGTTAAAAGTAATTCGAAGTAACAAATCGTAAAAAAAATGCTTTTAAATAACCCTCACAACCAAAACTCCTTGCAAGAACTAAATCATCTGCGAAATCTTTCACATTATTTTGTAAACTATAAAGCTGGAAATAAAAAAAAACGTAATTAAAAAACTAACAACCCGGCTGCGGTAACATTGAAAAGCTAAAAACAAGCCCATTTTATATTAAACTAGCTGACCCGACAAATGTCCTGTAAAAAAATTCAATAATTCATACAAAATTCCCATAGAAAATGCACTTGTAAGTTTTCCCGAATTTTCCAATTTCCCGGCAACTTTTCAAACATTTTAATTTAATTTAATTACTTTTTTCATTTAAATATCAGCAATAGAAATAGAACTTAGTGTGTTAACGGTGTGAAATTATTTAATCGGCATTTTCATTCAGAGGCAGTGTGCGTCGCTGCTGAATCGTGTTAGATCCAGCCACAACAGCATGCTAAGTGTGTTCGCGGACAGGTGAGACTCTCCACTGTTGCGTCACTGGATAACCCAGCACGCTGTGGGGTGATCAGTGGACAGTTTCTCCTTTGTTCTTTTTCTCCTTCATTATTTTTTTTCTCCGCTTTTGATGTATGTACTACCTATGGATGAAAGTCTGAAATAAATGATTATTATTATTATTTAATACATTACATGGCCGTACTGTGAAGTGAAAATTTGCTCTCATTTTCTTCATTAGTACACCTTTGCGAAGCTGGGGCGGGCAGCTAGTTTTTAAATGAAAATCAATAAAATGGGTAAGTATGATTTTTTCGAAATAGACTTATTTACATATTCAGAATCAGCAACAAAAGACGCATCTATCAGTATTTTTATATTGGCGTAAACTTAACAAAAACTTAATAATTATTAGTATTAAAAGACGCATCTGCCTTTTTATCTTGTACTTTAAACAGCACAAAATATTTTTTTTCTCCATTTCAATATTTCTGTAGATACTTCCTTTCTCCTTACGGACGGCTGTGCTGTTTCCTAAAACAACGTGTAGCAATAGAGAGTTTCACTACAGGCTCTCATTAGTGACCATGTAAGCATGGTCTAGTGGTTAGGACATGTTGAAACACACTATTATCATGTCAGTTCATACTGTGAACAGCCTTAGCCTGTTTTTCACAGTCGATTTACCATGCATGGTGGATCAGGACGACAGTTGAAATAAAATTAAATTTATTTACTTGCCAGAATGGTAAAACGTATATGATAAAATAATTTTAGTCTCACTAAATTCGACTTATCAGCCCTGCAAATATTTCGAGTATATGCATAATAATATCATGAAATTACATCAATGTCATTAGTTATTATTCATACACATCATAATTATAATAAAATTTACAGTCTTGCTTCGTTAATATTAATTAGGCTCATTACATTATAAAATATATTAAATTAGTTTATTAAATAATTAATGTTACTTTGTTCTTCATGTCATTTGGAAATCTTACATAACTCTATATATTACATATCTCTATATATTAGATATAGAGCAGTCAAATAACAGTCCTATCAAGTGGTAGCACCATTTCAGCCATAATAAGCATTAACGTTGAAACTGTGCTTACACTTGATAAGGGCCCGTGTAGACGACTCCGCCACCGCGCCTCTACCGAGCCGCGCACCTCTAAGCTGTGTACACGAGTCGCGTCTGCGCCGCCACCGCGCCGACACCGCTTGATTTCACCGTACCAATATACGGTTGTTAGTAATAGATTGCTACCCACGAAGATCACACGTGTCGCATTCACATGCCCAGTTTAACGAAAAAATAGGAGTTAGTGTTGTCTTTATATATTTCCAAATTTTTGTCCCATAGCACTTCTAAACTTATGAACGTTTCGTAATCAAAATTTTCCATGATAGTTTACTAAAAAGTTAAGTTTATTAAGCACGTGTACGTAAGCGGCCGGTAATAGAATAACAACTGATGCGCAGCGGGGTGGCGGCGCGGCGGCGGCGCGGCGCGGACGCGACTCGTGTACACAGTTTACGGCGCGGTGGCGATGTCGTCTACACGAGCCCTAAGACTAGACATGATAAAAACTAAGTAGTTTTTGTTATGGTTTTTAAGGCACGAGCCAATGTATCTCTAGCTCATTTTAGTTAGAGATTTTAAGATACTCTTAGCCAAAATTCAGATGAAGCAAAAAAAAAGTACACGAATAAAACCCCATTTGTATAAAGTCTCTTTATTTGCGGGCGACAAATCATGTACTTTTATTCTTTCAAAAACACAGCACAAAAAAAACACGCCACCATACCTAACTTGCATCTGACCCCTTACCCACAATAAAGTGACAAAGACGCTCGAGGCCACGGAAGCGATCCTTCATTAAGAGCCAGGGGTCAATAGGGCCCACGGGGACACCGCTGTCCTCTGATTAAACCCGAATCATGACCCTTGGCCCTTTTTTGTCGTTCTCTAATCACACAGTATGATAATTTTGGATTAAAATTAACAAGACACATAATATGTAAAGAAGGGATCATAAATCCCTTTGTTTTATGGAATTTATGGTAATCGGGGATGAGAATTATTTTTGTCATCAAGCCTATGAGCCTATGCACGTGGGATAATTTGCCTCGTGTACCTGTGGTTCCAAATAAAACCAAATGTAAGCGCGCTATAAGTTATGCAGCTACAGCATAAAGTCGACTGCTCACTTCTATGTAGGATGTGCACGGAGATATAACCACGTTAGCTGCGCGGTACATTTGTTTGCCAGCAGTAATTCGTGCTGCAGCGCACGAATTACACAGCGCGCTGTGTGGCCGTGCCTCATCGCGACTACATTTCCATACACATTAACTTTTTTTTTTTTTTTTTTTGGCATATACACAGGTTACAGAAAGAATTTGAAACCCTAAGTCCAGAGCTAGGTTAGAGTATCTGTATTTCAGGAGTCAATGACTTCTTCCAGTTTGGTTACAAATAAGCAAGTTTTATGCAGCAAAGGTACAAAATTATATTACAAAAAATTAAGTTTAATAGCAAAAGCAAAAAATTTGCAATATTAGAATCAACTTTAAAATAATATTAGAATTAAAGCAAATTAATTAAAATCATTAAATCAAAAACAAAGTTGGATGTTCTATTGTTTACGAGTATTTATTCTAATTAAGTTACAAAAATAAAATCCTAACCAACTAAAACTATTAAAAAACTAAAATATGGCGTCGAAAAATTCATCCGCATCGCTGTCGTCTAGTAATGTACCCAAGAGACTGGCGGCATTGCCACGTTGTATGGCAATGTTTAGCCTCTGGCCAAGGTAAAAGCAAGCCCTTGGGTCACGGGAAGTGTCAACCAGCCATTTGGAGATTTCGTTTAACAAGAGCACTCGGACCGAGGGTTTCAACCCCACACGGCTCGAAAATATAGTTACCGATAAGGTTATTATACTTCCGCCGCTTGAGGTTTTCCGCAGCCGCAGCAGCAGCGCCAGCAGAGCACGCTGTGCCAGGAAGATGGGACGGCGCAAGAGCATCGACACACGTTGCGTCCGAAACTAAAGGTCTACCTACCTTCCATGGAAATAAAGACATGCCGTCATGAAATCAAAAGCAATATAAGATCAGGATTAAAACAAAAATTTAATTAAATTTTAAATTGGAAAATAAAAATTGTGTGCGTGTGTGCGCGCGTGTGTGTGTGTGTGCGCGGGTGTGTGTGTGTGCGTGTGTGTGTGTGTGTGCGTGTGTGTGTGAACTCCAATAATTGGTGTTCTTATAAATTTATTTTGATTGCAGTGTGTTTTAGTTGCAGTGTATTCCTGAGTACTGGCTCAGGAATACACTGCAACTAAAACATACACATACACATTGATAGTCGTAAGAACAGTTAGAATTTTACTTCGATGGTCCAAGTTTATCATTTGTGACTTCGACTAGCGGATACATATAGCTAAGATGTAAGTGGGCACGCCTTATATGTCTGGAGGCTTTTATTTAGGTATAAAGTTCTGTTTACTTTTTTAGTTTTGTATTATTATTTCTGCTCGAGTATAGTTTTCGATTATTATTATTATTTATTTATTTTTTGAGATATTGGCGTGTGCTAGTTGACTTATGGCAAATAATTTAATTTAACGTTTTGTGTTGCGTAATAATCTACCTAAATTATTTTGCGTACTATTGTATAGAATCTTTTTTTTTTACTGAACAGACTGCTGTGCTGCTGAGTTTGATGCGCCACTTCTTCCCAGCTAAAGCACTACGAAGTGGTGAAGGGCGGGCGTTTTGGGGGACTGTCTTTTGTAATTTTGACGTTCGAAAAGTGCAGATTCTCAGCGTAGGTTGAATAAATGACTTTATTATATTTATTTTTTTTCCAACATCGTCTTTCTTCCCCCATTGGGTACAGTAGTAATAAGGGACTTCTTGAAAACTTTCGGAAAAACACCTTTTGTAAGACAGATCTCAATGAGTTAAGCCAGATAGCACAAATTGAAGCTTAGTATAGGTAGTAGCTTCGCGTACCTTAGCCGTGACCTGCTGTGGAGAAGGCCTGGTTATTTCAAATCACTAACATCTCTTGAAAACACCATCTTTACTTTATTAGTAACTTTATTTCTTCATACAAAACAAAACACAACTAAAAAGGCAAACAGACAATCATGAACCAGTAATTCCAAGTCTCCTCTAAACAGCGTCGGATAACAAAACAGTTCTTCAGTTATCTGATGGTTAATTAATAAAGCTCGCATCACACAGAACAATCGCAGTGCAATGGAGCAAGTATGTAAATGCAGCAAGCCGCAACCTCAAGATTTGTGGTGCGGCCTCTTGATATTCCTGTTTCGGAATTATGATAGTTGAGCGCTCCGGGAATATTAATCTCGCGGAATTGTGTGATCCCGTGGCGTGCGGAGAATTCCCGCATAATCCCAGCTGTGTCTACTTTTGGGTTGCTATTGCGAATTATGTTATTTTTAAGTGGATTTTGTGCGTTTTTGGGTAAATGACCGATTTCGTATGACCTGGACAGGCCGAAAATTTACGTGAAGACGTGTTATCTATCTTCCGCCAATGTCGTTTACTGCTTCCCCAGAAGATATTTTCTCCCTGACGCCTGGCGTAATCTCCTTGTTTGTAAATCATCATATTTTAAATGTATTCAATACAGATCTATCCTGTTTATCTTGTTAATTAAACAATTTAGTAAACCTCTATTATTCCAAATATAAATGGCTGATCTGTAATAGATCAAAGCTGATCTTGGCGCATTAATATTGTTTTGAATTAATAGTGCATTATCAATTACAAATGACTTTGGCTGCGCGACAAATGAGTGACAGCCACTTAATTACTCAAATGGTGGCTGCAAAGATACAAGCACAATATTGGTCATAATAGGAGGAACTACACGTTGATTTGGATGAAGAGAAATTTGTCATACTATGAGTACAGTCTCAATTTAACATTGAATGTCATTAGTTTATTTATTGTTATTAAAAGAGGAAGCGTCAGGAGCCCGCGAAATTTTCAAATTATCTTACGTTTTTTTGCAATTTGCAAGTCAGTATTACGTTGTATGTTGAATAAAGTATGATTCGCGACCGTAAGAAACAAATATAAATTTACGGAATTAGAATCAATAATACAAGTCCTAAAGTTAGTACTTATAATCCTCAAATGTCAAGATTTCATGAAAAATTCATTCATTAGCATTACCTGGTCTTAAAGAGTTGTAGTGATGACTTTAATGATTATAATTCTGTAAATACATACTTGTTACAGTCGCGAATTACATTTTTATCAACGTACTGACTTGTAAATTGCAAAAAAAAACGTAAGAAAGCTATCGCCTTAACGGCGATGGAAAACATCGTGAGAAAATGGGACCAACCCTGAATTCGCAAAAAAAAAAAATCAGCTGTCCCTTATATTCATGTTCGCATAACTCGTCAAAATGTAGGGAGCAGTTTTTTTTTTTTTTTTCAAGATTTCAGGTTTGATCCCATAGTAAAAGTTCTGTGTTAGTTACTACAATCATGTGTTTAATTATCGGTTACTAATTACCAATCACCCTGTATAAGCACGTACTACTTACTATTTATTATAAACGCTCTTCATTGCTGCAAATTGGTTCTGTCTCCGTTTCATGGTATTTTTCTGGTGAAAATACCTAGGTGCGCTTATTATCAGTACAATTAGACGTTACTACGAATTCGCACTGTGCTGTTTCCAGTTACAGCAATACGAAGCTTTACGCATCAGAAATTAGTATTAAATTACTTATACCGTGACAGAGAGACAGATGTTGATTCCTTATGTATGTACCTATTGTAAGTATATTATGGCCCATGAAATCATACCGTTTGATTTTCAATTACAGTAAAAGCTTTCACTATTTGGTCCTTAGTTATTCGTATCAATTAACCTCGTTACGTTATTCAACGTGTATTGAATAAATTCATTTTCATTAATTCTGCCTAGCCTTTTCCCAACTATGTTGGGGTCGGCTTCCAGTCTAACCGGATGCAGCTGAAAACCAGTATTTTACATGGAGCGACTGCCTATCTGACCTCCACAACCCAATGACAGCCGGGACCAACGCCTTAACGTGTTTTCCGAGGCACGGAGGAGTCTCGTTATGAAAAGATGGTCACCCATCCACGGACCAACCCCAGCAAGCGTAGCTTAACCTGATGGATCGACCCGTGCGGCTATTATTACTTAGCCACGAGCTCCACATGTATTGAATAAATATTATTTCGAATAATTCATTATTTAAAGCGCCTGACAATAAATTGACTTTGTGTCTAGCGGCAGCTAAATTACTTGCTAACACATTTTTTGGCAAATTATTATTTATATTGCAGGGTTTGACCTTAACAATTACTGGCTGATCTGCTTAAAACGCAGATTGAATTATCTTGGTTGGTACTACAGGAATTATTCAATACAGGGACATATTAACATATCGCAATTTCTACGAGAAGCACAACTACCAACATACAAACATCAACCATCCACCAACATCCAGCCAACATTGTAACACTCAACCAACATCCAAACTGGATCAACTCCTGTCTACAGACATCAAACTAGTAACGCTACTTCCTCAAATTACCCGTGGGCGCCCCGGAAGTCCTTTACCACGAATCAAACAAACTTGCTCTCTTGCACAAACTTATCTTATCGTATTAGGTTTATCTTTTGATTATGTTTATTATTGGTACCTATTACAATCTAAGAGAACACGTGTTTTTGGTTGTTTTAGGTCTTGACTTCTTGTTGGACTGTCTGTTTCTGTTTGGCGTTTGTTGCTATGTTGTTGTTCTGCCCAAGGCTTACCCTCGAGTACATAATACTCAGAATTTTCAAGGAAGTAAATCAATCTGCCTAGCCTTTTTCCAACTATGTTGGGGTCGGTTTCCAGTCTAACCGGATGCAGCTGAATACCAGTATTTTACATGGAGCGACTGCCTATCTGACCTCCACAACCCAGTTACTGGGTAATACGATACCCCTTGGTCAGACTTTCGGGCTTCTGACAACCCATAACGACTGTCAAAGATCTACGAATGACAGCCGGGACCAACGGCTATCGTGCTTTCCGAGGCACGGAGGAGTCTCGGTATGTAAAGATGGTCACCCATCCACGGACCAACCCCGGCAAGCGTAGCTTAACCTGATGGATCGACCCGTGCGGCTGTTATTCAATCAATCAATCAAATCATTTATTTCGGATAAATATCCATAGCAAAACCACACGCCACAATACAAGACAAAAGAAAAACAAAATAAAATCGCGCTTATAAAATTAAAATCAAAATTAAGACGAAAAATTAAAACCAAAAACTTACTACTTAGCCACGAGCTCCTAAAGTAGTCATCCTCCAGGGAACCAAGCTTGCTAACTCTTCATACGAATGACGATTTACTTAGAATTATAGTTTCACAATAGTTTTTTTTTTACAAGCGGTGCTCCCCTGTGGGGTTACCTATCGGCAAAAATGACGAACTTCCTGACAAATTTCATTTAGGGGATGAAGTTGCAAAAAACCTTCCTTATTATACACTTTTGTTATTCAAGGAGTAACTTAAATAACGCACAACCCCTTAAGGGGTCATTGTACTCATCATTATGAATAACTTTTATAAAAAAATTCTGCTCTTCCGTACAGGTTATGCGAACATTTATTGTATATTAAAATATCAGCAATATGCTGATATTTTTTTCTCGATTTCTGGTTTGGTCCCATAGTAAAAGTGGTTCATAATGATGACTACAGTAACCCTTATGAGGTTTGTATATGGATTGTTGCACAAAATGTCATACTTCCAGACCCGACGTGGCGGTTTAGGCTGTGCTTTGTCCGTCAGTGAATTTGCTTCTTAATAAGTAGATTTATTTTCAAAAACATAACATAAAATTAACTAAACCGTTCTTATGATTAGCTAATACCAAAAGCGCAGCTGTTTTTTCCTGAATTCTTACAAAAGTAATCAGCTAATCATAAACAATATGAGCAATACCTCATTAGCTACCTGCACTACCTGCACGGTAGGTTGCGGCAGCGTCAACATTTGCCGGTGATCGATTGGCGTCACGTGCGCCTGAACCAGCCATAACCGGTAATTAGTCGCCCTAATTAGTTATTTTATGGAGTTCCGTGTTTGGCATTGATCCAGAAGATATTAATGTACAAGTCTTGATTTTCGGCAGTATTGGGGCCGCCCCAATTGAGAAAAGCCTCGGCGAAAGAGCCTAAGCATTGTTTTTTTTTTTTCTGAAAATCTCATTTCACTTCTAAGCTGTCCCTTGCAATTTACATACATACATCAACTCACGCCTGCTTGATGAGGCTGAAACTAGAGCAATTTAAGCAGAAATTACGACTGTTCTATTTTTTCTCTGATATTTAATGTTCAAAATTGATAATCACTTTTAATACGCTCCGCAATTATGAACAAAACCTTCTAAAGGAAACTGAGCGTGAAAATAAACGCGTTGAGCACGGAAGCAAAATTACACATTAGAAAATGCAAATTTTACTAGATACCGCTGGTCTCTTAGGGATTTTAGAGATCTTAAATAGTTGTAAGGAACAATTGGAGCGCTTACATGGAGGAGTTCCTAACAATTAGCTTCCCGTATCGTTGGAGTGAGCGAGGGAAGCCGACTGCTTAGTTAAGTAGACTTGTACGCACTGTTGCTTTGGGTACGAGTTACTGGGTTATTGGGCGCTTGTGTTTAGTACTTTTGCTTAGTCGTAATCTATTTCTTCCTTTGAAGGTGCAGAATGTTATGTCAGGAGCAACACAAAGAGCTAACAATGAAGATACTGAAACGTAGAACGATTTTTTTTTTTTTTTTTGTTTTGTCAAAAATGGAGAATTTAGGATCAGAAAATCGCTTGGGACAAATAAATAACAAGTAAATCACCGTACCTAAAGCTATCACTGTCCTTAACGAAAATGAAAACAGAAACTACGGATCTAAAAGTTGTAAGGAACAATTGGAGCGCTTACATAGAGGAGTGCCAAACAATTAGCTTCTCGCGTTGTTGTAGTGAGCGAGGGAAGCCAACTGCTTAGTTAAGTAAATTTGTACGAACTGTTGCTTTGAGTACGAGTTACTGTGTTATTGGGCGCTTGTGTATAGTCCTTTTGATTAGTCGTAATCTTTTTCTTCTATGGTTTCCTAAATACACAGATGGATTGAAGAACTTAGAGAAATAATTACTTAGGATTCCTCCAAATAATAGCCAGTCTATAAGGGACGTTTGGCTGCCTTCCAACAAGGACTAACAGTAAGGGGAGAAACTCACCGTAGCAACTACCTAGAGTTGTCATCGTCTTAAACGAAAACAAAAACAGCTAACTACCCAGTCAGTTATTAAAAATAAATCCCAGCGAACAGATAGCCTGTCAGCGACACATCGCCGCTAGATTTACCGCCCGCAAGGAAACGAGAAATAACGCGAAAGTAAAGTTTTATACAAACGACTACTACCGTTTTAAAGTTCCTTTAGCAATCTTCTTTAAAGAAATCTGTTGCAAGGAAATCGGGTGAAAACGGGCGGGGCCGGACGGCGAGTTATGTCTGCGGGTGACACTCGTTCAATTGAATTTATTACAGTCTTTTATGTGCCGTTCCGGGGTGCTTCCACGGACACGTCGTAAACGGTTTAGGTAAATCAGGTGGAGTATTTGGCGTGTAGTGACTCGCTGGTTTACGAGGATATCTCCTTGGAGCAGAGTCAAAGGACAGTTCACGTCTCAATGCAATAGTCGACCGCAATAAAAGAAACAATAGTTTTCTCTTGTCGGCTTTGTTTAGTTTGTAATTCACTTGTGTTTCTGGTTTCTGTGCAATGAAAATACTGCTACGTCAGATGTTATACAGAAACAAGTCGCGTGCCTGATGGGATTTCCACCACCAAAATGTACTTCCATACAAACTTTAAGCCCCATAAAGAAATGACTTTTCAAAAATCCTTCATTAGTGCTCACCTCCGCTTAGTGCATAAGGAACTCTTGTGCAAAATTTCACGTTTCTACCTAGAGGGGTTTAAGCAGTGCGTTATCAGTCAGAGAGTGAATTTAAGATTTTTACTAGGTAGATGAAGAAGAATACATTTCAGAAGAGTTCTTTAGTATAATACCTTTTTTTATTTGAGATGGGTTTACTCTTGACTATAGTTTGACGTGTCGTCATCGAACCCTAGCCACGCTTCACTTCAGCTCTGCGCATTTTAATCAATTAAATTATTTGAAAAGCATTATAACATCGGACTAACAAAGTTATATTATCATAATAGCCCAACGAACGTGCACAAGTGTTATCGGAGTGATATCCGAAGGATAAGTGTAAAAACAAACCAAAGTTCTTAGTGGACCCATAATTAGTGTATTGTGATAAACTAGTGAGTACGGACGCATCCAGGTATTTACGAACATAGTGAATTTCGGCATACTTATGCACACAGGAATTATCACTACCTAGTTGTGCGCGTAAAAGTGCAAATACTGTGAGAAATACACGCTTTTACTTTCAAATCCAGTTAATTTTTCAAATAATTAATGTAAACAAACAGCAGCTGAGTCACGCCAAGTTAATCCACCAATCAAAACACAGCATCTGACACAAATATTTTCGTTCGGAAACGCAGCGGTGTTTTTTTATCATAGTTCTGGACACTGGTCTTTTGGGAAGGCCATAAATTCCAAAAATCGACTAAACTAATAATCGATTTTTTTTGTCCCAAATTTAATCGTGTGTTTGCATACCGAGAAACCGATTTGGCTAACGTGCTTTGTGACTGAGAAAAGTGCGCAACTTAATTTAAATAAAATGTCACGACTAGCGCGTACCCCGCCTAAAGAATCCGGTGGAAGTAACAAAACTCAGGAATCCTCTGAACCTAACATACCTGCTGCCAGTACACCTGAATTATCATATGTAGATGTTAGACCGAAACGTCAAATTGATTGTCGAATTGATAGCTCACCTGATCCAGAATTTCAATGCTCAAAAGCTGAACTGATCGACTGTATTCGTCAAGAGATACGGAGTGTCCTGTCATTTGAAATATCAGCCAACATCAAAAAAAGTTTCACTAATGAGCTGGGGGATATAAAATCATTGTTCCATGAACTCAAGCAGTCAGTCGACTTTATAAGTGAAGAGTTTGATCGGATGAAAGCCGAACTTGAGACCTGTAGAAACGGCAATAAAATCCTTCACAAGGAGAACGATTCTCTTAGGCACACAGTCTCTGAACTCTCATCAAGAGTAAACTTGATTGAACAGCATGCACGTCAGCAAAATTTAGAAATCAACGGCATACCGGAAAGCAAAGCAGAAAATCTGATTAAGACGGTTCAGCAAATTGGAAGTGTAGTCTCTTGTTCCGTCAAAGAAGACGACATCCTGTCTGTAGTACGGGTAAGGAAACTGTCTCTTTACTATAAAGGGATCAAAGACGCACAAGGACCGTGATCTTGCTATCAGAATTCACCATCTATTATCAGAACTTCAGAGGTCTTAAGACTAAATTGCATAATCTCAGGCTAGCCGCACAACTTAATAACTATGACGTTATTATTGGAACGGAGACATGGCTAGATGACAGTGTAAATGATGGCGAATTATTCGACTCCCGATATATCATTTATCGTAGAGACAGAGCTTCTACTCCTCTTGGCAGCAAAAAAGGCGGAGGTGTACTGATCGCTGTATCTAGGGCGATAGACTCAACACGAGTAACAAAATGGGAATCAGATGCTGAAGATCTGTGGGTCAAGATCAAAACCGATAGCGGAAATGGCAACCTATACATCTGTACGGCCTATTTGCCACCACCTGTGCAACATGCCCCACTTAACTTGATCCTGGACACCGTGGATGCAGTGATTGAATCAACGGGAGGAGATGTGATAATTGCTGGGGACTTCAATCTTGGGTTCATCGACTGGAGCACGGACAGTACTGTCTCCAACTCACCGTGTACAACTGCTAGGAACTTTGCGAACAGGTTAGGCTACTCACTGGTTGATTTTATGTCATCAAATAGTATTAAGCAAATTAACACTGTTAAGAACTGTTACAACAGAACTTTAGACCTTATTTTATGTAACTTCCACGGTGGATCAGTCAGTGAATGTAAGAATCCATTGTCGCTGGTCGATGTTTATCACCCTCCTCTTGACATCACCATCAAGAATATTTCACCCGCAATATTAAAAAGTAAGAGTTCTCTCAAATATAACTTCTGGAAAGCCAACTATGCACTCGTAAATGAGAGGTTGGGGAGCATCGATTGGGCGCACTTGTTTTCGGATCTGGCGGATGTGGACTTAATGGTGGACGCGTTTTACGCACAACTGAACCAAATAGTTGATGAATGTGTTCCTAGATATAATAGACGCAATAACAAATTTCCTATATGGTTTTCAAATTGTTTGATCAGAATCCTCAACGAAAAGGAAAAATTAAGAGTTCGTTTTAAGAAATACAAAAATCCCAGGGACAAATATGAATACCGTATATTGGAGGAACCTTCTAAAAACATGATCAAAAAGTGCTACAGCACATACATCAATAACACTGAAGATAACATCAGACTGAATCCGAAGGCATTTTGGTCATTCGTTAAGGCCAAAAAAGCCAAGTCTAATGACATTCCATCTGAGATGTATTGGAGCGGGGAAGTGGCAACTTCTGGGGAAGAAATGAGTAAACTGTTTGCCTCACACTTCTCTGCCACCTTTGCATCTCCATCTGGTACGGTCGCGGTACAAACAAAGTCAAAAGAGTACCCTCAGCTTGCGCTAGGAAGCCATTATTTCACAGAGCGAGACGTACTCAAAGAATTAAATAAACTAAATATCTGCAAAGGTCCAGGGCCTGACGGCCTACCGCCGCATTTCATAAGGCAATGTGCCAAATATTTATCATTACCGCTCAAACTTATTTTTAATATGTCCCTTTTGTCTTCTAAGTTTCCCACGCAGTGGAAAATCGCACACGTAGTTCCAATATTCAAAAAAGGGGAGCCTAATGATGTTAAAAATTATCGGCCCATATCTCTTCTTTCAATTTTCTCGAAACTGTTCGAATCATTAGTTTGTCCTGTATTAACTTCGCTCATCAAAACTCAATTGGCTACGGAACAGCACGGTTTCTGTACCAATAAATCCACTACCACCAACTTAGTTCACTACATTAATGATGTCAGCAGATCCGTAGACTCCGGTGTGCAAGTGGACTCAATTTACACTGACTTCAGTAGCGCGTTCGACAAAGTTAATCATGTGCTTCTACTTCAAAAACTTGAGAACTATGGTATGCATGGTCATTTGCTGCGCTGGTTCGAATCATATCTTTCAGAACGACAACAGAGAGTTATTATAAAGGGTTATCAGTCACCCCTTTATTACTCAACATCTGGGGTGCCACAGGGATCGCATCTTGGCCCTATTCTTTTCCTGGTATTTGTGAACGACATCATTCACTCCATTAAAAACTCAAAATGCTCTATGTTGGCGGATGACCTAAAACTATACAAGGAAATTGAATCAAGTACCGACATTGCTTTGCTTCAGAAAGATTTGGACGCACTTCATGAGTGGTGTCATAGTAACATGATGACTCTCAATGCCGTAAAGTGTTATCATATAACATTTACACGGAAAAAGTTGATTCAGCCTTCAGCATATCACTTAAACGGCATAACTCTTCAGAAAGTCGATACCATTCGTGATTTGGGAGTCCAACTTGATAGTCAACTATCCTTTATAAATCACTTTGACACTATTGTAGCCAAAGCAAATAAAATGTCGGGATTCGTAAAAAGAACATGCAAGGAATTCCGGTCATGTGGCACCCTAAAGGTTCTCTATAACTCTCTGGTGAGGAGTATACTGGAATATGCATCTCCTGTATGGAATCCCGTGTATCGGGTCCACATCGACAGAATAGAGGCCATCCAAAAAAAGTTTACGAGATACCTCCGCTACAGATCACAGACGTGTGATCGCGAAGCTGATTACCCTCAAAGGCTCTGTCATTTCAAGATGAGCTCCTTGGAGCAACGAAGAAGTTGCTCAGATTTAATTTTCCTCTATAAGACCCTCCACAATTTGGCGAATGTACCGGAGTTGGTTTCGGAGATCAGTTTAAAGGTGTCCCGTCGTACCTCATACAGATCCAATTTTAAAACAGAAACATTTCAAATGCCTAAAACTAGAACTAATCTTGGTCGTTCAGCTCCTTTATACCGGTTTTTGTCTAGCTACAATAAGTTGAGCACGCGTACTAATGACTTGGATATATTTTCGAACAGTCTGAACGAATTCAGACGATACGTCCTCAGTTCTTGATCGGTTTGTTTGTTTGTTTCTCTTATACAAAATGTTAATTTGTGTATTTGTGTGACTCCACTCAATGTATTTAATACTGTACAATTTAATGTAATTTAATTAATGTAATATTTATGTCCTAATTTATTTGTTATTTTTATAGTTTTAATACATAATTGTTTTTCTATTCCAATTTAATTGATGGTTTTTAAATTTTCGAATATACTGTAATTTAATTTAACTACCTGACATTTTAAATTCAATGTAAATTTTTTTAATTTTTATTTTGTTATTATCAATATTATCATATATTTCCATTTTAATTTTTATAGTTGATTATACAAGTGCTGTGCACACCTATAAGTGACGAATTCACCACAAAGCTGTTAAAATAGAATATATTTAATGTAATGATTTAGTGAATAAGTCGTTGGTGTGTCAATAAATAAATAAATAAATAAATAAATAAATAGTTTAGTTCAAAGGGGACAGAAAAAAAATCGACGATACAGAAGAAGCCTGTTCACTCTGACTGAATAGATTCGTGATATTTAAGTATATATGTATGTATGTACATAAATATATATAAAAATATATATAGTATATATGAGATTTGAGAGAAAGATACCTATCATTCTGAGGAGTATTTCAATACTCTACCACGATTTGTTAGAAAAACATAGATCTCTTGATGGAAATGAAAATCTTCAATGTCGTCTGGCATAGTCTAGAATGAGAAACCAACTAACTAATTAACTAATTTCTCATACCACATTATTCACGGAATTTACCCACTATACATACATGAACATAACGACGTAATACATTTAACATTGCTCATCAACTCTGAAACCAGCATGAAAATCTAATTCGATCTGCAACCCAGAATACTCGACTAGCGAACGTAGAACGTACTAGTAAACACATACACGCTCACAAACGGATTAAACGTGTTATAACATTATTAGCACACAGGTAGGTCTTGCTCCCCCCGGTGGGCTCCCGCATTGTCGAGGAGGGGGGGCTCAGTAGCTGTGGCGGCTTGGTCACCCACGGTGAAGCGAAGAGGAACCCGAGGTGGGGCCGCTCATCAGGGCTTTTCCCAGGAAGTCGACGGCGTAGCGGCCAACAGATAGTTTGCGGTGCCGCTTAGGCAACATCGCAACTGAGGTGGGCTGCGATGTCGTATGGGATGCATCGTGGCTGAGGTTACGAGGCCGCGGTGGGAGAGGAGTGCCGGTATTGCGGTGCGCCGCTCTCCCTAGCTTCCGCGGCCTTGACGGGATCGCCACCGATGGCGGACGCGGTGGGGCCGCAGGGGAGGAGGAGTGTCGGTATTTCGTTGGCCGCTCTCCCTATCCTCTGCGACGGAAAAATGGTAGGCGGCCGGGCCACTGGCCACGGGGTGGTCTAGCGCCCATGTGCTGGTTTGGTCCATGGGGTGGTCATGGCGCGCAATGTGTTCTTGTGCGCCGGTGATGGGGGGTGCTCCCCAGAGGAGGGTCCGGTAACGGACAGCCGCGGTGGGTTCATGGTGAGTGTTAACGCGTGCCGTTGTTCCCGCCACAAGCGGCAGAGGAGGACACCGTGGAGTTTTAGTGGGTTGGAGTCCCACATAACTGCACTATCTCCCCGTGATAGAGCAGTATGCTTGAGCATTTCTCCTTATGCTTGAGCTCCGGGAAAAAAAAAGGTAGGTCTTGCTGGAAACTTAGGCTATTCTGCTATAAATTTGTAAACATGGGCCTAATAATACATTAGTTTAGTAGGAGGTAGTAAAAGAATATTTCCATAACCACCATGTCTTACATTCAAATGAAAAAGTGATTAGGAATAGTAGTGTGGCGGCATCTACATCGCCACATGCGAACTACGCATCACACTGACGTCACGTATAATCCTGCATCGCGCAATCAGAGTTTACCGCGCAACATGCATATATACAACGTCCCGATATCAACCGTCGAGCAGTAGCCCACCAGATACAACACCCGTCTGTTCGGAGGATCCTCCCTGTTCTATGGAGGATGAGTGAACTTTTACACCTTGTTCCTCATTCCTCTATAGTAGTACCTAGTGCTTTTAATACCACCATCATCTGCCTAGCCTTTTTCCAACGATGTTGAGGTCGGCTTCCAGTCTTACCGGATGCAGCTGAATACCAGTATTTTACATGGAGTGACTGCTTATCTGACCTCCACAACCCGGCAACTGGGTAATATTGGTTGTCAGACTTTCGGGCTTCTGACGTACGACCCGTAACGACTGTCAAAGATCCACGAATGACAGCCGGGACCAACGGCTTCACGTGCTTTCCGAGGCACGGAGTGGTCTTGGTACGTAAAGATGGTCACCCAATCGCAGCAAGCGTAGCTTAGCCTAATCGATCGACCCGTGCAGCTGTTATTACTTAGCCACAAGCCCCTCTTGCTTTTAATATGTATTAGTTTATTATTTTGTAAGATTAATTTGTTTGTTTATCTATGGGCCTTTTTTGCCTGACAATAAAGCAATAGGAATGATGACTAATTTTTTTTGTCCGTTAGGTAGATAATTAAGAAATATTGGACCCTTTTTTAGGTATTAAAAGATTACGGCGATATATTGTGTTATAATGTGGTATGTGTTGCTAGATTGTATACTGAATTGTGACGTAGCGATAAAGCAAAAAATACGCGTCTAATATTTTTTTTATTATCTGACAGACGGACTAAATAGATTATTTTTATTCAGGCATCATCCGTATTATTATTACCCGACTGCTAAGGAAGGGTTACGTTTTTTATTGGAAAATGTTTTTGTTCTCAGCTGTTTGGCTGGTTCTCAGCAACATAAATGCAGCGTGTGTGTAAAATTTTAAAAGTGTTTATGTGTCGTAATGTGCCTTCTACCTGCATGTACTTAATTATTATTATTATTACTAGCTTTAGCCCGCGGCTACGCTCGCGTTAATTTAGAATAGCGGTTTAGGGCGTGAAAAGGTATCAAGCAAACAAACTTATTTTCGCATCTATAATGTTATTGTTAGGAGGATGAAAAACCGATCTGTCGATACTCTATCGGCTTACAAAATGTATTATGTACTGAAATAAAAAAAAAATAATACAAACTTAACACACTACGCAAGTTTCTATAATAATATAATTCAATCATGATTCGAGAGACACGTGTCGCGATCTACATATTATCATAAGAACGTTATTGTTGTTTTCCTCGGGAACAGTACTTTTTTTCGGAATGAAAGGTACCCTATGTCCGTGTCTGTACACCTAACAACGTATATGCAAAATTTCAGGATGATCAGTTCAGCGGTTTAGGCGTGAAAAGGTAACAAACAAACAAACAATCTTACTTTCGCATGTATAATATTAATTAAGATAAAAGTTAGGATTAGGATTTTATTAGCTTTTCGAATATCTCGGGACCATGCATTAAAGACCTTTGGTAGGCATACGAGGGGCCGAAGCCAACTCACAGTGGCCCGTTACACTCTTATAAGTAAAAGAAATAAATCACCAACCGATGATTATCCCTGTATGCACTGTGCAATTGCACCCAAACCTCGATTGCTGGATATGGAAAAAAATAATTATTGATATATGGGTTTGGGTGGCTAAAATGGACTGGTTACCTAGATCTATGGAGAGACTATGGGCCCTGCCTGACTTTATATTTACAATACAATGGATAAAATGGCAGGGGTGACTTGCACACTCAATAATGGACTACCCAAAACTGTCGCTAGCAATTAGTGACGTAGTGACAAGGGGGAAACATATCCTGATGTGCTTAAGGAGTGGAGAATTCCACAGCTATCAGAACAATCCCAGAGCCCAGTAGATCAAGATACCTATCAGCATCTTACTGGAATACTTCCTTCCTCCGAGCACGTTTGCTCTTGCGAATCTCCACTTAAGCCGGCCAATAAAGGCAAGAAAGATGTGGGTGCTCTGTTCCTCGTAAGTTTTCACTCCGGCCGATCAATATAGGCAACCCAGAGATGAGGAACAAGATTTCTCCCGGGAGATACGGTCCGTGGGGTCGGTACTGCCCATGCTGCCCCGATGGTTTATGTATCTCTCTTGGTCTGGCTTCTCACCCTAGACTTGTGCCAGCAAAGTAAACTCTACTGACACAGACCTAGAGTTCGGAGCGCGCAAGCCCCACCACGACGTCAAGTTAGAGCTACGGCGTATTATTATGAAGACCCTAATCTAAAAAAATATCTACATTGGAAAAACAAAAACAAATCTAGTGTGCAGCGACATCCTGTCCTACTTAAAAAAACCGGTCAAGAGTGAGTCGGACTCGCGCACCGAGGGTTCCGTACCATACTACTTCCTCCTTAACCTACTTCCTACTATCCTACTTCCTATCCTACTAATATTCAGAATAGGTTGGACATTTTTTCGTGTTACTTTAGTGAACTTGCAAGAGTAAGTTTATACATAATATGTTACGAGAGCAACAATTAGTGTAATGTTATGTTTATTGTTTCTTTTATTGTTATATTTATGTAAAACATATGTATGTTAATTGTCTGTGAAGATTACATTGTCAGAATTATAAGGTTGTAGTGTTTTAGTTATAAGTAATTTGGTGTTAATGTATTGTGTAGTTATTTGTAATTGTTAGTAATAGTGTTACTTAAAATGGTTAACATTATAAGTAAGCTTAGCTATCGCATTATTTTTCTAATCCTGTAATGATAGTTTAAGAGAGTTAAATAAATAAATAAATAATATTGTAAATGCGAAAGTTTGTGAGGATGGATGGATGTTTGTTACTCTTTCACGCTAAAACTATTGAATTCATGCAATTTGGCACACAGATAGTTTATAACCTGGATTAACACATCAGATACTTTTTATCCCGATATTCTTAGGGGTTCGAGAAATACGCGAGTGAATCCGCGGGGCGCTGCTAGTCATATATAAAAATGTATGCTATTTACAGACATCGTTTTATTTTTTCTGCAATTTTTTCATAAACATACTTCGGAGATAAGAGGGGGAAAGGTATTTTTATTTACATTTTTCATCAAAAGTCAAAAACTATGCGGCCTAAAAAAAAAGAAAAAAATTTAAGAATGAGCAAACAGTATTCTTTCATATGATATCCCACATGCCCTAGTAGCCCCACTTCGAATTTTTAAGACCCTTTCAGTCCCTGTTGCAAAAAAAAAAACATTTTTATTTCTTCCTTATTTGCAAAATAGTTGGGCAAACGTCATCTAAAACTATTCCATAATTCAAGTTGATAGCATTAGTAGTTCTTGAGATATCTAACTGTGACAGACAGACTGAGTCGCACCAGGGTTCCTTTTTACCATGTTGGTACGGAACCCTAATAATCTGATGCTAAAGCTTCGCTACTGTACGTCGTTCTTTTAATTATTAGGAACGACCATACAACCACCGCCTCAGCCGACAGATGATTTAATTAAAAAATCATTGCAAACCTGCGCCAATACCTGACCGAGAACCTGTTAATTTTGGCCTTAACGAACAAAATATGTTAGGGGTCATCATAAACAAAATTTTATTTTGTGTAATTTTGGAGATACAAATTATTGCATGTACAGTCACGAACCGGGATTGTTGAAAGTGCTTCAACAATCCCGGTTCGTGACTTGACCAAGGTTTTGAGAAGTTTTCCCTTTGACACCACACCCGTAGCTCGTATCAATAAGCCAGGCCGTCACACTTACACGTTGAAAGCTAGGTCATCCTAACTATTTCCACTGAGGACCAATAAGCACTTACCTGGTCATCATCAGACCTTCAGAAAGAATCATGTAGTAGCATCCGTGCTCAATTAGATACAATGTTGAAAGCTGGGTCATCCTAACTATTTCCGTTCTTGAGAACCGATAAACACTTACCTGGTCATCATCAGACCTTCAGCAAGTGTCATGTAGTAGCACCCATGCTCAATTAGATAAATGTTGAAAGCTAGGTCCTCCTAACTATTTCCATTACTGAGGACCAATAAGCACTTACCTGGTCAAAAAGCTAGTGAGCTTATCATCTTAACTTGGTTGTGTTACACGCCCGTGAAATTTGACATGTGACATTTCAATTACGAAAAACGGGCGGCATTCGTGTAACTCAACCAAGTTAAGATGATAAGCTAGTGGCTCAACAATCCCGGTTCTTGTCTGTGCATTGTTAGTAGGGCAGATGAGATGCACTCGCGGTTTATTAAAAAAGATCACCAGTAACCTTGCTGAATCTTTTCCCTAAGACATCGAATCACATACCATCCTGAGGGAAGCAGTTTACATAAAACTGATGCTATCCATTTCACTAGACATAATCCCTATATTTATTTATTTTCAGACCCCTCTTGCCCCTTATCAGCTCCTCACATCGAAAACTCTTTTGTACAACAAAAACAAATTTAATCCACAATTGATTTAAATATCATCGATGTCATAAAGCCGGAGCCGAAAATGTGCAATTCGTCGGTCATTCCAACCGTGCGGAGTCAAACAATAGCTGAGCGAACAACGGCCGTCAGTGTATGTCGCACAGTAATGTATGTACAATTCGCCGACGAGCAATTTACACTGAATTATTGCATATAGCCGTCCCAATGGTGCGTTCCTTGTGGGACTATTTGTTCTGGAAAAGTTTGAAAGATATAAATGGATGGGTTCATTCCGAATGTCACCAGTATGCACACAATATTGAATATTGGTTTTGTTTTCTATTGGTTGTAGTGTCCACAAACTGTTTATATTGACTTCGTTGGAGTATGCTTCTAAATTCAAACAATAGAAACTGTTTAGTGCGTTTACACACATGAATATCTCATACAAATACAGGCAAGATCCATGCAAAAACCTGATGTGTAAGCCATACTAGAGCTATTATTTGTTCATTTCAGAAATTCGTCCTAAGAAACAATACTCTAAACAGCTGAAAACGTTTTAGTTCGACAGAGTATTTATTCAAGTATCATAATTAAGTTGGGCTTAGATCCCTTTATTCAGAAAACAAGGTCCGTCTAGTTCAAGACTTACTATTTGGGGGAAGAAAATTAATGCCTCTTCAAGTTGTTTTCCAATTTCCATGGTATTAAGTTCTTGTTGAAGTATTATAAAGGCTTATTTTAATAGGTAAGAGCTTGGAAATGGATACTGAATGTTCTTGGAAATAAACAGGTCAAAAACATTCTTTATGTAGTTAATGAAATTCTGGTAAATACGTATAATATGGGTACTCACCAAAAATTCCTTCATGAAAAGAACAACATAAAAAAATTTACTTTAAACTTTATAAATATGAGTTCCTAAAATGGCATGATTCCTTCTTTTCAACACCTACATAGTTATTAAAGCTGCATTTACAACATACAAACATACATACGGGTCGAACAGAGAACCTTTTTGAAGATAGAACGAACTTTTTATTTCGACACAAATGGCAACCAAGGAGGTAATTTATCAAAGATATTATGCAAGTTTCGATTTGGCTTGCAAATAGAGCTGTTTAAAGTAAAAAAGAAATAAATGAACATATTGGCGCGTGAAAAATTATCATTGCTCGTCATTGTGGAATTTATAATTCATTTACTTCGTATCCGTGATCCGTAGTTAACTCAACCAATAGTTAAGCATAGTAACTAACGGTTGAATTTTGGTTAAATGTGAAAGGCTAAACATGAATCAGTTATGCAATTAGTTACTATTTTTTAATACGAATGAGTTAACATGAATACATTCATGTTTAGCTATTCACATTTAGACAAAATTCAACCATTAGTTACCATGTTTAACCATTGGTTGAGTTAACTACGGATCAAAAAACCGGCCCTAAATTTTAATTTCCGCGCATTATTTGAGAAAAGTAAAGGTTCCATGCAATGGACCTTAACTTTATGTTGTACTGCCTGACATTCGACTACTCACGCCAGTATAAAACACATTTTTTTTACATAATTAAATAAGATAGTTAGGATGTTTTTTCCAGTCCGCACTTCGGTTTGAGCTAGGGCTCTAGGCGGTATAATTTAAGGAGTGTGCTATTTTATTCGAATATTGTATTGTTTCCCTCTTGATTATAGTAAAATAATTATTCTGCCTCCCTCCTCTATCATTTCAAGTAGTCTAGATCCCGGGCTAAAGTGATAATCCCTTCGGGAATCGTCACAGTACCATACAAGTCTTGGCCGCAACCAGGCATTGATGGCCTCACGTATGTATTTTTTTGTTCATCCATCAATGGCCGTTGTGCAGGCTCTGGCAGTAACGTACTATAAAATTACGTGTTCAATGTAATACCATGATACTCCGCTAGGTAACTGCTTTGTTTCTCGTGTAAAGTACTAACACTACACATCATCATCATCAGTGCTTTGTTTTGTATCTATCTATCAAGACACCGAAAAGTTTTGCACTTTTCAGAATGTAACTTAAAGATAATAAAATATTTAATGCTTAGGACATTAAATCCGATCAAAGGGGTCATGGCTTAATAATAACAGCCAAACAGGTCGATCCGTGGATGGGTGACCATCAATTACAATATATTATTGTAGAGATCCCACCCGTGCCTCGGAAAGCACGTTAAGCCGTTGGTCCTGGCTGTAATTTGTACAATAGATCTTTGACAGCGGTTACGGGTAGTCAGAAGCCCGAAAGTCTGACAACCAGTCTTACCAAGAGGTATTGTATTACCGTGTAAATGAGTTGTGGAGGTCAGATAGGCAGTCGCTCCATGAAAAATAAGGCTAGGCAGATGATGACAATGACATTAACTCCGATAAAAATATGATTAGTAATAAAATACGGAAAAACGGACACAAGAGAAGCACACCTGCTGACTTCGACCGATAAATATAACAAGTAATGGCTTCAATGATCCACGGTAATCCCTGAAAATGTAAATGATGAATATTCTTGGGTAATTGTTTGACAAAAATGTGTAAACCAAAGCCGACGTGTTTTATAATCACTTGTTCCATAAGATCGTTTTGTGACGTTTTGAATGAATAATATATCTTGAAGAGAATATTGAATCTTTTTGCATAGGGTGAACTTAAACTATATTAACCTTCTAGTCTAATTTAAGTTTTCCTTTATTGTCTTTTTACACACTGTTACTACGTTTCTCATCCAACTCTCCTGTCGCAGGTCTGCTGGAAGAAATTTCTAGTGAAGTATTCAGTAATTTTGTGCTCTTCTATCTTTATATATTTTTCTTAAAGAACTTTTTCGTGTGTAAGTCCAATGTGTACAGGAATTGATAAATAAATTATTATTACATGACTAGCTTTTGCCCATAGCTTCGCCCGCGTGGACGTCAGAAATTATCCCAAGGGAACGTACTACCAGGATAAAAGTATCCTATGTCCTAATCTAGGTCATGGTATATTCATGCCATTTGATTTTCAACCATTCTATAAGATTTCGTCCGAAGATTTTTATTGCTTTTGTGTTTGCAAATAATATCGTCATTTAGATACTACCTGTTACTATGCGAACATCTGTACATCAAAAGAAAATTGAATTAAACAAATTTATTGACAACATTGCGATTTGAAAGTTTGAATTATGTTCAATTTCAAACTTCAATTTGAGAATATTCTGTCAGTTAGTATATACTAACTAATTAGTAGATAGTACCAATTAGTTTCATTATTGATTTTCATTTGAAATCATGAAACAAATGACTGCTTATTTACCTGTGATTATTATTTAACCAGCGACAGTGTGTAATGGCTCCTGTGCCGCCGGCTTACACATTATAAAAATAAAGCTTATCCATTTGACAAATTATTATGCACATAGTTCCTGCGGTACGTCATGATTAACAGAAATTCGTAAGAAGAAAAAGAATTCATAAGAGACGTAGTGACAAAAAATTTAAAGAATAGGTACTTATGCTTAGTTGGTTTGGTCATGTTGAGAGGATGAATAAAGGCGACTACAAAGTAAATGTGAGTGGAAACACCGGGAGGGGACGTCCTGGAAAGGCATAAGTGACGATATTGGTGTGGTTTAATTCTCTTTGTTATTAGTAATGTTCTTCAGAACCGGCGTGCGTGTATGACCACACGTATGAACGTAAACGAGGCAAAAGAAGTATGTAAGGATCGTAACAGGTGGCGTTCTGTAGTCTCTGCCTACCCCCATGGGAAGAAGGCGTTAGTTTATGTATGTAAGTATTCATAAGAATGTATATACATCACAAGCCATCATACAGTGCCGCCATTGTAGAGTATCATAATTTATCCTTTCACTAGCTTTTGCCCGCGGCTTCGCCTGCGTGGATGTCGGAAAACTATACGTATTAACCTTCCTCTTGAATCACTCTATCTATTGATGAAAACCGCATTAAAATCCGTTCAGCAGTTTTTGAGATCATCGCGAACATACAGACAGGCAGACAGACGCGATGGGGGACTTTAATTTATAATATGTAGTGATAGTGATAAACGCTTTTTCTTGCTCTTTTGTTTCAGCACAAACTTAACAAAACTGTGGAAAAGACAAGCAAACCAGCAGGTTGGAACTTTACTAGACTGTTTAAAATTTAAAATGGCCAACGACGCTGGGTAATAAATCACTTTTAGTTCGCTATCTCAATGATGGATTATCGTACCGAGTATAGTGCAATCATGAGTTTAAAATCCATTGACAATTTTCGTGCATGCAATACCGTCACATAGGAATTCGTTTGTTTATTTGAGTTGGATTATTTTTTGAAGCAGGAACCTGGAATTTGTTCTCGTCATTTTATTTAAAAGTAGCTGTTCGTGCTCGGCGTCGCCCGGGTGAATTTCATGTATCTATTTACAATGGCTGTGTGTTGTCTGTTTCATACAAAAATACCATCCAAAAGCAGCTGTTCGTCCTCGGCGTCGCCCGGGTGAATTTCATGTATCTATTTACAATGGCTGTGTGTTGTCTGTTTCATACAAAAATACCATCCAAAAGCAGCTGTTCGTCCTCGGCGTCGCCCGGGTGAATTTCATGTCTCTATCTACAATGGCTGTGTGTTGTCTGTTTCATACAAAAATACCATCCAAAAGCAGCTGTTCGTCCTCGGCGTCGCCCGGGTGAATTTCATGTCTCTATCTACAATGGCTGTGTGTTGTCTGTTTTCATACAAAAATACCATCCAAAAGTAGCTGTTCGTGCTCGGCGTCGCCCGGGTGAATTTCATGTCTCTATCTACAATGGCTGTGTCTTGTCTGTTTTCATACAAAAATACCATCCAAAAGTAGCTGTTCGTGGTCGGCGTCGCCCGGGTGAATTTCATGTCTCTATCTACAATGGCTGTGTCTTGTCTGTTTTCATACAAAAATACCATCCAAAAGTAGCTGTTCGTGCTCGGCGTCGCCCGGGTGAATTTCATATCTCTATCTAAAATGGCTGTGTGTTGTCGGTTTTCATACAAAAATACCATCCAAAAGCACCTGTTCGTCCTCGGCGTCGCCCCGGTGAATTTCATGTCTCTATCTACAATGGCTGTGTGTTTTCTGTTTTCATACAAAAATACCATCCAAAAGTAGCTGTTCGTGCTCGGCGTCGCCCGGGTGAATTTCATGTCTCTATCTACAATGGCTATGTGTTGTCTGTTTTCATACAAACATACCATCCGAAAATTCCGACAACTCCGGTGGATTTTGCAAAAAAAAAAACCTGTTATACAAACCTTGTCCTGACAATTAAAACACAACAAACAAATATAATTATCCAAATACTCGTAGGTGCTACCGTTCTGAAGTGATGCGCTTACATACATTCGGCAATTAATTGATAAATGATAAATGATTTTTATTTCTGTAAGTAGGTTTGTACAAACACTTTTACAAGTCAATATATATATATTTTTTTTAAACTAGATGAGGTCGGCGTTTCCTAACTGACTACTCTGAGAAGAAAGGCCGAAACAAACTCAGAGGTCACAGTCTCTTATAAAGTCCAGACATAATCTTGGTCACTTCATGTGAAGACCATGTAGATTGGTGTCTGAAATGGTCTTTTCAGGAAAGAACCACACAGATTGAGAGGACCTGTCCAGTCAGTGCACGCATTTGTCAGTAATCGCGCAGCTCAACTCAGAACTTAAGGAGCTCAACGATTCGACGAACAATACCAAAAAAAGGACATTGGGGTAGGCCGCATAGATTACTCAAACTGCCAGACCATGGATTAAAAATAACTGAGAGAAAAAATAAAACAAACAAAAAAAAGCAATGACCTACATAGTCTTCACATTCACAATACTTACAAAGTAAATATTTATGTCAACATTCAGTATGCAAAAATAAAAATAATATAAAATTTGGAGCAGTTCAATCCCAAGCCTTTTTGTCCTCAATATAATCTTTAACGGTATAAAAAGCTTTCTGACACAACTTGCGTTTAATGAATGATTTATTTTTTGAATTTTTATTTATGTATATACTAGCTAACCTGACAAACGTTGTTCTGTCAAAATTTCTATAAATTCCCATAGAAAAATGCACCTTCAGTTTTCCAAAACTTTCCAATTTCCCGGCAACTTTTCAAACATTTTCTTTTATACAAACCTTGTCCTGACAATTACAAACACAACAAAAAAAAAAGAATTGTCCAATTTGGTGCAGTCGTTCGGAAGTCATGCGCGTACATATATTTCGGCGATTCATTTATATATATATATATATATATATATATATATATAATCTATCTATATATATATATATACGTATATATATAGATAGATAGATTCTAAGTTCCAACAGTTTTTACCCGAATACAGCAAAGAGGAAGGCCCGGCCTCGCGGCGGTTATCAGTACGATATTTTATTGTAACGGGTGCGCCATCTAACTTTTTTTTTTCCACCTAGTGCTTATTTCGTGAATGGTAACACTTTAGCTCATGTGTCTGATTTGACAGATAATTAGTTTTATCCTTCCGCTGAACGAATATGGTTGTGTATACGCTTGAACAACGCTGGGAAATATTGCGACATTACTTTGAAAATCATGGTAATGTTGCAGAATGTGTGCGAAAATTGCGTACGGATTTTGGAAGAAGAGAAGCACCGTCAGCTCCGTATGTTCGTTATCTCGTGAAAAAAGTGAAAGAAACTGGCATCCTCATCGATAAACCAAAGCGTGAAAAGCCAAAAACAGTGCGTACACCCGAGAATATTGGTGCTGTGGCAGAAAGTGTGCGTGAAGCGCCATCAACATCAATTCACCGTCGTTCTCAACAATTGAACATTTCGGAGACATCATTGAGACGAATTTTGCATAAAGACGCCATACAAAGTCCAATTGGTTCAGGAGTTGAAGCCAACTGACCATCCAATGCGTTTTCGCTTCGCTAAGTGGGCCTGCGATCGACTTATAGGAGATGCCGATTTTGCCAAAAAAACATCTTTTCAGATGAAGCTCATTTTGATCTTGGCGGGTATGTAAACAAGCAAAATTGTCGCATTTGGGGCACAGCAAACCCGCACGCATACATTGAAAAGCCGACGCACCCAAAACGAGTCACTGTTTGGTGCGGATTTTGGTCCAGAGGCACAATTGGGCCATTTTTTTTTTTCGAAAATGAGCAAGGAGTGGCCGTTACAGTTAATGGCGATCGTTATCGGGCCATGTTGAACGAATTTCTGTTCACAAAAATTGAAGAGGAGGATATTGGCAACATTTGGTTTCATCAGGACGGCGCTACATGCCACACAGCCGAAGCTATACTCGATGTTTTGCGCCCTGTTTTTGAAGATCGCATTATCAGCCGCAGAGCTGATGTCGTTTGGCCACCTCGGAGCTCCGATTTGACACCGTTGGACTATTATTTGTGGGGTGCCGTCAAAGATAAGTGTTACACCGACAAGCCAGAGACAATTGACGCTTTAAAGGACAATATTCGTGAAGCCATTGGTGAAATACAGCTGCACACAATCGATAATGTGCTTAAAAATTGAACCGATCGTATAGGCTACTGCATGGCAAGCCGAGGCAGCCATTTGAATGAAATTATTTTTCATTATTAACCGGAGAGATTGTACTTTCAAATAAAAAAAGAAATTTGAGAAAATATTCCGTAGTTTTTTTTATAGCATTTTCAAAAAAAAAAAGTTATCTGGCGGACCCTGTATAATTTTGGCAGTTTCGTTTCGCAGTTTTTTCGATCGCTTCAGTATAGCTCCCATTTTCGCTCAGTGTGACATTGCCTTGGTGTCGTAAGTTTTAAGGCTACATAAATGGTTGACATTTCAAGAGACGGGTATCAACAAGGGCTACAATATGGTAAAAAAAAAATTGAAAAAATCAAAAACTTTTCTTAAAAATTGCAAAATGTGAAAAATTCAATCAATTTTTTAGGGTCTTTTGTCATAAAATCGACTATATCTCGGAAACTAAATAAGATATCGGAAAAAGAAAAAAAATCCTTCGGGGTATTGAGTTAAACTACGTTTGAAAAAAACTCAAAGAAAGAAAGGACCTCTGTATCACTAATAGTCTAGACAGGAGGGTGCCCTATGAGTGGCGTAATTCCGGGGAGCGCGCTCCTTAGATGCGCGTCGCCGTCGCGTCCCCGAGTTGTTTTGGAGTTTGATCGTGAAATGTATTTGTATTTATTTGTAAATACGTATTTTAGTTTAATTTTATAATGATGTTAATTTAAATTATTTTTTTAATTAATTTTGTTTTGCGATACTTTGAACAACTTTTACTATAGGACCAAACCTGAAACCCCGAAAAAAAAAATCTGCTGTTTATTACATTTATGTTAGCATAATTCGTCAAAATGCAACAACAATAGCAGATTTTTTTTCGCGATTTCGGGTTTGGTCCCATAGTAAAAGTTGTTCATAATGAAGAGTACAATGACCCCTTAAGCGGTTGTTGGTGTTTTACCAATAACCCTGTATTTGAGACAATAGCTATTATTTCTATGTTCATAACTATTCTATATCTCTTCGTTGTGGTTGTTTTAACAAAAAATGATTTTCTTTCAAGAATATTTCATTAAAGTTCAAAATTGCATGGCGTATTTTTTACCTTACGGATTTTTACTTCGTGCATTTGAGCTCTATTACTTCAAAGAGAATACAAAATCTATTAGGTTTTAATCTATTAGATTAGGCATCGTACAAAATTAAAAGCCGGCCTAATTGCATTTTCAATGTACCCGAAGGTCGTGTAGAGCACGAGATCTGTGAATTTTTAACCGTATGAACATTGGGATGTTGACGTTTCATCACAATTTTTTACCGCCAAATATCGTACTGATCATCATAGAGTGAACTGGGCCGAAGGGATTTTTATATCATTTCGTCTTCGTTCTTCATAAAATTATGCAAAAAACGTTCGCTGTTGTTGGCATATTATTAAAAAACTTTTTAACAAAAAATAAAACCGACTTCCAAATGAAAACACTACAAAGTGAAAAATAACTTTAATTTCGGTAGTCGGTGTCTTTGGTTTTGTATTTTCGTTTTTTGCCACCGACTCCCGAAATTAAAGTTATTTTTCACTTTATAGGGTTTTGATTTGGAAGTCGGTTTTATTTTTTGTCAAAAGTTTTTATTTTTCATTTTTTTGTGGTTACTGTACCGGCGTGATGTTATGTTACGAACTGGTGGAAACAATAGACAGACATGAGATTTCAGCAATCCCGGGCCATTTGCTATCATTTATTGAGATATTCTTCATCAGATCTTCACCAAATTGAAATGGGACCACTTCGAGAAAGTACTCTTCCAAAAACTACCCAAATCGCTTCAAGTGTGCCTATAAAATTTGAAGAGTTCTCTCTATTTCTCCAGGATCCCATCATCAGATCCTGACTTGATGATCATGGGTCCCCTTTCAAACAAAACAAAAATATTCAAATCGGTCCAGCCATCTTCGAGTAATAGGGGAACATACATAAAAAAAAAAAATTAAAAAAATTCCGACCAATTGAGAACCTCCTCCTTTTTGAATTTGGTTAAAAAACTATTCTGTATCAAGCTTAAAAGCTGTGACCTTCTGCACTGCACTTAATGCTAGAGCTTCTAACTTATGCACTATTGACGTGCCTGATCTGCATGTTGTACCGGTTCGCTTCTTCGCACCAGACAATTACTGCCGCGGCAGAAAACACAGGCTGTTTGCTGTGCTTCCGTGTCGCACCATTGCGAACACTTAATGATCTCTTGGATTCAGAACGAACGATGAATGAACGAAGATTTTATTGGCATATTAGATGTACTTTGAGAGCGATAGATGAACTACACTATTTGGTATAACCTCAACTTTATAATTTTCTGTTTTCTCTTCTACGTAGGCATATGTATAGGTCTTTAACGCTTTGAAGGTCACTTCATGGCCATAGCAGTAATAACAATAAAACTTCTATTGTGTCTCATTAGAGAGGCCTGTGGCTAAGTAGTAACAGCCGCACGGGTCGATCGATCAGGATAAGCTACGCTTGCCGAGGTTGGTCCGTTGATGGGTGTCCATCTTTACATACCAAGACCCCTTCGTGCCTCGGAAAGCACGTTAAGCCGTTTGTCCTGGCTGTCATTCGTCGATCTTTGACAGTTGTTACGGGTCGTCAGAAGCCCGAAAGTCTGACAACTAGTCTTACCAGGGGTATCGTATTACCCAGTAACTGTGTTGTGGAGGTCAGATAAGCAGTCGCTCCATGTAAAATACTGGTATTCAGCTGCATCCGATTAGACTGGAAGCCGACCCCAACATAGTTGGGAAAAGGCTAGACAGATGATGTGTCTCATTGGTGTCCTTCAAAGCGTTAATTATTATAATTGATTTTCAACCGTTTTAAAGCAAATAAATAAATAAGCAAGTTGAAATGAAGTCCACTCAACTTCTTTATATTGTTACAAAATGTCCTATAATATAGTATATTCTTCCATTATATGCCTCTTACGACATTCAAAGAATCCAAAAGAATACTTCGAAGTGGCCTATTCTAAACTAGGAGTACTTGGCAATAGGCACCCATATTTTATGTATAGCTAACAATTGCCTTACTTACGAAATAAATGGAGCTCTAAATGGTACCAATGCGACGCGAATTGCTTTGGCTCGATGCCATATTATTGCTTTAATAATATCTATGCCTAATACGAATATAGGCATACCTGCTAGACCGAATAGTTGGGCAAATGTTTCCTTTGAATTGGCCTGGGATCGGTAATATCACTGAAGTGTGCAATTCAATTTGTCTGCAACGCTTCGGGAATCATCTATATTTTATTTAACACAGCTGTAGCTATGAGCTCTAACAAATACAATTTTTATTGCAAATTAAGTATGAATTAATCTGATTTGTGCATTGAGATCTACTGAATAATAAAAACCCTGTGGCCTGTGGCTGTGTTTGGTGTGGTCTTCCCTGTGGTAAGAACGAAACTTACACTGCCAAATATGACGACGTGTGACCTGTGTTATAACGTGACGATATTTAAGATGACACGTGACGTGTGTTATAACGTGACGATATTTAAGATGACACGTGACGTGTGTTATAACGTGACGATATTTATGATGACACGTGACGTGTGTTATAACGTATAACGTGACGATATTTAAGATGACACGTGACGTGTGTTATAACGTGACGATATTTATGACGACACGTGACGTGTGTTATAACGTGACGATATTTATGACGACACGTGACGTGTGTTATAACGTGACGATATTTATGATGACACGTGACGTGTGCTATAACGCGACCATATTTATGACGACACGTGACGTATGTTATAACGTGACGATATTTATGACGACACGTGACGTGTGTTATAACGTGACGATATTTATGATGACACGTGACGTGTGCTATAACGCGACCATATTTATGACGACACGTGACGTGTGTTATAACGTGACGATATTTATGACAACACGTGACGTGTGTTATAACGTGACGATATTTATGATGACGCGTGACGTGTGTTATAACGTGACGATATTTATGATGACACGTGACGTGTGCTATAACGCGACCATATTTATGACGACACGTGACGTGTGTTATGACGTGACAATATTTATGACGACACGTGACGTGTGTTATGACGTGACAATATTTATGACGACACGTGACGTTATTTATGACGATACCTGACGTGTGCTATAACGTGACGATATTTATGACGACACGTGACGTGTGTTATAACGTGACGATATTTATGACGACGTGTGATGTGTGTTATAACGTGACGTTATTCTGTTCTACATAAGATTTTATTAATTGCTTCAAAAGAACTTAAATGCAAACGTCAAAGTTTTCAGATATAGATTACAGCTTTTACTTCAGCAATAAAAAAAATAAGCTCCCTAAAGACTTTCCATCACAATTTCCCATAAAACTACACCTGTTTTCCTCCTCATTACTACCATAAAATACACAAGGATTATGTATTAAGTTTTAAAGTATAAAACGAATAGTGTGCAAAACTGTCTAGGCGCCGGCGCCGTGTAAAGTTAAGGAGCTCAAGAGGCGAAGTTAGCCGGAGTGAGATTTTTAAACTTTACTCATAAAAGATTTCGTTACGCTTTATGAATATGAAAATGTTAGCCGTTGAATTTATTGAGCTAAGTGTTTGGTTGTTCGGAGCATGACAGCAGTTGTTTAAAATGTGGAGAGAGCTCAGATGTTGGGGCAGTTATTGCTTTAATGTTGTAAGCGTCGTGCGGGGAATACATTTTTAGTACCTTTGTTGCCTGCTTGTCGGTCTTCTACAGATTGTACTTCGGAGAGTGTGCCCGAGAATTCCACGACCTCATTCCACCGGTCCCCTTCTACCATCGGACATCTAGACGCACTGCCAGTTACCATCCCTACCTGGTTGCTATTCCACCAATTCGCACTAAGCGCTTCCAAATGTCTTTTATAATGCGCACAGCAAAAGAGTGGAACTCACTACCTGCGTCTGTGTTTCCGAACGTATACAACCCTAATCTATTCAAAGTGAGAGTGAGCAGGCTTCTTCTGGGTAAGCTCACTCCATCGTCGACTTTGTCTCTGTCACCTCTGACCTAGACTAGAGTCAAGAGCAAACCCATCACAAATAAATAAATAAAAAACCTAACGGTTATTTTGCATGTCGAACGAATCATGATCTAGGGCAGGAGTCACCAAACGGAAAAACGCGATCGTAATCCGGACCACCGACCGTGTTTTGTGCGGACCTTAAGAAAACAGTTAAATTTATAAGCAAAACCTCAGAATACAGAAAGAACCAAAATTGAAACTAAAATTTTGCGCTTTGTATTTTCTGCCGTCGACACCACAATGGACAACGCGAGACGCAAGCTACATGAAGCTACAAATGTTTACGGTAGTAATAAAGCTATTCTACAGACGGAAATGATCGAGTTCCAAGAAAACACAAAATTACGGAAGTTCCTTGCCCAGATTTTTTGTTAAAAATTGTGTATGGTATAATATATACCCAGAATTAAGAAATTTAGTTTTGAAACTTTGTTTAAGTACAATGTTTCAAAGCTAATTTTGTAATTTGTGAAGCAGCATTTTCTAAGATGATCTTCATTAAAAGTAAACTTCGATCTTGACTTACCTATGTGAACATCTTCTAATCTTGGTTGCTAGTAATCGTCTTCCAAACAGACCGCAACGGCCATAATATTAGGTCTTTACCTATGAATATTTTGATTTACATAGAAAAAAATCTTTTTTTTTTTAAGAAATACTGTCGATGGACTTTTGTCATTTTGCATGCTGATATCCTGGAAACGGGAACCGATAAATTCTTTAAAGTTGTTTTTGACCGCCTCGTTCGATTTAAAATTTTTCCTCGGGGCTCATTGTTGAGATCAAAATTTCCAGAACGGAAGCGATCTAACCAAAATCGCACCATGCGTTCACTTGCGGTACCTTGTCCATACACGTCGTTAATATTGCGTGCTGTCTGTGTTGCGTTGCTACCACGACGAAACTCGTATTCGAAAATAGCGCACAATTTCGATTTTTCCATGATTACAGAAACCCCGATATCAAAGAAAAATCGGACGGCGGGAAAACAAATGAACAAATTAATATTATAAAATTAATTTGAATTTGGAATTCTAAATAGAATGAAAGGCATAGGTATAGATCTTCACAATCACAATTCAGTATCAAAAACCGGCAATTTCATAGGTAAAGATCTATTATTATTTATTAAAACGAACCCGCAATGAAACTAATTCGTGATGGCTGGTCTATTATATCGTCCACGACGCTATTCAAAAGTAACCAGTTACAAACTCAAATCACCAATGAGTATCAGAATATCGCAGCACTAGTATTTCAATTGGTAAGTCTACTGGGGAACTGGAAAACGATCATCGACATAGGTAAGGTGATAAATTATAGCAAAGATGGCAGGACAAGATGGTCACATTATTAACAAATTGGTCCACACTAGTTAGAGATCGGGAGAACAGGGAATGGAGAAAGGTATGCTTTTGCCCAACAGTGGGACTAAACAGTTTAAAAAGTCAAGCTTTAGTTACGTGCATGATTCGGGATTCCCGACTAGCTTTGGTCTCGACTGGAGTCTCTATTAAAGCGAACTGCTCGGACGTACGCTAAATATGTATGCATCTAGATTAGTTAGTCGGTCTTTGTGTGCTTTTAATGTTCATAGAAAAATGTACATATTTAAGCAGTAATATCATAGCTTACCTACTGGGAGCAGCATCAGCTTTTTAGGCACCAATGCTTAAAAGGATTCAAAGACTCCTGAGACTGGATTATTGGATTGGAATGCTATTGCACTTACAGCTACAACAGATACAAACTTATTATTATGTAAATACTCTAAAATCATAACGTAATTATCTTTCCAAATAAATGATTTTCAGGTTTTAATTTTCCCAAGATGTTCTTAAATCAGACAGACAGCTGCCAAGGTGACCGCACTTCAATCTAAATTGTGAATTCAATCGAAAGGTTCGTTCTACCGACCCTTCTGATCAATTCATAGGCATTCTTAACTCAAATGGTATGTATCTATAGTAGCGGCTCTCTTTTGTTAGTCACAGACTGACTGACAACGGGCCGGGACGGTCCTTTGAGCGTTAGTACAAGGATTAGGCTGAAAGTGTTTGAGCAAAAATGTGTCAAGGGCGGTAGGACAGACTGGGGTATTTATTATTTACTAGTACGAGTATTACGTAGCTTAAACTTTGACCTCCAAGGGGTCAGAGGGGCAGATCACAGTTAAGGTTAGCGCCATGCATCAACAGTCCATCACTATTGAATCTATCATAATAACTGCTCAGATGGCTCAGCATTAATGATAAAACTTTAGTTTTTAATAACAATAATTTCCCCACCACTGTATCTCTACGTTGACGTCGTGGTGGGGCTTGCGCGTTCCAAACTTTAGGCCTGTGCCGGTTTACTTTGCCAGAACGGGTCTAGGATGAGGAGCCAGACGAAGAGAGATATAGAAACCCGCAGGGCAGTATGTGGCGAGCTGTTGGGCAGTAGCGACCTCACGGACCCTATCTCCCGGGAGAAATGTTGTCCTCATCTCTGGCTTGCCTTTATTGGTCGGCAGGAGTGAACATTGACGAGGAACAGAGCTCCCACCTGTTTCTTACCTTTATTGGCCGGCTTGAGGGGAAATTCGCAAGAGTAAACGTGCTCGGAGGAAGGAAGTATTCCAGTAAGGTGCTGGTAGGGATCTTGGCCGTACTTCCGGGATTGTCCTGATAGCCGTGGGATACCTCTCCACTCCTCAAGCACCTCAGGAAGTGTTGCCCCCTTGTCGCTACGTCACTATGTGCTAACGGCCGTTTCCGGGGCCCCATTATTGAGTGTGCAAGTCACCCTCTGCCATTTTATACGTATAATATATAATATAACATTGGTCAGGCAGGGGACATAGTTCTTCCATAGTCTAAGTTACCCAATTTACTTTAGCCACCGAAACCCATAGCCCAATATGTTTTGTTTCCACGTACAACAATAGTCCTGCACCAACCGGGGATTGTCCTTGGGTGCACTTGCATTAGTGCATATAGGGATAATCATCGGTTAGTGCCTCCTCATCATTTAAAATTATCTAAGGGGCCTCTGCGAGTTGGCTTCGGCCCCTCGTATGCCTTCCAAAGGTCCGGGACCCCAGGGTCCCGAGATATGTAAGAATAATAATTTCTTTATTTTTATAGAATGCAGGTGTTACAATAATGGTGCTAATTTCAGATATATTCCCAGTACATTCTGCCTGATAGCATACAAAAATATAGTGGTTAACTTACAGATAATTTAGAAACTAGGTACTTAAATTCAATATGAGATCATGAATCAGCTAAGTCTAAATTTTGCTTCACTTTATCTCATTTATTATGTACCTACATCATGTAGGTACATAATAAATGAGATAAAGTGAAGCAAAATATTACAATTCATCATTGGAATCATCATCATTTTGAATTAAGAATCTAATTAAAAATCCTAGAATTAAGCTCCATTTACACGGTGCAAGTTTATTACCTGTGGCATACCATAAAATTGGAGGGCAATTAACTGGCACCACCTAAACAACACGTACAATAGGGCAAGCTAGTTGCCGTTCAAAACTAGTATAGGTGTAAACAGCACGTACAATAAAATCGCATTCAATTCTGGTATGAAAACTTTCTATCATACAAACATGAGCGAACGGAACAAGACGTTCAATAAAATTGAATGAAATACGCAAATACGGGTAATACTTGAATTCATTCTAAAAGGACGTGCAAGTTTCTGTTTAGACGAGGCAAAACTTGCATGCAATAATCGCTTTGCAATTTGATTGCCTTGGTGTAAGTCGCATGCGATTTTATTGTATGGCAAAACTTGCATTCAATTATTGTATGCCAAATTAATTATTGTGTAAACACTTGTGTGCAATTCTTGAATGGCAATAAAATTGAACGTGCTTTTTGGCATGCGATTATTGCTCTTGAACGTTCCAGAAACTTGCACCGTGTAAATGGAGCTTTAAGTAGGGTCAAAACATACCAAAACTCAAAAATGGTCTTAATGTACTGTAATGTAAAGCACCTTGTCGTACAGTTGTCGTATATAAGGCCCATTTTATTTCCACAACTTGCCAATAAAATCTGACCTACTCGTTACCTCATTCCCTAGGCACTAGAGCCAGAACGTTAGTTCCAACAATAAATCAGGAACATATAATGCCTGAACAGTTCCGTTTTCGAACTGATTGGGAACAAACAGTGTTATAGTGTACTTTTGTTCACATATTGTACGTGTGATTTGTTAGTAAAGTGGACTGTTAGCAGCTGGAACTGGACAAAGACGGGACAAAGAGCTTGTTTAAGTTTCCAGGTCGCTTCGCTCGCGCAAATAGCCAACTTGTAACGTATTAGCTACTCTAAAACTTTGGAGTTGGTGAAATATGTGTGATGATTTATTTTGTTGAATTATTTTTGAGGACAGATATAGCGATGCGATAGAGTCCAGTCGTATGTGAGTTTTAAACAATAAAAAACATATAGTTCATATCAATATGTGCTCGAATGTCAACCGAACCCCATAGGTTCACAACTAACTGTATGCCCGCGGTCGCAATTGGTTGATGGTTTTTTACATTTATATTAGGTTGGGGAAAAAGTCTTTTCGCATTATAGTATGTATGAACTTGTAATAAAATCTCTTTGGCTATACTATTTGTATCTGGCTGGTTTTAGTATCATTGAAAGTTTAAATTTTAAAGAACATAATTCCAAATTCTAATTAGAAAAATGTGTGATTTTCATTTGGTTTTCGTACCGTCAAGATGAGTGAATCTAATGAAGAAATTCGATACATTTTAAAATTTTACTACAAAAAACGTAAAAATGCAACGCAAGCCGCGAAAAAAATTTGCGATGTTTATGGACCTAGTGTAGTGTCTGTGAGAGTAGCACAAATTTGGTTTAAGCGTTTTCAATCCGGAAAGTTTGATGTCGAAGATGAACGTCGCTCTGGTCGCCCTATTACGGATAAAATGGATGCCATTTTTGAAAAAGTGGAGCAAGATCGGCATATCAGTAGTTACGACGTAGCTGAAGAACTGGAAATTGACCACAAAACAGTTTTGGCGCATTTGAAAAAAACTGGGTATACAAAAAAGCTCGACATTTGGGTACCTCACGAGCTCACTGAAAGAAACCTAATGAACCGTGTACTCATTTGTGATTCTTTATTACGACCTAATGAAACCGAACCATTTTTTAAGAAGCTGATAAAAAGTGGTGATGAAAAGTGGATCACGTATGACATGAACGTGCGAAAAAGGTCGTGGTCAAAGGCCGGTCAGGCTTCACAGACTGTGGCGAAACCCGGGTTAACTCGCAACAAGGTGATGCTGTGTGTATGGTGGGATTGGAAGGGCATTATTCATTATGAGCTGTTACCACCAGGCAGGACCATCGATTCTGAACTCTACTGCGAACAACTGATGAGATTAAAGCAAGAAGTTGAGAGAAAGCGGCCGGAATTAATCAACAGAAGGGGTGTGGTTTTTCATCATGATAACGCTAGACCTCACACATCTTTAGCCACTCAGCAAAAATGAAGAGAGTTTGGCTGGGAGGTGTTAATGCATCCGCCGTATAGTCCTGACCTTGCACCTTCAGATTTCTACCTGTTTCGGTCTCTTCAGAATTCTTTAGGCAGTGTCAGGTTAACATCACGAGAGGACTGCCAAAACCACTTGTCGCGGTATTTTGACCAGAAGTCCCAAAATTTCTATAGCAATGGGATCATGTCCCTACCTACAAGATGGCAAAAAGTTATCGAACAAAATGGTACCTACATACTTTAGTTAAATGTAAATAAACTATATTAAAAAATGTTTTGAATTTTCTTAAAAAATGCGAAGAAACTTTTTCCCCAACCTATTATATACAGTATGTTAACCAACAGAGGGCGTTCCCGTTAACCCGCAATAGTATAGCATCCATACATGCTAAAAAAAATATTACCATTCGAAAACAAAATGGTTTTTATTTTTTTTAATATTAAAATATTCACTAAAAATGTTAAATTGATACGTAAAAGAAACTCTCTGTACACGCGTACTTGAAGGACGGCAACATCGCAATTTACCTATTTATGAATGACGGGTCGCGCGTGCGGCGATCTGCCTAGTCCCGCCCCCTGCCCCCGGATGTCCACCTAATTTTAGTCGGAACTAATATCACGCGCTGACCGGACGTGCATTGTTTCCGCATTGCAAGTAATTGCAACATCTTGCGTCATTCTTGTGTGGAAAATGCCACGTTATCAGTTCAGTGCTCAGGAGTATGCGAACATGGTGCTAATTTATGCTGAGTGCACGTGCTCTGAGGATGTATGCTGAGAGGTACCCCAATGCACATCAACCGCGGAATTCTCGTGTTTAATGCGACGAGTGCACCAAAACAACCGTCGGCGATTGCAACAATGTGTAGACAGAGGAGGTCAGCATATTGAGCAGTTCAAAATCTAGGTAAGTTTTTAACATTATTTAAATGTATCATAATAGCTAAAACATTTCGAAAACATTAAAATAAAAAATAACACTAAACGACTGTGCTACAAACTTGATAAGTTCAGAAGGCCCACTCTTTCCTAAAACTGCTTTTATACTCGGGGAGTACCCCGTTCAACGAACGTGTTACTACTCTGACGTTACACGATTGCTATGAATAAACGCAAGTACTTAGGTATTACGAAGGCAACTGCATAAAGTAAAAAATTCACTTGCTAACGTTTAATGACGTCATTATCATTTAAATCCTAGCCTAACTGTCTAATACTATGTATTTTAATTATAATGTTATTGAAACGTGGCTTAGGTAGGTAGGTACATTAATTTATGTTTTTTTTATTTACCTACTATGTTTGCGAATAGGTCCTTCCAAGTCCAAGGTGCCTCAGTGACGCATTCCTTTGTCAGCCGGACATTTGAGACTTGTTGTTAAAGGTTATTGTTAAAACTACACATACTTACACAAATGTTTAATTTTACTGATAACAACCAGACGACGACGCGCGCCGTTAACTCGCCGCTCGCCATACAGCGCGGCGCGTGGCGTATTGCGACGTTGCCGCTTTGTGCAATGCAAGTACTATTCCGCTCTACTGTACAGGAGGTTTCGAATTTATTGTCAATTAATTATTTTTTTTATTTCGGATTATTTTATGCTTATTTTTCTATGCTGATATTTTTATTTTAATCTATTAATGATATAGATTAACGAGTTTAAGGGAACGCCCTCTGTTATTTAACATACTGTATATACTGGGTGAGTTTTTTACAGTCTTGAAAAAATAGGGTATAATAGGTGAACAGAGAGAAGCCTATGACATAGAGCCCCAAACGACGTAACGATTGTTAGCAAAAATTATTAAAATATCCAAATTGTTATTGATAAGAGCTGAAAATATGAAAGTTAACGTAATTTATTTATGTCTTTAAAAACCTCTAAACTAAAATCTAAATTACCCAAGTCAGGATGCTCAAACTTTCGAGCTCGCTTCTCTCTTGGATTTTTTAATTCTTTTATTAAAATCACAATGACAGCTTAACCTAGAGTCCTAGTCAGGATGATCCTACTTTTCTCTCTCTTGCATTTTCTTAGTAGGTACCTGATATCCGAGTCAGAGTGCTCAAATTTTCTAGCTCAACTCGCTCGCTCTTGCATTCTCTTAGTAAAATTGCAATGGAAACTTAACTGCCATGTCAGTACGCTATTTTGTAAAAAGAAAAGCACTTCCTTTAGAGTTTTGGCGCACTTGGGTAAAAAGGGTCCCTCTTTACTTTTTTGATACAGGACCCCTTTTTAGGGTTCCGTACCTCAAATGGAAGAAACGGAACCCTTATAGGATCACTCATGTGTCTGACTGTCTGTCTATCTCTCCGTCTGTCACAGCCAATTTGCTCCGAATCTAAGGGACCGATTAAGTTGAAATTTGGTACACGTATGTATTGAATTTTGAATATGGGGGTCAATTTTGGGGGCAAATACAAAAATTAAAAAAAAGTTTTGCAAACTGTACCGTGCGATCTATCAAATGAAAGGGCTTACTGTGAGGGTCTCCAATATATATATATATATATATATATATATTTATAATTTTAAAATAAACCGTTTTAAAGTTATTTCCCAACCACGGAACCCTTCATTATGCGTGGCCCTACCCGCACTTGACCGTTTTTTTTTTTTTTTATACAGGACCCCTGTATGAATCTACGCCACTGCTCCTCAAACAAAAAAGCCGTCCAATAACCCGCTTATCACTCCCGCTAATCATTCTCCAAACAGTCCCAACTCCTGAGCACCAGTGGTGTCAGTAAAACTAGCCGTCCAGCAAGATGGGTGGCCACGTGCCCAGACTGCCACGCGAATCTAATTTCCTAAAGCGTTGTCTTCACTATCATGCCGATCGACCTTACTGTACAAGAAGACACTTGAAAGTATCGTTGCACAATGAAATGAAATTGTGCTCTCGGATTTAGTTACGTCTTATTCTGTGATGCCTTATACTGGAAGTTTTGTTCAACGTTGTAGGGTGCTGGGTGTTTATTTAGGATAACCAACAAAAGATACACATAATACTGCCTAGCCTATTCCCAACTATGTTGGGGTCGGCTTCCAGTCTAACCGGGTGCAGCTGAATACCAGTATTTTACCTGGTAAGACTAAGGTAAGACTTGTTTTCAGACTTTCGGGCTTCTGACGACCCGTAACAACTGTCAAAGATCCATGAATGACATCCGGGACCAACGGCTTAGTTAAGTTTATCTATTAATAATTACCAAAATTACATATCAAATAGCCATATAATTTACAAAAATAGAGCATAGAACACAAGTTGTCATACAGTATTATCAAGATTAATTGAAAAAAATACACTAGAATTCTAGATTAATCATTCTTCAAAACAAAACAAAAAAATACAAATAAATAAATAATAATAATAATATTTAAATCACTTACCTAAAACCATTACTTTAGGTCATGCCTAAATAACACCTGGTTGGTTAGGTTGGTTAGCCAGCCCTTAAGACGCCCCTGAAACATGCGTAGTTCATACAAACGAAATACCGAAATAATACCGAAATAAAAGGTGGTGTGTATTTGTTCCCATTGGATTACAGAATATCTAGGTTCTCAAACATAGGTATATTTTGAAAGGACACTGATTTGAAGACGAGATATGAGGAATTTAAAATTTCTATAGAAAACTTATTTTTCTCATATTTCCTGTTTAAATCAATGTTCTTTTTAATATATATTTGGGAACCTAGTTATTCTGTAATCCAATCGGAATAAATACACACTACCTTTAGAATATGTTTGATTTACAAATTATTTTGGTATTTCGTTTGTATGAACTGGTATGTGGATGGGTGACCATCTTTTCATACCGAGACTTCTCCGTGCCTCGGAAAGCACGTTAAACCGTTGGTCCCGGCTGTCATTCGTGGATCTTTGACAGTCGTTACGGGTCGTCAGAAGCCCGAAAGTCTGACAACCAGGTATCGTATTACCCAGTAATTGGGTTGTGGAGGTCAGATAGGCAGTCGTTCCATGTGAAATACTGGTATTCAGCTGCATTCGGTCATACTGGAAGCCGACCCCAACATAGTCGGGAAAAGGCTAGGTAGATTGATTGATTTTGTTTGTATGAACATGCTTCGGGGGCCCGTTAAGTTTAGTCTTCAAAGCGTTGTCAGACATTGCGCTTATAACTTCGACATTAAGAAACCTATAACTCACAATTCATTGATTTTGATATCTTCGCGCTGTCGCAATCTAAATTTAAATGAATGGTTTCACAATCTCTTGCAAGTCGCCCATAAGAGTCGCTCTTGTTATCCGCTTCCTTCGATTCGTCGGTATATAGTGTTTTTCTTCTAAATAATATGTACATTATTTTTATTTTTTTTTTCTCATTTAACACGCGTTCGTTATCATACTCCTATGACACCTCGTGGAGCATAGTGTGGGTTATACGTTATTTCGACTGTAATATAACTACTTTTTATAAATGCTGTACTGTATAACTGTTTTTTGTCCCAAATAAATAAAAAATAAAAAAATAACTTCATCTAGTAGTCGATTGAATACCTATAGACCCATGATATGAAATAATTTCCAGATTTAGATAGTGTGTGTGGGTGGCTTAACGTGCTTTCCGAGACACGGAGGGTCTTGCTTGATATGTAAAGATGATCACCCATTCACGGACCAACCGCGGCAAACGTAGCTTACTTAACCTGATCGATCGACCCGTGCGGCTGTTATTACTTAGCCATATATAATACATAAATAATGAGCCACATCAGCACCCTAATTGCGTAATGCACTATCAACCGGAATATAAATCATTTTGAAGCAAATTGCTAATCCATTGCTTCATATGTTCAAAAAACTGGTCTGCTCAACAGCATAAATAACGCAATGAATGTTGCCGAACTGTCAAAATGAAACACATTCCGATCGATAATGTGTCACGCAATTATGGTGCAGGTATTAAGTAGGTGTACTTCTTCGCCTATAGGAGACCACAACATGCACAATAAAGTTAACAACTAAGCTGATAAAGTTAAAATATTAGCTGAACACAATAATGCTATAAAGAGGTCAAAAGATGATTGTCCTAAGAGTTGCAAGAGCTTTGAGATTTGCGAAAGGTTTATTTATCGCTTGACGATGTAAAAGCTGGTTCGTATGTCTTGAGTTTGTAAGCCATCCGACTAGTTACCACTTTAACTTGATTTTTTAAATCTTTTGCTAAGTTGGTTGGAGGGGCTCATGGCTAAATAATGAGAGTCGCACCGTTCGATCGGTTTGTCCCTCCATGCTTGGTCCCGGCTGTCAGTCGACGCAGTAAAGTTGAGGAAGGTTAACCTATGAGTACCTACCTACATTAACATTTAACTTAGACGCGGGGTGTTAAATGACCCATCACAAACTCATATAGTCACACAGCGTTATCTATGCATTCTGTACATTAAACTATTTTTGCTGGTAACAGCAGTGCGCAACGTAACGCATGCGTAACAGGGAGTAGTTATATCCTAACTAGGGCTTCCAATATTCGTTAATTTTAACTATTCGAATATTTCGAATTCTACATGTTCTATTCGAATACTTCGAATTTTCCGAAGTTTTCGAATTATACTATAAGTCGGTCATAAACAATGATAAAAGGTCATAATCATAATACCTACTAATTAGTGCCCTGCCCTTGCGAAATGAAAACATATTCATTCCAATAATTTTTATTTTTCAAAAATCAAGTTCAAAGAGTCAAGTTCATTGACTCATTGACCTAGTAATCCAATTCTACAGAGTGTTGAAATTTGCTCAAAATTAAAACTAATTTTATCGTGTATATCATTTTCAGTGTTTTCGAGGGTGTTAAACCCGATAGTGAAGTTAAAATGTAAATCCAAGGTGGCGGCTGCGATTTTTTTTTTATCGTACTTGAGAAGGATCTGCGTTCCTGACGGGGGTCCTCCGACCGCACACATTTTTATTTATTTATTTAGGATCTCCAGCAAAAGGTATACACAATAATAATGATAATAATAATATAAATAACCCCACCGCTGTATCTCTACGTTGACGTCGTGGTAGGGCTTGCGTGCTCCAAACTTTAGGTCTGTGCCGGTAGAGTTTGCCGGAATGGGTCTAGGATGAGGAGCCAGACCAAGAGAGATACAAAAATCCGCAGGGCAGCATGTGGCAAGCTGATGGGCAGTAGCGACCCCATGGACCCTATCTCCCGGGAGAAATCTTGTCCTCATCTCTGGCTTGCCTTTATTGGCCTGCTGGAGTGAACAATGACGAGGAACAGAGCTCCCACCTCTTTCTTGCCTTTATTGGCCGGCTTGAGTGGAGATTCGCAAGAGCAAACGTGCTCGGAGGAAGGAAGTATTCCAGTAAGGTGCTGGTAGGGATCTTGACCGTATTTCCGGGATTGTCCTGATAGCCGTGGAATACCTCTCCACTCCTAAGCATCTCAGGAAGTGTTGCCCCCTTGTCGCTACGTCACTATGTGCTAGCGGCCGTCTCCGGGGGTCCATTACTGAGTGTGCAAGTCACCCCCTGCCATTTTATCCGTGTATAATATATAACATTGGTCAGGCAGGGGACATAGTTCTTTCATAGTTCAAGTTACCCAATCCACTTTAGCCACCCAAACCCATAGCCCAATATGTTTTTTTTCCACGCACAACAATAGTCCTGCACCAACCGAGGGTTGTCCTTGGGTGCACTTGCATAGTGCGTACAGGGATAACCGTCGGTTGGTGCCTCCTCATCATTTAAAATTACCTAAGGGGCCTCTGCGAGTTGGCTTCGGCTCCTCGTACGCCTTTCAAAGGTCCGAGACCCCAGGATCCCGAGAAATATCAAAAAATAATATAAATAATAATAACCCCACCGCTGTATCTGTACGTTAACGTCGTGGTGGGGCTTGCGCGCTCTGAACTTTATGTCTGTGCCGATAGATTTTACTTTGCCGGAACGGGTCTAGGATGAGGAGCCAGGCCAAGAGAGATACAGAAACCCGCAGGGCAGAATGCGGCGAGCTGTTGGGCAGTAGCGACCCCACGGACCCTATCTCCCGGGATAAATCTTGTCCTCATCTCTGGCTTGCCTTTATTGGCCGGCACTTCTTGCCTTTATTGGCTGGCTTGAGTGGAGATTAGCAAGAGCAAACGTGCTCGGAGGAAGGAAGTATTCCAGTAAGGCGCTGGTAGAGATCTTGACCGTACTTTCGGGATTGTCCTGATAGCCGTAGGATACCTCTGCACTCCTCAAGCACCTCAGGCAGTGTTGCCCCCTTGTCGCTACGTCACTATGTGCTAGCGGCCGTTTCCGGGGGCCCATTATTGAGTGTGCAAGTCACCCCCTGCAATTTTATCCATGTATAATATATAACATTGGTCAGGCATGGGACATAGTTCTTCCATAGTTCAAGTTACAAAATCCACTTTAGCCACCCAAACCCATAGCCCAATATGTTTTCTTTCCACGTACAACAATAGTCCTGCACCAACCAGGGGTTGCCCTTGAGTGCACTTGCATAGTGCATACAGGGATAATTGTCGGTTGGTGCTTCCTCGTCATTTAAAATTATCTAAGGGGCCTCTGCGAGTTGGCTTCGGCTCCTCGTACGCCTTCCAAAGGTCCGGGACCTCAGGTTCCCGAGAAATGTAAATAATAATAATAATAATAATAGCGCTGTATCTCTACGTTGACGTCGTGGTGGGCTTGCGCATTCCGAAGTTTAGGTCTGTGCCGGTAGAGTTACTTTGCTGGAACGGGTCTAGGATGAGGAGCCAGACTAAGAGAGATACAGAAACCCGCAGGGCAGCATGTGGCGAGCTGTTGGGCAGTAGCGACCCCACGGACCCTATCTCCCGGGAGAAATCTTGTCCTCATCTCTGGCTTGCCTTTATTGGATGGTTGGAGTGAACACTGACGAGGAACAGAGCTCCCACCTCTTTCTTGTCTTTATTGACCGGCTTGAGTGGACATTCGCAAGAACAAACGTGCTGGGAGGAAGGAAGTATTCCAGTAAGGTGCTGGTGGTACCTCAGGCAGTGTTGCCCCCTTGTCACTACGTCACTATGTGCTAGCGGCCGTTTCCGGGGGCCCATTATTGAGTGTGCAAGTCACCCCCTGCCATTTTATCCGTGTATAATATATAACATTAGTCAGGCAGGCGGACATAGTTCTTCCATAGTTCAAGTTATCCAAGCCACCCAGACCCATAGCCAAATATGTTTTGTTTCCACGTACAACAATAGTCCTTCACCAACCGGGGGGTTGTCCTTGGGTGCACTTGCTTAGTGCATATACAAGGATGATCGTTTGTTGGTGCCTCCTCATCATTTAAAATTATCGAAGGGGCCTCTGCGAGTTGGCTTCAGCTCCTCGTACGCCTTCCAAAAGTCCGAGACCCCAGGGTCCCGAGAAATGTCAAAATAATAATAATAATATACTGGGACATTTTCACACACGGTCATGAATGAATGAATGGCATACACAAGAATTTTAAAAAATATTAAAAATAGTATTTATACGAATTTCTGTAGTGCGACCTAAATAATAACAGCCGGAGCTCGTGGCTAAATAATAACAGCTGTAAGGGTCGATCCATCAGGTTAAGCTACGCTTGCCGGGGTTGGTCCGTAGATGGGTGACCATCTGTACATACCGAGACTCCTCCGTGCCTCGGAAAGCACGTTAAGCCGTTGGTCCCGGCTGTCATTCGTGGATCTTTGGCAGTTGTTACGGGTCGTCAGAAGCCCGAAAGTCTGATAACCAGTCTTACCAAGGGGTATCGTATTACCCAATAACTGGGTTGTGGAGGTCAGATAGGCAGTCGCTCCATGTAAAATACTGGTATTCAGCTGCATCCGGTTAGACTGGAAGCCGACTCCAACATAGTTGGGAAAAGGCTAGGCAGATTGATTTTTTTCTGTAGTGCGACCTAGACTTTCATAATTTAAGCTGCTCCTTAGGTAAGAGCAGATAAATATATCTACTAGACGAAAATACCCTTTCCGATTTCACGCTTGTGGGAGGGATAGACAATAATAAATTATAAGCCTGCAATAAATGCAAGTTTTTAGGTTCACCCCAGCATCAAAAGAAGCCATTTGGACATGAACGGCAGTCTCAAGCTCATTCATCCTGGATAGCAAAGACGTCAATGCAGTAGCCACATTGCTAAGGGTATTGTCTATCTCTTGACGCAATTGTTTTTTTATGCTCTTTCTTGCAAAGCTATTCTGACGTTCTCTCTCCCTATTTCTTAGTTCTTTCAACTCAATTAGAGAAATGTATTCATCATCGTCATTAATGTTGACGCTGTTGTCATTACAAAAATACATCTTATTTATATGAACCAAAGTTTTAGTAATGATATTAGTTAAAAGATTTGGAAAAACCACAGAAGGTAGTTCTTGATAGAATTTTGAAGGGGAACTATGAAATATTTACATAATATTTCATAGTTCCCACGAGATCTGTCAGTCTTCTTTCTTTTACACGCGAGATCATGGCGCCTGCAAGTTGACCACTTATATTGTAGTATTGCTCTCCTGTAATTTTGCAATCATAAACTTGAGAGCAGTTTCACAAGTCAGCAGATTAGCTTTCCTCTCACATATTGCCTCGACAGTCGCTTTCACTATGTTGAGCGAAAAAAAAATATCTTCTAATATTTCGATCTCGACAGGCAAAAAGGTGGTGTAAGTTTTAGATCTATGAATGTCTTTTTTTATCTCATCAAAATCTGGTTACCATATCAGCAAGACTACTCCACCTTGTCTTGCAGTCCAAGATTAGGTCTTTCTCATTCTTACTTATTTTTATTACAAGTTAAATTTAGTATTAAAAATATTCGGAATAATCGAATAATTGTGTCCGTCTTATTCGAATATTAGAACAGGCGAATACTCGAATATTCCGAATATTCGAGTATTCGAATAATAAGACCTAATCCTAACTAATATTATAAATGCAAAAGTAAGTTTGTTTGTTTGTTTGTTACCTTTTCACGCCTAAATCACTGAACCGATCATCTTGAAATTTTGCGTATACGTTGTCACGTGTACATAAATGGACATAGGGTACCGTTCATCTCGAAAAAAAGTACTGTTCCCGAGAAAAACAATAATAACGTTCTTATGATAATAGATGGCGCCACGTATCTTTCTAACCATGAATGAATTATATTATTATAGAAACTTTAGTAGTGTGTTAAGGTTTTTTTTTTATTTAAGTAACTAATACATTCTGTGAGAGTAGACCGGTGTCGGTTTTTCATTCTCCTAACTATCCTAACTAATATTATAAATGCGAAAGTGTCTATGTTTGTTTGTCTATTAACGCTTTCACGCTAAAACGTCTGAACGGATTTGGACGAAATTTGGCATCGCGAAATAGTAGCCTATGGCCTTATATAGGCTACTATTCATCCTGGATCGCAGACGAAGTCGCGGGCAACAGCTAGCAAATTATACGGCTGTCAGTGGACAGTGGTTACGGGTAGTCAGAAACCCAAATTTCTGACCATCAATCTTACCAAGGGACCCAGTAACTGGGTTGTGGGGCTCAGGTAGGCAGTCACTACATATAAAATACTGTATTCCAGCTGCATTCGGTTAGGCTGGAAGCCGACCCCAACATAGTTGGGAAAAGGCTAAGCAAATAGAAAATAAATGCCAATCTTGAGGACTTAATACTGTCATCAGTAAAGGTTCAAAGGTGAATAAAAAGTCATAAATATGTACGGAGGCATGTTTCACGCTACATACATTCCATTCTGCCCTGTTATTATCTGATCAAAAAGTGTCATCCACGATTTTATTACACCATTAAACAATTTATTCGTATTTCACTTTAAACGCAAAATTCATTCGCTCCATATAAATACTAATCAGATTTATCATGATGAAATATGTTAACTGTTTCACATTGTGAGCTCATTCAACCCTGACTGCTGACTGGGACGCGAAATAGCGGGGCTGCGTAATTGAGCTGAATAAGTAGATTCACTCTATGAACCCGGTATTAGATCCCCCCAATTACAAGCCATCTTCTAAAACGTTATTACAAGTCCCCAATAAGAAATTGAGATGACAAGAAAAAAAAATCGGTATCAAAAGTTTTAACTTCAAATATTTGTACAAGTTTGATTCCGGAAAACCGTTCTTTTCCTAAGAGTCGCGGTAAATTCATAAAGAATGAAACATTTGCAAGTGAAATGAAAGCCGGGAGACGAGAAAAATAAAGGATCCCCGGTCGGAAGAGAAATTCCCATTGTTACAACACTCCCGAATGAGGTCCATTTATGCATACGAAAACTTATTACGTATTTCAGCGAAAAAGTGAGAAAATCTCGCTTTTTGTCTAAGTAAGCGGTCTTGGGAATATTTCAACACCCTTTCTTTAGCAGCGAATTAAGTTAAAATGCGATGTTGATATTTAAAAAAGCTGCTGATATTTGCTTTTTTTTGTTTTATTTTGTTTTTTTTTTACAGTCTCATGATAAAATACTTTGGACTTTTTACTTTTGGCTAGCTATAAGTGGTATCGATGACCTGTTTAGGAGTAAGCAAATCCCCAGAAAGAGTACTTTATTCAAGAGCTGGCCTTCTGAGGATTCAGTTCGCAGTACCCTTTGATACATTCATCGTATTTTATGGTTCCGTACCTCAAAAGGAAAAACGGAACCCTTATAGGATCACATCGTCGTCCATCTATCTATCTGTCAAGACCCTTTTTCTCAGGAACGCGTGGAGATGTCAAGTTGAAATTAATATCATATACGTAAGTCAACGGTCCCTTGGAGCTCTAAAAAAATCAAGCTTCTAAGTCAACGCAATAAAAAATACGGTCATTTACGTGACATAGTTTGATACTCGCAAACAAATCAAAACCAAGGTATAGGTTTCTGCACAAGTAAAGGAAAAAGTCCGAAAATCGTTAATTTGTAGTTTTAACACATTTTTTTTGCGATTACAAACTTACATGAATAGTCGGAGAATTGACCGTGACATATTATATATCGATGTATGGGAGAACATGTTTTTTCAACTACAATGTTAAGTTTGTTTTTGGGATAAATTCATCTCAACTACGAAACCCTTCATTGGCGTGGTCCGACACGCACTTGGTTGTTTTTTTCCTTCAATATATTAAGCCTACTTGAATAGTATTCAAGATTGAATCTCGACAAAGATCACAGAAAATATAACTCTAATACGAGAAATTAAATACCTAGAAACAGAACAAAGTTGCAGAAGTAACAATTCATCCGACGATGTCGCACCTCATTACTTGTCCCATGCGCTTGACCACAATGATCAGCTGTGCGTGGTATAAGTGGGATTACTGGAACCTATAGCCGTGGGGCACACAATACTCTTTTAAGTATTTTTTTCTGTTTCTTTGTTTTTTTTTTAATGTTGTGTGCCTTAACCTGAATCAAATAAATTTATTTACTTTCTTTTTTTTTTAACCAGACAACACAAACTAAAGATTATGTTTAGTAGTTATTTTAATATAAAAGAGATTTGTGGCTACTTCAGATGTAAGTAACAGAATATGATTTCTGTTTTTTCGAGGTAGGTCTTGCCTTGAGGCTCGGCTTATAATATCAATGGATTAGGTTTTTAATCTCGCGTACTAGGGTCATTATTTAATTCTTTATTAAGTGCAGAAGATCACAGAAGAGCTGCTACAGTGGTTACCTGAATGTTATAGTTTTCACGAAATTAATGAGAGCTCGTTATTTACATGGTCCTTGGAGCCGAAATACCAGTAAAACTCTAAGGACCATTAATACAAAACAAGCCACAAAACCACGCGATAAGTCAAACTCAAAAGTACTTCCCCACACAGCCTATTCATCGCTCCAACAAAGCTTCAGTTTTAAATTCAACATTAAACTTACAATGTTCCATGAAAATTAGTTTCGAACAAAAAGATTGAAATCCTCAAACAAGCCGGTCCGAGGCAGGATAGTTTCCTTTTATTACCCGTACATGGCCGTCTATAAAGTCGTGCGGGGTTCGTTAGCAACATGAAAAGCAGCATTAGTGAGCCGACCTCCGGCTCAGAAGGATAATATCAAATAAACGCCATAAAACATAATGTCATGGTATGATCTTTTGCGGCGGAGATGCTTGAGATTTTTGTAAATGAGAGCAAATGTGATAGTATTTTTATCCCAGGAAGCGATAAGCGCTTAACTTGTGTTTTACAAGTGTACAAACACGCTGTGAATGTGTGTGTAAGCGCAGGAGCTCTCGGTACCGTCCGAGATGTAATATCTGTGGTCCGAGACAATGGCGAAGTCGGAAGAGTGGGTGTGTGTGCGTGTGTGTTATGTGCTGACGCTACTCGTCTTCACGCACACATTCACAGCGTGTTTTTACTCTTGGTAAACACAAGTAAAACGAGTGTCGTAAAATAAGAAGATTTGTTTACGAATCTTTCACATTGTGTTTGCACTATATTTTTTGCTGATTTGGCGTGTTTAAGAAAATGTGTAGCAAAATATGTCTTTTGTAGCAAGCACATTGTAAGTGACTTACCTACTTAACTTCATACGTAATTTGAGATTACTTTAACAATTCACTCACCCCTGATTCCAGGATATAAAATCCAAAAGTGGCCTTAAAATCCCTTTTAACAAACCACGTCTTGATAATGCAATAATAAAATGAGATTAATACAAAATATCAACTTCATTGTACATTTCTATCATTCATCATTTTCTTTTTCATTTTAATGTCTTTTATAATGCGCACAGTAAAAAAGTATAACTCACTACCTGCGTCTGTGTTTCCGAGCGCATACAACCCTAATCTCTTCAAAGTGGAGTGAACAGGCTTCTTCTGGGTATCATTCATCGTCGACTTTGTCTCTGTCACATCTGACCTAGACTAGAATCAAGAGCAAACCCATCTCAAAAAAAATTAAAAAAAAAAGTCGTAGCACTTCTCCAAATATTCTGATTCTACACTGATTAAAATGACATACAGCTCAAATAAAACAGCCAACATTTACCCAAATCACCGTAAACATAAACCAAAAAAACGACCAGACAGACAGAACGATTTGTTCATGTATAAGGCAGGGAACGTGGCCCGGGGAGCGGTATAATGCCTAATCCGCTTTTTGGTCTTTTAAAGATCCATTATCTCAGCCTCCGTCAAACGAAAAGAAAGACTTAACGAATAAACAGACAAAGGAAACCGTACACCTTTGTATGTACTTACATATTGTGTTACAAGACCTATTTCTTCCTTTTGACTTCATATTTTTGGGTAATCTTACTTAGGACCGACATTTGCCATTATGGGATTTGTAAATTACTTTAAGTGTTATCTTGTCCTTGCTATCGTGACCTTTAGGTTTGATGTTTATTCTGACAACATTCATAATATTACAATATTTTAATGGTCACTAATAAATTCGTCTTTCAAAAATTTCGTCTTGGTCCAGTGGTTAAGGCCTCGCCTCGCGATGTTGTGGGTTCAAATCCGGGCAAGTACCAATGTGACTTTCTCAGTTCATAGTACTTCCTAAGTTTTAGTTCAATACAACCTAAAATTAAAAGTGACAGAATGGCTACAGGACTACGTCGCCCGGAGACTTTACTTACCTTCATCGCCTAATAAGCACACACCCATCTCCATGCTTGCACAAATACTTCTATCCTTGCATCCATACACACTCGCACATACAACTCCCCCACTCACACACCAACACCACACCAGTTACTTATCCACAGTCACACACAAACACATACACACCTACAATCATATTCATTCGCCCTCGCCCTCGCACTCTTACATAATAAAAATAAAAAAATAAAGTAAACTTTAACTTTTTCCCTTGTGAAGGTAAATCGACACAGTCCACTTCTAAATATAACAGTTGGAATACTGTCTCTAAAGATACAGGATACCCCAGTTTAAGAGATAATCTATTATCTAATCTATTGTGTAATCTATTGTGTACAGATTTATGCAGCTTCCAAATGTTTATTGTAAATGTTCTCTACCGTAAATTCAAAAATTGTAAACTTAGAGCATAATTATCTGTATTTTTGGGAAATAAAGATATTTATTATTATTTTTTACATTTCTCGGGACTCCCAGAGTCCTGGACCTTTGGAAGGCGTACGAGGAGCCGAAACCAAATTGCAGAGGCCCCTTAGATAATTTTAAATGATGAGGAGGCACCAACCAACGATTATCCCTGTATACACTATGCAAGTGCACCCAAGGACCACCCCCGGTTGGTGCAGGACTATTGTTGTACGTGGAAACAAAACATATTTGGCTATGGGTCTAGGTGGCTAAAGTGGAATGGGTAACTTGAACTATAGAAGAACTATGTCCCCTGCCTGACCAATGTTATATATTATACACGGTTAAAATGGCAGGGGGTGACTTGCACACTCAATAATGGGCCCCCGGAAATGGCCGCTAGCACATAGTGACGTAGCGACAAGGGGGCAATACTTCCTGAGGTGCTTGAGGAGTGGAGAGGTATTCCACGGCTATCAGGACAATCCCGGAAGTACGGTCAAGATCCCTACCAGCACCTTACTGGAATACTTCCTTCCTCCGAGCACGTTTGCTCTTGCGAATTTCCACTCAAGCCGGCCAATAAAGGCAAGAAAGAGGTGGGAGCTCTGTTCCTCGTCAGTGTTCACTCCAGCTGGTCAATTAAGGCAAGCCAGAGATGAGGACAAGATTTCTCCCGGGAGATAGGGTCCGTGGGGTCGCTACTGCCCAACACCCCGCCACATGCTGCCCTGCGGGTTTCTGTATCTCTCTTGGTCTGGCTCCTCATCCTAGACCCATTCCGGCAAAGTAAACTCTACCGGCACTGACCTAAAGTTCGGAGCGCGCAAGCCCCACCACGACGTCAACGTAGAGATACAGCGGTGGGGACTCAGACTATTATTATTATTATTATTAAAAATGTTTATCATAGACAGCACTGACATCGATAAAGGAAAATATCGTGAGAAAACTTGAACTTATATAATTAATATTAGCTGTCAAAATTTCAATAATTCATACAAAATTCCTATACAAAATTAACTTTCAGTTTTCCAGAATTTTCCAATTTTCCCGGCAGCTTTTCAAATATTTTCTTTCATACAAACCTTGTCCTGACAATAACAAACACAACAAAAGAGATTTAGCAAAATAGGTGCAACCGTTCTGAAGTGATGCGCGTACATACATTCGGCAAATGATTTGTATTTATATTGTGTATAGATAGATAAGTCTGAAATCGCTAATCCCTCCTGAGCAAGCGTTGGTTATCATATGCTCATTCATTCTCTGTATGGGAAGAGGCCTTTGCCCTGCATTGAGACAATAATGGCTGGTATTATTATTTATGCAGCTTTCAAAGTGCGTAGCTAAAAATGTAACTATCTAGGGGTGTTATTTAAGTTTCTGCTGGGGAGTTTGTTGCGCCACTTCTTCTCCCCAGCTAAAGCACTAGGAAGTGGTGAAGGGCGGGCGTTTTGGGGGACTGTCTTATGTAATTTTGACGTTCAAAAAGTGCTGATTCTCAGCCTAGTTTGAATAAATGACTTTTGATTTTGATTTTTGATTATGTAACAAAAAAATCAAATGATACCTTAAAACGCCCCCAGAGCATGCGTATATGAACTCATATAAAAGAAATACCAAAATAATTTGTAAATCAAACATATTCTTATGGTAGTGTGTATTTATTCCGATTATATTACAGAATATCTAGATTCCCAAACATATATTTGCAAAGGACACTGATTTGAAGACGAGACATGAGGAATTTCAAATTTCTATAGAAAACTTATTTTTCTCATATTTCATGTTTAAATCATTGTTCAAATCAATTAATATATATTTGGGAACCTAGATCCAATCGGAATAAATACACAATACCTTTAGACTAAGTTTGATTTACAAATTATTTTGGTATTTCGTTTGTATGAACTACTCATGCTCCGGGGGCCTCTTAAGTAGATCGTTTTCTGCGTAACATCCACTGAATATTTCATATCACACAGTACAAAGTCCAAAGACTTGAATAAAACAGATCTAGTTTTACAAAGGTTATCACTGTGATATTGTTGAAAGCAAAACTAGCACCCTAATTGCGTAACACACTATCAATCGGAATCTGAATGAATCAAATTGCTAATCCATTGCTTCATATGTTCGATAAATTTTTCTGCTTGACAACGTAAATAACGCAATTAATGTTGTTGAACTGTCAAAATTAAACCGATTCCGATTGATAGTGTGTTACGCAATTAGGTTGCTGACTTAGGTGAAAGTGCCAGAGTAACCCGTGACATTCTAATTTTCTTAGAATTTTTTGCAATTTGCAAGTCAATATTAGGTTGTATTTTGATCAAAATATGATTCGCAATCGTAACAATATCGAATTTACAGAATTACAATCATCAAAGTCATCAATACAACTCAGACAAGGTAATCCTAATGAATGACTATTTCATAAAATCTTCACATTTAGTTTTATACTAACTTAAGGGGTTGTATTACTGATTATAATGAATACGATTCTTTACATACATATTTATTTCGGTCGCGAATCATACTTCGCGGTCTGCCCTGCCACTTCCCCCTTAAAGCTACTCGTATCTGAAAACAAACACTAACAACATCAAACTATACCTTCTAGCCTTACAAACTTACTACCTACTAGATACTTACAATTTCTCAAAACTTTAGCAGTACTTAGACGAGCTACTCAAAATGTTAACTTCTCGAATGTCGTATGAACCCCACCGGTTTAGGCACAATAGCTTTTTAATTGTTTCTGGATTTTTTTTTATAAATTTATTTCTGCATACAATCTTAATGTGGGTTTATAATTGTACTAGATTTTATCCGCGACTTCGTCCGCGTGAAATTTCTTGTGTCCCCGACCCACCCCGCCGCATCGGATAGCGTAGTCCGCCCGCGCGATTACTTCGTGTTCGCTTAGCGTTCTTTCTGACTTTTTTTTTTTTTTTTGCTCGTCTCCTAAGGATCATATCGTGGTATTAAATAACCTGTAGCCTTCTTCAAGAATTGGGCTATCAAATGCAAAAAGAAATTTTTCAAACCCGACGGGAAGTTCCAGAGATTAGAGCGTTCAAACAAACAAAAAAGTTATAGTGAGCCAACCTTAAAAGATAGACATATGTTATCGCGGACTTTTTTTTAGAACTTTTTTAAGAGGAACAATTCCGTAATACGCAGCAGAAGCTCTCAAATGTGATAAATTTTCAACGTTTTTGCAACATTTTTCATTGATTTTTTTTTTATTTCTCCTATGGTGCGTAGCGTAATGTTATAAAGCCTATAAGCCTTCCTCGCTTATGGACTATCCAACACTAAAAGAATTTTGCAATTTGAACCCGCAGTTAGATTAGCGCGTTCAACCAAACAAACAAACTTTTCAACTTTATAATATTAAGTATAGTATAGATAGGTAATACCATTAAGACGCCCCTGCAGCATGCGTAGTTCTTACAAACGAAATACCAAAATAATTTGTAAATTAAACATATTCTAAAGGTAGTGTGTATTTATTCCGATTGGATTACAGAATATCTAGGTTCCCAAATATATTATATTAAATAAGAACATTGATTTAAACATGAAATATGAGAAAAATAAGTTTTCTATAGAAATTTAAAATTCCTCATATCTCATCTTCCATTCAAAATATACATTTGGGAACCTAGATATTCTGTAATCCAATCGGAATAAATTCACACTACTTTAAGAATATGTTTGATTTACAAATTATTTTGGTATTTCGTTTGTATGAACTACTCATGCTTCGGGGGCCCCTTAAAACAGAAATGGTTTGTATTGGTATTTATAATCGTTTGTATTACGACATTCGAAAGGTTAATGTGGGAAGTCATATCCACCATGTTGGTTACCGACGCAAACAATATAGCTGAGTTCATAGAAATTTATGAATACGTCTCTAGCCAAACATACAAAAGTTGTTGTAGTTACTACTACAACAACTTTTGTAGTTTCATATAAAAGTTTAATACCTACTCGATCAAAATGTATGAAACAGCAGATTTTATTTTTCGTGACCAGCTCTGAATGGTCCCATACTGAAAATTGTTCATATTGAACACCCTGTGAAAAAAGAATTGGCTACTGATAAAAAAATTGCCCTGTATAATTTGTATATATATATGATGACTATTGATGCCGAAGTTCCTCAGGTGTGTGTTCTCTCTGCAACTCTTTTCCTGCTGCACATCAATGACCTGCTTCGGCCTGGTATTGTTGGGTACGCAGATGACAGTACAGTTTCAGAGAGATACTTGTCCAGAGCAAAAACCAGCGGGGCCGAAGTTCGTTCCTTGAGAGAGGCCAGGGTAGAGCGGACAGATTTGACCTTAAGCTTTGTCTCCCAGTGGGGTGATGATAATCTGGTCTCTTTTAACGCCACCAAAACGCAGGCGTGTCTTTTTACCGCTAAAAAGAGTCGTTTCGCCCAAACTCCTACTTTTCGGGGTACATCTGTTCCTGTAACTGATCGACTTGAGCTCCTAGGCATGGAGTTGACATCTGGTCTCAACTTCGTCGCCACCATCGAGTACAAGGCCCAAACTGCGGCCAAGAAACTGGGCATCCTAAATAGGGTGAAGCGATACTTTACGCCTGGACAGCTTTTAACCCTTTACAAAGCGCAAGTCCGATCCTGCATGGAGTATTGCAGTCACCTTTGGGATGGATCAGCTAAGTACCAACTAGCCGCGCTTGACTCAGTGGAACGCAGAGCTAAGAGGCTCATTGGCGACGTAAAACTGGTGGATGCCAAGCTTCATAGCTTGGCTCATCGCCGCAAGGTTGCCTGCTTGTCGGTCTTCTACAGATTGTACTTCGGAGAGTGTGCCCGAGAACTCCACGACCTCATTCCACCGGCCCCCTTCTACCACCGGACATCTAGACGCACTGCCAGTTACCATCCCTACCTGGTTGTTATTCCACCAATTCGCACTAAGCGCTTCCAAATGTCTTTTATAATGCGCACAGCAAAAGAGTGGAACTCACTACCTGCGTCTGTGTTTCCGAACGTATACAACCCTAATCTCTTCAAAGTGAGAGTGAACAGGCTTCTTCTGGGTAAGCTCACTCCATCGTCGACTTTTTCTCTGTCACCTCTGACCTAGACTAGAGTCAAGAGCAAACCCATCACAAATAAAAAAAAAGCCTTTTAAAACCCTTCATTTCGTGAAGTGCCCCACTCGCTAAGTTAGGGAGTTTTTTTTTTTTTAACATACATTTTGGAGTCAAGAATCCGCCATTTTAATTTTTTTATAATTTTAATATACCCAGTGATACTTGCGCAATAAAGACGAATCTAACGACGTATCATTCATCTAAATCAGTCGAGCCGTTTAGGCCGCAGGAGGTCACAATGTACCGGACATACATACATACGTATACATCACCCTCCTTCTGGGTCAGTCGGATAATAAACTACTTTGCATAAGATGTCTTTCACTGTTCGCAAACCTAAAACAAAAAAAAATATGTGACAGGTTGTATTAAAAATGCAAATAGCACTTTAGTTCCACCCTATCAACGGTGAAACGTTCATTCGCTTCATCACGAACCCTTACATGCACAAGCCAACAAATCTAGTCCAAAATTAGTTTAAATTGCCGTGCACAATCTTGTCATCCCAAGCGTACTTAATATATGTACCTACATACATTCAAACATACTAGAACTAACACAAGTAATATATCATATCGTAGGTATAAACGGATTTCAGGAGGTTGCCGAGTTCACGCAAATTAATTTCAGAGTATATTCGAATGTGTACGTATGTTAGTTGTGTTGCAACAATGTTAGTAGTACGCTTCGGTGGAACGTGTTGCGTTTGTGAAGCCTACTGTGAATATAGTTATTTGTTGGAGGATAGTGTTTGTCTAATGTAATTTGTATGAACTGAAGATGCGTTTTATAACTCTTACCAGTAGTGGTTCTCACACTGGCTTAGACACGGCTGAAGAAAGAAATAAGATCAAAAAGGCTGCGAATGAGATTTACAAGAAACCTGAAACGGATAGCAGTGAGACCTCAAACGAAGAATTTGGAAATAGAAATACAGTATAGCAGTGATATAAAAAGAGTCGAAAACGCAGTTTAACCGCCAAAAGATTCACCGGGGAAGGTGGACTAGAAGCAATCTAGCGGCGACGTCGTAAAAAGAGCCCATCCATAATTATATCACCCGTCTCTCCACTATTCCAATGCTTGCTCTAGGGTGCATACTCGGCAGGCTCTTTATCCCCTCCATATCCTAAGGGCCTGTCTACCCTACCATTATCGCGCCCTCGGTCTACTCCTCGATATGCAATGGTCTCTGTTGCACCATGTAACATGAGGCAACGGGCTAGTGTGAATCTCTAGGTTCATTCGAGTAATCGAGTCTGGTCAAACCACCCTGGGGTCGGTGCATTTCATTCATTCATTAATTCATTACCAATAGTGGTTCAATGGTAACCTTAACAGTTCAAACAGTTCTTAACGGTTCAGTTCAGTTCTGTAAACACAACAGTTACTGTTGTATTTACAGAAAAACAGTCTTAGGAGACTTGTCTTTTTTTTTTGAGAAATTTTGATATCAGATTTTGAAAAAAAAAAAATACTACAGTCAGCAAGAAAATGGGCAAGATCAAAAAGTCACTTATTCAAACTAGGCTGAGAATCCCCCAAAACGCCCGCCCTTCCTCACGTCCTATTGCTTTAGCTGGGGAGAAGCAGTGGCGCAACAAACTCCCCAACAAGCTGTCCGTTCAGTTAAAAAAATTGATTGTACTCGTATATACAGCACTGCGCAGAATAATTTAGGTATTACGCAATTTTCACAAAAACTTTTTTGATGCCAATCGATCCTGTTTCATGAGGGGCTTGTGGCTAAGTAATAACAACCGCACGGGTTGATCGTTAAGGTTAAGCTTCGCTTGCCGCGGTTGGTCCTTGTATGGTTGACCATCTTTACTTACCAAGACCCTTCCGTGCCTCGGAAAGTACGTTAAGTCGTTGGTCCCGGCTGTTAATTGTAGCTCTTTGATAGTCTTTACGGGTCGTCTGAAGCCCGAAAGTCTGACAACCAGTCTTACCAACGGGTATCGTATTACCCAGTAAGTGGATTGTGGAGGTCAGATACGCAGTCGCTCCATGTAAAATACTAGTGTTCAGATGCATCCGGTTAGACTGGATGCCGACCCCAACATCGCTGGCAAAAGGCTAGGCAGATGAATCGATCCTGTTACTTATAACGTTTAAAAAACTCTGTTGTACCAACTGAACTTTGAGTACTAGAAAATTCAGAAATCACAAAAAAACTTTTCCCATTTTCGTAGGAAATGAGACTCCTAACTTACTTTGTATGATGGATAGACTGGCCGCTACAATGAAGACTGGCCTTAAAATGAACAAAAAATTTGTACTTCGAATTTCGAACGAATACTCGTTATAATATGTCTTACTCTGAAAACAGAATTTAGACTGTTTGGTGCTTTTTATTGCTGACTGTACAACAAAAAAAAAATCTGTGAGTGCAGATCATAATTTCTGCAAAAATTTAAGGATGTTCTCCTAAAATCTGTAAAACCGTTTTCCTGTAGCTACAATGGTTAAGGTACCCTTACTGCCCCAAAAAGCAGTAACCGGTCTATTCTCTAAAAATGGAATCTTGACACTACTGACAGCTCACTTCAAGCTCACTTCACTTAAGTTTTCACAGAATGGATCGACAGATGTAAAAGTAGTTTGAAAAAGTAAATAATTTCGTAAAAGAAGTAGGTAGGGAGGAATTATAATTATGTCAACAGGAGGAGTACAACGCCCTTTCTGCCAGAGGGTTGTACTTTTGTGTGGATACAGGTACAATGCAATAATAATATGACACATAAGTATGTGATCTGTGAGAGAGCAAAGAATTGCAGGGGGAAGCGCCAGGGTAGCCCGCCAAATTCAAATTGTCTTACGATTTTTGCATTTTGCAGTTCAGTGTCTGGGTGTAGGTTGATTCGTGACCATAACAAATATGTATTCGCAGAATTATAATCATTAGCATAAGTAATAAAAACCAGCGGGGCTGAAGTTCGTTCCTTGAGAGAGGCCATGGTAGAGCGGACAGATTTGACCTTAAGCTTTGTCTCCCAGTGGGGTGATGATAATCTGGTCTCTTTTAACGCCACCAAAACGCAGGCGTGTCTTTTTACCGCTAAAAAGAGTCGTTTCGCCCAAACTTCTACTTTTCGGGGTACATCTGTTCCTGTAACTGATCGACTTGAGCTCCTAGGCATGGAGTTGACATCTGGTCTCAACTTCGGCGCCACCATCGAGTACAAGGCCCAAACTGCGGCCAAGAAACTAGGCATCCTAAATAGGGTGAAGCGATACTTTACGCCTGGACAGCTTTTAACCCTTTACAAAGCGCAAGTCCGATCCTGCATGGAGTATTGCAGTCACCTTTGGGATGGATCAGCTAAGTACCAACTAGCCGCACTTGACTCGGTGGAACGCAGAGCTAAGAGGCTCATTGGCGACGTAAAACTGGTGGATGCCAAGCTTCATTGCTTGGCTCATCGCCGCAAGGTTGCCTGCTTGTCGGTCTTCTACAGATTGTACTTCGGAGAGTGTGCCCGAGAACTCCACGACCTCATTCCACCGGCCCCCTTCTACCACCGGACATCTAGACGCACTGCCAGTTACCATCCCTACCTGGTTGCTATTCCACCAATTCGCACTAAGCGCTTCCAAATGTCTTTTATAATGCGCACAGCAAAAGAGTGGAACTCACTCCCTGCGTCTGTGTTTCCGAACGTATACAACCCTAATCTCTTCAAAGTGAGAGTGAACAGGCTTCTTCTGGGTAAGCTCACTCCATCGTCGACTTTGTCTCTGTCACCTCTGACCTAGACTAGAGTCAAGAGCAAACCCATCACAAATAAAAAAAATAAAAATAAGTAATACAACTCCTTAAGTTAGAATTGGTCTCAAATGTCATGATTTCATGAAATAGTCATTCAATAGAGTAGTATGAACTTAGAGAGTTATATTGATGATTTTAATAATTATAATTCTATAAATACATATTTGTTACGATCGCGAATCACATTCAGATCAATGTGCAACTTGATACTGAACTGAAAATTGCAAAAAAACATAAGAAAATTTGAATTCCGCGGGCTACTCTGGCTGAGAAAAAAATGTTGATGGCTGACGGAAGTTTTGCGCGCAGACTAATGTTTGTTTTTCTACATAAATCTGATACGGAGATTAAAAATATTGGTACCTGTGGTGAGTTTCAACATATTTGTAAAAATTCAGGCATTAGAATTATACCCTATAAATGAATATTATAATAACAAAAATATTACTTGCATTTGTTTAAAAAATATTGCCGCTCTGTACAATCACCGTAATGCAGAGTCGTAAATATTTGGTATTATTATTCTGCTTTCTCTGGTATAATTATTATTATTCTGGAGTGAAACTAGCTATCCCAGACCCGCGCTTTCACCTTAAAACATGCAAAGGTCACCGCTAAAACCAGCTGTGCCATTTACTAGCTCCGTGACTATGTCGAAAATAGTTGACACTACACGTACGACAGACAGTATTACTCCTCACTATTAGCCGCCATCCAATTCCAAAACATAACTAAAGCATAACATGACTACAGTACCCTTCCAACATTAACTTTCTGAAGGCAAACGTTGGTACGTATGAATAAGAATTGATATGAAAACGCGTTCATTTCGACAAGTGCAGACGGTCGTGCGTAGCCCTTTGATCTTGGAATACATCTCAGCTAAATATTGAATACGTGATACAAATGTGGGATGTGTTCGTCTGCTCAAGCATTCGGGGAAGTAGGTCTAATACATATGTTTGGTAGAGTTACAGATTTTATGGAAGAACTAGCTTTTCCCCTCGACTTTGTCTACGTGTACTTTGTATTTCATCATTTTTAGGATTCCGTACCACAAAAGGATAAAGCGGAAACCTTAGGTATAGGATCACTCGTGTGTCTGTCTGTCACAGCCAATATGCACCGAATCTAATGGACGGATTAAGTTGAAATTAGTTATGCATATGAATTTCTGTGACCCAAAAACGGACGTGTAACATAAATAAAGGAATTTTGAATATGGGGGTAACTCAATCTGCCTAGCCTTTTCCCAACCATGTTGGGGTCAGCTTCCAGTCTAACCGGATGCAGCTGATTACCAGTATTTTATATGGAGCGACTGCCTATCTGACCTCCACAACCCAGTTACTGGGTAATACGATACCCCTTGGTAAGACTGGTTGTCAGACTTTAGGTTTAAAGAATTTTATTCTCATAAGAACATAACAGTTCACTTAAAATGAGATACATAGTGCTTACAATTCTAGTAAATTAAAATAATATAACAATTGCCTCTGATGTGTTTTTGACGTTATAGGGTACGTACATGTTTCTTGAGTCTCGTCTTAAATATGTTCATACTATCACACTTCTTTAAATCTTCCGGTAAATTATTGAACAGCTGTGCTCCCTCAACCAATATTGTTTTTTTACCGTAATTAGTCCGTGCACGTGCGGTCATTAGTAGAAACTTGTTTTCGGGCTCATCACCGAATGACAGCCGGGACCAACGGCTTAACGTGCTTCCCGAGGCACAGAGGAGTCTCGGTATGAAAAGATGGTCACCCATCCACAGACCAACCGCTAACTATAATACCCGCTAGCTAAAATAGCTTAACCTGATGGATCGACTCGTGCGGCTGTTATTGCTTAGGCACGAGCTCCTCACTACGAGTAACTTTTGTGGGTAAAGAAGAAAATTAAAAAAAAACAGTTTTTCAAACTATAACGTGTGCACTGTCAAATGAAAGGGTCTTAAATATATATTTTTAATAGTTTTTAAATATATATTTTTTTTTAAGTTATTTAATAAAATAGACGAAAATTTACCATTCCTCCCCTTATCTCCGAAACTGCCGAGCAAAAAATTTTGATAAAAACACAGAAAATAGTTCCTGTACCTATAGATTTTAGGAAAACTTATAAGAAGTCTATGGTCTTAAAATAACATGGTAAATCTCTCAATATTCTGCGTACAAACAACTGCGTATAAAAACTGGTGAACATGTTTTATTCAACTACAATGTTAAGTGGGTTTTTAGGATAAATTCGTCTCAACTGCGGAACCCTTCATTGTGCGTGGTCTGTCACGCACTTGGCCGGTTTTTTTTAAGACAAATATCCGGATGTAAAGCAGCCTTTGTCCTTCTCCAGCGCTCAAGCTACCTAACTGTGTCACATAACGACCGTTTCAGTGGTTTAAGCGTGAAAAAGTAAGAGACAGACAGAATTTCTTTTGCACCTTTCTGGTACGCCCTGTAAATACAAGGCGTACTAGAAAGCTGTAGTCAAAGAAGAATGGGAGGACACCATGAAATCTGGGTGTCGCATTTAGACATCACGTGCATTCGTAAAACAACTCTCTAAAGATAGATCTTGGTCAAAGTAAGATAAAAGGGTAGCATATTTTTTTAACATTGTGTTTCGCCCAAAAACGTTGTTTAATGAGCAAGGCTGGCTCTGTTTATACTTACCCCATGACAGTACCAAAGAGTAGATGCTGTAAACAAACGACATTGTAAGATGGCGGAAATGAATAATTCCAATAATTACTACTAAATGGAAAAGTGGCACTCGTAGTCGACTTTGTACAGACGCCAGCAGGTCCAGCCACCCGAAACTGTCAAATTTTTCCAATCAACCTTGGACCTAATGCTTTAGCGATAAACTTGAAAATCTATTAAAGAAATATGACACATTGTAGTAGGTTGATGTGCTAGCGTCTGTACATTAAGCCCTCTACACATCGCGGCATCGGTCGTCGTGTATCCACTTATTTGGAAAGTAGACATAATTATGATGTGTTTCTTGATGATTGAAAAAAGGATTTTACAACAAAAAAAAAGTTTTTTTCAAATGGTCTTAGAAATAGATAAATCAAAGAAAACGATTTTAGACGACGATAGTAAAAATATGACCTAGGGATACGTATGAACTATGCATGATAGTTTGTTGCACTGCTACTGCAAACCAATGCGCTGCCGCTTTGTGTCTTGCACCGTGCACGGCCGGTTTGGCTTATACGCCTTGTACGTGTCCCTAGAGATGTAGGGCAACGTCGTATGATATGTCTAGCAATGTTAAAAAAGGTCGTGAGGGCCTACTCCCTAAGCACAAAGTCCGTAGTTTCAGCCTTCGTTACGGGCGTTTCCTATTTCCTATCACCGACGGACGGATGATTTGTTCGGGCCCGAACGAAGAATCAATGACGAGACGATTTGACAGTAGTCCTTACTCCCGCAGGCTTATTACGTATATTGCAGTAGCCTAGCGATAGCAAAATTGCTTGTCAATTGCGCAATAATTGCTTTTCAATCGCAAATCGGTATTATGTATAAGCGATACGTCATACTGATTTGCGATTGACATGCGATTGAAAAGCATTTATTGCGCAATTGACAAGTAATTTTGTTATCGCTAGGCTTCTGCAAGATACGTAATAAGCCTGCCGGTGTGTTTTTGCCCGTCCGAAAAATTAAGTTTGACACTTGTTTTGACAGCTCTTTATGTCAATTGATACGACAACAAAATAGTTATCATGCTGTCGACGAAAGTAACAAGTTTAAGAAGAATTCGAAACTATGGCTGCTTTTTAATGCTCGAAGAAGGTCTACAGGAAGAGCGGATGCGACGCCGGCGACATTAACGCCAAAACTTTCGGTTGGCGAGTATTCCCAACGATGAGTTCATAGGGAACTATAGACTCATATGGGAATTGTTCGAGGACTTGAGTGAGGATATAATACCTCTTTTGATCTTTTGCACTCGGGCGGACTTAGAAACACCTTCCCTCAATGAGGAAGACCTACAACTAGAGCGCAGTTAACAGAGAGATGAGAGACTACGTACATCCGCTCATCATGCCCTTCAGCCAGGGCAAAGAACGAGAGACAGATTAGTGTAATTGCTGGAAAGAAATAGGTATGTAAATAATATATAAATAGAACTAGATATAGGCACAATAAAAGTATTGTTTTTATTAACAAAATGGTTGTTTTTTATTTAGCACCAATTCAAACTAAATCATTTCAACAATCAACAACACACTATAACAATCAAAATATAGATTTGATTTTAATTATCTGTTTTAGTCTTAAATTATTGCTAATTCAGCTTCTTGCTGAGTCGGCAGCGACGTGTCGCCGAACTCGTGGACGTGCACGACGAGGGTTTAATGCTGTAGACAAAAAAAAAAAAAAATTGTCAGTGTAACTTTGAGAAACATGATTTACGTAATATCTTTTCTACTTACTTCGCTTACTTTGATTTTTCGTTGGTAACTTCAGCTCCAGTGCCTCAGTGAACGTTGAGGGCTGCTCTTGGGAGGGTATAGGTGAGATGGCTGCTGGGTCTTTTCTTACAGGTGGACCCTGTATAACAAAAATTGAATATCATTGACGGATACAACAAATATCATAGATAGAAAGGTTATGACAAATGTAGAATTGTGTAGGTATCTGTAATTTATTATTATTTAATAAAAAAGTCTCGGCAAAGGCTTCATGCAACATAATTATTATCAGTGTACTCGTAAGTCCACCTACAGATATATATTTTGAGGATGACTGATTATTATCATTGTATGCACTTATACCCGGTTTCTGATTTGACAAAAGTAGCAAATATCAACTGATTATTCTCAAATACGTACGTGCTTAAGATTTTTGCGTTTCACAAGTTAAAATTGAATTTCGTTAAACCATAATCAAGACACTTACTGATGACAAGACCTTAAGAATATTGATATTAATATTGACAAGTAATATTGTATTAAACTCATCCTTTGTCACTGCTCCACGGACTTTGTGCAACTTGCCATTGAATTGCACATGCTTTTTAAATCACAGCCGTTTTGATCGTATTCCCCCGTTGTCGGCACGCCTCAATAGTCCGCGAGCCAACTCTTGATCTCGCTCATGAAATTGAGGGCAACTCACGCGCAAATATAGGCCCTATTTGCGCGTGAGTTGCTGTTGGATTGGATGGGGCCATTTAACAAAATTAATCTAATTAATTTTACTAAACTTCCCGGTTAATATGTAAATAAAAAACTTTGACATTTCACTTGAAAATTGCCGTCAAAAAGAAAAAAAGGCAGAGGTAGCAAAAGGATAGGGCCACTATCCGAACAAAAATGGCAAAATAATTCAATTCTATATTTAGAGACATGATAAAACTTATATTGTTAAAAATGTGGTCATTTTCTAACAACAAAAATATTAATTTTTGTTTATTATGCTTGAAAATCACAAAATAAGTAAACCGGTAACCGACCGGTAAAATAGCGCAACTCTATCGTCATGAGTCTGTCGTTCACGAAAATAGTCTATGATGAGTCTATGATTCTGTATATGATTCATTTTATACTGTCATCAACGATAAGCTGCATAAAACAATTATTTAACATAAAAAATTTAATGTTTTTGAATGGGCTCTATCGGACTTTATAATAAAATAAGTAGTGGACTGTACTATAGAGTATGTTAGTTTAAACGAGAGACGTATTCAAATCCACAATAGTTCATGCTTACATGATACTAATAAAAATATGAACAAAAAAAAACTTATAAATAACAGACAAAACCATACCAAAAATTTCATAAAAAGTCTCGCAACGTGTATGCACTCTTGCGCTAGTGATTGAGAAACATCTCTCGGTACAAATGAATAGCTCCTCGTACACTATCGTTAGATAACGCGTAGGCACGAACCATACCTATCCCAATATTCTTCATTGGAATATTGATAAGACGTCATTTTTTAGGGTTCCGTACCCCTACATATAAGGGTGCGGCCTGAGTGCACGCTCGATTCGAGCGTCCTGCAGGGCGGGGCGTGCGACGGTCGTGTTAAACACGCAAACACTCGCGAATGTCCTGAGTGACGGCCTAGCGGTGCTCGGTGAATTTGCACGCGATGCTGAACGCCCCGCTGGACGCTTTTTCACTCGGTTCGTACACTTATAAAACAAAGTCCCCCGCCGATTCTATCTGTCTGTATGTTCGCGGTGATCTCAAAAATTCCTTAACGGATTTTAATGTGGTTTTTACCAATAGATAGAGTGATTCAAGTGGAATGTTTAAACGTATAGTTTTACAACACATGTTTTCAAATTCATTGAACGCTTCTGAAATTAAGCGACACCAGAACTGAACAACTTTCTCTATAGGCCATCGTAATCGCAAAAAAAATATCAACTGTCCCATACAAAACTTCATATCAACTCGGCCCAAATGTAGGGGACGGCTGATTATTGTTTCGCCATTACGATGTTGGTCCAATGGAGAAAGTTGTTCAGTTTGATGGTCTGTACTACAACACCCTTAAGACCACATCTTTCTGGTACACCCTGTTTAATATGAAGTATGCATGGGAGACATGATTTTGCATCAAAATGTATTAGGATCATTATGCGAGATCAAACAGTTCTTTATGTGTTCAGTCCGTAGAGAATGGTCACCACCATTCTCAAGTTGCTAGAGTACTCTCTGAGATCAGTTAAATGCAATGATAATATTAGTGTTTGTCATCAGTGACTGATTTGGAGCAGAGCCATACTTATCCTTAGGCTTGAAGGAGTAACCATTTTCTTCACTAAAATTTACTAAGAACTTAATCTTTCCAGACGTAAAACACTTAAGAACAGAACTTCTCCTCGCACCGAACTGAAGTACCGACCGAAAATCTCAACTAATATTTGTATCGAGCAATAATACCTCTGAAATCGAATACGTGCTATCCCCTTTGTTTATTAAAACGGCAATCTGTACTGTGAAAATACTGGCACTATTCCCCTTGCGTTCGCCCACGTTATAGGTGAAAAACAAAAATTAATATATCAACAACAATATGGTGGATTGACGGATAACTGCTGCTGTGATGCGATGTTCCATTTTTAAACCTTGTGCGAATGAACTAGTTTTAATCTGTTCTTGTTTTTTGTTGCAATTGTTTTTATCCTACCCTATTTTTTTATTAAATGAACAATATTTGTATATACGTATACGTATAGCCATATATATTTGTAATCACGTTCTCGAAAACGGCTCTAAAGATTTCGATGAAAGTTGCAATATAATAGTGGTTTACGGGGGTGAAAAATCGATGTAGCTAGATCTCATGTCTGGGAATAAATCGTTTTATCATTTTGCACCCAAGTTTTTTTTAATTTTTATATTTAGAATGGTGAGCATTTTTCCGCTATGAGGAATGGAGTTTTATTTCTCAAAAATATTACAGCACGAGATAGCAATCTAGTTAGCTAAGATTTGGACTTAATACAGAATTCGCCTACACAGAGTAACGAAGCATGAATACTCGTATCGTCTCCATCTGAGTGCAAAACCCTTACCCAGTAAAAGGCCAGACTCATATTAGGATTTCCACTATGCATTAGCATCATATGCATATGCATTAGCATATGGATATTTGGTCTGGACCATTAGTCCAGACCAAATATCCACCCACAACTGTTTAAAACTACCGTTCGAACACATCTTACAACGATTTCTCAGCAGCTTATTCAAACAAACGTCACGACCGAATCATAACCAGCCAATTTAAAATCCAAAACAGTGCCAATAAATTAAACATTATTGAGGACAAACAGGCGAGTGTCGTATTGTTTACCTCCGTAACAGGAGAACGAACAGAATACTAATTCGAGGGTAGTTCGTTCCCGGGTTAGGCAAATAACGGCGAGATCCATTTAAAGGTGCTCTATAATTAAATCAGAAGATCTTGTGTTTGCTATAATTGGTACGGACTCAGAGAAATTTGATTTTGAATCCGTCAATCTGATGGAAATCTGTTGTTTGTGAATTAAATAAGGATTTTCTGTGCAATTTTAATGAAAATAGAACGGAATTCACAGTGGGTGTCATTAGATTTAAGCGTGAACTTTACATCAAGTAAATTTCACGTACAGTAGTGATATTCTGTAGAAATCTCACGGTGATAACTTACGTGAAGTGAGCTTGAAGTCACCTGTAATTCCATTTGATGCTTGGCATTGACACTACTGACAGCTCACTTCAAGCTCACTTCACCTACGTTTTCACGGTGTGATTTTTAAAGAATAGCACTACTGAAAATTACTTCCTACGAAATGTGAATGTCATACATTAGGAATATGATAGAAAGGTTATTTTTAAACGGGAATAGTAGCAGAGACTGAAGATACACGGCTAAGTATTCCAATTCCACATTTGCTCATCGTCACACAATAAGGGCCTTATCACACTGGCGATTTGCAAGCGTGTTTCTAGCGAGACGATTATTCAACGCGCTCGCTGCGGGCGCGTAGCAAGCATGCCATGTATGCGCAACATGTTCGCCGCGTTTGCGTAACGAAAGCGATTGACGTGATTGTACAAGAGCAAGTATTGCGTAGTCGCGGCTAGTTCGCTTCGCACCCGCGGAGAGTACGTTCACAAATCGCCTCACTGGAAACACACTGACAAATCGTCAGTGTGATAACGCTCTAAGAATCAATGAAAACAAGCACGAACCCAATGATCTACGTAACTTGCATGATAAGACGAAAATCGATCAAATATAACAAAAAGAAGATCGTGCTACCAATTTTCAAACTACAAAAATTTAACAAAATCTCAAAGTCAACTAATGAAGACGACAATTTACCTTAAAAACATATCACCAATACCTACCAGCAGGCTCCCAAACTTACACCAATTAGCGTCCGAGGCTGGCAACAGACGGACGCCAGTTAATTCGATGGGGGACACAACATAATTCCGGCCAGGTAAAAGTATTATCCCCTAAACAATATTAGCTACGTGAGGTGAATGCTGCAACAATTGACTTATTGCTTCACCTTGTGTGTAGGTGATACTTGCAACGAAGTAGACGGTATGTTGCTTGATACCTTGACTTCCTTTGTGTTGTTGTGTGTTGAAGTTTTGTTTTTAATTTTCAAGTGTTTTCTCGGGGGCGATCTTCTCCAATGGTCTCTGGTTTGGTTTTCTTCTGTAGGAGTAATGAACTAACCGGTATATAGGTTGACTGGTAATTAGTGATTTTACTCATGATAACAAACAACGTTTACTATGGGACCAAACCTGAATTCGCGAAAAAAAAATCTGCTGTCCCATACATTCATGTTCGCATAACTCGTCAAAATGTAGGTTTTTTTTTGCCATTTCAGGTATGGTCTCATAGTAAAAGTTGTTTTATTATCATGAGTACAATCATGTGTTTAAAGATCGGTCACTAATTACCAATCACCCTATATAGGTTGATAACTCTAAACATGGATTAACATCGTAGACTTTGTTTCTGTCACCTCCGCCCTAGACTAGAGTCAAGTGCAAACCCATCTCATAAAAAAGTCACGATTCACGAAAGCTTTTAGCATCTACTATTTGTTTAGCTTTTTTCTACGTTTCCATTTAGTAATCTCGTATTCCAACTAAACACAAAGCGACCACCATCAGACTACATTCTTTCTAAAATTCAGAATTTCCTGGAACATTTTTATCGTTCTATAAAAATACCTCTCTGCAAAAAACCTCTCGAATTTTCATCAGAATCCACAATAAACTGAAGTGAGTAGGGCGCCGAAGTAAAAACGAGTGCCTAGAAACAATTTTCGTATCTTTCCTTTAAAAACCGCGTCATATATTCCTAACACACGACACCCTATTTCCCGGGGCACCTATCTTCGAAACCTCAAGCTTTCAATAGCGTCGCCGCGAGATGTATACAATTTTTTTATACATAGATACGTACAATTTACGACTATTTTCCGTAGTTCGTATATCTAGAGATGGTAGAATATCGAGGTACGCGTTTCACGTAATAGGTGCCCAAACGCGTGGCGGATATTCAATATGCCGTGTGTCGCCTACGATCGTCGATCAAGGTTGTCTTGAGTTACGTACGCACTGAAGTGTTGAACACATTCGATACCAGGAAAGTTTATTTACTTTTTTGATGAGAAGAAAACGCGTTGAAGAGATATCACGTCTATGAAAAAGTAATCGAGTCTAATAAGATATTGTAAGACGAAGATCATAGAATATTTTACCTTTACAAGTTATAAACCTTTGTCGCACTCCTGAATTGCTCTTTGCTGCACTCGTAGTGATGCCCTCACTACGCGAGTGCTGTATGTTTTAAGTTTCTTGAATTTAGTATGTTTATAGTTATTGTTTTCATACTTATATGTATTGTGTTAAAAATAAAATAAATCATCTAGGTGCCATTTTCCACAAAAAAGTCTACATCAACGCATTTGTTTTGAATTACAGAAACCGCCAAACATACAGACCTCTCGATAAACTACTAAAAAAAAAACTCTTTCCAAAACATAACATACAATTCTGCCCACCCCAAAAACTGACAGCGAACTCAACCACCAGCGGGCACACAACTTAAGTCCCGCGACACATATTGCGGGCGTGACACGAAATATCGAGCAGTCGAGCAATACATACAGTTGAGCAATACATACAGTCGAGCAATACATACAGTGGAGCAATACATACAACACTCGGATGTGCCCGTGAATTCCGAATTAGGTTTGATTATTGTGAAGAAGCAATAGTGCACGTATTATCTACTCCCCTGTTTACCGTCTTCATAGCTCCTTCGATTCTGTTAGAGGATTCGTTTTGAGACTAAAGATGTTACTTTATTTTTGCAAACAGACTCCGGAAAACCTGAAATGTAGTTCTATGTTAGTTGTTGTCTTATCATAGATTCTTAGATCTACGGTTATGAGATTGCTTTCTATCGGAGAAACGCTAAAATGGGCAGTTTTAAAATTATTTTTAATATGACATCCCTGGATGCAACTAGACATTATGAAGTAATATTTTTAGCTGACATACTTAATGATTTTTAATGTAACCGCACCATAAGGGTTCCTTTTTACCATTTTGGTACAGAACCCTAAAAAGGACATAAAATCAAACTGTAGTGTGTGGGTTGCGGGAAGACAATTAAAATGCGAGTGAACGCTACGAGTGCTTTATTATGACTACTGACTTATATCTAATACATCAATGCTTAGGTTAAACATAGGTACTTATACACTACACCACAGGGGTACAAGAAGAAAAAAAAAAAAAGAAAACATTTTTTTTTTTACAAATACAAATAGTGATTATGAATTAGTGATATATTTAAAATTTTATTTTGTAATATATTATATTTAAACAGTTATTTTTTAAACAATTTTGTGCGGTTTTTGTGTACAATTTCTGGTTTATTGTTTCTAATAATTTTTACATTGGGTTCCTTATCTTCAATAACAATAAATGGACCATTATACAAAGTATCCAGTTTATTTGCAGTTTCATTTTTTAACAATATTAAATCACCTTTTTCATATCGCACTTGGTTTACAGTTTTATCATACATAGTTTTTCGCATCTGTTTACTTTTTAATAGGTTATTTCGCGCATCTCTGTGTGCTACTTGTAAACGATATCTTAATTCTAAACTATAATTATCTGGGTTATATAAAGGTTCTATACTACTACTTATTCTACTCGGAATCTCACTGGGTTTTCCAAAAACTAATTCATACGGTGCATATTTTGTAGAAGAATGTATAGTGTTATTAAAAGTAAAACACCAGAAGGGCAGCCAATGGCTCCACGTTTCAGGGAAATTATCGCATTGTATTCTTAAGAATGAGGCCAAATGTTTATGCGTATTTTCTAGTGAACCTATTGATTCGTGGTGATATGAAGTTGAGTTTAATTTTTCAATTCCTAAAAGTGTACAGACTTCTGTCATAGTAGATGACATAAACTCTGTGCCTTTATCTGTTGCTATTGTTTTTGGGATTCCGAACCTTAAAATAAATTGATTAACAAATGCCTTTGCAACGGTGACCGTTTCCTTATTTTGAAGAGGATAAGCCTCAACAAATTTACTTAATTCACACTGCAACGTGAGTATATAATTATTACCGTCTATATCCTTACCTAAGGGTCCTACTAGATCTAAAAATACTTTCTCGAAAGCATATGAAGCTGTGGTTGTTATTACCATCGGCTCCTTGGTTTTTCGCGAATACTTCGATTTTTGACATTTTTCGCATTTATTTACAAAGTCTTTGACGTCTGTTTCCATGCCTGGCCAGAAATATTTCCTCTTAATGTTGTTCATCATTCTTCGCACACCTGCGTGACCGCTGGTAGGTAATAAGTGATAGTCGTTTATAATAAATCTTTTATCTTTTTCATTATCTATTTTTTCTACTCCTCGTAAAATACATATCCGTGGGCCGGTCCACTTTTCTTTAGTTTTAATTTCTTCGATTAGTTCTTTTATGAATAACGCGTTATTATTTTCTTTTATTATACATATTTCGTCGACGTTTATATTTTTACTAAATTTACTTAATTTCTCCACAAAAACGACTCGCGTGTATTGTGCCGTGAAATCAAGATTTATGTATAACATTTTCTTGTTATGGGAAAATGCAAAACACTCGGTTTCTACATCTATATCCATTTGTTTTCTAATCTTATTTAACTCTTTTCCCTTTATTAAAATCATTTCTACTGCACTACTCGGCATCCGCAATAATTCTACGATTCTCGGTTGATCAGGCCGATAGTCTGTGTCATTATTGGTGATCGGAGTGGCGTTATTGTCTTTTGTCTCTTCTAATTGTCTTTTCTGCGCTCTAGTCATTACATTGATTATTTTCTCATTAATACGTTTTAATTCTTCGGAATTTATTGTAATTCTAGACAATGCGTCTGCTATGACGTTTTCTTTTCCTTTTATGTATATAATGTTATAATCGTATTCTTCTAATATTAACCGAAACTTTAATAATCTGCTTGATGGGTCTTTCATTCCAAATAAATACAGCAGTGGTTTGTGGTCTGTCATGATTGTAAATTTCTCGCCTAGAAGATATGGCCTAAAATATTTTATTCCCCATACTATCGCAAGTAACTCCTTTTGTATAGTTGGATAATTTTTTTCAGCTTTATTTAGTGGTCGGCTCGCATAAGCGACTGGACGCATGTCTTTATTACAAAGCACTGCTCCTACAGCAATACCTGAAGCATCAGTTTGTAGTATGAACTCGTTTTCATCTGAAAAGTCTGGGTATTGTAAAACGGGTGGTGATATTAACGCTTTTTTCATTAATTTAAACGATTTTTCGCACTGGTCAGACCATATAAAAGGAACATCTTTACGACATAAGGAATTTAAGGGAATACTTATTTCTGCGAATTGTTTTATAAACTTTCTGTAATAATTGCAAAATGCGACAAAGCGTTTTACTTCTTCTGTACTTTTTGGTGTTGGGTAATTTTCAACTACTTTTATTTTTGCTTTATCTGGACTTATTCCTTCTGCTGACACTGTGTGTCCTAAATATAAAAGCTCCTTTTTTAAAAAATTACATTTATTGGGGTTTAACTTTAGATTAACTTGTCTAAGTCTCTCGAAAACATCTATCAAGTTTTTATTGTGTCCTTCTAAATTACGTCCAAAAATTACAAGGTCATCAAGGTATATGAAACATTTTTCATACGTTAAACCTGACATTGCAACAGTCATTACTCTTGAAAAAGAACTCGGACTGGTTTTAAGACCCATTGGCATCCGTTTCATCTGGTATTGGCCAGTATTAGTTGTAAAGGCAGTTAGTTTTCGTGACTCTGGGTTCAAGGTCACTTGGTAATATGACTGACTAAGGTCTAAATGGGTAAAATAAATTGCACCTGACAGTGACTCTAAAATATCAGTGATATTTGGTAAGGGGAATATGTCATCCTGTATAACTTCATTTAATTTACGGTAATCTATTACTAATCTCCATTTTTTGCTATCGTCATTTGATTTCTTGGGCACAAGTAAAATAGGGCTAGACCACTCGCTTTGAGCTTCCTCTATAATATCATCCTGTAACATTTGTTTAATTTGCTTATTTATTTCTGGTTTTTGACTGTTTGGCAACCTATACGGTTTTGTATAAACGGGACTAGTATTCGGCTTTAAATAAATATTATGTTCGTATGATTTAGTAGTAGTAAGCTTATCACCTGGTAGATAAAAGATGTCATTGTACTTAGTACAAATTGCTTCAATCGTTCCACGCTCAGCTGGATGTAAGTGATCTAGTTTTAGTAATCCTAACAAGGTGTTAGCTCTTTCTGCGTTTGACTTAATTTTATTAAACTGACATATTTGGTAATCGTTTAATGAATGTATTTCAGGTTGAAAAATTGGTATAGTAATTGATTCTTCTTTAGTATTTAATATTTTAATGGGAATAACGTTATTTACTGGCTTTACTATTATCGCTGCTAAAAATAAATCATCTTGTAATTGTTTTGGTAATACAACGCATTCTTCATTTAATTTATTATTTAGTGGTATGTAATGAATGGACTCACTTCTTGCAGGAATAGTCAAGTAACTATGTGAAATAGTTGGTGATGCATAAAGTGGTATAATATTTTCGTATTCGTTATATAGGGTTAATGTATCATTTTCTAAATTAATATGAGAATTAAATTTTGATAAAAAGTCTAATCCGAGAATTCCATCGGACTTGAACGGTAAGTTATTGAACAAATAAAATGTGTGATTAAAAGTACCATTTTGAGTACATAATGTAAGATTGACATAACCTTGCGAATAGGTTTTACCACCGAAACCATTTATTACAATTCTATCCTCATGCAAAGGAATGTGTTCCGATAACACGTTCTTAGAAACAACGGAAATGGACGCGCCGGTGTCAAGTAACCATGCGCTCCTGGTATTGTTTATGTTAAAATGAACGTACCTAACATTTTTGTTACACGTTAAAATGTTATATGATTTAGGAACGAAAAAACTGATTTTTGTTCTCTGATTTTCCGTTTTCTGTTTGGGGGTCCTCATTCACTTGGGCTGGAAACATTCTTTGTTGACTATTTCTATCTCGGGTACCCCTACTTCGATAATATTTAGAAGGGTTACGGTTAGTTCCATAGTTTGAATAATTAGTACCTCTTCCGCGTGTATATCTACCACGGGGGTTACCATTAAACCTTTGATGGTAATTATTGTTATTATATCTTCGACCCGTACTATAATTTCCGCGGTACTGAAAATCTTGATTATAATAATTATGCCGACTTCCTCTGTTGAAATTATTATTAAACCTGTTGTTTGACTTACCCCTTGCGCTGAAAATACCGTTGGATGTTGAGGGCTGTCCCAGCTCCTCGTCCTCTGCTGCACGCACCGCATCTTTCAACTCTGAGTAGTTCCGTGCTGAAATGATAGTGCTTAAGCGTTTATATCTTAATCCATCTGAAAATCTTTTAATCGCGAGTTTCTCATTTATAGGTCTCAGTATCTCGCTTGCCTTTTCGTTACCGTCAGCTTGGGCAATGGTGAGGTCTATAAACAATTCTGATAATTTATTTCCATATTCACTGATGGACATATTATTTTGACTCAGATTGTTTAATTGGCAAAGTATAGAATTGGCGGATTTTTTCGTTAGTAGATAAGTTTTTATATCATGTATGAGGCTCGCAATGTTGTCATATTCGCATTGTAATTTTAATTTGGCTGATTTAGTTAGTCTTGTTTTCAAAACAAAAGAAATTAACAATTTTGTTTGTTCAGGGTCCTTGAGACAGCTGTTATATAATTCTACCGCGTCAATGATTTTTTCAGTTGTACCTTCTGAACCATCCATTTCGGGTATTAATGATGTTGCCGTTTTTATATCAAACTTCTCCATGTTTAAGAGATTTGTTTCTACTCCACCTTGAATATTATATGATAAAATCTTATTGTAAACGTTATCTATTTTCTCCTTCAACACTTCGTAAATGTACTCTGCTAATTCTAACGTGCTTTTTTGCTCTGTAAATATACTTATAATAGTTTTATACAATGAATATAACTCTTTTGCTTTTATTATTTTTTCTTCAACCTTGTCTTTATATTGGTACCGTCTACTTGGGCCTAACTTCCTCAAAGTAATTTGAATATCAGTTAATTCACTTAAAATTCTTTCTAAATCTGTTTCCATAGATTAAAAAAAAAAAATCAAAACATACCTACCTCCTTTGGATTATATATTACTATAAAAAAAATATAAAATGAATATACCTTGTATCTTGGTCCTTAGCCGAGTAGTTTATGGTTTATGTCCTATATTTATCCCATGTGACATTCCGATAGAATCAGGCTGTAAGTTGCTGTAAGATATTTATAAAGTTACACTAAATTATAACAAAAGTAATAATTATAGGGCCTTATTATTATACTTAATTGTCCATTTAAGGTTCTTCTTAGTTTAAACGGCACGGCGAAAGTTTTATAAAATCCATATACTGGATGTTCTTGACGGTTGGTTTACTCACTAAATACACTTAAAACACACTTTTCACTGCGCACTGATAATTAATATGATTTTTACACATTTTCATTTCCTTCTTCACGTTCTCGCCTTCCCGACAACCGCAAACGCATTTTTCTTATCAACTCTGATTCGACATGCTTTCTGATCCATTTCTTCTGCTTTTCCTTCAGCTTTTTCCAAATAATTAGGATTGCTGCAATAGCGGTAATTGTCAAGGCCGCCGCCAACAATATAGTATTTATCTGCATGTGTGATTCGACCACAGTATTACTTCCTCCCGATGCATTTTGTGCAATTATCACCTCCTTATCTCCAGTTTTCGAATATGATTTTCCCATATTTCGACCGTAGTAGGTACGCGACCAGTTGCGCTGATTGTTCTCGTAGTTTTATTAATTTTTATATCGAGCATATTCAAACCGCTCTAATTCAGTGCACCGAGGCACACAGGAATTCGCTGACTCGCAAAATTCGCCCGCTACGCGATACGCGGCAAGGAACCCGACGCCGCGTCGCTCGCGCATGGCAGGGTCGCCATGTAGTGTGTGGGTTGCGGGAAGACAATTAAAATGCGAGTGAACGCTACGAGTGCTTTATTATGACTACTGACTTATATCTAATACATCAATGCTTAGGTTAAACATAGGTACTTATACACTACAAAACTATCTGCAATATGCATAAAACCTCTATAGAACATGACCCATCCATCGATTACACACGATTACAAACTTCGCAAAATTCCACCGATACACGGCGGGTGTGCACTTGCGGAATATCAAACATAGGGTAACTGTAGTGCTTTGTTTCGTTCCGGTCACGTGTTCTAGCCTTTCAGGTCTGTCATGAACATGTTACCTTTCCGTGAGAGTTAGGAACAATTTCAATACGAGGTGTATTGGAAAATGTAAGGAGTTCTGCTGCAATTTGGCGGATGCAATATTTTATGTGTCGGAAGTAAGATAATGTAACTTTTTAGTTTTTTTTTTTTTTATTTGTGATGGGTTTGCTCTTGACTCTAGTCTAGGTCAGAGGTGACAGAGACAAAGTCGACGATGGAGTGAGCTTACCCAGAAGAAGCCTGTTCACTCTCACTTTGAAGAGATTAGGGTTGTATACGTTCGGAAACACAGACGCAGGTAATGAGTTCCACTCTTTTGCTGTGCGCATTATAAAAGACATTTGGAAGCGCTTAGTGCGAATTGGTGGAATAGCAACCAGGTAGGGATGGTAACTGGCAGTGCGTCTAGATGTCCGGTGGTAGAAGGGGGCCGGTGGAATGAAGTATTACATACGTCACGCCTGTAATCCCCGAAGGGTTAGGCAGAGGTGTATCTATAGAACACCCACATTTCGCCAGTTATCTTTAAGTCCCATGTAATAGGGGGCGAGCATATTGTCATCGACCGGCCTGACTCCAGGCTGCTACTGAGAAATTCCAGATGGAAACCCAATAACACTTTGCCTAACCTGGGAATTGAATCCAGGACCACATGCTCAGCAGTGGCGCTTGCGACCACTAGACCAACGAGGCACTCGAGGCAGTCACAATTTAATATTATTACATTATATAGGTAGTGTGACTTTTTATGGTTCCGTACCCGAACGGTGCCAAACGGAACCCTATTACTAAGCCTCCGCTGTCCGTCCGCCCGTCCGTCCGTCAGACTGTGTGTCTGTCAGCGGGCTGTTTCTCATGAACCGTAACAGGTAGACAATTTAAATTTTCATAGCTTTTTCATCATTTTCTGTCGCCGCTATAACAATGCTTGTGGTGACTGGTCGTCTTGCTGACCTTGGTTTTGTTTTGTTATTAGTAATGAACTCTTTGTTTATTTTACTTCGGTGGTCCTAGTTTATCATTTGTGACTTCGAGTTACGGCTTCATATACGGCTATATGTAAGTGGGCACATCCCTTATTACTGGAGGCTTTTATTTAGGTATAAAGTTCTGCTTACATTTTTAGTTTTGTATTTTTATTTCTGCTTGAGTATAGTTTTCGATTTATTATATATATATATATATATATATATATTTTGTATATTGGCATATGCTAGCTTACTTATAGCAAATAATTAAAAATGTTTTGTGTTGGGTAATGTATCTAAATTATTATGGGCAGTGTTGTATAGAGTCAAATTTTTTTAACTGAACAGACAGCTGTGCTGCTGGGGAGTTTGTTACGCCACTTCTCCCCAACTAACGCACTAGGAAGTGCTGAAGGGCGGACGTTTTGGGAACTGTCGTATGTAATTTTGACGTTCGAAAAGTGTTGACTCTCAGCCTAGTTTGAATAAATGATTTTTTACTTTGATTTTGAACAAATTATAAAAACAAGCTGTTGCTGCGACTTAGTCTGCAATCCAGGATGAAAAGTTACCTATGTCCTTCTCCAGGTCCCAGGCTACCTGTCTGTCAAATTTCATCCAAATTCGTTAAGCCGTTTTAGCGTGCAAGCGTAACAAACAAACAAACTCACTTTCGCATTTATAATATGAGGAATTATTAACCGGGCGAATAAATAATAATATATGGATGACTGTTAATGAGATACTTTAATACTAAACCGAGCGGCGTTCAATTATGTTTGCGAATTAACTTAACTGGCAATAATTATGAATGATAAAAATTCGTAAAATGAGCACTGGGAAACAGTTAATCTAAGCTAGCAGCTAAAATTCCAAGCGTCCGAATTAAATACTAAATTGGGCGAAAAAAATACTGAGTTAGCGAAAATAATACTAAGTGAGTGACTAAACCGATTTGAGTTAATACATGAAGAGCTTCAAAAATACCGATTTAGGATGTGTTTGGGAGCTGCAGTATTAATATCGTTAAATACTGTAATACCATTTGAGTTAATATTTTTTCTATTCTAGCATATTATTCTTGTGAAAACAGCACACAGGATACGTTCGACTCGTACAAATTTGGCGACGAAAGAGCGACGAAGCTACGCAGATGATAGTACAGTTTCAGAGAGGTACTTGTCCAGCGCAAAAACCAGCGGGGCCGAAGTTCGTTCCTTGAGAGAGGCCATGGTAGAGCGGACAGCCTAGTCTCCCAGTGGGGTGATGATAATCTGGTCTCTTTTAACGCCACCAAAACACCGGCGTGTCTTAGGAGTCGTTTCGCCCAAATTCCTTCTTTTCGGGGTACATCTGTTCCTGTAACTGATGGGCTTGAACCTAGGCATGGAGTTGACATCTGGTCTCAACTTCGGCGCCACCATCGAGTACAAAACCCAAACAGCGGCCAAGAAGGCCTAAATAGGGTGAAGCGATACTTTACGCCTGGACAGCTTTTAACCCTTTACAAAGCGCAAGTCCGATCCTGCATGGAGTATTGCAGCCACCTTTGGGATCGATCAGCTAAGTACCAACTAGCCGCGCTTGACTCGGTGGAACGCAGAGCTAAGCCAAGCTCGACAGCTTGGGTCATCGCCGCAAGGTTGCCATTTTGTCGGTCTTCTACAGATTGCACTTCGGTGAGTGTGCCAAAGAACTCCATGACCTGATTCCACCGGCCCCCTTCTACCATCGGACATCTAGACGCACTGCCAGTTACCATCCCTACCTAGTTGCTATTCCACCAATTCGCACTAAGCGTTTCCAAATGTCTTTTATAATGCGCACGGCAAAAGAGTGGAACTGATTACCTGCGTCTGTGTTTCCGAGCGCATACAACCTCTTCAAAGTGAGAGGGAACAGGCTTCGTCTGTCCATCGTCGACTTTGTCTCTGTCACCTCTGACCTAGACTAGAGTCAAGAGCAAACCCATCTCAAATAAATAATAAATGCTCCAACGCTGTGCAGCGCAGGAGTTCAGGTGCATTCAATCTTTTATTTTGAGACACTTGGAATTTTCCTACTGCTAGTAGTTCATTTTACGAATTTTTATAATTTATAATTATCGCCAGTTAAGTTAATTTTCGCAAACATAATTTAACGCCGCTCGGTTTAGTATTAAAGTATCTCACTATCAGTCATCCATATATTATTTATTCGCTCGGTTAATAATTCCCCATACAAAAATACTTTGATAAAATAAAAAAAATAGGAACCGACTTCAAAAACCCAAAAATAATAAAATAACTTTCATAAAAAAAAAAACTTAACAGCTTCTGAAGTGCATTGAAGAATTGAAGACACTGACTGCAGGAGCTGTTAAGTTTTTTATAAAAGTTATTTTATTATTTTTGGGTTTTTGAAGTCTGTTCTTACTTTTTTTTAAAGTAGTTTTAATACCGTATTGTAAAGCTTAATGTGCTGTCGACTATACGTATACACCGATCATTTATTTTATAAGTTAGGTTAAGGTTATATTGAGAGTCTTTGGTTCATTGCATGAAACACGACAACTATAACTGGTAATTAGTGCGGTCACTAATTACCAGTCACCCTATACATTAGGAGCCGAGCAAAAAGAAAAAATCAGAAATAACGCTAAGCGAAAACGAAATAACGGGATGCAGCTATACAATATATTTTATGTTAAAAAAAAAAATACACGCGGACGCGGAAGTATTTATTGTACTCAAGATAACAAACAAATACTATGGGACCAAACCTGAAATCGCGAGAAAAAAAACCAGCTGCTCCCTACATTTTGACGAGTTATGCGAGCATAAATGTATGGGACAGCTGATTTTTTTTCGCGAATTCAGGTTTGGTCCCATAGTAAAAGTTGTTTGTTATTATGAGTACAATCATGTGTTTAAGTATCAGTGACTATTACCACTCACCCTATATAACAGTCGGCAGTTCTTAGAAGCAGCCATTAAGTAATTCATTGATAGGAGTTCAGAGCAAGTTACGTCGATTAGATAATTCTTATAGTAGTACCTGCTCCTGCCTGCGACTTCGTCCGCGTGAATTTTTTTTTAAACATATATATTCTATAGCTGCACCCCGTTACTTACACGTTTTCGCTTAGCGTTATTACTGATTTTTTTCTTTTTGCTCGGCTTCTAAGATGCGTGATGTTAAATAGCATATAACCTTCCTCAAATATTGGGCTATAAATGCAAAAATATCCTACTGGTAGTTCCAGAAATTAGCGCGTTAAAACAAACTCTTCAACTTTATTATTATTATAGTACTAGCTTATGCCCGTGGCTTCGCCCGCGTGGATGTCGGAAAATATCCCACGGGAACGTACTACGGGAATTAAAAATACCCTATATGCTAATCCACCACAATGTATTAATTCCGTAATACATTGTTTTCATAGAACTGTTGGTTTACGCGGCCGGCGCACGCCAGTCAGCATGATTTTTTCTAAAATCTTCTAAAAATCTAAAAAGTTTAATAAATTACACACCTAATCTTTCCCCGTGAATCACTTGGTTCATTGGTGAAAACCGTATGAAAATCCGTTCGGTAGTTTTTGAGTTTATCGCGTTCAGACAGACAGACAATCAGACACGGCGGGGGCACTTTGTTTTATTGTATATTAAGTAGTGATAGATTAACTTGCACGTGACTCTTAAGGCGGTTTTACACTGGCGAGGCGAGGTGTGGATAGTATGTGCGAGAATTGAAATCACGCTTACCCTTTTACACTGAAAGATATCCATCGTTATACCGCGCCGTCCCGCGATGGCCAGAACTGCCTCGCGCCGCCGGCTCGTGATATCACGCGCCGGCCATCACTACCTCGCGCCGGCTCGCACTATCACGGTCCGCCCATGTAAGTAGCACTGGGAGCTAGAGAGTATGCAGCGATGTATCGCGATGGTCGGAGCGAGCCGGCGCGTGACAGCGCTTGCCAGCGCGAGACATCGCGAGTCAGCGCTTGACGGAGAGGGACCGTGCGGATCCTTGATGGCCTGTGCGAGATTTGTATATTCGTTTTACAAAGTAAATAAATACTCTATTCTTAGAGCAATAAAGTTCAATATTGTACTAAAAAATATTTCAATTCTCGCCTCGCACATCCTCGCGCATCTAGACCTTTTACACCAAAGATGGGCAGGGCGTGGCTAGAAATTTTGTCATACAAATTTCAATTCTCGCCCATCCCATCCACGCCTCGGCTCGCCAGTGTAAAATCACATTTAGTATAAATGTAGGTACTTATAGAAATACATATCTCCATAGAGATGATTCTCAAGTGGGTATCTCCCCAATTCATTTGCTTTTCTTATCTGTTGACAATTTAAATCTTTTGACGGATGAATAAATGTTTAGATAATGATAACTATAATAATGCTCATATACCTACATCCAGCACCATTACTTCATTACTTCAAGGTTAATTAAATTAGGCCAGTAGTCGTAAAGTTGCGAAAAGTTTTAATTTTTTAAAGCTCTGGTAAAACTGAGGCGAATGATGCGCGGGATGCGAGACATAAAGTAGATGTTTCAAAACGGGCCAGGTCTGTGTACACTACCTCAAAAAAAAAGAGAAAAATCCGTAGAATTCGGGAAAAATACAGATAATTCATTTAAATGTATACTGTTGTGGTAGGGAATTGATATTCATCAATTATTTTTATCAACTTTCAAGATGGCGTCTCATCGATTTAGTTACTCTGTGCATAAAAAACAATGACAGTAAACCATAGATCGACCATTGATCCTAGAAAGAGGACTGTCAGCTGTCACAACAGTGTCGCTTCAGTCCTCTTCTTGAGTATTATGCATGTCAAACGTCATTAATTAGTCAAAATTACAGCTTACCCCCCATGACGGGTTTTTGTTGTGTGTTGCAATTTCAAGTGTGATTTACCAGAAAACTAAGCCATTTTAAAGTAATTGAACAATTGAGAATTGTTTTAAATATATTTCCCTATTTTTATGTATAGTGTACCAAGGTCCATACATTTTGGAACACCTCCTTTGCTTTTTTTATTGTGTTTAGATATCGATACCATCGTGTCTGCCGAATTTCGCTACCTAATTTAATTTCACCCTGTATATTATACCTACATCACTTTTGTAGCTGATGTATTAATGTCGCAACCAACTAGATTCATTAGCGTTTCAGTTAACAGCCTAGCCTTTTAACTAAACGACGCCGTTCAACTACCGGCCAACCGCGCGCGAGTAGAGTGAGCGAAGCGAGCGGTGTCACGGCAGCGGCCGGCGAGCGATTCTTCCAAAGGCTAGGCTGTTAAATATGGCTGCGACATAAACACAGTTTCTTCACAAATAAGAAGTAAGTGCTTAGAAAGCCTATTTCAGAATATCCTTATGGAAACAGAAGTAATCAAGCCATAATAGCCTATACGTAACAGAAAATGAATAGGACTAATTGTAGCATTAAATAATAATTAAAAATAACCACATAAAATAATGTAGAAACCTAGTTACTATCTCAATAGTACGAGTAGTAAATGCAAAAGAAGAAATTATTAGCAATTAAACGTTCATTGTTATTGCGTGATCTCAAATTTGGTAACTATAATATTTCATTAAATAATCACAAAGTGAGAGATTTGCTGAAAGGGAAAATGTTGCACTGATTACTTGATTCAATAAGATAAGATAATTTATTTGCATAAAACATGGTATACATAGGTGTCATTATATAATATAAGATCATACATGTTTTACTTAATATTAAAGCATGCAAACTTACTCGAATAAACAAATTTAAATTTACAAACATTATAATTTGTGTTCAAAAGAATCCTTAATATTATAGAAATTATTTTCAATCAGCCATTCATATAATTTAATTTTGAATAATATGCAATTTAATATTTTGAATAAATTTATTATAGACACGCACGTAGCCAGACAGCTATTATTATATTTTGCTAATCTAGTACAAGTCTGTTTTGATCACGGCGACTTCGAGAACTTACTTCCTCTGCTGTATTGAACAATTCTTTATATTTCCTAACAAACATACATACTTCATACAAATATAATAAAGGAAACCAATTAAGCAAACCAAGCTTTTTAAATATTGGTCGACATGATTCATCAGATGGAATCCCGTATATGGCTCGCAAACATTTTATTTGGGCGACAAATGCTCTATTGTGGTCAGTACTATTTCCCCACATAATTAATCCATACCGTAACGAGGACTCAACATATGCACGGTATGTCATGACAGCTGTTTTTGTATTTGTTACCTTTTTAATCTGTCGGAGAGCGAATATAAATTTATTTATTTTATTGCATACATTATCCACCTGAGCTTTCCAGTCTAAATATTCGTCTACTCCTAAAAACTTAGTATGTGTCACTTGTGTAATTTGTGGTATGTCCATTCTAAAATTTGATTTATTTTGATAGGATTGATTGAACTTTATATATTTAATTATTTAAGCAATGAATTAGATTGTCTATTGTATTATTTATGTCCGCTTCATGAACAGTAATTGATTTATATTTTATATCGGTGGTAACAATGGGGTTAAAAACTGAAAGCTCGTTATAGGTGGCAGCACTATTGTCCGTCTTCAAACCACCATTGTTGTGTATGTGTTCACTGTTGTGTCTATCACTAATTAAACGAAAACTGGACAACAATGTATGCGACTTGGAGTGTAGTACAACTAAAAGCGGAGCTAAGGAAAAGTTAAGCGTCTACCACTGGTAAAAAAGCAGATTTAGTGGAAAGCTAAATAAATTATGACCATTTTATAATTGATGGGTTGTTTTGTTTGTTTTACATTAAAGTCCTTTTTTTGTTGAATGCTAGAGGCATACGACAGAAATAACTTGATCAGAATTGAAGACGAGCTTGGGGATGATCACCCCAACATTCCTGCCCTAGAAAAGTTCAGGGATGTCAATTCTAGCACTGATCTTCCAGCGCTAACTAAAACTTACTTTGAAGCGGGTTGCAGACCAAAAACTAAGCTAAGTTAATTTAGCTTAGCTCACATAGCTGGCGTAGCTTTCATAATTGTGTGCAGACCGCAAACTATGCATAGTTGTTGGCGCAAGTATGAAAAACTACGCCAGCTATGTGAGCTAAGCTAAACTAACTTAGCTTAGTTTTTGGTCTGCAACCCGCTTTGAGAGTTTGCTGAAAGGTAAGTTTTCATACAGAGATGATGCATTTATCTTCATCTGTGAGTTGATTCTAATTAGTAAAATATACTTTATTTACAATGTGTTAATATTGTTCCAGGTTTCAAATCAATTATATTTCTCTACAGGGAAAATCCTGTATAAAAATAGGAGCTTGGAAACGCCACAGGAAACTCTAAGGGCCGGTTTTTCCATCCGTAGTTAACTCAACCAATGGTTAAACATAAGTAACTAATGGTTGAATTTTGGCTAAATGCCCCCGCCGCCTCACGCCTCACTCCAGTTTGTACAAATCGGAAAGAGTGCCTGACTATTTGACACAGTTCGTCTCGTTATTGTACCAATATTAAAAGATGTTTAACCTCTCCACCGGTATACCACTATCCCCTAGCTTTCTGTAAATCGTAAGACACGAGGTCAAATGCCTTGAAGAGATCCAGAAAACAGCCATACACCGGTGTCTTAAGATCTGTGTAGTACTGGACAGTGTGCTTGAGACTTAGATTGCACTCTCAGCAGATAGTCTAAGCCGAAACCCAAACTGCGCATCGTGTAACTTAGGATGCTTTTGCAAGCAAGAATCCAACAAACCGTCCAGCACCTTTGCTATCATGGTCGCGAGGGAGATTGGGGGGTAGTTATCCTCATCCGAGATGTCACCGGTCCTGTTCTTTACTATGGGCACCACTGTGGTACTCATTAGGTCAGATTGAAGATACGCATGACAGATGCACATAGTAAACAACAGAGACTAGTCCCTCAGGAGATGCACTCTAGCATATTTCAGGTGTTCGAAGCTGAGCTCGTCATGCCCAGGAGATTTGCCCTTGGTCATTCCTTTAATAAGAGCACTAACTTGGCACAAGCAAGTGCTGGGAAACGCAACAGAGGCTCCTCTCCTTGGCTGCAGGACGCGGCGCCAACCATCGCACTAGGAGGACCGATCGGCGATCGAACTTTAAAATGGTTGCTAAACATATTAGCGGCCTCGCTCGGATCACTTATGGCCTAACATCCAATTTTCTGGTAGCTTTCCGAAACTGGGAAAAGTTTTTAGTAGCTCGATACTTCGCTATCACGTCCATTTTCAATTGCTCTTGATTCTTTTGACACCAGTTTAGCCTGCCTTTAAAAAAATTATGACACTCGCGCTTTTGCTCGTACACTATGCCCACCGGTGGTCGATTATGAAAAACGCACGACTTAAACCTAAGCCTGGCATCCCAATGAGCTTCCCTTACATGTTTGTTCTTTCAGCCACACAGAACCTCATTCCGACATTTATCATTATTTCTAGCCTAGGTTAGGATAGCCGCCTTTTTTAAGACCTGGGCAATTCGGTCATACAATGAGTCTATTATTAATAATAGACTCATTGTATGACCGAATTGCCCAGTTGGGTAGTTACACTATATATATATATATATATAGTGTAACTACCCGAATCGGCGCTTAGTCTCTACACATCGGCACATACCCACGACCTATCCATACTATACCGCTCAAGCTCGTCATAAAACAGTTCTCTGGGATGGGTATTAAAATCACCCAACAAAAATACTGACGACACTAGTCTCTTCAATGTTCAAAAGACTATCTTACATCCCCCGATCGTCACCTTAAATTGCAGTTAGCCGGACACTCCTACACTCTACTACTGAAACTATCTCAAATACACCCTTTCTCCAGAGAATAGCCACCCCACCGTATGGTCTTCCTCTTAGTATAGGGCGGATGTGTCCACAGCAGACTTACTTGTATATTCAAAATCACCACTAACCAATATCTGCCTAACCTTTTTACAACTATGTTGGGGTCGGCTTCCAGTCTAACTGGATGCAGCTGACTACATTACATGGAGCGACTGCCTATTTGACCTCCACAACACAGTTACTGGGTAATACAATACCCCTTGGTAAGACTGGTTGTCAGACTTTCGGGCTTCTGACGACCCGTAACGACTGTCAAAGATCCTCGAGTTACAGCCGGGACCAACGGCTTAACATGCTTTCCGAGGCACGGAGGAGTCTCGGTATGAAAAGATGGTCACCCATCCACAGACCAACCTCGGCAAGTGCAGCTTAACCTGATGGATCGACACGTGCGGCTGTTATTACTTCATCAAGCCAATCACCACTAACCGTTCCCTGTAATGGAATGTCATGATTAAGAAGCAAAGTCTCCTGTAGATACACTAGCACAGATGGTTTACATAAACTTCTAACATCGGCAATTGAGTTCTTAAATGAATGACAGTTGAATCTAGTGAATCTGTAGATATTTTTACAAGTATCCATAATTATTTAAAAACAAACTCTTAATCAAATTACGCCTCTAGTGACTAGGAGTGTACATAAAATGCACGAACCGCCTAAACTTAATGCCGTCAGGCCAAAACTGGTCATTTAAGAAAATGTCTAGTTTTATTTTAGAGGCAAACAGTTTATACGCGTTGTACTTCCTATCGGTCTTCATTTTTATTTTCTTTAGCGACACAACAACCTTCGCTTTATTCTCAATATAACTTATGATGTCCTGTTCACTGGTCTATTTACTCAAATTAGAAATAAGTAGCATGACTTTAACGTCCGCCGCTCTAAATTTACCAATAGGTGATACATGGTGATATGCACGATCTTTTTGACCTAACAATTTGTATATCTTAGCAGATTTAGATTTAACAACCTGCCACTCTGAGTTCTCTTCTGGTATTACCGCACAATTACTCACTAATACACTGCTATTAGACTCCTGTGAAAGATTTCGCTGGGTTTCCCCGGAGGTTGCAGAAACAGCTGTTTTATTTACCCAGTTCAAAATAAGGAACGAATCACCCACCATCGCCGCCACCAATGCGCCTGCACTCGATAGATCACTGTTCGGACCCACACTACTTTCCGTGGGCTCCGTATCTACCTTCGCTTGATCAGTTTTTCTGTTACACTCGCGCCGCAAACCGGTTGAAGACTAGTTTCTCGGTCTACCTCGCTCGCCACGCACGACACCTCAGTAGATGCGCCACTCGCCGACTGTTTGCTGTCTCACTCCGGTCTGTGCGTTGGAAAGGGACGGACTTATCCCTGCTGTTATCCGAGGTTGTTGACCTGTTGTGCATGTTAAGACGGTTAGTTTCAAACCTCGATTTTTGCGCTGTTGTCATAGATCCGATGGGAGTACTATTTAGCTCGTTGCTATTGTAAACATGCTCCTCTCCTCTTGTTCTCATACAGTGATGGGACAGGTTCAATAAGAGACTCATGTTTCATATATTCAACGTCTTGCTTAAGCTGTTTAAATGCATCCGTTGTTACACACTTTTCTTACAGCATGCATACCTGACTTTGCAGCCTAACTATGTCCTTCAACTGCCGCGTACAGTCAATATGGTCAAATCCCGCGCTAGGAACAGCATGAACCCCCTGGTGGGTTCCCGCATCGTCGAGGCGGGCTGGCTCAGCAGTAACCATGGCAGGGTCACCCACGGTGAAGCGAAAAGGAACCCGAGGAGGCGCCGCTCGTCAGGACTTTTCCCAGAAAGTTGACGATGTAGCGGCCAACAGATAGGTTGCGGTGCCGCTTGGGCGACATCGCAACTGAGGCGGGCCGCGGCGGGAGAGGAGTGCCGGCATTGCGGTGCGCCGCTTTTCCTGCCTACCACGGCCTTGACGTGGTCGCCACCGTCTGATGGCGGACGCGGTGGGGCCGCAGGGGACGAGGAGTGTCGGTATTTCGTTGGCCGCTCTCCCTATCCTCTGCGGCCGAAAAGTGGTAGGCGGCCGGGCCACTGACCTGACCGGTCGCAAACGAACCAAGGGTGTCTAGACACGGGGTCTTCTAGCGCTAGTATGCTGGTTTGGTCCATAGGGTGGTCAAGGCGCGCAATGTGTCGTTGTGCGCTGGTGATCGGGAGTGCTCCCCAGTGGAGGGTCCGGTGAAGGAAAGCCGCGGCGGGTTCGCGGTGAGTGCTAACGCGTGCCCGTGTTCCTGCCACAAGCGGCAGAGGAGGACACCGTAGAGTTTTAGTGGGTTGGAGTCCCCGTGGTAGTGCAGTATGCATGAGCATTTCTCCACGAAAAAAAAACCAACAGCATGAAGGTCAAAATTAAGGAACAATTTAGTATTTGTAGTATTCATTAGCGTAATAATGTCGTCGAGGTCTTTTGACATCCTTTTCTTTCCTTCTTTGCGCCTAAGTGGCATCTTCTTCGCATTTGTATCGAGTCGAATAACAGTGATTTCGACTTTGCAATGCTCTCCACATTAAACGAAGTAGTAACCAAGAGGCGTATACTTTCTTCATCCATGTAGTCCAAAACATTCACCAGAAACACTAAAAGTTCATTTATAACAAACTACTTTTGAATCCATCGTAGACGCGGTGCGGTGATTCACGTGTCCGCGCTTCGTCGAAGATGACGGTAGACCGCTCATACCAAAAATGTTTTCGGATCTTTAATTTGGTAATTAATATTGAATTTGAAATATGCAAGTTTTTCTCTAAATATGGAAATGAACACCAGAGATTTCATATGCTTGTAGTATGCCTTTTTGGACTCGGATTTGGTTTTACGGTACTTGGTCAGAGCGTCATTCCGCAAGTGTATCATCAATTTAATTATATCTGTTACCTAAGGATATGACGGTTCCTTAATTAAACATTTCTTGACCGGAGCGTGCGTATCGTAAATTGTTAAAATGTTTCTGTTTAATTCCTCAACCATGTCATGCACATTATGCAAGTCACAAATGTTGTCCCAATGTATGTGCGATAAATCACTATCTTTCTATATTTATTTTCCAAAAGGGTCTGTACGTGACTGTATGTGGTTTATATTTATTACGCCTAATAATAGGTATTTACCTATGAAGTTGCTGTCTTACAATACTGGCCATTTGAAATGTAATTTATGTATGGCTGGCAATAAATTATAAATTCAAATGGATTTTTTTTTTACATATGCAAATCTATTTTAAAATTCTGTCATTTGTTTATTGATTAGGGTTTTGTTTTTACTACATTTGTATCTTTTTCATCAATATCGACACGATAAAAATACGAGTAGTTATGAAATACGAGTTCCGTCGCGGTAGCAATGCCGCACAAACGGCTCACAACATTAATTACGTGTACGGAGTGAGCATTATTACTCGTTATTGGTTTGAACGCTTCCGACGTGGAAATTTTGATCTAAAAAATGAACCCCGTGGTCACCCTAAAACTAAAGTTAGCAACGACGAATTAAAGGCGATAGTGGAAGCTGACGATACTCAATCTACGGCTGAGTTAGCAGCAGCTTTCAACGTTAGCATCAAAACAATATTGGTCCATTTGCGTCAAATTGGCAAAGTAAAAAACTTGATAAGTGGGTACCGTACGAACTGAACGATCGCAAACGCGACGAACGCGCGAAGGGATTTTGAACCGCATTGTCACTTGCGATGAAAAATGGATTCTTATTGATAATCAATTTGAAAGCAATGCCCCAACCGAAAACTTACCCCTAAAAAAGTCATGATCACTATTTGGTGGTCTAGTGCTGGTATAAATCATCACAGCTTCTTACTGAATGGCACCAGCATTACTGCGGATGCGTACTGTGAGGAACTGGACACAATGATGGAGAAGCTCACAAATCTCCGGCCAGCCTTGGTTTATCGCTCGTCTCCGCTGCTCCTACACAACAACGCTCGACCTCATATGGCACAACAGACGGTCTCTAACCTACAAGAGCTAGGGTTAGAAATTTTGCGTTATCCACCTTACTCACCAGACCTTGCGTCGACAGACTTCTACTTTTTCCAAAATTTGGACAACTCCTTGGCAGGGAAAAAATTCAATACCCGAAAGGCAGTACAAAATGCTTTTGAAGAGTTTGTTGGCTCCCGTACCCCTGACTTCTTCAAGAAGGGCATTGAAAAAATACCATAGCATGGGTGCATATTTAGATTGATAGAAATAAAAAATATTTATATAAAAATAACTTTAACTTTCGCATACTAAACGACAATTTCATAGGTAAAAACCTAATATTAAATTCCCACACAAGTGAGTGACTATTTATTGAGCCATGTGACTCAACAGACAAGGTCAATCAATGTTTCGCTATGGTCTGTGAAATGTGTGGGCGAACTTACCAGTGGTTTTAGGTTCAGACTATTCAAAAACTCACATAATTTCTTAGTTTGCCCGTAAGGCTAGGTTCACACGTTATTGTAGGTACTGCACGTTTTTTGCGGTATTCGATTTTAACGGAGAAACAGCAGGATGTTCACACGATACATTTGCCTTGGTGTAAAGACGTATAGCTGCAGTATTCACACAACAGACAGAAAGAGATCGTGATACGCAAACTGAATACGTTAAAAGTTTACTCGGTTCGCTTGTCAACTCCGTTGAGTATTCGATAAACGTATAAAGCTATGTACGTTTTTCTGCAGTACAAACAACGTGTGAACGGTTCTACAGGGTTATTGGTAAAACACCAACAACCTCTTAAGGGGTCATTGTACTCATCATTATGAACAACTTTTACTATGGGACCAAACCTGAAATCGCGAAAAAAATAAGCTATTAGAACATAAATGTACTGAACAGCTCACTTTTTCTCGCGATTTTGGGGTTTGGTTCCATAGTAAAAGTTGTTCATAATAATGAGTACAATGACCCCTTAAGAGGTTGCTGGTGTTTTACCAATAACCCTGTATACTCAATGTATGTGCCACTATATATTCGGTAAGATGTATCCTTCAAAAACATTCGGTGTTAATGCCGTGTGAACGGGGCCTTATCATTCAGTAAGTTAACACTGAAACCACCGGTAGTACGTAGTGATCACATTTTACTAAGGAGCTGATGGAGTCAGTTATGGGGTCGAGAAAGAGGTCCAAGTCGACTACAATGTTAAGTTTGTTCTTGGGATAATTTCATCGCAACTACGGAACACTTCATTGTGCGTGGTCCGACACGCACTTGGCCGGTTTTTATATGATAAAACTTCAAACGAACAATTTTCGCACTTTTTTCTTTACTTGTGCTGTGAGACTGTGTGACAGCGTTCTTGCCTAATTCATGATTATAGGTCAACGGGAAGTACCTACCCTATAGGTTTTGATTTATTTGCGAGTATCTAAATATGTCGCATAAATTACTGTATTTTTATTGGGCTGACTTGATTTGGCTTGATTTTTTTAGAGCTCTAAGGGCCGGTTTTTTGGTCCGTAGTTAACTCAACCAATGTTTAAACATACTAACTAATGGTTGAATTTTGTCTAAATGTGTTTGCCAAAATGCCATTATTACTATTTTTAACATGACTGAGTTAACATGAACACATTCATGTTAAAAAAAATAAGTTCTAAATATGAAAGGCTAAACTTATTTTTTTTTTTAACATGAATGTGTTCATGTTAACTCAGTTTAGCCAAAATTCAACCATTAGTTAATGTTGGCTGAGTTAACTATGGATCAAAAAACCGGCCAGGTCTAAGTGTCCATAGACCTAGGTATTTGATATTAATTTCAACTTGATACCTCCACGCGTTCCTGAGAAAAACAGACAGACAGACGGACAACGAAGTGATCCTATATGGGTTCCGTTATCACGTTTTGAGGTACGGAACCCTATATATATACAGGGTTAATGGGGTTGAGGGCGACAAAAATCAGCTGTTCAGTACCTACATTTATGTTCGCATAATTCGTCAAAATGTACTGAACAGCTGATTTTTTTTTTCGCGATTTCAGGTTTGGTCCCATAGTAAAAAGTTGTTCATAATGATGAGTACAACCCCTTAAGAGGTTGCTGGTGTTTTACCAATAACCCTGTATAAAGTTGCTTTTCGTGTCTATCTGTGTTAAAGGAACAATGCGGTCAGCATTGTTCCTTTAAAGTTTAAACTACGCAACGAATTTTGATGCGGTTGTCACCATAATAAGAAGATTTTTTTCCAGAAGGTTTATATGTTTAATACAAACCTACTCACATATAATAAATGTGTTGTCAAATCGTAAAAATCGTGCGAAGCAGGGGCACGTCGTCGGTAGCAACTAATAATAAGTCTAATAACGATTAACATTCGGAAATATATGCGTAACTTAGGTACCTCACTACAAAACCGCAAACTGCGCAGCGATGACAGCGTACGCAGCAATAAATCACATCATTACTCAGAATAAACAGATAACCTCTTTACAGAGTTGAATATTCCAGTGGCGCAAGCCCAACTCGCCGATATCCCGTCGTTATAAATAAACGATGTCAGCTGCGATTCTTGACTCAGTAACAGATCATAGTGCGTTACGTATTGTCGTCTTCTTTTGCGTAATATGTGAGTACCTAAATCATTGTTTTTTTTAACTTATTTATTCGTTCAGTCATTCATATATTTCAGTTATTTTTATTGTATTCATTGATGCCACTAGCAATACTTGTGTTTTGGGTTTAAAATAAATTTCTTTGGTTTTGAATTGACCTTTAAAAATATAACAGCTCTGATACAACTAACCCGTCAAATACGGAGTAATGAGATACAATTGATATCTATTGTTCTATTGTTCTTGATTGATATTGTGTCGTTGGTATGTGAGCTAAATAAGCTTATGTACACATGGACATGGACACATACTGAAAGATAACTATGAGTTAGTTATGTAACACATTTTTTTTTTAAATAGGGTTAATTTTTCAATCGTCAGACAACTTTTATTTATGGAATAAATATGGCAGTTTGACAGCTTTTGTACCTATAGAAAATATGTCAAACTGCCATATTTATTCTTCAGATAAAAGTTATCTGACTATTGAAAAATCAGCCCTTAATTAAATAAAAATGTGAGTAGAATTTGTATAATCATATTTTCCGGTCAATTTGATTTATGAATGAGTAAACAAAAGATGTCTATTCTAAATTTTTTATTGCGTGAATGGGCCTGCTCTTGACCTCGATCACGCCTTTCTGCTTATATCTCAAAGCAACATTATTACTCGTGGCAAACACTTCTAAATGCCTATTATTAACATGGTTTTAGTGTTATTTTCCTCAGATAATGATGATTTCTACGAGTCATTCTCGTAGAGCTTGTGCGGGATCAGACGCAGCTGGTACAAGGTGTACTTTTGAGCCCAAGCAAGTGTCAATGAGGTGATTGTATATTTATAGATGTAGTCTATCTAATATGCACATATGAACTAGACGCGCATGAAAATTTAATTTAGTAGCTTGAAAAGAAAAATACATATTCAGATTGATTAATTCAATAATATCGTCAAACAAAATATCACTGACCGTTGACGTAAAGTATCCAAAATGCAAAATTCCATCGTCAACGTATTTTTTTTAATTATTTTGACTTTAATGATTTCCAATTCTAGCTGAAAACACTCTTGAATGGACATACAAGTTGCAAATGTCTTAATAAATTGATAATAATAATATGATAAATAAATAATAATATTTATATTTATTAATTATTCGTTGCCTGTACGAAAAATTATCTATGACCGGTCGGTCAATTTAGTTTTCATGTGCGCCTGGCTTCTATTAAGTATTTTAATCAGAGCCACAGACTTGGCGGCTAGGAGCAAAAAAATTTTATTTTAGAATGTTGTTCACTCGTGTGACTAAATTAGGCTAAACAAGCTTAGGGTTAAAAGACTTGATTAAAAGTATTTGTTTTATTTTACATACCTTTTGTTTATTTTACCATTTATTTTATTTTACCTACTATATTTACAGTATTTACCCTCAATAACAAAATATTAACAACTTAAATAACGCACAACCTCTTAAGGGGTCATTGTACTCATCATTATGAACAACTTTTACTATGGGACCAAACATGAAATCGCGAAAAAACACAGCTGTTCAGTACATTTATGTTCGCATAATTCGTCAAAATATACTGAACAGTAGATTTTTTTTTCGCGATTTCAGGTTTGGTCCCTTAGTAAAAGTTGTTCATAATGGTGAGTACAATGACCCCTTAAGAGGTTGTGCGTCATTTAAGTTACACCTTGTATAAGTTAACATAATTACTTACTCAATGTCGTATCTAGGTAAATATTATGAAGAAGCAATTAAACATTGCTATCAATTTGCCGTCATCGTTTTTTATTGTTCGATTGTCTAGATCAGAACAGAATAATTATCTACCAATTAAAATTAAACGATGATGGAAAATTATGCAAAAGCGTTTAAACATTGCTAACAATTTGCCACAACGCATTTTTACTGTCCTATTGTCTAGTAGTTATTATCAGAACAGAATATTATCTTAAATAAATAGGTACTATACTCTACAATCTTATCTTATTTTTATTCTTTTATAGAACATGTTTACTTGTAGGTATTATATGAAAGATATCTTTTCTTATAAGATTATACGTACCTTCTCCTTTTAAAACAACCTCAAGGACAAGATTCACAGCGGTTATTCACATTAATTACCCACTCTAGAATGTTGTCAAACCAGGTTATCTGGTCTTCGCACAACCACCCGAGCACATTCACATTCAATAAAGGTTAGGTACTGGATTGTGTAAGTATGGAACACCTGAACACTGGAAATAGAATCAATTATATTTTCTTGTTTCTAACATACAAAAGTGACTTTTAATTTTCGATCGAAATGTTACGACAGTGCAATTACTGCCAATGTCAGTTATACAGGTCGTAGCGGGTTCGATTCCCGCAACACAGCAAAACGTTGTTCAGCCCCTAGAATATTTTCTAAGGCCGATCGATCTCACTTATTAGTACCGTAAACTGGGGTTACTTTGATACCACTGGGGTTACTTTGATAACAACTTTTGACATATTAAAACTTATTTTTATAACATATAATCTACAACGCCAAAAAGAAACTATCTTAAATAGATGTATGATGCTTTGTAGATATTATTAAAATAAGTTTTTCATATGTCGAAAAACGTTAACAAAGTAACCCCGTAGTATCAAAGTAACCCCAGTTTACCGTACTAATACCTCTTTCTTAAATAAACCTAGTACGCCTACCAGTAGTTACTAGGGTTCCGTACGTGAAGAGTGCCAAACGGATCCCTATTACTAAGTCTCCGCTGTTTGTCCGTCTGTTTATCAGTGAGCTGTACCTATCTCCTAAACCGTAATACGAGTAGGTAGACAGTTGAAATTTTTACAGATAGTGTATTTTTACTGCTGAAGGGGTTCCTCATCAAGAAATTTGTTTTTTTTTTTTTTAACTTAAGTTTTGTGTAGTGTTAAATATTGTACGCACTTAGCCTGTTTTTTTATGAACATAATCAAGTTATTATATCTAGCAATGTTGACGTTAGATTAAGCATTTTTATCGCAGCAATTATAAATGAGAATAGTTAACTAATGCTTTGTTTTACAATTGCGTGATTCGCTATCTCCATCTTCCTGCTCTTATCTCAATATTACGTATATCATTTAAATAAATTAACATCACAAATAACCACAAAAATGTTCTTCAAATGTTTAAAGAGTCACATTTGCCGATACCAAAATAATTGCAGTTTGTATTTTAACAGGTTATTAATTGAAGCAATTTTTGCGTCATTTTATTTTTGCTGTGCAATAATAGTTTTGCAAATAATAGTATTAATAAAAGGAGTACAAATAGCAAAAAGCGAGAATGAAATAACAGAAATAGGATACTTTTTCACGAATCTATGACCTACTTTGATCTAAGTTTCTTTCTGTAGTAACTACACTAGCTCGTAACAAATTTTTTACACAATTTACCCGCAAATAGATTTTTTTGTAGTTAGTACATGATGACCCGACAGACGTTGCCCTGTGTAAATTTCAATAGTTCATACAAAAAACTCATAGAAAAAAAGACTTTCAGTTTTTTCCGACTTTGATCATTTTCGGGAAACTTTTCCAATTTTCCTTTCCATAAAAACCTAATTCGGACTATTGCAAACATTTTAAAATAAAAAATAGTCAAATCGATCCAGCCGTTCTTATGTGATGCGCTCACCAACGAATTATAGCAGGGTGGCATGGACATCGACGCACAACCTGTTACCATTGTTTCAGCCGATCTATTCTGTAAAATCTCACCGTTATAACTTAGGTGAAGTGAGCTTGAAGGGAGTGATCATTCCACCTGATGGGATTGACAGCTCACTTCACACTCACCTCACCTAAGTTTTCACGCTGAGGTTTGTACAAAATGGCACTGCTGTACAACATGATTCTGGAACCCATGCGTTGAAGTTTTTCGCCTGTTACTAAAAAAAACAATTGCTGTTTCCTTCAAAATGTATGGAGCAGCTAATTCTTTTTTCAGAACCATCGAAAAATTTCATCTCAGAGAGATCCAGAATCATGTACTGAATCCATGGTAACAGACGTCCCTGTCATCCGGTATATATTTAGATTTTATAAGTTTTATATTTTTAGATACAGAAAATGGGCGCCACCGCTACAATGGATAAAAATAACGAGAATAAAGAAAAAATAACAGCGTCACTCGATGAAGCTATGTTATTATCAGGTAAATGGCAAAAAATATACAACTAGAAATACGAACTAAGTAAATTGTATGCAGGGTTATTGGTAATATGTCGGCAATCCATTAAGGGGATGTAGAAGAGGTTAATTGCAAACAAATTACCCTTATGACTCACAAGCAAATGTCAACCATTTTTTTTTCAGAAAGCGACCATGTTAATGTAAAAACCTGCTTAAAATGATGAAAATTGTAATGATTTGTAGCTCTGATTTAAAAACTGTTAAAGATAATTGTCATTTTATGGTTGATTATTATGTATTGAGGTGTTAGCAAGCAGATAATAAACAAAAAATATGCATTGGTTTTTTTTAATATAAATTTTCAAAGTTTTTATTTGACCTTTTTTATTTTTTGAAGATATCTGATCTTCAAAAAATAACAAATGTAAATTACTCGAAATTGGTTGACTTTTTCATAGGGGTCATTAGGAGTCATTTGGTTGCAAATGACCGCTCCTACATCCCCTTAATGGATTGCCGACATATTACCAATAACCCTGTATAACGAAGTATATTTGGTCAAATATACTTCGTTATACAGGGTTATTGTCACGTTGACGTTGCACGTCAGAGATAACACTGACCTTGAAGCCTAGCGTTGTACGGAGTTATGTAACTACGGTACATAACATAACCTTCCAGTTATTCATTGATCTAATTAGATTGAGATAGAATTGTAGGCAATGAGGATAAAAACTTTAAATAATAATATATATATCCTGGGACATTTTCCATACAAGGTCATCTGATCCCAAACTAAGCAGAGCTTGTACTATGGAATATAATGTAATGGAATGGAATGTAATGTCTATGGAATCTGGTTTTGTAAATACATACTTATATAGAGAATTACACCCAGACGCAGGACAAACAGACATGTTCATACACACAAATGTTTGTCCTGGATGGGAATCGAACCCACGACCTGCGGCAGGATAGGTGGTATCTTAACCAACCACGCCAACTGGCCCGTCAACGCCAAATGCCGCAATTATTACCAATCTTTTATATTCATGACGCGCAATAGAGTTTGGCCTCCAATAACACGTTCATTGATCGTAAATAGGACACCAAAACAGATTCACAAAGTCATTACTACTGCACCGGGTGAAATTGAATTCATGGGCAATATTTTAAGGGGTCATTTTACTCATCGTTATGAACAACTTTTACTATGGGACCAAATCTGAAATCGCGAAAAAATATCAGCTGCTCCCGGGTTATGTATGGAACAGCAGTTTTTTTTTTGCGTTTTCAGGTTTGGTCCCACGTAAAAGTTGTTTATAATGATGAGTACATTGACCCCTTAAAATATTGCCAATGAATTCAGTTTCATCCTGTATATTGCTTAAATACATCTTCGAAGATCACTGAAACCGGTCTAGTTATTCTAAATTATCTCCGAGTGCTTTTATTGTTTCCATTCTCTTGCCCGTCTACCGTTAAATAAAAAATAAACAAATAAAAGCTTTATTCAGTTCAAAAAAAAAAAAAACAAGGTAGAGTATTTAAACAAAACTAGTAACCGATTACATTGGTTCTTGTTCTTGTCTAATATTATCAGTGTAAACTTCTTACTGGCCTTCTATCTGTATCCTAGTTGTAAATTTTCTGAAGAAATAAAATAAATATTTTCAGGATTTGGCATCTACAACATTATTCACATGCTGATGTCTGGTCTGATGCTGATGGGTATGATCATGCAATGCCTAGCACTGGGCTATGTAATACCTGCAGCACAATGCGACTTGGAACTCACCACGCAGCAGAAAGGATGGCTGTCTGCGTTGCCATTTACAGGTCAATATGATTATTTTGAATAAATTTAAGAGGATTGTGAAGTTCCGATGCGCGGCGCGAGTCTTGGAGGCAATTACCTACATTTCATACATTTTTTTACATAATTATTGTTTCGGGCGATAACGTTTTCACCCCCCTAAACCTTTATGAAATGAAACAATTTTGATTTCATTACATTTAGTACACATTAATCTAGGTCTGTACGTTTTTCTTTTTTAGTAATTTAATTTGATTTAATTAAAAAAAATAAAAACGCTCGAGGAAGTTTTTATGTCAAAAATGTAGATATTTAGATGCTAATAACTTATATCGTATGCAATATTTTTTTATTATAAAAACGTACGGACCTAGTTTTTCATTATACCTACAACATTTCTGAAAATTATGAAAATTAGACTATGTTTACGGGGAGAAAAACGTTATCGCTTTTTGTATGAACGTTTACAGCTTCACAATCCTCTTAAGTGTTTACACTAATGAACACATCGTTTTGTTTTAAAACTACACTAGCTCACAGTAATTTGATACTGCATTATGATTTCTAAACAGGCCCCACCATAGAAATACATGAAACGTTTTTAAGCAGTGCGCAAACTTTCACATGGTGTTCTACCCATGAATATGAACAACTTTTACTATGGGGCCAACTCTGAAATCACGAAAAAAAAATCTGCTGTTTCATACATTTTGGTCGAATAGGTATTGAATTTTTGTATGAAACAGCAATGTTTTTTTCGTGATTTCTGAGTTGGTCCCTTAGTGAAAGTGGTTCGTATTCATGGGTAGAACATCCTGTAAAAATTTGCGCACTGCTTAAAATCTTTTCGTGTATACCTTCCTAATCTATGGGCCCCGCACTCACTCTTCACTCAGTGCAATGTAATTGAGATTTTTTGTAAAGCAATCTTTATTTTTATGCACCTATTTATTTTTTCTTACTGAGTTATTATTCTTACTTACTATATTATAATTCTTATTTAAAACAGCTTATGTTTAGACTGATAAGTTTACTTTTTAACAAGTTGAAATTATTTATGTAATTCATGAAAACGTCTATTTCAGCTATAATATTAACATCATATTTCTGGGGATGGTTAGCTGATACAAAGGGCAGGAGATCAGCAATGCTGGTGGCTATGTTCGTATCTACTATAGTATCAGTGATATCGAGTTTTGCACCAAATCTTGCATCTTTTGCTGTTCTGCAGTTCATCTCTGCTGTTTTGTAAGTTAGCTATTCTAATTATGTCTATTTAAAATAAGTATTTACCATTATCCTCTCAAGCGTCTGAAAATCCCCATACATTATGTTAAGGTCATGTCGAATGTCAGCCGAACCCCATAGGTTCACAGCTACTGTAAGGCCGCAGTCGCCATAGGATGATGTTTTCGTTACGTTTATATATTTAAGATATACCTAAATATTTCATTTTTTTTTTTACTCACACCAAGTGTGCACCCGACAGTAAAGGTGTTAATATAGAATTCGATTTTAGGTACAAGTATAATTATTTCAATTTTCAAGATATACCTACTAATATTATAAATCTGAAAGTTTGTATGTTTGGATGTTTGTTATACAATCACGGAAAAACGGCTGAACGGATTTCGATGAAATTTGGAACGCAGATAGTTATAACCTGAATTAACACATAGTATACGTTTTATCCCGGTAATAGTTCCCGGAGGATAATTTCCGCCATCTACACGAGCGAAGCCACTGGCAAAAGCTAGCTTCATATAAATCTATCCGATTTGGTTAATGATTGAGTGTCTTTATAGATAGAATAGGAGCCTTAAAGAAAACCAGAAAGACCTATATTCAATCACGCCATATTTCCGGGTCTATTCTCACTTACGAATACTATTAGATTTATTAAACACTCATAATAGTCTCACTAATATGAATTACAAATAGAAACAAAACACCTACATACAAAGTCGAGAACTCATTAGAATATTGACATTACAAAGTTAAGTAGACCTAACCAATATTATAAATGCGAAAGTGAGTTTATTTGCTTGTTTGTTACGATTTCACGTTAAAACGGCTGTACGAATTTTAAGAAATATAGCACATGGGTAGACCATGACCTGGAATAGGACATAGAATACTTATTATTTCGGTAGTACCTTCCCGTGGGATAATTTCTGACATCCGCGCGGGCGAAGCCACGAGCAAAAGCTAGTATTTACATAATTTTAAAGGTAACAGTCTTAAAATAATAATAATAGTATGTAAAAATATATAAAAAGAAAGGGAAAGAATCATAGGGCATCAAACAATTTCCTATCCACATCGCTGTCAACGGAAAAGTGTCCTAAAAGCTGGCACCATTTCCACGTTGTATGGCGATGCTGATTCTTTGTCCAAAAAACAGGCCTGCCACCTGATCACCTGAGGAGTCAACCAACCGCTTGGCGATGTCTTGAAAAACTAAGTGGGCACTCGGACCCATTGGCCCTAATGTTTCAACCACTTTATTTGATTTGATTTTTTATTTTTTGATTATTATCATCAGAATGCATGTCAGAGGAGCTCGTGGCTAAGTAATAACAGCCGCACGGGTCGATCCATCAGGTTAAGCTACGCTTGCCGGGGTTGGTCTGTGGATGAGTGACCATCTTTTCGTGCACGTTAAGCCGTTGGTCCCGGCTATCATTCGTGGATCTTTGACAGTCGTTACAGGTTGTCAGAAGCCCGAAAGTCTGACAACCAGCCTTACCAAAGGGTATCGTATTACCCAGTAACTGGGTTGTGGAGGTCAGATAGGCAGTCGCTCCATGTAAAATACTGGTATTCCGCTGCATCCGGTTTGACTGGAAGCCGACCCCAACATACATAGTTGGGAAAAGGCTAGGCAGATTGATTGCATGTCAGTAACCAATAACAAAACACAATCGAGGAAGATCTCAAATCAACAGCTTTTTTTTTTGTCCTTTTGACATCTGAAATTGTTTTAATTTACAGTATGACGGGTCCATCAGCAGTAGTATACACCTACCTTGGAGAATTCAATAATCTTCGTCATAGAGACAAGATGGTCGCATTCGGATCATCTTTCATTGGAATTGGCACTGTAGTTTTACCATGTAAGTTGAAAACATTTACAGCTAAAGCGTCAGATGTCCATGCTACTGTTAACAATATTGGTTAATAATCAGAATTGTGGCAAAGGCAATCATAATCAGCGTCATTCAATTTATTAATATCTTCTTTTTTTCTTAGCTTTTGCCTGGCTGATTCTGCCTCGAGAATTCTCCTACCACATCGAGTTCTTGGATATCTCTTACTGTCCTTGGCGCCTACTTATCGTAGCTTGCACGATACCATTTAGCTTAGCAACAGTGCTCCTGTTCTTTGCACCAGAAAGTCCTAAATTCCTGTATGCTAATGATCGCTACGAGGAGACTTTGGAAGTTGTGAAAACAATCTACGCAATAAACAATTACAAGCCTAAAGATAGTTTTTCAGTAAGTATTAAAGCTACACATTATATCTACTCAGAAAATGGAAACAAATGAAATTATGTTTTATTTGTTACAACGATGTCTTCTTGTAAACAAATCGATGAATAAGTATCTTTTGTATTACAGGTAAAATCGCTGATTGTCGAAAACCATAATACAAAGTTGAACAGCGGCAAAGGTATAACCGGTATCCTTGCCTCCATGAAAGAACAAACTTTCCCAATCTTCAAACCACCGCTACTTCCATGGATTTGTCTCACCTGCTTCGTACAATTCGGGATATTTGCTGCGTATGTATTTAAACCTAGCCTTTACATCGGTTCTTTTTAGAAACCTTTCTTTAGTGATATTACAATTTTTTTTTTGGTGTTTCAGAACAAATGGTTTCTACATCTGGTTCCCGACCATTCTTAATTCATTGGCTAGCCAGGATGTGGTTGACATGACAATCTGCAATGTCATTGAATTGACACGAAATAAAGCTGCTGCTGATGCTTTAAATAGCACTACGGTTAGTATCATAATCACAATCCTTCTTTAAAGTCTATCCAAAAAACTATAATGTTGGGTTTTCTTGCGTTTTTGTGTTGTTAGAGTTTCGTACATCCGAATGAAAAACGGAACCCTTATACTATAAGGGTTCCGTTTTTAGACGGACAGACACGACTGAACCTATAAGGCTTATAGAATCAGTCGTGTCTGTGCGTCTGTCACAGCCGATGTATTTGCTCCAGATTTATTGAACCGATTAAGTTGAAAGGAGATGTTCCAGGAATGTATGGAGCCTGTAAATATCGCTATACAATATAGTAACCGTTTTTGAATGTTAATTTTCTATAATTTGACTTCGTTTTAATGTACAGACGCCAGCAGGTCAAGCCACCCGAAACTGTAAAATTTTCCCAATCAACCTTGAACCTAATGCTTTAGAGATAAAGTTGAAAATCTATTAAAGCAATTTGACAGATTGTAGTAGCTTGATGTGCTGGCGTCTGTACATTAAAATTAATTCGGCCAAGGCGAGCAACACAAAATAAATATGATGGATCAGCAATATGTGAAATGTCAAATGACAATGACATTTGTCTGATGTGTCTTGTCTATGTAATATCGGCGGAAAAAAAAAACATAACACGAATTCCGAAAATACTTGAGTTTCGTTATAGTTATAATAATACAACAGGACTACAGGTTATTCTACTCGATTGCGGCAGTACAGCTTGTATTACCTATTTAAACGATTGGTTATAGGTATCGGTGTATAGAGGAGCAAGAAACGAAGGCTTGGACGTTATTTTGTTTATCAAATTGTCCTGGTGTTTCATTATTTAATGCCTATCAATATACCCTGGACTTCGATAATTCACAGGAGAGTAGTGAGCTGTGCAGTACATGGCAACTGCAAGTTATGGTTAGAGTAGTTAACTATTCCTATTCATACACGACGGAATCGAAATCACAGGCGGATCGGAAACCATATAACAAAGCCGAGGTCAACAGAGATGCAATCAATCAATGTCCGTAGTAGTAAACTGTTGTCGCAAAACAAAAACAATCACTAAAAACTCCGAAACACATCCAATTCAACACGTGTGTACACAATGATTCAAAGACAAAGTCAAACTGTCAAAGAAAGACGTCACGTCACGAAACTTAAAACTGTCAAAGTCGTTAAACGTAATGTCAAACACAACTGTCATGGCTACCATAAAAATAAAAATAAAATATCTTCCCAAATAATCATTTGTGTACGCCTGTACTTTTCTTAAAATTAATATGTTTGTATTTTTATGAAAATCCCCTATTTATCTATGTAGTGTACATATTATATATATATTTCCTATTTATCTATGTAGTGTACATGGTGGTGGCCCAAAATCAAACATTTCCTTTGTTACACATATGAATTTCTGTGATCCAAACACAAACGTGTACCTAACGTATATAAATGAACTGAATATAGAGCTCACTTCTGGGGAAGGAAAATTTAAAAAAAAAGTTTTGTAAACTGTACCATGTGACATAGGAATCAAATTGAAGGGCTTGTTATAAGGACTTCAAATATATTTTATTTATAATTTTATAATCTGTTCATTTTAATGTTATCAAAGAAATTTGTTGAAAATTTGCCATTACCCCTTATCTCCGAAACTGCTCAGCCTATTTTTTTTTTTTTTAATACAGAGAATAGTTCTATACTTATAGATTACAGGAAAATCTATAAGAAGTCTATGGTCCAAAAATAACTTGGTAAATTACTCAATATTGTGCGTACAAACTTACATTTGCAGTTGGAATGTATGGGAGAACATGTTTTTCAACTACAATGTAAAGTTTATTATTGGGATAAATTCATCCCAACTACGGACCCTTCATTGTGCGTGGTCCGACACGCACTTGGCCGGTTTGTTTTTTTATCAGTCAACCTGCTTTAAATATAAAAACTTTTTCTTTGCAGGTTATATGCGATGATACAATCTACACATCCACTTTCGAGCGTTCGATCTACGTTGGCCTAGTCTTCTGTTCCATGTACGTCATCGTAGGAGTCCTCGTGGACTATATAGGCAAGAAACCTATCCTAGTAGTGACGCTCTGCATCACTGGTATGTGTGGTATTGCAGCCAATCTTACCTACAACCAGCAGGTTGCCGTTGTTCTGTTTGCAATCTTCCAAATGTCTGGAGCATGTATTGGACTGATGAATGCCGTTGCTGTGCAGTTGTTTCCTACTAAGTATAGGTATGTTTTTGGACCTTGAGAATCTAATTTATAAGCTTGTTGTTTTTACTATAGCTATCAATAATTTTACATCGATTTTTTTTTCACACAGAGCAATGGCGGTTTGCTTGTCAATGATGTTGGGACGTACTGGATCTATGGTGGGATCCAACCTTATCGGCTGGTTCCTGGATGTCAGTTGTGGCGCTGGGTTTTACCTTTTTGGAGGTCTTCTTGTTTGTAAGTTTAATTATATTATTATTACTATTACTACTTAACCGCGTAAAATAATATCTAAAGAATAATTTAATGATCCTTGATGTCCACCGCTAATATATATTTTCTTTTTAATTACAGTGAATGGCTTGATCTGTATTGCTTTACCAAATATGAAGAAAGAAAAGTTACCCAAATCGGAGACTGCTCAACCAGTTCATAAACAAATGCAGGAGCCCTAGTTCACTAAAAGATTATTCAGGAGATAATAATAATGATAGAGGGGGTCATTCATGAGAAGACTGAAAGAGAAGAAAGTATCGCGTATTTTAATTTAAGGACAGAGTCTGTTTGCGAAGCTAGCAAATCTGACGATGACGATAGCAGAAAGGTAGTTTCTCCCTCCCTACCTTGCAGATTAAAGTGTCTATGAAATAATCAGTGTCGTAACTGCCTTTGTAAATAAACAACTTTGTCAGACGACCAATATTTTAATAAAAAGACGTTCATGATTTTTAAATTATTTTTTCAATGATTTACTATCTCTTCAAGATTCATCAGTAGTCAGATAGGAAACGCCGACCTCATCTAGTTTAAAAAAAAACATGATTGACTTGTAAAAGTGTTTCTATAAACCTACTTACAGAAATAAAAATCATTTATCATTTATCATCACAGGCCGAAGAACAAAATCATTCAGATAGACAAATCACTAAATTACATCTAGAACAAATATCCGTTGTCATTTAGTAAAAAAAGCAAAATTCATCACAGCAGTATTCTCGAACAACAATATGGCCATTGCAAAAGATTGGATCGCGCGCCATTAGAAATATTGAACTTACGAGTATAGCGGTTTGCGTGACGTACTACCAGTCTGTCTGGAGACATTGTAGCAGATACGATTCACTAGATAAGGAGCGTTAAAAGACAGGAAAGTATTTGAAGACTTGAAGGACATTTTAAAAATAAATAACAGATGGCTAGGTGTAACTGCTAGGTAGTGGCTGGTGGTGATGAATTAAAGAAAATAAGTAACTTGTTGGTAAAATAGATCACTAGGACGGAATGCGCGGGCGCGCGTTTTTCACGCATGGAGTTTTTGAACACTGATCGTTCGATCTGTTGCAATGTTTTCACGATGTTTTTCTTCACCGTTTTGATTCACCTAACGTTTTACTATTATTACCTACACAAATCAGTGACCGCCGGTTTAGGAGAGACTTTGTTTAATTGTTATATTCAATTCCATTTGTTTCCCTTCACCATCATCATCATCATTTCAGCCGAGAGATGTCCACTGCTGGACATAGGAGTGTATTGTGTGATAGGTGGGACAGCCCCCCGCTCGGAGAAGAAGGCGTCGGGGAGGCAATCGCCTCCATGTCTAACACGCCGAAACCCCATTTCATCCTTTAAGGCAGGTGGGAATTTGGGGTCACGGACGGTCAGAATGGGGACTCTGTCCACCCACTGAGTGACCTCAGGGAAGACGGCGTACAGTGGTCATGTGCTGTCCTGCAGATTTGCATAGTTAGGTTTCGGGGAGACACCTTTACACTCTTCCTAGAGATGTGCCCTGACAGGCATTGCACACAGGGGGTTCCAGATCGGTCTTTTCACATGGAAGGTGCACCGTTATTATCTTAGTATTATTATTTTATTTTTTTTACATTTCTCGGGACCCTGGGGTCCCGGACCTTTTGAAGGCGTACGAGGAGCCGAAGCCAACTCGCAGAGGCCCCTTAAATAATTTTAAATGATAAGGAGGCACCAACCGACGATTATCCCTGTATGCACTATGCAAGTGCACCCAAGGACAACCCCCGGTTGGTGCAGGACTATTGTTGTGCGTGGAAACGAAACATATTGGGCTATGGGTCTGGGTGGCTAATGTGGATTGGGTTACTTGAACTATGGAAGAACTATGTCCCCTGCCTGACCAATGTTATATATGGCAGGGGGTGACTTGCACACTCAATAATGGGCCCCCGGAAACGGTCGCTAGCACATAGTGACGTAGCGACAAGGGGGAAACACTTCCTGAGATGCTTGAGGCGTGGAGAGGTATTCCACGGCTATCAGGACCATCCCGGAAGTGCGGTCGAGATCCCTACCAGCACCTTACTGGAATACTTCCTTCCTCCGAGCACGTTTGCTCTTGCGAATCTCCACTCAAGCCGGCCAATAAAGGCAAGAAAGAGGTGGGAGCTCTGTTCCTAGTCAGTGTTCACTCCAGCCGGCCAATAAAGGCAAGCCAGAGATGAGGACAAGAGTTCTCTCGGGAGATAGGGTCCGTGGGGTCACTACTGCCCAACAGCTAGCCACATGCTGCCCTGCGGGTTTCTGTATCTCTCTTGGTCTGGCTCCTCATCCTAGACCCGTTCCGGCAAAGTAAACTCTACTGGCACAGACCTAAAGTTTGGAGCGCGCAAGCCCCACCACGACGTCAACGTATAGATACAGTGTTGGGGTTATTATTATTATTATTATCCACCGGTGACCACTGGGGTGGTTTTATTGAGGTAAAAATCCCACACTACCCGGTCTTTTCCCCAAAGCCCGGACGCCTTTTGAAGGTTTCCCCCCGATACAAAAAAAAGAGGTGGAACAGCCCCATGCTGGCTCACTGGATACGATTGCACACGTAGGTGTTAATCGTTTCAATTATGTATATAGAGTGTGGTTTTACTAACATTAGATTAAGACTTTTACTAACAACATATGGATCTTGTAATGTGATCTGAAATAAATATTTATATTTAAAGGCCTCCCCCAAGCACGGGACTGGTTCTGTGCTTCCCACATCCAGCGGATTCCTGCGGCTTTCATATGCTCATCGGTCCACCTTGTGGGAGGCCTTCGATAATCAAATATTTTTGTTTCCGTATCCTGCAATAGTCCTACACCAACCGGGGGTTGTCCTTGGGCGCACTTGCATAGTGCGTACAGGGACAATCGTCGGTTGTAGTCTCATTGAATTAAAAGCGTCTAACGGGCCTCTGCGAGTTGACTTCGGCCCCTCGTACGCCTTCCAAAGGTCATGTTTAGTTTCCCTTAATATAATTTTAACATGAACCAAACTATCCTCATTTATAGAAAGCATTTTAACATCGCATTTATACGAAGAGGAAAATAATGAAAGAAAAACCAAAAAAAACTGGCAAGCTACGTTTCTCGTAATCTCAGCTTAATTTCCAGTCGCGATCCTGTCTGTTAAGCCTGCATTTTCTAGAATATTGGTTTTCTCAACAAAAACACATTTGTCTTTATTGTTGTTCACTCAAGAACTGCTCATAGGATTTGCATAAACTATTCATTTTGATTTCACTTTATTTGTGAACTCAGTACTTTGTACAAATGGCCGACTCGAACGGGTTTAAAAGCGTTATTCTTAACGAGTATTTTCTTTTTATTTTATTTCAGCTACTCCATTGTTAGGTTTTTGGTTGCGCTAGCAAAACAATGGTTCCTGATGGGGATAAAAAGCTATGGTATGTATAAATATAAGAAAAACAAAAGGTATAAATGGTATAAATGACAAATAAAAAAGTGTGAAGGGCGCACGCGAAAGAGTTTTCATGATTTTTTTGATGTTACATACTCATTTCAATTCTTATGGCAAGAGTTTACGTAATCATTTCAGGTTTGCTGTTAAAATATTTAATTGAATCTTACACTACTTACCTAGTAGAGGTTTTATTTTCAAGCTGTAACGTGGAGTTTTTTTCTAAACCACCCCCGGCAGTTTCCATGAAATTGATTTAGCCATCACAAACGTTGTACAAGCGCAAAATATCCTATGCATTCCGAAGTGATTCGATAACTGGCCCGTCGTGTCCAACCCCTCCTATATGTAATTTTATGGATGTTACACCCTGGGTTGCGCCTTATCTAGTTTGGACACCCTACCGACGATAATACAGACTAAAAAAATACGACGAAAAGTATTGACGCACTGAATTATGTGTAATTTTTATGTGCATTTTGTGCTACACTGTGGCGATTTAACATAGCGTTTAAGGGGTGTCTGGAATGTGATTTGTCGCTAGCCTCGGGCACAGGAAAAGCGTTTAATTGCCATCGAGTAGGTATCAAGGATCCGACCAATGGGACGGCCTGCGTATATTGAATAAACTCACCTTTAGTGAGTCTTCATACCTGGATATACCCAACTTTTAATCGAGACGTTTTGAATTAGGAAGTGTATTTGATTAGTCTACATGACACGACAATTTAATTTAATTTTCATTTGAAAGAGATTAAAATAAATAAATAAAATTCAATTGAAAGATGGCTATGAACTTTTAGCTTGAATTGATTACCTCAGAAGCATAACATTATAAAGCAACAAAACAAAAAAAAAAAAAAAAAAACACGAACTAAACAATGTGGTAAATGTTATTTCATTTGAGGAGATACAACCAAAAGAAATCAAATCTTTCGACGATCAAACCAACCACCAAAATTCTCATCTAACAACAATTTACAACTTTAAACCACACTCAAATACAGCCACAGAAATGAACAAAAACAAGAGACTTTAGTGGTAAAATATTTAAATATGGAATTGAAGCGATTTCAAACACACAACAATGTTGTGGTCTACGGCAGCGTTAACCGTTACTAATATGGCAGAACGGTAAACCGCGTCAATTATGTCCCAATTTGCGCATTTAAAATTCATGAAGGGTAAAGCGATTTAAAGGTTTATAGCGTGTGCTGAGCCGGAATTTACTTGCTTATCTTTACAGGCCACCTCTCCGGTAAAGAGAAGGGGAGGACAAGATCATCACAGTAACAAAATTAGTTATTTATTTATTAATACTATCTTACACTATCTTAACAGGTTGACACCCAATGCGATAATGTGATATGTGATTAACTGATTATCATTTATTCGTTAGTAGTTCGATAGTCACCCTCACGAATTCCGCCAACGTACAATTAAAAATGTCAAGCCTTTGCGACACGCTAAATTAATTGGAACTTCCCTAAAAAAAACTCTTATGACGATTAATTGGGTGACACAAGTCATTATTGATTTTGTAACCTCTCTCTTTCTTAAAGAACTGCGAGCTAATAGGTTGGGGAAAAAGTTTCTTCGCATTTTTTAAGAAAATTCAAAACATTTTTTAATATAGTTTATTTACATTTAACTAAAGTATGTAGGTACCATTTTGTTCGATAACTTTTTGCCATTTTGTAGGTAGGGACTTGATCCCATTGTTATAGAAATTTTGAGACTTCTGGTCAAAATACCGCGACAAGTGGTTTTGGCAGTCCTCTCGTGATATTAACCTGACACTGCCTAAAGAATTCTGAAGAGACCGAAACAGGTGGAAATCTGAAGGTGCAAGGTCAGGACTATACGGCGGATGCATGAACATCTCCCAGCCAAACTCTCTTAATTTTTGCTGAGTGGCTAAAGATGTGTGAGGTCTAGCGTTATCATGATGAAAAACCACACCCCTTCTGTTGATTAATTCCGGCCGCTTTCTCTCAACTTCTTGCTTTAATTTCATCAGTTGTCCGCAGTAGAGTTCAGAATCGATGGTCCTGCCTGGTGGTAACAGCTCATAATGAATAATGCCCTTCCAATCCCACCACACACACAGCATCACCTTGTTGCGAGTTAACCCGGGTTTCGCCACAGTCTGTGAAGCCTGACCGGCCTTTGACCACGACCTTTTTCGCACGTTCTTGTCATACGTGATCCACTTTTCATCACCAGTTATCAGCTTCTTCATAAATGGTTCGGTTTCATTACGTCGTAATAAAGAATCACAAATGAGTTCACGGTTCATTAGGTTTCTTTCAGTGAGCTCGTGAGGTACCCAAATGTCGAGCTTTTTTGTGTACCCAGTTTTTTTCAAATGCGCCAAAACTGTTTTGTGGTCAATTTCCAGTTCTTCAGCTACGTCGTAACTACTGATATGCCGATCTTGCTCCACTTTTTCAAAAATGGCATCCATTTTATCCGTAATAGGGCGACCAGAGCGACGTGCATCTTTGACATCAAAATTTCCGGATTGAAAACGCTTAAACCAAATTTGTGCTACTCTCACAGACACTACACTAGGTCCATAAACATCGCAAATTTTTTTCGCGGCTTGCGTTGCATTTTTACCTTTTTTGTAGTAAAATTTTAAAATGTATCGAATTTCTTCATTAGATTCACTCATCTTGACGGTACGAAAAACAAATGAAAATCACACATTTTCCTAATTTGAATTTGGAATTATGTTCTTTAAAATTTAAACTTTCAATGATACCAAAACCAGCTAGATACAAATAGTATAGCCAAAGAGATTTTATTACAAGTTCATACATACTATAATGCGAAAAGACTTTTTCCCCCACCTAATATTATGACCGACTTTGCAAAGCATATATGACTTATTTAGAAAGCATGCAAAATAGTGTTGGCTTGAAAATGTTCCCTAGTAGTACTCCAAATGCTTACTTAACAAAATAAATAGTATTTTTGTCAACTCTGACGTATTAAATCATTTCACGAAACCAGCTATTTAACGTAAACCTGGGTTACACTTTTTGGCAAGAATATTCCTGTCCAATATGCAGTATTGGAATCGAGACACTATCGAATGCCAATGGTGAGAGTCTCGATACAAGTATTCTCAAAACTATTCTGACATTTCCCCCAGTTACCACTTGACACATTAGGAGCGGGTCGAATGGACGACATACTCGTAGATCGAGATTAACAGGGCAATGAAAATCAAACGAGTTAGTACTGTAAAGGTTTTATACAATGGGCAACCTTATATTTTACTGGCTGAAATTCTATTGCTCAAGCAAATAACGAACTACTTTTGAACAAAAAGTAGGTCTAGCTTTTGTTAAAAAACAAAAGACCATTCAAGGGAGGATCGGTTTAAGTAGTGCGCGTTTAACTTAAGAAAATATTTATTTAATTTAAAATATAATACCTAATTGCTTTATCTGCTATTATTTATTAGTTTAGCTTCCCCCCTGCGAGGTTCGTGACCTCACAGTACTTAAGAGGTGTGTGTTACGTCATTCAGCATGGTCAGGAATTTGGAAGCTACACACAACAAGCTTTTTCTTTTGGATGGCTAACATAACTGCATTGTTAAACTCGGAAACAGTCGCAAAGATAAATCTCATGATATTGAATGTCAAAAGCTGAATGGTTTAAAGTAAGAATACTAACGCTAGACAAGACTAAACGATTCATATTTTTTTGTGCACCATGTTTACAATCATCTACGTAATTAATGTATACCTCTACAAACATAAATTATATGGCCATAATAGATAAACTAATATTATACAACATAATATTGGCAGTCTATTGTTGGGTCAAAACAATTACCACAACTATTGAGGAACAAACAAATCAGCGACAACTGTGTGTTATGTTTAATAAACACAAACAAACACACGAACGGAGCGTCGGGAACCGCAACAATTTGGGGCTACACTGAATGTTTGCTTAGATAACTGCAACATTTAACATGCTGCTCACTACCACTTTAGTAGCCAAGTAATAAAGGCGACTTTTGAATGATTTCTGACTTAGATAGGTAGGTTTTAAATATAGACGACCCGAATTTACAAGCGGGTACAGCAGAACAAGTTTGGGCTTTTCGAGATACAGTCTTTCTGTTTGGTTAATACCAAATATTGTTTTCATACTCTGCTCTTATAGCACGGTTGGGATGTGTTCTGGACCTGCATCTTTTTTTTTTTTGGGTGGAAAATCAATCAAAAATCAAAATCAAAAGTCATTTATTCCAACTAGGCTGAGAATCAGCACTTTTCGAACGTCAAAATTACATAAGACAATCCCCCAAAACGCCCGCTTTCACCACTTCCTAGTGCTTTAACTGGGGAGAAGAAGTGGCGCAACAAACTCCCCAGCAGCACAGCTATTTGTTCAGTTAAAAATCATCATATAACTTCTAATGCTCTAGGCGGAGCGAGAGGGCGTGTCAGATTTTCACTGACTAAAACCCATCCGTGTTCCTTCAGCTGCCTGTGCCATGGCCACGGTAACCCCGGGTGTTACCAGTGTGTAGATCGCCCGGAGGACACGGTGGAGCATACGGTGGAGGCCTGCCCGGCTTGGGCAGAGCACTGCCGCGTCCGCGCGGAGGCGATCTGTGGCGGCGATCCCTCGCGTCCGGCCCTGGTCCAGGCTATGGTACGGAGCGAGAGTGCATGGGAAGCCATCACCTTCTTCTGCGATGCAATAATGCTCGCTAAGGAGGAGGCGGAACGCGTGAGGTAGAGGCAATCTTTGCGCCCTCACGCCCCTAGTCACCGCAGGAGACGCCCTGGGCGTCAGGAATCGAGAAGCGATTCCCGGCCACCGCAGGTGCGTGCTTGCGGACGGCGAGCAATGGGTAGCTCGCCGTCCGGTAAGGACCAGGCCCGGGTTGACGGCGCGTTGTGTTCCACGTGCGCCTCAAACAGATGTCAGCACTAACTGATGGCGTCCGCTAGGGCCGATGCCTGCCAGGGTTGCAGGTTGTTTGAAAGAGTTACCGTGGCCCTGGCACTGGCAACTGAAGGAACACGGGTGGGTTTTAGTCAGTAGAAATCTGACATGCCCTCCCGCTCCGCCCAGAGTGGGAGAAGTTATTTGATAATTTCCAACCTCAAAAAAAAGCCACGGTAACACATGTACGAAACCCTAACAACACAAAAACGCAAGAAAGAGATACCCAGAAATTAGGGTTATTTGCCCAGAACCCTAATCGCGTAACACACCATCAATCGGAATCTGAATCACTTTGTAGCAAATTGGTAATCCATTTGTCTGCTCAACAAGGTAAATAACGCAATGAATGTTGTTGAACTGTCAAAATGAAATTGATTCCGATTGATAGTGTGTTACACAATAACTTAAAATAACTTTTGTACTAAAAGACAACACTTCTTTTCACCTGAAACAAAATTGTAATCACTACCAGAAACATAGGTGAATAATAATCGTAAATAAAACCCCTAGATCATAGAAATTGATTTAACAAAACAAAAACAATACTCAATACGAATGTTAAAATTAAAAAAAGAAATACAATAACATTATACCTTGTTTTACGTCCACTAAACATGACCCAGCTACATACCACATTCATTTTTACGTTTTCTTACCCAAAACACAGAATAAATAACAACGCCCAAAATACCGTAAGGACCAAAAACGTTATATTGAGAGAGCCACTGAAAAACTCAAGTATCTTACACAATTCTAAGTTTATTCTTCTCATCATTATATTCAAAAGTAAGTTCCCAACAACAAGGTCAGTGAGATCTTTCGTTATTTCTTTAGGCTGCGATCAGATGACACGCGCCCGCTACGCGCACGCCACGGACGTCGTCAACACCTGCGTCTAAACTCGCTTTGAAATTTTCGCGTGCCGAGCGTGTGCTGAGTGCGGGCTCAATGTGTGTGCCCGCTTTACACCCGCGCTCGGCACGCGCAAATTTCAAAGCGAGTTTAGATGCGGGTGCTGACGTCCGTGGCGTGCGCGTAGTGGGCGCGTGTCGTCTATACGCAGCCTTAGTCTCGTCACATCTGTTGCTCTGACACATTATGCTATTGTTTCAAGTTTACTCCACAACCGATTTCATTTCATCGAACCACTTTCACCTCACAAAAACACAAAGATCACATAGATCCTTACGACAAATTAGTAAGGTTTTAAATTGAATACGTTTAAGAAAAGGATACTCGTACGCAAATAAGAAATTCGAAATTTGACATTTCACGACACACTTCCCATAAATTTTGGTAATAATGGAAAATTTTGAAAGCTATAAATAATATTATTATTGTGTTGTTGTCGACTGAGATTCCTGAACAAATATTTTTCATCGGGCAGTTTTTTAATATACATTCTCTTTGAAAATTCTTATTTACACCGTTGGTTACTCGGAAAAATCCCGAGGACAGAGTTTTAAGGAAGCATTCCACATTTTATATAGAAAAAAAAAGTAAAAATACGTGACCTTTCGCAAATATGTACTAAAGGTTTTCAACGATGAATTCGTTAACAACATAACGTCATATCAATTTTATATACCTACCCACTAAATTCAGTTCCGAGGTAGGATAGGCGGCTTAATTTTTAGGGCTGAGCGTTATTTATCGCGCTCGTGTCCCCTACACCTGCCGTGTGAGGCGTTGCGCGCGACACCCCTGATCAATGGCGTTGCTGTTAGGCTTCTAGCTGGGTGGATAATGTTTGGAAAAACATTAAATGACTTTGATTCTGTTTAAAACTTATTATAAAAACGGTACCTGGCGGTGTTCACTGACTGGGTGTTTTAGTTATTTTAGAATGCATGTGCTCGATAAGAGCGTTTTCCAAGCAGCCAAACTGTGTGGAAAGTAAAAAAAGCTCGACATTTGGGTACCTCACGAGCTCACTGAAAGAAACCTAATGAACCGTGTACTCATTTGTGATTCTTTATTACGACGTAATGAAACCGAACCATTTTTGAAGAAGCTGATAACTGGTGATGAAAAGTGGATCACGTATGACAAGAACGTGCGAAAAAGGTCGTGGTCAAAGGCCGGTCAGGCTTCACAGACTGTGGCGAAACCCGGGTTAACCCGCAACAAGGTGATGCTGTGTGTGTGGTGGGATTGGAAGGGCATTATTCATTATGAGCTGTTACCACCAGGCAGGACCATCGATTCTGAACTCTACTGCGAACAACTGATGAGATTAAAGCAAGAAGTTGAGAGAAAGCGGCCGGAATTAATCAACAGAAGGGTGTGGTTTTTCATCATGATAACGCTAGACCTCACACGTCTTTAGCCACTCAGCAAAAATTAAGAGAGTTTGGCTGGGAGGTGTTAATGCATCCGCCATATAGTCCTGACCTTGCACCTTCAGATTTCCACCTGTTTCGGTCTCTTCAGAATTCTTTAGGCAGTGTCAGGTTAACATCACGAGAGGACTGCTAAAACTACTTGTCGCGGTATTTTGACCAGAAGTCCCAAAATTTCTATAGCAATGGGATCATGTCCCTACCTACAAGGTGGCAAAAAGTTATCGAACAAAATGGTACCTACATACTTTAGTTAAATGTAAATAAACTATATTAAAAAATGTTTTGATTTTCTTAAAAAATACGAAGAAACTTTTTCCCCAACCTATTATATAGCACAGAGGATCCAAATGAAGCCTATGATAACTTTTTAGACATAATTCAACTCCTGTATGATATACGCTTCCCCCTCAAAACAGTCAGATCATATCTGAAAAAAAAGATCAAATGGGTATCTAGAGGTATTAGAATCTGCAGTAAAAAACAACGCCAACTACTCTGGAAACAAAGACTTAATCCTACTAGCGAAAATAAAACGGCATCTAAAGAGTACTCAAAAAAGTTCAAAAAAATATATTAAACTGACCCAGAAAGCACAGAACTACTTTCTAATTAAAAAATCCAAAAATAAGGCTAAAACATCATGGCAAATAGTAGTACAAAATCTATAAATGAACTAAAACATGATTTAATATGATCAGATCTCAGATCCACCCTGGACACAACTAAAATTACTGTAAGATTAACGTATAATCCTCAGTCTATTTTTATGGCCCCTGTTAAGACATTACAAGGGTGATCAAATCTTCAAAAAAGAAGAAGAGACGAGATATGACGGTATTTCAACAAACGTTATTAAGTTTGTCTGTTCTACTATAGCTAACCCTCTAAGTCGCATCATTAACGCAAGCATATCCACTGGAACATTTCCCGACAGTCTTAAAACCACAATAGTTAATCCACTCCATGAGAAGAACAATAAAAAAGACATGGCTAACTTTAGACCAATAGCTTTAATCCCCGTATTCTCCAAAATCATTGAAAAAGTAATTTATGAGTAATTTTATTAATATCTGTCAAAATATAATATATTATGTGAGAAACAAAAAAGTTTTCGTAAATGAAAATATAAATATGGCCATATACGATCTAATAAATAAAATAACGGTTAAGTTAATGTAGATAAAAAATACCAATTTGTGCCATTTTTACCGATATGACCAAAGCTTTTGATTACGTGAACCATGAAACGCTTTTGGTTAAACTTGATGCTTACGGTATACGAGGGAATACTCTACGTCTAATAAAATCGTATCTTAGTGGGCGTCTTTAATACACAGAAATCTCTAAAATAGGCGTCAAATCAAACGCGTTTCGCAGGGCAGCGTTCTAGGGCCATTATTGTTCTTGATGTATATGAATGATCTACCCCGACACATCCCATACCCTTGTGTCCGATGACAGCACGATCCTAATTGACTGCCTCAACAAAGAGCTTTATGAAGACGAAACAAATAATTCTCTAAAATTAGTAATAAACTGGCTCAACGATAATAATTAATCTTATCATAAACCTCAATAAAACAAATATAATGCATTTCTATCAAAAAATTATTCCTATAAACTTAAAAATTATTTGTAAAAGACAAACTATCGATAGCGTCCATCAAATCCACAGAACAGATAAAAGATCAAATCCATCAAAACCGATTAGGCTACAGAGCGTGTCAAAGAAATAGACATACTCGTACATACATACTCTCGAAAAACCTTAGCCTCCTTCTGGGGCAGTCGGGTAAAAAGGGACATGTTGCGCTGACCCCAAATATATTAGGATAAGGTCAGGAGAATGATGATGAGGTGAAAGGTAATACTAGTGACAAGAAAGTTCACCCTGATTTACAAGGTAAGATTTAATGGCAAGGATGTCCGCCATTACTCCCGCGTTGTGGCGCTAGTGAGGTTGGCGTTATGATAGCTCACTTTCTCAAAAGGAATTTGATTTTTTTCATGTGTTGATTTCATTTACGGCAATTTCGAGCTTTACTGATGAAAAAATTACTAATAGTACTGTGGTTGGACTGTATCTAAAAGAATTGAAGAATGAACTTCGAAATATAAATTGTATTTGGAAAAAAGGAAGACTTCATAGAGAGGTAAGTAACCAGTCTAAATTATGTTTATGAAGCAAGGTAAACTGTGCATAAGAAACACTGCACTGACAAAAAATATTAACTGTTCCCTACATTTTATATTCGCTGAACTCGTCAAAATGTAGGGAACATCTGATTTTTTTTCGCGATTTCAGGTTTGGTCCCAAAGTAATAGTTGTTCATAATCAATTATGAGTACAACGATCCTTAAAAGGGTACCTAATCCAGCATTGTATCAAATTATTTATAATGGCATACACGTTCCTGAGACAGATGTTCAGAATTTTTTTGTCGGTTTGTATCCACTTTTTTCTTAACTGTTCATCGCTTGGGAACCTGTGTCTTGACTTTCTTGAGGAGCACAAGGGCACAACACAACACTGAGGCATTTTTATTTCAAGAAAAATAACTAACTTTGGTGAAAACTTCGTCGCTCCAAAGAAATAACCAATGTCTGACAGTTCGCATGACCCTCAAAACAGCCAGCGCCATCTATTTTGAGCTTTTCACATTACCTGTCATTGCCTGTGGCAAACCATACTACAAGCTGAAGCAGCTAAGATGCACCGACCTTTTGTTTGGACAGTGCATGTCATTTTAGCTTCAATTGTATTGTATGCCATAGACAAGCAACTTTCATCGTGTAAATGAGACTTCATAGGAAACAACTTCCACCGATCGTCTTTTTTTTACATTCCCAAAAGTTCCAACAATTTCAGCGGTCGCGAGTTTGTGTAACAGTTTATTAGTGTTGTATTGTTTGACTAATTTCCTGATATACTCTTCGAGATTCGCGGAATTTAATTTTTAAACAGAAATCCCTATATCTGTAAGTTTTTTCCGCCATTTCTTCTCAGGCGTAGTCAGATAAGAAATGTCGACTCCATCTAGCTTATTTATTTTTTAATATGACGTGTAAAAGTGATTAAGATATCCTTTTTACAGAATAAACCATTTCATTTCATTCGTTCAGCTTTATTATATAAATTAATTGTTCTAACGGATTTATGACAAGAGTTGGATAAGAAACTTTTAGACGTTCATGCTACTAAAAACAGATTACCTAAAATGCCTAGTTCAAGGTTGAAACTCCTAGAACTCTCCAAATAAACCTAAAAACTAAATAGCCTATTAAACAAACAATCCTAAAAATCAAATCCAGATTTTATTACTTAACCTAACATTGTTATGTAAGAAACTTAAAGCAAGTCTCACGCGACGATTAATACGTCGTAGGCCGTAGGTACATATTTCATGGAAAGTATTCGAATCAGCTGAGTATTAGCATAAACAGAAGGCAGTAAAACGTTGACGCCTGGGCTTTGAGCGCCGGCGCCGCCGCCGCCCCGGTACCACCCGGCACCGAACATTAGGTTTTAAGCGAATTACGTCGCATTACACTCTAGTATCGTTAACGACGAGTATAGGATTATTTGTGGAGGCTTCACGATGTTTCACGACAATTTCTTGTTTTAGAAAGGGATAAAATGTTTTGGGATAAAGGTTAAAGATTTGGTGATGGATTCACATAATTTAGCGGATAAATGTTCGATATTCTTTTGAAACAGCTAAACAGCTTTTATGTAACGTATTAGCTTGCAGGCAATATCTTGTAATGTTGCTTTATAAAGTGATATTTCCATAAACAGTTTAATCATGCCATACATACCGAAAAGCTTTTCTTAATGTCGTAGACTTAATTTTTTCATTATCAGGAAATGACTCTTATTGAGTATAACATCAATATACAGGTGATCTTTTTACCGTCTTGAAAAAAATAGGGTATAATAGGTGAACAGAGAAGCCTATGACATACCTAGTTTTTTTTTTTTTTTTTTTTAATTTGCTCTATCAATAAACACCTACACATTTGAAGTAAGCTAGGACAATAAAAACAGAAATTTCGAAAAAGCTTTATAGATAGTTAAAAAATATCACAATTTTAAAAAGAAAAAAAAAACTAGGTATGCCATAGGCTTCTACTCCGTTCACCTATTATACCCTATTTTTTTCAAGACGGTAAAAAAAGTCATCCAGTATGTGGTTTGAGTTATAGTACAAGTGTCTCTTCGCACGTAAATGTATATCTTATTAAACCACGCTACCCTAATGAATAGGTACGTGCCATGACCCGATGAGTAATTTAAACTCGGCATACCGAATGTACGGCTTAGATTAGTTCAAGTGGAGTGCTACCTACGCATATATATGATAAATTCTACTTTAGTTTGTCTACAAGCGTTGCCAGATTGAAGAACTTTTGTTATACTGGAATGCTAAGTAGAGATGTTAATCCTTGAAAGGACAAATTGCCCTATGGTGAAAACATTCTTATATATGGTCGAATTAAATTAGCCAGCGAAACTCTGCGAAACTGTCTCTATTAGTCAGCGAATCGAAATACAAGTATTTTTTTTTTTTAATAACCGTTTGTTTTGTTATTACTTGAAGTATAAGTTGAGAAATCTGTTTGATTTTGTTAAATCGTGTAATTGTGTCATCACGTCTGTGAAGTTTAAACAAAAAAAAAAAAAATTTTTAAATTGATATTAAATGCGATCGATGACCCCAAAAAAAACGTCATTTTATCATCATTTCTTTTTGTTTTCATGTCTGCGGAGTTTCGCTAGCTAATTTAATTTGACCGTGTATTTAGCTACTGGCTAGCCTATTTTCATATTCGATTTCTGATTTTAATTAGGTAGCTGAAAAAAAACCGTACCGTCCATAGGACATCCTTTATGGATTGACGTCATAACAAATCGGCATGAAATATGTGATTTATTTATTTCTTGAAACATTTAAGTACCGACCTTTAATAAAAGACAGATTTTAATACCTTTAATAAAGGCAAGCTTGTAAGACTACAAAGTTTTGTAGGCACAAAGTTTTTCAACAGCCTTACATCTCGACAATAAAAATGCTCGTTTATATTTACGCATTCGGAATACAAGCACAGCACGCAGTACACTGTTCTCTTTTACGATCACAGTTATACTATCCCTCGGTACTCGGCATATTTACTTTTATTGCGCCCCGACTGTACTCGAATTTTGTAGGTGCCCTCGAATTCGGCAAAATTAAAATAACGCCTCGAGACCGTTCCGCATGACGAACATGTGAAGTTGTCAGTTTCAGTTGATATACAAATAAAGACAAAGTAAACTCGGTCAATTAAAAGTCAAACGAATCAAGTCCGAATGGCAGTCTAACTCTAGAACGCAGGTATGCTTAGGCATTGGGTTGCAGACTCCAGTTGAAGTACAAGCAGACTCCAACAAATTAGACCAAACCAAGACAGATTTTGTTAAGCCTCATTCATACCAGTTTTTTCAGCATGTATGGAAGTAAGGTTTTTCACTATGTTTGACCAGTGCTTTTTGCTCCGGACCAGCATCGAGAGCGGACGTGGTATGACGTTCCTTGTCAGTTAAAATATAAGTTAATATTAATAAAAATATTTTTTTAAATACTAAATAAATAGTGATATTATGCGGAGAACAGGAGATGTGATGGTATAGTGTAGTTATTGAATTTTAAGTTGAATATTAAATAAATGACTGTATATCTTAGTGTTACATGTTATTTACCTATTCTCTGAGATATCGTAAATGCAGTTTATACTTTGTGAAATTGGGGTAACGTCTTTAAGATCCATTTAAACTAGCTGTTCTAGAGTAAGGACACACCTTCCTTACAGCAGCTAGTAAATTAAAACCGTAATACAGTACAGTACCATAACCAACAAGCACCAATCTTTCGAGTGTGATAAAACTGAGGGGCAATAAAAGTTTCATGAAAGTTCACGCCACCAGATGGCGCCACTTTGACAAGAGGTCTTCCATTTCGACAATGAATATAAAATATGATTACGTTCAACATTCGTTTAATTCATTCGTTCAACATTTAGTCACGACTTAAGGGGGAAGCGCAAGGGTAGCCCGAGAAATTCAAATTTTCTTAAGTTTTTTTGCAATTTGCAAGTCAGTATTAGATATAATTATGTTGATTAAAGAATGTTTCGCGACCGTAACAAATGTTATGTATTTACCGAGTTATAATCATTACATTAGGGTCACTAATCCCTATATTAGTTTTTTTTTTTAATTTTTTATTATTTAAGATGGGTTTGCTCTTGACTCTAGTCTAGGTCAGAGGCGACAGAGACAGAGTCGACGATGAAGTGAGCTTACCCAGAAGAAGCCTGTTGAATCTCACTTTGAAGAGATTAGGGTTGTATCGCTGGGAAACACAGACGCAGGTAGTGAGTTCCATTCTTTTGCTGTGCGCATTATAAAAGACATTTGGAAACGCTTAGTGCGAATTGGTGGAATAGCAACTAGGTAGGGATGGTAACTGGCAGTGCGTCTAGAAGATGGTAAAAGGGGGCCGGTGGAATGAAGTCGTGGAGTGGAGTTCTTGAGCACACTCACCGAAGTACAGTCTGTAGAAGACCGACAAGCAGGCAACCTTGCGGCGATGTGCCAAACTATGAAGCTTGGCATCCACCAGTTTTACGTCGCCAATGAGCCTGTTAGCTCTACGTTCCTCCGAGTCAAGCGCGGCTAGTTGGTACTTAGCTGATCCATCCCAAAGGTGGCTGCAATACTCCATGCAGGATCGGACTTGCGCTAAGTAAAGAGTTAAAAGCTGTCCAGGTGTAAAGTATCGCTTCACCCTGTTTAGGATATCCAGTTTCTTGGCCGCAGTTTAGGCTTTTTACTCGATGGTGGCGCCAAAGTTGAGAACAGATGTCAAATCCATGCCTAGGAGCTCAAGCCGACCAGTTACAGGAACAAACGTACCCCGAAAAGTAGGAGTTTGAGCGAAACGACTCCCATTGGCGGTAAAAAGACACGCCTGTGTTTTGGTGGCGTTAAAAGAGACCAGATTATCATCACCCTACTGGGAGATAAAGCTTAAGGTCAAATCTGTCCGCTCTACCATGGCCTCTCTCAAACAACGAACTTCGGTCCCGCTGGTTTTTGCGCTGGACAAGTATCTCTCTGAAACTGTACTGTCATCTGCGTACCTAACAATACCAGGCTGAAGCAGGTCATTGATTTGCAGCAGGATAAGAGTTGCAAAGAGAACAGACCCCTGAGGAACTCCGGCATCAATAGCCATAAGGACAGAGGAGCAGCCATCAACAACTACTCTGATTGACCGTTTACTAAGGAAATCTGGTATCCAGCTACAAAAAGCTGCTGGGATGCCATAAGCAGGAAGCTTGCTGAGCAGAGCAGCGTGCCAGACCCTGTCAAAGGCCTTCGAGATGTCAAGCGATACAGCAAGTGCTTCGCCGTGTTTCTCGATGGCTTCGCCACAGCAGTGCGTGACATACACAAGAAGATCGCCAGTTGACCGTCCCCGGCGAAAGCCATATTGACGGTCACTGAGGAGATCATTGTCTTCAAGGTAGGTCAGCAACTTATTGTTCAGTACCCTTTCCATAACCTTGCACAGAATGGAGGTAATGGCGATCGGACGATAATAGACAGGGTCTGCACGGTAGCCCCTTTTGGGCACTGGTTGTACATTTGCAAGCTTCCAGGATTTCGGCACCATTCTTTTTTCAAGAGAGAGGTGGAACAAACGTGTCAACACAGGAGACAGTTCAGGCGCACACTGCCTCAACACTCTCGCTGGAATGCTGCCTTGTTCACGTCTAGACTACAGTTTACTCTTCGGATCTCTTTAATGTGAACTGCGATCTCCTGCATCGAGGAGTCGAAATGAGGTACAGTAGGTGGTTGGAGCCAGTGATCAGACGTGAATTGCTTGCAAAGAGAGATGCTAATAAATTTGCTTTCTCACTTGCAGAGTGAGCCAGCGTCCCATCAGGTTTCATCATTGGAGGTAAAGTGGGATGACAGAAATTCGTTGCAGCCGCTTTAGACAAGGACCAGAACTGTTTACTACCCGGAGGGTGCGAAGCCGGCCTGGCCCCAATACGTCCAGCATGGTTAAAACGTGCCCTACGTAAAACCCGCTTGTAGAACTTGGCGGCAGAATTAAAGGCTCTCTTCTTCGCGCGAACCCTACGTGCTCTAACTTTGCGGTCGCGGGCCTTGACCCAGGCTTGGTAGGCAGACTCAAATCCTCAAATGTCAAGATTTCATGAAATAGTCATTCAATGGATTACCTAGTCTTAAAGAGTTGTATTGATGACTTCAATGATTATAATATGTAAATACACACTTGTTACGGTCGTGAATTATATTTTGATCAACATACAATCTAATACTGGCTTGCAAATTGCAAAAAGATAGTAAAATTTGAATTTCGCAGGCTACCCTGGCGCTTTCACTTTAAGAAAATATAGACGCTTTGACACTTTTGAAAGGTGCCCGGACCTGACATCTCAGTGCAGCCACCTAGTGAATGTCATGTCAGAAAACTCTCATTCCCGTATTTATACCCGTGAACGTTCGCATTCTTATATGTCAAGTCAAAAATACCAATAATTTACCTACATTTTCGACAAGTTTTTTAACATTGATTGTGGCTAATAAGATCAGAGTGCAGCTTGAATTAGAAGGTTCTTCACGCCTGTATTCCGCGAAGGGTTGGGTAGAGGTGCATATTACACCCACATTTCGCTAGTTAATAGGGGGCGAGCCTATTCTGCCGCCCTTAAGGAAAAAAGACGTATCTACAGATATATTGAAATGGAGAAAAAAAATATTTTGTCCTGTTTAAAATACAAGATACCAAGGCAGATGCGTCTTTTAATAGTAAGGATTATTAAGTTTTCGTTAAGTTTACGCCAATATAAAAATACTGGTAGAAGCGTCTTTTTTTGCTGATTCCGAATATGTAAATAAGTCTATTTCGAAAAAAATGTCAGACACGTCTTTTTTCCTTATCAAACGAAGGTACAAACCTAGACTCCGTGCTGCTGATGAGAAATTCCAGATGGAAAAACCCAATAACACTTTGCCCAACCCGGGAATCGATCCCAGGAACTCATTCTCAGCATACGTAGCGCTTGACTACAAGACCAACGAGGCAGTTTTTTAAGCGTGTACCAAAAGGTATCAAAGAGGTTAGGTCTCAAATGCGTCTGGGGCACTATGATCAGTTAGCTCCTCCACCAACTATTGCTACCTGGATATCTCATGCCGACACGAAAGTTGGGGTTATAAAGTACCGAAAATATATTTTTAGACCTCCCGTCGAGAATCGAATCGAAGCCGGAAATCATGATAATGGTTTAAATTGGCAGAACACCGATATCCACTTAGCTATTCCAGGAATTGTTACTGCCTATGCTAGGCTCGGCATTATAATGCCTAAAACCTTCCAGATACTAAGTCGTAATTTAACATTTTAATGGTAACCCATGTTCGTAAATGGAGAAATAAGGTAGGATTTGGGATTGATAAACAAAATACGTTTTGGTTTCTTCAATACCTTATATAATATTAGGAATCAGAAAAAGAATATTTAGCGAACAGATATGTAATTGGGTTTTTTCTCGCTGGTAATAAAATAAGGTAGGTATTGAGACGGTTCGTCAATGTATCGTATTGATTCTGAAATATCAAATCCAAATCCACCATTATTGACTGCTTACATTAAGCGCAGGCCACACTGATATCGAAGCGAAACGAAGCTAAGTTCGTTTAGCTTCGCTCATGTTGCTACTGCGTGTTTTACTACTATAGGTAATTGTTCTTCTTATTTATACTTCGATTCACACGGCGAACTATGAACCAGAGTTAAACTTTTCCAAAAAACAACCGTCTTCCAAAAAAACCACTACAAAGTGAAAAATAACTTTAATTTCGGAAGTCGGTGTCTTTGAATCTGTGTTTTAGTTTTTTTTTTCCACTGACTTCCGAAATTAATCTTATTTTTCACTTTGTAGTGTTCTTTTTTGGAAGTCGGTTGTTTTTTTGGAAAAAAGTTTTTATTTTTCACTTTTTAGTGGGTCAGTTTGTAATTTATCTAAGTTACAATAGCCTAATGTCAACTGCTCATCATCTTTTACAAAATGTTTCTTTTCCCAATGCAGAGACGTTAATTGTTCTACTGGTAGAGTGTGTAGTACCAGGAGAACTGGAAGCTTATGGTGAAGTCACCATTAGCTCCACTTCACCATATCCATTGTGACGAGCATAAATTGCTTAGCTACCATTGTAGTTCCTAATCGTATCGTATCGCGTTTTGTACCCAAAAAGAACCAAACATGCTCTAGGGGTCAAGGGCTACTCAACTTATTCACTAACCCCCATAAAATAAACCTTTTGTTAAAGAAATCACAGGAGCGGGAGTACTTTATGTTGTACCCCATTGATACGACACCAGCCATTTCTTTCCCACACATACCTACGAGTACGTCGTTGAGACGTAAGTTACTGCGTCTGACATTAACCCGAGCTTACGTCTCTATTCGCATGGCAGGCTTACAGGACAGAGATAAGAGATAATTCGATACGAGTGGATTAGTATCGCGACACTAAATACAGATTACTCTGACGTACGGACATGGCAGTCGGCGGGTTATGCCGATACGGCCCAATGGCGTACATAATACGATCGTGTGTATTAATATGTCCATAGTTAAACGAAAAGGATCCAACCCACATTAGGTGTAATGTGGGTTGGATCCTTTTCGTTTAACTATGGACATATTATGCTACGCTCTGTTGTGTAAGATTATTGTAAGTCTCTGGGAATACGGAGAGATGAGAACGAAATATTATGTCAGCTGCTCGTCAATTTGAGGATTAATACGGTAGACTTGAGGCCAAACGAATAAGAGATAGTGTTTCGTATTTGGCAACAGCGTAAATATTTAGTTTGCTTTTGGTCTCAATTAATACTTTTACATAAATTAATTCATTTCGGTGTTTTTGTTGTGTAATTGAAAAACAATAAAAAGCGTTTTCTCTATAAATTACTAACTGTAAAACATAATATTTGCATGATCCAGCTCGTTAAAAAAAACCGGCCAAGTGCGTGTCGGACTACGCATAATGAAGGTTCCGTAGTTGGGATGAATTTATCCCAAGAACAAACTTAACATTGTAGTTGAAAAACATGTTCTCCCATACATTCCAACTGCAAAATGTAATTTTTAATTGAGAGATTTACCATGTTATTTTAAGACCATAGACTTCTTAAAAGTTTTCCTGTAATCTATAGGTAAACAACTATTTTCTGTATTATTTTTTTTTTTTAATTTTAGGCTCAGTAGTTTCGGTGATATAGGGGGAAATGGTCAATTTTCGTCAAGTTTCTTAAATAATTTTAAAACAATTTATTTTAAAATTATTAAAAAAAAATATTTGAGACCTTCACAGTTAGCCCTTTCATTTGATATGTCACACGGTACAGTTTGCAAAACTTTTTTTTTCTTATTTGCCCCCAAAATCGACCCCCATATTCAAAATTAATTTATTTATGTTACACATCCGTGTTTAGGTCATAGAAATACATACGTGTACCAAATTTAAATTTAATCGGTCCATTAGATTCGGAGCAATTTGGCTGTGACAGACGGACAGACAGACACATACGAGTGATCCTATAAGGGTTCCGTTTTTCCTTTTGAGGTACGGAACTCTAAAAATATACATGGAAAACATACCTTCGACATAGCGGTCACATACAGCCAATAAAAGCAAACAGAATGTACACGCAGAACATATACAGTTGGCTAATTTTTGTAAATAACAAGGAACAAGACCCAGTGGAACGGAATGCAACAAAATTTTAAACTACACACAACTACACTGCAGTGTTTTTAGCCAATTCACTTTGCATTCGTATTTAAAACAAATGGGTGGAAAGTTCCGTTAAAGCTAAATGTGCACTAAATATAGTAAACGTCGAATTTTGTTGAAAATTTGTGGCTGTATCATGTTTGAAAGTTCTGTTAGTTCGGGCACTGAAACGTGCTCTATTAATTATGAGAATTTTAGTAAAATATTACGAGTACGTTTGGTATTGTGATAGTACTAGTATCACAATAGCAAACGTACTCGTAATATTTTTCACTGTAACACGTTTTGGTGATTTTAGCGTTCGTTGAAATACTTATTTTTAATGACGTATTTTGCTAGAAAATACAGTTATTTAAATATTAGTCTTTACCAATAAAATTGCCATTTTACATAGAAAAAATCAATCAATTTTTTCAAGAAATATTGTCGATGCATTTTTGTCATTTTAATTAAAGTTCGTTGATGCTTTTGCTATAGAAATCCTGGGGACGGGATCGATGGATTATTTAAAGACGTTTTTAACCACCTCGTTGGATTTTAATTTTTTTCCCCGAGGCTCATTGTTGAGACCAAAATTTCCAGAACGGTAGTGATCATACCAAAAACGCACCGTGATTCCATACACGTCGTTAATATTGCGTGCTGTCTGTGCCACGTTGGGGCCACGAAGAACTCGTATTCGAAAATAGCGCGCAATTTTGATTTTTCCATGTTTACAGAAACACCGATACATATTAAAGAAATATCGAACAGCAAGAAAACAAATGAACACCTAATTTTTGGGAAAAAAAAACGTTATGCTATATTATAAAATTATTTTGAATTTGGAATTATAAATAGAATGAAAGATATTGATCTTTACACTAGCCGGTATCAAAAATCGGCAATTTCATAGGTATTATTTTTATTATTACCCATTATTTTTCAGCAACCTATCTATCTATCGATACACATACTTTTAACTGTTTGTTTTTCATTTTCTATCAGCAATAATATTATCGAGAATGTATATTCTTTCCAACGGCCTAGGTTAAAATTAGTGCTTAATAATACATTCATCAAATGACAATATTCATGTTTGTTTAAAAACAATGTTTTTTAATCAACAATTTAAAATGAAGCGAGGTGCTCGTGGCTAAGTTATAACAGCGGCACGGGTCGAACCGCTACGCTTGTCGGGGTTGGTCCGTGGATGGGTGACCATCCTTACATACCGAATTACCGAGACTCCTCCGTGCCTCGGAAAGCACGTTAAGCCGTTGGTTCCAGCTGTCATTCGTGGATCTTTGACAGTCGTTACGGGTCGTCGGAAGCCCGAAACTCTGACAACCAGTCCTACCAAGGGTTATTGTATTACCCAGTTACTGGGTTGTGGTGGTCAGATAGGCAGTCGCCCTATGTAAAATACTGGTATTCAGCTGCATCCGGTTAGACTGGAAGCTGACCCCAACAGAGTTGGGAAAAGGCTAGGCAGATTGGTTGAATCCTAACTTAATATTATAAATGCGAAAGTAAGTTTGATTATTTGTTACCTTTTCACGCCTAAACCACTGAACCGATCATCCTGAAATGCATATACCTAGGTTGTCAGGTGTATATCAACGGACATACCTTTCACCCTGAAAACAAGTACTGTTCCCGAGGAATACAGCAATAACGTTCTTATGATAATAGATGGCGCCACGTGTTTTTGGAATCATGATTGAATTATATTATTATAGAAACTTAAGTTGTGTGTTAGGAGTTCTTTTTTTATTTAAGTACTTGAAACATTTTGTGAGTCTAGAACTCTAGTGTCGATAGACCGCTTTTTCATAACACCTACTATAAATGCGAAAGTGAGTTTGTTTGTTTTTTTACGCTGTCACGCTAAAACCGCTGAACGGATTTGGATGAAATTTGGCACATGGGTAGACTATGACCTGTATTAGGGCATTGGGTACTTTTGATCCCGAGAGTGCGTTGCCGTGGGTATAATTTCTTACAATCACGTGGGCGAAGCTGCGGGCAAAAGCTAGTTTAAAATGAAGCTTAAATAATCTAGATTCACCATACTAATTAGGAGTAACAAAGTAGCAACACTAATCGTAGAGTTCTCTCCCAAGATAAATGCAATGTACGATGGGAATAAATACAGTTTACTTTAATTATGCAACCGCACGTTCTATTAATTAATTTATGTAACTAACTTGTGTCTGCAGTAATGTGATATTACTCGTTGCACTTAGAGGGTTGACCACATAACAAGTAACTTGCAGAAGTTTAACGTAGCATAAGATTAATTAACAGTCAATTTGCTTAGCCTTTTCCCAAAAAAGTTGGGATCGGCTTCCAGTCTAAATGGATGCAGCTGAATACCAGTATTTTACATAGAGCGACTGCCTATCTGACTTCCACAATCCAATTACTGGATAATACTACGATATCCTTTGGTAAGACTGGTTGTCAGACTGTCGGGCTTCTGACAACCCGTAATGACTATCAAAGATCCACGAATGACAGCCGAGACCAACGGCTTAACGTGCTAGGAGTCTCGGTATGTAAAGATAAGCGTAGGTTAACGTGAATCAACCTGTGCGGCTGTGCTCCTCAGATTAAGTAATTTCGTCAAAGGTTGAATTTTTGTTACCCAATGGATGCTTTACGAGGGACGCGACTGCGTGGTTTGATTGTTTTAAACATTAGGAAGTCACGGAACTATTCGCGCCAGTTTGAATACCTCGATAGGTACAAGTTAGTTGACACAATCAACGCGAGCGGATTAGTTCACGCATCCCGCGCCGTTTCGCTTCAGTTAAACCAGAGCTTAAAACAAAGGTACTGTTTGAGTCTCGGTATAAAAATCACAAGATTATAATAGTAATTTATGAAACTGTTGCGTAATAGGGGGTATTAAAACACGAGTGTTTAGATACGAATGAAAACGCCGAGAGGGGACGACCTTGAAGGATTTATATACTTCTTCTTCTTCGGGATCGGGCGAGTAGTACCACAACCGGCATGCGTGTATAATCAGATGAATGAACGTAAACGAAACAAAAGGAGTTTGTAAGGATCTTAACAAGTGGCATTCTGTAGTTTCTGCCTACCCCGATGGGAAAACGCGAAAAAAAATCAGCTGTTCAGTACATTTATGTTCGCATAATTCGTCAAAATGTACTGAACAGCTGATTTTTTTTGTGATTTCAGGTTTGGTCCCATAGTAAAAGTTGTTCATAATGATGAGTACAATGACCCCTTAAGAGGTTGCTGGTGTTTTACAAATAACCCTGTATATGAATGTTCAACCAAATGCTACATACAAAATACGTGAATACCAAACAAAACGTGCCCGCAACATTGCATGCAATGTTCAAATCAGACGAAGAAGCTATAAACTCACTGAACGAATTGCAATTGAAACAGAAAAGACGGATACGCAATCGCTTGAAACAGCATTTGATACTAAACTGTAGGTTGCACAACGGAAGCGGAGACTTCGAAGTTTTTATCTTCACTCCTTTGGCTTTGCAGGTTTTATTTAAGATAAAAAAAAAATGTGCAGAAATACAGGCTTTCTGGTTATGAGGACTTTTAGTACGAAGTGAGTGAGTAATACGAGTATGTTGTTATAAGTTATTCTCTGTTAAGGCGAAAGCGTCAGGGTAGCCCGCGAAATTCAAAATTTCTTACGTTTTTTGCAATTTGCAAGTCAGTGTCAGGTTGTATGTAGAATTATAAAGTTATCAATACAATTCTTTAAGACCACGTAATCCTAATGAATTACTATTTCATGAAATCTTGACATTTGACGACTATACATATTTAACTTTTAACTTAATGAGTTGTTAGTTGTTATTACTGATTCTAATGATTATAATTTTGTAAATACATATAAGATACTGTCGCGAATCATATATTAATTAACATAAAACCTAATACTGACTTGCAAATTGCAAAAAACGTAAGAAAATTTTAATTTCGCGGTCTACCTGGAGCTTCCCCCTTAATGAATACCTACAGTGCTGTTCTCTAGAATAAATAAAATACTTTAATGCATCTCCATCCATTTTATAATCATAAAGCCAGGTGCTTTCTTTAGACAAACCTGTGATTTATACTCTATTGTATTAGGTAATTAAATAAAGGTAAACAAATCGCAAAAAGGGTTTTTGTAGATGACATTTTCTTGTTTAAAAATACGTTATATGCAAATTAAATTCATTTTCGATTTTTACGGAATTTTCCACTTTTATTAATGTATGTTAAACTTTATCATTTATTCTTAAACTTTTCTTCGTAGATGTAACTGCTAGAGCCCAATTTTTAATTTATAATAATAATATAATATTCTGTAATCTATTTATTGTAGAGAGCTCAAGAAGACGGGTACTATCAACAAAACGGACGCATTTACACCTTAAAGTTGCTTTTTGTATACACTGATTTATTGAAGAAACCCTGCCCCTATGTTCCTTTGTTCTCGTAAAACAATAGAAAGTCGGAACGGCACAAAACATATGCAATTTTTTTTTTAATCGAAATTGGATAGGGCTGGCTTTTGTCGATGGTACAACGAATTATAACGTTGCTAAATTGAAGAGTACAACTATGACGTATCATGACAATTGAAGTGACAGGTATTACGTTTAGTCGGTTAACCACGTCACGTGGTTTTTGTCTGCCTTTATTTAATTAACTAAAGCGATGGAGTATACTAAGAGCCAGATGTGTTTTTCTTAATGCATGAAGGTAAAAGCTCAAATCAGTAATTAAAAAAAAAAATTACATTCTTCCAAAGAAGGTGTGTGTTCCAAGTGAAGCTATCTTACTGTGTTTCATCTTCATAATGGCTTATATTCTGTTTAAACTTTAAAACAATTAATAACCTCAAATTATGGCACACGCGAGTGTTATGAATATTAAAAGTTATTTGAATTATGATGGAGAAAGAAGGAATTATGATTTGTTTTCTTAAAACAGATTAGATGCACCATTACATTTATGTCCGAAGTTGAGACGACTCGTACTTATTTGAGCTATAAAGACAGCTTTTATAACACTAGTCAGACTTATTTTTACTGAAGAGCATACTGTTGACAAAGAGTAATTCGCGTTTTATGTCCTTCAGTTTTGTTTTACACTTTACCAAGTTAATTTGGCCAGAAATTATAACCATGTTTTTCTTTTTATTCTCTGTTATTGAGTTTTTTCGCTAATGCGAATGTGATACTCTGTAGGCAAGTACAAAAGGTTAGCTTGAAATAAAATAGATAACGATGTTATATACTTTTTTCGATTAGTCAATAACAGCCACACGGGTCAATCGATCAGGTTAAGCTACGCTTGTCGCGGTTGGTCCGTGGATGGGTGACCATTTTTACATATCAAATCCCCTCCGTACCTCGGAAATCATGTTAAGCCCGTTCGTCCCGGCTGTCATTCGTGGATCTTTAACAGTGACGTTACGGGTCGAAGCCCTAAAGTCAATAATCTGACAACCAGTCGTACCAAGAGGTATCGTATTACCCAGTAACTAACAGTTTAAAAAAGTGTCTTGGAGTATTTATTGACCTTGCGAAGGCATTTGATACCGTCTCGATCCCTATTCTTGTGGACAAATTAGAAAGATACGGTATACGGGGGAACGTGCTTAGAATTTTCGAAGATTTTCTTTCGGGTCGTCAGGAAAAGGTTAAAATAAATAAATATACTAGCTCAGACGCATCTGTCACCTGCGGCGTCCCACAAGGCAGTATTCTTGGTCCAAGTTTATTTATTATATACATAAACGACCTGTGACAAATGTGTGGTGCATGCAAAACGCATATCATACAACTAGAGCGAGCTCAACGATCCTTGCTGAAAACTATGACATTTAAACCCTACAGATTCCCCACTAGAACGCGAACGCAAGTTCTTACGGTAAGGCAGCTTTTTCCTTATCAGGTTATTATCAAACTGCATGTATCTACCCAATATGATTCAGAGAAATTAAGAAACATACGTACTATTACTAATGTATTTGTCTCCGAAAGAACACGTACTGCATTAGCCAGACGTCAAAGTCGTTTTCTTTCTGTGCACATTTACAATAAAATTAATAAAATTTTAAACATTTACCCGCTCTCTTTTCATGAGTGCAAGTCCAAGGTTAAGAACTGGCTTCTTACTCTTAACTACGAAGAAACGGAAAAATATATTACGGGGTAAGATGAACTCACCCTCACACACCCACACACACACCCACATACACACCCACATACACACCCACACACATATCCACACTCCACGATCATACACTACATTTTCAATACCTTAAAGTACTATCTCTACTGTAATTTCTGCATGCTCAAAATTATCGTGATCATTAAAAGTCTTAGTTGGTATAAAAATTTAATGTAATGAATTGGGTGAAGGCACTGATATCTGACATACAGGTTTTTACCTAGTTAGGGTTTCAGAGGCTTCATAGGTTTTGTAACTCTAATTTATATCAATGAAGATTTTTATTTTATTTTTATTTATAACTGGGTTGTGGGGCAGTTGCTCCATGTAAAATACTGTAATTCATCTGCATCCGATTGGACTGGAAGCCGACCCCAACACAATTTCGGTGCAGTTGGTGCCATGCACATGGCTGAATCGACTTTTGAGCTCCGGTTCGAAGTTTTATAAGGACAAAACAGAAAATATCAATAACCTACTCAAAATTAACACAGTTCCCCAGAACAGGCAAGTCTATCTATCATATTTTTAATCTGTATTAAAATTATTGAAAACATTCCATTATTTATAGTCACGTGGCACTAATGAAATATGCATGACGTCAGAGCGGAGCAGTCACAATATACGCGACAACAATGTCCAAAACTGTGTTGTGCTTGTTTCCTATTGTGTGACGTCATCGCTGCGTTTATTAACTTGGAATGACAGAGACATACGTGTATGGAGGATGTGCACAGTGGATATTGTTTCAATTGACAGCTGCGCAAGCTGCTGTTTGCTGCTGTCGTCCTTCAGGAACGAAAATACATTTAAAAAAACACACTGTATTTCGGACATACCAGAACTACCTAGTTCTACCAATTTCTGCGTGGGGAAAGTTTACAAAATCAGGATAAGTTTCAATAGCCAGAAAGATGGGATGACGCAAAAGTATCGACACACGCTGCATCCCACACTAAAAGGTTACCCACCTTCCATGGAAATAAAGACATGTCGTCCGGTCTCTTTCCATCGTCGCATGCCAAGCTATTGGGTTCTAATACCGCTTTAAACATTTCAGGCTTATAGCGCCTACAGCCAACAAAAGTATGTGAAGTATCTAAAATGCTTGATAGGAAAACGCGTTTTAAATCTAAATGGAAAAGCAAACTGTGAAGCTTAATAATTTCCAACTTTAACCCAAACTAACGAGCATGTCGAATATTTTATTACTATTTACTGTGAGCCACTAAAGCATCAACAAACATACTAAAATAGACACGAACTGCACAACATTCATAAATCAAGTAAAATTACATCTCTAGCGGGTGAGTCATACGGTGTAATCTTTATTAGTGGAAACTTTTCACTCTGTATTAGTCCCCGGGCCCTCGTTCGCTTTACAAATTGTTATACTGCATACACACTCGTGAAATAAAGAACAGTCGACTCTTGTTGTTTGTGAATGGATGTTAGAATAATAATGGTAAAAAAAACCGGCCAAGTGCGTGTCGGACCACGCACAACGAAGGGTTCCGTAGTTGGGATTGATTAACTTAACATTCTAGTTGAAAAACATGTTCTCCCATTCCAACTGCAAATGTAAGTTTTTACGCACAATAGTTTAGACTTCTTATAAGTTTTCCTGTAATATATAGGTATAGAGCTATTTTCTGTATTTTTTTTTTCAACATTTTAGGCTCAGTAGTTTTGGAGAAAGGGGGAGTGGTCAATTTTCGTCAATTTTCTTAAATCACTTTATAAAAAAAAATATCTTTGAGACCCTCACAGTAAGCCCTTTCAATTGATATGTCACACGGTACAGTTTGAAAAACTTTTTTTTTAATTTTCTTATTTACCCCCCAAAATTGACCCCTATATTCAAAATTCATTTATTTACGTTACACGTCCGTGTTTGAATCACAGAAATACCGCTTTTTTTCTTTTTGTGGTACGGAACCCTAATAAACCGGCCAAGGGTTCCGTGGGTCCGTAGTTGGGATGAATTTAATTGAATTTATCCCAAGAACCAACTTAACATTGACTTGAAAAACATGTTCTCCCTTACATCGATATAAGTAAGTTTGTAATCGCAAAAAAATGTGATAATGTACAATAACATTTTTCGGACTTTTTCCTTTACTTGTGCTGTGAGACCTTGCTTTATGCCATGAAATTTTCATGATTGTAGGTCAACGGGAAATACCATATAGGTTTTGTTTTATTTGGGAGTATTAAAATTATGTCACATTTTTGAGGTACGGAACCATAAATACTGGAATTAAGGGCCAAAAAAGCTTAAATAAACAAATACAAAAATGTTAGTAACATAAAAACTTAACAACTATGTTAGCTGTAGACATTAACGATATTTACAGGAGCATGTAGCTGACTTAAATACCAGATAAAAGGACAATCCAGTTTGTTGGCAATGACATTCAGACGACTGTTGGTACTGGCACGCACCCTAACTCCAATTATTTTTTGTCACAAATTAACTCTCATTTTATATATTCACTCATTACATTACAATATTAATGTTTGCATGTCTAATATGAGGTAGACTGTACAAGGATCAACCATTTCAATTTGTAACAAAAAAAAAAAATACAAAAGACAAGAATGTCATTTAGCCAAAAATGTCATAACGCACAAAAATCCGGGCGTACGTTATATCTACGAAGGTAACGTACATAACGCGTATCGTAGGTTCACGTCGGCCTGCACGCGCTCAGAATATTTTGCATTACGAAAAAAATTAAAAGCGCCCCAAACGCCGTTCTTCGTATTCAATTAAAATTTCATGTAACTTGCGTATGTAGGTACGCGTGTTATGTGATATTACGGTGCTGTTTTTTTTTTTACAATAACAGGTCAGGCGTATAAAATTGTAATGGACCTTTAATCATCCGTTGGGGTTCGAACTACAAACTATCCGTCAAAATGCAATAATAAGATACTAGAGCAATTCTCAACAAATGTGTCTCCATCTGAAATATTGGTGTTCTACAAATTCAAGTAAAATTTTATGACAAAATCAGATGCAATTATTTACCATAACATTTTTTTTAGCATATAGAAATAGTTTAATTGAGTTATTCCGGTCGGATCCTCTGATCTCATCCCCTGCTGATTATTATTATGCTTTAATTCCTGTCTGATCCACTGTCTCATTACGGTCTGATCCCCTTACTTTTTTTGTTACAGTCAAGAGAAAAACAGTTGTTCATGTAAACATTATTTGATTAAATGTTTAAAATCATCACAGGCAGTCAGGCATTTGGTATTTTAATTTGGACAAACCTTAATAATAAAAAAATATTTTGAGCATCTTAATTAAACTTTTTTTTTCATAAATAAAAAGTTTTGTAAACCGTGTGAAATATCAAATGAAAGGGCTTACTGTGCTGTGAGGGTCTCAAAAAGATTTTTTTTAATAATTTTAAAACAAATTGTTTTAAAGTTATTTCAGAAAATAGACGACAATTTACCATCCCCCCTTATATCCAAACTACTAACCCTAAAATTTTGAAAACAATGCATAAAATATTTCTATACTTACTTATACCCATAGATTACAGTATGATTGATAAGAAGCTTGTGGTCTTAAAACAACATGGCAAAATCTCTCAATATTGTGCGAGCAACTTACATTTGCAGTCAGAATGTATGGGAGAACACGTTTTTCAACTACAGTGTTAAGTTTGTTCTTAGGATTCATCTCAACTACGGAACCCTTCATTGTGCGTAGTCCGACACGCACTTGACCGGTTTTTGTGAGACGAATAATACATGACTGTGTTAAATGAATTATAAATATGTTTAAATAAAGTAATTGGCTTCGGCCGTTTAATTTAAAATTAAATTAGTAAATTTAATTTGATGCATTATTATAGTAACAAAATTGACCACAAGTAGTACAAATCAAGAAAAAACCGATTTTAATACCTTCACGGTAGATATCTATCGATACCATAATTAATTATTTACACTTGTAACATCAGCTGCACCTAATAAAAAAGGGCAACTAGATCAAAAGTGCCTTTTAATGGTCTAAATTAAATATACTATATAACTTTGACGTTGAACCGATTTCTTGCTTTATTAATGTCAGTCTAAAGTGTACTGAAATTAAAAAATAAGCAAACCGCCCATTGCTTGTTCCTACACCAGAGTAAGATTTCAACTTAAATATGTAATTTATTTGCCATGTAGTACGTATGTTAAATATAGCTTGTTGTTGAAAACTGAACATTAAATGGCGTCGCATGATTCCAAGTAATAAAGGCAGCGGTTCACTTCACGCGTTTTTATTTTTACACAGTGCTGGCACATATTTAATCTGATGACTCAGCGTGTGTTCCTGCCTTACTATTGTTTCGCGATCATGTGCTTTTTTATCAGATACTCGATAGTGAAACTCTTTCTGACATTAAATTTTTTGGACCAAGTTTCCGGAAAAATGAATGAACGAAATGCACCGACCCCAGCGTGGTTTGACCTGACTCGACTAATTGACTGAACCCACAGATTCACACTTGCCCCTGTTGCCTCAGCTACATGGTGCAACAGAGACCATTGCATATCAAGGAGTAGACCGGGGCGCGATAGTGGTAGGGAAGACGTGCCCTCAGGATATGGATAAGGATTAGGATTGGATAAGCAAGCAAGGGAATTGTGGAGAGATGGGTGACATTTATAAATGGATGGGCATCACCAAGTTTCCGGAAAAAACAGGTCCTAATTATAGAATAGGATTTAAATCATGATGTCTTGTTTTAATTTCGTTATTATACAAAAAACTTTACGATATGGTTGGAATATTCCAACGACAGATCCAATTCCTTTCAAACCCTAAATCCAATCAAATTCTTAGTGATCCTTAGAAACCATTTCCATGAAACTATTGGGTACTGTTTTAGAAGATTAAATACAAATAGGATTATATCTAACAACCAAAATCTACTCACTACGTCAGAGTAATTATATCGACTTCGAGGTAAATTTCAACAATGTATAGAATGGATGCTACATCTTGTCTACGCCTCTACGCCACCTCTACGCCGTAGCTGAGCGCTACGCCGTAGCTCAAAGGTTACACGAACTGAAGTGGTGTAGTTCCGTCCCTCATTGAAACGACCTCTTAGCTCGAGCTAGGGTTACGGATAGACAAGTACATTATGCTGTATCTTAAAAATAGACTGAGGGTTACGTCGGCAGTAAAACAAAACTTACAGATATCTTAGGGTTAATGTGGCATCCCTAAAGAAATTAAATAGTCAACTATTTAATTTTTGGGGACAATATTAAATTTATGTACTACAATCTCTGACAATCTATCTATTTATAGCAGAACAATATCCTGAATAGTCATTATTAAGGCCATAATCAAGGTCTCCTTTCAAAATGATCTTACCCTAAATGACTATATTTTCGTAACAATAAACCCTTAGTAATTAGAACTGTGAGCTTTTAGTTAACAACAAAGAGTATACAATGGTTTCGTGTGTCTAACTACAGTACGCTTATCAACGTTGATTTTGTTCTTATCAGTATTCATAATTACTAGCTTTTAAAAGTAATGAAATAATTGGTACGCTACCAATTAACCTACATGAGTTTGGTTAAAGTAAATAAATATACAATTTTATAATTGTAACGTCAGCAACTCATTAATTATGCGAGTCGTTGTTAAATAGGAAACACGCGAATTGATGGATTTGTGAAGTTAAGCTGTCGAAACACGGCCTTTCAATGGATGGGTTACCATTGAATTAAACCTGAGGACTTTGAGATCACGTTAAATCATTTTTGTTTTGTCAGATTTCAGTTTTATAAAAACTTAATTATTGAGTTAACATTTTGTCATCTGATAGCCATAATGTTAAGACAGAAAACCACAGCGACTTTTTTTTATATGTCACGATATACGTATATATCTATGTATAAAGTATTTATTTCTAAGTATATGGTACATTGAGATCTTACATTAAACATTGTTTCACACATACTTCCATTGCTGGTGTAAAAATATGAAATAATAAGCTAGGCATGCAAATCAGAACTAGGTACATTATAAGAATATTATATAAAGATAAGAAATTTAGTATTAAGTTTATGAAGATAGGATGCCTACGTTACAAAACAAAGTGGTAAAAAGTTACGCCCAATATTGACAACTAAGTTGGTACTTAAACATACCCAAACCAGCGAATCTAACAATAAAATTTCAAACGTCAACGGTTAAAACGATATACGGTTCAACCCTAAACCACTAACAATAAATGTGTAGTCATCAACAATGATTCACAGAATACGGCCCAGGGTTGATATACGCCACCTCCTTGCTAAGATACAACTACGCTAGTGACCGCAAGAGGGCGCAGCGAACGCCATGATAAACTGTTATTGGCTCTCGGCCCTTCGGCCAAATGAATGGTCAGGCACGAATCTAGTTATGAGTAATGGTTTATAATAAAGCTGGTGTTGTGGTAGGAGTCAACCGTTTTAGATGCGGATGAGATTATTAAAGGTATAATGAACTATACTACAAAAAAAAAAAAAACATAGTCAATTATGGGGACTGCCGACAAAAGTGCAAACTTGAGAGCGTGACGTGTCACATGACGTGACGAAACCCATAAGATTGTCCCCTACCAAATATCGTTAACGCGCCTAAAGACGTTTTTACTTAAAAAATAAACCATAGACAGTCATGCGGACTGCCGACAGAAGTGAAAACGTGACGCGTGACGTGACGCGAACTCAACAGATTCTCCCTTACCAAAAATCGCTCAACACGCCTAAAGAACTTTTCACTTTAAAAACTAAGTACCGTAAACTGGGGTTACTTTGATACCACGGGGTTACTTTGATAACAACTTTTGACATATTAAAACTTATTTTTATAACATATAATCTACAACGCCAAAAAGAAACTATCTTAAATAGATGTATGATGCTTTGTAGATATTATTAAAATAAGTTTTTCATATGTCGAAAAACGTTAACAAAGTAACCTCGTAGTATCAAAGTAACCCCAGTTTACCGTACTTCGGTCGATTCATCGCTCAGCTTTCACTGAATTTGTAATCACTTTTGGTCTAAGTATACCATATTATTATTATTATTATACCCTGTCTGTTTACTAAATGTTTGCCAAGGTAATAAAGTAGTTAGGTACGTTTAGAATGCATAGGCACAGATTAATACAGATGGGACACTCCGCAGTTTAGGTATGAAGCTACAAGTACGCGGCGGGCCTATCTCTCTGGCCAATTCAATTACTGCCGCGTTCAGAAGGTTAGAGTTACGCGTTAGAAAGAGAAGCAACTTGTAGGTGAACATAACTGTAGGTAATAAGCGTCCTGTGACCTGAATTGCAATTTATTGCGTCGTAGCAAGAGTCGTTTTTTATTTAAATAATTTTGCGAAGTGTCCCATCTGTATTAATCTGTAGCATAGGTACTAAAACATGACACAAAGAAAAATCATGTTGGGCAGTTATCTACGTAAAAGCAAAGGCTTGTGTTGCTCAATAAAACATAAGAACCTATTTCAAAACAGCCAAAAGCTCAAACAATACACCAACACTAGCATCTACGCTTCACTTTCAAGTATAAATAAACTCGCACTTCAAACTCGAAACTTACTTCCGAATTCAGAGCGGCACGTTCGCTAAGTGATATGCACTCTTAACTTTTTGGTTCTAGCTCGCTTCATCAGTTGCGGAGACATCTGCTCTCTGGATGCACTTCTTGAAACAAAGTGACAGAATTAAGGCGGCGGAGAAAACGTTTTAAACTAATTACTGTCACCAGTGCAGTGGAGCCAGCGCGACTGTTGTAGCAGACGAAAGCGTCTGGTCTTGTCATCTACTTACGTTTTATGTAAACGTGGAAGGTACGCTTATCTACCTATAGTTGACTTTTATTTTATGCTTCCCTTCTGCGGTATGGTGGTCACTTATTACTGTAGAATAGATCAAAATACATAGCGAGTGAGACGGACTTATTCTGATGTTCTCTGAGTGAATTCATAATGAATGCAATGTTTGTAATTTGTTATAGGTAGGTACATAAATAATAATAACCTGGCACATTATTCACACACGATCATCTGATGCAGAGCTTGTACAGACGCCAGCACGTCAAGCTAAACCCTATACATATCTATAACTACTTAGCACCATGGAGCGTTAGAAAGAAAGTATCCTTGGCGTGATTGGTGGAGTTTCCAATGTTTCTAAAATTAACCATTGGTTGCACATACTAATAATTAGGAGCCAATCCGCGCCCCTGCGCATTCGCCACCGCTCCCGAGTTCTTCCGACTCATACGAGTAACGAAATTAAACGAACGTCAGTTAGTCGTCACCTGTAGTGACAGGTGAGGACTAGGCGCGGAACAATGAACACTGAACTGACTGACAGTGAGTCAGTGGACTCACTGTCAGTCAGTTCAGTGTTCATTGTTGTATGTACTATGGAAACCAGATAACTGATATACTACATACACTACTTTTTTTTGTAAATAGGTACATACTTATACATATAGATAGGATAGTCGCATTTATCGCATTGGGTTACCCTGTAATAGTAGATGTTAGAAGATAAATAAGTAAATATATATATTTTAAACAATAATTTATTATCGTGTTTACATATAAACTAAGACCAAATCAACCGTTTATCCCTTGACACAGTTTACTCGTAATAATATATCGTAAAAAAAAATAAACAAAAAAATGCTGACATCGCAATGTCAGCATATTTTTGTTTATTTTTTTTTATATTTTATTGTTGGTATTTTTGCTTGTTAAATAAATAATTACGGGCAGTTTTCTTAAAATTAATTATTCTTACTTGATAATAACTAACAAATTGTTACAAATTCACAGAGCGGGCTTAATAGATGATGTCTGTCTCGTTTCCATCTGAAATTTAAGAGGATTGTGAAGTGCCGATACGCGGCGCGATTTTTGGAGGCAATTACCTACATTTCATACAATTATTTACATAAATGTTGTTTCGGGCGATAACGTTTTTACTCCCCTAAACCTTTACGAAATGAGACAATTTTGGTCTCATTACATTCAGTAAACTTTAATCTAGGTCTGTATGTTTTTTATTTTTAGTAATTCAATTTAATTTAATTTAAAAAAATAAAAATGCTTGAGGATGTTTTTATGAACTTATATTGTATGCAATATTTCTTTATAATAAAAACGTACGGACCTAGTTTTTTATTATACCTACAACATTTCCAAAAATTATGAAAATTAGTCTATGTTTACGGGGAGAAAAACGTTATCTCTTTTTGTATGAAAATTTACAGCTTCACAATCCTCTTAACTCTTGTTTGTTTAAACAACTAGGTACTTGTTTGTTTACATAAACTATCATTACTTAGCGCTGACAATATTTTTTGTTTATTCTAAGATAAATTTTAATTAAGTCAAATGTTTACAAGAATAAAAGTTTATATTGTTTGTTTTGAGGTCGTTCTAAAGGGCGAACGGACGATAGAGTGACCTTGAAGTGTAGTATTTCGTAACAACTTCTAATTAAGACCTTGTAAATATAAACAAACTCATTCAAAGACTAAGTTGTGTTAACATTATAGTTACAAGTAGGATAGAACTTCATTAGTTTCGAAATTAGATTTCTTTAAAACAATAATGCGTAGGTACGGTACACCCATTTGGATAAAAATATTATCAGAATCTGTTGTTCTGCTCGATAGTGTATAACTTTAGCAATAAAATGATGGTTATTTTACTCTTTAAAATCATTCGTAAAAATTATTATTTTGTATCAGAAGTAGGTGTAACTAAGATAAAGAGTTGTTTCTCACCACAATATATCGGGCAGAACTTTAAATTTAAAAAAAAAAAAAACATTAAAAAAATGTTTTTGACACCAACGCCTAGTTTACTGAAAACTTTTTTATTGGCTTAATTTACTAAATGAAACATTTGTCAAACGACAAAATTCACGAAGTCTGGCCACCTCGTTCGTGCGATTTGAAACTATTACGTTATTTTCTTTGGGGATATGTAAAATTGCATGTCTACTCCGATGAACCAGTAATTATTGAGCACTTGGATGCTAACAATCGATGCATTATTGCCGAACTACAGCCTGATTTACTGCGAAGAGTGTGTGAAAATTTGACCTCCAGATTACGTCATGTACGCGCCAGCCGCGGCGGGCGGCGGCCATATGGCCGAAATCATAATCAAACATTAATGCCATAGAATTATCTATCAAATAAAGCCATTTTAGCCATAGATATTAAAAACATTTTTGTGTGTTTTATTTCAATTTAAAGTTCTTTTCTCTAAAAAAGCACCCGGTATACATAAGTACGTTTTTTTTTTTTTGATCAATAACATAATAGTTTTAACTACTTCGCTTCTTCCACAAAGAAAACTAAAAAATATTGTAACTATATAGGTAGATAGTAACGTACGTGTAAAGTTCGCATCGAATACTTTTCAAACAAAAACACAATCCACCAGATAGTAAAATATTACGTAAAGTTAAATAAGAAAAAAATATATAATATATTTTTAGGACAACTAAACATTGAAACTAGAGATCAAGCGCAAATCAAAATAGTTTTAACTAAAGCAACAATGTCGTTTTATTACTAGGAGCTCTCATGTATAAATTTAATTGAAACTACCCTACTTTTGCTTCACTGTAATAATTGAATTTCTCTTTAAAGTATGTGTATTTTGTCGTTAGTTTTGTAACGTTTTATCTCTAGTTAAAATAATTACATCAACATTATATACAAATTGAAAATCTATAACACCACGTAACTATCGTATCGTAGTTTTTTTTTTTTTTTTTTACAAACGGCTGATTGCCTATTTGTATTAATAATAGCTGAAGAGTTTGTTTTTTGTTTGTATGAAAGCGCTAATCTCTGGAACTACCTGTTGGATTTAACCAATTCTTTTTGCATTCGATAGCCCAATCCTTGAGGAAGGTTATCGGCTTTTTAACATCACGCTACAAGCCATAAGGGCCGATCAATAAGAAAAAAAAGTCAGAAAGACTGCTAAGCGATAATGAAGTAAGAATAAATAATCCGATTTCCTTTAAATTAACTGTGTGGTTTTAAAACCACGGGGCACAGCTTGTAAATATTAGGTTGGGGAAAAAGTCTTTTCGCATTATAGTATGTATGAACTTGTAATGAAATCTCTTTGGCTATACTATTTGTATCTGGCTGGTTTTGGTATCATTGAAAGTTTAAATTTTAAAGAACATAATTCCAAATTCAAATTAGGAAAATGTGTGATTTTCATTTGTTTTTCGTACCGTCAAGATGAGTGAATCTAATGAAGAAATTCGATACATTTTAAAAATTTACTACAAAAAAGGTAAAAATGCAACGCAAGCCGCGAAAAAAATTTGCGATGTTGATGGACCTAGTGTAGTGTCTGTGAGAGTAGCACAAATTTGGTTTAAGCGTTTTCAATCCAGAAATTTTGATATCAAAGATGCACGTCGCTCTGGTCGCCCTATTACGGATAAAATGGATGTCATTTTTGAAAAAGTGGAGCAAGATCGGCATATCAGTAGTTACGACGTAGCTGAAGAACTGGAAATTGACCACAAAACAGTTTTGGCGCATTTGAAAAAAACTGGGTAGACAAAAAAGCTCGACATTTGGGTACCTCACGAGCTCACTGAAAGAAACCTAATGAACCGTGTACTCATTTGTGATTCTTTATTACGACGTAATGAAACCGAACCATTTTTGAAGAAGCTGATAACTGGTGATGAAAAGTGGATCACGTATGACAAGAACGTGCGAAAAAGGTCGTGGTCAAAGGCCGGTCAGGCTTCACAGACTGTGGCGAAACCCGGGTTAACTCGCAACAAGGTGATTCTGTGTGTGTGGTGGGATTGGAAGGGCATTATTCATTATGAGCTGTTACCACCAGGCAGGACCATCGATTCTGAACTCTACTGCGAACAACTGATGAGATTAAAGCAAGAAGTTGAGAGAAAGCGGCCGGAATTAATCAACAGAAGGGGTGTGGTTTTTCATCATGATAACGCTAGACCTCACACATCTTTAGCCACTCAGCAAAAATAAGGAGAGTTTGGCTGGGAGGTGTTAATGCATCCGCCGTATAGTCCTGACCTTGCACCTTCAGATTTCCACCTGTTTCGGTCTCTTCAGAATTCTTTAGGCAGTGTCAGGTTAACATTACGAGAGGACTGCCAAAACCACTTGTCGCGGTATTTTGACCAGAAGTCCCAAAATTTCTATAGCAATGGGATCATGTCCCTACCTACAAGATGGCAAAAAGTTATCGAACAAAATGGTACCTACATACTTTAGTTAAATGTAAATAAACTATATTAAAAAATGTTTAGAATTTTCTTAAAAAATGCGAAGAAACTTTTTCCCCAACCTATTATAATATAGAAAGGCTCTCTCTTTCGTAGTTTGACCTATGTCCCATCTGATGTAGAGCGATAATGCATCTATGTCTAAACAAACGCAATAAAATGGAGCTATTATGAAGTACCAAGTATTTTAACGCTGCAATTTAATTATTGCTATCAATAACATTCAAAAAGCAATTAAATTCCTTCGCATAAATAAGCCAACATGCTTCATCGCTACAATGGCTTTTTATTTTCTTAGCGCTCCCACGATTTTCCCACGCCTTTTATCATTATTTCCAGTGGTACTTCATCTCCAACAAGAATAACATGAGGTTTTTATTCATACCAAAGATTTTACGAAGACTTTAAGACAGAAACCATAGATAAATAATACATTTATTAAAAAGTGTGCTATTTAGTATTTTTTTTTAATAATAATTTTTTTTTTTAATAATAATTTATTTAATAAAAATATTTCAAAAAGTGTACATTTAGTCAGTTATTAGTAAATTTCCAATACAATATATTATGTAGCCTAATAATAAACTAATGCTTAAGTATATGTTTAGTTACAGGTGCAAGTAATGATAGTTTGGAATTAGAATGTTAGGTAGCGACCCACCCGATCTAGGTTTATTCAAACCTGTGTTTCAGGCCATCGCTTTACATTTCAATTACATTGGGACATAATTTGAAGTAAAAATGATATTTAAAAAATGAAAACAATATTTTAACAACTATGAGAAGAAGCATATTGGTACATTAATACCTAAAACTAGCCTACGTAAATATACAAAAATAAATACTTACGAGGGAATAAGTTATCCTTATGACAAAATTTCTAGTAGATTTTCAGTGTCTGTGTAATTGAGTATCGATTCTGTTAACATCATACTACATTTTTTATAACTTTCCCTATAGAGGTTTAGTACCCTGTTGAGTCTATTATACAAAAAAGGTCCTAAAAATACATAAAATCGATTAGCAAACGCATGTTTAGTTTGAGGCTTTATGCAAACCAAGTCCTTCCTTCTCTTGTCAGACGGTACTGGGTCAAAAGGTAGTGCAGCGTGCTGGTGTAGTATTATGCTCAGAACGAATAATTGCCGCACTGTTAGTACATTACATGCTATGTAGAGCTGGTGCGTAGGAAATCTAAAAGGGCGAGAGGTAGCAACCTTCAGAACTGCTCTTTGCGCGCGCTCTAAAGGCAGTAAAATTGTTTTTGCAGCACTACCCCAAGAAGTTATGCAATAGGTAAGAATGGATTGACACAAAGCTAAATAAACCTGCTTAATTAATTTATGGTCAGCTACATTCCGTAAATTTTTAAAAACATATATTAATTTGCGCACTCTCGTACATAGTAAATCGATATGTTTACGGAAAGAACAATGCCCACCTTCCATACATTTAAAAACCTGATGATGAAAGTATATGTATAGTTATAAGATATAGTAGAAATACTTCCCGTAGGTTTAGAAAGTAATGTCTAATAGTCATTTCGGCAATTTAAACGCCACGAAGTTCAAAAAATATGAATGTTTCTTTTTAGGTTAGGATTTGCCGTCACCAGAATTAATGAAACAAACGTGCATGAAATAATTAATAACGCTCGTAGTTTACTCTAAAATAGGAATATTTAGCTAACTATGGTCTAAAACATCTTTTTTACTCAGTTAATTCCTTGAAACTAACTGCCCCTGGCTAAGTCAATGCTAAGACTCCATGATTGTCACTATAAAATGAGTGTCGAGTTGAAAACTGCATTCTCCAGTACTTACTTACAAATTATTTATTTTCTAAGACTAACATTTGGTTACCTACCTACCTGCTGGCTAACACCACATAATATGTACAATTTGTGGTTAAATAAGTACATTGTTATCACACTAATAATTGCTTTTAATTTAATTAAGTATATACCTAGGTATATACTAACTAGATTAATTTATTTATCTTCCCAGTATAATATAACATTACAGTATATTATATAACTTCCCAGTGGCGTTCTAATGGATAATAACACAGCAGTATAAAATAGTAGCAGGTACCTTCTCATAAGTACTTACTAACGTATATTTTATTTTTAGTACCTATAAAAACGACACCTTATCTAGTCAGATAGTTTCTATATATACCTAGCTCTAAAATGCCTAACTTAATTCATGTTTTCAAAAATGATCACTTATTTACCAACCTACATACCTGTTGAATGAAACGGGGAAAATAAATAAAACACTATGTTACAGTGGAATAGTTTATTGATATTCATCATTTTCATCCAAATCTCTTACAACTACGTCATCCAGAAATTCTGCTGGAGCAGATATATTGTTTTCGTACCTAGCCCATCCAAGGTACCACACTACCGTCATCACGTGAGCGCAACATCCGATAGTTCGTCGACCTACCAAACAATTGCAACAATATTCAACTATCCCGTTTCTGCCAGGCACATTATTTTCTACTAAAATATAAACATAATATTGTTTTCTTGAAATGTGCCTGGACTTGATTTTTCCTCTTATTAGAGTTTTATCACCACTTCCTCTAAGATTATATTGAGAAAAGTCTTGTGTATCCCTACATACTTCTATTCGATATGATCCGTGAAATCTTATATGTTCTCCATAATATGACCTTGCTTGTCTTATTTGGTAAGTACCAAGAGCAAATAATATTAATTCACTATAACTTAATCTAGGAAACAAAAATAAATTATCTCGGTCAGCAGTAATACTCTGAAAAGCAGTTGATCTTCTATTCATGTTTAGTTGTTCAACTAATCTGGCTAAATTATTTTCAAAATTAATTCTCTCTCTAATAATTGTCACTATTTCATTAGCATCATTTCTATCCTGAAAACGAACACCAAATCTGTTTAGTAAACTGGCAGCTATTTGAAAATTCTGCATCATGTTCGGGACTGATTTATTAAAATAGTCTTGCCTCAGGAGCTTAAAGTCCCTTTTAAAGTGTCCATTTACTGCCTCAACTACCCAACGACATATTGTTACACAGCGGCTCCGGTTGGCCTGCTGTGTTGTTAGTTGGTGTTCACCTTCTAATAGAGATTCAGGCATGTATGACCGGTAATTGCAACCTTCCAGCATTCTTAAGGAATCACGGAATCCCCTATCCAATATGAACACATCGTTTTCTTGAAAATATAATCTAAGAGGAGCGTTTTCATAATCAAAGAGGGAAATCATTATATCGGCATCGGATGTGGTAGCCTTGTATGGACCGAAACAATCGAGGATGTAACCATCACATGCCACAAATAAAAATGGCTTTAATAGATTTTTATACTTATGTAATGAATATGTATCCTTTTGGAAGGAGTAATTGGAACTTTTATTTATATTTATGTATGTACCGTCACAAATAATAATAGCATTTGTGAAGTTTTCATTGTATATACCATTTGGTATTGTCAGATTATGATCCATTAGACTTTCTCTCGATATGTGAGTAATACCCAGGTGCATAGGTACAAAATCTTGAACCAGGATTTCCCTGCTTTTGTTCATTAGCCTTTCTAATGTACTACGTGGTACATCCAATAATGTAGCCAAGCGAACATCTGATTCACCGGTCCTCATTTTGATTAATAATGCAGCTAATCCCAAAAGGCCATTGTGCATTCCTTGTATGCGAGGAACTTCATTAATCAGAGTGAAAAAATCTTGTTTAGACCTTCCAGTCCAAAAGAAAAATATGTTATCTTCAATTTCTTGGATAGCTTCTACATTTGTGAAGTTAAGGTAAGGCTTGAAAGCATTGACAAATGAAAAAATATGTTCCACTTGTTGTAAAGTAAATGTTCTAATGCTATTACTCGAATCATAGAGATTGCTCCACTGGTTACTCAGTCTATGTTCTGTACAAACACGGCTGTGCACAGGGATATAATATTTATATGTACTGAATATTGTAGCCCTAAATGAATCTGACAAATTGTGCAGATTAATATTAGTACATTGAGGAAAAAGGCAGTGAGAAGCAGTATTTGCTGCCTGTCTATAATTTTCCATTGTCATTTCACTTGATGCAACAGTAGGCACTTCAAGACTTTCATGAACTTGTTCAGCAGTGTATGGCTCAGAGTCACCTGTTTCAACTTCAACTTCTTCAGTAGTAGAAACTCCACGGGCATCATCAGCATGCTCAATACGTGTGGCAGCACGCTTGCAGCTCATCCAGCATGCATGGCATATTTTATCAGATGATGATATCTATGAAAGAAAACATTGAATTAATATCAGGTATCATTGGTATTATTTTTAAAGGATAAAAAGACATGTCACTACATTCAAGGTCAAAAAAACAATAATATTATGTACCTATTATTTTCATGTTAAAAGTATTATAATTATGTACCTACATAATTATTTTTTTATGGTGAAAAGTGTTAAAGCATAGTAGATCCATCACTATCAGGTATAATTATTGATATCCAGAAGAAATATGATAATAAACAATATAGAAACATAACTACCTGACGTGGTGCAATTCTTGTTTGTATAACAGCATTAATCTGTCTTTGCTCTTCTGAAGGATTGTCAATAACAATAGAATGGCTCTGACGATTAAGTGTCCACAAATACTGCACACTTGTCTACGTCCTGGTTGAGATGACCCGGAAGCTTGAGCACCATCTGTTAATTGCTGGTTTACTGTTCTCATGAGGAGTTCATTACAAGGTTCACAAATGTAATCTTCCTCAGTAATCTGAAACAGGAAACTCAATATAAACTTCTTTTGATTACAAAATATTCAATAGCTCATTACCAGGAGGTTATGTTGAAGAAATAGTTCCACATAACAATAAACAACAGGTTCAAAACTAAGATTATTGTAAATAATCATTGTATAAACACATTTTTCAAACAGTTGTATGTGTTATGTTACACATTGTTTAAGATCTTTGTGTAATTCTTATACATAATATGATTTTTAGATTAAAAATAGGTAATGAGCATAAAATACTTACGATTACTGGTGATATCCACTCGCTAAGTAATGAAATAACTCTTGTATTCAGCTCATGAACGAGATAACGTCGAAACGTATTTATGCAGACATTGCAGTTTATGCAAAGTATACGTCGACTTGTTGCTGATGGCGGCATTGTCAACAGAACGGATTTACAACGGTATCAGGTATGGTAAGCAAAGGTCGTCAGATGAGGAAGATATCGGGCTCCAGGGGCGGTAAATAGGGTCGTAATAAGAAGAAACACATACAAAATGGCACAGTACACAACGAGACGCAAGCGCAACAACAAAGGACTGCGCCGATGCAAATCACAGAACTGTCAAATGTCAAAAAAATCCATTTCACTTGCGCACACTCAATGAAACACTGAATGATTAATTTAATTCAATTATTGTGCTATTTTTTAATTATTTACTTTATCCCATTACTAATAAAAAAATAGTTACTGGTCGAATTAAACGTAAAATAATTATAAAACTAAGGAAGAAAGTTAAATATGGTCAACCAGCAATTTGTAAAATGGAACGTTTTGAAGAATTGATGGTTTGGATGCGTTCAAAATATGATAATACGTTTAGAATTAGCTTAAATAAATGTAAAAATATCTTTTTTTCCTGCGTTTCTTTTAACATTGTGATAAGCGTAATTAATATACAATTCAATAAGCTATATTTTAAGATTTATTTCATTTCTATACACAGTCAGGTCAAATATGAACATTCTTCTTTAGATTTGAGTCAATAGTAACACCTAGATATTTCAAATGGTCAGCTTTAGTTAAAGTGGGGCAAGAACATGCACTGTCAGCGTACGTGCTACAATTATGTGCGTAAATGTTTAGATTAGTAAGCGGTATGTTAGTATTTCTCATTGTAAATAAAATGTATTGGGTTTTATCTGCATTTAATGTTAGGAGATTATTATGGAGCCAATCAGAGACGATGTTAAAACCGATCTGAGCATTTTCATAGACCTCAACTCTTGATTTTGCTGAGAACAATAGAGCGGTGTCATCCGCATAAGACATTATGATTCCATTTCGGAGAGCCAGGCTGCACAGTTCATTTATATAGATTAAAAATAAGGTTGGGCCTAAAATGCTGCCTTGTGGAATTCCAAAACAACTATTTTTAAGTTCAGAACTTGTTGTTATAGCGGCAACAGAAATACATCATCTGTGAAAATTTCAACTGTCTAACTATCACGGTTCATGAGATACAGCCTGGTGACAGACGGACACTGCAGTCTAAGTAATAGGGTCCCGTTTTACCCTTTGGGTACGGAACCCTGACGAAGAAAATGTTTGAGAATGTGCAAACAGCGCTTTTTCATATGATACCCCACATGCTCTAGTAGCCCCACTTCGATTTTTTAAGACGCCCTTTCAGTCCCTGTTGGAATATATATATTGCTTATTTGGAAAATAGTTGGGCAAACGTCATCTAAAACTATTCCAAAATTCAAGTTAATAGCATTAGTAGTTCTTGAGATGTCCAGCTGTGACAGACTGAGTCGCACCATAAGGGTTCCTTTTTACCATTTTGGTACGGAACCCTAATAAGGTTGTTAGGAAAGCTCCAGGCTTGCTCCTTAAAGAAATAAAAGTGACACTATGACATATTGCAAATCAAATTAATAACTAATATACACAGTGCGGTGTGCGTCTCTAGGTTGCACCAAATGAGAGTCCAGCTCAGCATGACATGTGTCAGGCAAATATACCTGACGCTGATATTCTGCTCTATCTCTGCAGTGAATAACATATTACGGCATACATATCACATAATCAGTACATGTTCAAATAGTATTAACTAACTCCTCGTTACCTCAAACAACTGCGCGCCGTACGACGAACGCGGTGCGACTAATTGATCAGCTAATTTGTGGATCGCAGGTGTACAGCCGCCTTTATGAATTACAAATAGCTATATATATATAATTAATAACCATTAGAGAAATCGAAGGCGCCTCCTATTTCATTAAATATGTTGTGTTAATTTATCAAATGAGTTGTTAGTTTGAATTAGGGTGAATATTATTAATGGGCTAATTTATTATTTGGAGTGTGTATGAGCTTGATGAGATTTGGCAATCTCTGTTATTAAAGTCAATGTCAAGTGAATGTTTCATGAAAATAATCAAATATACATGCAATGCACCGTAGGTACTTAATTACTTAAGGGCCTATTTCACGATGTCCGAATAGCCACTACTTACCGAATATATTAAAAAATGGAACAGAATTTTTATCAAAGTGGTGCCGATTTTGTTGCGCACAAACTAACCTAAATTTAGGCTATTGCTAACTTTTTCTCTCTAATAAAACACAAAAGAGACGGACGTAAATTAGACCTGTCAAATTTAGTTGACCTAATATTTCCATAAACGACACGTAAAACACGTCGACTAAAAACACGGTGAAGCGCAAGGCGTAAACTAGTTTGACATCTCTTAGTTCATAGCTATAGCCGTCCTTTTATCGCGCTGCCTGCTAGTAATCAAATTGCGATTCTCTAATTTTACTTTAATTATTGAACAAGAGAATGGGCAACATTATCTGCCAAATAAGTTAATAGGAACTTAATCGTAGGTGGTGACACAGGTCCTAAGTGTAATCATTAACTATCGTCAATAATTTGTAGAAACAATTACCCACTCGTACGTCTTCTTCTTCAGAGCAGTGGTGGCCCCGACGGTGACGGTAATGGCCCCGACTTACGACTCGGCCCTTTATTTTGTATAGATAAATATTTTCATCACAGCTGCTCTCATAACGGTAAAGGAAAACATCGTGAGGAAACTGGTATGTCTTAAGCCTCCTCTACACGTCGACAGATGTATCAGCAGATGTGTCAGCCGACGTGTAGACGGGGACATTTGTTGGTCTGTGTCATTTGTAGGTATTTAACGTCGCCAGATGCGTCTGCCACCAATCCGTTTGTTGTCTGTTGGTTTTTGTGGCACGCAACAAAGGGTTACAGCGCGAGCGCCCCGCGTCTGTCTACACGTCTGACGACGCATCAGTATATCGGAGTTTCGAATGAGAGTGCACGCGTGCTTCTTATAGCTTTTTTTTTTTTTTTCTAGATTTATTTTTACGGTCTCATCATCCATTTTTGTTAGCGTGAGTGCGTGTTGCGTCTGTCAAGAATGAACACATACTGAACGACCTACAGACTAGTACAGACGTGTGACTGATGCATCTGTCGACGTGTAGAGGAGGCTCTAAAACGAAAAATTCGAAGACATGTGACATCTACCAACCCGCACTGGGCCCGCGTGGTGGATTACGGCCCACTCCCTCTCACAGAGAGGAGGCCAGTCTCCCAGCTTTGGGAACAATGTAGGCTGATCATGCTTATGCTTCTTCTTTCAAATGCAACTTCGATGAAGAACAAACCTATAAAACTTTAATGAATGAAATTGATGATAGAAATTAAAATGAATAAACCAAAGTACATTTTACGTATTTTAAGGAGCGAGACATGTGTCTAGGCTATATTAGTTAGAGCGTCTCTCTTCTTTAAACTAACCGAAATGAGAAAAGGATGTCTCCTTACTTCTTATATCTAACATAAATATTCATTTACTAAAAAATCTCAGATGTTAAAAAATTAAACCGGCCAAGTGCTAGTTGGACGCGCACACGAAGGGTTCCGAACCCCCGTATAATATAATATTTAACACTACATATTGTAGCGCCATAATACGACAGAAATTGCACCACATACACGAATCATCATCTGCCTAGCCTTTTCCCAACTATGTTGGGGTCGGCTTCCAGTCTAACCGGATGCAGCTGAATACCAGTATTTTACATGGAGCGACTGCCTATCTGACCTCCACAACCCAGTTACTGGGTAATACGATACCCCTTGGTATGAGTAAGACTGGTTGTCAGACTTTCGGGCTTCTGACGACCCGTAACGACTGTCAAAGATCCTCGAATGACAGCCGGGACCAACGGCTTAACGTGCTTTCCAAGGCACGGAGGAATCTCGGTATGAAAAGATGGTCACCCATCCACAGACCAACCCCGGCAAGCGTAGCTTAACCTGATGGATCGACCCGTGCGGCTGTTATTACTTAGCCACGAGCTCCTCGAATAATTTAATAAAATATGAAAAAACACATAAAATGTAAAAAAAGGGAAACAAACAAAACTTAAATACCTACTCGTAGTATAAAAAAAATGCAGACGGGATTTTTGGTTTTATTAACCAAAGGATGGATTCCAAATGGAGGAGGTTCTCAATTCGGATGTTATTTTTTTTTTTTATGTATGTTCGGGTATAACTCCGTCATATATACAGGGCTATTTTTAAATCATTAACTAAACTTTCACAGGGTGTTCTACCCATGAATATGAACAACTTTCACTATGGGACCAACTCTGAAATCGCAAAAAAAAATCAGCTGTTCAGTACATTTTGACCAAATAAGCGAACATAAATGTACTGAACAGCTGATTTTTTTTTTGCGATTTCATGTTTGGTCCCATAGTGAAAGTGGTTCATATTCATGGGTAGAACACCCTGTGAAAGTTTAGTTAATGATTTAAAAATAGCCCTGTATATCTACGCATTTGCAAAATTCTTTTTTTGTTTGAAAGGGTATACTCTCGAGGTGGTTCATTGCCACTAAGTCAGAATCTGATGAGGGGATTCCATGAAAATCGAAGGAAACCCTCAAATTTTAAAGGCACACCTACAGCGATTTGGGTATTTTTTTTTATAGTAACTCGTACATTTGGTGAATTGGAACTGATGAAGAAGACCACAGATGGTCATCGGAACTTACTCAATTATACCTATTTCACGGGTTGCGATTCGATTACTTTAATATAGTTGCTAAGCAATTACAAAAAAAAACAACCGACTTCAAAAAAAAATTATAAAGTGAAAAATAACTTTCAATTTCCGAAGTCGCTGGCAAAAAAATAAAATACAGATCCAAAGACACCAACTTCCGAAATTAAAGTTACTTTTCACTTTATTTATAGTGTTTTTTTTTGCAGTCGGTTTTTTTTTTGTAAAAATGTTTTTATAAAGTTATAACACGAGAAAAACTTAGATGCATCTGACGTTATATAATTGCTTTTGGTCACGGATTTGCTTCACGACCTAACGAAATTACCCGCACGCAAATACAAACTCTCTAAGAAATATAATGTTTTAAAGATGGCGCCTAAATTAACCCGTGGTTGCACACAGTCCTAATTTAACAAAATCGTCTTTAATTAATATTTCACGGTAAAAGTTATTATTAACTAAACTATTCGGTGAAGACGAAATTAGGTAAGTTGGAAAAGTGATACGAATATCCAGAACAGCCTCCAAGTACCTACCTTGCGCCGGAAAACAGTTTCACGAGGTAGGTAGTTGACACACGTAATTTCGATGCTGGTTAACAAATTGTTTTGCTTCAGCTCACAGGCCGAACGGACATCTCTTGGTCCGTAGGGTGAAGGCCAAAAGACCACCTGTTTTGTCTGATTCTTCCTATGACAAACAAATAGGGTGTAACACCAAAGAAACAAAGCTGAACCTTCGCTAAAGAGAGTGGATAATAAAATTACATACCAGTATTCAAAAGTATATTCCATGATACTTTGTAGCACTCTATTAGGTTCAAAACTCCGCTCCAGTTAATAAAACATATGGCTCGTTCGAGAGGCAAGACAATAACCATGTATTTAATGATAAGAAGTTCTTTAAAATGCTCTGCTTCAGTGGCCCATAAAATCTGCAATGACACCTTTCCGTAAAAAAAGTCAAAACGTTCTTAATGTATCTAAAACAGATCTTGCAAATTTTAAAAATCAAGAATAAAGACCAGTCATATTAACTAGAATAATAGGTTTCATAAATTTTTGGTGAAATGCTGCGATATTAAAAAAAATATATATTTCAGTTTAAAAAAAAACACGTTTCTTGTATGGGGTTCTTTAAATTTAACTTTATTTAATTTTTATTATTTGTTGTTATATCGGTAATAGAAATGCACAATCTGTGAAAATTTCAACAGTCTACCTATTACTGTTCATGAGATACAGCTCGCTGACAGACAGATGGACGGACAGACGGACAGACGGATGGACGGCCAGCGGAGGTTTAGTAATAGGGTTCCGTTTGGCACCCGTCGCGTAGGGAACCCTAAAAAGACGCTTGTTTCATAAAAATGTAACTTTACGACGAACTTGCCTGGATTTTACACTAAATCTTTACTTTAACTTAACTAAGTCTTCAACGTCTGCAAAGTGTTAAGTAAACTTAAAGTTTTAACTGCTTAATTTATTTGTTACAAACACTGTAACGTGTTTAAAACATTGGATAAATATTGACCTAATAGGTTGGGGAAAAAGTTTCTTCGCATTTTTTAAGAAAATTCAAAACATTTTTTAATATAGTTTATTTACATTTAACTAAAGTATGTAGGTACCATTTTGTTCGATAACTTTTTGCCATCTTGTAGGTAGGGACATGATCCCATTGCTATAGAAATTTTGGGACTTCTGGTCAAAATACCGCGACAAGTGGTTTTGGCAGTCCTCTCGTGATGTTAACCTGACACTGCCTAAAGAATTCTGAAGAGACCGAAACAGGTGGAAATCTGAAGGTGCAAGGTCAGGACTATACGGCGGATGCATTAACACCTCCCAGCCAAACTCTCTTAATTTTTGCTGAGTGGTTAAAGATGTGTGAGGTCTAGCGTTATCATGATGAAAAACCACACCCCTTCTGTTGATTAATTCCGGCCGCTTTCTCTCAACTTCTTGCTTTAATCTCATCAGCTGTTCGCAGTAGAGTTCAGAATCGATGGTCCTGCCTGGTGGTAACAGCTCATAATGAATAATGCCCTTCCAATCCCACCACACACACAGCATCACCTTGTTGCGAGTTAACCCGGGTTTCGCCACAGTCTTTGAAGCCTGACCGGCCTTTGACCACGACCTTTTTCACACGTTCTTGTCATACGTGATCCACTTTTCACAAATGAGTACACGGTTCATTAGGTTTCTTTCAGTGAGCTCGTGAGGTACCCAAATGTCGAGCTTTTTGTGTACCCAGTTTTTTTCAAATGCGCCAAAACTGTTTTGTGGTCAATTTCCAGTTCTTCAGCTACGTCGTAACTACTGATATGCCGATCTTGCTCCACTTTTTCAAAAATGGCATCCATTTTATCCGTAATAGGGCGACCAGAGCGACGTGCATCTTTGACATCAAAATTTCCGGATTGAAAACGCTTAAACCAAATTTGTGCTACTCTCACAGACTACACTAGGTCCATAAACATCGCAATTTTTTTTCGCGGCTTGCGTTGCGTTTTTACCTTTTTTGTAGTAAAATTTTAAAATGTATCGAATTTCTTCATTAGATTCACTCATCTTGACGGTACGAAAAACAAATGAAAATCACACATTTTCCTAATTTGAATTTGGAATTATGTTCTTTAAAATTTAAACTTTCACCAGAACCAGCCAGATACAAATAGTATAGCCAAAGAGATTTTATTACAAGTTCATACATACTATAATGCGAAAAGACTTTTTCCCCAACCTAATATTATATTAGGTACATAGATAACAGTTTACGTGGAAACCATAGTTTGTAACGCCGATGTAGTTTTGTTTTTAACCATATTTTTTATTAAGTATACAGTATGTTATTTTTAATTATGAACAAACAAGCACCACGATTAAGATATATGTATTTTGTATAATACTTTATTATTGAATTGAATTTTGAATAACTAGTCCACATAAAGCTTAAAATCCACTTGCCTACCTATAAGTATTTGTAAGACTTCGACCTGGTAAGAATTTTATACAGAGTGACTGGTAATTAGTGATCGATATTTAAACACGTGATTGTATTCATGATAATAAGCAACTTACTAAGATACCAAACGTGAATTCGCGAAAAAAAATCGCAAACACAACTCGTCAAAATGTATGGAGCACCTGATTTTTACTTTTCGCGATTTCAGGTTTGATCCCATGGTAAAAGTTGTTTATTCATCATGAATACAATCCTGCTTTTTTAGGGTTCCGTACCTCAAAAGGAAAAAAAATAATTTAAAAAAAAATTAATCGACTTCAAAAAGAAACGAACTCAAAATTATGAAATAACTTTAATTTCGGAAGTCGGTGTCTTGGGATCTGAATTTTAGTTTTTTACCACCGACTTCCAAAATTAAAGTTATTTTTTTTTATTATTTTTATTTCGTAATTTTTAGTTTTTAGTAAAAACTGGAATATTTGATTGTAATAAGTAGTTAATAGTTTTGTTATAAATATTGCACTAGAATTTGACCAAGGTTTTGAGATGTTTTCCCTTTGACACCACACCCGTAGCTCGTATCAATAAGCCAGTCCGTCACACTTACACGTTGAAAGCTAGGTCATCCTAACTATTGCAATTGGACCAATAAGCATTTACCTGGTCATCATCAGACCTTCAGAAAGTATCATGTAGTAGCATCCGTGCTCAGATAAATGTTGAAAGCCAGGTCAGCCTAACTATTAAATTAGCTAAATTATTACATAACAAGCAGTTCGGTTTTACAAAGGGTCGTTCAACTACTGATGCCGGTGTTGAACTTTTAGCACATATTTATAATGCATGGGAAGACAAATGCGATGCCTTGGGCATCTTTTGTGATTTGTCCAAGGCATTCGATTGCGTTCTTCATGAAACGTTAATCAGGAAACTCCGCCATTACGGGATCCGGAACACCGCTCTGGATCTTCTTACTTCATACTTGAGTAATAGGATTCAGAGCGTTGACGTTAATGGAAAAAGATCGCCCGGATCTATAGTAACAATGGGGGTCCCACAGGGCTCGATTCTTGGTCCTTTCTTGTTTCTTATTTATATTAACGATTTGCCCTACCTCATTAAGGATAATCATGATATAGTTTTGTTTGCGGATGATACTTCACTTTTGTTTAAACTTAAACGTCAGCAGCTGGTTACTGACGATGTAAACAGAGCGATCTCAAAAGTAGTTCACTGGTTCAGTGTTAATAATTTACTCCTTAATGAAAAAAAAAACCAAATGCATTAAGTTTACACTACCTCACGTTAGGCAGGTGAAAACTAACGTGTTGATAAAGGGCGAAGAGTTGAATCCTGAAGATAGCACAGTATTCTTGGGCTTAACTTTGGATGCTAAGCTTCAGTGGGGCCCACATATAGATAAATTGTCAAAAAAGCTAAGCTCCGCAGCATACGCTGTTAGGAAAATTCGTAATTTAACTAACATAGAGACAGCCCGTTTAGTGTACTTTAGCTATTTTCATAGTATAATGTCGTACGGTATTCTGTTGTGGGGAAATGCAGCCGACATTCAGACTATCTTTGTTTTGCAGAAAAGAGCTGTTCGATGCATTTATAAATTAAGTCCGAGACAATCTCTCAGAGAGAAATTTAAGGAGATTAATATAATGACTTTACCTTCTCAGTACATTTTTGAAAATCTTTTATATGCCCATAAAAACATTAAGTTGTTTAAAAAATACAGTGATATCCACAATATAAATACTAGGAACAAACACAAATTTGTTGTACCTCCAACAAGGCTCAAGAAAATAGGTGGGTCATTCAGGTGTCAATGTATACGCTTTTATAATAAACTTCCAAGCCACGTTCAAGATCTGAGCCTTAACAAATTCAAATTATTCATCAAACGCAAGTTGTGTCAGAAAGCTTTTTATACCGTTAAAGATTATATTGAGGACAAAAAGGCTTGGGATTGAACTGCTCCAATTTTATTTTATATTATTTTTATTTTTGCATACTGACGTGAATGTTGACATGAGTATTTACTTTGTAAGTATTATATTATTTTACTTTATTGTGAATGTGAAGACTATGTAGGTCATTGCTTTTTTTTTGTTTGTTTTATTTTTTCTCTCAGCTATTTTTAATCATGGTCTGGCAGTTTGAGTAATCTATGTGGCCTACCCCAATGTCCTTTCTTTGGTATTGTTCGTCGAATCGTTGAGCTCCTTAAGTTCTGAGTTGAGCTGCGCGATTACTGACAAATGCGTGCACTGACTGGACAGGTCCTCTCAATCTGTGTGGTTCTTTCCTCAAAAGACCATTTCAGACACCAATCTACATGGTCTTCACATGAAGTGACCAAGATTATGTCTGGACTTTATAAGAGACTGTGACCTCTGAGTTTGTTTCGGCCTTTCTTCTCAGAGTAGTCAGATAGGAAACGCCGACCTCATCTAGTTTAAAAAAAAAAAAAAAATGACTTGTAAAAGTGTTTGTACAAACCTACTTACAGAAATAAAAATCATTTATCATTTATCATTTATATTTCCATTACTGAGGACCAATAAGCACTTACCTGGTCATCATCAGACCTTCAGAAAGAATCATGTAGTAGCATCCGTGCTCAATTAGATAAATGTTGAAAACTGGGTCATCCTAACTATTTCCTTTACTGAGAACCGATAAGCACTTACCTGGACATCTTCCATTATCTTGAAAACTACTAAACCGATTTTGATGAAACTTTCACTGTGCCCTAAGTTGGAGTAAATTTATGCCAACAAAAAAAGAATGGTCACGATCCGATTAAGTTTCGGAGATATGCGTGGACAAACATACATACATACTAACATATAATACAAACATACATCTATAAAATTTTGTATAATTTGCTGGGAAGCCCTAATAGATCATCATATGTGAATATCTCGCAGATCCAATAGTATTACATACATGCGTATCGAATTGATAACTCCTTTTTTTGAAGTCGTTAAAAACGGAACACTTATAGGATCACTCGTGTGTCTGTCTGTCTGCCTGTCTGTCTGTCCGTCTGTCACAGCCAATTTTCTCCGAATCTAATGGACCGATTAAGTTGAAATTTGGTACACATACGTATTTCTGTGACCCGAACACGTAAATTAATGAATTTTGAATATGGGGATCCATTTTGGGGGACAAATAACAAAATTAAAAAAAAATGCAAACTGTAGCGTGCGTAAAAAATATATATTTGAGAGTAAGTTCTTTTATTTGATATTATAATTTTAAAATAAATTGTTTTAAAGTTATATAAGAAAATAGACGAAATTTGACCATTCCCCCCTTTATCTCCAAAACTACTGATCTTAAAATTTTGAAAAAAATACAGAAAACAATTCTATAGCTACAGATTACAGGAAAACCGATAAGAAATCTATGCTCTTAAAATAACGTAGTAAATCTCTCAATATTGTGCGTACAAACTTAACCCGGCGAGGATGTGGAGGGGTCTATATGACCCTGTCAATTTTTAATCGAGTGTAGTTTTTTTTTCCGCGGCTGTAGTAGCTTGAACGTGTCAGTAGCTGTTGCTAAGGGACCCGCCCGCACGCCGCACACCGCTACTCAGTCGGCCGCCACCTGCGACGGTAACTACACGTCCGCGAAGTCAAAAAGGGTAAATATGACCCTGCCACAACCGCGACGTAGCACTTTTGTGCAATATTTCATAAGTATTTTTTATTTATTGTTACTGTGTTTTCAGGTATTTTTGGACGCAATGAATAACCGGGTGCATCAGGATGAGCTCATACGTCATGCTTTGTTACAACCAGACAGTGAAGACGACTTATTGTCCGACGGTAGCGAATGTGAAGATCATATGAGTGTACCAACAGATAATAATATTGTGTAGTTTATAAGACTGACTTATTTTGTGAAACTGATTGATCTCTAAATATATATTTATACCAAATTATCGTAATTCTTAAGAGAAGTTTTAATTATTTTTAGTTTTTTTCATGTTTGGAACGAAAGCCTTTGCCAACGTTGATTGTTTTTAGGCCTTAGCTAAAATTTAAAAAAATAAAACATTTTGTACCGTAACTTGTTCTTTTTTTAATCAAAATCCATAAAATAATATCCAACTAATGTAATGTTATTCAATAGTTTGATAAATAATATAAATCTAGCCTTTAAAAATGCAATACAATTCCAGGGTCAAATATACCCTCCACAACCTCCACGTAACTATTTTCACCACATCCTCGCCGGGTTAAGTACATTTGTACATAGTTAAACGAAAAAGATCCAACCCACATTATGTGTGAATGTGATGTGGGTTGGATCCTTTTCGTTTAACTATGGACATTTGTAGTTGTAATGTATGGGAGAACATGTTTTTCAACTACAATGTTAAGTTTCTTCTTGGGATAAATTCATCCCAACTACGGAACCCTTCATTGTGCGTGGTCCGACACGCACTTGACTGGTTTTTTTTTTTATTTGAGATGGGTTTGCTTTTGACTATAGTCTAGGTCAGAAGAATGTATTTAAGTAATGTATCGGTCACTAATTAGATACCAGTCACCTTATATAAGAACACCCTTTGTTAAGAGTTTCAAGACCAATGGGAGATATCAACCTGAGATCACATAAGTAATTCGTTTACAATCTCTATTTAAAAGCCAAATAGTTCGAAATAAATATTAAAAATAAAAAAAGTAAAAACTTAAGTTAAAAAAAACTGAAAGCTAAAAACAAGCCCATTTTAAATCAAATAAAAGTTGGAAGCAGGCGGACCCATTCCCCAATGGAATGGGTCCCGCCTGCTTCCAACTTTATTTCCAGCTTTTTAGTTTACAAATGTAAAAGATTTCGTTACGATTTGGTTCTTTTTTTATTTATTTTATTGAACGTGTTTTTTACGATTTGTCACTTCGAAATACTTTTAAACTATATAAGTTGTATATATTTTTGTAATCACCGTTTAAAACCCTTCATTTTGATATCCCACTCGTTGGTATTAGAAGAAAAAATTAAGATTTCGAACACCACAATATGGCACCCCAAATCCGCCATTTTACTTTGTTTTTGATTTTAATGTAGCCAGTGTCACTCGCGCTACCGAGACAAACCTAAAGACGTATAATTTAGCCAAATCGTTCATTGGTTTAGGAGTTACGAGGGAACAAAGAAACATACATACATGTCAAACCCATAAATGGAGATCTGTCATACAGGTCCCGAACCTAGTTCAGACTCCAGCTCTCACAAAGGTTCTAGCATAAGGCAAAAATGTATATACACACTACTGTAACAATGTACCTTTATGAGAGAAATAAACAGTAAACAGTACAGTATAAAACCCTCCTTTTGGGCTTCGCCGCAGTCGGGTAATAACATAGGTATCACTTCTGGGTTTGAGCCCCAACACAGAGAGGGCAGCTAAGAAAAGTATAAATCTATTCATTTCTTCATATCATTTAATTAGGTACCTACCAGTTCTCCAGTTATCACTTACTAATTTACACTCGTTTAGATTTACATCCCAAATTCAATGCTCCACTCGACTACCCTGAACCAAAATTCACGGACTGTACAAGCAAAAAATGCGGCCGAAGTCCCCTACCAATTGCGTCGAATCAAATCGTCGGATTACATTCCTATCACTAGTGTTTATCACTTGCCTCAGGCCATTCGGCCTCCGACGAAATAATTTCAGCAAATGACGTTTAGGCGCCGAAAACGTCGGAAAACGTCGGTAATTGCCCTCTCGCTATATAAATTGGCTGAGTGTGTTACCGGCAGTGGGAAGGGCTTCGGGTCTAACTATGAAATCTCGATTTAAGGGATTTCTTTTTTGTTGACAGGACTGTGGGAGAATAAATATTGTTTGGGAATTTAATAAACACACCTGCGCCAATTACTTAGATAATAAAAAAAAATTACAAGACTTAGGTAGATAGGTAATTATTAATTATATAGAGCCGCCACAGACATTAACGAAAAGAACATTATTATTACAACCATTTTTCAACCAAATAGTAAAAAAAAACCACCACCTGCAAAGATATTAAAATCTGTCTAGCCTTGTCCCAACTATGTTGGGGTCGGTTTCCAGTCTAACCGGATGCAGCTGAATACCAGTATTTTACATGGAACGACTGCCTATTTGACCTCCACAACCCAGTTACTGGGTAATACGATACCCCTTGGTAAGACTGGTTGTCAGACTTTCGGGCTTCTGACGACCCGTAACGAATGTCAAAGATCCACGAATGACAGCCGGGACCAACGGCTTAACGTGCTTTCCGAGGCACGGAGGAGTCTCGGTATGAAAAGATGGTCACCCATCCACAGACCAACCCCGGCAAGCGTAGCTTTACCTGAAGGGTCGACCCGTGCGGCTGTTATTGCTTAGCCACGAGCACCTGCAGAGATATTATGAAACTTAATAATATTCTTACAATATCGGGTATTCTTATGATTTTCTTACAAAAAAAAAAAACTCCTAAAATCGAGAACTGCAAGTAGTATGTGCCAAATGTTTAGTAGCACTCCTGCAAATGAGGTTTGTCGATGGAGCCGGGGCGGTTATTCGCGCAATTACCGCGCACCAGCGGGGCGCCGCCGTCGCCCGCACTGTACAGGAATTTATGGAAGGCGCGTGTCAAACACATTTTTACACGATACCAAAAAAAAACAGTAATAAGTACGAAAGTCTGGTATTAATTGTTATGAATTAATTGCAAGACACCAAAAATGTCATCAAAATACACACGTAGTAGTACTTAACTATGTATGTAGAAAAATACCCCATTCAAATAAGTAAATAAGTACCTACATAGATTATTTTTGTAGGTATTACGCATCCACAGGATAGCCGTCTCTACATAGATAGCGATTGCTTTACGACCGAACTCGGTCGCAAAGTCCTAATGCGTCCCTAGACGATCAAAATTGCTTGACAAGCACGAAAAAAATCACTTACTTGTCAAGCAGTTTTGACCGTCTAGAGACCGCTTTCGGACTTTGCGATTGAATTCGGTCGTAAAGCGATCGCTATTTAAGTCAAGACTGCAGCCCCAGTTAAGCAGAAGACAACTTCCTAAGTTACCTGCGAGAAGCCCTTCAGAAGAAAAATACCGGTCATGGAGTTGGAGGTAACATGCCTTATACGGACATTCACATACAGACGGGCGTCCTAAACACTATTCACAGAAACAACCCCATTCCCAACTAACCTCGAAACTGAGAAGAAAATGCTCTAATAGAAGACTTTTCTCATGTAAATATTTTCCGTAATTCTTTTCAGAAATAAAGACTTCTCGTAAAATACACCCTTACGTAAGTAGAGTCTGAAGTTATTATGACTGGTTATTTGTAGGGGCTTACTCGTCCCACTTGCAGTCATATAAAGTCGCTGCGAGGGAATTTACGGGAGGACTGTGCGCCTGGCATTTTTGAGTTAATTCACCAAACATTATGTGCATCGCATTCAGAGGGTTGAGTTGGGGCTTTAAATGAAGTTTTTGATCGTAATTGTTATCAGCCTTGCCATCCTAAAAAGAGGGCTAATAGCCAGGTCCAGTCATGATTTCAAATACCTTCAAAGTCACTATGTCTGCCATAGGTATTTGAGCATGTGCGAATAGTTTGAACTCTTTTTTTGCCCTCTGCCATCCCGTCTTGCAAATTCTTCAAAAAAGGGTTCAACTCTTTAAAGCTATGTCTGATATCTTGAGCTATAATTTTATAAAATACTGGCGTTTGCCCGCGGCTTAATTTAGAATTTGACAATCAATTCGGGTTGTACTCTGCTTGTCTATTATATTATAGTTAGGAGGATGAATAACCGGTCTATCGACACTCTAGACTCATGAAATATATTAGGTACCTACTTAAATGAAGAAAATAACTCTTAACACATTAACTGCGCGAAATTTATGCAAATGCTTCTTTATGCTACCTACACTAATCCTGCGTGGCAAAAGCTCGGGTGCGTGCAAAAAATATCTTGGGTGTAGACACCGATGTTTTCGAAACAATAGAGATGCACAACGAACGCACAGGTGCGGCGCGCCGCACTCCAAGAAAGTTATGTAAATTATATGGACGCGCATATGCGCCGTCAAGCACCTGGTGAACGACCGAAAACGCGCATGCGCGTCTGACGCGCCTAATGAATTAACACACCACTAAGGTTTCTATAATAATATAATTCAATCATGATTCGAAAGACACGTGGCGCCATATTATCATAAGAATGTTATTGTTTTTTTTTTTTCTTGGGATCAGTACTTTTTTTTCGGGGTGAAAGTTACTTATTGTCCGCTTCTGTACACCTGACAACGTATATGCAAAATTTCAGGATGATCGGTTCAGTGGTTTAGGCGTGAAAAGGTAACAAACAAACTTACTTTCGCATTTATAATATTAATAAGTAAGGATTAGCTGACCCGGCGAACTTCGTAGCGCCTTAGCAGCGCCATCTACCGGGTCCAATTGTGTTTTCAAACCATCCAGGAACCCATTGAAATATACACACAAAATTTCATCCAAATCGGTCCAGCAGTTAGGTGACTAACACACGTACAGAAGAATACTCGTACATATAAGGATACCGATAGGAAAGAAAAATAAAAAGAAGCTACATATTAATTTTAATCTGATGCCAGCGTAATACTAACCACTTTTCTTCATAAACAATTTCAAATGACAGAAGGTTCCACATTCAACTTGAATCACCAATGCTTTGATGTTAAAATCCGGCCAATTGCGTGTCGGACCACGCACAACGAAGGGTTCCGTAGTTGAGTTGGGTTGAATTTATCCCAAAAACAAACTTAACACTGTAGTTGAAAATCGTAAGTTGGTCGTTAACTTGCAAAGCCTACTTACCTGTGATAGTTCTCCTTTTAACTTCGGTAGAATTACACAGTGTGTAAGGGACAGCCCTCCGCAGACTGATAGGGTAAATTCAGTATATCATATTAATGCCGCGTTCCTACGGCCCGGCCTGTCACGGCCTGTGCCTGTTGAGGCCTGTCGCGGCCCGTGCCAAGCATTCCACGGACCATCTAATACATTCGATCCTACGGGCGATGGCAGGCCACCGCAGGCCTACTGTTCCCACGGCCTGTCGGCTTGGCCTGGCGCGGTCTGTCTTGTGAGAAAGCGGGCAGTGAGACCGCGGCTTAAGATGAGCAGTACATCCAATAAACCTGATTTGTTTGTGTTTTTGTGCACAAATTGGAGCGTCACTTACTAGCTGGGAGGGGTAGGTAAAAGGTATGCGGTGAGTTCGATGAACTCTGTAGCTAGGCAGAAAGTGAACAGCTGATTTCACGCGTCGTTCGTTAGAGTATTTCAACATCCATTGCTGATTTTATTTATTTTAGCTGTTTTATTTACTTTAATGGAGTTATGCGTACAAAGAATGTAATTTTACATTGAAATAAAGGAATAGTAACTGCACTTGACTCTAACAAAAATCAGTAATATAAATATTTATATTACGCAAACGGATCCCTGAATCAAAAAATGATGTTTACATACCCGCAACATTTTTGAACGGCCTATCCAACGATACCCCACACCATAGGATAGACGAGAAAAAAAAATATCATCCCCAAATCTTGATTGAAAATCATTGAAATCTTCAAATCAATTCAAATCTTGACCCCTACAATTTTTTTTTCAATGGTGATTATATGTATACACTTGCCAAATTACAGCTTTCTAATACTAAGAGGCTCAGAGCTAAGGGCCGGTTTTTTGATCCGTAGTTAACTCAACCAATGGTTAAACATAGTAAGTAATGTTTGATTTTAGCTAAATATGAAAGACTAAACATAAATAAACATGAATGTTAAAAAATAGCAACTTTTTGGTAAACACATTTAGCCAAAATTCTAACATTAGTTAGTATGTTTAACCATTGGTTGAGTTGGCCTAAGCCGTGGACAGACAGATAGACAAACAGATGGACATGGCAAAACTATATGGGTTCCTTGTTGAACTACAAAATCATAAAAAGGTCACCAAATAGAAAGCAACGTTTCTGAAAGGTATTTTGGTTCTTCCACATTCTACGAATTCTTTTTGGCGATAGACGGAGAGTGCGAATTTCTTCTTCTTTTTTCCTTATTTGCAATTCCGCTTGCTTTCCCAGCGCACAAAAATGATTCTCTAGAATTTCTCAGAAATCTATGTATGTTGAATTTATAGGAAAAACGACTGTCATTCACCTGTCATTTACAGAATAGCATGTTAAAAACTGGTAGTTTAGCAAAACTGTAAACGGATTTTTCACCAGGATTGTAGTTTTGGTTTTAATATTAGTTGAAACGTAGCCCACAGTAAGATAAATGAAATTATTACTATCATTCCGTATGGTGACCATGTATTTACAAACACAAATTACAAATGTTAAAAGCCAAAGCCTGAAAAACGAATTAATTAATTATGCCAAGGGAAATAAAAATACTTGTAAGAGCCGGTTGTTTGATCCGTAGTTAACTCAACCAATGGTTAAACATAGTAACTAATGGTTGAATTTTGGCTAAATGTGAAAGGCTAAACATGAATGAGTTAACATTAATGTATTCATGTTAACTCATTCATGTTAAAAAATAGTAACTAATGGCATTTTTTTTTTTAATATTTGCGGCGCAACACGACGCCGAAAAAAATAAATTTACTTTTTAAAAAGTAAAAACTGACTTCAACAACCTAAAATGAATAAATTAGATTTCTCAAAAAACTTACAACTTCTGAAGTCTGTGCCAAGCTACGGTGCATTGAAGAATGGATGACACCGACATCAGAAGCTGTTAAGTTTTTTTATGAACTTTATTTTATTCGTTTTTGGTTTTTGAAGTCGGTTTTTACTTTTTTTAAAGTATGTAAATTTATTTTTCCGTTTTTAGTTGAGTATACAAAATATTGGGTTGGCACAAAAGTAATGAGACACTCTACAAAACTCTATACATTGTAGAACATTCTAGGTACTTGTGATGTGGGGGGTATATAAAGCCGCCCTCGCGATCGGTTTAGTCTTTTATGCCCCTGGCTGGAAGCTTTGAGTTCGCTTAAGGCAGCCACAGGATTGATCGGTTATGTAGTCACGGCCTCTCTAGGCCAACTATGATGCCATTAAAAAAAAAATCGGTTTAGTCAGTTTGAAGAAAAATTGGCGAGCGACAAGCTCGAACCCTATACTTATACGAGTACTTGTTAGGCCACAGTGCGTGGGCTGCGGCTGACAATAGCAACACTGCATTGGGCGCTGGAAGTAGAAGCCATGTGAAGGTACCCCGATGGTTTGACCGTTTTAAATCAGGAGACAGGAGCCTTGAAAGTCAGCCACGCTCTGGACGTTCACTCGCAGTGAATAATGATGATTTACGCCGCGAACTGCAGTCGAATCTGGATGCTACCACTCGTGAATTAGCGGAAGCACTTAGCTGCAGTCACCACGCCGTGAAAAACCATCTGCATGAGCTTGTGTATCGAGAAGTTTTGGCTCGGTGGGTACCGCACATCATTACAGACGTCAGTCGTGCATTCCGTGTCGCTATCTGTCAATCACTTTTGCTGCGACCCCGACGTAAAGAGTTTTTGTCTGATCTGGTTACTGGAGATGATCATGGATTGATCTCCAGTAACCAGTCGTGCTTTTTGCCTGCCTCCAGAAGAAACGCCACCAATTCAACCGAAGCTGAGTCAAGAGAACCGCTTAAAAGTTTTTTGCTTTGCTGTTTCTGGGACGCGCATGGCATGCTGTTTTATGAACTATTACACAATGAAACTATAAACGTTGACAAATATTCAACCCAGCTCACCAAACTATCTACTGCTATCAAGAAAAAACGACGAAGACGAGTCAATGTAGTTTTACTACACGATAACGCTCGACGTCATGTCGCATCTGCCGTTCGCCAACAGTTGGAGAACTGGGGCTGGGAGAAGATACCCCACCCACCTTATTCCCCAGACCTCGCCCCATCAGACTATCATTTGTTTAGAGCCCTGAAACAACATTTGTGGGGTAAACAATTTAACGATTTCTCTGACGTAGAGGCGGAGTTGAACAAATTCAACTCTGATGAGTTCTGGGAGAAAGGCATTCAAACTTTGCCGGATCGTTGGCAAGAAATGTTTAGTACATTTTTAGTACATTTATGCATATAACTTCATACATAAGAATAATTACCTAATATATTATATACTAGAACATCAAAATGGATAAATCAAAATTGGTTCATTAGTTTTTGAGAAAATCGAGGACATACAAACATACATTCATACGGGTCGAATAGAGGACCTCATTTTTTGAAGTCGGGTAAAAAGAGGCGCTTCATAGGCTTCGCACTCAGGCGCTGCCGAATGTCGGCGCGGCCCTGTTTCGGGGGGGACAAGATAATCATCATCTGCCTAGCCTTTTCCCAACTATGTTGGGGTCGGCTTCCAGTCTAACCGGATGCAGCTGAATACCAGTATTTTACATGGAGCGACTGCCTATCTGACCTCCACAACCCAGTTATTGGGTAATACGATACCCCTTGGTAAGATTGGTTGTCAGACTTTCGGGCTTCTGACGACGCGTAACAACTGCCAAAGATCTACGAATGACAGCCGGGACCAATGGCTTAACGTGCTTTCCGAGGCACGGAGGAGTCTCGGTATGTACATATGGTCACCCATCTACGGACCAACCCCGGCAAGCGTAGCTTAACCTGATGGATCGACCCTTACGGCTGTTACTATTTAGCCACGAGCTAATATAGGCATAATAATGTTAAGCCGTGTTGAGAGCAATTGTGGCCCAATATTAACGGCCCCGACTTACGAGTCGTAGGTACGGTCGTAGGTTCGAATCCAGACAGGCGCTTTACATTGTGTAAATTGTTTCATCACCACTGCTCTCAAAACGGTGAAGGATAACATCGTGAGGAAACCGGCATGTCCTAGAACCAATCGAAAACATGTGTCATCTACCAACGCGCACTGGGCACGCATGGTGGATTACGGCTCACTCCCTCTCACAGACCTCGTGTCCCAGCAGTGGGAACATTATAAGCTTATAGGCTGATTACGGTATGATATAATTTTAACACATGAGGAGCTCGTGGCCAAATAATAACAGCCGCAAGGGTCGATCCATCAGGTTAAGCTACGCTTGCCGGGGTTGGTCGGTAGATGGGTGACCATCTGTACATATCGAGACTCCTCCGTGCTTCGGAAAGCACGTTAAGCCGTTGGTCCCGGCTGTCATTCGTGGATCTTTGACATTCGTTACGGGTCGTCAGAAGCCCGAAAGTCTGACCACCAGTCTTACCAAGGGGTATCGTATTACCCAGTAACTGGGTTGTGGAGGTCAGATAGGCAGTCGCTCCATGTAAATTACTGGTATTCAGCTGCATCCGGTTAGACTGGAAGCCGACCCCAACATAGTTGGGAAAAGGCTAGGCAGATTGATAATGTTTAACACATGTAAAGCCGTGTTAATTTATCGTGTTTATGTATTAATTGTGGGTTATTAAATGTAATGTGAAGTCAGGAAACAACTTACAATTATTAATTTCTTTTTCTTCATTTCTTTGACCTTATTTTTCATTATTTATTTATTTTTAATTATTAATTTCTTTTTCTTCATTTCTTCTTGATTGTACATACCTCAAAAAGCTTATTTCATTTGCCTGGCTTCTTAAGGACCATTTACACGGTGCAAGTGTATTGCCTGTGGCATACCATAAAATTGAAGGGCAATTAACTGGCACCGTCTAAACAACACGTAAAATATTGTTGCACGATATGGGCAAGCTAGTCACCGATCAAAACTGGTATAGGTGTAAATAGCACGTATAATAACATTGCACAGGCATACAATAAATAATCGCATATACAATAAAATCTCTTGAACGTGCTTTATGGCATGCGATTATTGCTCTTGAACGTTCCAGAAACTTGGAACGTGTAAATGGAGCTTTAGTGTCCCAATACAAGAAGACAACACAAAAGCAAAAACAGCAGAAAATAATTAAAAAAAAAATGAGGAGCTCGTGGCTAAATAATAACAGCCGCACGGGTCGATCCATCAGGTTAAGTTACGCTTGCCGGGGTTGGTCTGTGGATCGGTGACCATTTTTCATACTGAGACTCCTCAGTGTCTCGGAAAGCACGTTAAGCCGTTGGTCCCGGCTGTCATTCGTGGATCTTTGACAGTCGTACGGGTCGTCAGAAGCCCGAAAGTCTGACAACAAGGCTTACCAAGGGGTATCGTATTACCCAGTAACTGGGTTGTGGAGGTCAGATAGGCAGTCGCTCCATGTAAAATACTGATATTCAGCTGCATCCAGTTAGACTGGAAGCCGACCCCAACATAGTTGGGAAAAGGCTAGGCAGATTTTTGATACAATAAAATCTCATTCCATTCTGGCATGAAATGTTCTATCGTTTAAACATGAGCGAACTGTTACAGTTTCCCAATGCTAAGGAAAACCCTTAATAATCAATAATAATTGATTACATAGATTTCCCAGAAATTGCCTTGTCATCATTTAGGGACAGCACTGCCTCCCTGCTCCCGCAGCTCGCTAGTCTCGTCCCATCCGCCGAACCTCTACCATCTCCGTATATCGTTGTGTCTGCCAGTTTACTTAGTGTTAACCGTTAAAAGTCCAAAAATTGTAACAAGGTCAAACTCGGAATTAAAACTAATTCTTTTCGTGTATCTCAAAGTGTTTTTTTTTAAAACCTTGTTTACATGGTCTCGCGTAACATTGGTGGCAGCTTAAGGGATTTTAAAAATCCTCGGATCGCCTCATTTCAGTGAAAAATTAAAGAAAAACCATACCTACTTGTGTTGTGATTGTGACAGTGAAAAGTGCTAAATCCGATCTCACCTCTGTGTCCTGTCGCTGTATCCTGTCGCTGAGTCTTTCCGCTCAGTGCCACTGTCTCCTGCTGGTCTTATTAGGCCCTCACGTGCCGTGCTGGTGTAACGGGGTGTGCCCGGAATACCTATCACTCACCTTGGGTGATCTCGCCTGGCTACAAAATGATTCATGTTGCCGTCGTATTCGCAGTGTTCCTGTAAGTACATTCATTCTACATCGAAACTATCCGTGCTGTGAAAATAGTGCCAGTGATTCAAACTACAAAGTTTCATCACATAGTTCCAATTTAAATCGAGCTTCAAAGTGCTAGACTTAGTCTTATTAATTATTCCAATGTATTATTTTATCACTCAGCGCCGAGACTAGTGCAACATTCCTTTCTTATCGCAACTCCATACCTTGCGCGTTATCTTTGTTTTGACTAACTGTTCATGCCTAGAGACGAGCCCAGTATCATGTCTAAACCTGAAATTAAAGAAATCGACATGAACTTTATAAGCAAATTCATTAATAAATTCGATGGAAACCGCGAAAAACTAAATGCGTTTTTAAATAATTGCAGAAATGCAATAAGCCTTGCGTCACCGTCACAACAAGACACGATATTAAAATATATTTTAAGCCAACTTGAAGGCCGTGCCGAAAGCGCGTGCTCCATTAAAGAATTCGAAAACTGGCAACAGTTAGAAGAATTTCTCAAAAATCAATTTGGCGAGAAAAAACATTATGCTGCACTACTCTCGGATCTCCAAGATTGCTGTCAAACTAATAGCGAAACAGTCAACCAGTTCGCACTACGCGTAGAGACATGCCTAGCCAAACTATTAACCGAAATCAATATTTCAATACCCACAAAAAAGAAAGGTGAACTGACTGGCCGTGTCGCTGCAATGCAAGACTTAGCATTGCACACATTTATCAGTGGCTTAAATTCCCGATTATCAACTGTAGTCAGATGCCGTGACCCTGAAACTTTAAATGAAGCCATTGGCTTCGCGGTGTCCGAAGAAAAAATCTTACAGACCACCTCTAAGCGTAATCCATCAGCAATCAATACCAATTCCCCTAATCAAGGACGATGGTCTCAACGTCGATTCCAACAGAACCGTAACCCTACACAGCAAGGTGTTTCAAACGAGCTTAATAATCAAAGACAATCTACTTCAGGTCCTCCAGTGTGCCGTTATTGTAAAAACGTGGGCCATACTATTGAGGAATGTAGAAAACGGGAATTCAATAATAATCGTTTCAGAGATCAAAATAATCAAAGACTATTTCCAAGGCGTTACCAAAATAATCAAGCTCAAGTTCACGCTGTAAATAGCAACGAAGGCAATGACTACTTGGAAGATACTCAGGGTAAACCAAATGATGATTTAAACGAATAAAGGGCTCACGGTGGTGTCTCGTGAGACCCAAACTTCAAATTCCAAAACATTTCTATATCAAAGACACCAATGCTATGTCCGCTGTATCCTCTGTATCCCCTAATAATAGGGACTCGCGAATAAACCGCAACACCGTATCCTCTGTATCCTCTGCATCAACACTACCCTCTGTATCCCCTAACAATAAGGTCTCACCAACTGGTCGCACCGCTGTATCCTCTGCATCCACTGCCCCCGTTGAACATAAAATAAATCATCCTATATGTGCTAAATCTACTTTAAACGAAGTCGTTCCTCGTTCAATTCCTGAAACAAAAATTTATGAGATTAATATTGGTCCATTTAAAAGACGCTTACCTCACATCCTTGTCCATACCCCAGTGGCAAATAATACCTTATCTCTCCTTGTAGACTCCGGCGCAACTGTAAGCCTTCTGAAACAATCTTCCATACAAATACCAGTTGATATCACAACAGAAATAATTCTTTTGAAAGGTATTGACCCCATTGATCAACCGTCACCAACAATAGGTCATTTTCCGCTAAAATTAAAAATAGATGATAAAAATAGTGTCACGCATAAATTTCATATAATACCCCGAATACACTTACCTTATGATGGTGTAATTGGCACTGACATGCTAATTGATTTTGGCTGCACTATTGACTACACTCGTGAAATCCTGAAAATAGGTAAAAATGAAATAAAATTACATTTCAATGCGCCTACTTATGTAATTCCTCCCAGGACTGAAACTGTCATAGAATGCTCCGTCTCCAACCCTGAGGTGAAAGAAGGGCTCGTACTAGACCAATGTTATCACGAAGATTTACTGATCGCAAATTGCTTAGTAGCAGTCAAAGAAAACAAAAGAATTAATTTATCAGTAATCAATACTTCTGAAACTCCTATAACCCTAAAGTCAAATCTGGATATCACACTTATTCCTTTAAGTTCTTTAATCAAACCTTCTGATCCAGTAAACGCTCATACAGTTTGCCATTTCAAAGACACCAACTCTTACCTCCGAACACAACAAGTATTAAACCTTCTTAGAATCTCCCACCTCAATCCTGAAGAAGCAAATGCTCTTCACGACGTTTGCTCTGAATACTCAGATATATTTTTTATTCCTGGTGATAAACTTTCCCACACAAATGCACTTAAGCATAACATAACGACGAGCGTTCAAAATCCAATAAATGTAAAATCTTATCGGTTCCCAGAGGTACACAAACAAGAAGTCAACAAACAAATTAACGAAATGCTTGATCAAGGAATCATAAAACATTCAGAGTCTCCATGGTCTTCACCAATTTGGATTGTCCCAAAAAAAATCGATGCGTCCGGACAGCAAAAATGGCGCATAGTTATTGATTACCGGAAACTAAATGACATCACTATTGGGGACAGCTACCCTATACCGCAGATATCCGAAATTTTAGATCAGCTGGGTCAGAGTAAATACTTCTCGACCCTTGACCTTACATCAGGGTTTCATCAAATTTTAATTAATGAGGAAGACGCTCCTAAAACAGCGTTTAGTGTACCTCAAGGACATTACCAATTTACAAGAATGCCATTTGGCTTAAAGAACGCACCCGCTACTTTCCAACGGTTAATGAATACCGCTCTCACGGGCCTCCAAGGTATGCGGTGTTTTGTATACTTAGATGACATAGTCATATACTCTCATGATTTAAATTCTCACATCGATAATCTTTCGTTAGTATTTCAAAGACTTCGAGATTACAATCTAAAACTCCAACCTGACAAGTGCGAGTTTCTTCGACGCGAAGTCGCATACCTTGGCCATCAAATAACTAAAGATGGTGTAAAACCTAACCCTGAAAAGATAAAAGCAGTAACCAAATTTCCTATTCCAAAATCCCCGAAGGATATTAAGTCCTTCCTCGGACTTGTATCCTACTATCGCCGTTTTATCCCTAACTTCTCGAAAATTGCTAAACCACTAACTCAACTTTTAAAAAAGGATGTCCCCTTCCTATGGGAGAACCAACAACAAGTCGCCTTTGACGAACTTAAATTCAAACTTACCTCTGCTCCTATCCTCATTTATCCAGACTTTTCTGCCCCTTTCATCCTAACGTGTGACGCCTCTAATTATGCTATCGGTGCCGTACTCAGTCAAGGTCCAGCTGGTAAAGATAGGCCAATAGCCTATGCCTCTAGGACCCTCAACAAGAGCGAATGTAACTACAATACCACAGAAAAAGAACTCCTTGCCATTTTGTACGGTTGCAAAACCTTTCGCCCATATCTCTATGGACGAAAATTCTTGATCATTACTGATCATAGGCCATTAAAGTGGTTGTTTAATCATAAAGATCCTAGTAGCAAATTACAAAGATGGCGGCTTAAACTAATGGAATACGAGTACGAAATCGGTTATCAGAAAGGAAAACTGAATGCCGTTGCTGACGCCTTATCCCGATATCCTGTAAACCCAATTCAACCGTCAGACTGTGATCCCATTCCATCCACATCTAATCAAAATGCAGATAATTCCACACCTCAATTCAGTCCTCTAACACTCGAGGATCTTGATATACAACTACCTCCTGGTTCCCTAGACGCTGAAGATAACCTACCATCTGTAGACCTCCTAGAAAACGACGATTCACCACCAGGAATCGACGATCCAATTACACCTACCACATCTAACAAATCCCCAAATCTCACAACAAATCCTTCTCGTGACGATACCTATAGCAAATTCCTGAAAATAATGAGCAGCAAAGATTTTAATAGTAACGCTAAAATCACAGAACACAACGAAAACATCCTGAAGACTAACTGTAAAATCATTGTTATACCTACTTCCATCGATCTTGACGACTCCAACCCTCACGTAGAAGAAATCCTGAGCAACCTCGGAGACTCTAATGAACTCCTAGATAGGGAAAGAACTCTCTACTCCTTTATCTCATTCAATTACAAAGAAAAGACAATATATTTCCTATTCACTAAAGTATACCACTTTCATAACAGTTCATACGAGGACATTTACAAAAGTATACTAAATCTTCAAACCGATATACTACGTGATTCTACTGATTCCGAGCTAAGTTTAGCCATCACTGATTTCCAAAATCCTTTTGATAAGCATATCTGGGCGAAAATATACAACATGTTCTGCTATATATTTAACAATACTCAAGTATCGGTTCATATTTATCATAATACTATAATTTTCCCTACACCCTCGGAGATACCTAAAATACTCCGCGAAAACCATGACATTCCTATTGCCGGACATTTAGGATCTACGCGAATGTTTAATCGAGTAAAAGAAAGGTATTTCTGGAAAAATATGCGGACAGATATCGAAACATACATAAGAAATTGCTCCCAATGCCAAAGTAACAAAGCCCTAAGACAGATTAATAAATCTCCAATGCAAATAACTACTACTTCCACTAAACCATTTGAACGACTCAGCCTCGACCTTGTGGGTCCCCTTCCAGAAGCTGGCCTTACTAAGCTCAAGTTCATTGTTACACTACAGGATGACCTCACTAAATATTCCCTCGCTTACCCTATCGCTAATGCGACTGCAGAAGAAACATGTGAGTGTCTCGTGCACTTTATTTCTGTTTTCGGTATCCCGAAGTCTATTTTAACCGATCAAGGCACAAACTTTACCGCAGATCTATTTAAAAAAACCTGCGACTTTCTAAAAATTAAACAAATCTGGTCTTCCCCATACCATCCTCAAACTCAAGGTGCACTTGAACGTAGTCACTCCACACTTAAAGAATATCTTAAATCTTATGTCAATGAAAATCATTCTGATTGGCATAAATATGTTTATACTGCTATGTTGGCGTATAACACCTCTACTCATTCCACTACTAACTTCACACCATATGAGCTCCTCTTCGGCCAAAAGCCTTTTATTCCGGATTCCGTCTACGAATTACAATCAGATCTTACATATCCAGAATACCTTAAGTCTCTGCATCATCGTCTAAAACTGTCACGTGAAAAGGCCATCGAAAACATACAGAGATCTAAGGAAAGATCTAAACAGTATTATGACGCCCGCTCGCGACCTGTTCAATATAAAGTCGGAGATTATGTATATCTTAAAAATCATGTACGTTTGCGCAAAGCTCTTTCGCCAATTTGGAAAGGACCGTATAAGGTTGTAAAAATCAATGGTAGAAACACCTTGACCTTACTCATAAATAGACGTCATGTGACACATCACTATGACGAAGTCAAACTAGCTCCTAGATCTGAAACGTAGCCCTAGTTATATACTTAATACTAATTTTAGTTTTAATTATATTTTATTACAGTAGTCCTGCGCTGGGTCAGGAGTTCATTACGCCCTTGACGAACAGTCCTGGCATCTACTTCGACCCCTTAGGTTCTTTAAGTTTAATCGATAGTCACCTTAGTATAGTTATTCCTTATGATGTATCCTTTATTAATCCGCATATTCTAAACCTCCGTCTTATTCTCAACAAATCCAAACAAATATGTGACAATGGTAAAGTCTTTGATTATTTAGAATGTAGTAATCTCTTTGAACCATTGAACACGCGTTATAATGATATAGCCCATGACAATGAAGCTATTTTTCACCTTACATCTCGCCAGTCGAGAAGATCTGCACTTCTAGGATTCGTAGGCACCATATCTAAAAAATTATTTGGCACAATGGATGAAGACGATGCCATCCGATACGACAATGCCATTAAAGAGGTAGAAACAGACCAAAAGAAACTAGCCCTTCTTATGAAGGAAAATATATTAGTCACTACTTCCTCGCTTAAATCCTACAATGAAACTATGTATATAATAAAACTAAATGAAAAGCATCTGAAAGATGCAATTGATGAATTGTCCCAAGATATTCTGAATCTGACTTACGTTTCAAAAGAATTAGGTATTAGATCTCGCATGCTGGAATTAACTTCCATGATAGAAAATAGTCTCTTAGCCTTGTCCTTTAAAGTCGAAGACATAATTAACTCTATTATGTTCAGCAAATCTAATGTCCTGTACCCCACTATTCTAACACCTAAAGAACTTTATACCGAATTGGTCGATAATTATAGATTCCTACCTGAATCTACACAACTTCCAGTTCCCTTAAACCTCGATAACATGCATACTATTCTAAATATATCAGAAATATCTAGTTACTTCAATAAAGAAAAAGTAGTGTTTACAGTAAAAATCCCTCTCATTAACCCTATACACTTAAATGTATATCATAACTTACCTTCACTGGTTCCTCATGATAAAAATAATCCAAGGTCATATTCGACCATCATTCCATCCTCCAAGTATATTGGTATAAGCAGAGATAGGTCAATGTACTGTAAGTTAGATAACCTAGATTATTGTAAGATAATTAATAATGACCATTACCTTTGTGAAACATCAATATTATACTCCTCTTCCGCGACGCCTTCCTGTGAAACGGAAATTATTACAAAAGTACTTACCTCAATTCCTTCGATTTGTGAAACCAAATTTATTCATGGTCACGTTAGCATCTGGCAGCCACTACGTTACAGTAGGTGGTTATATGTAATGTCGGATAAAACTAAAATAAGTATTGAATGTAATAACTCCCAATCTACTGAAATAGAATTTAGTGGAAATGGTGTATTGTACTTACCTTCTAAATGTGTTGCTTACTGCAAGAACACTCGTTTAACCTCGCATGAAAACCATAAAATTCAGCTAAAAACTATTGTTTCTAATTTTAATATTTTAAATGATTCATGTTGTAATATTGTAGCTTATAATAATATTGTATCAAACCTACCTATAGTTAATCTTAAGAACATTAACTTAGATTCCTTAGCTTATGATAATCCTGAAATCCTGAAAGGACTTAACAATATAATTGAAAAACCACATATTGTTTTATATCAAGAATACTATTCAGGTATTATAATTGTAATTATAATTTCTATTATGTGCTTTATTATCTATAAGGTGTATAAAACTGGCATACACAAGAAAATAATAAAATTTAAAGAAAATAAAAGTTCTGAAAATAATGACCCTGAGTTAGATGACATTGAACTCTCAAATGTTAACACGGGTCCCTCTCTTCGCATCGGCTGATTCATAGTTCATTAATTTAAACGTAAACTTCACTTTGAAGGGTGTAGTTTACTCTAAATCGGGGGGCTGTTACAGTTTCCCAATGCTAAGGAAAACCCTTAATAATCAATAATAATTGATTACATAGATTTCCCAGAAATTGCCTTGTCATCATTTAGGGACAGCACTGCCTCCCTGCTCCCGCAGCTCGCTAGTCTCGTCCCATCCGCCGAACCTCTACCATCTCCGTATATCGTTGTGTCTGCCAGTTTACTTAGTGTTAACCGTTAAAAGTCCAAAAATTGTAACAAGGTCAAACTCGGAATTAAAACTAATTCTTTTCGTGTATCTCAAAGTGTTTTTTTTTAAAACCTTGTTTACATGGTCTCGCGTAACAGAACGAAACAAGACGGTCAATATTTAATGAAATTTTTGGCAGCTTGCGCTACCATACGGGTAACAGTTGAATTCTGGGTAAGCTCACTCCATCGTCACCTTTGTCTCTGTCGCCTCCGACTTCGACTAGAGTCAAGAGCAAACCCATCTCAAATAAGAAAATAATTAAATAATGTAAAAATTAAAATAACATACAAGGACGTGCAACTCTGTGTTTAGACGAGGCAAAACTTGCATGCAATAATCACCTTGCAATTTTATTGCAATTTTATTTAGTCGCACGAGATTCAATTATTGTATGCCATTTTATGGAAATCGCACACGTGTAAAGACTTGCATGCGATTCTTGAATGGCAATAAAATTGAACGTGCTTTATGGCATGCGATTATTGCTCTTGAACGTTCCAGAAACTTGCACCGTGTAAATGGAGCTCTAGTGTCCCAATACAAGATGACTATACAAAAGCAAAAACAGCAGAAAATAATCATTCCTGAAAGGCATTGCTGTAATCCCTTTCAGTTAAGACATGCTTAGAAAGATTGCTTTGAAGTACTTTTACGACATTTAGTTTACAATCTAACGCGAGTAGAACTAATACGTTTACACTGCAGAGCTGCTGTTACTGTCTTTGTCTATAAAACATTGAGGATTAGAGATTCCTTCTAAATTAGTAGTCACGAGCACAAATATGTATACACTTAACAAAATTCAAAATCGTTTTTCTCGTGTAATAATGATTGCAACTTTGAGATAAGACCTATTTCATAATAGTATGGGTTTTATGTTTGTAACAACATGAAATTACAATCAATACCGTAGGAGTAAATCAATTTTAAAGCAGGTTACAGACCAAAAACTAAGCTATGCCGAAGCTAAACTAAGACGCAGATAATATATGATAATAACTAAGACAACTAAGATAAGCCAGCTATTAAATAAACTATGTAGAAATTTTTCGCACCAACCACTATGTATAGTTTGCAGTCTGCACACAAGTATGAAAAACTACGTCAGCTATGTCAGCTAAGCTAAACTAACTTAGCTTAGTTTTTGGTCTGCAACCCGCTTTAAAGTGGCTCAGTATATACATACTAGTGCTCATGACTGTACCTATTCTGGAAGATAAAGATGGTTAAAACAACGTTATTTGAAGTTAGCATTTAGATCAAAATACTTCTGTCTATAAGGCATAATTTGTCTAATAGCTATGCATAATGAAGTTTTCATTTATTCAAACAAACAGCCATCCATTCAACATATTTTAACGACGATCACTCGATTTTAAATCCACATCTCTACGCCAACAAACAGCAAACCGATTTGATAGTTTCATAAAATCGATAAACCAAACACGGGTCTGTCAAACAGTAATCGAACATTCAATCTGTCTGCGAACAGGTTATAATCGAGGGTCGGATAATATAATCGGATGGAACGCACGCCGGGCGTGGATACAATATGCTAATTCAATGTTTACCAAATGTACTGTGCCGATTCGATACCACTCGTCGAACGAATAGACCTACGACATCGACACGCGCTGTTTATCGATAGTGATGTGATGAGAGCCTTGTGCAGCACTATTCTGTTGAATGCTGTGTGGACGCAGGCGTTGGTAGGCGTAGGCGAATATACGCTCGAATTACAAATATAAATATTCGTATTCGATCGTAACGCAAAAAAGAAATAGGCAAAAACCCTAAATTCTGAAAAAGTGGTATAGGTGGACCAAGTTAAAATAAATTTTCCTTTGGTATGTAAGAATTCCCTACACACACAGCTTTTCTATTTAAAGCCATGTAATTATGATGTTTTGCTGTTTTAAGGGGGATACGTCAGGGTAGCCCGCGAAATTCAAATTTTCTTAAGTTTTTTTGCAAGTCAGTATTAAGTTCTGTATTAAATAAAGTATGATTCGCGGCCATAACAAATATGTATTTACAGAGTTATAATCACGAGAATCAGTAATACATCTCCTTAAGAGGATTGTGAAGTGCCGATACGCGGCGCGATTTTTGGAGGCAATTACCTACATTTCATACAATTATTTACATAAATATTGTTTCGGGCGATAACGTTTTTACTCCCTTAAACCTTTACGAAATGAGACAATTTTGATCTCAATACATTCAGTACACTTTAATCTAGGTCTGTAGGTTTTTCGTTTTTAGTCATTCAATTTAATTTAATTTAAAAAAAAAAATGCTCGAGGATGTTTTTATGTCAAATATATACATATTTAGATGCTAATAACTTATATCGTATGCAATATTTCTTTATAATAAAAACGTACGGACCTAGTTTTTCATTATACCTACAACATTTCCAAAAATTATGAAAATTAGACTATGTTTTCGGGGAGAAAAACGTTATCTCTTTTTGTATGAAAATTTACAGCTTCACAATCCTCTTAAGTTAGTATAATCCCCAAAAGTCAAGATTTCATGAAATATTCATTGATTACCTGGTCCTAATAAGTCGTATTGATCACTTTAATTATTATAATTATGTAAATATGTACATACTTGTTACGGCCGCGAATTACATTTTGATCAACGTACAAACGTACGTAAATTTGAATTCGCCTTAAACAAAATAAAAAAACAGCGGACTTAAAAGTAACGAAGAAATCGTAGCGAAACGATTTTTCTTCTTTACTTTTAAGTGCTGAAATCGGCGATAAGTTCCCAAAATAGAGAAATATGCATGTAATTCAAAATTCTTTATTTATTTAAATATATATTGTACATAAGAGTCTAGAAACAAATTGCATATTTTTTACGTTTTTTAACGCATTATTTATTTTACAATTCATTAATTTTATGTTACGTTTTTTTGGTTAAACGGAACGCAAATTTACCTACGACCACCTACCTTACTACCTTAAAAACGCGTCGTCTTCCAAAATGGCGGAAGTGACCTCAAAAGCTTGTGAAAATCTTTAAATATTCTTTTTTTATCAAACCGTTTGAATTCTCACTAAGTGCGATTTCTGCTTGAATAAAGTACAAAAAAAAATTAAATATACGATTTATGGCTAAGAAGAGATACAAAGCAGTATCGTGAATTATGACGTCACATTATAGCCGCGACAATAGCGGATGTTTGAACTATTATAGTAGGAAATTTTGGAGTTTAATCATTTTTACAAGCTTTTTATTAACTTGCAATGTTCGTATGTGAGTGTGTAAGTTGTCCCATTCAAAAGTTGCAAGTTAAATTTAACCCACTTCCCGGTGTTCGATTGAGTTGAAATTTGGCATAAGTATGTGAAATCGGTGACAATGCAATATTTTGGTAACCTCGAGCTGATCTGATTATGGAGCCGGAAGGTGGCCACAGGAACTCAGTAACAATCGACGCAACCCTATCGAGTTTGGGCTCGTTTCATTCGTCTTGACAAGAACTCTGGTCCTAGATGATATCTAGAATAATACAAACTTGTTTTTTTTTTTAATAGTTAATATTTTATAATAGTAATATTTGACTTTTCTTGGGTTTATATTACTGTACTGTATTGATTAAGACAAAAAATATTACACGCATTATTCCCTATTCAAACTTATGTTATTATTTTGTTCTGATGATAATTTAAACTCCCTGCCCAAGTTACAAAAGGAACAATCGGCCACATCACTACGTGTAAACACACAGTGCAATGGACAATGCACAAGTCCGAATGCAACGCCACCAAACTCACTGATGCCCAAGAATGTTATTGGATTGGGAAAATATCGGTTTCAGTTACCGTAATTTTAATAGGTAATACAGACACATGCGTGCTACTGAAAGACATAAATGTACTTTCTATCTTTAGACACCAGTTTAACTTTGGTAAAGGCATGTATTTAATCGAACCTCAAATAATTCCTATTTAGGTTATCTAAAAATATTATTGAACACTCTAATATAATGAAAGCGAGAGAACCTCAAATATTTCTTATTTATTTTTAAGTCCTAAAAATAATGAATAGCCAGTAACTGAGAACAACTTGGATGTAGCGCTCGCCAGCTGCTGCCGCAGCACCGCTCACTTCGCTCGCTCAGCTCGCTCGCCATTGGCCACAGTTCTAACGTATCCTAAACAGTAAACCGTTTGGTCAGGGTATTGTGTCCAACTGAGAAAACTAAAGAAATTAAAAAGAGGCTAATTTATGTTAAAAAAGGGTGCATCATTAGAAGCCTGAAAAGTTTTAGAGGTTTATTAATTTTTAAAAAACGTACATTATTAGAAGGTTAATAAGTTTTTAGAGGATCGAACTAAATACTTCTCTTCACTTAGTAACTGGCTGATATAATAAGAAATCATTTACTTAACATCAAACTGTAGGAACAAACCGCCCGTCAAGAAATTGACTAGTATTTCCATAATTCCCAAACGTTCCTTGTATCAGTCTGCTTAGCTTTTATACATAAACCATTAAATGCACAAGCGAAGAGACTTGGGCTATAAAGTTGAACAGTTTTGTCATCCTTACAGCCGGATTTCCTTTAGTGTATAAATTCTGAAGCAAGTAAGTAGCCTCTCGAACATTCTAAGACGTGAATTACTCAGCTCTCTAGACGCCCGTGTTTTATATTCGCTAGTAAAATTCGCTGCACTTGAGAGTCCGCAGATTATTTGAGTAATATAATTAGATGAACTATAATGCCTTACTATTGTACAGGGTATATCAGAAAGGTGTGGTCTAATTTAAGAGTTTGGTACAAAACCATCAGACTAAACAACTTTCTCCATGGGATCAACAAAACTTCAATACCTTCTCGACCCAAATGTATATGGCACACAACACAACAGCTGATTATTTTTTCTCGATTACGATATAGGTCCCATGGAGAACGTTATTCAGTTTGATGGTCTGTAGGAACCACACCCTTAAATTGACCAGAACTTTCTGAAACACCCTGTGTAACTATTATAAGACCGACTTGCACCACAAATAACTAAATGCGATTTACGCTAAACATATTTAAAACATCATTTTTTAAACATCGTTTCGTTTTCATCTTCAAGCGATTGACAGAAACTGAATGATATTTTAAATGCGTTTTACGCTGAACGCAATTCAATCATTTTTGTCTTGAATTTTAAGTGCGGATTTCACCAACTGAAACTGAACGCGATCAACACGTAAACCACGTTTAAGAACAGTTACTGTCAATATTCCAAAGAAAATAATGACACTGACAGCTCTTAAACGTGGTTATGTGCTGATCGCTTTCAGCTTCATTAATGAAATCCGCACTTAGGTTTATTTTCACCACACATACGCGTTTAACACTGAAGATGACAGAGACAGAATGATGTTGTAACTGTGTTTAGCGTTAAACGCGATTAGTGATGTGTGATGATAATGAACTTGTCTAGCAAACTAATTGTGGATGCCATTACAGATCATGATTGTCTTGTTTTGGGAGGTGCATTTACATGTACATTTTTTTTTTTTTACTTCCTGACTATATTATTTTACAAAACTTGACACTATCCTTCTCTACTGTATCAAGTCCGCGGCAGTAAAAAAGTTATTAAAATCAAACTAAGTTAAAAAATGTTGGAAAGTGAGCAAAGTAATAACGCAAAATCCCATCTCCTTCATTACACAACACAGTGTATTGCAAAATTCAATAAATCTGGGAATATTGCAGCGTATAATATATTGCATATTGCAGCCTTTTCCCGTAAGTGAGGTTGTGGGAAAGCTCTCATTAACTATGCACCTAGTACTAATATTATGAGGGAGTGCTCAGTTACTTAGCGGTTGAATTGTTTTCATAATGACTAGATTTTGCGTGTAGGCTTGGATGGAACATTTGAAAGGAACCATTATCGAATGGAACGTTAAAGTATGCTAGTATTGTTTTTGGCTTGTTGGTAACAGATATCAGACTATACTTTTGAATTGAAATTATTGTTACCATTGTTAAAGTATTATTATTATTTTAGTAACAATCCAAACAAATAGCCAGTGTTATTGTCAACTTTAGAAATATTGTGTTCTTCTTCGAACACCGTCCATTTTACTTATTTCCAATTCTTCACCCTCATTGCGTAAAACACTATTCAACAGGAATCGGTTTCATTTTGACAGTTCAACAACATTCATTGCGTTATTTACGGTGTTGAGCAGACACATTTTCGAACACGTGAAGCAATGGATCAGATTAATATGCTTGATAGTGTGTTACGCAATTAGGATGCTTGTTTAAAATACGAGTAAGTACCAATGATGTTAATTGGAACTATTTGCCTTTGCAGTTCTGATACTCTTGCACCTCGAAAGGAATAAAGATACTACAATAACAACAGTACAGTAAACCCAGTAGGTATGGCTTCATTTATCTATCAAGGATGGCATGTAAACAGCAGACCATAACTTCATTTGCCGGAGTCGGCTCGACGTGCTTTGATTAAAATTTATCGACCTAAATTCTCATTTGTTTGGCCCTTTGTTCGCGTTACCCGTCCATAGTAACATGGACAAATTATTTCTAATTCGCTCTTGGGTACGCTAGATGTATTATGTAGATTATGAAGCTCTTTTGCTAAAGAAAATCCATCTGCCTAGCCTTTTCCCAACTATGTTGGGGTCGGCTTCCAGTCTAACCGGATGCAGCTGAATATCAGTATTTTACATGGAGCGACTGCCTATCTGACCTCCACAACCCAGTTACTGGGTAATACGATACCCTTTGGTAAGACTGGTTGTCAGACTTTCGGGCTTCTGACGACCCGTAACGACTGTCAAAGATCCTCGAATGACAGCCGGGACCAACGGCTTAACGTGCTTTCCGAGGCACGGAGGAGTCTCGGTATGAAAAGATGGTCACCCATCCACAGACCAATCCCGGCAAGCGTAGCTTAACCTGATGGATCGACCCATGCGGCTGTTGTTACATAGCCACGAGCTCCTTTTGCTAAAGAAAATACATATCAGGAATTTGATTATCAGTGTCGACGGTGTTCTGTAGAAATTTGAGGCTGCACTACTAGCCTCGTGCAAACGGGGGTTTATTTTTCACAATAGAAGACTTGTTTTCCACGGAGTGGAAAACCCGTGCATAGCATGTTTTCTTTTTCCTATTGCGCTTCAAGCTAGTGTGTTCTTATAAAACACAAAACCATAATTTAAAATTCAAGAATTTTTGAAAGTAGAATTTGTGCTTTTTAGTGTTCCGTACATCAAAAAGAAAAAAATCGTGTGTCTGTCTGTCTGTCTGTCACAGCCAATTTCCTCCGAATCTAAATGTCCGTTTAAGTTGAACTTTGGTACACGTATGATGTTCTGTGACCCAAAATGGATGTATAACGTAAATAAATGAATTTTGAATATGGGGGTCAATTTTGGAGGGCAAATAAAAAGAAAATAAAAAAAGTTTTGCAAACTGTACCGTATGACATATCAAGCGAAAGGGTTACTGTGAGGATCTCAAATAGATTTTTTTATCATTTAAAAAAAAATTGTTTTAAAGTTATTTAAGAAAATAGACGAAAGTTGACCATTCCCCCTTATCTCCGAAACTACGAGTACTACGACTAAAATTAAAAAAAAAATTATTAAAATTTATAGTTATATGCTATACCTATAGATTACATGAAAATATATAAGAAGTCTATGGTCTTAAAATAACATGGTAAATCTCTCAATACAACCTTACATTTGCAGTTGGAATATATGGGCGAACACGTTTTTTTAACTAAAATATTAAGTTTGCTCTTGGGATAAATTCATCCCAACTACGGAACCCTTCATTTTACGTGGTCCGACTCGCACTTGGCCGGTTTTTGTACTTCATAATACCCAGCTTCAGAGATACAAAATGGACCTGATTTAACCACCATCTGTGAGCTATGAACTTATAAACCAATATTTCATCAAGAATTTCCCCTAAAATGTATTCAAAATTAAATAGACATTAGGTAAATATGTTCAGCAAACATCTCACTTGTATTAACGATTATCGCATTGCTAGCCGACACCCTAATTACACGGCTATTAGTGTTCATATTGTGAGAGTAAAGAGATTGTCTTTGAGATTGTTTTGCCTGTATTTAACTTATTTAAAGCGTTGTATTTGATCAGGAGTTAATTACAGTGGATATGAAATAGGATCTGTCTGGATGTGTTAGCCAATGTACAGTATATACCTAGGTTAAACTTTAACTAGCTTTGGTTTTTTGTTCTTGTTACCTAAAACGGTGTAGGTATTTACATACCTACCTACTTTTTCGGAAGGAAACCATGCCTGTGACCTCGAATATTATAAATATTATAATTCGCAGATTTTGCCTACTGATGGACTCGCCCTAGTAACTCAAAATAACACGTCACTACCCCACAGAATAAACAAGCACTCCAACACTAAAAAACCAGCCCTACTACAAGTTGACAAAGTCCAATTTCGAGTAAAGGCCTTAACAAAGTTGAATAAGCAAACATAATTTTGAAAGCTAAATAATAAAGAACTGCTTTGTTCCATTAGGGGTTCGCGATGTTGAGGCAGTTTCAACACGCACTAAGAAAGGTCCACGTCGTTCATTGAACAAACTTCCAAAGTGCGGAACCCTTTCTTCCGAGCGTATTTACTGAGCCATCGCATGAGATTTGTCAAAGAAAACTCGGGAGCTGTACAAATAGAAGAGGTGGGAACGAATCAACTTGAGATAAATAAAGAGGATTGTTTTTGTGCATTCAAATTGTACAATGTTGCGTAAAACGGGGATGGTTTGTGCTCGGTTTGTTGGTTCGCATGTCTGTGTTTTGTTGTTATGTTAAAAACAGATGTGCGCGTTTCTTTCAGCTTTGTGAACTGCTGGTAACTGTGTTATTTAGCGGAGCTAGCGACCCACCTGCAGACAATTACGTCACATAATTTCTACGTGCTTACGCTTGCAATGCTTTTTAATTACCCTCTGACACTACAGACCGAAATTACGTCACGTAATTTGCATAGAAATCACAAGCGGAATTTCGGCACGTAATGTCACATGTCACTCCACTTACTACTCTGAATTCCGTTCAAATTCGTAGTATACCTTTTCGAATTGGACATTAAACTCTCTCAGAACTACACAGGTATCTACCGAATACGGGCTACTAGTAATTCAGTGGTGGGGAAGATAAAAGCTGCTAAATCCCAGTAAAGGCCTTCCAATCTGTCGCCGGCATCAACCTGAATTGGATTTCTGAGAAAAATCTAACGTTCGGAATCGCATTGCTCTGTGCATGTATCGTTTTATCTGACGATTTCAAACTGTGATACGATATTGCTGTGAGATTGAGAGGTGATCTGTGATATTCACCGATGGGAAATAGTCATCTGATCCGGTTTTGGACAGAGGAACTCAGTAAATTCATACCAATTTTCTACACAATTAATCTTATTACGATAGCACTGTGCTATCAAAAATTTGCAATAGATTCGCAATGATTCATCATAGAAAACTCCATATCGACGGTTAACGGTCAAGACTTAGGAGGTCTTGACCGTTAACCGTCGATATGGCGTTTTCTCTCAATATGTCAAAATTTTACAGGATGCGCATAAAATCTTGTAACTTTGATACGAATGTAAATAAATATGAGTAAACCAAAAAATATTCGGTTTTAAATATAATTATTTAATATTGCGTATTCTATAAAGGAGGTTTTAGTATTGTGCGGGATAGATATTTTTGAATTTTTTTAACAAGAAAAGGCATTTTGTCAAAATATGTCAATTAGGAGGTCTTGGCGGCTCACCGTCGATATGGGAACGTAAATTCAGTTCAATATTTTCATAAGTGCTTTAAAATACTCATATAAAATACTTATATATAAAAAAAACATAATTAAACAACTACCTAGCAAACTTTAAACATATTCCTAATAACCCTCAAAATCCTTTAATTTTTTATCCGAAAAGTCCCCCACCTCGCCTCGCAACAAGTTCGTGGCTTAACTCAGCAAGTACTCAACTTAAGTCCCGAGAGGCAGCCGTCTTGAGGCGCCTCGATCCGATCGCTTCAACTAGACGCACTTAATTACCGATCTCTGCTTAATAAGTGGTGTAAGTTTATAATTTTCGTGATATTTTAACTCTGACTTGTTTGAAGTGAGGAAGTATAGTTGGAGAGTTAAAAGTGTAAACATTTGCTGGGGTTGTGGGAGTTAGGAGTGTTAGTTTTGCTGGGGCTTCGAAGATGTAGACTATCAAGACGTGTCGGGATAGGGATTTTCTATCAAAACTTTCATCCCCTATATAACCCCTCTAGGGGATGAATTTTCAATAATACTTCGTTAGTGCTCACTTTCGTTAGGTGTGTAAGGATCTCTTGAGCAAAATTTAATGCTTCTAGACCCAGCGATTTTAAGCTGTGCGTTATCTATCAGTGAATGAATGGATGAATTTAAGATTTTTAGTACCTGTGCCTGGGCGACCGAGTTCTGCTCTGATGAAAATAGAGAATTTTCCCAGATATGAGACCTAGCTAGATCTATTTTTCGCCCCCGTAAACCCCTATAATGCAACTTTCATCGAAATCATTAGAGCCGTTTTCGAGAACGTGATTACAAATACATAATATATACCGTTAAAGAATGGATATAATAGACCTTATGGCCGTTCTAAAAAAAAATACAAAAAAATATAGGTATATATCCCAGAAAGTACAAAAGATTTTTTAAAAATTGAAACTTTTCTACATTCTTCTTCACCACGACCAAAAATGAATAAATTCCATCGGTTATTTGTTGTTTTAATATTGTACGTTGACTAGGCTCAGTAAATAGTGTGACTAGAAATTGCACAGTATTTTTTTTTTAATTACTTGGGATATATTTTTTTGTCACTAGTACCAAAGGTCATATCATATATATATATATATATATATATATATATATATATATATATATATATATATATATATATATATATATATATATATGAGCTTTGGTACTACGTAGTGGGTGTGGTTAAAATCACATTTTATCGTCACGATTTGCTGCAGGTAGGTAGTATTAATATCGCACCCGGTAAGTATTTTACCAACTCAGACCTTTCAAATTGATAATCGAATGCTTAGTTAGACAATTTTAGTGTAGACAATTTTCGTATAGTAGTAAAATTAAAGCTATTTCGATACATATATTGAAGAATATTTTGCGCATCCAAATTCCAGACTATGTAGGTATTAAAAAAATAGCCCACCGCCTCTTTCTGCCTCCATTTTATTTTTGTATACTTTGCGTAAAGAGTTTAAATGTTTGAAGTCTACGTTATTCAAATTTTCCAATCCTAAAGCCAACATAGTTGTGAAAAGGCTAGGCAGATGATGAATTTGCAACTGCTAGAAACTGTGAGCATAAAATATTGTGTTGGAAAGAGTTTGGCTAACCCGTCATTCTGTTCTAATTCGTCATTAAACACCTAGAGATACCAATGGCTTCGCGCAAAAGCTATTGCTAAAAGACATTACTTCTGTTTCATAGCGTCATTCATCTGTTCATGCATTCCAACTATCAACCCTATTTCACCTTAGTTTTGCATTCGCACAGCCGGTCTATTCTTTAAAAATCTCACCGTGAAATTTAGGTGAAGAGAGCTGTCAATCTACCTGATGCTAGAGATTGACATTATTGACAGCTCACTCCACGCTCACCTCACCTAAGTTTTCACGGTGAGATTTTTACAGAATAGCTTTGCTGGACTAGATTTTGCTTCTGCTCGTTCGATTGCATTCTTATTTTGGCTTGCACTTATGACACAACGCCTACTTTCCCCGACGGATTAATCACTTCGCCAGTTATGTTTAAATCCCATGTAACAGGGGGCTGAGCTTCATGTCAATGGGCACAAATCCATACTCCTAGCTGTTACTGAGAAATTCCTGAATGCATTAAACAGCCTGTAGGTACAACCTTTTTCTTCTGGAAATTTTACAATCCAAAAAAACATTGACCTACTAAACTCCATCCGAACAGAACAATCATCGCGCTGTCAGTAAAACCGCGGGCAATTGTCGGAATGATATTGCGACGACAGTGCCGTCAAGGGCCCGGTGGGGCCCGGTGGGGCCCCGTGCGGCCCAAGTGCGGCCTGAGTGCCCGATTGTCCACGGCGCTATCTTGCCAACTTTTCTCGTTTAAACTTATTCCCTTTTATCTGCGACTGGCCGACGTGGGCCGCCCCGACTTATCGTACACTTTTATTAAATTACTTGATAATTTCAATCCCTGACATCTCGCGTGGCGGCTTGTTTATTCTTTTCCGAGTTTTTTTTTGCGACTTTTTGTGAATTTTTAATGGCCTACTTAGTGGTTGATGAAAAACAATGATTTCGATCCTAAATAGCAGTGAATGCCGTCCCAAAACTCGCATAGGTATACAATACAACAAATATGGCTGGGTAGATCAACCACGTCTCAACGGTGTCGTCAACACCTATATCAAGGTACCCATATCCTGGTCCTATATCAAGCTTAGATAAGGTACGAGCTATACCTTGATCCGTTTTGGGAATATAGAGGGCTTTTGCAACCTGGATTACGAGTTTTATGTTATCGATCGGAACCTGCTGGACTGAAGCCGTGCAGTCACATTTTCACTATGGATGGATGTATATACCTACCTACGTAACTAAGGTAAAAAATACCAATAATAAATAAGCCATAATTTTCTCCCTTCAAAAATCGAAAGATAAAGACAACGTACCTAAGTACTTACTTACTTATCTAATTTCCAAAAGCTTTCACACAAAAATCGTTCTTAAAATATTTTAAAAACATTCGCCTCTAAACCGAGATTGATGAGGCATATTAATCCACAATTTGCAAGAGAGTAAAGATTTAAATCGTTAGATTTGCCCTCATCGTACTTAGGTTGGTCGCAAAAGTGTCCAAACTGAGGAGTGAGCTAACACATTCCGCTTGGAATAATAGATACAATTAGTATGAGTGAGTGAGACAATACTATTCAAATGTCATCAATGACAAAAGAAAAACGTTACCATCTTTTGATGCGGTCGGGCGAATCTAACGATGTAAATCTTTGCATGAGAGATCTCGCGAGTGCGATCGAAATAAAGCTCTATAATAGCAGATAAGATATTGAAATTAAATTTTATCTGGTCCCGATTCCTAAAGACTTTATAATGGTGATTCGTGAGAAGTTTATCCAGTGTCGGAATGCCCTATCGACTTGAAAACTAATTGAACAACTGCCATAGCGTCGCAATTATTAAAGTATGGGAAAAGTTTGTTAATATTATGAGCTTTCGACTATCAAACTGTCTTCTTCGCGATTGCAGTGCTGTAATTGTTCGGTGTTATTGTGAATTTATTGGTAGCTTGTTGTTTTACTTTGTTTTAGATGTTCGTATTGAACTATGGCGTTTTATTGTGGTCGTTTTTCAGGCCAGCTTTCTAGAGCAGTGTTCAAGCACGCATTTCGTTTAAAACAAGATTTGTGTACAGACGAATAAGCATGCTTATTCATCAAACTTATTCATCTGTACACAAATCTTGTTTTGACTGATCTGACAGATGTCATAACATCTGCCAGTTGTGAATCGTGATTCATGCTTGAAAAGATTTGGGCCTAAAAATAGACGACCATCAACTTTGAGCGTCTGTGGTTGAGATAAAAGCAACGATATCACTATACACGCTTAATATAAAAGGTGGCCGGGCTTCTTCTGTGAATGAGCAGTTTATTTTTAATTTTTAACGACTTCAAAAATAGGAGTTATCAATTCGATACGTTTGTATGTAATATTATTGGATCTGCGAGATATTCACATATGATGATCTATTAGGGTTTCCAAACAAATATACAAAATTTTAAAGATGTATGTTTGTATGTATGTATGTATGTTTGTCCACGCATATCTCCGAAACTATTTATCGGATCGTGACCATTATTTTTTTGTTGGCTTACATTTACTCCAATTAGGGCACAGTGAAAGTTTCATCAAAATCGGTTTAGTAGTTTTTAAGATAATGGAAGATGACCAGGTAAGTGCTTATTGGTCCTCAGTAATGAAATTAGTTAGGATGACCTAGCTTTCAACATTTATCTAATTGAGCACGGGTGCTACTACATGATACTTTCTGAAGGTCTGATGATGACCAGGTAAGTGTTTATCGGTTCTCAATAACGGAAATAGTTAGGATGACCCAGCTTTCAACATTTATCTAATTGAGCACGGATGCTACTACATGATTCTTTCTGAAGGTCTGATGATTACCAGGTAAGTGCTTATTGGACCTCAGTAATGGCAATAGTTAGGATGACCTAGCTTTCAACGTGTAAGTGTGACGGCCTGGCTTTTTGATACGCGCTACGGGTGTGGTGTCAAAGGGAAAACATCTCAAAACATTCGTCAAATTCTAGTGCAATATTTATAACAAAACTATTAACTACTTATTACAATCGAATATTCCAGTTTTTACTAAAAACTAAAAATTACAAATTGCAACTTGCAAATTGCAAAAAACGTAAGAAAATTTTAATTTCGCGGGCTACCCTGACGCTTCCCCCTTAATGTCCCTCGGTAATCATCGCATTTCTGAATACAACCGAATGCTAATTTACATGCCCATCAATTATTAGAATTCAGAACTAAGTACTTTATTGTTGTTCCAATAAAGTACTTAGTTCTGAATTCAAATTATTAGACACGGTAAATCTAATAATTGATGGACATGGAAATTAGCATTCGTTTCTATTCAGAAATGCGATGATCGCCGAGGGACATTAAGAAAATAGTTGTACTGTAGGTACCTATGGTCACTCTTTCAAATCAAAAAAATATTATGGTTACAAAAAATAATTTAAAAAATTAAATCGACTTCAAAAAGAAATAAACTCAAAATTATGAAATAATTTTAATTTCGGAAGTCGGTGGCACAAAATTAAAATACAGATCCCAAGACACCGACTTCCCACGTTATACGTCCGTGTTTGGGTCACATAAATTCATACCTGTACAAAATTTTAACTTAATCTACCCATTAGACTCGGTGCAAATTAGCTGTGACAGACGGACAGACATACGAGTGATCCTTTAAGGGTTCTGTTTTTTCCTTTTCAGGTACGGAACCCTACAAAACTTAAAAAATTGCCCCTTTGGCATTAAATTTTTTTATAAAAATTATCTCGAAATAAAAACAGCCAGACATTAAAAATAATAAACAGCTCAGACAGAAGAAACCTTATCCTAAAACCTATCAAATTCTTGCTCATTTCACCTACAGTAATTTGATATTTTTACAGCTTTAATTATTCTAGAAAACATCTACTTTTTAATGCATGTAAAAAATGTACAACTCAATTTTCTTTATAATTTCAACGCAGTCCTAAGCATTCTTAAGCAACCGAATTTATTTAATTGACCTTTTAAAATAAATATTAATTAGTCGGTTATTTCTTTTGTGAAATCATAAGAAATGAAGCTTTCAACTAATATATTTTAACACGACGTGTATGTGACAGGGGTTATATGATTCAATCAAAATCTTGAGCCTCTCGGGACTCACGAAAGTTATTAACTTAATATCTAAAAGCCCAAACGATGACTTATAAATTATACTTAGTTTATAATATTAATATAGACTTTTACTAGTTTCGCTATCCTAAAAAATAATCTTCATTTCTTTAATCAAAATTCAGCCAACCACTAAGGGGGCGTTCATTAATTACGTGAGTACGTGAATCTCACCTAATCTCACGTGGGGGTTTCGGCAAATATCTTATATACGTATATTGTTTTTTTTTCGTAAGAAACTAATATTGCGAGATAATTTAGTAAATTTTACACAGCACAGATTATCTTATTTACGATAAAATTACGCATTTTGAAAAATCTCGGGTCGAGACCGTAATTTTAGCATAAATACGATAATTTGTGCTTGATTGCGTTGGCAAAATGTTAATTTTAGGGGTCGAACTAATTCTCACAATATCTCACCAACGGGGGTGATCCAATATCGCCTCACGTAATTAATGAAAGCCCCCTGTGCTCTACATATATAGGTAGGTACATATATGAGTATTATAATATTCCCCTTATTACACTAGAAGTAAAATAAGGGACCTCACACAAAGTTCGCATATAATATGGGCACAGATAACACAGACTTTCGGGGAAACGTTTTTATCTGGGGAGTTAAGATACAGCCTATTATCCGCCATACTTATGTGACGGGCTAAGATGAAACTTACCATCTGGGGAACTGGGCCCATTACCACAATAGAAAGAGAACAGAAGTTATACAAAAATTCAAGATACAATAATATCATACGCCCAAAACCCAGAATATACCATTAAGAAAAGGCTAGGTATTTTTTACTCAACTCCTAATATTACTTAAATTATAGAACAGTCTGGTAAGTAGATACATCTTGAAAAACTAAATCGGGACTATTTTGAAATGATGAAATATGTATCCTGGATCTATCCTGAGCGTTTATGAGACCTAGCCCCAGTTATTAATTTTCTAGTACAGATACCCCTTCGTGCCTCGGAAAGTAAGTTAAGCTGTTGGTCCTGGCTGTCAATTGTATTCGATCTTTGACATTTTTACAGGTAATTAGAAGCCCAAAAGTCTGACAACCAGTCTTACCAAGGGGTATCATGTTACCCAGTAAGAGTTGTGGAGGTCAGATAGGCAGTCGCTCCATGTAAAATACTGGTATTTAGCTGCATCCGGTTAGACTGGAAGCCGATCCCAACATAGTTGGGAAAAGGCTAGGCTGATTGAATTTGAAGTGTCGATTTTATCAGAATTCCTTTAGTTAATACTTAGTGAATCAGGAACATGCTTGACGTGAACCTTCTGCATGGTCCTATGAGTCTGAGTATCTAAAAAATGGCCCACATTACTCTCTATAGTTATGTGCGAACTACATTACGTGTATTCTCCTATTTATATTAATGTCTGTATAAATTTAAACTACGTTAAAACAACACGTTCTGAACATTGACATGTCGTTTAGTTCGCACTTTTAAAATAGAAAAGACATTTTCGAAACGGGTTTGTAAGCTAGGATGTAAAGTGCCGCTTAAAAGTTAGGGAACAACTAAACTTTTAGTCTAAAAAGAAATGGTGCATAAGTAGTTACAGTGGCACGAGCACTATCCCCCCCCCCCCCCCCCCACTTACATAGTTTTTAGCTAACATAAAATTTTCCTACTTATCTTTTTCGCTGTTTCGTTGGTATAATTTTTGAGACTGCTGCTTTTGATCTACATTGATCTACATTTTCAAACCTTGGGCCAGAGGTTTGAAAATGTAGATCAATAAATTACACGAAAAGTTAACCTATGATACTCTTACCGAAACCCTCGGGTCGTGGGGTCTGAGTGCTCACGGTTTGTTCAACGAAATCTTCAAACGGCTGGATGACACTTCCCGTGACCAAAGGGCAGGCTTTTACCTTGGCCAGAGGCTAAGCATTGCCATACAACGTGGCAATGCCGCCAGTCTCTTCGGTACATTACCAGTCGATAGCGATGCGGATAAAGTTTCGGATGCCATATTATAGTTTTTAATGATAAATGATAAATGATTTTTATTTCTGTAAGTAGGTTTGTACAAACACTTTTACAAGTCAATATTTTTTTTTTTAACTAGATGAGGTCGACGTTTCCTATCTGACTACTCTGAGAAGAAAGGCCGAAACAAACTCAGAGGTCACAGTCTCTTATAAAGTCCAGACATAATCTTGGTCACTTCATGTGAAGACCATGTAGATTGGTGTCTGAAATGGTCTTTTGAGGAAAGAACCACACAGATTGAGAGGACCTGTCCAGTCAGTGCACGCATTTGTCAGTAATCGCGCAGCTCAACTCGGAACTTAAGGAGCTCAACGATTCGACGAACAATACCAAAGAAAGGACATTGGGGTAGGCCGCATAGATTACTCAAACTGCCAGACCATGATTAAAAATAACTGAGAGAAAAAATAAAACAAACAAAAAAAAAAAGCAATGACCTACATAGTCTTCACATTCACAATAAAGTAAAATAATATAATACTTACAAAGTAAATATTAATGTCAACATTCAGTATGCAAAAATAAAAATAATATAAAATAAAATTGGAGCAGTTCAATCCCAAGCCTTTTTGTCCTCAATATAATCTTTAACGGTATAAAAAGCTTTCTGACACAACTTGCGTTTAATGAATGATATGAATTTATTAAGACTCAGATCTTGAACGTGGCTTGGAAGTTTATTATAAAAGCGTATACATTGACACCTGAATGACCCACCTATTTTCTTGAGCCTTGTTGGAGGTACAACAAATTTGTGTTTGTTCCTAGTATTTATATTGTGGATATCACTGTATTTTTTAAACAATTTAATGTTTTTATGGGCATATAAAAGATTTTCAAAAATGTACTGAGAAGGCAAAGTCAGTATATTAATCTCCTTAAATTTCTCTCTGAGAGATTGTCTCGGACTTAATTTATAAATGCATCGAACAGCTCTTTTCTGCAAAACAAAGATAGTCTGAATGTCGGCTGCATTTCCCCACAACAGAATACCGTACGACATTATACTATGAAAATAGCTAAAGTACACTAAACGGGCTGTCTCTATTTATTATTTATTAGTTTTTAATAGTTTTAGTTAGGTTAGGATATTATATTTTTAACTCAATGGTTTATACTAATACTGTTAAAAAATAAAAATTATACTCTTTCCAACAATTTGTTTTACTTTTGATATCAGCATGTCTATGAATTTCCTTATTTATTGACAGGCAACCATAGAGGAAAAAATGCTTCATGGTCGCTAAAGTAAAATAAAAATTGGAAAGATTATAACCCTTCTTGTGGACAAATGGAGGTGTGGGGTGTGAATCCTTTTTATTACGAGATTAAAAATAAGCCAGCCTCTTAATAAATTAGAGCCCACATCATCAAAGACCAATATAATTTGCACGTTATTCTATACCGCACGCGGAAACGTAAACGTAGAATAACTGGAGCATCTATTCCATCCATACAACATGCATACAGCTCATAGCATGGCGGAGCTCGTGGCTAAGTAACAACAGCCGCACGGGTCGATCCATCAGGTTAAGCTACGCTTACCGGGGCTGGACCGTGGATGGGTGACTATCTTTACATACGGAGACTCCTCCGTGCCTCGGAAAGAACATTAAACCGTTGTTCCCGGCTGTCATTCGTGGTTCTTTGACAGTCGTCAGAAGCTTGACGGTTTGACAACCACTCATACCAAGGGGTATCGTATTACCCAGTTACTGGGTTGTGGAGGTCGAATAGACAGTCGCTCCATGTAAAACACTGGTATACAGCTGCATCCGGTGGAAGTCAACCCCAAACCCCACATTGGGGAAAAGGTTAGGCAAATTGATGCATGCAGTTCAAAATGAACTAGGTACAAAGCGTTCACAAACGACAAGCACGGAATCAACAGTCAAACACAACACAGTTAGTAGTTTACTCTCCAACAAAAAGTCGACGGCACATCGTGCTGACGCGAGCTCACATAAGTAACAAAGCCAAATTCGAAAAGGGTCATTTCTCCAAATCGAATTACAGTTTTTTCCAAGAGCAAATTTTTTAGATTGGACTCGGCAGGGGCGTCAGATAGTAAAATTAGAGCGTGGCCCGTAATTGTTTGAAGCGAACGTACGCTTGTTACAAACTGACAAACACCACCCCGACAAACCATTCCCAACTTTATTCGTCGGTGTTAGAGGTGATTTTGAGTGCAAAGATAAAGTTGGTGCTGATATCCGGAATTAGAACAAAGGGTTGTCACCGGTAGAACGTTGCACAATAAAGTTTAATCAGAGCCGACAAGCAAATGTAACTTACGTTCAACCTTACACCTTCATTGGTAGTGACGTAAATACCTTTATGTTCGTGACGTAACGAGCCTGCATAATTCGCTGGGAATGCTATTATGGGCGCTAATATTCTAAATTTAGTTTGTGTATAGGAGAGAAGCTGTAAGGATCATTATCATTAATGAGAGGGTATTATGGTCCTTACATCCACAGTTCGACCTAAGAACCTTCACACCATTCGATTGATTGAAATTTTATTTTTGCGTATTTCGTCGACGAGAAATCGAAAATTTTGTGCTTATGAAGATTTTCAGAGTTTCTTGCATAAATTATTATGTCTGTTTATCCACATTTATTGACTTATATGATTTCATGATATTTTCTCTAATTTAGAACATAAGTAAGTATGTCTCTTGTTTACTAGGTATTGGAAGGTATTTACATGAAACTCACACCAAAAATAATTAAATAGCCAAGTCAGCATAGTAAGAGTACAAACAGCGCCTAACGTAGGTATTAGGCATTCACAAAGTGAACGTGCCGACCCAACTGCTACCGAACAAAAGCCTAGCCCGGTCGATAAGCATGACAAACATCATCAGACATCCAATGAATATTGTGAGAACGACGATACACAGATATTACAGTATGCTATATTTATATCCCTAAATAAACTGCTGATTTCACAAGGAGTATGAAATTAAGACGAGGGTTTACGGCCTAAATAAAGTCCTAAGTGTTTTAAAATTACTTCAAGAGTCAAGTATCTTTTAATGAGCAGGGCATCGCACAATAAAACGCCTACAGTTATTTACCAAAATAAAATACACATCACCGACAACACAGTAAATAGATTGTCCAAAACTCTTATATATAATTTGATACACACATATTACGGCTCAATACCCGATCCTTGTTACGCCAAACCCAATCGCGGCAATATCCAATCACAAATCGAAATAGCTTTCCTGAAACTCAGCAATGTCGATTTTATATCAAAAGCCGAATAGAAGAGATAAAACCTCGCGAAAAATCTTCTCCCTTGGCCACGCAAGCGATTATCAAACCATTTAGTTTTATTACCATCGATCGTTCCTGAAACTCATTCAAAATGGTTGACATTTAACGCACGAATTCATTTCTAATTTTCCGTCATTGTTTGAGCGAAATTAGTATTTGATTGCTTCTCAACGTCAGGTCACGAATTCGTATAGCCAATATAAAATTTGGATTCCGAGGAATTTCTATTAAAATTTTTGATGTGGATATTATTTGTTTTGAGACCCTGGAGAAGATTACATCATAGGTACCTATTTACATTTTAGGAAGGTTTAAAAGGTGTCCTAAGAGAGTTAACCTGAAATGTAAATCTGATGTTTGGTATGTAACCTGTTTCGTCATTATTTATAAGTTTATTACGTCACGTATTGTACTCTTATTTAAATTAATAATGTAAAATTTAATTTATAATAATCACGTTTTACGAGATACCTATACTTAGATTTTTTAAATTCATTCCTGGGTGGTGATTGATGGGAAAACAGTAAATACCACAGCTACAATCAAACTCTGTTCGCACAGTATTTCATATAACAGTCATAACAAACATATGACAGAACATAAATTGAATATTTTGACAAAAAAAATACGCATTCTCCGTGTTATGTCAGTCACAGATGTCGAAACAGCAGTTTTAGAAATTTATGTGTGTGCGCAACCCTTGGCCTAGATTATGAGGCGGTTTCGTAGATAAGCTTCAGACCCACTAGCTAAAGATTTTAGTAGAACAACCAACTATTAGATAAAAATAAACATTAGGTAGGTACCATTGAAAACTAATTTTCTTTTTGTATTTGTAAAAAAGTAAACAGTCTTGGAGCGTTCTGTACAAATTCGTTTTAACACATTGATACATAACATGTTAATTTTATTAAGGTGATTATAAGGATATATCTAGATCCTAATTTCGTTCCAATATACCAATTAAACTGTAATCCGAGGTAGACTTCAAAGGCCAAAAGAAAATACTCTTATTTATTGCATTGTTTTAGATTTAATTATTATGAATGCTTTGGTGATTATCTCCACTTAAAAATCTCAGTATTGTAATTAAAAATTTAGTAATTTATAGGTCCATATAACTATGAATCAAACCTAATTACAACCATTTATAACCAAGTCACGACTCCTCCAATTCCTAAAACTCCCAGTAACAAAATTATATAAACTTCTAGTAGTAAGCTGTAGGTATAATCGAGTCAGTGCTAATCGTTGCGACCAACTTAGAAGATCATCTAGTATGATTGGATTCCTAACTTTCAGTACACTATTGCTTATATAGCTTCATAAGGGTTATTGGTTCTATTAATACATATTAAGGACATACTTGTGCGGTATTACATACGATAGTCGGCGGTCATTAGAGCATAATGTTGTATGTTCTCTGGCATATCTCCCAAATGAGAGGAGTTGTTGGATAAGTGTGTCAGTTAATGTTTAGAAGATTATGATTATTATATAAGTTGTTTTGGTAAATAGGGTAAACTAGATGTTGAGTAGTGTTAGTTATAGTTTCAGTAAACACAGAAAGTTAGAAAATGTGTAACCATAATTAAATAAAATATGTGTGTATATCAATGACTTACCATTCTATTTAAAGGGTATCTGTGACGTTGTACTGTTTGCAGATGACACCTCTCTTATTTTTAAAGTAGACAGGAATAGACAAGATTTTGACGACGTAAACAGTGCACTCTCAATGGTTACAGATTGGTTTACGACAAATAACTTAGTTTTCAATGCTAAGAAAACGAAATGTATAAAGTTTGCCTTACCGAATGTTAGAAATCTAGGACCCAACATCGTTTTAGATAAAGAGATGCTTAAAACTGTAGACTCGGCAGTTTTTCTGGGTATAACAGTAGATGCCAAACTTCAGTGGGGCCCACATATATCAAGCCTAGCGGGAAGGCTCAGTTCAGCCGCCTACGCCGTCAGGAAGGTAAGACAATACACTGACGTTGATACAGCTCGGTTAGTCTATTTTAGTTATTTTCATAGCGTTATGTCATACGGTATTCTGCTCTGGGGCAAAGCTACTGACATTCAAAATATATTTGTTCTTCAGAAACGAGCTGTTCGAGCAATTTACCAGCTCGGTGCCAGAGTTTCTTTGAGAGATTTTTTTAAACAGATTGGTATTCTCACGGTGGCATCACAATTCATCTTCGCCAACATCTTATATATTAGACAAAATATACATTTATACACTAAAAATAGTGATATTCACAATGTTAACACTAGAAATAAGGACAAATTACGTGCTCCATTTCACCGGCTTCATAAGGTTCATAACACATTTGTTGGACTTGGTATATCTTTTTATAACAAGCTACCCTCTTCTTTGCTAGATTTGCCCTTTAATGCGTTCAAAGCTAAAGTAAAATCTAACCTTTGTTCAAAGGCATACTATTCTATCAACGATTACTTAAACGATAAGAATAGGTGGTCGCTGTGTTTAACTTAAGACAATGTTTATGTTCTTTCTCCAGAATTAGCATACATACTGACAGGTTATATGAGTTCATATAATTATTTATTTTGTTTGACTCTCAAGGTGAATTTATTTTAATTTTATTTATTATTGACATAATCTACTCATTTCAATGTTTATTTATTTTTTATGAGTGGTATTGCAATATGTGGTTAGCTAGTGACCTCGACAATTGATCATAGTTTTTCTTGCCCGAGCAACCGGCAGCATGTTCGTCATGCTCCCTTAGATGTCACTGCTTGCGGTAGCGTCGGGGGTCGGGTTGTCTCCTTCCCTCAAATATGGCGAGGGGGGTAATGGCTGATCTTTGCGTTATAATACTCGTGAACGGGTGCTGCTTGTGGTGACAGGTCGTCTTGCTGACCTTGGTTTTGTTTTGTTATTAGTAACTTAACTGGTTGTTGATTTTACTTCGATGGTCCTAGTTTATCATCTGTGACTTTGAGTTACGACTACATGTACGGCTATATGTAAGTGGGCACGCCCTTTATTACTGGAGGCTTTTATTTGGGTATAAAGTTCTGCTCACGTTTTTAGTTTTGTATTTTGTTTCTGCTTGAGTATAGTTTTCGATTTTTTTTATTTTTTTTTGTATTATGGCGTGTGCTAGCTTACTTATAGCAAATAATTTAATTTAATGTTTTGTATTGCGTAATGTACCTAAATTATTATGCGCAGTGTTATATAGAATCATTTTTTTTTTAACTGAACAGACAGCTGTGCTGCTGGGGAGTTTGTTGCGCCACTTCTTCTCCCCAGCTAAAGCACTAGGAAGTGGTGAAGGGCGGGCGTTTTGGGGGACTGTCTTATGTAATTTTGACGTTCAAAAAGCGCTGATTCTCAGCCTAGTTTGAATAAATGACTTTTGATTTTGATTTTAAAAGTTCACGTCACGCCTCAGAGTTTCATTTGATTGCCTTTATCTCATGACTCCTTTAGCACTTTCATAATTTATTCTTTACATACCTTCTCCCCCCCCCCCTCCCTATGCCTCGGAAAGCACCTCAAGCCGTTGGTCCCGGCTGTCATTATTGGATCATAGATATCGTTACGGGTCGTCAGAAAGAAGCCCGAAGGTTTGACAACCAACACACTATTAATATCTGAATCATTTTGAAACATATTCCTAATCCATTGCTTCATATGTTCGAAAAATTTGTCTGCTCGACCACGTAAATAACGCAAAGAATGTTGTTGAACTGTCAAAATGGAACCGATTCCGATTGATAGTGTGATACGCAATTAGGGTACCGTCTTACCAAGGGTTATCGCATTACCCAGTCACTGCGTTGTGGAGGTGAGATAGGCAGTCGCTCCATGAAAAATACTGGTATTCAGCTCCATCCGGTTAGACTGGAAGCTGACCCCAACATAATTAGGAAAAAGCTCAGATGAATCTTGTAAAATCATACGTGCACAAACATGATACCTACCATAACAAATTCCTATTTGAAATTTTGATCAGTTTTTGTCTCTCACTCTCGGACTTTCCGCTGTATGCTGTCAGAGATACCTTTCTCTTTCATAAAATAATCTTACAATATCCGGAAACCCCACCATTTAATATAGGTGTATACCTTCTATTTGTGTTGAAATAGAAATAGGTCGCACCCCTGCGGCCGTTTATGGAAACTGTGAATAAAGTGTGAAAATATTTTTAAGGGTCAGCACACACCGTGTGAAGTGCTTGCAGTAACGCGCGACAGGTGTGAACCGACATTTTTCTCGCAACTTATGAAAACAAACCGGGGGGAAGGTGTCACTATGGCGAATTGCCTTCGTAGATAGCGATTGAGTTCGGTAATAATTTCGTTATGATTGTGTGTCTGAAACTTTGAAAATTTCTGCTTAAAGAATCATTAAACTGAAGTGCAGGTAAATGTATAAACTTACCAGTCCGTTTACGGACATTCCTTTACTTATTTTTTTTTCTTCTACTTTCACTACCTTTGTTCACCAAATACTGGTACACATAATGCCCAACACGCGTAGCATGACAACCATAGAAACGGGTTTTGTCGACGGAAGAATAGACAAAATGACACATCACAACAGACGTTATAAATCTTTCTAGAATCTGTCATTTTGTCTATTCTTCCATCAACAAAACGCTTCTCTACGATGCCCGCGCTAAACCTGCAGGAAACTCAGACATTCCTATTTATTTATTTATTTATTTAACATAAAACGGCCAAGGCCAATTACATTAGTTAAGACATTAAAACATTATTTAAGTACAATAATAATAGTATACAACTACTTGACAGTCATACGCTCTTCTCACAATACTCCAGACATACTGACAAGATCTATAGATAAATCCTCCTATAGATAAATCACTTTAAAAATATCTGGGTTTAAATTCTTACTGCAGTTGTTGCTAAAGAGAAGGTACAACAATGTTTTTAACAAAGAATTAAGCAGATTAAACAGTTACTTAATACTTTCTTATTGGTAAATAAATGCACAGTGCAGGTGATAAAGTGCAGGCTGTAGTGTTTATGTCAAGTTTTCACACAAAGCGTCGCACGAGATTGTTTGATGCTAACATACGGGAACTTTACGCTAGATGTTCTGCGAATGTTCAAGGATATAATACATCTTTTTTAAGAATAACCGCTTAGCTAACGTCAAATATTGAATGCAGAAAAAAATTGAACTTTTTCGTATTAAATAGTCGTTGTTAACTTTTTACTGGTCAATACAAAATCACTTAAGTAAAAGTGCTCGAAAGAGGGTAAATTTATCTTATTTTCCATACGGGATCATGGCGCTTGCAACAGCGTTGAAAAGAAAATATCCCGTAGTATTTAAAACAATAAACTGCGCAAGTATAAAACAGTGTTTCATTTTAAAAAGTTGATATATTTACTCGTTAAAAGTAAGTACCGGCAATATTTATTCAGCTCTATTCAGTTCGATACAAAATCGAATCGAATCCAACTCAGGATACTGCACAATTTACATACATCATTTTCATTTGCCTAGCCTTTTCCCAGCTATGTTGGAGTCGGCTTCTAGTCTAACCGGATGCAGCTGAATACCAGTATTTTACATGGAGCGACTGCCTATCTGACCTCCACAACCCAGTTCTGGAACTGGGTAATACAATAACCCTTGGTAAGACTGGGTGTCAGACTTTCGGGCTTCTGACGAACCAACAATATTATACAAACAACAATTGCTCGTCGCATTACCATCACCAAACTCTCATTTTACTAAGTGTCAGCTAAGTCTCCTCTAAACATAGCATAATAATTTGTCCAGCGACTATAAACGACGCATTCGCACCGAGATCTCTCTTGAATTTGTTAGACAACCTTACCTTTTGTCGCGAAAATATGCTTTGCTAAATTTAATAACGCGGTGTGATGAAAATGTGGATAGATGAAAATGGTAAATATAGTGGACTGTTGTTGCCTTTGTGCAAAGTGTAATAAGAACATCGTTGTGTAGAGGTGTCGTGTTGAAGAAAGTATTCAAAGGGTCCGCTCTGTTTATTGTAAAAAACATAATTAGTTAGTGACACAATATCAAGTGGGTTTTCCTCGAAGAACAATGCCGAGGTATAAAGTACAATAAATTCTTCTGTTTTGAATTTTATAAACTTGTAAGCTCGCGGCTAAGTAATAACAGCCGCACGGGTCGATCAGTGGCGTGCACTCCATACATGCAAATAAGCACTGCATACCCTGTAGTTCCAGACATACATGCCCCTCTAATTTGAAATGATAAATAACTATAGTTCAAAAAAAATATTAATCTAACTTATTCACCATTCACACGAACACACATTCGCTTCCCGTATTTACAGTGCGATTTAAGCACCAGCTATGCCAGGCGCAGCGGGCAAAAGCATTACTACGCCGTGCTTATTTTTCATACAACGCATGATTTCGCGAGTCGTGTATTACACAGCAAAAGTGTGTCTGTGGGCGTGAAAACGTGTGCGTGTGTTGGAGTTTTAGAAGCACTGCTTATATTGCAAACCGTCCAAATTGAGAAGCCGTAAAAGGACCGCCTAATTGTTGATTGCAGAGGGTCGACTTTTTTTAGTCGGATTGGCTAAATGACCGACTAATTCATTCGTTCGTATTAGTTCGGAACGTAATTGCAAAGTTCGTCGCCATATTGTTTGTATTGTTATTCTCGGCGCAAGTGATTGATTGTCTAAGTAATTATTTAGTAAGTTTATTGTAAAAAATGGAAAATTATACCTGTGAGTCCTGTGCTGGCGAAATGTGTTTAAATAAATTAAAATCTGCCGCGTTTTCGACGTTATCTTTCGAGGAAAAATTTAAATTGATTGCAAAGGGAAGGTGTGTAACCGGATTGAATTAAGGTCAATATGGGTAAGTGTAGCTACGGGGTAAGTGTAACTGCCCCTTATATTACGAAAACTGATTAAGCTATTGAAGCAAGTGCCATCTGTTAGTATGAGTAAAAAAAATATTGATTCACAATTTCTATTCTAGATGTCGTAGTCAAACACTTTTATAGTTATCGCCATTTTGTAACATGGCACAATTTTTAATACGTGACGCAATTAGGTGCGTGGTTTTTCATCAATAAAAATCTCGGTGATTTCGTCGAATCCGTGAATTTTGCATAGGTAAGTTCTTTTTATATATGTTAAACTTTATGTTATTCTAACTATTTTACTTGTATTGTTGAAAATAAAAGTTTTACGTAAGTTTTAAAAATATAATCTAAAAATCTTGACCCTGGGAAAGTGTGTCTACTTTACTTGGGGCAAGTGTGTCTTTATGTCACACTTGCCTCAAGTCAGGAGTCTCAAACATTTATGTATGACTAATTATTACACCTACTTAGAGGTACTTGCCTACCTACCTGAAGTTTTTTTTACTTGGGATAAGCATTGAAAGTACTGAATTGAATTGCGGAAGAGCGTCTATGTTAAATTGTGTTTATTGTAGGTATTTATTATTTTTGTTTTTATTATTTATTTAGTTATAAAAATGTGCTATATTTTAGAAAATGTTGAATTGTTTTATATAATTTTTAATGTGATAATATTCCAAAACGAAACATTATTACGCTCTAGTTCCTAGGTCCTAAGTGCATTTTTAGACAGATACTCGTAGTCTACTTAGAAATTTACACACAAATGTGCAATTATACAATTTAGAAAATGTTGTTTTTTATGTTTATTTAATTTTTTTAATGAATATTCTAGACTTATGTAGGATCCCAAAGTAATCCTCCTGTCGTAGATCGTAAGCTCAATTCTCGACAGATACTAACTTAATTATGAAAATTTGCTGTAAGTGGGTAAGTACTTACTTCACAGCTTACGTTTAAGATGTTGATTTTTTGTTTAATTTTATAATTTTTAGAAACTCCTTCGCAAATTTTAATTTTCAGACATTGTTATTTTGATTGGCATTGTTTTAATGAATATATTTTGTATCAAGCACCAATATGTGTTTTTCTTTCAATTCAACCTTTATAAAAAAAAAAAATGTTTTAAACCCCTGATATGACACACTTAACCCATAACTTTTTTATTTTAAATTATCATAACAAGCACTGTAAGTAGTACAAGTAAAATATGAAGGTTGACATGCTTAAGTAGCAAGGAATTTGCAGATTTTATTTAAAAAACAGCTGTCTATCGCGGGTTTATTATGTAGTCACACTTGCCTCGTTTTGCTGGGGAAGTGTGTCTGACGTAGTACTTTTATTTTGGACCCTAAAAACCAACAAATAATGATTAAAATTGTACAAAACACATTGTTTTCTGGCCTTTATGGACCTTATTACATTTTGCTTTAAGAGATATTTGAAATTTTACCCTTAAACGTTTTGATTTTTATGTTCAAAGTAAACTTTGTGAAAAGTATGTCACACTTACCCATATTGACCTTAACTCAAAAAAAAGGTAATTCGTTACTTTCATGAAAAGTTTTATGATAATTATAACAGGTTGTGTATGTACTCACAAACATATTGTACTGTTTCCCTTGCATTTTGTTTACAAACCAAGATAAAAAGAATGTTTGAACCTATAACGGATATTCAGATCTAAATAATTTTCACAAAACGGTTGCTAAACACGATTCTTCAGAAAAACGCCTGGAATCCTGCTTGAAGTTCCAAACTTTTGGTAAAGGTAGAATAGAGACTAGTTTGAAAAGCCAGTTTAAGTTAGATATTGAAAGGCAAACGCGAAAGATGAGAGAAATAGAAATATTTTCAAACGGTTAATTGATGTAGTTTGTTTTCTTGGTAAACAAGTATTAGCATTCCGTGGGCATGACGAATCCAGCTTGTCTTTTAATAAAGGCAATTTTCTAGAAATTGTAGATTTGTTAGCTAAATATGATGGAAATTTGGAAACCCACTTACAATCAACATCGGGTAGCTCATTCACGGGGTTATCGAATAGGACCCAAAATGATTTAATTTCTAGTGTTGCGTAGGTAATTAAATCAAAATTCAGTAGCGCTTCGACCGAACGATCATTTTCTAGTCTAAAACGAATTCATACATATTTACGAAACACACGGCCAGAACAGACTCACAGATTTGTCTATGAATGCAATTGGAAAAGATTTTTTAGTAAAACGATGTAGCAGTTTTTACGACGACGTTTTGCAAAACTATCTGAAATTATAGAGATAGATTTATAAACATTAACTTGCAGAAAGTAATCAGTTAACATTAAAGTAGTAATTTATTTTGAATTTAAATTCATTTGCGCAACAAGAAAACAAAATAAACATCCCACGGCCTTTTTAAATGCCACTTTGCATGTCATATAAGCATCACTTATTTAAATATTCATAGTGGTCGCAAACAAACATCATGCGAAGCCAAAGGCTTCTGTGGTAAAACTCAGGTAGAGTAGGTAGTCCTAGTCGTTGGGCCACCGACAGCAACAAGCTGAAACTGGTAAGTTTTTGTTTAGCTGTGCATACCCTGTCTGAAATCTCTGTGCACGCCACTGGGGTCGATCGACCAGTTTATCAGTGTTATATGGCTATAGTCATACACCGGTTGGTCCGTGGATGGGCGACCATCTTTACGTACTGAGACCACCGTGCCTCGGAAAGCACGTTAAGCCGTTAGTCCCGGCTGTCATTCGTAGATCTTTGACAGTCCTTACGGCCCGAAAGTTTGACAACCAGTCTCACCAGTATTACCCAGTCGCTCCAAGCGCAGACTTGAAGCCGACCCCAACATAGTTAGGATAAGGCTCAGATGAATATTGTAAAATCATACGTGCACAGACATAACAAATTCCTATTTATAAACTCACTAATTGTAAAACTTACCTACTTTGGTAATATCAGAAAATCTTTTCAGTGCGTACTTATAATTTATTTCGCACGTAACAATACCAATAATGTCACCGCATTCACCGGTGTGTCGGTTAGACCGTCCATGTATTTATCTCCGACACCCATGCTGAGGGCACACGACGGCAAACTACACCGAAACTCCATTACACGATTGCTTCAACCACTTAACGTTATCGTCACTAATTAATATAAATCATTAACAAATTGCACACCGCACCCGATACTAGTGGCTTTCGTGGGATCAGTTTTTGTAGGTGATTTTTCGCAGAACCTGGTTGAAAAGCGTGGGAATATCTGCTTTTATTTTAAAAGGATTCGTGATTTAAAAAGAAATACATTTTAAAAGAGTGCTTTCTAAAAAGAGTTTGGATCAGTTTAGGAATATTTATTGAATAGTTGTTAGAGTTACCCGTTTATTTTAGGACCTTTTTATTTACTGGGCTGTAAACGTCCAATGATGACATGCTAAAATTATTTCAGTTCAATATTCTTACCTTGAAAACTTTCTTCTCTCTTACTACCTTTCTACAATCATTTATAAAAGAAGTACGCACGACGCAGGGGACTAAATGACCTAAACGCAAGTTCTATAATGCCTAAAAGTATATGATCTACTACAGTAAACAAAATCAGTAAAATATATAATTTTCTTCAGAATATATATGTTAGTTAGATAGTGTGAAAACATATTACAATTAATTTGATATGGTTCCGTTTTTGGGATGAATTTATCCCAAGAACAAACTTAACATTGTAGTTGAAAAACATGTTCTCCCATACATCGATACACGTCACGGTCAATTCTCCAACTGCAAAATTCAGTAGTTTGTAGTCACAAAAAAATCTTTTTTTTTTATTTGATAAAACTACAAATTAACAATTTTCGGAACTTTTCCTTTACTTGTGCTGTGAGACCTTGCTTTTTAGCAAATTTCATGATTCTAGGTCAACGGGAAGTACCCTATAGGTTTTGATTCCCTTGTGAAATCGCAAAATATGCGAAAATATGTGACATATACGGTCATATCTTTTGATTCCGTTCACTTTCAAGTTTGATTTTTTCACAGCTGAAAGAGATCATAGACCCGAGTATTTGATATAAATTTCAACTTGATACCTCTGCGCGTTCCTGAGAAAAAGGGTCTTGACAAACAGACAGATGGACAACAAAGTGATCCTACGAGTATAAGGGTTCCTTTTTCCTTTTGAAGTATGGACCCTAAAAATCACGAATATACCTCTAAAATTTTATTTTAACGATTAAAAACCATACTAATATACATGCAATCATTCTGATTTTTTCTCAGATTATTCTACAAGCGACATATTAACTTAATAGTGTTTTAACTTTTTAGTCCAACCAATAGTTTTTTGTAAATAGAAAATTGCTTCATATTATATTTTGCAATAAATTACCAGCGGTGTGTCATTGCGCTTCTCTTTCTTTTGTATGCAGTCCGACAGTGATCGCGCATAAACACGATGAAATTTTAAGGGGACTACAGGACCTAAATTCCTGTAGTCCCCTTAAAATTTCATCGTGTTTACCAGCTATGCGAATAAATTAAATCGATCCACGTAACATTTCACGAAACATTGCACTTGTGTTAGGATCATTTTTAATCTAAATTCCATCCATGCCCGCCCTTTGTACTGTGGCAAGAAATTGCCGCACCACCCTCATGGGCTACGTATTGCCTACATTATACTGGATAAGAATTTATTCCACACGAATAACCAGAAACACTTTAAAGAAATTGGGCAAAGGCCTTCGGGAGAGGCTACCTACTCCTTTTAAGACAAACTAATAAAATCTTAGAAGGGATTAAGGATGACTTTCGGTGAAACTATGTAGGTTGGGATAACTTATAAAACTTTGCTGGTACATACGATATATTAGAAACAATATTCTTTTAAGAAAAAAATGTTTAAGAGCCAAGTTTATCTACCTAAATGTTATACATAAGTTATTTGTATTCCATTATGTTTTTGCTTCGTTTTATCCTGTAATTCCATTAGTCCTCAAAAGCATTAATAAAATAACCTCAATTCACGACTCGATTTCAGTACACACCGACTTGGCGCCACACTTCTTTCACAGACAAGAAAAGCTTTTAAAACAAAAGACAGTCTTCATCCAGCAATTAAAACACAATCTCAACTCGGTAATACAACAATCCTTTGAACAAACTCATTAATTGACAGTTTGACTTTGAGTACGGAAGTACCTAAAACATCTTAATTTGTTCGCCGTCTATGTACTAAGTTCTGAGACAAAACCTACTTAGGGTGTCCTTTCAGGAGACACGTTGTTTAGTTTTGTAACTCCAGTGCTCAACTGGAGCAGAGGAATCTACTTAAGTGGATGAAAAGCACAGCTTTACCTAGGAAATGTTTGCACTTCAACGAACACGTTTTATAGATCTTAAGCTGAGCTGAGCAGGTTAACAGATGAGTTCTTTTTATATCTTGTTTTTGAAGAGAGGTAGGTTTATATAAAAGATGTCATGAACTTCTGTAAATCGATCAGCACTAAGCGTAGCGACCTAGCGACTCCTGCCCAAAAATTACGCTACGGAAATTCCACAGCTTGTTTTCTACAAAAAATACGCGACATGATTGTGTCATAGGTAATTTAAAAACCATTGCATACGTAAACCTTTATTTTTTTTTATTAGTCTGGGATACATTTAAATCACTTTATAAAAACTTAACAGAAATTAACAATCCATCCAATTAAATCGAACAGCGAAACAAAATGCAGCTGGCAATTGTTTTATTTAACCAATAGTAACTAAAAGACGATCATTTTATTTCATATGCCCGTCCTGTGTATGTTTGTGCCAAACGCCCGCAGGTGACTGAACAGGCCACACAGGCAGAGGGCATACGCTCCAATAGATTGAATAAATTAACTTACCCGCGCGTTTTAAAACTCACACCAAAAAAGCTTCGTTCCAATATTGCATCCGAATGAGTCATCATGAAAATATGTGCGGAGTAGTTTAAATTGGTGTCACAATGCGGATTTTTTTTTAATATGGTTTTTTTGCAGTTTTCTTTTGATATTTACGATATGCCGACATAAAGCAACGTATTCACCACGCAATAAAAGGGAAAAATAGACCAAACTCTCAAAAAAGCGATGCAATTAAAAATAAGTATGTATCAGCTCCGACGCAAGACTGGAGGTTACTCCTTATTACGATTGTCTTTGAATAGAATGGATAGATTGACCACTACAATGAAGACTGGCCGAAAATAAACAAAACAAGTAGAGCGGTTTTCATCAAATAGTTCGTCTGCCATAATCTTGGCTCTGCTGCTAAACTTAACACATACATGTGTTAAGTTTAGCAGCAGAGCCAAGATTATTAGGTCTTATTACTTATTAGGTCTATACTTTATCAACGGTAGCGTATCCTGTTCGCCCTACAACAGCGGAGCCAACATTACGACATAGGAACTATTTGATGAAATGCACTCTATATACAAACTAGATTTCAAAGTGAAAGGTGCGCAAGGTACGTTGCGCAGAAAAACGATTTATTCCGTTCTAATACCAAAAAACTAATACCACTGGTATTTGTTTTAACTCATATTTATTTTTTACTAGCTGGCCCAACAAACGTTGGCCTGTAAAAATTTCGATAATTCATACAAAATTCCCATAGAAAATGCACTTTCAGTTTTCCCGAATTTTCCAATTTTCCCGGCAACTTTTCAAATATTTTCTTCTTAACTACTACTTAACTTTTAATATTTGATACAAACCTTGTCCTGACAATTACAAACACAACAAAAAAATAAATATCTAATTTGGTGCAGTCGTTCGGAAGTTATGCGCATACATACATTTCGGCGATTCACTTTTACACATATAGATGATAAGAATCGGAACGGATACCTTAATAATTAAATTAAATAATTAAATTTTATGTGCAAACGAATACTAACCACTTGAATTTTATACAGTCAGCTCAGTCAAACCTAATCAAATTAAATTTGTTTTCTAATATTTTTATGTGATCGTAATATAATCACTATCCAAATTCACTTTGAGTTAGCTCTATTATTCCGAAATTCGAAATAACCAATCAGAGTCAAGTGTGACTGGAATGTCTAAAATATTTTACAGTCTTGGTGGTATATACGTAAGTCAATGGAATTAGGTCCTTTTCTATTTTGATGATCTCGTAATTATTATTACTTTTATGCTTTGACTTGTAGAGAATTGTATGTACATAAATTAAGAGTTATTTTTTGAGATATTTTGTAATTTTTAGATTGTAAATAAATTGTTCTTATTTTGCAAAAAAAAATATTATACAGGTACAAGGAGAAACTAAAATTAAATTAAAGTTGATTATTAGTCATATTTTATTATTGAACTAGACGTTTGCTAACAATTTTTTTTTTTTTTGGATTTAACAGATTTTTTTTCAATTAAAGGTCTTATAATTACATACAAAGCCTTTTTACTGACAAATATATATTTATATCTTTGAACTTGTTTTAGTATTAGATTATACAGTGGTCTCCGTTCGGAATAGAAAATAAACATGAGTTGAAACAAATACCAGTGGTATTAGTTGTTGGTATTAGAACGGAATAAATCAGAAAAACGTAATATTTCATCATCATCTGCCTAGCCTGCTCCCAACTATGTTGGCGTCACCTTCCAGTCTAACCGGACGCAGCTGAATACCAGTATTTTACATGGAGCGACTTCCTATCTGACATCCACAACCCAGGTCTGGAACTAGGTAATACGATACCCCTTGGTAAGACTGGCTGTCAGACTTTCGGGCTTCTGACGACCCGTAACGACTGTCAAAGTTCCACGAATGACAGCCGGGACCAACGGCTTAAAGTGCTTTCCGAGGCACGGAGAGGTCTTGGCATGTAAAGATCCCATCCAGGACAACCCATCCACGGACCAACCGCGGCAAGCGTAGCTCAACCTGATCGATCGACCCGTGCGGCTGTTGTTACTTAGCCACAGAACCCTCCAATAAACTCCAATATTTATTGACTTCAAAGTTAACCAGCACAATCAAACTCATGCTCATTCCATTCTCCAGACCCATATACAGACTAGAACATGAGCTAGAACTCCCAAACGTAGAGATCGTTCAATTAACGCGGCCAGCTGGACCGTCCACTAATTAAATGAATGACCAATTAGGTACATAACGTCTGGCTACGTCCGGCCATCTTGGATAATCTGCTTCGGTAGTTCTGATCGTTACTAGATGCCCCTGTGACATTAGTATCAAGTCTTCAAATTAACTGGGGATCGAATCTAACACGTTAGCACAGTACTATCTCTACACATATAAGTACTATTAGGAAATAATGGAGTTAATATTTTTTATGAACCTGCGGACTAATTGCACCCTTACTTACTTACAATGGCTTTTTGGCTAAGTAATAACAGCCGCACGGGTCGATCGCGTAAACATGATAATAATGATGATTGACCATCTTTACATACCTTGGACCCCTCCGTGCCTCGAAAACCACGATAAGCCGTTGGTCCCAGCTGTCACTCGTGGATCTTTGACAGGCGCTATGGTTCGTCAGAAGCCCGAAAGTCCGACAACCAGTCTCACCAAGGGGTGTCGTATTACCCAGTTACTGGGTTGTGGAGTTCAGTGCGCTTAGCATGACCACTTGTCTATCTTTACGAAGAGTAGACAACAGGGCGCTCAATCTTAGTACAAAAAACTAGCGACAGATGGGCTTAGCATGACCACTTGTCTATCTATACGAAGAGTAGACAACCTTTTCTATACAAAGTGATATTTCGTTTTTCCGTTTTGGACATCGCACCGTAGATATCCTTCTACAATTTGTTATTTTGTCTTTCGTTTCTAGCGATCTTTGTCTAGGTCCTTTTTTATGTTGACTATTTCGAAACAAAGTTGTCTAGGGTAGTGAAGACATTTTGATTTTGTAATCGCCATGCTAAATACAGTAGAAAACATTCTACTCGACGGCCGCAAAGTATATAGGTACGGTTATCTACAAAATCTTTTTTTTTTTCTCTTCGCTTGCTTATATCTCGAAAACGGTGTATCCTATCGCAAAAAAAAGAATAAGAACTCTGCATGTAGGTAATCATTTTTCATATTTTCCATACTAAAACAGACAGATATTGCATTAGCAATCTCCTCACTTTCACGTCGCAACTATTTGATAGTTTCGATAATAAACAGCAGATTGTTGCGGTTTACACAGATTTTCAGAAGGCTTTCTATAAACTTGAGCACACACTACTTCTTAATAAAATTGCTTACAATGGAATCAGAGGGGACCTTCTACGGTGGTTTATATCTTACATAACTAACAGAACAAAAAAGGTGGTTGTTAATGGCTTTGAAACTGGCTCTTTTTGAGTCACCTCTGGTGTACCACAAGGTTGCATTTTAGGCCCTTTATTATTTATTTTATACAATAATGACATAAAAGACTGTTTTCAAAATTCTAAATTTCTTCTCTACGCGGACGATTTAAAGGTCTACAAAATTATTTCTGATAAAGTCGTTTGTTTTAACTTCCAGCAGGATTTAGATCGTTTCTCTAGCTACTGCTCTTCCAATAAGCTTTACCTTAGTCTTACAAAGTGTCATGTTATAACATTTAACAAAAAGAAAAATATTACCGAGTTCGACTATCGTCTTGCCAATGATTTGATTTGATTTGGATTTTCGTTGGCCTTCCAACTTTTTTGCACTTATACAAATCAATAATTAGGCCACAGTTAGAGTTTGCAGTACCTATTTGGGACCCTTTTTACGTAAAATATAGTGAAAGATTAGAACTAGTACAACGTAAATACCTTCGTGCTATGAATTTTAGAAATTATCGGAATAAAATGTCATACCACTTACTTCTTATAAAGTATGATCTTCTGAACTTACAATCAAGACGGAAACTTCTGGAAGTTATGACTCTGTTCAATGTGCGCCGCAATCATTTTAATTGTCCAGACTTAGTTAGGAGTCTGTGTTACCTGGTTCCTCGAATACTTCATGTACGTGAGGTACGCACTCGACTTCTATTTGCTATTACTTCGGCCGCGCTGGTTTTTGCGCAGGTAGGTACCTGCGCAAAAACCAGCGCGGCCGAAGTTCGTTCGTTGAGAGAGGCCATGGTAGAGCGGAATATTTGACCTTAAGCCTTGTCTCCCAGTGGGGTAATGATAATCTGGTCTCTTTTAACGCTACTAAAACACAGGCGTGTCTTTTTACCGCTAAAAGGACTCGTTTCGCCCAAACTCCTACTTTTGGGGGTACATCTGTTCTTGCAACTGATCGGCTTGAGCTCCTAGGCATGGAGTTAACATCTGGTCTCAACTTCGGCGCCACCATCGAGTACAAGGCCCAAATTGAGGCCAAGAACCTGGGCATCTTAAATAGGGTGAAGCGATACTTTACGCCTGGACAGCTTTTAGCCTTTTACAAAGCGCAAGTCCGATCCTGCATGGAGTATTGCAGTCACCTTTGGGATGGATCAGCTAAGTACCAACTAGCCGCGCTTGACTCGGTGGAACGCAGAGCTAAGAGGCTCATTGGCGACGTAAAACTGGTGGATGCCAAGCTTCATAGCTTGGCTCATCGCCGCAAGTTTGCCTCTGCTTGTCAGTCTTCTACAGATTGTACTTCGGTGAGTGTGCTCAAGAACTCCACAACCTCATTCCACCGGCCCCCGTTTACCATCGGACATCTACACGCTCTGCCCGTTACCATCCTTACCTAGTTGCTATTCCACCAATTCGGACTAAGCGCTTCCATATGTCTTTTATAATGCGCACAGCAAAAGAGTGGAACTCACTACCTGCATCTGTGTTTCCGAGCACATACAACCATAATCTATGGGTAAGCTCACTCCATCGTCGACTTTGTGTCTGTCACCTCTGACCAAGACTAAAGTCAAGAGCAAACCCATCTCAAATTAAAAAAAAGTCTCTGTAAATCTAACGCAGTCTCACGTTCACCACTTCATTGTTTGGTTGAGACATATAACAATGAGTTTGATTGAATAGACATTCATTTTCTCAATAAAAATGGATTTAAGAAGCATATCCAAGCAACCTTAAAGGATCAGCAAAGAAATACATTTATAATAACGTAATGTTTAATAATGTACGTACACAAATTTACTTTTTTTTTATTATTTTATAAATTGAATAATCCGAATATGAGTTCTAGGACAATGACTATTGTATAGGTATTGTATCTGTGTTTCTAGCTAGTTTTAAATACTTTAAATTTTAATCTGTGGAGAACGTAGTGCCGACCCCAGACCCCAATATGGAAAAAAGGCTAAGGCAGATGATGACTTGACTTACAATGGCAATGCCTTTCATTTTGACAATTCAACAACACTCATTGCGTCCTTGTCGAGCTGACGAATTTTTCAAACTAATGACTTATCTAGAAAGGCAATGAACTAGCTTGAAACTGTTGTTTTGCTCACTGTAAGTTGCCGATTCTAGACTTGTTCGTTCAGGATTTTAAACGACGTAAACGTCGTTTAAAATCCTGAACGAACAAGTCTTCAGTCCTTCCATGCAATTCAGTGGAACAACATCAGAAGAATAACTCACGGAATCTCATACTTGTCTAAAATGTAGGCACGCTGTGAAGTCTTGAACTACTGAATATAATTTCGTTGTTATCATCAATCAAAAGCACGCACCATGTAACTGCGTGCATTCACTGAATTCTATACGTAGGAACGTTAACAGAGAGTAGTAACGAGTACATAACATGGCCACCATTTGTTTTCAACACAAAACAAACGAAGACCCGCGGTTTTGATAGACATTTCTGATTGGGAAAGTTCACCAATCAATCTAAACATTTGATTTAAAAAAAACCGGCCAAGTGCGTGTCGGATTACGCACAATGAAGGGTTCCGTAGTTGGGATGAATATATCCAGGATTGGGATGGATTTCTCCCATACATTCCAACTGTAAATGTAAATTTGTACGAACAATATTGAGAGATTTACCATATTATTTTAAGACTTCTTATATTTTCCTGTATAGAACTATTTTCTGTATTTTTTTCAAAATTTTAGGCTCGGTAGTTTCGGTGATAAGAGGGAATGGTCAATTTTCGTCTATTCTTAAATAACTTTATAACAGTTTATTTTAAAATCATAGAAAAAATATATATTTGAGACCCTCACGGTAAGCCCTTTCATTTGACGGTACAGTTTGCAAAACTTTTGTTTTTTTATTTTCTTATTTGCCCCCCCCCCCCCCCCCCCAAATTGACCCCCATATTCAAAATTCATTTAGTTACGCTACACTTCCGTGTTTGGGTCACAGATACGTGTACCAAATTCCAACTTAATCGGTCCGTTAGATTCGGAGCAAATTGGCTGTGACAGACGGACAGACACACGAGCGATCCTATAAGGTTTCCGTTTTTCCTTTTGAGGTACGGAACTCTAAAATCGAATAAATAAATGTTACAACTCGGGGCCCCGTTATTTAAAGGGAATTACATTTTCTAAGTTTCCTTTTGATATATTTAACTGGTTAATTAACACTATCAGTTGAATACCAGCGTCAGGCACTAGTTGTCTGGCATTTTGCTGAACTGGGCCTATTTGTCAAAGTCGTCAAAGTCGTGTTCCTTACATCGCACTTTACACTTTCTTTTTTATTTTTTTTTTTACCGACGAAAAAAAAGGAAGAGGATCTGAAGTCGATACGGCTAATTGTATTTTCTTTTTTTTTTTATGTATGACCACGCGTAACTTTTTACAGAGTCCGATTTGAAAGATTCGTATTTGATATTATATTTGGTAGTTTTTGAGTTAGCTTCAATCATCATTCTCCTGAACTTTTCCCAATTTATTTGGGGTCAGCGCAACATGTCCTTTTTTTCCATAATTCTCTATTAGTCGTCATCTCGGTAGTCCCTTTCTAGCCATATCATCTTGCTTACCGTCCATCCATTTTTTCTTTGGTCTTCCCCTACTCTTATAGTCATCGATATTCATTCTCAAAATTTTCCTCACGACATTTCCCTCACTCCTCTGCATCACATACCGTGACAACCGATTTCCGCACAACTTTTCAGTCACCGGTGCAACTTTCAAACTTGAGTTAGCTTCAATGATTCGTATTTTTTCCACTTTCTAATTTCTTTTGCAGGCAGAGTGGTATTCGAATTTGTGTGGGATAGTACCACTCCTAAAAAGAGAAAAATATTTTTTTTTACAAAAAATATTTTTCACTTTTTTAAAAAACAAAAAATAACTTTGATTTCGGAAATCCAAAACCAAAGACGACGTTGTTATTTTCATTGTATTTTTTTTTTTTTTGCAGACCTCTCAACTGTCGATCGGCCTCCTAGAGGCCGGTAACAATAGAAATTTAATTGTGATTCTAACATGACAGTTGAAGGTAATAGTTGTACATCGCCACCTATACTTGCGATAAGCAGCTAAAATCGCCTGAAACGAATGGCTTCAAAAGTTTCGAAATCAGTAGCTGCTGTCAGTAGCTCAATCGTATCTTATATGATTTTGATGAGGGTCGAAAATGTTGTGGAAAACTGTGAACATACACGCTGATTAACATGACACAACTGTGCTGAATGGAACCTTGATGAAACATTCACAGCTTAATTAATCAAAACTTTATTATTGCTGTTTAATAAATGTACAAAGTCATTTCACGTTTTCCCATAATTATTTGCAACGCAAAATATCCCGAAGCGTGAATTATAATATAAATGGAAATTACGAAGGCAATGCCACCAAACAAGCAACCAACGATTTAAAATCAAGTGAAAGTAATTGAATCATTAATTTTGTCAAAGTTGTTAACGAACACGGAATCTAATTGGCATCACTTGACCATTGAGACAAACACCCGAGACGTGGCAGAGAATCTAAATCAGGGTTAGAGGCAATCATGGAAAAACGTCTTGATTACGGCTGAATTAAATTTAATTTGTCGCGCGAGGTGCTCCACCTCCTCTCGCCCTAATGAGTTCCCAACTTTCCCTCTTTGTGAGATTAAGCCCAAAAATTGTGAAAAACTTGAGCGTCGTCCGGTCCCTGGCGGATGTTGTTTGACATACATAATGTCTGGCGTCCTTGCCTGCCCCCGACAAGTTTTACGTTCTTTCTACAGCTGCTTACTTAAGTATGCTCGGTGGAATTAAAACTTAGAAAAAGTTTGTTTAGCTGAAGTGATTTCCTTAACTCACGCAACGAATTTTTTTTTTTAATTTGTCTATAGTTAGAGGCGGTGCGTTTAGTTTTTTCTCGTAATATATTAACAACCTACATTTGGTTTTGGATTAATACTTAATCTGTGATTTTATAAGACAGATTCAAATATTTTTATTTATTATGGTAAATGAAATATTTTCTTATTGAAAACGTTGATCTACCGAAATTTTTCACACACACTCAACCAAGTTACTACCTAAGTACTATGGTACTAGGTATTTAATTCTAGCTGCGAGAAAGTCATTGAACCAAAACTGCGTCTGCTGCGCTCAATATTGTTGGAACAATAACTTTGAAAATACAGTTAAAACTGACAAAATTTATAGCACGGACGCTGCCACAAATAAATATGGAAACGTTCTCTGCAGATGACAACTGCGAAGTCAATGTTTACTTAATTAAACACCAAGGCAAAATACATCGAGCTACAAGCTTTGTTTTAATATAAATCAGAAATGAGATAAACAAAATTACAACAGAATGTTTTAAAATCCTTCAAGCGAGGAAAATATTTAACTTAACTGGGAAATTTCATTAAGCCAGTACTAATTAAAGAGCTGTATTGTGGCTGAAAATTCGGCGGCAGAACGTAATTGTGGCTTTTACAAATTATATCTTCTAGTTATCATGTACATGAAACATATACGGATATTGTTGCGAATTAGCGGTAAAATTAGCCTTTCTAATAAGAATAAATGGAGCTCCGTATATGATTATTAAGTAGTAAACTTGGGATAATAATTTATTACAAACTAACTTTATAATGAAGTTGTTGAACTTTGCTAATCAATCAATTTTAATGAAAAACCGCAACCCAACTTCCAGTTCTGGGGTTCTTAATAAAGCAATAGGACCATAAAATGGCTAGATAAACCCGTATTTGGCTCTTTCGGTTTTTACGATGCGATCACCGTTCACGAGGGGAAGGTGAACGAATGATGTAACAGAAACTGAGCAAATAATAAGAAAAGAGCTCTATTTCGTATGGCGGCGAAATATTGTCCCGAAATGCCGTAGATCCCAGTACAAATAATACTTTACCGGGGACATATCCTCACGTACCCTCGCAGGGCATCTTCGACAGGCTTGTCTAGTTAAGCCTCACATATTTACTGATATTGATACACGGAACAACCCGCCAAGATGACAATTACTCCGCTCGACGACGGAGTCGAATCTTACTGGAAATGACATGTTTTTTGAGTATAATCAATTGTTTAAAAAATAAGTATAATATACTGGGTGAGTTTTTTACCGTCTTGAACAAATAGGGTATAAATAGGTGAACGGAGTAGAAGCCTATGGCATACCTACTTTTTTTATTTTTTTGAAAATTCCAATCATATGCACTACGCACCCTGCGTAGAGCCTATGATTTGAATTTCGATATTTTTTAACGATGTATAAAGTTTTTTTAAATTTATTTTTATTGTTCTAGTTTACTTTGCGTAGTGTTTATTGATAAAGCAATTACAATCACGGACTCTGTGAAAAAATCACAGTCATCATAAAATCAACATTAAAATCCTAATGACAATAATTTTGTTGCTCGATCGAACAGAAAGACGCTCAGCGTACGTTATTTTTAAAAATGTATTACATTTATCGGTATTATGGTTACATTATTAATAATCACCGATAAATGTGATTAATTTCGTACTTTTACCTTGACCATGTTATTTATCGTTTTGATTTAATAAAGCAGTCTAATACTGCCGTCATAAGGAAAAAAGACGTATGTGATTTTTTTCGAAATAGAGTTATTTACATAATTATTCTGAATTAGCAAAAAAAGACGCGTCTACCAGTATTTTTATATTGGCGTAAACTTAACGAAAACCTAATAATTCTTACTATTTATTATGACGCATCTGCTTTTGTATTTTGTATTTTAAAAAGGACAAAATATTTTTTTCTCCATTTCAATTCTGTAGAAACGTCCTTTTTCCTTGCGGGCGGCAGAATATGTAAATGTCAAACAAATATAATAATTATACCTAAATACTTCTGGGGCTCTGGGCTATCATCATAGCTAGGTACATAAATCCCTATATCATTATTATCTTTCGTATTAAGCACCTTTGTTGCCTATATTTTAGCAACACCAAAAGATATACGGTTACGATCTTTCGCCTACGAATCCGCCTATACGAATCTCTACGCTACGTAGAGCGTAGTGCAGAGCACTACTGCAGGCTTCCAAAGCTACGCGCTACGCTAGAATTCTACAATTCAATCAACAATATTTCGCCTACGAATCCGTCTATACACGAATCGCTACGATACGTTGAGTGCTATTACAAGCTACGAAAGCTATGCGCTACGCTAGAATTCTACAATTCAATCACCTATGTAGGTTTAATTATTTTCAGCGGTTACAAGTGTTACAACTTTCACCCTCCTGTAATGTGTGCACTAAGTATACTACTCATTGTAACATAATGGCAATATTTATGGAGTCAAAAACAGTTACGGAATTTAGTTAGAAACTCATTTAGATGGTAGATTAAAATTTAGTTAAGCCTAAATCACCCGTTGGCGCCAAACGGTTTGGGGTGCGAAAAAGTTATTTAGAGGTTTCAACCAAACACTAATTTGCGTGCGAACAGAGCAGTTTAGCAAACCGCATCGGCTATTAAATAAAGTAAACGACACTAATGGTGGACCTTTCTAGTGGCGATATATCTGTGGCACACGACAAAACCGCTGAATTTCCCAGGAGCGCTATCCACAACATACAGCGAAGAAGAATAACCGGAGTGAATGCAAAATGAAAATTATCATACAAATTCGCCATCTTATATGAACCGAGGTATTACTGTCAGTGTATAAGTATGCAAAAATATGTAAGGAGAACGCGGTTGCTTTTACGGGGCAGCGAAAATACGCGACTGAATATTGGCTACGTATTCGTGCGCGGAAATTTTCAGCACTTGTAATTTGCATCCGTAAAATAAATAATTGTGGGACGTCTTTGTTGGGACTTCGATGTCTCCGGGGCTTTGTGGCGTTTGTCGCGAAATCGTTGGCTGATGTATGGAAATTGTTTTGAATATTTTTTTGTATCCTTGTAAGCGTTGAGTTTGTTTGAAAGGGCTTTATGCTTTTTGAAGCGCGTATTTGAGTGAGGCGACCATGATAATTGCGGAGATTCCTCATTTTAAATAGAATATATTTGGTTTTACCTGCATTTAATGTTAGTAGATTCATACGTAGCCAATTTGATACAATGTTAAAGCCACTCTGAGCATATTTATAAACCTCCTCTCGTGACTTAGCCGAGAACAGTAGAGCAGTGTCATCTGCGTATGTCCTTATGATACCATCTGGTAATTTCAGGTTGCACAGTTCATTTATGTACATTAAAAACAACGTCGGTCGCAAAATGCTTCCTTGAGGAATGCTGTAGCCGCTGTTTTTAAGTTCTGACCGAGTTTTACACACTGGTAACGATTGCTAAGATAATCAGAAAAAGGTTATAGATGTGTTCCTCTTATCCCAAGTGTTTCAAGCTTGTGCAATAGTTTAGAGCAAGAAATAGTGTCAAACGCCTTGGCAAGATCCAGGAAAATTCCCATGCAATGCAAGCCCTTATCCAGATTTGCAGTAATATAATTTGTCAATTTGTGTACTGCTTGGCAGGTCGATCTTTTTGGTCTAAAACCAAATTGACTATCTGAAAGTAATTTGTTGTCCTCAAGATATTTTATTAACCTATTATTTATAATTCTTTCCAAGATTTTCGAGAGACCTGTTAAGACTGAAATGAGTCTGTAGTTATTAACGCAGTACTTGTCTCCAGATTTGAATACAGGGGTGACCAATGCTTTTTTAAGTAGGCTAGGAAAAACTCCATTAGACAGACATAGCTGAAACATATATTTATATTATGTTAGAGGTTGAACAAGTAGGTATTTAAATTTCTTAAGGATCCTATTTGGTATGTCATCCCACCCGATAGCACAGTCATCTTTTAACCCCGAAATTATTCTTAAAACTTCATCGACATCGGTATCTAATAAAACAAATGAATTAACTGGATTTACAGTTTTAATAGTCTGGTTTTGGCAAGAGAGAATTCTAGTTCCACGTGTTTTGTCAGCCAATTTTTTACCAGCGTTGACAAAGAAATAATTTACTTTATCAGCTGCTATAGATGGGCTAATGTCTGTTGATAGTAAATCAAGTGGTGGTTCGGAGGTTTTTGCACTACAAGTGTTTGTTCTTATAAATTTCCAGACTAGTTTACTATTTTTTCCTGCTGATTGCAGCTCATACTTATCATGCTGTATTTTTATTTTCTTCAGAAGATTGTTACAGAAGTTCCTATACCTTTTGTACGTTAAGCTAAGTACCTCGTTGTCAGGTGCAAGTTTAGATTTTAGGTGCAGTTTGTCTCTGTCTTATACAACGGACGAGACCTGGTGTAATCCAGGGTTTTACATTACTATATTTTCTAGGCATTTTTGTAGTGAATGTGTTTTTAATTATTGCGTGTTGCTGTGAGCCTATAAAGTAGTAGTGTAGGGAAGTATTTGCATCGCATGAGTTGTAAACTGGGTCAAAATTTATGCTGCGTATGTCTGTTTCAAGTTTTGCCATATTAACTTTTGTAAAGCTGCGCATGCAGTTTTTCCTAGGTAATGATGTTTGCAATGTTTGTAAAACTGCATTATGATCAGTTAGCGAAGAATTAGTAATGAATGTTTTGGTTGGATTTTTCGTTTTCAAAATAATATGATCTAAGCATGACCCACTTTGATGCGTGGGGTAGTGATACGCTGGCAATAGTCCGTGATATGAGCAAATGTTTAGGTAATTATGTGCATGATTATGGATTTTCCCGGAAACAATGTTAATATTTATGTCACCTATTAGTATTATGTTTTTGGTATTACACAACTTTTTTAGGAGTGTGTCAAGCGAGTCTAAAAATCGGTCAATAGTTTGAGAAGGAGGTCTGTAAACAGCCATTACCACTATATAGCGGCTAATTTGAATGATCAAGCAATTGCTATCCTGAAATATCGGTTCCTCTACTGTTGCTAACAGATTATTCTTGATATAAACTACTAAGCCATCATTTTGATTGATATGTCGATTAGTTTTGTGGGAAGAATAACCATCCAGGAGTGGTAAATTGAGTGTCTGATTGGACTACCAACATTCTGTCAGGACAATTATATCACAGCTTATGCCAAGATTCTGTAACAACACTTCAAAACCGTTCATGTTTTTGTTTATGCTGCGAATATTTTGGGTGAGCAATGTTAACGTTTTATCCACAGCGGGAATGAAATGTTTACAGTCTTCAACATTACAGATTTTAGTTTCAGACACAGAAAAACTATCTAGGTCACAAAGCAAATTGTCGATCATAATTATAGTTACAATTTTAAAATACTCAATACTCAATACTCAATTTTATTGCATTCCATAATGTGTACATATAACAGTTGGTATGTTAAAACATCGAATCAATTATGGACCCTGTCGGGCACAGCAAAGTTAATTTTTAATAGGAGAAAATTAATTTTTAAATAATATAAAAATAAAATCAACCTCCTGTTAGTGTGCTTAAAAAGATATGAAATCTGTAGCGCTCTTAGGCGCCTTCATAGTCTATAGAACTAATATAGTTTTCCTCTGCGAACTTGCGTGCCGGGCAACTAGCATCACCAGTTTGATGACCACATTTGCGCTTGAAGCGATTGCACGTCGCACATTTGGGGGGAGCGATTTTATTACCGCAATCCTTAAAGGAGTGACCAGTCTCTCCGCAGTGCTTACAAGTTGTGCTAGTTTCTCACCAATACTTAGCTGCATGTCCGAATTGCTGACAATTGAAAGACCTGGTGACTATCGTGAAATCTCTCACGGGGCAGGACGAAACAATTGATGAAAATTCGCCCTTGGCTGGTAATTCTATAACATAATTACAGGTATTCAGATTTTTCTTACCAGATTTATGGCTTAATTTCATTGTAGCTGCCGAACACAACCCGCGAGTCCCTCACGGGTTGTGTTCGGCAGCTTTTCAGAAAGGTTTTGCTCGAAAATACAATCAAATACCTCCTGTTCAGTTAGGGCTATGGGGACACCAATAACTGCAACCCTAGGACGGCGCTTTGTTGGTTCTTCAACGGTAAGGCCTGATGACACTAGTTTCTCCGACTTCCGCAAATTTTCTATGTCTTCTTTCTTGTCCGTGCTAATGATGACCCCTCCGTTTCTTACCTTTCTAACGCCACGAACATGAAGTTTGAGTTCCTCGGGAGAGATGATTTTCTGGACGAGGGACTTAGTGTCGTCGCTGGTTTTGGATTTATCGCTAGGATAAATAGTAACGGAGCTTAAATTTGTAGGGCGCATGTAGTTGTCGGAGCCCTTTTTGATCATATCCGCGAAGGAAGTAGTTTCTGCGGGCTTCATTTTACTTTCTACGACCTCTTTGAATTGCTGAAGTGAATTTGCAACGCCCTGCTTCTCTTGTAGATGTTCAATAGTGGTGTACGCCTGAGTAGTTTTATGTGTCAAGGACTGATACAAGACGGCCATCTGAGATGTCCCGCTAGTCACCTTACGGCATAAATTGGTCACACGGAGTTTCTGTTCGAAGTTCATTTTGTCCTCCGCTACTATATTCCACACTTCGGACAAGATGGACTCTATTGTGCTCATCCATTTCTGAATTTCCGACGTGGGTATCACTTCAGACGGTAACACATGTTCCGTGGGTGCTGGTGGAGCTGAGACTATGGGCTGGTCTCGTTCAGTTGGAGTCGGCGGAGGACTTCGCCGCAGCAATTGGCTTCGGCTAAACGGGCTAGATCCTGAGCTAGCCATATCCACCACAGTAACACTAGGCTATAGGATTTAGTTCATTGCTTATGCAATGAAAGCGTAGGTCAGTGTTAATATCAACTCGCGACACACTTTAGTTTTATTGCTTACACTGCATATGTAATTCCAATAACAATTTAGTGGTAATTATTTAATTATAACACATTACCAGCAAAACAAAAGGCACGTCCGCTTAGGCAAGCGATCGATCGCGTCTCCAAAAAAATGACTGAATTTGAAAATAGAATTCCATATTTTTTAAATAAAATTCATTTAAATTTAGAAATTTTTGCCAGTCGGTACATCAATTACGTTTCAAATGGCCAGTATTGTAAAACGGCAACTTCATAGGTAAAAACCTATTATAAATAACTAAAAGCGATAGTCGCGCGAGTACGTACGCGATCGACGCGATCATTTGTACGAAATACTAGCTGCGCCCCGCGGTGTCACCCGCATACATATGTCTCGATCCCGTGGAAATATCGAGATAAAAGTATCCTATGTCTTAGCCCAGGTCGTGGTCTATCTATGTGCCAAATTTCTTCCAAATCCGTTCAGTCGTTTTATCGTGAAAACGTAACAAACAAAGAAACAAACAAACTCACTTTCGTATTCTTAATATTGTTAGAATGTGCAAACGCGACTTGATTGATCGCGCGAGTAGTTGTGTTGTACTTCAGCTAGGCTCCAGGTGCAAAACCACCCGGCAGGAAGTTCAAGTGGCGAAGCACCAGAAAGAAATAAACGAGCTCAATGCTAAAATGGCTAAGTGTCACCTGGAGCTACGAAAGGAGGTGAGGCAGCCACAGTCTCTAGATTTGGAGCTCAGGCAGGAGGTGGCGAGCCTAAGTGCCCGATTCGGCCGGCGTCTTTGAGGGAAAGCAGCTACGACCTTCTCTTGCTGCGGACCGCATAACTGCTTCGGCAACAACTTTTGCGGCAAAAACCTCAGCGCCAAGGACGGAAGTGCGGATTGTCATTGGAGGAGTGGGCGATGGAGTCAGGCTTACTGCTCCTAAACCGGGGATTTACCGGGGTGGTTGGTTAAGATACCGCCTATCATGTCGCAGGTCGTGGGTTCGATTCCCATCCACGACAAACATTTGTGTGCATGAACATGTCTGTTTGTCCTGAGTCTGGGTGTAATTATCGATATAAGTATGTATTTACAAAAAAAAAGTAGTATATGTAGTATATCAGTTATCTGGTTTCCATAGTACAAGCTCTGCTTAGTTTGGGATCAGATGACCGTGTGTGAAATGTCCCAGGATATTATTATTATTATTATTATTTTTTCAGACATATGTGCGGCAGTGGGGTGGGTCTATAGTGGAATTATCGTTTGCTAGTCTCGCTGTTGCACGCCGTGTTCAGGACTGGCGTGTATTGGAGGAAGTGGAGACGTTGTCGGATCACAGATACATCCGGTTCGACGTCTCCGCCCAGACCTCGAGTGGCCCGGTTCAAGCGGCCCCAGGCGGGGTTGAGGACGGCGCTCGATGGGCGCTCAAATGACTGAACCGGGAAGCCCTTCTGGTTGCCGCAATCGTGAAGGCCTGCTTGGACTCACCAATCAGGCTTGTCGATATCCTGCCTCTGAAAAGAGAGGCGGAACTGTACGAGGTGTACAGAGTGGCGAAGAAAGCTCTTTAGCTGGAAATAAAGCGGTCTAATAAATTCTAGAACGTGATCCGTGGGGGCGTCCTTACCGTTTGTTTAGGGGCAAACTTCGCTCGTGGGCGCCCCCACAGTCTCCAGCCGCAACTGCTAGAGAGAGTGGTGAGCGCTTTATTCCGCTCACAAGGGGAGCACACATCACCGCATATGGTTCCGCCTACTGTGGTGCCCAAGCGGAAAATGACGATGACGACGCGCCTGAAGTGACCCAGGTAGAACTAAGAGCGACAGTACAAAAGCTTCAGGCCAAAACCACTGCTTTAGGACCAAACGGTATTCTTGGCCGTGTATGGGTTCTGGCCATCAGGGAACTCTGGCCCCGATTAGTGGGACTCTTGAGCGCATGTTTGAAGAGGGGCCAGTTTCTACGCCAGTGGAAGACTGGAAAGCCGGTCCTGTTAATAAAAGGAAGGACGTCCTGCGATCTCAACATCTGCTTACCGACCCATTGTGTTGTTGAATGAGGTGGGCAAAGTTTTCGAGAGAATTATTGCAGACCGCCTCATCCAACACATTACAAGGCATGGGCCGGATCTGGCAGATAACCAGTTTGGTTTCCGTCGGAAGCGCTCTACAATAGACGGGAAAATGCGCGTGAGGGTCCTGGCGGAGGAAGCAGTGGCCCAGGGTGAGGTCGTCATGGCAGTGTCCAGTCCAGTAGACATTGCCAATGCCTTCAACACCTTGACCTGGAGTTGCATTAGGGAGGCCCTCCGGTATCATAGGGTGCCAAACTACCTCCGCCGCATTATCGGGGCTTATCTGATGGATAGATATGTCATCTACCCGGGTCGAGAAGGATGGAGTCGGCGAGAGATTTCATGTGGTGTTCCACAGGGTTCGGTTTTGGGGCCACTCCTGTGGAACATCGGATACGACTGGGTGCTGCGCGGTGCACTCCTCCGTGGCGTCGGCGTCATATGTTACGCCGATGACAGGCTGGTAATGGCACGAGGGAAGACGCTCCGGCAAGCGACTGTCTTAGTGATAGCTGGGGTTGCGCAAGTTGTAGGCAGGATCTCGAGTGGGTCTCCAGGTGGCCTCGTAGCGGCAGTTGGTGCTGCGGGTACTCTCTCGCTTCCGGACATGGTCCAGTCCATGGTCGAAAGTGAGAGCGCGTTGGACGCCGTCGCCTCCTTCTGCGAGGAATTGATGGTTGCGAAGGATGTGGCGGAAAGGGAGAGGTAGGATACAACCTCCCTTCCAATCCGTAGTAGATGCACTGGGCGTCGAAGGGCGCGGAACAATTTCCGGCCGCCTTAGGGTGTGGCCTGCAGGCAACAGACTTGGGGAGTTTGTTGCCTGAACAGTGAAAGGTCCGAGACGGTGGCGCGCCGTGTTCCGCATGCGCCTCTCTCTAGAGGAATTGCGGCCGTTTAAGACCGCTGAGGGTGACGGGGTCCGCATGAATCCATGCGGGCTAACACCTAACCGGAGGAGCGTGACGAAAATCGCAGCACTCCAGCACCCCAGCTAACAGTAGCAATAGAACACCGTGTGGTTTTAGTCAGTAAGAGTCTGACAGACCCCTCCGCCCGCCTCAGGATGGAGGACATCCATGAGGATGTCCACACGATAAAAAAAACTATATTGTACTTATTACTTACTTATAAAAGATTGCATATTCGCGCTTTTGTCGCCTTCGGTAGGGTAAGTCGGCATTTCAATCTGAAGACCTAATGCAGCTATTCATTCTGATAAATTAATCAGCCAGTTAACTGTTAACTTATTCCAACCTACTAAAGCAGTCAGGATAGAGTAGCTATTAGCTCATGACGCTAACACTAAATTAAAAATAACATCGGCTATTCGCACGGTTGCTTCCGCCGTGCTGATCAATTAATTAGCCAACGGAAGCTGATATACGCTTGATAAAATACTCAACGACTTTAAACAGGATTCAGTAAGCCTGCCTCTTTTAGAACAACTCATTAATGTATGAAAATGTTTGTTGTTGGAGTTTAATATTGTGTCTCGACTGAAAAGTGTGCTTGAGGTGAGTGAAACGGTTTTTAAATGTTAGCGTAACGGTTAAGCTGATAAAAGCAGTTACGAATAAAAAAATTGCAGGTTAAGGTGAAAGGTAAGGTAAGGTAAGCGCCAGGGTAGCCCGCGAAATTCAAATTTTCTTATGTTTTTTGCTGTTTACAAGTCAGTATTACGTTGTATGTTGATCTAAATATGATTCACGACCGTAACGTATCTGTTTTTAAATAAACATAATAATTAAAATCATCAATATAATTATCTAAGTTCATTCTACTCTGTTGAATGACTATTTCATGAAATATTGACGTTTGAGGTCTTTTCTAACTTATAAGTTGGTATTACTGATTTTAATGATTATAATTCTGTAAATATATGTTTGTTACGGTCGCGATTTATATTTGAATTAATATAAAACCTAATACTGACCTGCAAATTGCAAAAAAAACGTAAGAATATTTGAATTTCGCGGGCTACCTCAGCGCTTCCTCATAAAAGGCAGCCGACTATCATACACAGGTATGATAGTCGGCTGATTGAATAGAATAGATAGAATAGAATCTACAAGATTCTTTTGGAGCGTGTCGAAATTCGGAAGTAACACCGCCATCTTGTTTTTTCAACACGTTTCACAATTGATTATAGTAGGGGAAAAGATAGAGGCTTTCATAATATGTGGTTTAGCATACAACCTTCACGGGGTTAAAGATTAGATTATGAGACAAACGCTTGAATTAAAGCAAATGATTTAGTTTGACTCCTCTTTTTTATATACAGTATGTAGCTAAATTAATGGATAAGCCTGTATCTGCGCTTACCCATCGACTCCGGGGATTGACAATTTTTTATATTATAAGGCTTGGTGTCCCCCACCCGCAATTAATTACGCTATCAATTAATTACGCTACATCCTGTATAATATCATTGGTTTGACTTGTCAGATCGGCGGCGGACAGCCACAGAGTACATTTATATACGGACAGCCGACTACATCGTTTTTTCTTGATAGCAGCAAATAGTTTGGTGAGCTGGGTTGAATATTTGTCAGCGTTTATAGTTTCATTGTGTAGGTAATAGTTCATAAAACAGCATGGCTCGCGCGTCCCAGAAACAACAAAGCAGAACTTCTAAGCGGTTCTTTTGACTCAGCTTCCGTTGAGTTGGTGGCGTTTCTTCTGGACACAGCCAAAAAGCACGCCGTGTATCGTTCTCGTAATGAATCCATGATTCATCTCTAGTAACCAGATCAGACCAAAAGTCTTTACGTCGGGGTCGCAGCAAAAGTGATTGACAGATAGACAGCGACACGGACTGCACGACTAGCGTCTGTAAGGATGTGCCGTACCCACCGAGCCAAAACTTTTCGATACCCAAGCTAATGCAGATGGTTTTCCACGGCGTGGTGGTTGCAGTTGAGTGCTTCCGCTAATTCACGAGTGGTAGCATCCGGATTCGACTGCAGTTCGCGGCGTAAATCGTCATCATTCACTGCGGGTGGTCGTCCAGAGCGTGGCTAACTTTCAGGGCTCCTGTCTCCTGATTTAAAACGGTCAAACCATCGGGATACCGTCGCATGGCTTCTACTTCCAGCGCCCAATGCAGTGTTGATATTGTCAGCCGCAGCCCGCGCACTGTGGCCTAACAAGTACTCGTATAAGTATAGTGATCGAACTTGTCGCTCGTCCATTCAAACTGACTAAACCGATCGCGAGGGCGGCTTTATATAACCCCACATCACAAGTACCTAGAATGTTTTACAACATTCTAGAATATTATCGCAAACAATTAACTTGAAAAAGGAAATGTATAGAGTTCTGTAGTGTCTCAATACTTTTGTGCCAACCCAATAGTTTTACTACACGATAACGCTCGACCTCATGTCGCATATCTGCCGTTTGCCAACAGTTGGAGAACTTGGGCTGGGAGCAGGGAGATGATACCCCACCCACATTATTCCCCAGACCTCGCCCCATCGGACTATCATTTGTTTAGAGGCCTGAAACAACATTTGCGGGGTAAACAATTTAATGATTTCTCTGATGTAGAGGCGGAGTTGAACAACTTTTTCGAGACACAGCCATCAGAGTTCTGGGCGAAAGGCATCCAAACTTTGCCGGATCGTTGGCAAGAAGTCTTAGATGCTAATGGTAATTACCATAGATTTACGCTAGTATATTAAATCTATGGTAAGTACATCATTGACTAAGCTTGTATTGTAATAATAATAATAAAAAATATAAAACCTAAACCAAGTGTCTCATTACTTTTGTGCCAACCTGTTATTATTACCTACCTCTAACATCGATCAGGTTCTAGGCGCCAAAAGATCCTTGAAATACGGCGTAGATAGACAGATTTCGAGTGAGGCTACCACCCAGTACAGAAATTATTGAGCTATTTAGGAATTTAGATTCAATCAATCTGAATCGGTTTCATTTTGACAGTTCAACAACATTTATTGCGTTATTTACGTTGTCGAGCAGGCAAATTTTTCGAACATAATGAAGCAATGGATTAGCAATTTGCTTCAAAATGATTCAGATTCCGATTGATAGTGTGTTACGTAATTAGGGTGCGGTTTCCCAAGGGTCGACATTAACGAAAACTGATTTTGGGGGTAGACAAGGTCTAAAAATCGACCCCTATTAATTAACACAAGTTGAAACTTTCAAGAAATTGTACAGGGTGGGCCATGAATTAGTTAACATTTGAAAAAATCGTATAAAAAAAAACCATTTAACATATTTTAGAAATCGTTTATTTACGAGAAAGCTAATTAGTAGTAATTTATTTTTTAAAAATTATTTCGTCTAAATGACCACCGTTTCGGTTTTTACACTCATCTAAGCGAGTCCTAAAGTTTTCGAATACTCTTCTGCAAAGAGGCCGCGAGATCGCCGACATCTCTTCGATGATTTTTTCTTTAAGTTGACGCAGTGTATTCGGTTTATCAATGTAGACACGACTCTTTAAATAACCCCATAAAAAGAAGTCTGCTGGTGATAGATCTGGACTTCTGGGTGGCCATGGGATGTCACCCCGTCTGGATATCAGCTTTTCCGGAAACATGTCTTTGACCACCGGCAAGGACTCGGTCGATGTGTGACACGTGGCTCCATCTTGTTGAAACCATGTGTTACGATTATTGCCAGCAAATTCCAGTAGCATCGGTGCTAAGAACTCCCGTAACATTTTCACATACTCGGCAGAATTAACAGTAACTGAACGGCCTCGAGAATCTTCAAAAAAGTAAGGTCCGATGATTCCTTTTGCTGAAATTGCAGCCCATACAGTTACCTTGGGAGAGTGAAGTGGCCTCTCATGTTTAGCTTTAGGATTTTCGCTGCTCCAATACCTGCAATTCTGTTTGTTTACATGTCCATTTAGGTGGAAATGGGCTTCGTCAGAGAATAAGATGTTGTGAAAATTACTGAATCGAGTTAACATTGTTTCGGCATATGACTTACGCAAATTTAAATCATTAGGGTTTAGTTCTTGCACTAGCTGGATCTTATATGGATGTAATTTCAAATCTAATTTCAAAATACGGCGTAATGATGTGCGGGATAATCCTAATTCAGCCGAACGTTTGCGTGTCGATAAATCTGGATCACGTCGAACAGAAGCGGAAACTTGCTGCACGTTCTCTTCGCTCCGAGAAGTCCGCGGGCCGCCGGTTTGTTTCACATTTAGTGTAGATCCCGTCTCTTCGAACTTCTTCACCCATTTCTTTATTAAAGGAGCACTTGGACACTGACTTAAGTCGTGTAAACCATATTCAACGCGAAATAAGCGTCTCACAGTAATGAGCGAAAAGTTGTTTAAATAAAACTGTTTCACGCAGTAAGCGCGTTGCGGCCCCGTGAAGCGATCCATTGCGACTAAATTTCCAAGAAGCGAGCTAGTGCCCCCGCCCGCGCCCGCGCCCCGCGCGGCAATAGTTTGCGCGGTAAGTTACATTTAAATGTTAACGAATTCTTGGCCCACCCTGTATAAGTTCTGTTACTTATACCAACTTGTTATAAGAATTACTAATATTATTAGTAATATTTTAGTAGGAAGTATCATTGTCGTACTTTTAAAAAACTCAAAATGATGTCAAGTTTACTCACTTACCCGGTTGGTTAAAAAAAAAGTTTTTAAATTGGTAAGTATTCTGTATCAATAGGAAAAAACTAGAATAGCATTTTTAATTTGACTATGGGGTCTGAGGCATCAGGTCATTTTGGAAAAAGGGTCTCTTGCCCAAAATAGTTTGGGAATCCCTGCCGTAGACAAAACTGAAATAGACAGTGATGTGCAATCACCGTTGTATAGTTCGCGTCAAATAAGTTTGCCGCTCTTAAACCAGGCTTTCCGATACGCATTGCATATCTCGCTGCTCTTTTAGTATAGATATTGACTATTGCGCAGCCATTTGTAGCCTACTTCAGAGTGGCAAACTTATATGACACGAACTATCCTCCTGGATTCAAGTAAAAAATATTATTGGATTTTATTCGAAACTTAGGTTTTATGGTATATCAGGGGTACACGTCCAAAAAAAATGCAAAAAAAAAATTTTTTTATATAATAGATGTAATATAGGCATGACGCTGGCATCCAGGAGGCTATCCGACTTCGATCAAGAATAGTTAGGTACTTCATATCAAGGATCACGATCAAAAACTCATCACTCAACTGGCCAAAGCCCACGATTGATATAATACTTGTACATACATTTATGTTCAAAATAAAATAATAAAAAAGGTTAAATATCAACGTCAGTTTATTATCAATTAGCATATTTAATACTCGAACATAAGGTTGAATTATGTTTGCGACATATTGTTGTTTAGCACTATCTATCGGCGGAGATAATGCATAAACAAATTCGCTTGAGATCGTTCTAGCAGTGATACGATGTGTGAAGATTTCGTAACAAAATAATATTAGGTACTTTTTATTTGAAACTAACTATTATTCTGTCGCCGTAAGGAAAAAGCACGTATCTACAGCAATATTGAAAGGGAGAAAAAAATATTTTGTCCTGTTTAAAGTACCAGATACAAAGGCAGATGCGTCTTTTATAGTAAGAATTATTAGGTTTTCGTTAAGTTTACGCCAATATAAAAATACTGGTATATGCGTCTTTTTTTGCTGATTCCGGACATGTAAATAACTCTATTTCGAAAAAAGATCTCAGATACGTCTTTTTTCCTTATGATGGCAATATTTGTAAAGCGAGACAAAAAACCACGAAAACAAAAAAAAAATCGAAAGTAGTCGAAAAAAATATTTATTTCGTGAGAATATAAGCTGTCGCTACATAGTTAATACATTATTGTACTTGGCAGATCAACTTTATATGAACACAATAAAGTTAGAATTTAATTTTATTACTTTACACCTAGCGAACAACGTAAAGATATCTTTTCTTATAATGTTTAGTAAGTACCAATCACTTATTTGTAGAGGGTAGAAGAAATGCAGAGCGTTTATATATATATATATATATATGATACAAATTTATTGTAATCATTATCTGTTCAGTCGTACCAGCCTGCAGCCATAACAGCCATTGCCGCACTACAGGACAAACGCCTCTTCTCGTACAGAATAGACAGGAGCCTTGATCACCACTATCTAGTTAGTACTCTAAAAAATAAATGCTTTTGACTCACTATGAGATTCATTCAAAATACATGCCAAATATAGTTTGACCAAGACCGCTATACCGCGCCGTAGGTATGTGCGCGGCGAGACGGGGGCAGTGCAGGCCGCTCATTCGTCAACGCTCACGGCGTCCCACCGCTCATTCGCCAGCGCTGCATCCCGCCTCGCCACGCATTTCTAAGGCGCGGTACAGCGGTCTTGGTCAAACTATAATATGTAGAATCGAAGTAAAATCAGAAAAAAATTCGACGTTTCTGAATTTCCTCTGCCCAATATCTAAAAATAACTACAATAAAACTGTTACGTTTAATAAATGCAAATATACGTAAATAAACTAAATAATAAACATATATCAAAATATTTCAATGTTATAAAATTTCGAAAATATTCTAGTATCAAGAAAATTTAATTATTTTTCACTGGAAACTTTGGTTTTGTTATTAGAAACTAAGATACTTAAAATCTAAGTTATTTCATAAAAGTATTAATGCCACACAGAGATTCTAAAATTATATGGCTAAAAAGTCCATTCAATATAAAAAGATAGACTGTATGCAAAAGCAACTTGCATCTCTATGGAAATTAAAAATATGTGTTTTACTTTTATCATCTGTGCTGAGGTGTTACCAGCCTCAAAATATTTGTATCATATAACTACTCCTTCCAACTTTACTCATAAACATTGTTTATTTGATTTTGCTTAACTATTTATTTTAGCTGCGAATGTTTTTTTTTTATTATATGACTGGTTTGTAGAACTTTTTCAGGCAGAAAGGTACTTATAGAGTACTACTTCCAAATATTCTAAGCAGGACTAATCTAACCACAGACAAAAATGACAAAAGCTCAATAACATTGGCGACTCAGTGCATCAACGCATTATCGGAGTGTCCCATCGATTTGTTTGGTTTTTTTTTTCCTCAATACTTTTTATTCTTAGAATGGAAGACTTTGAAATAGCTGAGATTAACTTCAACACTTAAATTTACACAACGACGTTTCTGAGCAAAACAGCTTCCTAATTTAAAATTCGTCATGGCGGGCGAGCGCTTCGCCGAAGTCAGTTGCTTGCGAGCCGACAAAGAGGTCGTATTTGTCAAGAATCTCTGTTTTAGTGAGTTTTTCGTCGGCATCCGTGTCAGCTTCGAAGACTAGATGTCTTGCTTCTGCTTCGGCGTGGTCGAACTCGGGAGGTGCGATCCAGTCTTTGACTTCGTGCTCGTCCATGAATCCGTCTTTGTCTGTGTCTCTGTTGAAAAATATGGCGTTTAGTTGTAACGTCATCATAAACAATCCCTAATCTATTTGCTAGCGACGAATTTTGATTTTGGTAATTTTAGGGGCCCAATCACAACAGAAACCTCAAACCTGATTTCTATTTCAAGTCTACACGTCTGTCACGTCTTGCCTTTTTAGAATTAGTTTTAAAATGGTGTAACTAAACGCATCACTACATAATATTATAAAAATAAAAAAGTCCCCTCGCCGCGTCTGTGTGTCTGTCTGAACGCGAACTCAAAACTCCCGAACGGATGTTCGCACGGTTTTCACCAATGGACGGAGTGTATCATGAGGAAGGTTTAGGTGTATAATTCATTAAGGTTTTTGTAAATTGGCTGAAATATGACGATGATTGTTGAAGATTTCGGAAAAAATCATGCCGACTGGGAGCTTTACTGGCGTGCGCCGCGTAAACCAATATGAAGTAATATGAGTACAATGTATTACGGAATTAATACATTGTTTACATGGACACATAGAGTACTTTTATAACTAGTAACGTTCCCATGGGATATTTTCCGACATCTACGCAGGCGAAGCCGCGGGCAAAATCTAATTAAAAATAAATATGACAAGTTTTCGAATATGGAATAATGTAACGTAATGAACCTTATCTGAACTCTTCATCCATAGAAAATTAATTAAAAAATAATTAATTAGGTATTTTGTTGCCTACACTATACTACTGCACACTTCAGCAACTAACACAAATCTCAAATCGTTCTCGTATCTCAGTCTCATAGTCGTTTCTAGCAATATTCATGCTGACTCAGGAGTTCCTCAGGGTTCTCACCTTGCACCGGTTCTGTTTTTACTTTTTATTAACGATATTACTGTCCAAATCCATCACTGTAAATATCTAATGTTTGCCGACGATCTTAAAATGTATAAAACTATAACTTCAAATGAAGATGCTACCCTAATTCAGGAGGATTTAGACAGAATTGAACATTGGTGCAACCTTAATCACATGAAACTTAATGTACAAAAATGTAGCCATATTCGATTCACGAGGAAAAAACAGTCCAATACTGTCTCATATAATATAAAAGGAGCATTGTTGGAAACTGTAAATGAGGTTCGTGATCTTGGCATCATCATAGACAGTAAACTCAACTTCAGAAGCCATATTGATAATATTGTTACGAAATCGGCAAGGCTACTAGGATTTCTTAAGAGAAGCACTAAAGGGTTTAAGCTGGTAAGAACAAAAATTGTGTTATATAACGCCTTAGTTCGGAGCCACCTTGAATTTGCCAGCGTGGTGTGGAACCCGCACTATGCAGTACACTCACAAAGAGTAGAAAGCATCCAAAGGGCCTTCACAAAACACCTAGCATATGCCTTCGGTGATATTTTTTTTTTTTTTTTTTATTTGTGATGGGTTTGCTCTTGACTCTAGTCTAGGTCAGAGGTGACAGAGACAAAGTCGACGATGGAGTGAGCTTACCCAGAAGAAGCCTGTTCACTCTCACTTTGAAGAGATTAGGGTTGTATACGTTCGGAAACACAGACGCAGGTAGTGAGTTCCACTCTTTTGCTGTGCGCATTATAAAAGACATTTGGAAGCGCTTAGTGCGAATTGGTGGAATAGCAACCAGGTAGGGATGGTAACTGGCAGTGCGTCTAGATGTCCGGTGGTAGAAGGGGGCCGGTGGAATGAGGTCGTGGAGTTCTCGGGCACACTCTCCGAAGTACAATCTGTAGAAGACCGACAAGCAGGCAACCTTGCGGCGATGAGCCAAGCAATGAAGCTTGGCATCCACCAGTTTTACGTCGCCAATGAGCCTCTTAGCTCTGCGTTCCACCGAGTCAAGCGCGGCTAGTTGGTACTTAGCTGATCCATCCCAAAGGTGACTGCAATACTCCATGCAGGATCGGACTTGCGCTTTGTAAAGGGTTAAAAGCTGTCCAGGCGTAAAGTATCGCTTCACCCTATTTAGGATGCCCAGTTTCTTGGCCGCAGTTTGGGCCTTGTACTCGATGGTGGCGCCGAAGTTGAGACCAGATGTCAACTCCATGCCTAGGAGCTCAAGTCGATCAGTTACAGGAACAGATGTACCTCGAAAAGTAGGAGTTAGGGCGAAACGACTCTTTTTAGCGGTAAAAAGACACGCCTGCGTTTTGGTGGCGTTAAAAGAGACCAGATTATCATCACCCCACTGGGAGACAAAGCTTAAGGTCAAATCTGTCCGCTCTACCATGGCCTCTCTCAAGGAACGAACTTCAGCCCCGCTGGTTTTTGCGCTGGACAAGTATCTCTCTGAAACTGTACTGTCATCTGCGTACCCAACAATACCAGGCCGAAGCAGGTCATTGATGTGCAGCAGGAAAAGAGTTGCAGAGAGAACAGACCCCTGAGGAACTCCGGCATCAATAGCCATAAGGTCAGAAGAGCAGCCATCAACAACTACTCTAATCGACCGTTCACTAAGGAAATCTGATATCCAGCTACAAAAATCAGCTGGGATGCCATAAGCAGGAAGCTTGCTGAGCAGAGCAGCGTGCCAGACCCTGTCAAAGGCCTTCGAGATGTCAAGCGATACAGCCAGTGCTTCGCCGTGTTTCTCGATGGCTTCGCCAAAGCAGTGCGTGACATACACAAGAAGATCGCCAGTTGACCGTCCCCGGCGAAAGCCATATTGACGGTCACTGAGGAGATCATTGTCTTCAAGGTAGTTCAGCAACTTATTGTTCAGTACCCTTTCCAAAACTTTGCACAGAATGGAGGTAATGGCGATCGGACGGTAATGGGCAGGGTCTGCACGGTCGCCTTTTTTGGGCACTGGTTGTACATTTGCAAGCTTCCAGGATTTCGGCACCGTTCTTTTTTCAAGAGAGAGGCGGAACAAACGTGTCAATACAGGAGACAGTTCAGGCGCACACTGCCTCAACACTCTCGCTGGAATGCCGTCAGGCCCGCTGGCCTTGTTCACGTCTAGACTGCACAATACTCTTCGGACCTCTTTAATGTGTACTGCGATCTCCGGCATCGAGGAGTCACAATGAGGTACAGTAGGTGGTTGCTTTGAGCCAGCGTCCAGACGTGAATTGCTTGCGAAGAGAGATGCAAATAAATTTGCCTTCTCAGTTGCAGAGTGAGCCAGCGACCCATCAGGTTTCATCATAGGAGGTAAAGTGGGACGACAGAAATTCGTTTCAACCGCTTTAGACAGGGACCAGAACTGTTTACTACCCGGAGGGTGCGAAGCCAGCCTGGCCCCGATATGTCCGACATGGTCAAAACGTGCCCTACGCAAAACCCGCTTGCAGAACTTGGCGGCAGAATTAAAGGCTCTCTTCTTCGCGCGAACCCTGCGCGCTCTAACTTTGCGGTCGCGGGCCTTAACCCAGGCTTGGTAGGCAGTCTCTTTTCGGGCCTCAGCGTGGGCACATTCTGCATTATACCAAGGCCGGGATTTGTGACCGAGCGGGATGTCGGAGAATGGAATAAAATATTCCATCCCCTGCCGAATCACGTCCGCAACCGCGTCAGCACAGCGCGAGGGGTCACCCGAGGAAAAGCACACTTGCCGCCATGGATAAGACGCAAAAAAGTGCCGCATCTCATCCCAGTCTGCTGACCCGTATCGCCATACTCGCCTCGTGCCTCTAGGGCTCTCATCTGGAGGAGAGCAGGTTGATATGGATTTCACCAGACAGTGGTCAGACGTTCCCAGCGGGGCTGAGACCGATACTGAATGACTGTCCGGATCAGATGCCAGCAGAAGGTCCAAGCAATTGGGTGTATGGCCGTCAACATCCGGTACCCGCGTTGCCACATTCACCATCTGGGTTAGATCTAGCGTTAAAGCAAAATTGCGCGCCTCCAACCCAGCATGGTCAGTTTTCTGGTATGGGAACAACCATTCTTTATGATGGGCGTTGAAGTCCCCCAGAAAAATGAGCTTCGCCGTTGGGTACCGTTGCTGGGCTACGTCAGTCGACTCCACGAGGAAATTAAAGAGCGCTGTTGTCTCCTGGTCACCGCTATGCGATCGGTAGATGCCGATGTAGAGAGATTTCTCCACGCCAGTATCCACAAGTAGCCATATGGCAGAGAAACCCGATTTCTCAAAGCAACGGAGACGACGACAACAAATGTCATCGCGGACGTACACACAGACCCCAGCTTGCTTCTTGAACTTGTGTTCAAGAGAGTACCCCGGGTAGTTGAGGTACGCCACGTCCGACGGGGTTGTTATCTTCGTCTCCGTTAGGAAAAACAGGTGCGGCTTCTCGGTCTCAAGGTGGTGATGAACCGAATCGAGATTGGAGTGCAACCCCCTGATATTAGTGAGGTGCACTTTTAGTGGGAGGAAGTGCAGCCGTTGTTTTACCCTATTTTTCTTCGCTTTGTGTGTCATATGAGTGGAGTTGTTGGGGGAAAAAGTCGACTTGTCGAGGCGCCGCTCAGTGATCCAAGTGGAACACTAGAGCCAACCAAACCTACGGGGAACTCATCTGGAGACTGCGGGGACGCCCGAACCCCCCCGGATATGGCCACCGGGTCCTCCCATCCAGTCGCCGGCTGGCACGGTGGAGCATACCGGGATTATCTCCCCGGTGTCCATACGAACAACGTACTCAATATTTCAAAATGATTATGCGACCGTCGACTGGTACAAGATCTGATGTTCTTTTTCAAATTGGTTAACAATAAATTGGACTGCGATAAATTAACTAAACAAATTGGGCTAAAAGTCCCCTATAACTTACCCAGATATCCCATTACCCATTTATTCCACACTAAGGCAGCCAACACAGATATAGGAGTAAACTCACCTCTCAATAGACTCAACCGACAGATGAACTCTTATATTATAAAATCCACTCCAAATGTTGACATATATCATGACTCCTTAAATATCTTTAAAACCCAAATTCTAAGGTCCCTAAGCACGTAACCCACACAAGCTAAAAACTCATTGTGTTAGTATGTCGGTATTTCTAACAACCCCTGTAACATAACTTGCGTCATTTTTATATTTCTGTTTCTATAGTTTATTATCACTTAATTTTTATACATTTCTTTTTTAGCTTAGGTTATTATTGTATTTGAGAATGTTGGTTCACCTGTCATTGGCAACTGTATAAGCCCAAAACTGTTATTATACCTACTGTTAATTAATATTTTGTATACAGAAGCTGTTGGTGTACCTTTATAAATAAATAAAATAACACAATAGAACAAAAAAAAATATTCGACCAACATCTGACCATCATAACGACTGCCCTTATTTTCTTACAAGTTCTATAAAATAGGGGCTCGAGTCGACCACACGGGTCGACCAAAGGTTAAGCTACGCTTGCCGCGGTTGGATCGAGGATGGCTGACCATCCATTACATATCGAGAACCCTCCGTACCTCAGAAAGCACGTTAAGCCGCTAGTCCCGGCTGCCATTCGTAGAATTTTGATAGTCATTTCAGGTAGTCAGAAACCAGTCTTACCAAGAGGTATCCTGTTACACAGTAACTGAGTTGTGGAGATCAGATACGCAGTCGCTGTATGAAAAATACTGGTATTTAGCTGCATCCGGTTAGACTGGAAGCCGATCCCAACATAGTTGGAAAAAGGCTAAGAAGATTGATTGAGTTCGATAAAATATCTTCGAAGAAAACATTTCTGTACCTATAGCATGACTTTGGCGCATATTTGAGCTATCGTGCAAAATTACGACCAAAAGAGCCATTTTCTTCCAGCTCTTATGCCATGTTACTTGGGGTCGGCACAACACATTTTCTCTTTCCATTCTACCTTGTCAACGTCACGCTATCATTCACTCCCTTCTCTTTCATATCATTCCTCACATAATCCATAAATCTTTTCTTTGGCCTTCCTTCTCTCTCTATCCATCGACATTTATATTCATCACTTTTTTAGTCACATAGCCACTAAAAGAGCTAGAAGACTGAAATATAAAACGTAGCTCTTCATTGTCACCATAAATAAATAGGGCAATAAAAATGCTTGACAACAAACTGGCCGGCCGTATTGTTCAGTGCCAATACATTCAATGGAGCTAAATTGATATTATTGTGGTAGCGATGGCCGAATGACGCCTGCTTATTGATATGATTTGTGTATCAATGTGAATGACTGGGTTATTGTACAAGAGCAATGAACTAGAAATAAAATGGTAGAATTCGCGGTTTCAGATTTAGAACGCGTTTCTAATCTCATCATCTGGCTAAACTTTTCCCAGCTATGTTGCGGTCGGCTTCCAGTCAAACCAGATGAATAACTTGGAGCGACTGCCTATCTGACCTCCACAACCCATTATTGGGTAATACAATACAATACCCCTTAGTAAGACTGGTTATCAAACCTTCGGGCTTCTGACGGCCGGTAACGACTGTCAAAGATCCACGAATGACAGCCGGGACCAACGGCTTAACATGCTGTCCGAGGCACGGAGGGGTCTTGGTATGTAAAGATGGTCACCCATCCACGGACCAACCGCGGCAAACGTAGCTTAACCTGATCAATTGACCCGTGCGGCTTCCGGTTTATCTGATAACGGATCGTTTGTCTTTCCAATAAACATGTTTCAAAGTCCGACTAGTCCTATTAATTTTCTGTTACAAATTGTTGCTGAAAATATTGATTTAATTAGGGTGAAAAAGCTAAGTTATGGAAGCTAAAGTTTGTTAAGAACTGTGCAGAAAGTTTAGTCTTAAGAGCCCCACGAAACATGCGTAGTTCATACAAACGAAATACCAAAATAATTTGTAAATCAAACATATTCTTAAGGTAGTGTGTATTTATTTCGATTGAATTGCAGAATATCTAGGTTCCCAAATATATACTTTGAAAGGACGCTGATTTGAAGACGAGATATGAGGAATTTAGAATTTCTATAGAAAACTTATTTTTTCATTTCCTGTTTAAATCGATGTTCTTAGTTAATATTATATTTGGGAACCTAGATATTCTGTAATCCAATGGGAATAAATACACACTACCTTAAGAATATGTTTGATTTACATATTATTTTGGTATTTCGTTTGTATGAACTACACATGCTTCGGGGGTGCCTTAAAAGGATTGTGAAGCTGTTTTACATACAAAAAGGGATAACGTTTTTCTCTCCGCATACATAATCTAATTTTCATATTTTTTTGGAAATGTTGTAGGTGTAATGAAAAACTAGGTCCGTTAGATTTTATTACAAAGAAATATTGTATACGATATAAGTTATTAGCATCTAAATATCTATATTTTTGACATAAAAACTTCCTCGAGCGTTTTAATTTTTTTTAATTTAATTTAAATTAATTATTAAAAAAAGAAAACGTACAGACCTAGATTAAGGTGTACTGAATGTAATGAGACCAACATTATCTCATTTTGTAAAGGTTTAGGGGGGTGAAAACGATACCGCCCGAAACAATATTTATATAAATAATTGTATGAAATGTAGGTACTCGTAATTGCCTCCAAGACTCGCGTCGCGTATCGGCACTTCACAATCCTCTTAATATCGCATTTCCGATTACTAAAAGTCTATTTAATTGACCTATTTTCTATTGATCTTATTGATTGTAATAAATTCCAACTTTGATCAGCACGTTACAACTCTTCAGATGTCATCAGGACTGGTACTGTGGAGGTTCTAACCTAGAGGGCGCTCTAATCCTACCTCCACGAATATTTGGCATAATTATATTAACAGGTTCACTGCCACCTACAAAAGAGAAGTTCAACCGCAAGGTAAAATATGTTAACCTCCTTCCTCGATAAATCGACTATCCAACACTAAAAGAATTTTTGAATTTGAACCAGTAGTTCCTGAGATTAGTGCGTTCAACCAAACAAACTTTTCAGCTTTATAATATTAGTGTAGAAGTGTAGATTGATAATAATAATAATAATAATAAGTCAGGCAGGGGACATAGTTCTTCCATAGTTCAAGTTACCCAATCCACTTTAGCCACCCAAACCCATAGCCCAATATGTTTTGTTTCCACATACAACAATAGTCCTGCACTAACCGGGGGTTGTCCTTGGGTGAAAATTCTAATTTTCTTACGTTTTTTGCAATTTACAAGTCGATATTATATTGTACGTTGATCAAATTATAATTTGCGGTCGTAACAAGTATCTATTTACATAATTAGAATCATTAAAGTGATCAAGATCACTCTTTAATCCTAAAAAATGACCATTTCATGAAATCTTGACATTTTAGAATTATACTAACTTAAGGAGTTGTATTACTGCTTCTATTGTATATAATTCTGTAAATACGGCCGCAAATCATACTTTATTTAACATACAACTTAATACTGACTTGCAAATAGCAAAATAACGTAAGAAAACTTGAATTTCGCGGGCTACCCTGACGCTTCCTCCTTAAGTCAGTAATAGTAACTGACCTGTAGCCATGGAACTGCTCCCTTTCCTGCTTGACCCAATCGGGCTCGTCTTCGTCCTCACCGTCCTCAGGCGTGTACATGTCGCCGATGTACTCGTCCAAGGACACCTTGCCGTCCTGCAATATTGAGTAAAAGCTTTTAGATTTTTCCATTTTAACATTGTAATACTGGGTGCAGCTTCTTTTTGTAAAGAGGATGAACGCAAATTAAGATATACATACTGGGGAATTTTTTTAGTAGTTGTCATCAGATTGCGAGCCTTGTAAACGTCACTCCACGGTTCCATATGACTTGACAAGATAATGTCTGTTAAAAGAGACTGTGACCTCTGAGTTTGTTTCGGTGTTCCTTCTCTGAGTAGTCAGATAGGAAACGCCAACCTCATCTAGTTTACAAAATATATTATGACTAGCTAACGCCAGCGGTTTCGCCCGCTTGGATGTTGGAAATTATCCCACGGGAACCATACACTTTTCCGGGATAAAAAAGTATCTTATGTGCTATTCCAGACTATAACCTATCTCTGTGCCAAATTTCATCCAGATCCGTTCAGCCGTTCTGGCGTGATTGAGTAACACACATCCATCCATCCAAACTTTCACATTTATAATATTAGTAGGATTGACGTGTAAAAATGTTTTATAACCCATTTACCATTTATTTATAAATAATTTATCATTTATCCGACACTCTCATAATTACTTTCTAAAATCTATACTAAGTTACTTCACAATACACAGGGTGAGATTGAATTCGTGGGCAATATTTTAAAGGGTCATTATACTCATCATTATGAACAACTTTTACTATGGGACCAAACCTGAAATCGCGAAAAAAAATCAGCTGTTACCTACATTTTGACGAGATAAGCGAACATAAATTTATGGAACAGCTGATTTTTTTTTGCAATTTCAGCTCTGGTCCCATAGTAAAAGTTGTTTATAATAATGAGTACAATGACCCCTTAAAATATTGTCCATGAATTCAATTTCACCATGTAAATTGTAGATACTCATCAAAAGCCAGCCTATTTTAATGCAAGGTTTCTTATGAGGTTTTTCAGAATTACCTACAATTCTATGAAGATTTATCATGTTGCTATTACCTGATCTTTATCGATGTCTTCCATAGTCTCAAGCACGACGACATCCCTCATTCCGGAGTGGTCCTCCGGGTGAAGAAAAGCGGCGAACTCCGTGCGATTCAACGCGTCATTTTCGTCGGCGTCTGAAGATGAAAACAAATATTTAATAAAAATCTTACATTCGCTGCCAAATAACACAGAGCTTAAACCGCTGAGTAAACAAAATTGAAATTTTGCACAAGAGTGCAAGGATTCAAGAAGTGCAAGAACAAGAGTTCCAAATACAGGGTGTCCCAAACATCAACGTCAAGCCGGAAACTGGTGATAGGCAAGTTGGTAACAGGTTTAAATAAACCTAGCTCGGGCATTGCACTACATTACCTTCAGAATTCTATTAATTTATTTATTTTATTTTTCAACTGTAATCTTATATTTTTCATATAAGATTACAGTTGATTTGTGATGGGTTTGCTCGTGACTCTAGTCTAGGTCAGAGGTGACAGAGACAAAGTCGACGATGGAGTGAGCTTACCCAGAAGAAGCCTGTTCATTCTCATTTTGAAAAGATTAGGGTTGTATGCGCTCGGAAACACAGACGCAAGTAGTGAGTTCCACTCTTTTGCTGTGCGTATTATAAAAGACATTTGGAAGCGTTTAGTGCGAATTGGTGGAATAGCAACCAGGTAGGGATGGTAACTGGCAGTGCGTCTAGATGTCCGGTGGTAGAAGGGGGCCGGTGGAATGAAGATTAGATTATTATAATACTATTATAGGCCTAGATTAATGTTATATACTGAAACATATGTACACTTGAAACATACTATTTTAATAAAGTTTATTATTATTCTTATTAGTTAACAGAAAAATATTTAGAAAATCCTAGTTTTATGTACTTTGAAAAACTTGAATTTCACGGGCTACCCTGGGGCTTTCGCCTTAACGGCCGAATCCAATAACCTATTTTCAGTAAAAGACAGATCGCTATTTGATAATAGACAATATCATTCTATCTGTCCTTACGTTCCATTTGTTCGTTCGTGTCTTTTTGTTTTATCTGTCTTAAATTTTGGGACGTTAATTAAAACCATAGATAGATAGGTGTTTCTATCTTCAGGATGCCTAAACTGGTGATAGACAGGTTATTGGGTTCGGCCGTGATACGAAAAGAAGAGACCACGAATAAAAAATATTTTGGAGAGGAGACGTAAAACACGTTTTAATTTTATGTTTACGACTTATGACTTAACCTCAGTAAAAGGTGGGTTATTCTACTTACTTATTTTATAATCTCTACAGACTATGAAGTTTTCAGATTAGGTATAGCAAATCAAGACTTCAACAAGAGAAGTAATTACTTCACTCATAAACTTTTGATTACCGTACAGTGACAATCACGATTGCGATTCCTAGTTAGCCGCCTACAGTCCCAACGTTGACCTATTTCCTTCAATTGACTTATATTTAACTTCCAGTAGAACAATAAACAAGTCATATAATAGCATAGCTGGTATGTGTGCAACTTTATGTAACTACTACTATACTGCCGCCGCACAAAGGGGTATTTGATACTAAAATATGGCCAAAAATATTTTTTTAACTTTTCTCAGCAAAATTGATATCAAAGTCGATTGACATAAAATAAAACACTAAATGAATACAGATTTATACATTTTAATAAAAGCATATGTACATACAAAGTCTTTTTTAATCACTATTACTATATTCATTATTTTCCGAATTTTCCTCGTCCAGAATACCTCCGCTTTCATCTCCAGTTACTCCGAATACCAGAGGGCGAAGCAGTTCAATAGTTTCACTACAAAACGGTCGAGTTTTTTTTCTTGGCAATGGGCGTATGGAGGAAAGATAAGGATCCGAGCTTAAAAGTAATCTGTTGATTACGTCTTTATTGCAATCTTCCCGTGTAAATTTGCGTGCAAATCCTAGCCGAAAGGACCGAAAATGTTTGTTTCGGGCTTCTGCTGCTTCCTCGGAAAGTTGCCCGATTGGTAATAAAGAATGAGAAATTATCTCCGCACCATGCACTAAAACTTTGTGCATGGTTGGCGTCATTGGGTGCCAGTTATACAGTCTGACATATAACTGAGCCGTTTGGTAAGCGAACCTCTCAAATTTAGCGACATCAATCTGATGTCCGCTTGAAATGGCCTCCAAAATTACCTTTAATCGATATATCAGTGTTTCATCCACTCCGGTTAACTCACTCGATAATTTTGTATCCGCGAAAAATCTTCGAGCTGAGTTACCATCGTTGGTGTTCCCGAATCGTGCTTTGGCTATATCAATCAAAAGACCCATCACGTCTTTGAATTTCTGCTGTATTCTTTTCTTGGTTTCTGCTACAATATTTTTATCCTCATGAGATCTAACTTGCCATTTTCCGATAGGGATCTTATAGGCTAAGTGAATAATAGTTTCAAACAATCTTATTTTAGCATGAGGCACGGATATCCCAAAATTTAATGATTCGGGGTTCACATTTTTCTTCACTGTTAAATCATTAAAAGCTTTCGAGGTAGCACCACACAAATAGCAGCGCATAGTAGATGTTGTATTAGTTGTAGCATTGCATATTTTTCCATCTACCATAGTGAACAGTAGAGTGCTTTTAATTTTGTATTCGGTTTCATTAACAGTTACTTTCCATTTGTTTAGGTCTCTTATCTGATTTTTCACATACTGAATCTCATCCAGGGTTACATCTTTTGTTTCGTGTATAAAACGAATTCTTATCGGTCTACAAAATCTTGGAGACGATGGCAATGGGTTTTGCCATAAAAAAAAAATTCTGAGCCTTTATTGTTAACCAATCTGACTGGAACAAGGGAGCTCTGGAATATATTTGCATCGGAGAATGTTATATTTTCAAATTTCTGTTTGAATTGACTCTGCTGCGAACCGTCACATCCCCATTTACTAATCAGTTCTAAGTCATCTAAATTTTCGGCATTGCATGTTCTAAATAGTCAACTTTTTTGTTAATTTGCTTATAATGTCGTACAATTCTTTCCTTGTGAATATTTTATTTGATGCATCTGGAACAAAATGAATGTTATTTTATAATATAGTAATTAATCGGTTTGTTATTAAAACTGTGGGTATACTTGACGAAATAAATAATTTAAAAAATAAACGCTTAGTTTCCGCAACATCTTTGTTCATAATTAAGTTCCCAGAATATCTCTGATTACGATTCTATTACTTTTTCTAATCGGACTAGCCCGGAAATATAACAAAGTTACTCATTTATTAAGCTAGTTCGATATTTTATTTTTATTTTGACTGTTTCTAATTTAAGCCATGAAAAGATTCAAAAGTTATAAACATTAGTAAAACAGTGTATAAAACAAGATACATACCTACGTTACCAGGATCCATCATCAATACTTGTCAATAACACTTAATTATTTTGTTATATCACTTCGTAAAGCCCGTTTTTTTAGGCGCCGAGAACAGCACGTGCAACTTAGACAATAGCTATGTTCCGACTGCCGCTACTGGTCAATCGCAAACTCTGGCGCATTAAGATGGCCGCCATAAGGTGCACCATGTAATAAACTATTCTACGAAATAATAATACTGTTATAATAGCAAACTTCAAAAAACTGATTTTTGGCCATGTTTTAGTATCAAATAACCGTATGTGCGCCGTAAGGAAAAAGGATCTACAGAAATATTGAAATGGAGAAAAAATATTTTGTCCTGTTTAAACTATAACAGGCAGATGCGTCTTTTAATTTTTATTTTATTTTGATCAACATACAACCTACTGACTTGCAAATTGCAAAAAACGTAAGAAAATTTGAATTTCGCGGGCTACTTGGAGCTTCCCCTTAAGCCGGAATTACATTACGAAATTAGTGACATACAATTATTTTCAAGATATCCTATTGAATGACTATTTCCTGAAATCTTGACATTAAACATCACACATACCAAAAAATCTTGACATTATTTAATCAACATACAACCTAATACTGACTTGCAAATTGCAAAAAACTTAAGAAAATTTGAATTTCGCGGGCTACTTGGCTAAATATGAATTTTTAAGCTTAAGGGCTTCCCCCGTAATCCGGATTTACATTACGAAATTAGTGACATAAAATTATTTTCAAGACCGCGGGGCAATTGCAATAACAAAGACCTGGGATTGGTAGTCACGTTTTTCCGCTTAGACTTGCCTAACAGGTCTTTAAGCCACGCAAAGGACAATCTTTTTTTCTTGTTTGTGTTATATTTACTTAGTCTGTAATATAGCTAGCAGTGATAGCCTAGTGGTGTGACCGTCGGACTGCCAAGTCATAGGTCTCGATTTCGAACCCAAGGCGCCCAAGTCTGACTTTTCGGATTCATGTGCATATTGTATAATTATCACTTGCTTAAAAAACGGTAAAGGAAAACATCGTGAAGAAACCGGCATGCCTTTTTTTTTGTGGATGGGAAATCATCAAATAACTTCTCCCGCTCTGGGTGGAGCGGAAGGGCGTGTCAGACTTTTACTGACTAAAACCCACCCGTGTTCCTTCAGTTGCCTATGCCAGGGCCACAGTATCTTTTTCAAACAACCCGCGACCCCAGCGGCATCGGCCCTATTGGACCCCATCTTTTGCTGACATCTCTTTGAGGCGCGCGTGGAACACAACGCGCCGTCGACCCGGGCCTGGTCCTCACCGGACGGCGAGCTACCCACTACTCACCGTCCGCAAGCCCGCGCCTACGGTGGCTGGGAATCGGCTATCGATTCCCGCCGCCCAGGGCGTCTCCTGCGGCGACTGAGGGCGTGAGGCTGCCTCTCCCTCACGCGTTCCGCCTCCTCCTTCGCGAGCATTACCGCTTCGCAGAAGGAGGTGACGGCCTCCCATGCACTCTCGCTCCGCACCATGGCCTGGACCGGGCTCGGACGCGAGAGATCGCCGCCGCCGATCGCCTCCGTGAGAACACGGCGGTGCTCTGCCCAAGCCGGGCAGACCTCCACTGTATGCTCCACCGTGTCCTCTGGGCGATCCACACAATGGTGACACCCGGGCGAAACCGGCATGCCTGAGAGAATATTTCTTGATGGCATGTGAAGTCAAATCTGAGGCCCATGGGCGGCATAAATACTCTGTAACCAGGTTAGTCGCCAACCACACAAAGAAGAAAGAAAAACTTTGTATTATTGTCTTCCCGTGCAAGACTATATACTTTTTCTTTCTATCGCTCTACTCTTTTTTGTCAAGGTCACCTAAGCATAATGACATACCAGCATAAGTCCACCTCCTACGATCCCTCTTCAGCAGGTTGGTGTAAGTGAAACCTTCGCTGTTAGGCAGCTTGAGTTCCTTCGGGTCCATCTCATCCATAAAGCCGTAAACGTTTTTTCTGTATGCCTGCAAAAAAAAAAAAAATATTGGTAATTAAAATAACTCGCTGCTGGTATGCATCATTGAATAGGTACCTACTTTAACTCAATGGATTATGGGTGGCCTATGGTTTTGATAAATAAAATGGGCGTATGTTAAAAAAGCGATAAATAATGCTTGATGAAACTTGTGGTTGATAAAGTGATGTGCTCTCTCGTTATCATATTGAAACACTTATCAACACCATAGCTGTTTTAACTGCCTACGACTCGAAGCAATGCTTGCTTTTATTTTGCCATACTAATATTAGCTTTATACAAAAGTAGCTAAAGTTGAATTCAAATCGCTTTACCGCCGATCCAATATTTAACACTGACCTTGAAAAGCTTGCCATATTTTCTACTAATTAATTAATTTGATCATATAAATTGGACATTCCATTGGAAAGAGAATGATGATAATAATTATTTTGACAATCTATACCTCCCAAGCAATAACTTCATCATTGTTCGGGTTATGTTGTCTCCAATGGCGGTCAACATCCTCAGTGATGTACCTCTTCTGGGTGTATCTGATCCAATCCTTCAGTTCCACTAGCGTCACAAAGCCGTCTTTGTCTCCGTCGATCTTGTCCACGATCATTCTAGAAAGAGTTAATCAAATTATTCACTGTCAAGCTTGATAATGGGGTCAGTGAACTGTGATAGGTGAAGTTTTTATGTACTTTATTATAACGTAAGATTTTCGGTGTACGAGTATGTGTAATGAATTATTATTAAAACTGTGTTTTAAGAGCCCCACGAAGCATGTGTAGTTCACACAAACGAAATACCAAAATAATTTGTAAATCAAACATATTCTTAAGTGTGTATTTATTCCGATTGGATTACAGAATATCTAGGTTCCTAAACATATATTTTGAATGGTCGCTTATTTGAAGACGAGATATGAGGAATTTAAAATGTCTATAGTAAATTTATTTTTCTCATATTTCCTGTTTAAATCAATGTTCTTATTTAATATACAGGGTGTTTTTTAAAACATGCGACAAAATTTAAGGGGGTGTTCTACCCATCAATATGAACAACTTTTACTATGGGACCAAACCTGAAATCGCAAAAAAAAATCAGCTGTTCAGTACATTTTGACCAAATAAGCGAACATAAATGTACTGAACAGCTGATTTTTTTTTTTGCGATTTCAGGTTTGGTCCCATAGTAAAAGTTGTTCATATTGATGGGTAGAACACCCCCTTAAATGTCGCATGTTTTAAAAAACACCCTGTATATTTGGGAACCTAGATATTCTGTAATCCAATCGGAATAAATACACACTACCTTTAGAATATGTTTGATTTATAAATTATTTTGGTATTTCGTTTGTATGAACTACGCATGCTCTGCGGGCGGTTTAATGCATATTCCTGAGCAGTTTCTGTCTATAATTACCTGATACACACATAGACTCAAATTACATTTTGCTATAGAAATAATGTAGGTAATGCGAGTGTGTAATAATAATGAATCTTTTACTAATTTACTAGGTAAGAAATATTAAACATAACATCAATCCTGTAATCTCAGAAGGGTTAGAATTAACTTAAACTCTACAAAATTTGAATGTACTTCTGGAAGAAATGTAGAATGATCTCTAACACCACCTTGCATAAAAGATATTTCCACACATACATAAAAACACTTTAGATACATTACTCAAGTAGCAGTACCTAGATGTTGCTTAATTACAAACTTCATGTAACACCGTAAATTCAAATCTGATAATGGAACATTAACTAATTCAATAGAAATAATTAAATTGCATGGCAAAATTACACATAGAATAAAAACTTACTGCATGATTAGTTACATAAGTCTTAAGTACAAACATTTTAGTTGTAAATACACTAGAATTTCTCAGTAGCCCGAAGTCAGAATGTGTGCCCGGTTGATGGCAATAGGCTTGCCCCCTATTACATGAGTACTTTAACATAACTGGCAAAATGTGGGTTTACTATGGGTGCACCTTTGCCTAATCTTACGGGAAAAAAAGTATATGAACTTTATCTCTTCTTACTATTCTTGCCAGATAAATTTAAAACTAAATAAAAGATAACATGCAATACCAATTTATCTATTCATTCAAGAATGAAACATAATTGAATTTTATGTAGGCATGCATGATAGGTACTGTAATCATTGTTTTAAAAATAACTAGACTGTATATACAGATGGTCTGAACTGTTATCAACTAGTTAAACTAACCTACTTTGTGTGGGTGAGATCATTGACACACTGAGATAATCTCAGGTTGCAGGAAATTGGAAGATCTGCTGTTTCACTAGAACTTGCTCGAATGTTGGACTTATCTATACTAATATTTATTAGAAAGAGGTAAAATTTGTTCATAAGTTTGTATGTAGGGGGTAATCTTCGGAAATACTGATCCGATAAAGAAAATTCTTTCACTTATTCCCATCAGTGAAAGCTAAAGTATTCCCAAGTGTCATAGGATATATTTTTCACATGCAATTTTGTTTGTTTGAATGTGCTAATCTCTGGATCTACCTGTCGGATTTGAAAAATTCTTTTTGCATTTGATAGTTCAATTCTTGAGCAAGGTTGGCTATTTAACATCACACTACGACCCTTAAGAGCCAAACAAAAATGAAAAATCCAGGAAGAATGCTAAGTAAAAACAAAGTACTTTATAAATTATCCAATTTCTTTTAAATTAAACGGCGAATGAAACCACAGGGCACAGCTAGTCATTTTATAAATATAAATGGGACAATTTGGCTTTGTTGTTTTCCATATCATTGAAATCACAATGGCTGAATTTGATTGATTATTAGCACTGGTCACGGCTTAAATTATCTTTTTTTTTATGTTTTATTAGGATAGCATGAAGTGTATTTTGAGGATAGTATCATGGGAATAAAGGCAGAATTTATGTAAAGTGAATAATGTCCAAACAAACTATGGCAGAACAGGTTACTTGTACCTCTTATCCTACAGATTATTTTTAGCTACCTACTGCTACAGAATAATATGCACAAAATGATAATGGAAGGATAGTGGTCAAAAATATGCTGAATTACACAATCAACTGGGTAAATAATTAGTAGTAATAGATATATACATGGTAAGTGAACAAGAACAGAATGTATGAGAAGAAATAGGAAATAAGACTTGTTGCAACTCACCCTAATCTCCTTTTGCTCTCTTCGGGAGGCAGCTGATCAAATGTCTTTGCCTGATCTTCACCTAAAAAGGCATCATGATCAAACTGCTTGTTATGGTGTTCGTTTTTAAAATGTTCGGACTCCGAGAGACGGTCCATAAGCCGCTTTGTTTCTTCAGGAGTCGGCACCCCGGCAAATACTGCCGAAACAGCCAATGCAACGAGTAGTGACCTCAACATTTCGATCTACAACAAAATATAATGCAATAAAACTTCGTTCTCTAATTGAAACAATACAAATCTTTATGTGTCCTATAATTACACAGTTTGAAATACTTGAATTAATTAAAATACCTTCTTCGATGAACAATTCAGCTTAACTTTGCGTTAAAATACTTACCCGTTGGATACCGCCACGTCAACACGACCACGAAACTTCCTTTCCTCGTTCCCGGAAAGATAACACAATCGGGATGAATCGGAACTGAAATCTGAATCGTGGAGAGCCGGCCGGACGAGTGGAGGCACAAAACGCGAGGGAGCGCGGCGGGCGGATGCTATGTGCGTTCGAAAACGAAAACCCAACAAAAACAAACAAAGCTGTCAATGTCAAAAAAGATGACAGTTTTGTAGTTTGTACAGATATATTTCGATTTTGGACAGTATTTCGTCGGCATACAACAAACGTGTTTTTTAGCCGTTTTCGCCTTGAGGTACGGAACCCTTCGTGTTCGGAAGCCGCCTTACTACCGACTTAGTCGAGGCGCGTAGGTATGATTGGCATTCCGACCGTTTCTATGAAGATAAAATCGTCGGCTTATTGCAAGAACTCATTAATTACAAAAAATCATTAGGTACAGTTCAAAGCACAAAGAAATTTATTTGTATGCTTTTAATGTTATGCAAAAACTCACTATCTTCCAGCTTTTCAAATTTAGACGATAACGTTGGTTATAAAACCAACATAAAGTCGATCACTTCTATTGTATGTTTAAGATTGAAAAAGTTCATTAATTGATTTCTCATCATTTCATTTTGATCACTTAATGAGTTCTTGCAATAAGCCGACGATTTTATCTTCATAGAAACGGTTGGAATGCCAATCATACCTACGCGCCTCGACTAAGTCGGTAGTAAGGCGGCTTCCGAACACGAAGGGTTCCGTACCTCAAGGCGAAAACGGCTAAAAAACACGTTTGTTGTATGGGAGCCCCCCTTAATTATTTATTTTAATTTTATTATTTATTATTAAAGTAAAAATACAACTGAGTATTTTGTGAATATTTCAAGTGCCTACCTGTTTCCATTATTGATATCGAGCAAAAAAAGGGCAATAAAGTCGCGTTTGTTGTATGGGAGCCCCCCTTAAATATTTATTTTATTTTGTTTTTAGTATTTTTTGTTGTTATATCGGCAACAGAAATACATAATTTGTGAAAATTTCAACTCTCTAGCTATCGCGGTTCTTGAGATACAGCCTGGTGACAGACAGATGGACGGACGAAATGATTTTGTCTTGATAGTACAATCGATTTATAAAAAAATAAAAATAAAGTATTAAAAAACGGCAGATTTACATTTGTGAAAAACAAATCTCGAACGCGATCTTGAACCAATAGTATAGCTACAGCGCAAACGGACGACTGCGCGTGGCTTTGAGCCTTGCGCTACCTACAGCTGATATGATACTACGTTCTCTTTTGATATCGAAACACAATAGGTAGGTACTTATCTAAAAGTTATTCCAATTTTCCCTTCATATTTTTACGGGCTTAGGACCGTCATAAATACTTTTTTAGGGTTCCATACCCAAAGGGTAAAAACGGAACCCCATTACTAAGACTTCGCTGTATGTTCGTCCGTCTGTCTGTCACCAGACTGTATCTCAAGAAAAGCGATAGCTACACAGTTGAAATTTTCACAAATTATGTATTTCTGTTGCCGATATAACAACAAATACTAAAAACAAAATAAAATAAACATTTAAGGGGGCTCCCATCCCATACAACAAACGCGATTTTTTGCCCTTTTTTTGCTCAATATCAATAATGGAAACAGGTAGGCACTTGAAATATTCACAAAATACTCAGTTGTATTTTTACTTTAATAATAAATAATAAAATTAAAATAAATAATTAAGGGGGGCTACCATAAAACAAACGTGTTTTTTTTTGGCGTTTTTGCCTTGAGGTACGGAACCCTTCGTGTGCGAGTCCGACTCGCACTTGGCCAGTTTTTTTTACTTTCTGAACACGAAACTAAGAAACAAGTTTATGAATAATTTACAAAAAATAATTTTCTGAATAATTGGACAATGAAGTAAGTATTTACGGCGTATTTAAAAAATTGGAATCAACTTATTTACAATGATTTTAACTAACTAAACTAATTTTGTTATTTACAAAGATACGAGTAGGTACTTATAGTCTTATACTTCACGGTATCAGAGTAATTGTTCGAAGTGCAAGCCACTGCTTTCAACACACAATCGTGCACGTTTTAATAGATTGTCTTTTAATTTTAATAAGGTGACATTGACATTGACCGGTTCATAATCCCGCGAAAACGGAGCGACTCCAGGTGATGCGGCTCCGCGTAAAGTCTCCGGGCAGCGTGGGAGTTATAATTAGCCCTAGCGTACAGTTGCACCATAGCGACGTACTCCAAATTTGAAAAACTGTAATGGCGATCCATTTTTATAAATTACGATAACGCACTGGCACTGCGCGTGCGACGCGCGGGGTTCGCGGGGACGCGGAACAACTGAGTGAGAGCCGGCGCGTCGGCGGGGGGCGGGATGTGCGTAGCAAAGCGCTCGCCGCGTGCTTGCGGGCTAGATTATGCCGTATCACTTTGGGCGACAGTTTATTTTGCTCTAAACATTTACGAATCGCTCATCACTTTGTACCGCACCGCTGCGTGCTATCTTCAAAGATGGTAGGTAGCGAGCGGGCGCACGTGAGTTTCTATTGATTCTCACGCTTTCGAGTTGAGATCATATTTTTATAATTATTTGAAAACAAAAACATTTTTATTTTTTTAATTTAACTCCATGAATCGGTAGCTCTACTGAGTGCAAATCGTTCTGCCACAGGAAAACAACCATTAAACTTTCACGCTGTATATACTCGTATACTCTAAGCATGAAACAATTAAATCAATTATCTGCAAACGAATGCAAAATAATGAACTAAACTTGATGAACACGATCTCGATTCCTTTAGCAAAAATATAATGCAGGTTTCAGTCACGTTGTCCGACTCACAGTATTGATTACAAATCTGCTGAATTTTATGGCATATGTGGTTCCTAGCGTGGATTCGGGAGTGCAGGTGCATTCTTTGATTTTAAAAAAGCTTTTGATTTAGTCGATAATGACATTTTATTGACAAAGCTTGCGGCAGTCGGATGCACTCCTAAATTGCTGAAATTTTTTGCTGATCATATGAGTAACAGAAAGCAGTATGTTGAATATGCTGGGCTGTATCCAACTTTGTTTGTTATAGGCATGGTGGGATACAATAAATTGGAAACAAGGAGGGACATAGCTCTTGCTACCTATATTTTTAAATTATTGCGTGGCAAGACTTCAAACCCAGGTATATTATATTAAAGGAAATAAACCTGTGTGCCCCCGACAATTATGTATTGCGAAGGCGACGGCCACGTCTATTGGCGGTGCCCAGTAGTAGGACCAATCTACTGAGTTAAGCCCCTATAACGCGTAGGTACCTCGCATGTACTTAATGATGTAGCATACAATATAGGACGACGCTGGAACCAGAGTGATCTAGAGCATAAAAGTATATTTCTGAGAAAATTCAGAAAAGATCTGTCTGGCATGCCTCCACTTTGCAAATCGCATCAATCTATAGTGAGATGTTGTGATCTCCCTCAAGGAAAAAGTACTGGGAAGCATTAGATCAGTGTACCCTGAAAGAATTATGATTTTTCTATGCCATTGTGTAACAAACCCATTATTATTGGTAAAAATGTCACTTAGATCACTCTGGTTCCAGCGTCGTCAATTAGATCTTTTTACTTGTTCTCTGAGTGAGTTCACAGAAACCACGGTGTACAGAATATGTTATGGTAAATGATATAAAACTAATTATGGCCGCATTGTTGAATTAGGAAATTCCTGTAACGATAGTGATGACGAGTTAATAAATAAATAAATAATATTAATATTTTACTCTGTTTTACTCTTTGATTTGGTTTGACTGCTGTTTTTTTCTACTCTCTAATCTTTGCTTGTCTGTGGTTATGTCATAATCGTAACATTCATAACTGTTGTGCTTATTTTGCCCATTTCCAAAAGAAATTCCAATTATGTTTCTAGAAATAAGTGCAACGCATTTGTGAAATAACAATAATCGGCCGCGACAACCGTATATTCAGTCTATAAGTTGCTAAAACAGAATTGCAAATGTCAATATGTCAGGATCTCGGCCTTAATTTCCAACATAGAATGGTGAGAGAAATGCATGTTTAATTATATGTTAATTAATCAGCTAATTACGATCAAAAGTTGAGGAACGGATTAGGGTATTGGATTTGAAGACATGCTCACGAAGTGCGCAAAGATGAAAGTGAAACTTGTGGCATTGCAACGTCTGATAAATGTCGGCATTTCTAATGGATTTGTAATATGTGGTGCATTCATCTTCATTTCAGGGCGCAAATATATCACAACTAGAAAGAGATATCGGGTCAGAGCAGTTCCCACCGAATGAACATTATTTTGGTTTAGTTAATGTAAGTTTTCATAATGTAATTTATGTACTACTATTTTATTTTCCAAGTAATTAAGTAGTGTAATATTAGAAAAAAATAATATTTATTTATAGAAAAAAGTCAAGTAATAACATTTCCGGGCTACAAAAGATATTGTCATCACTGCTAAAATATTATAGTAGATAATATCATCAAAGTACATAACCTTAAATGGGATTAATTTTGATTCTCAAATATTTTCATTGAGCTGATTTCTTATGTCCTCAGTGAGTAATAAGGAATATGATGTGTGTGAATAAGATAAGAAGTTCTTATCATTATTATCATTTTCCTACAATGTGTAAATGACACAGTAGGAAATGACTAGTTGCTATAAGATTCTAATAAAAAATCTGAAGAACTTTTAAGTTTTTAAACACTTGGAAACTCAATCACTCACTGCCTCTAAATTATGGATTGACTCAAGTTGTGTAAATATTTCAGTATCCACTATAAAGGAACCTATACAATTTGATGATGATCTTAAAAAATAAAGTAAAATAAAAAAATATTGCTGAAAGTAACTTAAATATTTTTTCAGTTTGGCAATACATGTTATAGTAACTCAGTGTTGCAAGCATTGTATTTCTGCCGTCCATTCAGAGAGAAGGTGCTAGAGTATAAGGCCAAGAACAAGAGAACAAAAGAGACCCTTCTGACATGCCTCGCTGACTTATTTTATAGCATTGCTACACAGAAAAAGAAAGTAGGTTCCATAGCGCCTAAGAAGTTTATTGCTAGGTTGAGAAAAGAAAAAGGTAAGATATTTTCATGATTTCTGTTTCACAAATGGACGTAGTTATGCTATAACGTTCCAATCCACAAGGTGGTCAAAATTGAGTTTTTGAGCCCAAACTAGGTATTTTGACAAGTATATAATAAAATAATGTTTATTTATTTAGTTGAAGTGATACATACTACTTAGTTGTACTCGCTACCAAAAAAAAGCGTACCACAAAATTAAAAAAACGCGATTTACTCAGTTCGACCTGCGTGTGGATTGGAACGTTATAGCATAACTACGTCCAAATATATGTTCCTAAAATTTGCAGAATCTTACATTGTTAAAAATTATTTTGTATATTTCTGTTACAGAAGAGTTTGATAATTATATGCAACAAGATGCCCATGAATTCCTAAACTTTCTAATCAACCATATTAATGAAATTATTTTAGGTAAGTAACAATTCAAAAGTAATGTGAACATTTTATCATTGAATCACCAGATTTACCTAAGTCTAAATTTTATATTTCCTCAAATGATAAAATGAAATAGAAATACATTGTGACATAGTATGAAAACAATTTGTACTGACTTGTTCGCAGGATTTAAGTGGGTAGCAGACCGCAAATTAAGCTAAGTTAGTTTAGCTTAGCTCACATAGCTGGCGTAGTTTTTCATACTTGTGTGCAGACCGCAAACTATGCATAGTTGTTGGTGCAAGTATGAAAAACTATGCCAGCTATGTGAGCTAAGCTAAACTAACATAGATTAGTTTGCAGTCTGCAACCCGCCTTAGGTTCATTATGCACTGAGTATCACCCCATTATTAGAATCTGCTTCCACTAAAAGAGGACAGGGCTTAAAAATACTCATCTGCATATTTGGTTAAGGGAGAAATGTAGAATATAGATGAGTCCAGCTTTTTAATTAAATAGGTTCCCAACCTGGGCGGTACCATCCCCTAGTGGGCGCTGGAGCTTTTTGTGTTGTATGATTACAGAGAGAGAATTAATTTTTAATTTAGATAATAGACAAACATATAAAATTGGTAAAAATAACTATTATGTAAAAAAAAAATCCAACGCAGGGGGCGTTGGATTTTTTTTTTCTTGTATAGGTTAAATAAAAAGGTTGGGAACCTATGATCTATACTAATATTATAAAGAGGTAAAATGTGTTTGTAAGTTTGTTTGTATGTAGGATGTGGAGTAATCGCCGGAACCAATGAACCAATTCTAAAAATGTTTTCATTGGTAGATAGCTACATTATTCCTGAGTGCTATAAACTAAATAAAACGAGGCAAAAAGTATGTAAGGATCGTAGCAGGTGGTGTTCTGTAGATTCTGCCTACCCCTAAGTTTATGTATGTATGCTATAAATTAATTATTTATATCATGCATATTAGCCAAGCTATCACAATTATTGTCTAGCAAGTTGGGAAGAAATCCCTCTTAAAACAAAATTATTTGCATGTACTGCCCAAATAGTTGTATATAATTGGAAACAATGTATGGCAACCTGGTCTTCCTTAAATAATTCTACAAAAAAGTCTGTGACACCATATTTATTTATGTTATGTTATAAAAATGTATTTTTTGACACATTTACGTTTAGATGATTATTTAAACAACAAAACATTAATCCATATCAGAATAAATAATTTTATGATCACAAGGACATCATAAAGATAAGATTTGCCGTTTACAGTATGTCAATTGGTAATAGAGTTTTGGTGATAATATAAAAATACTAAAACGAAAAATGCCACTAAAACATTCACGAGATACAATTTATTTTCATTCATATCTACTCTAGAACATGCTTTGTGCGGACGTTTTATCCGACCGGCGACCCCTTGACAATCAAAAATTGTCTATTGGTTTAGAGTTGGACTTTTACTTTTTTTTAATTTTTTGAGTATGGTCCTAAAATTTACCATGAAGTAAATCACTCAATATTTTGCGTACAAACTTACATTTCCAGTTAGAATGTATGAGGGATTTTTCAAATGTTAAGTTTGTTCTTGGGATAAATTCATCCCAAGTACGGAATCCTTCATTGTGCGTGGTCCGATCGTACACGCATTAAGCCGGGATTTTGTTTGTTTGAACGTGCTACTTCTGGAACTACCAGTCGGATATGAAAAAAATATTTTTGCATATGTAGCACAATTCTTGAGGAAGGCTATAGGCTACTTACCATCACACTAGGACCCTTAGGAGCCGAGCAAAAAGAAATAAAAGAAGAACGCTAAGCGAAAACGAAGGAATAACGCGGGCAGACGATGCGATGCGACGGGATGGGTCGGGGGAACAAGAAATTTCACGTTTCAGTAACTCATATAATCAATGTAGTGGTTCATAACTTCATGACCTATGTTTAGCATACTGGAGACTTGTCCTGACCAAGATAAGTGACAGATGTCGAACTGAATCCAAAAGCAAAATCTAGCCTTTGGTTACAGCCTGTTCATATAGGTGGTGACTCAGACCACTTCACAGTTGAAAATCCACTTTTAAAATTCAAAATCCCTTCCAGCTGAACGCAATCAAAGCACACTGAAAGTACAAAAGAATGCGTCTGGCGAGAACGTCACGTGCAACGGTACCGCGCCACAGAACGCAGAGCCGACGTGGGTGCACGAGATATTCCAGGGCACGCTCACCAGCGAGACCAGGTGCCTCAACTGTGAAACTGTTAGCAGCAAGGACGAGCATTTTTTCGATTTACAGGTACGGTTTTATTTTGATTTTCTTAGGTACAAGCTATGTGTCCGATGGGAACCACATCCCCCCCCCCCCTCCCCCCCAAATGACAAAGTTTCAACCCCCTTTTCACCTTTAAGAGATAAATTTTTATAGTGAAAATAGTGCTACTGAAAATAGTCAAGCATGAATCACATTATGATAGGGGCGCGTTGAAACGGATTAAGGGTGAAGCGTCAGGGTAGCCCGCGAAATCAAATTTTCTTACGTTTTTTGCAATTTGCAAGTCAGTATTAAGTTGTATGTTAAATAAAGTATGATCCACAGCTTTAACAAATATGTATTTACAAAATTATAATCATTAGAATCAGTAATACAACTCCTTAAGTTAGTATAATCCTCAAATATCAAGATTTCATTTAATAGTCATTCATTAGCATTACCTGGTCTTGTATTGATGACTTTAATTATTATAATTATGTAAATACATATTTGTTACTGCCGCGAATCACATTTTGATCGACGTACAATCTAATACTGACTTGTAAATTGTAAAAAAGGTAAGAAAATTTGAATTTCGCGGGCTATCCCGACGCTTTCGCCTTAAAGGCGGTTATTAGTATTTCTAGGCTCCCATACTGGCGCGCCATAAGGCGTGACCTGACATCTTGTGTGTGACTTTAATACATTAGGCGCGGCAGACGCACATGCGCGTTTTCGGACGTTCACCAGGTGCTTGACGGCGCGTATGCGCGTCCATACAATTTACATAACTTTCTTCGAGTGCGGCGCGCCGCACCTGTGCGTTCGTTGTGCATCTCTATTGTTTCGAAAACATCGTAAAATAAGGGTCGGTAAGGGTGTAGCATAAAGAAGCGTTTGCATAAAGAATTAAGCAGATAATGTGTTAAGAGACCGCGACTCAGTCTTGAGTCACTCGCGACTTCATAGAAAATGTGCTAAGACATACAATTTCACAGTCGTCATAAATAAATGTTTATTGCTCAATTTTCGTAATTGCACCTACCACTGTCTGTCTCTGCATCACCCAAAGGTTGACTGGTAGAAAATGCCTATGGCATTGAGTCCGCCTCTGTACATTTCTGTGCTTGAAGTCCTTTCTTCCAAACTTATGATTGCGAAAGTTGCGAAAGTATGTTTGTTTGTTACGCTTTCACGCTAAAACGGCTGAGCGGATCTGGATGAAATTTGGCGAATGGGTAGACCATGACCTGGATTAGGACATAGGATACCCCGGTAGTGCGATCCCGTGGGATAATTTCCGACCTCCACGCGGGTGAAGCCGCGGGCAAAAGCTAATATTAAATAAATAAAGGGTGCGCCCCGCGTGTGTAAACAGACGCCTTTACACCTCAAAGTTGATTTTTGTGTACACTGATTCATTGAAAAAACTCTGCCCCTGTGGTCTTTTGTTTTACTTTGTTATAAGTACTACAGTTGCAGCTTGCAAGGAATATTGTTTCAAAATTGGAATAGCTTTTGTCGATCGTACCTACGCCAGCACATCAAGCTACTACAATCTGTCAAATTTCTTTAATAGATTTTCAACTTTATCGCTAAAGCGTTAGGTTGAAGGTTGATTGGGAAAACTTGACAGTTTCGGGTAGCTTGACCTGCTGGCGTCTGTACCTTATGAAGTTAGTAGTAGTATCCATCAAATTGCTCAGTCGTGTTCGTCGGACATGATTACCGATTACATTATACATAACAGCTATAATAATGTCTAATTGTTGTATTGTATCGCGTGCTGGAACAGAAATATCGTAGCGTGTTTAATTAAAAGAACTCTAGGCTTCAACCATAGCTGATGCTACTATAAAACTCAGCTATTATAATTTCCGGATCCATATAGAGGGGTGATTATATCTTATTATATTATCCAATATAATAATATCTTCACGTTTCTGTTCACTGATGGCTTCCTAGCCATCATTCGGAAAAAGACGGTAGTCCTTTGTTAAGCCAGTCATATAATCTTAATTTCCATTTTTATAATCTTGATATTTTGTTTGGATCACGATAATTATGAATCTATACTAACAATAAAGCTGAAGAGTTTTTTTTTGTTTGTTTGAACGCGCTAATATCTGGAACTGCCAGTTGGATTTGAAAAATTATTTTTGCATTTGATAGTCCTATTCTTGAGGAAGGCTATAAGCTATTTAACATCACGCTAGGACCCTTAAGAGCCGAGCAAAAAGAAAAAAAGTCAGAAAGAACGCTAAGCAAAAACGAAATAATATCACGGGCAGGTGATGCGATGCAAAGGGGTGGTTCGGGAGCAACAAATTGTAAAACGTGACGTTTCTTGCCTTTTTCTTGCTGATCTGAAGTAGTATTATTTTTATATTAATAGTTTTGTGGCGTAGTGGATTATCTAGGTAGGTTAAATAAGACTCATAGCCACTTATATAACGTTTATTTGTAAAGTGTGAGATCTCAGGTGTAGGTTCTAACAGTCTTAAGGTTCTTTCACGATGAATAGGTTAGGTACTGGCCTGGGGTGGACCGTCCGGTAGGCGCTACAGTGGCTCGGCGCGCTTAGTGTAGCAGGAGAGGTAGTAACGGCTGCAGCAGCCTGTAGTGTAGGCTGTCGGTGTAGTCTGGTACTCAGCGGTCGCCGGTGTAGTACGGTAGGCCTGTAGTGTAGGCTGCCGGTGTAGTACGGTAGGCCTGTAGTGTAAGTTGCCGGTGTAGTCTGGTACTCAGCGGTCGCCGGTGTAGTACGGTAGGCCTGTAGTGTAGGCTGCCGGTGTAGTACGGTAGGCATGTAGTGTAAGTTGCCGGTGTAGTCTGGTACTCAGCGGTCGCCGGTGTAGTACGATAGGCCTGTAGTGTAGGTTGCCGGTGTAGTCTGGTACTCAGCGGTCGCCGGTGTAGTACGGTAGGTCTGTAGTGTAGACTGCCGGTGTAGTACGGTAGGCCTGTAGTGTAGGCTGCCAGTGTAGTACGGTAGGCCTGTAGTGTAGGCTGCCGGTGTAGTACGGTAGGCATGTAGTGTAAGTTGCCGGTGTAGTCTGGTACTCAGCGGTCGCCGGTGTAGTACGGTAGGCCTGTAGTGTAGGTTGCCGGTGTAGTCTGGTACTCAGCGGTCGCCGGTGTAGTACGGTAGGTCTGTAGTGTAGACTGCCGGTGTAGTACGGTAGGCCTGTAGTGTAGGCTGCCAGTGTAGTACGGTAGGCCTGTAGTGTAGGCTGCCGGTGTAGTACGGTAGGCATGTAGTGTAAGTTGCCGGTGTAGTCTGGTACTCAGCGGTCGCCGGTGTAGTACGGTAGGCCTGTAGTGTAGGTTGCCGGTGTAGTCTGGTACTCAGCGGTCGCCGGTGTAGTACGGTAGGTCTGTAGTGTAGACTGCCGGTGTAGTACGGTAGGCCTGTAGTGTAGGCTGCCAGTGTAGTACGGTAGGCCTGTAGTGTACGTTGCCGGTGTAGTCTGGTACTCAGCGGTCGCCGGTGTAGTACGGTAGGCCTGTAGTGTAGGCTGCCGGTGTAGTCAGGTAGGACTGTAGTTTAGGCTGCCAGTGTAGTACGGTAGGCCTGTAGTGTACGTTGCCGGTGTAGTCTGGTACTCAGCGGTCGCCGGTGTAGTACGGTAGGCCTGTAGTGTACGTTGCCGGTGTAGTCTGGTGCTCAGCGGTCGCCGGTGTAGTACGGTAGGCCTGTAGTGTGGGCTGCCGGTGTAGTACGGTAGGACTGTAGTTTAGGCTGCCGGTGTAGTACGGTAGGCCTGTAGTGTAGGTTGCCGGTGTAGTCTGGTACTCAGCGGTCGCCGGTGTAGTACGGTAGGCCTGTAGTGTAGGCTGCCGGTGTAGTCTGATACTCAGCGGTCGTCGGTGTAGTACGGTAGGCCTGTTGTGTAGGCTGTCGGTGCAGTGAATATCGAGGCCCATAGCTGAACTCGAGCTACGATCCCTGGAAACAGCGCAAGGGCGCGTCCTTGAGCTCCGAGGAAGATTCCGTAAGCCTCTACGAGGCGTGTAGAGTTTCCAAACCAGACGAGGTCCGTAGCCCCAAGACAAAGGAAAGGTCAAAGTCGAGGTAACTCAGCATCACAGTGGTTTACAAGATAAGAATAATCATGTAGAATGCACACCAGATAAAACACAGTTATAGTAATATAGATTCGTCTTAAGGACACTGAGTACTTACCCTATTTCGGGGAACTATTTACACTACTGCGGCTTATCTTAGAAAAGGGCAGGATTTCTCCTAACGTGTCTATTTATAAGCAATTACATCTATACTCTGCTCTCTATAATCTATAAGCAATTACATTTTTAATTTGCTAGACTAAAATGACATATGATAACATGAGTAAAAGGTCAAAATGACACAAAAAGTTCGATTTGAGCTGTCATTTTGATCTAGCAAACTAAAAATCAGAGTTTAGACGCTTCTACATAGAGGGGTGAAAGTGGTAGTGTCATAGACTATTTGACACTCCCACAGATAATTACTTTTTAGAAAATCGACTAATTATAATATGCTTCAGTTTCTACTCCGTTATTTCGTACCTTTAGTAATATTAGCCGCAATGCATTATGAACCTTAAAGCCAAGCGCGCATTAGAGCCACAACAAGCCGCACCGAGAATTTTTGCAATGCGTTGCATTACGCCGAGGCCCACCCCAATTTGTGTTAAGCTACGGTTTCCTAGAAGAACAGTGGCCGCCACTAACGGCCGCAGTGACGGCTGTCATGAAAATGATGCCAGTGGAAAGAATTTAAATCGTTAGATTCGCCCTACCGCTACAAGAAATATTCACATTTCTGTTTTCGTTTTGACACCCAGAGGTGTCAACAAAAAAACCGCAAACAAACATCATGTATACACAATGACGTAGTGACTACACTTGATTGTCATGGAAACGCTATTTAATAATGTGTGAGCTCACTCCTCTCAGTATGGACACTTTTTCTTGTGACTAAGTACGGTGAGCCTAAATCTAGCGATTCAAATCTTTGAGCAGCGGGGTTTGACTTAATGTCAAGCACTGGTGAATATTTTCATGGCAGCCGTTTTAATATGACGGAACCACTTTCATAGGAAACCAAAGCTTTAGCCTTCCGGGTACTTACATAAAGTAGTACCAGTTACTTGTATCTTTATGTGTGAGCGCATAAGTTAATACGGTACTACTTTACCCGCGCCGATCGGTACCGACTTGTTCTTACCGGGAACCCGCGTCTTTATGTAAGCACCCTTACAAGTCTTGAAACAGTAAAAACTGTCTCCATAACCATAATTCGTAAAAGCTCACTATATTCTTTTTCGTCCTTACAGGTGGACGTTGGTCAAAACACAAGCATAACACACTGTCTTAAATGCTTTAGCGACACAGAAACGCTTTGCAACGACAACAAATTCAAATGTGACAACTGCAGCAGCTATCAAGAAGCTCAGAAACGTATGAGAGTAAAGAAACTGCCACTCATATTAGCTCTACACCTTAAGAGATTTAAGTATATGGAACAGTATAATAGGCATATCAAGGTGTCCCATAGAGTCGTTTTTCCTTTGGAGCTGCGGTTGTTTAATACGGTGAGTTTGACTGATATTATTGTACTGTCATTATTTTTGTTGCTCTCACTCTCAATGAGTTAGGAAAGTCTTATGTATGTACTTACATCTTATACTTACCTGTTTTTTTTTATCTGTATCTAATTCAAAATTTGACAAAGCATGTTTGTAAGCTAGCTTGATCACCATTTTTAAATACTTAAAAGCAAAAGGGTTCCCCAAGGTTGCATCTTTGGGCCATTCCTTTTTTTATCATTACTCATTTCATTTATCGGACAGACCATGCACTGAATTAACAGGTTTTTCAAAAATATATATTAATCCTATGAATCAGTAGATGAAAGTTAAACTACAGTCAATCTTAAGGTATTAACAATTATATTTTAGAAGAGAATTGTTAGAGACTTTCCCTTAACGCTTTGAAGACCAGTACGGCTATAGTAGTAAAACAATAAACCTTCTATTGTCTCGTTTTTGTCCTTCAAACCATTAACATGCAATTCAATCAAGCCTTATAGCACAACTGAATACATATGTTATAGCATTTTCCCTTACAGTCCGACGACGCAGTGAACCCAGACAGGTTGTACGACTTAGTGGCAGTGGTGGTGCATTGTGGCTCTGGCCCAAATCGGGGACACTACATCAGTATTGTGAAAAGCCACGGCTTCTGGTTGCTATTCGACGATGATATGGTAGATGTGAGTATGTTATTGGTAATAGTAAAAGTTATCAGCCCATAGTAAAATTTGATCATAATGATGAGTACAATGACCCCTTAAGAGGTTGTTGGTGTTTTACCAATAACCCTGTACTTATATAATAATTTTCATGGTTGCTTGATCCTATTTATTAGATTTTAATATTTTAAAATGATGCTACTTATTTAGATGGAGGTGAATTTAATTTGTTATCATTTTTGGTGTTATCAGCAGACTCATTAAAACAGCTGTGAACACAGCTATCATAGCACAGTATCAATGGGCAAAATTCGTCTAAATGTCTACTATGACGTGATATAGGCTCGTGCTGTCTGTACAAATCTAATGATAACTCTTTTTTTTTAACAATCAAGCCGTTTAAGCTAAAATTATTGAAATAAGTAACAATCATTTTCATCCAGCTATAACTTTTAACTGACAGATTTCTTATGGGTGTCTTAGTACAGTACGCGCAAAACCTTATAAGCTCTTGGACAATAATGATTGTACAATGCGCGGTTTCGGACTCGGGCCTACGTTCCGAGGGCTCTTATAAAGTTTTGCGAGTACCTACTGTAAAAGTTACCCCTTATTTTATTTAATAGACTATTCAGTGGCATAGGCGTCGTTAATGGTGGACATTTGAAAAAGGCTAGGCAGATGATGAGTGGTGGACATTTAGACCAAGCACCATACATTTTTGCCCAATGTCCTTTGGTCATCCAGTATACGAATTGGATTCACCATGTCATCTATTTTGTATGTTTCCCTAAACCATGTTTTATCTCTTTACAGAAAATTGATGCCTCTGCTATAGAAGACTTCTACGGCCTAACTTCTGATATACAAAAATCTTCAGAAACAGGATATATATTATTTTATCAATCTAGAGATGCTAGTTGTTAAGTTTATTTAATTAGTTTTAGTAATTTAAATTATTTAAGATAGTGATTAAAATAAATCATGTTATCATGCCACATTTGTTAAAGTTGAAAAGGCATATAATTATTGAAAAATCGTTTAATTCCAATCATTGATTATATATATTATTCATCTTTTTAATCGTCATACAGTTGTAAATATATTTCATTTCAAAATAAAACGTTGTGATCTTTCTCCGCGTGAATTGTATTTTATTATTACCCGATTATCGTATAAGGTCATTCAGTATTCCAGTTCCAACAACTCTGATGACCAGTGATCGGATAATGGGGCGCTAATATACTTACCTAAACTTTACTTTTATTCCCACGAAAGAACAATACGGGACATATGCCTTTCAGAATCCCTTCTGTTCGTATAAAATACAATAAATTTGTCGATTCGATCACTAATCTGTTAGATAGATTAATCAATTTCCACTACTTTGACCACATTGTGCACATTATCATTTTTTATTGATATTCCATTTGTTTTGAATAAAATAAAGATACTAAATTGAAATAACGTTAAAGTAACATTAAGTTTCTTATAGTTGTTTTTACAAAATTGTTCAATCGCGGGAACCCGGGATTATTTATTTATTCAGAGAGGAATGTCCATATTATTCTTTCGTAGGAAGAAGGTTAGGTATATAAGCGCCCGATTATCCGATCACTGCTGATGACATTATAAGCGATGAGCGTATTCAATACACGTGGTATCCTAATATCATAAAATAATGCGAAAGTGAGTTTGCTTGTAACGCTAAAATGGATTCGGATGAAACTTGGCACATGGCTAGACTACTTTTTATCCTGATAGTACGTTCTCGTTTCTGACGAAGCCGTGGGCAAAATTCGGCGAGAAACAAACTGGTCCCACGACTGCTTAAACATGGACTTTTAGTACGATTAAAAGTCCATGTTTAAGCTATTCAGTAACTTGACATTATTTTCAGTTAATTGACTTTTCAAAAACGTGAAATCGGTCAATACTCATTGTATACGTTATAAATAGTAAGTGCACCATGGGATACCAGTTTCTGACACCAAATAGGTGCTAGTTCTCCAACTGTCAAGTTACTGAATACGATTAAAAGTCTTAAAGGTGTAAAACGATGGGATGGGCGAGAATTGAAATTACGCTTACCCTTTTACACCTAAATATGTGTCCCGCACCTGCCTTCGCTACCTCGCGCCGCCCGGCCAGCCGTGTCTCGCGTGCTGGGCCTGCAGTCTCGACATAGATAGCGATCGTTTTACAACCGAATTCGGTCGCATTGTTCTAGTGGGGTCCGTGGACGGTCTAAATTGCATGTCAAACACGAAAAAATCACATGCTTGTCAAGCAATTTTGACCGTCTAGGTGCCCCACTAGGACTTTACGACCGAATTCGGTCGTTCGCTGTCTATGTCGAGACTGCAGGCCCTTGCCGGGAGCTGGAGAGTATAGTATGCACTGATGTCTCGCGATGGCTGGAGCGAGCCGGCGGCGGCGCGTGCCAGCGCGATCCATCGCGAGTCAGCGCTTGACGGAGAGAGACCGTACGGGTCCTCGATGGCCGGTGCGAGATTTGTATATACGTTTTACAAAGTAAATACTCTATTCTTGGAGCAATAAAGTTCAATATTGTATTAACAAATATTTCAATTCCCGCCTCGCACCTATTACACCAAAGATGAGCAGAGCGTAGAAAGAAATTTTGCCATACAAACAATTCTCGCCCATCCCATCCACGCTTCGCCTCGCCGGTGTAAAACCACCTTTAAGGCGATACGTAAAAAGCTAACTGAGCGGTAATAAGAGAGTGACAGAGTCAATTACATCCACATGCGAAAAAAAGAGAGCGCAACAACGCGCTGGAATCAAAATAAAAGCGCCAAACCAAATAAAACTTGTTTAAAAATAAATTAAGCTATCTGTCAAAAATATGTTCAGCCAGAGTTTTCAATTACCTAATACGCACATTTTGAATGCTATTTTGAAATGCAATTACTTAGGATTTTAGAATTACAGAAAAAAATATAAAAAGTAGAGGTATTTTCGGAATTAAATTCTATCGAGGAAATTTAACACAATCGTGTTTTCCTTCAGTCAGAGTATTGATCAAATAGTCAATAAACATATTATCTAAAAATTAAATCCATACATTCTGTAATAGTGAAATAAATGGTTACGAAAAAGCCCCCAACTTATTTTGGTATCGCCTTAATCTGTCGTATACTAAATGATAACAGCCTCATACGGGTCGATCGAAGGTTAAGCTACGCTTGCCGCGGTCGATTCATTACATTCATCTCGTAATAATAATTATTATTATCGAGACCCCTCTGTGCCTCGGAAAGCACGTTGCCTGTCTTGATCCCGGCTGTCACTTATAGACCTTTGACAGTCGATAAGGGTAGGTAGTTAAAAGCCCGAAAGTCTGACAACCAGACCAAGAGGTATCGTATCACCCAGTAACTGGGTTGTGGGGGTCTGCTAGGTAGCAGCTCCATGTAAAATACTAGTATTCAGCTGCATCCGGTTAGACTGGCAGCTGACCTCAACTTACTTAGTTGGGAAAATACCAGGCAAATTGATTGATACTCGTAGTGTACATTTGAGAAACGATCTATACTTTTAGCTGCCTACACAAGTATATCTTGAACTTGATATTCTAGCTAGAAGTTAATAGGGGGAATGCGAAAAAGTAATGATAGTAGTAAGTACTAATAGAAATTAAATTCTTCCTGGTTCAATTTTATTCTAAAGAAGAATTTTATTTTCGTCGCAATTGTTTTATCACAATTAACACCCCCTAAGAGCCGGTGGAATGTTACCTCACGTTGTACACACGGCTACATATCAAGCTATACATTTCCTGTATAAGCTGATTTCGCATTGTATAGGATTTCCGTACAATGAGAGGTGAGCAAATACTGGAAATGTATAGCTTGATATGTAGCCGTGTAACATGTCAGTGCTTGCACGTCATAAAACGACGCGGCGACGTCCAATAATTCTCGCCGTAAGGAAAAAGTAGGTACCTACGTTCCTACAGAAATACTGAAATGGAGAAAAAAATATGTTGTCCTGTTTAAACTATAAGATACAAAGGCAGATGCGTCTTTTAATTGGAAGAATTATTAGGTTTTCGTTAAGTTTACGCCAATTTAAAAATACTTTATAGATGCGTATGTTTTTGCCAATTCCGAATAATATGTAAATAACTCTATTTCGAAAAAGTGTCAGATGTCTTAAGGTGTAAGTGACAATGGTAGCCATACTCGTGAAGATATATTCGCTCAACTACAGACTTGCACAAATCTGCGTGACACTGGATCGCTCGGTATGTTGCACACATTTTTAAATTTGTTGCGCTTATAGTTTTTTAATTATTTCACAAAAACATTTCCTGCTGGGGTAACGTTACCCCAGCCAGACCTTTTTCTTTCTAATGGGAATATTTAAATAAATACTAGCTATAAAATTAGTTGTCTAGATGAAGTAAATGTTGTGCCTTATTTTGTATTTGTTCTTTCTTCGGTTGCGAAGTTATTCGAGATTTTGCTGGGGTAACGTTTTTGGTTTTGCTAGATCTTTGAAACGGTTAAGCGGATTCTTATCATATTTTGTACAAGACTTCTTTGGAATTAGTTTAAATTTGTTCTGCAATAAAAATACGAAAATAATACATAGCTTAAAGGTTATTTCATTAAATAGAAAAACACTTCAATTGGTCCCAGCACTCTCAATAAGAGGTCTAAAGACTTACTTTAAACATTATTTTGAAGCTTGTAACTGCCTTCAAATGTATGTGAAGTTTCATTAGTATCCTGTAAGTATTTAACAAGTTATGATGATATTCAGTTCTTCACGAGCACGGTCATGATGCGCGCGGTGTTATTTGGCAACTGATAAGCCTGTATATGGATATATGAACTGAATGTTATGTCAATTATTAGTTGTGTAGTTCAGTTGTATATCAGTAAAATTTCAACGTAGTACATTGGATAATTAATGAGATAATACGATTAAAGTCATTAGGAAGTGAATGACCGTGGTAACCCGACCAAGTTTAGGTGGTTACGAAAAAGCGAAAACGTAGAACATTATGCTATCTTTTGAAATGTTTAGTATAATACACCTTACAATTTCGGTACAGACGCGTACACTGTTAAATACATAATAATATAATAATATCTGTACTATGAAAACATTATTATTATCTTCCAGTTGCACATACTTATCAAAAATCACCGATAACACGTCGTTCGGCGGGACGCGGGAGGGGTGGGGTGAAGGGGTAATTCATTGTTTGCATAACGCACTAAACATGCTCCATAATTACATAATTCATCTTGTAGAGTGCGCGTGCGCTTCGGCAGTTCCGTTTCCTGTTTTTGAAAATATTTGTCGAGTGCGTGAGAGCTATTATTATAATAATAAGTGTGGCAAATTACTGTTAATGTGGAGTGTTTCTATTGATGATCATAATTATGGTGCGTGCTGCTTGATGAATTCACGAACAAGGTAAGCTTGCATAATGTAACTACAGAAATAGTAGCAAAATTATTATTAATATGTACATGTTGTTAGGTACTTATCTAAAACTGTATTTTTTTAAGGCTTAAATATTTGAATTTAGGAACTTACTTATTATTTTCTTTTTTTCGTACTTAGTTAGTACCTGGACTGGAATTCTCAACAATGATGACGACATATTTATCCTTCGATACATAGTACCTATAAAACAAAGTCGCTTCCCGTTGTCTGTCCTTGTTTGCTTGGATCTTTAAAACTACGCAACGGAATCTGAAGCAGTTTTTTTTAAATATATTGTTGTATCCAACTCCCTCTTACTATTTCACAACATTTCACAATACTTATTTATAATTACATCAGATGGAATTTCGCATTTTCAAAATCCTTTTTGTACAACAATGTAACTTCCTCTTACTATTGTGTTTCACAATGTTTATTTATAAAATGCATCAGATGGAAATTCCCATATTCAAAATCCTTTTGTTAATTTTACAATAATACTATTGTATTACACAATATCTACGCATCAGACGTAATTTCCTACATTCAAGAGTTCCTTTTGTATAAAATGTTCATAATGGGATTTCCGAATTGCACAAGACATAACAATGATGTCTCCAGAATCTTCTAAATTATTTGTGTCACAATATATAAGGACGGCCTGCGAGCCAACGTATTCAGTACAGTACCAATCAAGCTACAGTACCAATACTAGTTCAGTACTCAGTATTCGATTAGAGATGATTTAATAAGTACTCTCTAAAATAAGTCTAGTGTACAAATAGTTGTTCGTAATAAAGTGATTATCTACAAATCATCTATTATTGAAGAAGTAGGAAGCCCTCTTCAGAACACTATATTGACACGTCGAAGGTTGGACCCAGTTAGTCACTTCAAGACTTAGATCGAATACATAAGGGTTCGGACCTACCCTATAAGGTGCCCTGCCCTGCGAACCTAACAGAACGCCCTTGGAGTTCCTGTAAGTTGAAGTCTACGCGCGGGCCAGCTTCAGGAATCCGACAATATATACTGATTCAAGTGGAAGGTTTTTATGTATAGGTACATTGTCAACATATTATGCGGGCGGAAGCTAGTTTGTGAAGCGACTTGAAACTTGATTAATGAAATTCATGACTTGGCGACCGATTTTTATCGTTATCAATGTCGGGAGTCGGGACTACCGCAACAGTAGGTAGGTATTTATTTCCACAAACTCCTTGGACACATAGACTTTAAGAAATCCATAATTACCTTCTTGTGACACTCGCGTTGATATAAACTCGCAAATAGATGACGTTTCGAGTTTCAAATATGTAGCAAAACTACAATTGAAACCCCATTAAGGATTTAGACAAAAAAATGTACTCTTTCTTTTTATTGTAGGCATAAACAGAATGGCAACATAGCAACAGCCACGGGCCGCGATGATGGACGCGGTGATGGCGACATAATACCTGCATATGAGTGTGGTGGCGACTATGGCTGCGTGGTGAAGATGTAAAAAATATCGTTTGACGTTCTCTACGTCTGTAATTCAGAAACTCTCAATCTACGGTGAGTACGTACTTATATCTAGCTAGGTATACTACTACGATTTAGGTAGGTTGACCTGCTGGCCACTGTACCTGTCGCAATTACTATGGATCAGGACTTAAATAGATTTTTCTACATTATAGTAAGTAGATTATTACAAATGTAAAGTGTACGTAAATAAAAATGCACTAAATACGCGCGCTATTACAGTCCCCAACACGTAACTTGGCAAAAGTTGTTAGATGCGCAGAAGTCGTTTTTATTTTAGGTAGCGTAGCGCCGATCTGAGCGCGCGATGTGTGTGTCACTCGGACTTTGGCCCCCCGCACCTCGTATACGTCTCGGGCGTATACAAAATTGTACCTTTTGTTATTATGAGTTTTTGTTACGAGCTGTTATAATAGTGTTACTTAAATATATTTTTTAGGTGAAATTTTTAATTTGATACCAGGAAAAGCAGTTTTGTTAGCTGATAGTGACGACGACACCATATAATTTTAACCCCCGACGCAAAAAGAGGGGTGTTATAAGTTTCTTGATAATGTACTTATTCTTTTTGTCTTTTTGCCTTATGCGTATACATATTATAATAAGGTATAACTCCTAATGAACTTCACGAATTCTCTCCTTTTCTTAACTTTGTCCTAAACAAACATGTTGAAACGAGACCCGATGACGTCATCGGTTTGTCGGTGGGGAATTTAATAATATTTTTTTTTTCGGTCGTCATGTGATCGGATATTATGTATGTAATGCTTTGACGGCTAAACCGCTGAACCGATTTTGATAAAATTTGGCAGGGAGATAGTTTGAAACCCAGGAGAGAACATAGGATAGCTTTTATCCCGGAATCTTGAAGGGTTCCCTCGGGAGCGCGATATAACGAATTTAATGCATATTATTATGATACATAGTATTATAGAATCATGCATTTTATTATATACCCTATTTAGTAGTTAATAGGCTTTTATTGTGTACAATATTGTTTTGAATCTTTGATCTTTTTCCTTATTTTCATATTACAATTCGACAGCCCTTTAGCTCTAAATAAAACTTTATGTTATATTTACAGTTATTTTTTTTGTTTTGTTATAGATGTTCTGATGACCGATGTACGATGGCATGGCAATCTTCTCATCGACCAATATTTGCGGACCTCAATTATTTAATTTCTTAGCCCGTTATCCACAGTGATTACGCTCGTGCACTATATATAAAGTATTAACTTAACAAAATGGCAGGTAGAAAAAGCGCTATACCATTGCAAGATCAAAAACGCATTATTTCTAAATATGCATATATATTTAATAAGTCGTGTCCTTCTATTACTCATGATGTATATGAACGTATACAGAATGAATTGCATGAAATATTTCAACATAAGATGTCTAAAATGGCCATACAAATGTCAGTGAGACGTAATAAATTTTATTTTTTCCATGATAGTGTCACAGATGTACGGGTTGATGACGTAACAGACAATACGAACAAAAGAAACTACTTTGACAGTAACGGTGATTTTGAAAATATTGATGATAGCTACAGTAATTCTGATTTCAAAGTAAAGTTTCTAATGGATATTCACGAATTTAAACGTATTGCACCTAAAAACCACACGTTGTTACAGAATAGTTGGACTAATGAGCTGCAAGATCAAATATGGAAAAAGACAGATCTTAATTGTACGTTTGCTTTTAAAAATAATTACGTACCTACGAACTTTCTGTATGACTCTATTAAATGCAATGGAAAATGTACTCAGTGTGGCGCAGTTATTATTGTTGACATATCTCCTAAAACTGAAAAATTTTTAGAGGTAATTTGTCAAATAAATAATTACAAGAAAGACCATGTCCACGATTTGAATGTTAAAAATAAACTTACATCGACACGAAAACAAAAAATTGCTGTACAATTAAAGTATGAAAAGGCGCTTAAAGTCAGAACTTTGCTTGCTGATGAACTCATGAAAATAGATAATCCAAAAGAACCTCCAACGCTACCTAAATTAGGTAATTTAAGGAAAATACGACATGATGTTAAAAGGGCCCTTCAATTTGATAAAAACACAATATTATCCATCTATGCAATGTCTCAAAGTTCCCCATTCGATACATTTATACGGAAATTTTCTCTTGTCCCTTTTTTTATTTACTTATGGACAAATGAACAAAGTAAATATTATGATGACGTTTTAAAAAATACACACACTGTTTTGTCCATCGACGCAACTGGTTCAATTTTTCAACCGATAGCGCCTCCAGGAGTAAGTCTTAAAGACGCTAAACATACTTTTCTATATGCTGTCATGGCATATACTACCAGTACTAGTATTCCTTTATGTTATATGGTATCACAGTCACACACAATTGAAGCTATAGCTACTTGGTTAAGTACATGGGCAGTAAATCGATCTTTACCCAAAGAAATAGTATGTGACGATTCGTCTGCACTACTAGGAGCTATATGTCGTACTTTTCTTCATACCGATACAAATGGTTATTTATCGCAGTGTTTTTCGCTTTTAGAAGGGCTAGATGTTTGTGTGCCGGTTTGTTACATTCGGTTAGACAAATCGCATTTTTTTAAAAAACTGCCTAAACAAAGTAGTTTTGACAAAGCATCAGAAAAATGCAAATATTTTTATATTAACTGTATAAAGAAAATTCATACACTACATTGCTATAAGGAAATAAAATCTGTTATCAATGATATAGTAACAGTATCATTACACAAATATGTTAGTCCTGGTTTAGATGGTCAGCTATGTGGTAAATATGAGCAAGCTCTACAGTGTTTGACTGATTATAAGGATGATACTAATGTGATTGGTGTCGATAACGATGATCAAACAGATAAACATTTTCTAGATGAAAATGACGAGGTAACTATGAATCAGTATTCGTACTGTTTGTCCTCTTATCAATTATTACAACAAAATAATGGAAACGGAAAAGTTATATTTGCTATTACTTGACCCAAAGCATGAACAAATAAATGAGTATTATTTGCCGTCTGTAAACGATACTTTAAAAAGGCTGTTGCGAAAATTACCTATGTGGGGTAATGTTATGACCAAATATTTTGTCAATGCAAAAGAAGTAGCTAGTATTTCAAATAATGAAAATCATTTTAAGGACCTAAAGACCATATATTATAATACCAAAGATGAGCAAATTCGACTTGATGAGTTCATAGTACAACACTATAGTTTTATAAATGGGTCTGTCAAATTAAACATTTCTGAAAATTTAGAAAAAACAAAATTAAATAAAGACATTTTACAAAAACGAAAAATGACTAATTATTTTGACTTTACACATGAAACAAAAAGTAAAATTGTAGTTTTACAAAATGCGCCTATTCCGCAGACATCTACATATAACTTAGAAAATTCAAATGTTCAAAACTTACTAGTAAATAGAAATACAGCAGTTCATACACGAAACGTGAAGTAGGTACAATGAGGACTTTGAATTAGAGTCTATATTTCAGGACGAACCTGTTGAAGTAGAAAACTGGCGAGGTCTTGCTGTTTCTCGCAAAAAAACAAACGTTAGCATAAAACCTATATATATATATTACAAAATGGCAACATAGCCATATCTAGAAATAAAAGTATAATTCTCACTAATACTTGTGCATTTGACGCAATCTCGCAAGCATTAGCCATAGCCTACAAAGAAAGAAATACATTCAGACAGGAGATCAACAACAGTAAAAGAATGCAAAATGATGCTTTTACGACGTTCATCGCAAATCTTGCTACTGCAAAGAACTTCAGCCAAAAACTCTACAACCAAAGAGATGTACTTTTAAGTAATATTTTTTGTGCTAATTTTGAAACAAATAACGAAACTACGTCCAATGTTATAAATTGCGCATGTAATATTACAAAAATATTAGAAGAAATTTGTATTTCATACTTTTCCGCTACTAGAAAAAGAATTTGCTCAAACGCAAATTGCACTAGCCACAAAAACAAAGAGTCATTTGAATGCAAATACTTGCCATTGAATATAGATCTCATAAAACAAAAAAGTATTACAAATTTACAAGAGTCTGTAGAAGCAGGAATGAAAAACGATTTCTCACCACTTTGTGTTTCTTGCAGAATAGGCACAGTTTCATTTACTTATCATTTGAGCCATTTAATAATATTTGAGCTTCATGATATTAATATACAGCTAAATGATATCCCAATTAATATTGAAATTAATAATAGATTATATGTAATCTTGGCAGTCATTGAATTTCATCCACCTCTCAGCTTTGAAGGAGTTGGCCACTACAAAGCTCATTGCTATCGAACACAAACTAGAACTTTTCAATGTTATGACGATATGTATAGCAAAATTCAGAAGAGTCAGATTAATTTAATACCTCACGCGATTATTTATACATTACAATCTGATAATATCTAATTTATCTAAAATACAAAACTATTTTATAGATCTTGTATTGTCACTTGACATGTATTTACTTTAAAATTGTGAATTTTAATGTTAGTCACATTTTTTTATAGATGTGATAATAATAATAATAAAAAAATCGTCTCCAATCTTATGCAGTCGGAAGCAATGTGTTTTTTATTAAATTAAACATGGCGAACACATATTTCACACTTTTTAGTATAGAACCTAAATCATGACCATTTGATCGACTAACGTAAGAATCAACAAAATCTGCCTATCTACGCTTATGGTCTCTCTAGAGCGGCAACTAGATCTCTGTTTATGACAACTTTTGTGTCACAAAGTTATTTACGTATTTGGATACTCATTTTACGTGATGATCTGTGATTTTTTATACAAAATCCAACAAACTTTTAGAATTTACCTTTACACGTTGACTTTTTGAGATTATAATTAGTTAAAAGTAATACTTACATAATTATTTGACTGCAGTTTAATATTACTTAATTTTATTATTTTTGATCTGTGATTTTTAAATAGTTTAAGTTCATTTTATGTGTATAAACTTAGGGAAAAAAATGTGATATTTGAAATGAGACAACAAAACAGTAGGACTAACTGTGAGCATTTTACTACATTGTGATGTCATTTAGTATTACCATTGATCTGTGTGATATAAGTGGGTATTAGTAGACATACGTAAGTTTAGTGTTAGGTAACTGAAAAAAACCATTATATAATTATTTATTGTCTGTGATCATTACACATTCCAATATTGTGTATACCTATTTAAATAAAAACTGTAACTGTGTACTGTGTTTACTGAAATCTATCATTTAAATAAAAAGTAATAGAAAATTCAAAAAAACAAAATTACTATCTGTAATTTTAATCTGTGATTGTTTTTAAGTATAAGTTTATTAATACTTTAAAAGTTCAATTGAAATGATTATTTTACCTATTAATAAAAATTCGTTAATAAACATGTAGTTTTTTTTAACACTTGTGTAAATGTCTGTACTAAATTTGTAACACTATCCTATATTTTAGAAGGTAGCATAATGTTCTGCGTTTTCGCTTTTTCGTAACCACCTAAACTTGGTCGGGTTACCACGGTCATTCACTTCCTAATGACTTTAATCGTATTATCTCATTAATTATCCAATGTACTACGTTGAAATTTTACTGATATACAACTGAACTACACAACTAATAATTGACATAACATTCAGTTCATACATCCATATACAGGCTTATCAGTTGCCAAATAACACCGCGCGCATCATGACCGTGCTCGTGAAGAACTGAATATCATCATAACTTGTTAAATACTTACAGGATACTAATGAAACTTCACATACATTTAAAGGCAGTTACAAGCTTCAAAATAATGTTTAAAGTAAGTTTTTAGACCTCTTATTGAGAGTGCTGGGACCAATTGAAGTGTTTTTCTATTTAATGAAATAACCTTTAAGCTATGTATTATTTTGGTATTTTTATTGCAGAACAAATTTAAACTAATTCCAAAGAAGTCTTGTACAAAATATGATAAGAATCCGCTTAACCGTTTCAAAGATCTAGCAAAACCAAAAACGTTACCCCAGCAAAATCTCGAATAACTTCGCAACCGAAGAAAGAACAAATACAAAATAAGGCACAACATTTACTTCATCTAGACAACTAATTTTATAGCTAGTATTTATTTAAATATTCCCATTAGAAAGAAAAAGGTCTGGCTGGGGTAACGTTACCCCAGCAGGAAATGTTTTTGTGAAATAATTAAAAAACTATAAGCGCAACAAATTTAAAAATGTGTGCAACAATTACAGAAGCCGCAAAACTAATTATCTATAAGATTCAAATGACCATTTTCGACCACATCTGGCTGAGGTAACGGACATGTCCAATACCTACTCCAATTTTGAATAATTGAATATGCAATTTCGAAAAGGGCACATCTCGCATATTTTGACAAATAGGTACCTACCTTTTTTCATATCAATGAATTCTAAATGCTTCCCTCTACCTATTTTATACGAAAAGCGAATAGGTATGGCATGATTTTGTTCTACAGCGTCATGGCGTCTACAGCAACAATTTCGAAAAGGTCACAACTCTAAAGAGATGTGCCCTTTTCGAATTTAAGGGCAGAGCACACCAAATGCGTGGCGTGACGTGACGCGTGCACGCACCATTTGTAATGTATGAAACTGTAAGAAAGATGACAGACCAGATGCGTGACGTATGCACATGCGTGGCCCACGCACGCAGAGACGCATCTACTGACAAACCGAGTCCGCGCGCCTGTGTAGCGGAACGGCAACGTCGCACACGCGCCTGCAGTGATGACGTTGTAGGTATTATATGGTGCTCCCTGTTAGATGCCAGCCAGACCGGGCACGCACGCATACGCATTGGTGATTGCTGCACGTGCGCAGTTACGAGTTTTTTTTTCGCAATGGAGACAATTTTATAAGAAAAACTCAGAAATAGTTCGCAAGTTATTATTATGGGAGAGAATCGGAACAACGCTGGAAATAGACGGTAACTTCAAATTATTGTTTTTAATTATAATTTAGTACAATAATTAGAAAATGTCAATTGTTAAAATAATATGTAACAATTTTTTTTCGAATGTTTATTGCATTCTTGGATGATCTTGCGTTAGTACGTCTGAAGTTTACTAAAGCACTCTCAGAACTACTAGATTCTTGACTATGAGTCGTGGTCGCTCCATCAGGAATCCCTTGCGTCATGGTGCCATGCTTGATTCTTACATAATTATGTAAACAGCAAGCAGCTTTTGTAATATGAATAGCTTTTTCAACATTACATTCCATAGGCCGATTACATGTTCTCCATTTTTCATCAGAAGAACTACTGTTGTCTAACGTATTTTCGTCAAATGCTCAATATGGCTGCTGGTAAGGTGGCTCGCACGCGCGTGCAGTTGGTAAGGTGGCTCGCACGCGCGTGCAGTTGGTAAGGTGGCTCGCACGCGCGTGCAGCTGGTACCTACCTGGGCGTGACGTGATGCGTGCGCGCGCGACGTTGCTGCACCGGTCTTGGCCGGTGTGACAGGGCTCGCACGCGCGTGCGCACGTCACGTCGCACGTCACGCCACGCTACGCATCCGGTGTGAGCCGGCCTTCATTGTAGGTAATACTTCTGCACCAAGTTTAACGTTGAAAAAGTAAATACAGAAAATATTATTGAATTTAAGAAATGGGCTTAACTAAATTTTAAATCTAAACCTTTATCAGGAAGAAGTTACGGAAAAGGTGTACCTACCTACCTAAAAATTAAAAACTTAATTTTCAAGTATCGGCTTATTATGAGTTTGTTTTTGATCCCAAAAAACCTGGTAAAGTAATCGCAAACAATTATACCTATAGATTTTCGATCTATTTCGTTCGTGAAATTTTCGTTCTTTGTAGAGTAAAAGACACTTGCAGTAACTTACCAAGCCAAGAATATCGAGCTTATAATGGCAAAGTACCTATTAATAAATAAAAAAAATGCAGATATTGCAAAAGGGAAACAATATAATTACCAGGAGAATTTACAAAATTATATGATAAAATATGGCCAACTACAAACGAAATTCTCCAGAAGAAGACAAACAACGTATTAATTATCTTTAATTTAAATATCGAAATTTTTATTTTAGATAACTAAAATTAAACATAATAAGTACTTACATGTTTAATTACCTACCTAAAATAAATATTTCGCCAAATTTATATGGTTTTTTCTTTAAATTATGTGAATTCAATATCATCGAAAAGGGCACATCACGTTTTCTAAACGCGCCGACACACGTTTCTAAAACGTGCGTCGACGGCGCGTTTAAAAAACGTGGTGTGCACAGGCCCTAAAATTTATTTATATATAAAAATGAATCGCCGAAATTTAAGTACGCGCATAACTTTGGAACGGCTGCACCAAATTGGATAATTCTTTTTTTGTTGTGTGTAATTGTCAGGACAAGGTTTGAATGAAAGAAAATGTTTGAAAAGTTGCCGGGAAAACTAAAAGTGCGTTTTCTATGGGAACTTTGTATGAATTATTGAAATTTTGACAGGACGTTTGTCGGGTCAGCTAGTTTATAATAACGTTAACATCAAAATATTTCTGTAAGTTCGATTGCAAATTGGCTCCAGAATGTAACTCAAAAATATTTTTTTTAATTCATTATACTTCTTTAAAAAAAGAAATCATTTCCTTAAAGTTTAATATTCAAACATGCCCTTTTCGAAATTGCATAATCAATTACATCGTAACGTGTCGCCTGGATTAGATTATGTTTCTATAATTCAACCTTAAAGAAGCTTCAATTGTGGGGAAATGCCAAAAAACAGTTGAAGGGGTTGATTACAATTAACAATTTAAATTTATAATCAAAGAGCATTTTAAAGTAAACTTTTTATCCTATGAGAATGAGACTGGATTCAAAAAAGATTAATTTAATAATATTGCCAAAATTGAAGATAGGTAATGGGTATAAAGTATGTGCACCATGAATTGATTAAAACCTTCAGCCCTAATACTGTTAACCTCATAATATCAAAGAATCTAAGTGGTGATGAGAGTACAAAATAAAATTCTTACTTCCTTAAAAATACTTTTATTTCCATTTTTAAGCTACAAACTCATAGGGGATGGGAGCCAGTAATACTGGTTTTTCAGTACCACTGACAATATGAGCAGGCTTAGGTCCAGCAGGTTGTCTCTTCAGGTTGGCGACCTTGCCTGCAGCCTTAGCTTCAGCCAGCAGCCTCTCGTTCTCCTTCACCCTCTTGAGGAAGTCCTGTCTGCACTTGGAGTGTGTGACGTGCTCAACACGGACATTGATGCGCTTGGGTAGGATCCTTCCGCGAACACGCTTGTTCACAATGACGCCTAGAGCGTGTTGTGTGACATTGTAGACACGGCCAGTCTTTCCGTGGTAGACTTTGTGGGGCATACCCTTCTGGACTGCACCATTACCCTAAAACAAAACATTTTTAACATGAGTAAATCTTGGTTTTGTGGTATAACCAGTAAGATGATGTGGGCTGAAAATTAGTACTTATACATCTGAAAGTATGGATATAACATTTTTAACAAAAAGTTACTTTTGAATCACTTCACATGAGCTGATCTAGTATCACTATACAAAGACTGCCTATTTCCTACATTTTGAAAACAAACCCAAGTCAATACATTCACATTGTATGAAATACACAATGAGATCTTCCAGCAACCAATATATTTATGTACTTCTTTTTATATCTGTTAGTGGTAACGTTGATTGACTATTCGTAGGTATCAATAGTTCCTTCAACACGAAAGATCTTAGAAACTTACCCTGACGTCAACGATGTCGCCGACTTTGTACACTTTCATGTACTTGGAAAGCGGGATGGTTCCATGGGTGCGGAATCTGCGGGCAAACAGGTCCCTGGTTCCGCGACGATAACCTTTGGAGTTCGTCATTTTTGGGCCTGAAACAAAATGAGTCTTCGATCACCGACAGTAGCACACAACACGTGGATTTCCTATTTCAACTACCGAAAGCTAGTAATAACCGGAACTATTATTGAAATCACTACTACAATTTTTAAATGTGCCTTCACATACAATGCTTTAACTTTTACTCGTAATAATTAATATTTTTAATATTTTCTTAATATTCACCTTGTGTTACAAAGCTTGACGGATAAAGAAAGAGGTTATGTTTTATGTTAGTCTATGGTCGGTGTAACTACCAGAGTAAAAAGCTAAAAGGATGTTCACTAGTCTATGCGTATTATTAGCAATGAAATTGAATGAAACTGAAATAATGTTAGAAAATTGTTAAAAAGTTTTCAAATATATATTTGTTACCTTGTCATTTTCCTTCCTAAATCATATATCATAATCATAAAAAAATAAGCTGGCGACACTAAACATGTGCATTCATATTATATCTGTGTGTGTGATGCTTAGAATGATGATTCGCTCGTATGTATAGTGCCACAAACTTATCTGGCGTGGTGGCCAAAACAGGAACTAACAACGCCATTTTGAACATCGTGGTCCGGCGGTGTAATAGGGCCTTACTTTTTTTAAAATGCTGAAGGTCAGACAGTAACAATAAACGGTGAGCGCTATAGGCTCATGATAACCAAATATTTTTAGAACAAAATCGAGGATACTGATGTGCATGACTTGTGGATTCAGCAAGACGGCGCCACTTGCCACACAGCACGTTAGATGTGTTACGTGAAAGGTTTAGAGGTCGCATTATTTCACGTTACGGTGACGTCAACTGGCCACCAAGATCGTGTGTATTCTGTTGTGGGGAAATGCTGCCGACATTCAGACTATCTTTGTTTTGCAGAAAAGAGCTGTTCGATGCATTTATAAATTAAGTCCGAGACAATCTCTCAGAGAGAAATTTAAGGAGATTAGTATAATGACTTTGCCTTCTCAGTACATTTTTGAAAATCTTTTATATGCCCATAAAAACATTAAATTGTTTAAAAAATACAGTGATATCCACAATATAAATACTAGGAACAAACACAAATTTGTTGTACCTCCAACAAGGCTCAAGAAAATAGGTGGGTCATTCAGGTGTCAATGTATACGCTTTTATAATAAACTTCCAAGCCACGTTCAAGATCTGAGCCTTAATAAATTCAAATCATTCATTAAACGCAAGTTGTGGCAGAAAGCTTATTATACCGTTAAAGATTATATTGAGGACAAAAAGGCTTGAGATTGAACTGCACCAAATTTTATTTTATTCTTTTATTTTTGCATACTGAATGTTGACATGACTATTTACTTTGTACAGTATTATATTATTTTAATTTATTTTGAATGTGAAGACTATGTAGGTCATTGCTTTTTTTGTTTGTTTTATTTTTTCTCTCATTTATTTTTAATCATCGTCTGGCAGTTTGAGTAATTTATGCGGCCTACCCCAATGTCCTTTCTTTGGTATTGTTCGTCGAATCGTTGAGCTCCTTAAGTTCTGGGTTGAGCTGCGCGATTACTGACAAATGCGTGCACTGACTGGACAGGTCCTCTCAATCTGTGTGGTTCTTTCCTCAAAAGACCATTTCAGACACCAATCTACATGGTCTTCACATGAAGTGACCAAGATTATGTCTGGACTTTATAAGAGACTGTGACCTCTGAGTTTGTTTCGGCCTTTCTTCTCAGAGTAGTCAGATAGGAAACGCCGACCTCATCTAGTTTAAAAAAAAACATGATTGACTTGTAAAAGTGTTTGTACAAACCTACTTACAGAAATAAAAATCATTTATCATCATTTATCATTTATCATTTTATGTTCAAGTAGCGCACGTGTTGAGTATGCGTGCGCGTGAGTGTAAGGCATGTGTTTGCCTTCCTGATTGGAACGGGTGGCTGGTGCCGCCCAGATGCAGCGCGCTCCCAAGGCTAGAGTCCTGGAGTGCCTGGTTACGGAAGACGCGTACTATGTATGCGCATCGGGTGTTGTCCCGGAAGACGCGTACTATGTATGCGCATCGGGTGTTGTCCCGGAAGACGCGTACTATGTATGCGCATCGGGTGTTGTCCCGGAAGACGCGTACTATGTCTGCGAATCGGGAGTTGTCCCGGAAGACGCGTACTGTGTATGCGCATCGGGTGGTGTCCCGGAAGTCGTGTTCTCTGAACACGCATCAGGTGTTGTCCTGGCAGGCGCAGTCCTGGTTGACTCGTTTTTAACGGGTGAGCTTGTACAAGTTCAAGTATGAGTATGAGTGAGATGTGATGTGTGAAGATGTATGCATACTCTTGAAAGCGAAGTACTTTAATTTGGGTTGTGAAAGTGTATTTTTGTACGAGGGCCTTGTAAGCGTGATGAACGACAGAATAGGCAAAGGTGTATGTCGTCGCGTATAATTAACCACGTGTTTCTCATACAGATTGCAATGACGACAACCCTAACGATGCTGGTGAGCCTTTAGGTGCTTTTGCTGGTCCTCTTGGTGCTTCGAGTACAGACGGGACCAATTCAGACGAAGACGGTGATAAAACTCTCGCCGTACCTGCCAGTGCTTCCGAGGGAGGAGTCCCATGTGCAGCCGAGGACGGCGCACGATCAGGAGAGGCCGTATAAGCAGAACTTATTGTTGGTAGTGGCGGTACTCACCGATTCATATAAAAGCAAGCGCTCGATCGAGTGCGGTCCTTCCTCTCAGATCCCGACGACCCCATAACTCTTCTCCAGGAGAGCAGTAGGGACCGTAGGAACAAAAACAAATCGACATTCCGACCTCGCCGCCGAGGTCCCTCGCGACGACCCCGTAATAATGGTCCTCCCCCCCGTCCCTTGCTCGGGTATGATGTGCCAGCTGGTGGCGTAGCTGAGCCTGTAGCTTTAAACTCCCCTGATAATAATAATTCAAATCTGATCCAGCCTGTCCCATCTTGCTGTCCTCCCCCCAGCGACGCCCTAAGCCGAGGCCCGTTCCCCACAGGGGGAGCCCTTAGCGTGTAGTCGCTTAGTCTGTAAGTTTTTTGCCCCTGGCTGGAGGCTTTGAGTTTTTCTTAAGGCAGCCACAGGATAGTCCGGTTAAGTAGTCTCGACCTCTCTAGGTCAACTACGAGATGCCATTCAAAAAAAAAAAAAAAAGAGTGCGGTCCTTTTTGTTGCTACGCCATCGAACGGTAAGGTTGTCTGTACCTAAGCTACTTGCAGTAAGTTCGTGCCATATTTGATTTTAAGTGGTTTTTCAATTTGTTGTGATTTTTGTGTTGAATATTAACGGTTGTTTGTGATTACTTGAATTTTGATGATTAGTGGAAATAGTGTTAAAAATAAGTCTATTTTGAAATAAATTAGTTTTAGGTTGTTTGTAATTGTTTTTTATTTGTTTTTTACTTCTGATCGCTAAAAATACATATAATCATTCGTACTAAGTACAATAGAATCGTATAAAATATCGACTACCACAAACCTCACATCACATCTCTAAGTGACAAAAGCCGGCAGCGGCTGCTTCACGAAACTATCGTGTGAGTGAGAGTATCAGTAAAACACTTATCCATTGCGCTATTAGACCAGCCAATTCATTGATCGATTTGTACTAACCAAGCAAGCGAGTCAAAAATCATAAGCAGCGCAGCCATCGCAAGTTGACATTCGGCTAATGACTGAAACTGGCATCAAGCCACTTTGCGGCCAGATGCGTTCGCAAGCGCCACGCCTCCTTGCCATATCTCCTGTGTTTTTAAGATCTGTGTGAGAGGACGACAACAAATGTCATCGCGAAGGTACACACCGTAGACAGAGAATGCTATAGACAACAACAAAGCGTGTCGCAGAAAGAGACAAAAGAAAATACGTCACAATATTTAGGGCTACCGTGTGAGGAAATATTTACCCCACAATTTGTGTGATTCTAAATATAAAGGTGTTCGTAGAATGGATAGAATTAGAAATTAGTAAGTACAGACGCCAGCAGGTCAAGATATCCGAAACTGTCAAATTTTCCCAATCAATCTTGAACCTTTAACGATAAAGTTGAAAATCTATTAAAGAAATTTGACAGATTGTAGTAGCTTGATGTGTCTGTACTTATGTAACAGAGAGCCTGACAGTGACACTGCTACATTGATTTATCATCGGTATAGGCATGTGATGCCGAGGAATAATAAAGGTGTATGGAAGAAGACATGCTGGCGAACTCAAACGAATTGTAATGAGATGGATGGATGATGTTGATGTGATTCTAAATACCTATCATTTGTGTATACATTAGCAGTAATACCTCTCCTAAATACGCTAAACTAATGTTAAATGTATATGCTGTTGGTGTTCTTTAATAAATAAATAAATAAATAATTTCTTATGTGATAATAGGTTCTGGCTTTGTGAGTAAATAATACAACATTTTTAAGTAACTTTTATTGATTTTATTGCTTCGTTTGAATGTTTCTGATTTTTTGCTTGGGTTAAAATCCTTTTGTTGCGTGATGTATACATTTTCTCAAAATGTCTGCTGCATATTTTTGATGACGGTTTTGGTGTCCAATCCGTTTGTCCTGTAGCTACAATCCAATTCCGACGTAAATTATCATGTTCAGAAAAACTGCAACAAGCCATTGATTTTTTCAGATATACAATATGTAACAAAAACCCTGTTGTTCCTTATAACACATGATGATAACAAACAACTTTTACTATGAGACCACACCTGAAATCGCGAAAAAAAAAAAAATCAGCTGCTCCCTACATTTTGACGAGTTATGCGAACATGAATGTATGGGACAGCTGATTTTTTTTTTCGCAAATTCCGGTTTGGTCCCATAGTAAAAGTTGTTTGTTATCATGAATACAATAATGTCTTAAAAGGAACAACAGGGTTTTTGAGATATATTGTATAATTAATACACACTGCATAATAGGTACATATTTCCCATAATAGTGGGTAATAATTTAAAGAAAAGTTGGCAACACCAAAGTCCTTAGGTTAGAATTAATAATTGTTATTTTTGAGTTCTTTTATCGATGAATTTACTTCTAGGGTACATTATAACACAATGTATGGACACAATAAAATATTATTGAAAGCCTAGTACCTGCTAAAGTGTGGTATACTTACGAATAAAAAGACAAGTCTGGCATTTTCGTTCCACTATCACTTTTATAACGCTACCACGCGCCATGTTTTTTTTTTTAATGTTGAAATATTTATGTGTTCACAGCAAAATATAACATAAATTATTTAATTTAGAACACTTAAAAACTGTAAAAAATAAGACAATAGCTAGCAGCTAGCTATTGTCTTATTTTTTACAGTTTTTAAGTGTGAAATATCAAAACCCAGTATCTGCATAAAACTAAATTTTACAGGAGAGGCGAAAAACGATTTCATATCTTTGACAGCGTGCCGTTTCAATAATATTAGTCGTACCTTCTTGGGAGTGACTGCAAAATTTTAGGTACTTATCAGGCTTTATAAAAAGTAGTTTTAATGCGTCTATCACAAAATATGTACGTAGAGAAGCAGTTACTAATAAAAAAATTGTTTCCTTAGACCAAACTTTTTGAGTGTGACCATTTCAAAACCTAGTAAGATCACTTGCTTTGTTTTCATCTAGTTCTAAAATATACTGAGTGGGGACTAAACGCAAATTAATAGACCTAGTAAGTTCACGTACTTTGTTTTCATTTAGGTCTGAATTTACTGAGTAGGAACTAAATGCAATTTTATAAACCTAGTCAGAAACAACAGAATAAAACAACATAAATATGGCCAGTAATAAGCAGTTTTAATGAAAAAGATAAAAAAAAAAACGGATAATCGGAAACCAAACACTATTTGTTCACAGTAAAAAATCAAAAAACAATCACTCAAAATATTTAAAAAACAGTCAAATAAAAATAAATTATTCGCTTATTAATAATTGTCAACCAGAAACTAAATCAACTGAATTATTATTAATCGGTAAACTTTGCCAAAACTCCCTTCTGTTCATTGGCATAAGCTGTAATAAAGTTGTTTACTATGCCTTCCTTTTTACTTTCTTTAATGCCTCTTGGAATATTTTTTAAGGTTGGCATGGTCAAGGGATTGTGTTTTTTAATAAGAAAATCCAATTCGGAATACGGAGATTCAAAATCATTCTTATAAAATATATTGCGGCACCCATTTACGAATTTTACTTCAAACAAAGAACTAAGCAAAAAATTGTTCATGGGATCAAGGTCATCATTGCGTCGCGGTATGCGTTTCTTTTTTACCCACTCATACGATTTTTGAATTGAATGAATTGAAATAAAGTATATTTGTGCATAAGCAAGATGTAATACCCAGTTTCTAAACATTCAATATTGTATTTGAATGTATAACGTTATTTTTCTTGTCGGTATCTTTAAACTTTAGTTATAGAAAAAAATCAAACTTGCATAAAAATCAATACCATGCAATCACATATTCATTAAAACAAAACAAGACACAAAACAAAATCTCGCCAGTTACCAACAAATAATAATAATAATAATAATAATAATATTTATTCAAGTTATGAGGTAATACAGTAAATACAGTTTTGCTTAAATCTATGTCAAGTTCACCAGTGTTATTTGCCTGAACTAGGACATCCTGTGTTTCAGACGAGAGGAGGTAAAAAATTATTAGATAATCACTGTAATTATATAAAATAAAATAGTCATCTAATAGGTATGTAAGTAAAATATATATATATACCTTAGTATACTAAAATAATAAACCAAAATAATCTTTATTTTAATACAACTAATAACTTCTCTGTATCTTCATAGGACAAATTTTGAAGAGCTACCTTGAGAGTTTTCTTGCAATTTCCATAATTTAGGGAATAGATGTTTGCTTTTGAATTTAGTCTGTTATAGAGTAGTGGTCCAAGGAAAACATAAAATTTTGCTGTGAAAGCATGTCTCGTACTGTTTGTGGGGCAAACAATGTCTTTTCGTCTCTTTTTAGTAAATTCAGTGCTGGAGTAAAGGGCTGCGTGTTGTTTTAGTACAATGCTCATTATGAATAATTGTCGAACTGTTAGTACTTCACAACATTTATAGAGCAGGTTAGTGGGAAAGAGGAAAGGGCGGCCAGTAGCCACCTTGAGAATCGCTCTTTGAGCTCTTTCGATGGGTAGTAATAATGTTTTACATACTCCACCCCATGAGGTAATGCAGTACGTCAAAATAGACTGACATAGAGCAAAGAAAACTTGCCTAATTATTATTGGTTCTGCAATATATCGTAGCTTTTTGAATATGAATATCAGCTTACGAATTCTATTATTTAAAGCTTCCATATGTTGTTTGAACGTCAGGGTGTCATCAATTATAACACCCAAGTATTTAATTTTATTAGACTTATTAATATTGGGACACATAAACGGGCAATCTACAGGTACTGTACAACAATGAGCATACAACTTTGAAGGAATGTTAGAAGCTTGTTTGCGCATCGAAAACTTTATATAATTTGTCTTGTCTGCATTTAGAGTTAGTGAGTTATGCTGAAGCCATTTATTTACAACACTGAAGCCGTCTTGGGCGAGCTTGTAGACATCATGTTCCGATTCAGCCGAAAAAAGAAGAGCAGTGTCATCAGCATAAGATATTATTGTGCCATGCTTTAGCTTTATATTACAAAGGTCATTTATGTATATCAGGAACAAAGTGGGCCCTAAAATACTTCCTTGGGGAACACCAAAAGACGTGTTTTTTTGGTCTGTGCTGAGAACACTGCCAATCTTCACGCATTGAGTACGGTCTTCTAAATAACTTTTGAAGAGTTTCAGCTGAATGCCTCTTATGCCCACTGTCTCAAGCTTGCGCAACAGAATAGGAATGGACACTGTGTCAAAAGCGTTGGCGAGGTCCAGGAAAATTCCTATTGTATGTTTACCCTTGTCAAGTTCTTGAGCAAGATAGTCAGTCAGATGATGAACAGCATCGGCAGTTGAAAGTTTAGGTCTAAATCCCAATTGTCGTTCCGACAAAATTGATTTGTCCTCCAGATATTTGAACAATCTTTTATTTATAATTTTTTCCAATATTTTAGACATAGAAGGCAGAAGAGAAATAGGTCTGTAATTTGTTACTTGCTCTTTACTGCCTGATTTATATATAGGGACAACAACTGCTTTTTTAAGGCATTCCGGAAAATCTTACATGCTTGTGTAATTATTTTGAGGTTAGGCCTTTTATTCATAATAAACCTTGGAAAACAAAAAACCTTGACAATATTATACACTGAAGCGTACTTACATTTCACCATGTTGTACTTTTAAAGCACTCAAGATCAATTTCGACCTATAAAACTGATTTTTACTCATTTTTATAGACAAAAACACGCACGTGCAACGACTTCTTCTCACTTACTAAAGTTGCGCGGGAGGTTTGACGTTTATTTCAACCATTTCATTGACTTAGTATCTACATGAACCATTTTATATCCAAGTAACTACAAGCACTTACTAGGTTTTTAAAATGGTTGATGTTAGATACTATGTTTTAATCTTGTAATTTTTGCATTTTGAAAACGTTTACTGTAGATACTAGGTTTCCGACTTTGTGCAACTTCGTTTTTGACAAATTTTTGGGAGTTTTTGCTATCCTAGTACGTGAAGAGTGGTCTATAAGGTCGAAAAATGCAAAAACACGCTTTTTTTTAAATTTGTCAGATACTAGGTTTTGAAATTGGACAGCCGAGCTGCACGTTTAACTGACAAACTTTGTTTATCAAAGTAGTATGCTAAACCTTGAAAAACGCGACACGCACCGTGAAACAAAAAATCTTATAGTTCCGTTTCATTTCTTTACAAGATATCGTGTAAAGAAATGAAACGAAACGACCATTCTTTTTTTTTGTTGGCTTACATTTACTTCAACTTAGGGAACAGTGCAAGTTTCATTAAAATCGGTTAAGTAGTTTTCAAGATAATGGACTAATACGTGTAAGTGTGACGGCCTGGCTTATTGGTACGAGCTACGGGTGTGGTGTCATCTCAAAACCTTGATCAAATTCTAGTGCAATATTTATAACAAAACTAGGATAAACTTTCCATTATGGGCCGTCGAGTTGGAAGTTCATTTTTTTTTTGTAGATAGCTCTCATAAACAGAAGGCTTTTTACAAATTTTTAAGTTGCAGATACATTTTCCGGTTTCCGAGATATATTTTTTAAATTTTCCATATAAATTGACAAATAACACGCAATTTAGACAGATATATTGTCATGGTAGATGTCAAATTGACGTTTTACGTTCCGTTGACGGTGGAGGTGTGTTTCATAAGTGATTAGGATAGTCAGTCCAAGAGCGAGCGAAGCGAGCTCGGAATTTTAGGGCACCCCGACTCGGATAGGTTAGGTTAGAAGGAGGTGGCGGGGTCGTAGTGAGCGAGCGAAGCGAGCGAACATAGACCCCGCCACCTCCTTCGAGGTTATTTTTTTTTAAACCACCCAGAAGTAGGAGCCCCGCGAAGCGGGGCTCCGTCGAGCTATCTTGGCAGGTAGGGTAGTGTTTAGGGCACCCCGACACGGATAAGGTTAACCTTCGTGGTTATTTTTTTATAACTACAAAAAGTAATTACAAATTTAAATCATTTTTTTATTTGTTTCAAATCTATGTGGAATTGGAGAAAGATTTTCTCCAAACTAGGAACAAATGACCAGTGTGTTCAGTTTGCGGAGGAGAGAGGACTTATTCCTAGAGCAGATTAGATTAGATAGATAGATAGATTAATATAAGAATAATAATATTCCTTGTGTTTTATTCTGTCTCAAAAATACCCTAACCTAGCCTCAAAATTTTAACCACGGATATCTCCGTAAATATGAGGTTCCGCAGGGTGGGGTTGGTACAGGGGGCTAGGCACCTCCCACCCTCGCCCTCCCCGCCCCATAAATCTTTGGAAATTAGAGTTCAAATTGATGGAAATTAGTGTTTTAACCTAACCTAACCTCAAAACTTTAACCATGGATATCTCCATAACCATGGGGCTCCGCGGTGTGGGGATGGGACAGGGGGTAGCCCCTCCCCCTCCCTCACCCCCGCCTCTCTCCCCGACACATAAATCGACGGCCCATAATGGAAAGTTTAACCAAAAATCAACTTCAAAAATAAATTAACCAGAAATTATGAAAAAACTTTAATTTCGGAAGTCGGTGGCAAAAAACTAAAATACAGATCCCAAGACACCGTCTGCAGCCGGTCTATTCTGTAAAAATCTCAACGTGAAAACGTAGGTGAAGTGAGCTTGAAGAGAGCTGTCATTCCACCTGATGCTAGGGGTTGACACTATTGACAGCTCACTCCACGCTCACCTCACCTAAGTTTTCACGGTGAGATTTGTACAGCATGACACTGCTGGACATAATTGTCGCCGACGCCCAGCTCCTGACTGATGAAAGCCGCTGCAACTCCACATCGGACATCGGAGTACCTGTTCCTGTCCACCGTACCTGTCCTGTTCCTACTGCACTGTTGCTGCGTGCCTGCTGCACTCCTCCTAACTCCTGTCCTGTGGTCCTGTTTTGGAGTGTCTACAGACAACCCGTGATACATCTGTGCCGTTCCTCAAGACCCCGCTGCTGACCATCTAACCTTAGGGCCGGTTTTTTGATCCGTAGTTAATTCAACCAATGGTTAAACATAGTAACTAATGGTTGAATTTTGGCTAAATGTGAAAGGCTAAACATGAATGTATTCATGTTAGCTCATTCATATTAAAAAATAGTAACTAATGGCCTAACTCATTCATGTTTAGCCTTTCACATTTAGCCAAAATTCAACCATTAGATACTATGTTTAACCATTGGTTGAGTTAACTACGGATCAAAAAACCGGCCCTTAACCATTTTTTTTTATTAATTATTACTATTTTTAAAAGTGAGTTACAAATAGCCCCGGTTATTTGTAACGTTACAGTATGTACGAGTTCTATTGGTTTGTGGTTTCCTAAATACCAGTATTTTACATGGAGCTACTGACTCCACAATAGTGGTGGTTAATATATCATATAGCAAAATAAAGCACCGTGCTTTTCATACATATCAAATAGCACATGCTATCATGGCTCTCACTTGTTGCTATTTGCTTAATGCTTTTTTACATCGCACTCTCTGTCTCTGTCAGTCGCGCATCACAAAATCGCAAATCGCAAAGCATGAAAGCAATAGCAGCGCGGCGCGCGCGGCGGGGCGGGGCGACCAGTCGTTGCATGCTAGAGATTGCTTTTGGTCGCGTGAGTAATCGTGTGAGTAATCGTTTTACGCACCGCTTGCGATTTATTTATTTAATAAGGTACACCAACAATATACATAAAAATTAATGCATTTTTTTAAATTTTATGACCGAGACAGAGATCTTGTATGTATATCTCTAACAGATGTACACAACATTCACTGCATGTAATCATAAACATAAAAAAACAGGATAAACTAGGGTATTAATTAGCGATTTTGCTAATCCGTGATCTCGGGCGGCTCACGTAATATAATATACGTAAATATTATTTTACTTCGTGCTATAATTCGCCTATAATTGCTTTAATTAAATAGGTACTAATATACTTTATTTCATCATAACACTTAATCAATTATAGACAGTACCTACTAAGCCTGGAAAGTATGAAGGAAAGTTCATTGTTTTTTTACTGTTCCGTTTTATCGTAATAAATTCATAAACGCGATGCACCGCGGTTGCTACCTATAGTCGCTCCCGCCCGTTTGGCGCCCGTAAAAGTAGGTACCTACGCACGGTCGCACGTACGCAGTCGCAGTACGCTTATAAAAAAAACTTGCTTATAATAAAGCATATAAAATAGCTTGCTTAAAATATAAAGCATATAGCATTAAGCAAGTGATTGCCATATAGCAACTTTGAACACTACTACTCCACAACACAGTTACTGGGTTACACCATACCCCTCTGTATTTGTACAAAAAATCAAACTGGTACTTATAAAACATAACATTTTGGAACTGAACACTAATTATTATTGTACCCACTGTTTTTAAGCGGAACACAACATATTCCTTTGTTTGATTTTCTCACACTGATTTCGTTTTTATTAGGGTTCCGTAACAAAGTGGTAAAAGGGAACCCTTATGGTGCGACTCAGTCTGTCTGTCTGTCTATCACAGCTGGGTATCTCAATCAACTTGAATTTTGGAATAGTTTTAGATGACGTTTGCCCAACTATTTTACAAATAAGAAAGAAAGAATATTTTTTTTTTCAACAGGGTCTGACAGAGGCTTTTCATATGAAAGAGCGCTGTTTGCACATTCTCAAACATTTTTTCTATATCTCTATATTTTTTTAGGCCTCATAATTTTCAAATATTGATGAAAAATGTAAAAAAAAAATACCGTTCGGGAGACCGGTATTTTTTTTACATTTTTATACCGTACCTCCGAAGTTTGCATTTTGCATAGAGAAAAATTAGAAATTATTCTGTGTGATAGAAGTATATAAAAGGAAAAATAACACGGTGTCGTCACACTTTTTAGGGTTCCGTACCTCAATAGGAAAAAACGGAACCCTTATAGGATGACTCGTGTGTCAGTCTGTCTGTCTGTCCGTCTCTCACAGCCAATTTTCTCCGAATCTAATGGACCGATTAAGTCAAAATTTGGTACACATATGAATTTCGGTGACCCAAACACGGACGTGTAACGTAAATAAATAAATTTCGAATGTTTTCAATTTTGGGGAGCAAATAACAAAAGTTTTGCAAACTGTACCGTGTGTCATATCAAATGAACGGGCTTACTGTGAGGGTCTCAAATATATTTTTTTAATAATTTTAAAATAAATTGTTTTAATTTTTTTTTAAGAAAATACAAGAAAATTGATCATCCCCCCCCCCTTTTTTCCGAAACTACTACTTAAGCCTAAAATAAAAATAAAAATACAGAAAATAGTTGTATACCTATAGACTACAGGAAAACATAAGAAGTCTAGGGTCTTAAAATTACATGGTAAAATAATATTATATTGATATTGTGCGTATAAACTTACATTTGCAGTTGGAATGTATGGGAGAACATGTTTTTCAACTACGAGTACAATGTTAAGTTTGTTCTTGTTCTTGGGATAAATTCATCCCAACTACGGAACCCTTCATTGTACGTAGTCCGACGTAGACTTGGCCGGTTTTTTTTTTAAATTTTATATATGATAGTACGGAACCCTCGGTGCGCGAGTCTGACTCGCTCTTGACTGGTTTTTTTATTTTACATTAATTAAGTTACTTTTTGTGATATTCATAATTTAATTGACCACACTCCACAATCCATTGACTACAACGTGCGTGCATCTCATCTTAACTATTTATATTAAAATGAAAACTTTATGTGCAATATTTTTAATGTGAGTACCTATACTATAACATACGTAGTTACATGTTTATACTTGTGCATTGATCTGTAAGACCAACAAAATACTTTTTCGTGACTTTTTATTGTTTCATCAATGCTGGCATTTTTTACTTAGCTGCCTCATTCGTTGCTACGTTTATTCCAGGGTGCAAAGTGCGTTAGAGCGAGTAGCACGTATGACCTTATTTGGCGACAAATGGTCTGTGCGACCGGCGCGAGTATAGGATCCAGGTTTTCTTTTTATTTCAGCTTAGTACAAAATGTACTGAGCCGAAATGATAACATTTCTGCCTGTATGTTTAATTTTCCTCATGAGGTTCTCTTTTAGATTTGTCAGTTTGGTTTTGTTTGTTAGAAGAAAACATATACACATAAGTATATCTTGAGACATTATTCACACACGGTCATCAGCAGTGCAATTATGTACAAATCTCACCGTGAAAACTTAGGTGAGGTGAGTCGAGCGTGGAGCGGGCTGTCAATATGGTCAATCCCTAACATCAAACAGCTCACTTCAAGCTCTCTTCACCTAAGTTTTCTCGGTGAGATTTTTACAGAATAGACCGGTTGATCCCTAACTAAGTAGAGCTTGTACTATGGAAACCAGATAAGTGATATAATACTACATACACTACTTTTTTTTTGTAAATACATACTTATATAGATAAATACACCCAGACACAGAACAAACAGACATGTTCATGTACACAAATGTTTGTCCTGGATGGGAATCGAACCTACGACCAGCGGCATGATAGGCGGTATCTTAACTAACCACGCCATCTGGCCTGCATATATTTATTTTATTTATTTCAAAGACTGAAATAAAAGAAGCTGTTACTTAGTAAATGAACGATTTGTTATAAATAAATTGGGTTAATCTTATTCACAATGTTCCCGAAAGTCAAGTCCTTTAAATTAACAATATTAAAAATAACAAAATTATATCCTATCTTAACTAAAACTATTCACAAACTAAAAATTCTTCCGCATCGCTGTCGACTGGTAATGTACCCAAGAGACTGGCGGCATTGCCACGTTGTATTGCAATGCTTAGCCTCAGGCCAAGGTAAAAGCCAGCCCTTGGGTCACGGGTAAAGTCAACCAGCCGTTTCGAGATTTCCTTAAAGAGACCATGAGCGCTATTCCCTAGTTTCAGAAAACATAATTTCTTCATTTTTATTTTTCCGAATTTTCCGATTGGGCTCCGAATTTTCGGCCTGTGAGACTGTGCGCGTTTATAGGTGTCACAGAATTTGGCCCAGGTACCTATAGGAAGGTTAAAGCTGTTCCTCTTTCTTACGACGAAGTACAGGATGAGTAATAAACAGAGATATCAGTGCAGCTATGCCAACCATAGTGAAGATAGAAAAACAGTCTCTAAAAATATATCAAACTAGCTGACCAGACAAACGTTGTCCTGTCAAAATTTAAATAATTCATACAAAATCCAGTTCAGTCAGTCAGTTTCAGTTTTCCCGAATTTTCCCGGCAACTTTTCAAACATTTTCTTTCATACAAACCTTGTCCTGACAATTACAAACACAACAAAAAAGAATTAGCCAAATAGGTGCAACCGTTCTGAAGTGATCCGCGTACATACATTCGACAATTGATTTTTATTTATATGTATGTATTGAAGATAGAATAGACCCAAATTATGTAATACTTTGCATAATCTGTTACTACGAATGTGCTACGAAAGTGCTACGCGAGTGCTACGACGCCGCCGTAGGTGGCATTTCTCTGGGACAAACCGTGATGATGATTTCCCGAGCCCTGTTCAAAAGTTCACCATGGGTATTAACTACGACATCGCTTATATCGGGTGATATTTTTTTTAGAGGGGAGAAGTTTAAATTGAAATAAACAGAAAAATGTTTTTAATATCCTTGAAATTGGCTTTATTTGATAGATAATTTTATGGCATTAATATATCTAAAATTAAATCGACTTCAACAAGAATCGAACTCAAAATTATGAAATAACTTTAAATTTGGAAGTCGCTAGTCGGTGTCTTCGGCGACGAGACCCTATCTAGGCACATGGGCGCAAGTAGCGCCGGGACCGCTACGCAAAAATGATGTGAGAATATTGTTATTAACTTAGAAACTTTTAAAATGATTTATTTTGTGTTTTCTATGTTTCTAGTTAGTTATTTAAGTTAGATTTGTTATTAGTTTTTGTACTATAAACCAATAAGACTGTTTTTGAAAGGATTCTTATAAGAATAAATTAGTTCAAGTAAAATTACGTAACTTGAAAACTCACTTTTTTGTTTATGGATAGATTTTGATAATTTTTGTTTTAAAAGATAGGTTTAGTCATGAAACTATGTATACCGTTTGAATTATGAAAATCGGACAGTTAGTTTAGAAATTATAAGGGATTTTGTATAATGAAAATACGTAAAGTCGCAATTTTTACAAGTTAATGTTCTAGGATTTTTTTATTGTTTATAGTTAAGTTGTAAATTAATGTCTAATTAGCATAAGGACTATATAAGGAAGGATAAACAATAACAAACTGTAAAATTGTATCATGAAAGGTTTATAAAATAAAGGCTTAAAGATTTCGGCTTAGTGAAAAATACAAGCAAAAGAGATCTAAAATACGCGGTTCTCTTTAAGGTAACGAAGGCCGGCCTCACCGGGTATAAATTAAGCGACATTTGGTTGCAAAATTCCCTTTTTTTCATTCGACGCTCGACGCTCGCCGCGAACGGTCGCCTGCTCCGCACCCGCCGTCTGCGCTCTGAGTCAAGAGTCCGCCCCCCGTTGCGCCCCGCAACGCCCCTCGTAGTCACCTGACTACTACCGATCTTCGAGTGATTAATTAAGCAATTAATTAATCGACTCGAAAGTCACACAAGTGCCTTTTTCAAGGCAAATACTATTTCTTAATCCCGCGTGTGTAGCTTCACCAGGCCCCTTCTGGGCAAAACCACAGTTTCGTGGTCCTCGGTGGATACCTTACGGTGCCAACGAAGCCGAGTGGGGTGTTGACCCAATAACACCCGCCGAACCCCTTCAGGGGGAGGCAGTCAATTGGACGGGTCCCAGAGTTAACCGGCCTTGGGGGATCTCCTAGTCGGCTCTGGTGTACAGTTTTCCCTCCTCAGCTACACACCTAGTGTCTTTAGGGTGTGTCTACACCCTTCGCACTAGACTGGTCAGGGCCCCGTTCGCACATTAAGACTGGCGACGGATTACAAGCTTAGGGCTCACCAGTAGGTACACACCTCCCTGTCTGACCCGACAGGGAGGGTTACTCATCCCCGGGCACACCCACCCGGGGAGTTAGGCTCTCCGGAGAATTCCTCTCCCCCCCCCCCCCCCCCCAACCCTGCCTCCTCATGGCAGACATATTAGGTCTCCTCTCCTTTGTGAAAAGGGTCATCCTCAATGACCCTTACTTCACCGAGAAGTACGGCTCGGAGCTTGCTGCTCTGCAGCTCCCTTCCGCCCCTCCCTGTTCCGACATCCCCGATGTCGCTCCCCCCAGTCCGACCGTGTGCATGGACACCGATTCGGTGTCCGACCGCGCCCCCTCCCCGTCCGACAACGAGTCCGCCTCTGGCTCCGACGAGGAGGCCCCAAGTTCTGAGGCTTCCGCTTCCTCTGCTTCCTCGGAGGACGACGGCTTTACGCCCGTCCTCCGTAAGGGAAGCAAGAAGAGGAAGTTGAAGGGCTCTAAGGCCCCCTGCCCCTCTGCCCCTCCTAAGAAGGCTACGACTGCCTCAGTCCGTGGCCCGACCCCTCCCCCCGCCCCAGCTCTAGCGGCATCCCCCGCTACTGCTGCCCCCGCCTCTCCCCCTGCTCAAGCGGCTTCCCCCGCTTCCGCCCCTATCCCGACCTCTTCATCCTCCTCGCAGGATGCCTCTCTTCGCAAGAAGAAGTTAGCCCCCCCTCCTCCCTTGTTCATTCAGGACAAAGGGAAATGGACCGATGTGTCCAAATGGTGCACCGATCGCAAGATCAGCTATACTAGTGCCCGCAATACCCAGCAGGGTATTAAAGTCCTAGTTCCCTCGTCTCAGGACTACAGGGAACTCTCCAAGCTCCTGAGGAGCAGAGGTGTGTCTTTTCACACCTATGCCCTCCCTGAGGAGCGTCAGACCCGAGTGGTAATACGCCGGGTCCCAAAGGAGATCCCTGTGGAGGAGATAAAAGCCGACCTTCAGTCGCAAAATGTCCCGGTGGACGAAGTCCACCGCATGTACCGCGCCAGAGGCGGTGCAAAATATGACATGGTCCTCGTGGTATGTCCACCCACCGAGGGCCATCATCCCATCTTTGGGGTCAAATCGATCTGTTGCCTTACAGGCATTCAGATCGAGAAACCCGATAAGAGCAGCATCGTTGGCCAATGCCACCGATGCCAGCTCTATGGCCACTCGCAGCGGCATTGCCATGCCACACCGAGGTGCGTAAAGTGCCTGGGAGAGCATGGCACGGCAGACTGCCCCCGGCCAAAAGACCGTACCCTCTGCCCCGACCCACCCAGCTGTGTGCTATGTGGCCTGTCGGGGCACCCAGCCAATTACCGTGGCTGCTCCAAAGCTCCAAAGAGCTCCTCCCCTAAACTGGCCAAGCGTGCCAACGCTCGCCAGCAAAGGGAATGCCCTTCTTTGGTACTCCCCTCAACCGAGATGCCCACGCGACTAAGTCCTCAGAGACCCAGTCCGTGGAATTACCTTAACCACCAGCAGGCCTTCCCTGCTCTGGCTGCCTTCCAGCCTCCCCCTCCCCCCCCTCTTATCCCGGCTCCCACGGATGCCCGGAAACCCATAGCTCCTCCCAGAGCTGCTGCCCCCGCTCCCGCTGTCTCAGCTCCCGCTGTCTCAGCTCCCGCTGTCTCAGCTCCCCCCCCTCCTCGCTCACCCGCAGGAGCCAGTCAAGGTCTGCCTCTAGATAACTTTAGCGTTATCTCCGGCACGTTCCTGACCTTCATGTCCCCTCGAGCCACCCAAATGGCCACCGAAATCGTGGCCGCTAGGAATGCCTGTGATCTCTTCAGGATCCAGAGCATCTATAATGCGTACCCGGAGATTACGCAAGCTCTGATGGCCTTTACCAAAAAATAAATCAACAATGGATAAAGGCATCTTAGCTAGATTCAAACCCCGTTCCCTCAAGTTAGGTTTTTTCAACGCCAATGGCATTCATAGCCAACGTACTGAGATCGCCACTTTCCTCCGCGATCACCAAATAGACATCCTCCTAGTTCAGGAAACCTTTTTAAAGCCTCGTCATCGAAACCCGTCTATTGCCAACTATCGCATAGTTCGCAACGACAGGACTCGATGTCACCTGGGCGGCACCCTTATCTACTACAAGAGAGGCCTATACTGCATCCCTATAGACCCTCCCCCCCTCTCAGACTTAGAAGTGACTGTCTGCCGCCTAGGCATGACAGGCCACCAACCGATCACTCTAGTATCGGCCTACCTCTCCCCGACTTCCTCAGATAGTTCCCTATCTGCTGACCTTTCCACCCTTTTTGGCTTGAGTGAATCCGTTATCATAGCGGGTGACCTCAACGCCAAACATTCCGCCTGGAATAGTACCAGGACCTCTCGCAGAGGTAGACTTCTGTTCAACCTCTGCTCCCTCCTGAGTTTCGATGTCATCGCCCCGATGACTCCTACTCACTTTCCCCACAACCCTGACCACGCCCCTGACGTACTTGATGTGGCGCTTCTAAAGAATGTCAACCTACGGTTGGATTCTATAGAGGCGATACATGAACTGACCTCTGACCACCGACCAGTCGTTGTAAACCTGGCACCCCGCATAGGTCTCCGTGACCCCAGCCAACCCCCTCTCACTCAAAAAGTGACAGACTGGAGGAAAGTAAGCGAATGTCTGAAATCCACCACGTCCCCCCACTTAGACTCCATCCCCGACCACTTTGACTCTATCGCTGACACGACGGCCGCGATCGACTCATTCACAGAACACGTACAATCTGTCCTGGACGATTGTTCAAGGGAAATTCCAGCGATGGAAGACCATCGCTGGAAGTTGCCGGACGATGTGCGTGAGCTGCTGAATGAGAAGAACGCGGCTGTCCGTGCCTACAGCAGCTTTCCCTGCCAAGCGAACAAAGCCCATATGCGCTCTTTACAGAGATCTGTAAAGAAACGCATAGAGGAGCTGCGTAACACTGGCTGGGATAAGATGCTGAGCGACCTAGAGCCTACCCACCTAGCCTTCTGGCAACTCCAGAGGAAGCTCAGATCCCAAGAGACTGCCTCTATGCCCCCCCTTATCCGCCCTGACAAGACCATCGCTTTCGATGATGTCGACAAGGCTGAATGCCTAGCCGACAGTCTTGAGACTCAGTGCTCACCCAGCTCCCAACCAGTAGACCAAGCTCACCTCTCTGAGGTCGACGCGGAAGTCGAACGTAGAGCCTCCCTCCCTCCCGTTGAAGACCCTGATTGTCCCCTGCCCCCCGTCACTCCAGACGAGGTGCAGGACATAATCAAGGGTCTTAAACCCCGTAAAGCCCCCGGCTCAGATGGAATTACCAATAGGGTGATCCAACTCTTCCCCGCCCACCTTATAATGCTCATGGTCACCATCTTCAATGGTGCCATGGCTAACAACATCTTTCCTCAAGCATGGAAAGAGGCCACTGTAATTGGCATCCCCAAGCCCGGTAAGCCCAAGGCTGAGCCCTCTAGCTACCGCCCCATCAGTCTGCTCAATGTGCTCGGCAAAATCTATGAGAGGCTTATTTATAAGCGACTCAGAGACTATGCCGAGACAAAGGGTCTGATCCCTAACGAGCAGTTTGGTTTCCGAACGCAGCATTCCTGCGTTCATCAGGTCCACCGCATCATCGAACACATAAGCGTTGGCTTCCAACGTGGTTTGATGACGGGCGCTGTCTTCTTTGATATAGCGAAAGCGTTCGACAAAGTCTGGCACAACGGCTTATTATATAAGCTCTACCAACTTGGCGTGCCGGATCGTCTCGTACTCATCTTACGAGACTTTTTGTCGAATCGTACCTTTCGCTATCGCATAGAAGGAGCGCTATCCTCCCCCCATCCCATCCGTGCAGGAGTCCCTCAGGGCTCTGTGCTCGCTCCCCTCATTTTCACGCTGTTCACCAGCGATATCCCGAAAAGTAAAAAGGCGCAGTTAGCTCTGTTCGCAGACGACACGGCCATTTACTACTCGGGCAGGGACCAACACCCGATATCTCGCACTCTCCAAACCGCAGTCGATAATCTCGGCGCCTGGTTTAGGAAGTGGAGAATCGAGGTCAATCCCGACAAGAGTCAAGCGGTTCTCTTTCTGAGACCGCGTCGCACTCGACTCCCCCCCCGACCGATCACCATGTTCGGCAAGCCGATCCCTTGGGAGACGCGAGCCAAATACCTCGGTGTGACCCTCGACCACCACCTCTCCTTCGCTGAGCACATAAAGCAGGTGCGTTCGCGCGCCGCTTTCGCTCTCGGTAGGCTCCACTCCGTTCTGAATGCACGTAGCAAATTGTCACTTAGGTGCAAATTGCGCATTTATACAGCGTGCATTCGCCCCATCATGACCTATGCGGGTTCAGTGTTTGCGCACGCAAAACCTCACCTCATACATAGGATGCAGGCCCTCCAAAACCGTTTCCTCCGAAAGGCAACGGGAGCCCCTTGGTTCGTTCGGAACGAAATCCTCCATGTCGATCTCGACATTCCCACCATCTCCCAGTTCTTGAAACGCAATTCCAAGCGTTTCTTTGACTCAGCCACCAACCATCGCAACCCTCTGGTTGTCGAGGCGGCTAGCTATGTCCCCTCTCGCATTAGTAAGGTCCGCCGCCCCAGGCTTGTCCTCTCAGATCCCGACGACCCCATAACTCTTCTCCAGGAGAGCAGTAGGGACCGTAGGAACAAAAACAAATCGACATTCCGACCTCGCCGCCGAGGTCCCTCGCGACGACCCCGTAATAATGGTCCTCCCCCCCGTCCCTTGCTCGGGTATGATGTGCCAGCTGGTGGCGTAGCTGAGCCTGTAGCTTTAAACTCCCCTGATAATAATAATTCAAATCTGATCCAGCCTGTCCCATCTTGCTGTCCTCCCCCCAGCGACGCCCTAAGCCGAGGCCCGTTCCCCACAGGGGGAGCCCTTAGCGTGTAGTCGCTTAGTCTGTAAGTTTTTGCCCCTGGCTGGAGGCTTTGAGTTTTTCTTAAGGCAGCCACAGGATAGTCCGGTTAAGTAGTCTCGACCTCTCTAGGTCAACTACGAGATGCCATTCATAAAAAAAATAAAAAAAAAAAAAAAAAAAAAATTGCAAAATTCAGTCACAGCTCAGCCGTCGAAGAGGCAACAACAACAAGAACAAGCCGAAATCTACAAGCAAGAATCAAGAAAATCCTGCATTTTTATTTCACCGCCTCTTCGCTGATCATCCCTCCGAGGTCCGCCTAGTGGGTTGTACCCACCACTACGTACGCTTTCAGGGGAGCGTGGTGACCTGTGTCACCAGCAGAGTAAGTAGGGAACATACGTCAAAAACGTGGGAGACTGTCCCAGGGTACGGCCGTTAGATACTGGACGTGTCAACAGTCACCGCCCCTCAACACTTGGGATTATCCCAAGACACGGACATAATTTCATAATTTTGAGTTCGATTCTTTTTGAAGTCGATTTAATTTTTTTTAATTATTTTTATGTATTTTCGTTTTTTCCCACCGACTTCCGAAAGTTATTTTTCACTTTGTAATGTTTTGATTTGGAAGTTGATTTTATTTTTTGCTAAAAAAATTTTTATTTTTCACTTTTTAGTTGTGGTACCTACTTACATCACAAAAATTCGAATACCACTAACTGCTATGTAAATAACAGTGATAGGAAGTTATTAAAACATCATCCGCATAGATCTTAATCTATGCGGATGATGTTTTATCATCCACATAAACTAAGTGGGAAAAATACGCATTATTGAAGCTGACTCAAAAACTGCCCCGGCAAAGTTAATAAAATTTATATGGGACCACCCTTGGGATATCTCCTTTCCAACAAAAAAAGAATCGTCAAAATGGGTTCATAGACGACGAAGTTATCCGCGAACACACATATATATATATATACTCCAGCCACTATGCTTCATATATCTTCAACGACTGACTGCGAGAACCCTAACGCATCAAATGCGCTGTCTGGGAGAACAGCTTGGAATCTGACGCGGTGGCGCACTTATTGCCTAGGTGCTGGATGCGAGCCAAAACTTCTTCGTCGTTGAGTTGTTTGTACTCAGCATCTGGAATTTTAAAAGAATATTAGGTTAGGTTAGGTTACTTCTTAAAATTAGCTTAGGATCGCACTGGATTTTCAACTCTCGTATTGAGCGGAGCATTGAGAATCCAACAGAGCGCATCCCAACGCGTCAAGAAAACACTGTTGAATTTTCAACGCTATGCGCTAAGTAGAGCGTTGAAAATAAAGTGCGCGACAAAATCGCCGTGATAAAAATACCGCAGAGCAAACCTAGACTAATGGTTGGACCAGCATAGCTATCCACAACCATTTGTTATGCTTCTGAGCCGAATCGAACATCAATCAATGTTATCGAAAGAATCCTCTGTAAACGCTGTTCACAAATCCAAAAACCGATAATGTTGTCAGTTTACATCCAACTAGCTTCAGCCGCCAGCTTTCCCCAAGTGTTATGTTGATAAAAATGTGCCTATGTCCTTTCCCAAGGTTCAAAGTATCCCCATAACAAATTTCATCAAAATCGATTCAACCACAAAAGATGTGAAACAAACAAACAGAAAAAAAAATCTTTTCTCTTTATTTATAACTAGCTTTTGCTCGCGGTTCCGCTCACGTTAATGTAGATTTTTCTGGATGAAAGGTACCCTATGTCCATTTCTGTACCTCTGACAACAAAATTTTATGTTGATCGGTTGAGTAGTTACGACGTGAAAGCGTAACAAACAAACTCACTTGCGCGTTATAATATACTAAACTCGCCACAAAATAATAGGTCCGTTTTGACATGAGGGTGTCCCTCTATGTTTGTTTCTCTTTGGCATATGAAACGATAAGGGCTGTCAAAACGGACCTATTATTTTGTGGCGAGTTTAGGTAGATCAAAGAGTAATGAAAAAAAACCGGTCAAGTGCGTGTCGGACTACGCACAATCAAGTGTTCCGTAGTTGGGATGAATCCCAAACTTAACATTGTAGTTGAAAAATATGTTCTCCCATACATTCCAACTGCAAATGTAAGTTTGTACGCACAATATTGAGAGATTTACCATGTTGTTTTAAGACCATCGACTTCTTAGTATTATTGTGGCATGTATATTAATCTCTACTTACTTAGTTACTAACATAATTTTTAAGTACACATACTAACATGAATATGGATCACAATGATCCATATTCATGTTAGTAGGTGTCTGAATTAAATAAATAAATAAGTTTTCCTGTAATCTATTGGTACTGAACTATATTTTTTTTTTTTCAAAATTTTAGGCTCAGTACTTTCGGAGATAAAGGGGGAATGGTCAATTTTCGTCTATATTCTTAAATAACTTTAAAATCATTTACTTTGAAATTATAAAAAAAATATATATATTCGAGATCTTCACAGAGAGAGACCTTCACCCTTTCATTTGATATGTCACACGACACACGGTACAGTTTGCGAAACTTTTTTTTTTCTTATTTGCCCTCAAAATTGACCCCTATATTCAAAATTCATTTATTTACGTTACACGTCCGTGTTTGGGTCACAGAAATAAATACGTGTACCAAATTTCAACGTAATCGGTCCATTAGATTGGGAGGAAATTGGCTGTGACAGACGGACAGACAGACAGACACACGAGTGATCCTATAAGGGTTCCGTTTTTTCCTTTTGAGGTACAGAACCCTAAAAAACTATTCAAATGAATTATTATACATATATCCTTCGCGCTTCCCACTTATGGAAGCACACTCACCTTTTAGACAAAATTATCCGGCATACTTTAACTTCGATCTTAAATGTGGCCATGGACGACCGAGCTTGGGTACAAGCTACTCTTCCCTTCCATATGGGAGGCCACGGCGTCCGCAAAATTTCTAGTATTAGTTTACCGGCTTTCATATCCTCGGTCCACGGCACTGAGAAATTAATCAGGAAAATCCTAGCCTCCACACTGGTTAATTTTGATGTGCCTTGTTTTACCGAGGCTATTGATGCCTGGAGACTCGCTTGCCCGAATTCTGACCTACCCGACAATCCATCTTCCCAGAGACGGTGGGATGAGCCGCTTTGCAGAGTAGTACAGAACAATTTACTTGACACGTCTGCTACTACTGCGGAGCGTGCGCGCCTACTGGCTGTGGGTAAGTGGGAATCGGGTCTGTGGCTCCATGCACTACCATCGTCGAACATAGGCACTTTGTTCGACGATACTACTTTCCGCCTCGCCGCTTCCCTGCGACTAGGAGCTCCCTGTTGTTCTCCTCATCGCTGTCACTGTGGTGAAGTTGTCAACAGCCTCGGACACCACGGCCTGTCTTGCAGCCGGAGTGCGGGTCGCTTAGCGCGGCACGCAAACATTAATGACATCATCCGACGTGCCCTTGTCACCGTCGGCGTTCCAGCTGTATTAGAACCCAATGGCTTGGCACGCGACGATGGCAAGAGACCGGACGGCATGTCTTTATTTCCATGGAAGGTGGGTAGGCCTTTAGTGTGGGACGCAACGCCTTCCCATCTTCCTGGCACAGCGTGCTGTGCTGGCGCTGCTGCTGCAGCTGCGGAAAACCTCAAGCGGCGGAAGTATAATCCACCTTATCGGTAACTATATTTTCGAGCCGCTTGGGGTTGAAACCCTCAGGCTGTGAGGTCCGTGTGCTCATGCTTTGTTCTAGGAAATTCCCAACGGCTGGTTGACACTTCCCGTGACCCAAGGGCAGGCTTTTACCTTGACCAGAGGCTAAGCATTGCCATAAAACGTGGCAATGCCGCCAGTCTCTTGGGTACATTACCAGATGACAGCGATGCGGATGAATTTTTCGACGCCATATTTTAGTTTTTTTTTTAATAGTTTTAGTTGGTTAGGATATTATTTTTGTAACTTTATTTTAGTGTTAGATTGTTTATATTATAATCCTTCAGTATGAATAACTATTCAAATGAATATACCTCCCGGGAACTGTGGTCTATTTATATGATTTTTTTATGCAACTTAGTGGGTAAATAAGCATGAAAAAAAAAGAAAATTTAAAAATATATATTAACCAATTATCAATACTTTTTGATCAACCTAGTGTATTAAGTTAGGATATTAGTTTAGATAGACGACCGAAGACATATCAGGGACACGACAGCCTATCGTCAGGGCCCCAAGTCTGCTATTTTTTATAAATTCGTCATTCCAACACGATCCCATTGTCATTTTGCTAAAAGTTCGTAATCTGCTAAATTCATAATGGTCGATCATTGGTAGGTCAGTAATCTCGTAATAGAATCGTGGTACTGATCAAAGGAACTGTCAAAATTTTAGCAGATTACCGCATACGTCATAACGCTAATTATAAGATCTGTATTTTCACCTGTAGCAAACAATAAATAAATGAATTAAAATGAGTCAGTCTTTCATTTGTCATTATGTACGAGATTACCATTTTAAGCCAAGTCTTTCAATGGAGTGTCAGTGGTTGACCATTGGAAAGTCATAATGACGTCATTATATTAGTAGATTACCAAACTTGTCAAAATCAACAATTATGAAATCAATGATAGAGCATTCTGATACTATTGTAATAGCAGACTTGAGGCCCTGGTTTTGAATAGCTATGGAGACTGGATGCCGAAAGCTGAGAGCCAGGTGTTGTGGCGCATTTTAGGAGAGGCCCTTGTCCAGCTGAGGACTGTGTCTGCGAGAGGAGATGTTTGATAATTATATTCTTCTGTTGTTCACGCAAAATCGCTAAAAAGGTAGAGCTAACGGGCATTTAAAATGACACTTCGAGCGTTAGAAGGAGACTGTTAGGGTACGTCCACATTATTTAAAATTATTATTCTCTAAACATAACCGTTTTACAACGTGTTATGTACCAGAAAGGTGTGGTCAAATTTAAGGGTGTGGTACAGACCATCAAACTGAACAACTTTCTCCATAGGACCAACATCGTAATCGAGAAAAAATTATCAGCTATAAAAAGAAAAAAAGCTTCAATAACTACTCGACCCAAATGCATAGGGCGGCTGATAATTATTTTCGATTATTTTGTTGGTCCCATGGAGAAAGCGGTTAATTTGATGATCTGTACATGTGCATCTGGATTGAGGGCTCAATTTTTCAATGTCTTTGTAATAAAGTGAAACATTTAGGAAAATTAGTAAATAATAATAAAAACCTAAAACAAAGGTTTAAAAATTTCTAAAACTTAAAATAAATATTTTATCATCCTATGAAGAGTGCTCTCAATTCAGACGCTAGAACAAAACATGATATTTTAAATCTCAAAACGTATAACCTTTATGGCAACTGATTTTACCTCAAAATTTAATAAACAATTTCTCAAATCTTTTAGGAAAGTTTCAGCTCCGTAGACTGAGAATTTACAGATTTATAGCAATTTAACTAGAGCCCTCAGTTCAGTACTTGTCTGAACTGAGAGCTCAACCTAAACTAAGTTTGGCTGAAAGAATTCGTAACACAACCTAGTGTATATTATAATATATGTTAAAATATAATTCCTAAAATATAAATAATGGTTCGAAAGTAATCGGTTGCAAAGTACATTGAATTAAAATTATAGTGAAGCGTCTGAACTGAGAGCTCAATATTTTCGTTTTTATTTTAAATACTGAAATACATAAGTCGAAACAAATTAGTTCATATGTTTTAAGAATAATTTTATTAAAACTTGGTAAAAGTTAAATTATCCTACATGCTGTAATTAGGAAGATCTGCTTTTTCAATACATTAGTAACAGAAAACAATGTAGGGTAGATATGTTTTTGGTCATTGTTTCGCGGACACATTTACCTTCATTATAGCATTTGTTCAGTCGGTTTCCCAATGTATTATGGTGCATGTCCATGGATGTAGAAATCAATAATATAATAGTGCACTGTATCTACTATTGATAATTTATCATCACAATCGTTTCCAGTTCGTGAGTGACTGTCGTAATTACAATACAATACACAGTCTGGCCATAAATACTGTTACAATTAAAAATAAGATAGATATTACATTTGAATTTGGAATCTGTCATTTTTATACGATTGTTCATTGAGTTTTCTAATTTTGGCACCAATACATTGTACAATATTTTGCGATATTAAAATGGAGTGGGGTGATAAAGAGAACCGAATCGCTGTGATTGCATTACACAAAGTTGGTATGGAGCCAAATGCAATTTTTAAATCTCTCCATACGCTTGGTATTAGTCAAATGTTTGTGTACCGGGCTATTAATAGGTATAATGAGACCTCCTCTGTTTGTGACAGAAAAAGATCTGGCCGTCCACGTAGTATTCGTACGAAAAAGGTGGTCAAAGCAATAAGGGAAAGAATTCAAAGAAATCCTGTCCGAAAGCAAAAGATTTTATCTCGGGAGATGAAGATAGCACCCAGAACCATGTCGCGTATTTTAAAAGATGACTTAGGACTTGCAGCCTATAAGAGACGCACTGGTCATTTTTAACTGATAATTTAAAAAGAATAGGGTGGTAAATTCGAAACAACTACTGAAGCGGTACGCAAAGGGAGGTCACAGAAAAATTTTGTTTACGGATGAGAAAATCTTTACAATTGAGCAACATTTTAACAAACAAAATGACCATATTTATGCTCAAAGCTCTAAGAAAGCTTCCCAATTAGTCGACAGAGTGCAACGTGGGCATTATCCGACTTCAGTGATGGTTTAGTGGGGTGTTAGCTATGAAGGAGTGACTGAGCCATATTTTTGTGAAAAAGGTATCAAAACATCGGCACAAGTGTATCAAGATACCATTCTTGAGAAGGTAGTTAAGCCCCTTAACAAGATCATGTTCAATAACCAAGTATGGTCCTTCCAACAAGACTCGGCGCCGGGTAAAGCTCGGTTCACGCAGTCTTGGTTGGAAGTGAACGTTTCGGACTTCATCAGAGCTGAAGACCGGCCGTCGTCTAGTCCCGATCTTAATCCGCTGGATTATGATTTATGGTCAGTTTTAGAGAGTACGGCTTGCTCTAAACGCCATAATAATTTGGAGTCCCTAAAACAATCCATATGATTGGCAGTGAAGAATTTTCCCATGGGAAGAGTGCGTGCTTCTATTGATAACTGGCCTCAACGTTTAAAGGACTGTATTGCAGCCAATGGAGACCACTTCGAATAAGCTTTTTATATTTTAAATTGTTTTATATTTATGTATTAAACTAACACACTGTAATAGTAATAAATATTATTTGCAATAAAAAAATTTTTTTTTCTTTGTGACAATATTTATGGCAAGACTAGGTATTTATGTAGATCGGTTTAGTGAATTTTTAAAAGCTTTTAATTAACTTGAAATATTTGTAACTACGGTTACGGTTTTAGACATTTATTTTCTCAAAAGATTACACAATCACTTACAGAGACAATACAATATTATAACTTAGAAATACATAAACTAACTAACTACATAAGTAAAATGGGTTAGCAAAAAAAAGCCTCGTTCATTTATACTTGGCACAAAAGGTAAACTTTGTTTGTACTGAAAAAGTAAAATTACGAATTTAGTACATTTTATGCTGTATCTCTTCAGAACTGCCATTGCCGGAAGACGATTTATTAAAATGTGTTTTGAATGACATGTATAAGTCAGAGGTGACAGAGACAAAGTCTACGATGGAGTGAGCTTACCCAGAAGAAGCCACTTCACCACGTTCACTCTAATTTCACTCTAACTTTGAAGAGACCAAAACTAAGTTCACGCTAACTTTGAAGAGACTCGGGTTGTATGCGTTCGGGAACACAGACGCAGGTGGTGAGTTCAACACAACAACAAATAAATTAATTCTAATTCTAATTCCACTCTTTTGCCGTGCGCATTACGAAGGATTTTTGGAAGCGCTTAGTGCGAATTGGTGGAATGGCAACTAGGTATGGATGGTAATTTGCAGTGCGTCTAGATATTTGATAGTAGAAGGGGGCCGGCGGAATGAGGTTGTGGAGTTCCTGAGCACACTTACCGAAGTACAGTCTATAGAAGACCGACAAGCAGGCAACCTTGCGGCGATGAGCCAAACTGGGAAGCTTGGCATCCACCAGTTTTACGTCGCCAATGAGGCTGATAGCTCTGCATTGAATAAATTTCTTGCATGTTTATGTATTCGTTTCAATTGTACTTACAACATTTACATTTTAGGTCGGTACTTACATTACTAGAACACTGGAAACGACATCATAGTCACCCTACTTTTCTCTCTGTATGAAATGTGTGAAATATGTATATCTCCTGAATTACAGCATGTAGGATAATTGGACTTTTACCAAGTTTTAATAAAATTATTCTTAAAACATATGCACAAATTTTTTTCGATTTATGTATTTCAGTATTTAAAATAAAAACGAAAATATTGAGCTCTCAGTTCAGACGCTTCACGATAATTTTAATTCAATGTACTTTGCAAATAATGGTTTGAAAGTAATCGGTTGATTACTTTCAAACCATTATTTATATTTTAGGAATTGTATTTTAACATATATTATAATATACACTAGGTTGTTTTACGAATTCTTTCAGCCAAACTTAGTTTTGGTTGAGCCCTCAGTTCAGACAAGTACTGAACTGAGGGCTCTAGTTAAACTGCTATAAATCTGTAAATTCTCAGTCTACGGAGCTGATTTTTTTCTAAAAGTTTTGAGAAAATGTTTATTAAATTTTAAGATAAAAGCAGTTGCCACAAAGGTTTGAGATTTAAAATATCATGTTTTGTTCTAGCGTCTGAATTGAGAGCACTCTTCATAGGGTGATAACACATTTATTTTAAGTTTTAGAAATTTTTAAACCTTTGTTTTAGGTTTTTATTATTATTTACTAATTTTCCTAAATGTTTCACTTTATTACAAAGACATTGAGAAATTGAGCCCTCAATCCAGATGCACATGATCTGTACCACACCCTTAAAGACCACACCTTTCTGATACACCCTGTAGAGTGTGGACGCATCTTTACACACGCATGAATGACAAGAGACGCCACTACATTGCCGTTTTATATGTAAAACTCAACATGTCATATTAATTTACTGCCGATTAGTTTTTTATTCTTTTTATAATAGATACTATACTAGCAGTGTGTATGGATAATTTTAAAGCAAGCACAAATAAAATTGTTTCCAAATCAATTTTGTAATGACGTCAATAGCTAAAACAATTACCTACGTAAAATAAATGTTGTAATGACATCAATATCTTAAGACTTATAATATTAATAACACCACACTTTATTGTAAAGTAAGTATTGTTAAAGAATATGTGTATATTATACGTAATAAATTATACAATCATATTTTGGTGTTATTATGGGTACTACCTTTTTTTTTTTTTTTGTGGATGGGAAATCATCAAATAACTTCTCCCGCTCTGGGTGGAGCGGAAGGGCGTGTCAGATTTTTACTGACTAAAACCCACCCGTGTTCCTTCAGTTGCCTATGCCAGGGCCACGGTATCTTTTTCAAACAACCCGCGACCCCAGCGGCATCGGCCCTATTGGACCCCATCTTTTGCTGATATCTCTTTGAGGCGCGCGTGGAACACAACGCGCCGTCGACCCGGGCCTGGTCCTCACCGGACGGCGAGCTACCCACTACTCACCGTCCGCAAGCCCGCGCCTACGGTGGCTGGGAATCGGCTATCGATTCCCGCCGCCCAGGGCGTCTCCTGCGGCGACTGAGGGCGTGAGGCTGCCTCTCCCTCACGCGTTCCGCCTCCTCCTTCGCAAGCATTACCGCTTCGCAGAAGGAGGTGACGGCCTCCCATGCACTCTCGCTCCGCACCATGGCCTGGACCAGGCTCGGACGCGAGAGATCGCCGCCGCCGATCGCCTCCGTGAGAACACGGCGGTGCTCTGCCCAAGCCGGGCAGACCTCCACTGTATGCTCCACCGTGTCCTCTGGGCGATCCACACAATGGTGACACCCGGGCGTTTCCTCCCGCCTTATGCGAAACAGGAACCTCCCGAAACAACCGTGTCCGGTAAGGACCTGCGTCAGGCGGAAGGTGAGGACGCCGTGGCGCCTCTCTAACCACTCCTCAAAGAGGGGACTTATCGCCGCAATTGTGGCGTGCCCAGCGCCGGGCTGCGACAGTCGCACTCTCCATGTCGCCATGAGATCCCGCCGGAGCTCTGTCCGCTGTACCGTGATTTCTCGCGGCAGCGGAGTTACGCCCCGGCGTTTCGCCTCCTCGCGCCACTCCCACACGTGCGCGAGGACTTTCGCCTCCAGATCCCACGGCGGCAATCCGGCAAGGAGGCTCGCCGCCTCACCGGAGACCGTGCGGTAACCCCGGACTAGCCGAATGGCCATGACCCTCTGGGACGCGTTCAACCGGCGGACTGGCCGCAGCCTCAGGGAACGCGCCCACACCGGTGCCCCGTAAAGGGCCATGGACCGCACGACCCCCGCGTAAAGCCTCCGGCAGGAGGCGTTTGGACCACCTAGATTAGGCAGGAGCCGCTTCAAGGCAGCCCCAGCCCGCTCCAGTCTGGGAGCCAAACGTCGGAAATGCTCCACGAAGTTCCACCGGCTGTCGAGGACGAGTCCCAGGTACTTCATCGTCGACTCGACTCCAATGCGAACCCCTCCTACCGTAATTTGGGAACCCGACGGTGGCGCATTCCGAGGACCATGAAAACACATGGCCTCGGACTTGTGCAGGGCCACCTCGAGTCCCAACTGCCGGATCCTCGCAACGACTATCGCAACCCCGCGTGTCGCTAATTCAGCCGCCGCCTGGTGCGACCTCCCCTGCGCCAGGACCAGCGTGTCGTCAGCGTAACATACCACGCTGACGCCGCTAGGGAGGTCGGCGCGCAGCACCCAGTCGTACCCGATGTCCCACAAATGCGGCCCCAGGACCGATCCCTGTGGGACACCGCACGACATCTCTCGCTGGTTCCACTCTCCCTGATGACCGGGGTAGATGACGGCCCTATCCGTCAAATAGGCCTCAACCACTCGACAGAGGTAGGTCGGCATCCGGTGATACCGGAGTGCCTCCCTGATGCAACTCCAGGGCAGGGTATTGAAGGCGTTGGCGATGTCTAGCGACACCGCCAAGACGACCCCACCCCGGGCCACAGCATCCCCCGTCGTGAGGGCTCGCACGCGCATGATGGCGTCCACCGTAGAGCGCCCCCTGCGGAAACCAAACTGGCTCTCCGCCAAATCCGGCCCCTCCTGCACCAGCCACCCGACGAGGCGGTCTGCAATAACTCTTTCAAAGAGCTTGCCCACCTCGTCGAGCAGCACGATGGGTCGGTAAGCGGACGGAGAGTCCGCAGGGCGCCCCGGCTTCTTAATGAGGACATTATGGGTACTACCTACTCTACAAATTTTGCCGTTTTCAATAGACATGTTTAAGGCAAAACATAGCATATTGTAGTGCTGGGGGCAGCTGTGGACGTCTTTTGGGTGAAATAATGGTGATACGCATATTATGTCAGATTGATAAAAGTAATGTAAACAACGTACGATCATCACTACTGTTATAATTTGTAATATTTACTGTTCGACAATAGATTAGTGCACTAACATTTTGTTTACTAAATAACAATCTGTTATTGACGATTGTGTAACTAAACGATTAGGGCTTGTAAAACGTAATTGTATTACGCACATTTTGGATGAGTAGATACATTAGATTTGGTTGAAAATTGATTGAAAGATTTTTATGAAAATCCGTCATTATTTTAAATACCTAACGTAAAGAAAATTTGTATTTAGGGCTTCATTTAAAAATAAGAAACACGTGTTACTGGATTTTCGAAATTTCTATCCCAAAAGGGGTAAAATAGGGGTTGAAAGTCAGACGAAGTCGTTGGTAAAGTGCTAATTCGTATTGAAGCCACATTCCTTTAATTTCAATACCATAAAGTCTATTATATATAGTATTGAAATGGAACATGTACTTAAGAATTCCTGTATAAATATAATTAATTACGTTACACAACAACTATACGAACGCTGGACAATAGTCCAAAATATGTGACTTCATCGAACAGTCACTTGGAAACCGATGATATAATACTTCACTACACCTACCACAACCGACATGACATAAGCTTTTACTGTTAACATTCTGAAACATTTTTATTGATTTAGTACTTGCTTTAACATCCTTCTTTTTATTTGAAATTTAGTAAAGTACTATGGTCTGTTTTTTAATCTCGTAGACTAATTTGACAGGTGTAAATGTCAAACTATGAAATGAAAAAAATATACATGGAACATTTGAAATGTCACTTTAGTCTACGAGATTAAAAAACAGACCAAAAGTTTTTTTTAAAGTTTAAATCGACATTATACTATATATTTTTTAATAATGTAATACAACCTAATTAATAAGCCTAGGACTAATAAAAATCTTTAATATTAATCAACTTTGACAAACGTTTTTTGTCAAAATAACATTTTTTTTTATTTTGATTAAAACAAACAAAAATCAACTAATTTTAAAATTTCGAACTATAGTTTCTTTATTCAGTCTCATAGAATTCACTTTACTGAGATCAATAATCTAATTAATGGTTTACTTTAGTAATAGTTTTATTTCAGTCTCGCAAAACTTAAAAAATAATTATTCAGAGTATTCGTCATCAGAATTACAATTCGGACATATATATGACAATTCAATCCATTGTTCTCCTGGTTGTGAATTGGAATATGAGTCGCAACATATTAAACAATACCATTCCAGGCTGGCTTCTTCACTATCACTTCCATGATCATCGTCTTGCAGGACTTTCCGTTTCACATTTTCTTTACCATTTGCAGATTTACGTGTCATTTTACAATTTTGCTTGTTTTTACCGGTTGCCTTTTTCTTTCCAACTCTTTTTTCCATTTTCTTCACCTTTATTTTACTATTGCTCTTTCCTCTTCTTGCTTTTTCTTCAGCCAAAGCGTTCTTTTCAGGCGTGTCTGTCAGTATTGCTGATTTTCTTATTCTTCGTTTAGTTAATATAGACGATCTTGGTGGTGCTTTTGGTAAGGGTTTGATAGCTTCAACGGAAAATGTGCTAGATGTGGCTTGAATGACAATATTATTTGGGAAATTAGCAATGGTCGAGGATCCTGGTTAAGGTTCGTTGGTCGGTGATCCTGTAGTTGCTGGACGTGGCTCGCTACCTGGGATGGCTTCCATATTATGATCCACCTGAAGCTCTTCAGGGTCGGCTATTTCTCGGAACTGTGATTCCATATTTTGACCCAATTCCAATGAATATTAGTGTCGGGCATAGGTCGGTCAGTTACGAAAGACGGAGCAAAATCTACATCCGTAAATATATCAGGGTTGTATGGACTTATGCCTGCCTTTTTAAATGCGTTCATTATATTATTTGGGGTCGTCGTCGTTTACCAGTTTCATTACGGGGCACGTTGTTCCGCGGAACAACTAGCCCCCCACCAGAGGAACTTTGAACCCCAAATCCCATCTTCAAAATGTCCTTCAATTATAAAAGAATAGGTTATAAAAAGCCCTCAATGATATTAAAAAGATAATCACGATAGTTTGCCCAACTGATAATAGCAAGCCACTCACAAATAGCCAGAAAATTGATTGAAATAGACCAAAAAGTTTAAGGACGAAAAAATTTACTTACGTGATGTTTATGTGCCACTAATCCATTACCACTCTCACACGCCGACACACCGTCACTAAAATGGCTGATGCAATAGCGCGATAGAATGACCTTCCGCGACGCACTTCACACCTATTGCTATCTCTTTTCTTCGCGGAACTATTTGGATCGGAACAACCTACCCCCGGCACTTTGAACCCCGGCCTCCCTATATGTACGGTTGTTATGAGCAGGTGGGTACGTGTTGCTGTGTGTGTGTAACTATTTACGAGATTTTTTGTAGTTATTTATGTTATTTATTTATGTGCCTACTTTCAGAAGGTCTTCGGTATTATTGTAGTCTAATGATTTTAGGAATTTATCTACAGCTAATATGCATGATTGTTTATTGAGATCTATTAACTTTAACTTTTTGCTTACTATATTGTGTTGTTTTTGGTTGCTTGAATTCGTTAATAACGCACCCAGAGATAACATTTCTATATTACCTGGAAACTCCGAAAGGTAAAACTATAAACAAATTTTTATATACCTACTATGTACGTAATTTGTTTCTTTTTTAATACGTAGGTAGGTCTTTTTTAATAGGTTGTCGCTTTTCCACCGAGTAAAATATCTATATTAATAAATAAATAAGTGGATAGGGTGAAAAAAGTGACACACGAGTGACAAAAATCTTGTAGGTAGTTTCCTAGGCCAGGCTATCTACTTACTTATGTAATTAGGTACTTACTATTTTATTGAGTTAGACGAAATATCGTTATGAAGTGATTATAAGAGTATTTAATGGTAGGTACAGTAAACGCTCAAAAGTCCATAAGCATGCTAAGGATTACATTGCTATGAACTGTGCGAGCACGAACCAGTACGTGTGCGCGTATGAGCCAACATTCCGCAGATAACACACACTAATGAATTGTCGCATGTCGTCGTACTACGCGAAATAACATTATATTTCTGTTGAATTTAGAATAATCGTCATAGTGGCGACCTGTTCTTACCATTGCATTGCTAAAATTCGCATAAACATAACATGCGCTGGTAGCTGTTTGGGCTGAGCAATGGTTTCACGATCAATGAAGTCTGAGCTCGAGTCTTAATCACAATGTTGGACTGTTTTTTGTTTCTTTGGAACCATAATAATATATTTTAAGCAAAAACTAGTTAGATGTTTATGTTAATTTATTATTTATTTTTATAAGAAGTTAAATATTAGTTATTGTATTATTATTTAACTATTTTTGTGATTTTTAATTTATCTTTTCGGTGTTGGAAGGTTGAAATAAAAAAGTCGTGCTGAATGGTAACAAAAATGTTTATTCGTTTTATTTAGTTATTTATAAAATTAACAAACTTAAGAGAATTGTGACGTTACATTCCTACTAGATAAAAGACCTTTTTTTTTTAACCGTTCATAGGATTTTTTGTTGTATACCCACTTAGTCAATTCATAATAACATAACAAAGAAATGATATTCTAATAACACATATATAATTGTCAATACCTATTTAGTTTTCTATGATCTACCTTTCTAACTTTACGAAATGAGTGACCAAGCGAACAAGATAAAGAATATTATATTTCTGTCCCATTACTTCCAATCAAGTAAAAACTTACAAAAAGTCAAGTACTGCGTGAGATTTGAACTCACGGCTCACTGATTCACGCATCTATATGCACGCGCTTAACCGGTAGGCTGTCATCTTTACACATGTTAAAACTTTGAAATTATGAACTACAATCAGTTGTTGACGACGCATGTTTATGTTCTTGGAAATAGAAGGTCTTAAGTCAAACTAAACGCCAAGCTCTTGCTTTGTGAGTTTGCTTATCGACTTTTGGTCGCGACTGTACCTACGTAGTAAGATTTAAGTACATTTTAATTTACTTTATAACTAAGATGTAGTACGCGATGAGACGGTTGATAATGGCGCCGATTCCCTTGTTCACAAACTAAACTAATTTTAAGTTCAGTGCATCTTTTTCTTTTTATTTCATTAAGAAAAATACAGAAAATAAATATTAGTTTAGTCCTGTCAAATTAGTCAGCGCTTGATTTAAATTAACGTATTTTAGTAGCCAAGTTTTTAATCACATCTAAACTAGTCTATGGAGTATCATAATATGATAGGACAAAACTAATATTTATCGTCTGTCCTTTTCTTAATGAAATAGAAAGAAAAAGATGCACTGAATTTAAATTTAGTTTTAATTAAATAACGTTTGCAGAGCGGTTCGACATCGGATTGGTGACCAAAAGAATTGTTATTTCGAGTTGCTCCGTGCTGTAGGTAATGGGGACGTTAATAAGCTCCTATTATAATCACTCGTCAGCTGTTTCTTGCATTTTGGTTGAGTAGGTAGGTGTTGAAGTTTGTAAGGATTGGCGTTTGGTAACCTTCAACTGTTGGAGTATAGCAAAAACAAACAACCCTACTTCAACACTATTAGTCTTTCTGTTTCTAACTCATAAATATAATTTACGACTACCCGAGCCCTCCTCAGCACTTGACTGAAATCCATACTTTCTCATAGCGTCGCTACTCTTCTATTAGCCTTGCGTGAGACCACACGTCTCACGGAATATTAGTAAATCACACCTTCCAATATATAAAGTAAAGGATAATAAACATACTATTGAAATTCTTAGAACGGTCTTTCCTTTGGCTTTCCCCTTTAACCCTAACAGGTTATGGGCCCAGAACGCTAAGCCAAAGTGAGAATAAATAACGTACCCAGAGTGAAATCAAATGGACACTAAATATCAAAAACTTTCTGTGCATTTAGTAACATAAATAAAAAGTTATTTTAGTGCGAGTGTTTAAAAATGGATTTAAGATCTGAAAGGAACATTTGATGCAGATAAGTATAGTCTGTGGAAATTTCGAATTCGCAATGTATTATGTGAACTCGATCTTTGAAAGGAAAAGCGTTGCGACGCAGTTGTCTCTTAGAAAAAGGTTGCCTAACATGAAATTGGATAGTGTCACCAAAATAATTAAACACTTCCAATATTTGATGAGATTTACAAGGCAGATGTGAGTGGACACGCAGGGAGGTGACATATGAGGAGGAAGACATATGTACATTGGTGATGTTCTTCAGAAAGGTCAGACGCATACTCGCAAAAGGCGCGGGCGCGGCGTGCGTGTATGACCAGATGTATGAACGTAAACGAGGCAAAAAAAGAAGTATGTAAGGATCGTAGCAGGCAGCGTTCTGTAGTTTCTGCCTACCCCCAAGGGAGGAAGGCATGAGTTTATGTATGTATGTGTTGTTTCCGAACTTACGGCTGCAACTGCGAAATTAGAGTATTCCGATAACTGTATCACTGGGTCACTGGACCCACCATTTCTTGACTGACGGGTAGTCATACAAATAACCAGTAAGATGGGCGTACATACAAGGCATACTACTGAATGTATTTTTCTGTTCCGATATCCTACAACCTATTACTATATATATATATTACTATTAGTAAAGAAAATGCAGCAAGTGGAAATATCTGCTGTTTTTGATAGAAACGCCAGTGTAAGTACTTGTGTACTATGATGGTCAGCCAGTAATAAAGGGTGAGTCTTTGAACAATCTAATCGGCGTTAACTTACTGTTTTTTTTAAACTTGCTTTTAATAGCGAATGCTCATTAAATAAGAGTCGTAAATAATAATTATGAATTGTGGCATCAAAGGTTGGACCATATTGGCAAATCAAAATTTATGGATAGAAAAAGAAACAAACTATTTTCTGATATTGATAAAATTGATAATATTATGCTAAACGATAAAATTGTGTGCAGCTTGTATTTATGTAAAACAAGCATGTTTGCCATTTAACAAATCGAAAACAAAATATTTGAAACCACCTCTATTTAAAGTGCACACAGATGTTCGCGGTCCTTAGCACTTCATCTAGATGGCAAAAATTATTTTGTGATTTTTTGTTGACGAATACACCCATTGTTGTGTGACCTACTTGTTAATTCGTAAATCAGATGTTTTTGTTACGTTTTGCGGTTGTCGCAAAAAGTGAAGCACGTTTTTGTCTGAAAGGATGGTGTACAGATACACCTCTGCCTAACCTGTCGGGGAATACAGGCGTGATGTTATGTTATGTTGTTAACTTATATTGTGATAACAGAAGGGAATTTGTACTTATTCAATGAAATTAAAGAGTTCTGTGCGTAGAGAGGCACAGAATATTGTGGCACTATAGATACACAGTGCATACTCAGGCTTTGAATGGTAGAGCAGAACGCAGTTGTACAATGGTACTAAGGTCTAAATTAGATCAATCATTCTTGGGTGAGGCTTTGTTAATAAGTATTAGTCCCACGAAAGCTCTGAGGTTGGATAAACTACCTTATGAGTTATAGTATGGCATAATACTAAGCCACAACTAAAGTATTTAAATGTTTATGGTTCCATTATTTATTTTGTAAATAAAAGCAATAAAACGAAATTTGACAAAGAAAATTGTCAAAGAGAATTTTCGTTGGTTATGAACCAAATGGTTGTAAGGTGTGGTAGATAAAAAGTTTGTGGGAGTCAGAGATGTGGTAATGCAATGTGATAACATCATTGTGGTAAAGGATGAGATTAAATTCTTATCAAATAGGCCAGTGAAATCTGAGCCCGAACGGATTATGGCTAGAAATAGAAATAAATCTGTTGATAACTCTGACTCTGTACACCCTTGTGAAAAGAGGTGGGAATCTGATAAGAATGAATCAGATTGATTATTTATAAAAAAGTACGCAATACCTGAAAATGAATCTAGTTTGTGGGAGTCAGAGATGTGGTAATGCAATGAGATAACATCATTGTGGTAATGGATGAGATTAAAAATTCTTATCAAATAGGCGAGTGAAATCTGAGCCCGAACGGATTATGGCTAGAAATAGCAATAAAGGACGTTGCTCGTCGTCCATACATAGCTCGCCTAAGATCCAACAGGGAGGTGTATTTACTTTTGGGTTTTAGATAATGTATATATTCGATTGAACTTAAATTAAAACAACGGATACTTTTGAGAATTCGGAAAAAATCAAATCACTTTCGGATTTAGAGGTTATAATTATGTCAATAAAAAGCCAATTATAAGCCAGGTCGTTGTTCTACGTAGGTCCGTATCAGTAAAACTCGGCCAGAGGTCGATATTTCAAGACAAAATCACAGTCCTTTGTTCACGCCAAGTTGTTAGATAAAATCGGAAAAGTAACAAAATGCAAACGAATTCAGTACGCAACCAATGCAAACGCAGATCGAGCACAGAATGCGCGCGCCAAGTGACATTACTACCAAATGTCAAATGTTGTCAATTCAATCTGTCAATTCATCAACTGTCAGTGTCGATATTATTGCTCGTTTCAAACAGCGCTTTCAATCGAGTTTTTTGATTTTATTTATTTTTATTTTTTTTTATTTTATTGGTTTACCAACAATTGTTTACACAGGTTCTATGATAGAGGTAACATGCAAAAAGTGTGAAAATAACAGTGCAACAATCACTTAAAGGTAAACTCCGCATGCGTTAGAGTTGTACAAGTAAAAGTATTATTAAAACTAGATTACTTACTTAACTAACTAACTTATCTAAAAGTTCAACCAAAAGTGCAACCATAGTTATAATTACACTCATTGTCTGAACTTACTTACATAAAGCTATGACATGCAACAACAAAAGGTTCACATTATAATAATTATAATGCTATAATAATTATACAAATTATACAAAGATTTACACACAGATACATCTATTTTAAAAGGTACTCGAGAAATTTGGATCTTAACTTGCACAAACTTTCAAAGTGGAGATCGATTTGGTCACTACAGCTATTTACGACTTTGCATAACCTTGCAAAGGGGGAATTGGCGCCTAGGACTGTTCTCCTCTGCGGTGGACACAGTGGTGTAATGGGACTGCGAGGAATTCTAGAGGGAGCACGAAAATTGAAGGTGTGCAAAATCTGTGGGCAATCAATTTTATGGTGCATGACTTTGCACACAAACATTGCGTCATTAATGCGTCGACGATTTTCTAGCGAAACCATTTTAAAGTATTTCAGTCTATTACTGTACGATCGTACTTTTTTAGTTATTCCGCTAGAAAATGCCAGGTGCCATAGAAAACGCTTTTGAATGCGTTCTAGACGCAACGAGTGTGTAGCATAGTGGGGACGCCAGATCACGCTACAGTATTCCAATATGCTTCGAATTAAGCAGCTATAAAGCAAAATTTTGGTTTTGCAACACCTGAACTGTTTAGAGTTTCTTATAACAAATCCCAGCATTTTCGAAGACTTTTTTATTATATTGTCCATGTGTGGAATAAACGTTAGTTTACGATCAAACGTAACACCAAGGTCTCTCATTGTGTCCAGTTCCGCAACTTTTATTCCATCGATATAATACTCATGGGATATTAGATTTTTTTTTTTTTTTTTTTATTTGTGATGGGTTTGCTCTTGACTCTAGTCTAGGTCATAGGTGACAGAGACAAAGTCGACGATGGAGTGAGCTTACTCAGAAGAAGCCTGTTCACTCTCACTTTGAAGAGATTAGGGTTGTATACGTTCGGAAACACAGACGCAGGTAGTGAGTTCCACTCTTTTGCTGTGCGCATTATAAAAGACATTTGGAAGCGCTTAGTGCGAATTGGTGGAATAGCAACCAGGTAGGGATGGTAACTGGCAGTGCGTCTAGATGTCCGGTGGTAGAAGGGGGCCGGTGGAATGAGGTCGTGGAGTTCTCGGGCACACTCTCCGAAGTACAATCTGTAGAAGACCGACAAGCAGGCAACCTTGCGGCGATGAGCCAAGCTATGAAGCTTGGCATCCACCAGTTTTACGTCGCCAATGAGCCTCTTAGCTCTGCGTTCCACCGAGTCAAGCGCGGCTAGTTGGTACTTAGCTGATCCATCCCAAAGGTGACTGCAATACTCCATGCAGGATCGGACTTGCGCTTTGTAAAGGGTTAAAAGCTGTCCAGGCGTAAAGTATCGCTTCACCCTATTTAGGATGCCCAGTTTCTTGGCCGCAGTTTGGGCCTTGTACTCGATGGTGGCGCCGAAGTTGAGACCAGATGTCAACTCCATGCCTAGGAGCTCAAGTCGATCAGTTACAGGAACAGATGTACCCCGAAAAGTAGGAGTTTGGGCGAAACGACTCTTTTTAGCGGTAAAAAGACACGCCTGCGTTTTGGTGGCGTTAAAAGAGACCAGATTATCATCACCCCACTGGGAGACAAAGCTCAAGGTCAAATCTGTCCGCTCTACCATGGCCTCTCTCAAGGAACGAACTTCAGCCCCGCTGGTTTTTGCGCTGGACAAGTATCTCTCTGAAACTGTACTGTCATCTGCGTACCCAACAATACCAGGCCGAAGCAGGTCATTGATGTGCAGCAGGAAAAGAGTTGCAGAGAGAACAGACCCCTGAGGAACTCCGGCATCAATAGCCATAAGGTCAGAAGAGCAGCCATCAACAACTACTCTAATCGACCGTTCACTAAGGAAATCTGATATCCAGCTACAAAAATCAGCTGGGATGCCATAAGCAGGAAGCTTGCTGAGCAGAGCAGCGTGCCAGACCCTGTCAAAGGCCTTCGAGATGTCAAGCGATACAGCCAGTGCTTCGCCGTGTTTCTCGATGGCTTCGCCAAAGCAGTGCGTGACATACACAAGAAGATCGCCAGTTGACCGTCCCCGGCGAAAGCCATATTGACGGTCACTGAGGAGATCATTGTCTTCAAGGTAGTTCAGCAACTTATTGTTCAGTACCCTTTCCAAAACTTTGCACAGAATGGAGGTAATGGCGATCGGACGGTAATGGGCAGGGTCTGCACGGTCGCCTTTTTTGGGCACTGGTTGTACATTTGCAAGCTTCCAGGATTTCGGCACCGTTCTTTTTTCAAGAGAGAGGCGGAACAAACGTGTCAATACAGGAGACAGTTCAGGCGCACACTGCCTCAACACTCTCGCTGGAATGCCGTCAGGCCCGCTGGCCTTGTTCACGTCTAGACTGCACAATACTCTTCGGACCTCTTTAATGTGTACTGCGATCTCCGGCATCGAGGAGTCACAATGAGGTACAGTAGGTGGTTGCTTTGAGCCAGCGTCCAGACGTGAATTGCTTGCGAAGAGAGATGCAAATAAATTTGCCTTCTCAGTTGCAGAGTGAGCCAGCGACCCATCAGGTTTCATCATAGGAGGTAAAGTGGGACGACAGAAATTCGTTTCAACCGCTTTAGACAGGGACCAGAACTGTTTACTACCCGGAGGGTGCGAAGCCAGCCTGGCCCCGATATGTCCGACATGGTCAAAACGTGCCCCACGCAAAACCCGCTTGCAGAACTTGGCGGCAGAATTAAAGGCTCTCTTCTTCGCGCGAACCCTGCGCGCTCTAACTTTGCGGTCGCGGGCCTTGACCCAGGCTTGGTAGGCAGTCTCTTTTCGGGCCTCAGCGTGGGCACATTCTGCATTATACCAAGGCCGGGATTTGTGACCGAGCGGGATGTCGGAGAATGGAATAAAATATTCCATCCCCTGCCGAATCACGTCCGCAACCGCGTCAGCACAGCGCGAGGGGTCACCCGAGGAAAAGCACACTTGCCGCCATGGATAAGACACGAAAAAGTGCCGCATCTCATCCCAGTCTGCTGACCCGTATCGCCATACTCGCCTCGTGCCTCTAGGGCTCTCATCTGGAGGAGAGCAGGTTGATATGGATTTCACCAGACAGTGGTCAGACGTTCCCAGCGGGGCTGAGACCGATACTGAATGACTGTCCGGATCAGATGCCAGCAGAAGGTCCAAGCAATTGGGTGTATGGCCGTCAACATCCGGTACCCGCGTTGCCACATTCACCATCTGGGTTAGATCTAGCGTTAAAGCAAAATTGCGCGCCTCCAACCCAGCATGGTCAGTTTTCTGGTATGGGAACAACCATTCTTTATGATGGGCGTTGAAGTCCCCCAGAAAAATGAGCTTCGCCGTTGGGTACCGTTGCTGGGCTACGTCAGTCGACTCCACGAGGAAATTAAAGAGCGCTGTTGTCTCCTGGTCACCGCTATGCGATCGGTAGATGCCGATGTAGAGAGATTTCTCTACGCCAGTATCCACAAGTAGCCATATGGCAGAGAAACCCGATTTCTCAAAGCAACGGAGACGACGACAACAAATGTCATCGCGGACGTACACACAGACCCCAGCTTGCTTCTTGAACTTGTGTTCAAGAGAGTACCCCGGGTAGTTGAGGTACGCCACGTCCGACGGGGTTGTTATCTTCGTCTCCGTTAGGAAAAACAGGTGCGGCTTCTCGGTCTCAAGGTGGTGATGGACCGAATCGAGATTGGAGTGCAACCCCCTGATATTGGTGAGGTGCACTTTTAGTGGGAGGAAGTGCAGCCGTTGTTTTACCCTATTTTTCTTCGCTTTGTGTGTCATTGAGTGGAGTTGTTGGGGGAAAAAGTCGACTTGTCGAGGCGCCGCTCAGTGATCCAAGTGGAACACTAGAGCCAACCAAACCTACGGGGAACTCATCTGGAGACTGCGGGGACGCCCGAACCCCCCCGGATATGGCCACCGGGTCCTCCCATCCAGTCGCCGGCTGGCACGGTGGAGCATACCGGGATTTTTCGCGAGTTGGCGGGGCAGCCTTTGGCACGTGGCTGGCGTGCTACTTGGGCCCCCTACTGACTGCGGTCGGCCAACGGCTGGCACCGTGCTTCGGATCCCGCTACCCTCCAAAATGAGTTACCCGGCTAGCTGACTCAGAGCCCACAACCGGTGCCAAACAGCGCAACTGACAATCTCCTTCTCCCCCAAAGGCACTGGCACTCCCACACACCGACGGAACACAGCAAGCTGCTTGGCGCCAGACTCCGGTGGGATGGTGGTCGCGAGCCAGGCGGCCCCTTGCGGAGCCTACCACCGCTAAGTGGGATCGTTCAGCCGTACCACAGATGATGCCGTACCAGAGATGATGCTTTCGCGTGTATTTAACATGATAGCATTTGCTTGAATTTAGATGCATCTTGTTGATTTGACACCATTGCACAAGCCTTTGTAGGTCGCTCTGTAGGTCAGAGGCGTCATCTTTCGATTTTATTATTTTAACTAATTTCAAGTCGTCGGCATACATAAACGCAGAAGAGAACCGAAAACAATTAGGAATGTCATTTACAAAGTAATTAAACAAAACTGGCCCCAAATGAGTTCCCTGAGGCACGCCAGAAGAGATATTTCGTAAGGTTGATCGAAAACCATTAATGACCACATAAAAAGATCTATCCGTAAGATACGAGCTTAACCAAGAAAGTAATGATCCGGTAATACCATATGCTCGCAATTTACCAATCAATATTCCATGTGACACCTTATCAAAAGCCTTGCTAAAATCTGTGTAAATGACATCGGCTTGGTGACCAGAGTCTATTGTTTGCGTTAATAACTCGGTGAATAGTATCAGGTTGGTACTTGTGGATCTAGACTCCACGAAACCATGTTGTTCTTCGCTTAAGTACAGCTTTAGGTGATTCTGAATACGCGGACAGATTAGAGACTCGAAAATTTTTGCTACGGTTGACAGGATAGATATGGGTCTATAGTTGGAAACTATGTCGTCATCGTTTGACTTGTGAATGGGAACAACTTTTGCCACCTTCCATTCCGAGGGAAAGACACCTGAAGACAGAGATTCATTGAAAATAAGTGACAATGGTTTAACCAATTCAGCAGCACACTCGTGAATAAAAATAGGTGGTATTCCATCCGGTCCAGCACCCTTATTGCAATCGAGGTTATTTAACTTCTTGTATATGGCTTCACAGTCAATAATTTGATTTGATAAACACAAACTGCAGTTTTGAAGGTTACGGAAGTATGTGTTATCATGAATATTGTCGTCATCCTGGGCAGAATTATAAACAGAAGAAAAGTAAGTTGCAAAGAACCCACATATTTCTGTTCCGTCAGATGACGTAGTGTTACCATCTGTCATCGACCTGGGATACGTGCTCGACCCCCCACGTTTAGCTTTTAAATAGGTCCAAAACAATTTAGGGTTCTGCTTGAGTTCATCCTCCAGAGTCCTCATGTAGGTATTGTAGCAGGCAGTTGCGAGGGCTTCACAGCGTTTACTGATTATCTTTAATTCTATTTTATCTAACGGGTTCTTGTAAATATTATGACGTTTTCTGATGTTATTCTTAGAATTTAACAATTTAATAAGAGTTCGATTAAACCATGGGGGGAATTTGCTATTCTTGGGTATTTTAGTAGAAATGAACCTTTTTATTGCTGCATTTATAATGTCGTAAAATACTCGCACCATACCATTGACGTCTTGCTGTCCCTCAAATAATTCCTCCCAGTTGAGTTCTTTTAAGTATTTACGAATGGGTACGTAATTTGATTTACGAAAGTCAGGCATTGGACTGGAAGTATTATATGGAAGTTTGGCTTCCTTACATAAAGAAATGGTGATAAGTAGGGGTGGATGGTGCTCATCAATGTTACATAATGAGTCAATACTTTGGCTTACTTTACAAGATGGATAACACAATACTAGGTCGAGTATCCGACCTGAGGCATTATTTATGGTGTTAAATTGGCTGAGCTTATTAACATGCGTAAAATCCAACAGAGTTTCGCATGTATTAGTCAGTTTGAGGGTATTATTCGAATTAAGATCCAATTTCCAGTTGACATTACCTAAATTGAAGTCGCCAATGATACATACACATGAGTCGTTAAGTTGTTCAAGGGTGGCGCTACATTTATCCAAGAAAAATTCCAGGTCGGAAATGCGCACAGGTGGTGGCAGATATACTGCACAGAGAGCCATTCGACGAAAAGACCTGGAAGTTACAGGAAAGTCCAGGGTTATCCAAAGGTCCTCGCAACTACTTTCGAAATGCGTAGCGCGTTTGGAATGTAAATATTTTTTTACAGCTATCAATACACCCCCGCCCTCTTTACGACCATTTATACAAGAACTTTCTCTATCTCTCCTGTAAACCACGTATCTGTCGTCGAATAGCTCACCGCTGCAGACGGAACTGTTAAGCCAGGTCTCCGAAAAAATTACAACATCGTAGTTATTACAGCATACATTGCGATAAACCATGTGCGTTTTTGTTCTCAACCCTCTACAGTTCTGGTAAAATATTTGCAGACTATCGAATTTTGAGAAATAGGAATGCCACATTAACTTGTATTTTTAATAGTAACAATAATTTAAAAGAAAAATATATTATTAAATCAATTTGTTTAAAGAGTCTAGGTTCTTTATTAAAATATGATCGGTTTCAGCGGTCTTCCTGACAAAGATTCTGCCGTTTCTAATCCAGACAAATTTGTAACCCTTATCCTTAGCCTTAAGTCTAGTAGCCGCATGGAGCGCTTTATTACCTGGAGATAAATGTTCAAGTACATATATCGGCTTTTTGTCACCAGCTAATCCAAGATCTGCACTATTTAGTTTCTCGGTATTACTTTTCTTTACCTTATTATAATCGATAGTCGAAGCCAGGAGGTTGTCGCGAATTCTTGGAGAGGCCAGCTGGACAACGATGGAGCGTGGGCGGGTGTTAGTTGCTTGAAGTTTGGCCACGCGGGTGCAGTGAAGAATGTCGTCATCCTTTAGCGCGCATCCGACAACTGATCCCAACTGCTTAACCACAGTATAAAGATTTTCCTGTTTATTTTCAGGTAGGCATTGTATTTCGAGATTGTTTGATCGAGTTTGCTGTTCCAGGTAGTTAACACGTAGGCTAAGGTCCGCAATTGAGTTTTTGAGAAGATCATTTTCTTCCGTTAAATTTTTCAAGGTGATTTTTAATCCCTTCTGCTCGGACTGGTACTCGTCAAACTCCTTAGTGTGAAAATTTAGTGAAGTTGACAGCTCTCTAATGTCATGCTTTATAGGTTCGAGTTCATTGTTAACGACGTTGAGTATAGTGGTATTAAGTTGCTGTAGCATGGATGCAAATTCCGTCTTCATAACTTCCTGCACAATGGCACGCACCTCCTCAGTGGTTACAGGTGTCATTTGAGGGGGAGAGTTTAGGGCCAGTCTCTTATTTCCTCTTGTTGTAGACACGTTCCGATTAGGTGTAACTTCATTTGTAGAGGCACTCGGAATAAGACTTGTACAGCTCGAACACTTCCATTTAGGATAAGTTTCAGAATCAGCAGAAATCTCTGGGATAGCCAGGCAAGCGAAATGGAACGACTTTTTGCATCTTATGCAGTTTATGTGTTCTTTGTTGTTATCGGAAGAATTAATGTCGGCACAGCAACCCCACGACTGTGTTGTGGAAGCCATATTGTTTTTATAATTTTATTATAAAAACTTAATATTTATATTATTTCCGTAATTTGCACTTCTGCACACTAATAAAGGCCCTCCCAGTAATTGTCCGGTTCTTAAAGCAAGGCAAAAATCAAAAGCGCACACTAAAAAAGGCCCGCGGTGTATGAGTCGACGGCTGGTCACAGCGAGTTCGCGAGAAGAACGTCGTAAGCGCCGTGCATTACGGGGCGCTTACGCGTTTTATCACGGCGCACCGTTAGTTAGCGACTGACGGTAGATCGAAATCTATTTCGACTTGATTTTGTCTAGATTTTTTAAAGTACGCACTAGAACACCAAGTTATTGTTGTCAATCTATAGTTCAGAGTTATGTCCATGAGAGTTACACTTTTAACGGCACCTTCAAACACTTTTTGCACAGTTTTACAATATTTACTATGGAGCAACCACAATCAGCCGGCGGCGGTTACACGTACAACGATCGATGATGAATTTGAAATTGAATTTGAATTTGATAAGCCGTATTATGGTTCCGCGACATCATAGCGGACTATTTGTAACTACTCGTAAAAATCATTATCGTATATCAAGTGTTGAGAATACTGACGCTTTTTTTTCTTTTTTTTTCTTTTTCTTTCGGCTTCGCACGGTTTGTGCATTTAGCCAAATGTCAAGTTTATAATTATTTCAGAAATAAATCAAACGAAAAAATGTACTTTCACCCCTGTAAAAGCACTGGGCTTATTATTATCACTGAAATTATCTAAGTGGCAGTACATGACTTTAAGAGAATTTACTCTTCGTGAAGGTATCACAGATTTGTATCCTTCATATTACAAAATCCAACAAGCTAAGTTGGATTGTTACCCTCCAAAAGATGCAATAACAGTAACAGACGTAATGGCCAAAGTTTCTCTTCAAGCACTATTAGATATTACTGCTGCCAGAATTATAAAAAGCCTATCATAAGATATAAAAGGCAAAAGTATGACACTGATATCCAAGTGGGGATTCGACGATGGTGCTTCAAGCCAAAGCACCAAACTAAACAAAAAATTGAAGGGGATGAAAGCGGCGATGATGAAGCAATTTTTATGACAACATTAGTTCCACTAAAAATTCAATTTGGAAACGAAGTAATTTGGGATAATCCAAAACCGTGCTCGGCATTGTATTGCCGTCCAATACAATTCATGTTTGCAAAAGAGTCCAAGGTTTTAGTGCAAGAACAGTTGGCCAAAATGGAAAACGAAAAAAAAAGTCTAAAGGCTACCCAGTACGAGAGCAACGCAAATGACCACAGTCTGGTAATGACTATGATCGACGGAAAGATATGCATATATACCTTCAGAAATGAATGATTTAGAGAGAGTTTCGCAAAGACACGTACAAACCGATCTGTACCAATTTGGATTATCTCCTCTGCATGCTCGCATCAATTGTATGGAGTGTCTGCTTCATATTGCATACAGACAAGATTTGAAAATCTGGTCTGTCAGAGGAGATAACAAAAATATTTTAGAGGCCAAGAAAAAGGAAATCCAAGCCAAGTTCCGGGCAGAGTTAGGTCTACTGATCGATAAAGTTAAGCAGGTTTCAGGAACAACCAACGATGGGAACACTACAAGAAAGTTTTTTGAGTTTCAGAGAAAACTGCTGGCATTACTGGCTTAGTTGAAGAGCTCATACGAAGATTTGCAGTAATTTTGCAAGTCATAGCATCTGGTGAAATTATTCACGTAGAGAAATTTAAAGACTATACTCGGAGAACAGCGGAAAGGTATCGGGATATGTACCATTGGTACTATATGTCAGCAACGGTGCATAAGATCCTCATGCATGGTGCTGACATAGCTAATGTAGCAATTGTGCCCATCGGAAAACTTTCTGAGGAAGCTTCAGAGGCTCGAAACAAAGATTTCCGCAGGTACAGAGAGTTTCATGCTCGGAAGACAAGCAGGGTTAATACCAACCAAGATATTTTAAACATGATGCTTATCTCGTCCGATCGTGTCATTTCTTCTACAAGACCTGTACTCGATGCAGCTCGAAAAAAAAGTTAAGTGCAGAAGCCCTAGAACTTTTACAAATTACTGCCTCCGATTATCCAGATTTAGAGTTTGTAAATGTAGTCAACATTGATCCTCATACGGATACAGAATCCGAAACTGATGAATAGTTGTAAGAATATTATATTAATTATATATTTATGTTTTTTTTTAATGTTGTATGTATATAGCATTTAAAAAGAAATTAAAATCTTATTTAGCTAGTAAAGCATATTATTATGATGTGAATGAATTTTGAATGGAATCATTTTAAATTGACATGCTCTTTTATAAATTAATTTAACTGAAATGAATGTACTAAATGTAATAATGATTGTTTTTAATGATTTTGATTGAATATTATGGACCAACGTTGACATTATAATATATTATGTTTTTAGTTTAAGTAAATATTTGAATGTTTCACAATTTTTGTATGTAATTCCTATCGATTTCTATATTATGAATTAATTATGTAATCAACCAAATTAATTTAATTTATTTATTTATGTCAGCATTTTGTTTTTTTAATTATAAAATGTTTTAATATTTGCACACCATGACAATATGGTAAACATGTTACCTCTACTCCATTTTATATCACCTTGCATGCATTGTTTTCTTCCTTTATAATTGTATGTACACTCAAGTTAAGCAAGTAAAGTATAGATCTGAATCTGAATATATTCAAACACAATGTAAAAATTGATATCAATAATTGAAATGATGATGAATCAAAATTTTTCTAATACTAAGTAAATAAGCAACAATGACAAGCCAAGTAGAACGACCTGCCCATTGTCTAGGTTAGTCACGTATGGTCATTAGTAAGGGATTAATTAAAAAAATGACAGATTAGCAGGTAAACTCACTAAGGAGGCAGTAAGTAGCATGTTTTAGACAATAGGCCGAGTGTTAACTACTACTTGTAGGTCGTTACATACCGTAAATACTCGGAATAAAATGAAATAATAATAAAAAATACGTTTCATTTTTTTTCACCTAAAGTCCATCGAGTGCGAGGGTTGTGCGATATGTCAAAAAATAGTAAAAAATAAGGACAACAATCATACCACAGGATATAACGGGCACTCTCACGAGTCTCGATTAAAATGGATTTTTCTGTTTTCCTCCATACATTTTTTATTTTAAAAAAATATTTTCGCGTCAGAATCACCTGACGTACAAAAATATGATAATGTTGGGGCTTCTTTAACTGGTCTGCATTGGTTTCCAGCAAGGAAACGTCAAAAAAATTGTAAGTGGTCTATGTCTATGAAACTCGATTTTCGTCCCACTGTGTGACGGGTTCCCTTGCACTCTCGCTCCGTACCATGGCCTAGACCAGGGCCGGACGCGAGAGATCGTCGCTTAGGATCGCCTCCGTGAGGAGTGGTGCTCCCCCCAAGCAACAGACCTTCACCATATGCTCCACCGTGTCCTCCGGGCAATCCAAACAATGACAATACCTGGGCGGTTCCTCCCGGTTTATCCGGAATAGGAACCTCCCGAAGCAACCGTGTCCGGTGAGGACCTGCGTCAGGCGCAAGGTGAGGACGCCGTGGCGCCTCTCCAACCACTCTTCAAAGTGGGGATTTATTGCGGCAATTGTGGCATGCCCAGCACTGGGTTGCGACAGTCGCACTCTCCATGTCGCCATGAGATCCCACCGGAGTTCTGTCCGCCGTGCCGTGATTTCTCGCGGTAGCGGAGTTACCCCTCGTCGTTTCGCCTCCTTGCGCCACTCCCATGTGTATGCGAGGACTTTTATCTCCAGATTCCATGGCGGCAATCCGGCAAGGAGGCTCGCCGCCTCACCTGAGACCGTGCGGGCACTGGTGCCCCGTAAAGGGCCATGGACCGCACGACCCCCGCGTAGAGCCTCCAGCAGGAGGCGCTTGACCCCCTAGATTGGGCAGGAGCCGCTTCAAGGCAGCTCCGGCCGAGCAATGAAGTGCCTGACCTTAGAACATGACCTACGGAACCACCAAGGATGATATTTAGTTGAAAATTTGTCAGGCTATTAAAATTTTAAAGGTCTTCCTGGTTTATATTACATTGTTTATATTATATACTGGTGTATTTATTGTACCAGTATATAAACTCTATTTAAACAAGTGGACAACAATTGGCGTTTATCGCCAATTGTTGACTTGTTGTCCACTTGTTTAAATAGAGTGTGCATCAAGTAATTGAGCACTCGTACAGTTCTTGCCTACACTGATGGACTCAACAAAAATGAAAGTTTTATATTTAAACATACATATAATATTCCTCATGTAAGTCGTATTTTGATAACTATAACCACAAGAAAAATAACTTTAATTTCGGAAGTCGGTGGCAAAAAACGAAAATACAAAACCCAAGAAACCGACTACCGAAATTAAAGTTATTTTTCACTTTGTAGTGTTTTGTTTTGGAAGTCGGTTTTATTTTTTGCTAAAATCTTTTTTAGTTTTCCTTTTCGAGTTTGAGATGTCTTTATTTCCCATAAGAAATTTCACTTACTTACATAACTAATAAAAAAAAATGATTTAATGTACAGTTTTGACAAAAAAAAATATTCTAAAAAAAGTAGGATAATCGCTAATAATTTAACACAGCTAAAATGTAAACATACACGGAACGCGCGCAACTAGATGTGGTATGTACTGCAAGGTACGCACGCTTTATTAAATATAATATGTAATTTTAAATGTTTCTTAAAAATTGACATCGAGTTTGCATTTTTGACGTTATTTGGTAGTTTATTATACAATGCAATGTTTTTTTTTTTTTTGGTATACTGTAATGAATTGAAAGATTATCTTTATTAACTTATTTTGTGCTATTTGTAGCGTATCAATATTGGTTAAGGCCACTGTACCCCATACCACTTCTATTAGACAGTTTTTGAGCGTTAACAGTGACTTCTAAAGTAATGTATTCACAGATTCATACATAATGTGTTAGCTGATGCAGTTCAAGTGCAGCTGGAGCAGGGCTGGTTGGAAGGAGAGAAACTAGACTTAGTTACTGGAGACGGACAGTACAACAGTTTTAAGGGCATCCCCTATGGTCAACCTCCTAATGGGACACGGAGATTTATGGTAAAACTACTTATGTACTGTAATTACAACGTAACTTTTAATGGATCGTTAATAATTCGGCCTGTGTGTAGTCTCTATGAAAATCCATTAAACGCAAGATAATATTTTTAGCATTCATTTTCAGGCGCCTTTACCTGCCCTTAGTTGGGATGGAGTTAGAAACGCAACTCAGCATGGTCCAATTTGCCCTCAACTTGACATTCTTACAAACACATTCATCCCAGGCGATGAAGATTGTTTATTTCTCAATGTATATTCGCCAAACTTGACACCTGACACTCTTCTAGCAGTTATAGTATTCATTCACGGAGGGGGATACAAAAGCGGATCCGGCAATGTAGATTCCTACGGACCAGACTTTCTGATTAGAAAGAATATGGTCGTCGTGACAATTAACTATAGGTTAGATGCATTGGGATTTCTTAGCCTCGGCACTAAAGATGTTCCTGGAAACGCAGGACTGAAAGATCAAGTTGAAGCTTTGAAATGGGTGCAAAAGAACATCAAATATTTCGGAGGTGATGCAGACAGAGTAACTATCATGGGACAGAGCGCAGGCAGCGCTTCTGTTGGATTACATATTATTTCTCCGATGTCAAAAGGATTGTTTCAAAGGGCCATTGCCACGAGTGGCTCACCATTTTGTGATTGGGGCTTAGCTTTTCATCCTGAAAGACGAGCTTTTGTTCTCGGTGAACAGCTTGGATTTAAGACTGAAGACCCTGATAAACTACTCGAATTTCTTCAATCCGTCCCTTCAGACAAATTAGTAGACACAAGTCCTAATATCTTATCATTTGAAGATTATTCATACAACTTACTTAAAATGTATCAGTTTGTACCTGTGATTGAAAAATATAATGGAACAGATAATTTCCTGACATACAATATTTATAAACAATTTGACCATGTAAATAACGTGGATATTTTGATGGGATACACTAGCCAAGAGGTGGTTACAATAATTGAACTAATCGCTTCTACCTATATTCAACGCTATAGCAAGTTCCCAGAACTTCTTGTTCCTAGAAAACTTTTAAATCAGCTTGGACCAAATCACATCTTGGAACTATCGGATACAATTCGTAAATATTATTTCGGGAATAAAAGTATTGATATAGACTCAATTAAGGAGTTTGTAGATTTTGCAAATAATGCTGTATTCAGATATGACATCACTAGATATTTTTCGAGATTGCCTACTATTGAAAATACTGTAAGATATTTCTGCGAATTTTCCTCCATGTCAAGTAGAAATTTGTATGGTCGACAAGGAGAAAAATACGGCATCTTTGGAGCTGCCCATATAGACGACTTGTTCTACGTGTTTGATCCAAAATCAATGAATATGACTTCGGCAAAAGACAGTATAGAATTTAAACTTATAGATCAAGTCACTACGCTCTTCACGGACTTTGCTAAATACGGGTATGTAAGACATCTCTTGACAATTTAATTATAATTTTATTAATAGAAGAAAATGAGGAGGAGCTCGTGGCTTAGTAATAACAGCAGTAAGCTTGCCTGCGGCATGTAAAGTTGAACACCCTTCAATGGACCAACCATTGAAGGGTGTTCAACTTTACATACCGAGACTCCTCTGTGCCTCGAAAAGCACGTTAAGCTGTTGGTTCCGGCTGTCATTCCTGGATCTTTGACAGTCGTTACAAGCCGGAAGGTCTGACAACCAGTCTTACCAAGCGGTATCGTATTATCCAGTTACTGGGTTGTGGAGGTTAAATAGGCAGTCGTTCCATGTAAAATACTGGTATTCAGCTGCATCCGGTTAGACTGGAAGCCGACCCCAGCATTATTGAGAAAAGGCTAAGCAGATTGTTTTCTTTTTTAAATAAGAAAATTATTTAACAACTAAGATGTAGGTACGCATGATGTTAGGTTAAACAAGGGATAATTATACTCATTTAAGGCAATGAGTACCTATTACACTCATGAAAATGAACCACTTTTACTACGAGATCACCTCTGAGCAAAATGGCTGTTCCCTAAAATTTTATAGCGTCGGTACTTTGTAGGGAAGAATGACCCTCGTTTATCTTAACACAGTGTACATCCTAGGGTATAATGATAATGAAAAGAAGGAGAATCTGACGTAAGGAATGGATCTCGCTTGCTTATCGAACTTGCTTACAAAGTGAAAGGCAATGAACATTTATAATACTAAAGATTAATTAATTATCTAAATGTTTTTCTATTTCAGCAACCCAACTTATAACACTTCAGTTTTTAACATAACGTGGCCATTGTTTGACAACGAGTCGATGCAATACGTGGACATAGGAAGCCACTTGACTGTTAAAAGTGTAAATGATGACGACAACTTCAACTTCTGGGATCAACTATATACCTCCATTGGAGCATATATTTCAAATGATGTAGATGCAGATGTCGTTGAATGTTAAGCCAAGTGAAGTTATTATTACTATAAAATCTAATACACATTCTACACAGAGAAAGCACTTGTTTTTATAGTAGACTAGCTTTCTACCGCGACTTCATGTGCGTGAAAAATATATCCTGTGACACTCGGGAATATTTATTTATTTATTTAGGGACAACAAACAGCAGTGTAATACTAAGTAAACATAGGTTAGAGCTTAATAATAGAGGTAACAAATACACTACTCACAACGTTATCCACATATTACTAAACAGATCTAGGTACTAGTTGTTAGAATGAACGATATCAAAATAAACAGAGTAAAAGTAAACATTACTTAATTAGTAGGGTTCTGATCACTTAATATAGTAATAATTTCTTTTCTAAATATAGCCTTGCTGAGAAACATAATATATATTGTAGCTTCTCATCAGTGAAATAATTTTCGGAATCGGATCAGTAGTTCCGAAGATTATACCCTACATAAAAAACTTACAAACAAATACCTCTTTATAATATTAGTATAGATGTAGCTATATGTTTGTTTTACAACCACCCTTACAACACACACAACTTTTTTGTTTACACAACAACGTCTTATATCAACCTAATTAGATATTTAGGACTGTTCAGGACATGTTGAATCTCAAAAATCACATTTTGCATTCCAAAAACTGTTAATGAACACAATTTTTTTTTATTTTTTATTTATTTGTTTAAATCAGACACAGTGATCCATATTTATGTTAGTAGGTATACTTAAAAATGATGTTAGTAACCAAAGATTAATATACAAGTTACAATAATACTAATAGGTCGTGGGTTCGATTCCCATCCAGGACAACCATTTGTGCGCATGAACTTGTAGCGACATACCTACATACAGCGCGTCTCACAATACCTACCGCCGCACGCTTAGTGCGCGCGCGCCGCGCCGGCCAGCAAGACTATTCTGGAACGAAGCCACCGAACGCGCCGTGTCGCCACAGCTTCTAGAAGGACGCCGCACGAACGCCGCGCGCCGCTGAATGTTCTAGATAGAAGACCAGCTACTCCGCGTTTTCTCGAAGCGCCGCGCACGCCCTCGCGCATGCGCGGAGAACGATATATAAGTAGATGTATGGTACGCAATAAAAAGATAGTTCATCTTAAGCCGTTCACTATGTAGGACACGTCTTTTATTTCTAAATACCTCGTAGCACGTATAGCTGTATACCTAACGTAGCCAGATGCTACAATTGGTGACCCCGAGTTTTTAAACGGAACATTCCCCGAGTTTTTAAACGGAACATTCCCCGAGTTTTTATGCGGAACATTTAAGAAGATTTTTTTCTTTCAAGCGAGATATCATGTCGGAAGAGCAGCAAATAGAAGCTCTGATTAAGCAGTTGGAGAAGCTCACGCTAGAGGTCGCTGAGCTACGTCGAGGACGGCCACAACACAGACATCGTCACCGCTCGTATAATCCTCGTTTTCGATCCCGTTCACGCTCGCAGTCAACGCAACGTGGAGCCGGACCAAAACCTGTAGACGCCAGCTGGGAATGCCACTACCATTACCGTTTCGGAGACAAGGCAAAGCGCTGTGAATCGCCATGTTGTAGAAGGAAGAAGACGTCGGAAAACCTGAGCCGACACCGACCGTGGCGGACGTCGTTGTCCCATGCATCAGTAATCGCCTTTGTGTACACGACCGCAACACTCACGAACGTTTCCTCGTGGACACAGGCGCAGACATCTCCGTTTTGACCGCCGATCACAAAAATAAGAAAGTTGCAAGCGCCTACAATTTGTACGCGGCAAACAATACGCCGATCAAGACTTACGGACAGAAAACCGTCAGGCTAAATTTAGGATTACGACGAGACTTTGTTTGGTCATTCGTGGTTGCGGACGTCAAAACCTCTATATTGGGAGCAGATTTTCTTCGTCACTTTAAACTGCTGGTGGACCTGGACAAGAGAAAGTTAGTTGACAAGGTTACCGAACTATCTGTCGACGCATTAGAAGTTTCAACAAACACTGAATCAGTTCACATCATAAGCAGCAATCAAGTATACTACGACATTTTGAAGCAGTATCCTGATGTCCTACGTCCCATGTCGCTGAAGCAACCACCAAGACATGACGTTGTCCACCATATCGAGACTACCGGCCCCCCACTCTACGCTCGCCCCCGCCCGCTGCCCCCGGAAAAATATAAGGCAGCCAAGGAAGAGTTTGACCGCATGTTGGAAATGGGAATCTGTAAGCCATCAAAAAGCCCGTGGGCCAGCCCTCTGCATGTGGTGAAGAAGAAAGATGGAGGACTACGCGTGTGTGGCGACTATAGACGTCTAAACTCAGTTACTCAACCAGATCGCTATCCCGTACCGCGCATTCAAGATTTCACGTACCACCTACATAACAAGAAAATATTCTGAAAACTTGATTTAAAAATGGCGTACTATTGGATACCGATTGCAAAGGACGATGCACAGAAAACAGCGATCACAACCCCTTTTGGAATGTTCGAATTTAATTGTATGACTTTCGGACTACGCAACGGCAGTCAAACATTTCAAAGGTTCATGCACGAAGTACTGAGAGGCATAGACAATTGCTTTTGTTTTATCGACGATGTCTTACTTTTCGAAGAAAACGAAGAAAAACACAAGCAACTTCTTCATCAAGTTCTGCAACGGTTGGACAAATATGGTCTGACGCTGAACATAGAAAAATGCGAGTTCGGTAAAGAAACAATAGATTTTCTCGGCTATGAAGTATCGGCGACCGGCATAAAACCTACAACGGAACGAGTTCAAGCTATATCTACCTACCCGAAACCAAAAACCATTCTCGAACTTCGACGTTTCCTAGGTATGATCAACTTTTACCGAGACTGTCTCCCTCGGCAAGCACAACTACAGAACGAACTTAACAAGTACCTACATAACAGAAAGCGAAAAGACAACACGCCAATCGAGTGGACAACGGACGCAGAGCAAGCTTTTGAGAAGTGCCGCCAAAGCATCACAGAAGCCACCATGCTCTCACATCCAGTTCAAGGAAGTACCCTCGCCATCATGTCAGACGCATCAGATCACAGCCTTGGTGCTGTTCTCCAACAAAAAGTGGATACAGTGTGGAAACCGCTAGCATTTTATTCAAAAGCAATGAGCGAAACACAACGCCGGTACAGTGTCTACGATCGCGAACTGTTAGCTATATATACAGCTGTTAAGCACTTTCGCCGGTTAATAGAAGGTTGCGATGTCGAAGTGTATACAGACCACAAACCGCTTACTTACGCGCTTACGAGAACAGCGAGTACCACCGACACACCGAGACGAGAGAGACAACTGCATTTTATAAGTCAGTTTTGTACGGGCATTAAGTACATAAAGGGGGAACAAAACACAGTCGCTGACGCGTTATCAAGACTTGAAGAGATTATTTGTCCATCAACTATCGATTATAATCAACTAAGCATCGATCAACAACAAGACCAAGAACTCGAAGAACTAAGAAAACAAGGAAACCTGGTATTCAAAGAATTAACTGTACCCGGATGTAACCGACCAATCACGTGTGAGCTATCAACTTCAGTACCACGACCGTATCTACCCGCAAGACACCGTTACGCAGCTTTCGAAGCGCTACATGGATTATGTCACCCGGGCGTACGGAGCACGAGACAGCTGATGACAAGAAAAGTATTTTGGCCATCTATGAATAAAGAGGTTGCACAGTGGACGCGAGCCTGCATAAGCTGCCAGCGAGCAAAGATACATCGGCACGTCACTACACCATTAGTACAATTCCCGCCGTCACAAAGCTTCGAACACGTACATATAGATATCGTTGGTCCGCTGCGTCTTTCTAATGACTATCGCTACTGCATCACTATGGTTGACCGATGCACCAAATGGCCCGAGGCAATTCCAGTTCGTGACATCACCGCGGAGGTTGTCGCACGAGTACTATACGAAACGTGGATAGTAAGGTTCGGCTGTCCGCTACGCATCACGACAGATCAAGGACGCCAGTTCGAATCTTCACTATTCAACGCGTTAGTGAAGAGAATGGGAATCAACAGAATTCGTACTACGGCGTATCACCCGCAATCAAATGGGCAAGTGGAGCGTTTCCACAAGACAATGAAGACGGCGATTATGGCTCGCGGGGCAACAACGACATGGACAGAGGAACTTCCAACCGTATTATTGGGATTACGCACTGCCCTGCGACAAGACAACGACTTCAGTCCAGCTATAATGACGTATGGTACCACACTTCGCATACCATCCGATTTCCTTGAGCCGCAAAGATCGAGAATCGACGATGCCGAGCTAGTACGATGTCTCACTCGCACGATGACGTCACTCACACCGGTCCCGCACCGCTCACAATCAGCTGATAAGCCTTTTGTTTACAAGGACTTAGCGACGTGTACGCATGCGTTCGTTCGCAACGATACCGCCAGAGCGCCACTCACACCACCGTACGATGGTCCCTATGAAGTACTAGAACGTCACAGCAAGTACTACAAAATACAGTTACCACTACGGACTACAGTTGTGTCACTCGATCGACTTAAACCTGCCTACATCGTGAGCGAAACTGAAACAGGTTTAACGAACACCCCAACGTCGGTAACAACAAACGCAGCAAGCACGCCGAGCATCGTGAATCCTGTACCTTCACACCAACCATACATCACCAGGACCGGCAGAGTATGCAAGCCAAGAGTACGCTTCGCTTGAGGGGGAGTACTGTAGCGACATACCTACATACAGCGCGTCTCACAATACCTACCGCCGCACGCTGAGTGCGCGCGCGCCGCGCCGGCCAGCAAGACTGTTCTGGAACGAAGCCACCGAACGCGCCGTGTCGCCACAGCTTCTAGAAGGATGCCGCGCGCCGCTGAATGTTCTAGATAGAAGACCAGCTACTCCGCGTTTTCTCGAAGCGCCGCGCACGCCCTCGCGCATGCGCGGAGAACGATATATAAGTAGATGTATGGTACGCAATAAAAAGATAGTTCATCTTAAGCCGTTCACTATGTAGGACACGTCTTTTATTTCTAAATACCTCGTAGCACGTATAGCTGTATACCTAACGTAGCCAGATGCTACAAACTGTTTGTCCTGAGTCTGGGTGTAATTATCTATATAAGTTTGTATTTACAAAAAAAGTAGTATATCAGTTATCTGGTTTCCATAGTACAAGCTCTGCTTAGTTTGGAATTGGATGACCGTGTGTGAAATGTCCCAGGATATTATTATATTATTATTATTATAATAAAACAAAAATAAATCATTTAAGTGCATAAAGTCAAATTGTAAAACAAATTGAAAGTTAAATCACAATCATCTTTAAATTCATTAATTAATGTCAATTAAAATTAAGAAATTCATTTGGGTAGGCCTTTGGTGTGGGATGCAACCTGTGTCGACACCCTCGCGCCATCCCATCTTCTTAGCACGGCGGGTTGTGCTGGGGCGGCTGCTGCAGGAGCAGAAAACCTCAAACGGCGCAAATATAGCAACCTTATTGGGAGCTATATGTTTGAGCCGTTTGGGGTTGAAACTCTAGGGCCTGGGGGTCCGAGTGCTCATCGAGTATTTCGGGACATCGCCAAGCGGTTGGTCGACTCTTCGCGGGACCAGACGGCTGGCCTATTTTTAGCCCAAAGAATCAGCATTGCCATCCAACGTGGCAATGCTGCCAGCCTTTTGGGCACTTTTTCCATTGACAGCGATGGGGACGAATTTTTTGATGCCCTATGAGCTCTTCCCGTTTTTATTTTTATGATTTTTTTACACTTGTACATAATATACAGTATGTTAACCAACAGAGGGCGTTCCCGTTAACCCGCAATAGTATAGCATCCATACATGCTAAAAAAAATATTACCATTCGAAAACAAAATGGTTTTTATTTTTTTTAATATTAAAATATTCACTAAAAATGTTAAATTGATACGTAAAAGAAACACTCTGTACACGCGTACTTGAAGGACGGAAACATCGCAATTTAGTTTTTATTTTTAGTGAATATTTTTATATTTTTTTGAATATTTTTAGCATTTTTAGTGAATATTTTAATATTAAAAAAAAAATAAAAACCATTTTGTTTTCGAATGGTAATATTTTTTTTAGCATGTATGGATGCTATACTATTGCGGGTTAACGGGAACGCCCTCTGTTGGTTAACATACTGTATATATTTATTTTTAGCTTGTACATAATAATATTCTCCATGTAAGGAAACAATAAATATTTTTAGAAATTCATTAAAATCATAAACCAAACAAATAAAATATAAAATAAAATAAATAAGTACCTACATAATAAATTAGATTCATTTGATCACATTTAAATAAAACAATAATCACTTACTAAATGGTGACGAACTGGCATGCAGATGCATCCACCTCTCCAGCACCGCCAAGTCCCACCGCTCGGACAATACGCTCAGGATACAACTTGTACTTGTACTGTTAGTGCTGCGTCGGAAGCGACAGTAGCGAGGCGCTCCGCTTCTTAATAATAGCGTAAAAGTCATCGGTTTGCGCCTACGCGAACATTGTAGAAGCGCTGCAAAACCGCGGCAAGCCTAGCAGCACCCTAAACGCATTGTTGTATTGGACGCGCATGGCGCTGTATGCTCGCTGCATTTATTTGACCCATAGGCTGCACGTATAAAAGACTGACAATAGGATTTAAATAATGTCACCTTCACTTGTTCAGTACAGCGTGCAAACCTACGTGCCAACATGTTACAGCGAACCGACAGCGCCCTACGTTCCCGCTCGATGTCCTCATTGTCAGACAAGTAAAATGGTTGACCCTATTCAGACTAGCACCGCAAAGAGTGATCGGAGGTACTCGTATAAAAGAGCAACATTTGGTACCGCTTTGAAAATCATGTACTCACTCTTCTTAGGGTTGTATCTCAAAATCAAAATCAAAAGTCATTTATTCAAACTAGGCTGAGAATCAGCACTTTTTGAACGTCAAAATTACATGAGACAGTCCCCCAAAACGCCCGCCCTTCACCACTTCCTAGTGCTTCAGCTGGGGAGAAGAAGTGGCGCAACAAACTCTCCAGCAGCACAGCTGTCTGTTCAGTTAAAAAAAAAAGATTCTATATAACACTGCGCATAATAATTTAGGTACATTACGCAACACAATACATTAAATTAAATTATTTGCTATAAGTAAGCTAGCACACGCCAATATACCAAAAAAAAAAAATCGAAAACTATAGGTACTCAAGCAGAAACAAAATACAAAACTAAAAACGTAAGCAGAACTTTATACCTAAATAAAAGCCTCCAGTAATAAAGGGCGTGCCCACTTACATATAGCCGTACATGTAGTCGTAACTCGAAGTCACAGATGATAAACTAGGACCATCGAAGTAAAATCAACAACGAGTTAAGTTACTAATAACAAAACAAAACCAAGGTCAGCAAGACGACCTGTCACCACAAGCAGCACCCGTTCACGAGCATAACGCAAAGATCAGCCATATTTGAGGGAAGGAGACAACCCGACCCCCGACGCTACCGCAAGCAGTGACATCTAAGGGAGCATGACGAACTTGCTGCCGGTTGCTCAGGCAAGAAAAACTATGATCAATTGTCGTGGTCACTAGCTAACCACATATTGCAATACCACCCATATAAAAAAATAAACATTGAAATGAGTAGCTGTAGTGTATAACCTATGTTCTAAGCTTGCATATACCTATGTATGTTACGCGTGTACTTAAATACCAATCCTTATTAATAAATGAGTTCAGTTGTCAACGAGCAGTCAGAGCGTTTTACTCTTCTCCAATACCCAACCTTACATGGCGACCTTGCCATGTTTGGTGATGGGGTGTCGGGTTGCAATGCAGGCGCACGGCGCGTGTGGTACAGACTCTCATTCTAAGTGTACGTTGTGTTATTCAATTTTTCTTTTCGAGGACTTTCATAAACTTTACAATGTGCAATTCTAACACTCCAAAACGTGAAGAAGTGATAATAAACCAGAATGGCATTGGAGGATCGAATGTGGCTAGTACCGACCAGCTACAATTTCACCTTTCTGCAATAAGCATTGTGATGATGATAATTTTGGGTTTGTTGCTGATATTGGCAGTCCTGTATAGATGCTATAAGAACTGCCATCATACGTGGATTAATGACCAAATCCTTCGTCAAACCTTGAGGAATTCGCTTTCTCGGCGTGCTCGCAGAGGAACTGCAGAAGGAAATAGATGTTCGGCGTGTGGAACGCGTTTTTCGGCGTTCAATACCAGGTGTACGTCGTGTTCAAACAGTCCTGGGTTGGGGCCTTCACTACCTAAAGAAGATTTTGTGCTTAAACCAAATGTGTGACAACGTAAGAATAATGTGTAAGTGAAGTGAGTGCGTTTTGTTGTAAAACAAACGGAAACCGAAGATAGAGTGTTGACCTACCCGACCCGACCCGATTTATATAACCATTTATTAGTAATTAATTATGCTAGTTACTTCATTCTCCTTAAAAATGACAAAATATGGCTCATGAGCTCAATGATATATATGAAAAGTTGAGAAAATTAAAAGAAAATTTATTTAAATTGAGTATTGAAAGGAGGACACCAGAGCGATTGGAAGAAAAGTTGAATGAAGCAACTATAGAGTGTAATAGTTATTCTGTTTTACTTCTAAGCATTAGACAACAAATAGATGATAAGACATTTAGCGGCGGAAGTTTGTCGTTAATTAACACATTCGGTGCGGCAGACACACATGCGCGTTTTCATAACTTTCTTCGAGTGCGGCGCGGCGCACATGTGTGTTCGTTGTGCATCTCTATTGTTTCGCAAACATCGTAAAAAAAAGGGTCGGTAAGGGTGTAGCATAAAGAAGCGTTTGCGAATTCAGCAGAGAATGTGTTAAATCGCATTGTGATAAAATTGCTGAGTTATATTCTAAAATAAAAGAGTTTTGTAATAAGTCGCATATACCACTAACTGATAAGGGTAGTTGTGAACTATTTGGCTCAACATCGAATCTTGAATCCAAAATGGAGTTTAATTTAAAAAGAGCCCTGAGCTTGTTACGTGTTATGAATAATGAGGAATTGTCTACTCGTTGTAAAAGTTATAAATAATATTTTATTTTATCGTTCCGGGGAAGGTGTAGTGTATAACCTATGTTCTAAGTTTGCATATACCTATGTATGTTACGCGTGTACTTAAATACCAATCCTTATTAATACGAGTAAATGAGTTCAGTTGTCAACGAGCAGTCAGAGCGTTTTACTCTTCTCCAATACCTTACAAGCTTATGTCAATAATAAATAAAAATAAAATTAAAATAAATTCAAGGTCAATTTATTTTAATTTTATTTTTAGAGTCAAAGAAAATAAATAATTACATGAACTCATATAACCTGTCAGTAGGTATGCTAATTCTGGAGAAAGAACATAAACATTGTCTTAAGTTAAACACAGCGACCAACTATTCTTATCGTTTAAGTAATCGTTGATAGAATAGTATGCCTTTGAACAAAGGTTAGATTTTACTTTAGCTTTGAACGCATTAAAGGGCAAATCTAGCAAAGAAGAGGGTAGCTTGTTATAAAAAGATATACCAAGCCCAACAAATGAGTCATGAACCTTATGAAGCTGGTGAAATGGAACACGTAATTTGTCCTTATTTCTGGTGTTAACATTGTGAATATCACTGTTTTTAGTGATGAAGATGTTGGCGAAGATGAATTGTGATGCCACCGTGAGAATACCAATCTGTTTAAAAAAATCTCTCAAAGAAACTCTGGCACCGAGCTGGCAAATTGCTCGAACAGCTCGTTTCTGAAGCCACGAGTATCTGAGCCCACGAGTCTCAGCATATATCTCACAAATGCGCAGGAGTTTCCGCAACCCCCCAACCGACGGGCTCAGCAGCACCATATCATCCGCGTAGCTGATCTTATTAATAGGCACTCCGCCTATTGGGCAACCCGCATTAACATTGCTGAGCTCGTCGATCAGCTGGTTCATGTACAGGTTGAATAAGCGGGGCAAGGTTAACCCCCCTGCCTCACACCGCAATCCAACCCGTACACGTCGGAATATACTTACTCCGCCCATTTCACACTGTTCCGCTGGTGACTGTACCAATACCTAAATATCGACACTATCTCACTCGGTACCTGTGCCTCAGTGTGCAGCTTGTGCCACAGCACGTCATAATGTACTAAGTCGAACGCTTTAGAGAGAGGTCTAGGTAACAAGCGTACACAGGAGTATTTCTAACTGTGTAGTACTGTACAATCTGCTTGAGACAGAGGATAGCACTCTCAGTCGACAAATCAAGCGTAAAGCCAAACTGAGCGTCATGTATATGAAGGTGCTTCTCCAACTGTCTATCAAGCAGCCTGTCCAGCACCTTGGCTATGACAGTGGCGAGCGAGATAGCCCTATAGTTAGATACATCCGACACATCAGCAGTTTTGTTTTTTTACGATCGGAACTACCACCGTGTACATGAGATCATCAGGTAAGTAATTATGGCTGATGCACAGATAAAACAGCATGGCCAGTACCTTCGGTAGACATACACCAGCGTGCTTCAAGTGCTTGATGCTAAGGTTGAGATTTACCTCTCACCATCTTCTTAATAATGACAGCTACCTCATTTGCTGTAAAGCTGATACTAACGTCTCCATGCTGACACTCAGCATCAAGCACTTGCACCGCCGGCCCAAGCGGCGACTCCGCCTTGAAATGGCGTTGGAAGAGGCTAGCAATGTCGCACGGATCATGACTGCCACCTTAAGCCTTTTTGTCCTCAATATAATCTTTAACGCTATAAAAAACAGCTCTTTTCTGCAAAACAAAGATAGTTGGAATGTCGGCTGCATTTCCCTACAACAGAATACCGTACGACATTACACTATGAAAATAGCTAAAGTACACTCACGGAACATAAAAAAAACAGTGGAAGCAACAAAATTACTATAGGAACCGCTGTCGCCAAACTCACACAAATAAACCGATAACCATATAATGCACTACAAACAAACAATTCGTCTGATTTGTCGTTTTAATTTTAGTCAAAACTAGCGTAAGTCACAGATCCTACAACCAGAAATAAACCTTCATTCTCTATTAATAGGATTTATTTTGCTTTAGTCCAGAAAGTATTTACAACGTTTCGTAATCTCAAGTCAAACTAGATTCGATTGACGAGTAAATTCGACCATAGATGGCAGTATTCTCAGTGATCGCAATTATAAGTCTAATTGTGTTAACCATAAGGTTCACATTCGCGTCATAGATCGATATCTATTGCTACTCGACCAAGGCCACACCAGTGCATTACCACATTGAATTTTGAATTATATTATCGATATCGATAGATACCCGATTTCTTGTTTAATTCGAAAAAATAAGTCTTGTTGGGAGTTAATGAAGTAGTATTTTTTTTCTTTTGCTTATATCTCGAAAACGGTGTGTCCTATCGCAAAAATAATGAAAATTTTGCCCCCCTTCGCAGTCTATAACTCCCTAAAACTCTACATGTTGGTAATACTCAATAATAGAAATTTTGAATTTTTTCATTTTTTCCATACAAAAAGTTCTCCAGTTGAGGTGTCATTTTTTTGTCTTTTGCTTATATCTGGAAAACGGTGTGTCCTAATCGAAAAAATAATGAAAACTTTTAATCGCAATTAAAAAAGAAATTTAGTTTGATAATCAAAATTTAAGGTGAAAAACATCAAATTCAGAATAGCAAAATTTCCATTTTCACTAAATTAAATAGCTTAGTGCCAACTTAGTGCTGTCAAACTATAAAATAATTTAGTTGTGTCACTTTAGTCCATCGTCGTTTTTACAGGAATAAACTAAATTTTGGTGATTTTTAGTCTAGTTTAGAGATATTTGTGACAAGAGAATCGGCACCATTTTCTTTTATCAATAAAACTAACATCCGACCCGACTTTCGTTGGTAGTGGTGAAGGTATAACAGTGCTTCTGGTTGTGTTACGAATTTTTTCGATTTCAGTGAATTTCACAAGTGTGAACTGCAATTGAGACTATTCTTTGTGTTTGTGTTGTAGCATAAGGTTTGTTTTAACTGGTTTTAACACTTATTAACTTTTTTATACTTTAAAGATTTTTCCCTCTACCCACCATGGATAACAAAAAACCCCCAGACCCTCCTGATCCCTTTGATTTTACTCCGGTTTTAACAGTCTCGCTCCCCGATAACAATGTGATAAACGAATTAATGGATTCCGAATCTGCAAGTAGGAAAAGAATGGCTACTTCTTCCCCGGCCACTGTAATGAATCCTCCAAAGCTCCCCAAAAAGGAAATTGGAAGACAGTCTTACACGATAAGGGATAATCCGCCATACATTGTACCTACACGTTTCTTTGAAGGATGGCCAATCCCCAGGTACTGTTCTGCACCCGGTTAAATTTGGAATGTTTCTAACAAAAAATAATTACAGCAACGTTCTCCTAGGTAGTGTCAAATGCCTGGGAAGGAACCGGGTGTCAGTCGAGTTTAAGTCACACCAGGATGCAAATAGTTTCTTAATTAGTCAAACTTTAGTACAAAACAACTTTATTATTGCAACAATCCCACAATTTAATATTACCCGTTTAGGTCTAGTTAGAGACGTACCAACTGAATGGACAGAAGATGAGGTCATAGACAACATCAAGGTTCCCGTTGGATGCGGTCCTGTTCTAGAGGCAAGGAGAATGAACAGAAAGGTGACCTCTCTGGGTGTTACAGAATGGAAACCCACTCAAACTGTAGTTCTGACATTTGATGGGCAAGTACTACATAAGCGGGTTTATTGTTTTTATTCTGCCCTCTCGGTCGAGAGATATATGTACCCGACTATTCAATGTTTTAATTGTTGTCGTTTCGGTCACACACGTACAGTATGTCGTTCACAGCCCCGCTATTTTAAATGTGGTCAAGACCACCCAGGTGATGAATGCCAAGTTACCACTGACTGTGCCATTTGCATATCTTGTTCTGGCAACCATTATGCCAATGATAAGGCTTGTCCTGAATTGGGTCGGCAGAAGGGTATAAAAGCCCTTATGGCAGAGAAATCTGTTTCATATGCGGAAGCAAGTCAGGTTTTTCCTCCAGTTTCGCGATCATATGCAGAAGTGTCAAGAGTATCACAAAAATCCAAACTGACAACCAATTCGCATCAGTACCCCAGTCCAGCTCCACAAAAACCAAAATCATACCGCAAAATGGTCATTCTCAAACCAAAATCCCATGCTCCTCATTCACCTAGCTACGATAGGCAGGCTCATCAAGCCCTTACTCAGGATTACTCCTTCTCTCCTTCCCAAAACGGTTGTGCCTTCCCTAGGGAAGGTGCTACTACTTCTGATAAACCTGAAAACATTCTAAATATTATAGCCAATATGCTAATAACTGTATTAGCTAACCCTGCACAATTATTACCTGACCACGTTGCCAATAAACTGACTTCAATTGTCCAATACATTAATAATGTTCCATCCCCTGACATTCCTGCAATGGAACGTGAGGAGTATTTCTCCCAGGAAACCTGACCTACTCTTTTTAATTAATAAATTTAAACCATTGGTCTGTGGCATCGCTGAGACGTGGCTTCGTCCTGAAAGCAATTTCAGGATCCCGTGTTTCAGTGGTGTTCGACATGACAGATCAGATGGATATGGAGGATGTGCTTTGTTCATTAATAACAAAGTATCATTCTCCCAGATCCCTCTACCCTTCATTAGTGACAACATTAATGTTGTTGCTGTTAAGGTTGAGGGTATAAATGTTTTTCTTTTTATATTGCACACCCACGTTTTGAGGATCTTGTTTTAATTAAAAATTTACTAAGTACTATAAACGGCCCATTATTTGTCATGAGAGATTTTAATTGTCATCACTACCGGTGGGGAAGCGGATTCCTGTGATAATACTGGTGTAGGCCTAGTGGATATATGTATTATTAATGATGGCAGTGCCACACGTAGGTCCGGATTAGGACAGAGTAATAGTTGTGTAGATCTAACATTTTGCTCATCCAGCATAGCCAGCCTTTTTATTTGGAGTCGTTTAGGTATGACATATGGGAGTGATCACTATCCCATCACAGTTGAAATTCCTTCTAAATCTCTTCCTGTTAAAACCTCTCCTCCTTTACTAAAGTACCAGCTGAACTCCGTGGATTGGGATCTTTATTCCAAAATTTTAGACCTACGTATCTCCTCCATCAATGTTGAAAATGCTCCAGACTGTTTTGCATCTTTTTCTAACACCATATCCGCTACAGCTGATGATTGCTTCCCTATTAAAAAAACACCTAGAGGCAAAATCCCTTCTCCGTCTTGGTGGGACAGGGAATGCACTGCCATGGTCAGAGCTAGGAATGAGGCGGAAGAGACTTTTAACCTTGAAATGAACCTGGATAATCTTCTCGCTTTCAATAAGATATTAATGATAAATGATAAATGATTTTTATTTCTGTAAGTAGGTTTGTACAAACACTTTTACAAGTCAATCATGTTTTTTTTTTAAACTAGATGAGGTCGGCGTTTCCTATCTGACTACTCTGAGAAGAAAGGCTGAAACAAACTCAGAGGTCACAGTCTCTTATAAAGTCCAGACATAATCTTGGTCACTTCATGTGAAGACCATGTAGATTGGTGTCTGAAATGGTATTTTGAGGAAAGAACCACACAGATTGAGAGGACCTGTCCAGTCAGTGCACGCATTTGTCAGTAATCGCGCAGCTCAACCCAGAACTTAAGGAGCTCAACGATTCGACGAACAATACCAAAGAAAGGACATTGGGGTAGGCCGCATAAATTACTCAAACTGCCAGACGATGATTAAAAATAAATGAGAGAAAAAATAAAACAAACAAAAAAAGCAATGACCTACATAGTCTTCACATTCACAATAAATTAAAATAATATAATACTGTACAAAGTAAATAGTCATGTCAACATTCAGTATGCAAAAATAAAAGAATAAAATAAAATTTGGAGCAGTTCAATCCCAAGCCTTTTTGTCCTCAATATAATCTTTAACGGTATAATAAGCTTTCTGACACAACTTGCGTTTAATGAATGATTTGAATTTATTAAGGCTCAGATCTTGAACGTGGCTTGGAAGTTTATTATAAAAGCGTATACATTGACACCTGAATGAGCGACCTATTTTCTTGAGCCTTGTTGGAGGTACAACAAATTTGTGTTTGTTCCTAGTATTTATATTGTGGATATCACTGTATTTTTTAAACAATTTAATGTTTTTATGGACATATAAAAGATTTTCAAAAATGTACTGAGAAGGCAAAGTCATTATACTAATCTCCTTAAATTTCTCTCTGAGAGATTGTCTCGGACTTAATTTATAAATGCATCGAACAGCTCTTTTCTGCAAAACAAAGATAGTCTGAATGTCGGCAGCATTTCCCCACAACAGAATACCGTACGACATTACACTATGAAAATAGCTAAAGTACACTAAACGGGCTGTCTCTATGTTAGTTAAATTACGAATTTTCCTAACAGCATACGCTGCGGAGCTTAGCTTTTTTGACAATTTATCTATATGTGGGCCCCACTGAAGCTAGCATCCAAAGTTAAGCCCAAGAATACTGTGCTATCTTCAGGATTCAATTCTTCGCCCTTTATCAACACGTTAGTTTTCACCTGCCTAACGTGAGGTAGCGTAAATTTAATGCATTTGGTTTTTTTTTCATTAAGGAGTAAATTATTAACATTGAACCAGTGAACTACTTTTGAGATGGCTCTGTTTACATCGTCAGTAACCAGCTGCTGACGTTTAAGTTTAAACAAAAGTGAAGTATCATCCGCAAACAAAACTATATCATGATTATCCTTAATGAGGTAGGGCAAATCGTTAATATAAATAAGAAACAAGAAAGGACCAAGAATCGAGCCCTGTGGGACCCCCATTGTTACTATAGATCCGGGCGATCTTTTTCCATTAACGTCAACGCTCTGAATCCTATTACTCAAGTATGAAGTAAGAAGATCCAGAGCGGTGTTCCGGATCCCGTAATGGCGGAGTTTCCTGATTAACGTTTCATGAAGAACGCAATCGAATGCCTTGGACAAATCACAAAAGATGCCCAAGGCATCGCATTTGTCTTCCCATGCATTATAAATATGTCCTAAAAGTTCAACATCATCAGTTCAGCATCAGTAGTTGAACGACCCTTTGTAAAACCGAACTGCTTGTTATGTAATAATTTATGTTTATTAAAAAATCTTTGCAATTGGTCTAAAATTAATTTCTCAAAAATTTTACTAAACGTAGGTAGTACTGAAATAGGTCTATAATTTGTGGGGTCTGATGTACTACCTGATTTAAACAAAGGTATTATTTTACTATATTTCATAAGGTCAGGAAACTCCCCACAGTCGATACAGTTATTAAAGATAAGAGCTAAAGTAGGTGCTACAATGTCAATAATAGACTTAGTAACTTCTACAGAATTACCCCACAGATCTGCTGTCTTTTTTACATTTAAAGTATGAAAGGTTTTAATTATATCTCTACAGGTAATATGTTCAAAATTAAATTCCGAATCGCAAGCATTAACATTTTCCTTAAGCAAAGACTCAGCAACAGAAGTTGATGAGTTTAGGGATTTAGTAGTTGAAACGGGAATATCTGAAAAGAAATTTTCAAAGGCCGCGGCGACTATTGGCTAAGTCCAGGAAATTAAATAGAAAAAAGAAAAGAGCAGGCTGGATATCGTTCTGTAGTTGTCTGAGTCCATCCACCCCAGCGTCAGTGGTGTGGCAAAGATTGAAAAGTTTTAGAAACAGTTTAAAACCATCTGTCACGAACATCTTATCTGAAGATTTGGGGTACAAGTTTTTCATTAAAGTTATAATAATATAATAATAATAATATAATAATATTCCACAACTATCACACAACGCCGTCTAGCCTCAAGCTAAGCCTCATTAAAGTTGCCCCAGTCTATGTTCCTAGTTTAGACGAAATAAACCTTGCAGGCCCTGTTACTTCAAATGATCCTCTTGATAAGCCATTTTCTCTTGACGAACTTAAAACTGTTCTTAGTTATGTTAAGGATACCGCACCTGGTGTGGATGGATTCCCTTACTCTTTCATTTCAAAAGCGGGGGTGAAATGTCGTCAATATTACCTGGACTTGGTCAATTTTTGTTTCATCTCTGGGTATATTCCTCCAGCTTGGAAGGTTCAAGTGGTTATTCCTCTGTTAAAACCCGGCAAAGATCCTAGTGATCATTGTTCTTATCGACCAATTGCTTTATCGTCTATTCTTATTAATCTTCTGGAACATTTAATTAAAAACCGTCTAGAATGGTTAGTTGAAAATAGAAAACTGCTCCCAACGACTCCATTCTGCTTTAGGAAAAGTCTGGGTACTACTGATAGTGTGGGTATGCTCACATCAGAGATCCGGCTGGCCCTTAGTAGACATGATTCTGTGGTAGCCGTTTTTCTAGACATTTCAGCTGCTTATTATTCTGTCCTCCTCCACGTTCTCAGGCAAAAGCTGCATGAGCTGAGAATACCGGCTAGGATTATTCAGATCATCTGCACTATTCTTTCCAACCGCACTCATCAGCTGAGGATTCCAGGGGAAAACTCTGAGCAAAGGGTGACCTGGTGAGGCTTACCTCAGGGATCCGTTATTAGTCCCATACTATATAATATTTATACTTCAGATCTCCCTTCATGTTTAAATTATAATTGTAAAATCCTTCAATATGCGGACGATATTGCATTATTGGTCTCTGGCAGTTCCATAGAGGATGCCGCCCTATCTTTAAATGTCTCTTTATCTTCATTAAACCAATGGCTACTCGATCACGGGTTGTCTTTGAGTGCTCCTAAGAGTACAGCAGTTATTTTTACTCGCAGACGTCTTATCCCCCAGGTAGATATTAACATAGATGGTCAAGCTATCCCGATCAAGGAAAAGGCCAGGTTTCTGGGAGTTAGCTTGGACTCAAAAATGTCAGGTGTGGATCACATCAACAATGTGGTTAAAAAATGTGAGCGCTCAGTATCAGTCCTAAAGGCTTTATCGGTGGGGAGCCCACCCATACACACTAAAATTAGTGTACAATGCTCTTGTCAGAGGTGTGATGGACTATTGCTGCTTCTTACTTGAGCCGTGTAATAAACGTGTAATAAGCTAGACGCCATTCAAGCCAAATGTCTTAGGATTGTCATAGGAGCAATGAAATCCTCCCCTATAAATGCTCTCCAGGTAGAATGTGCAGAGCCTCCCCTTAACCTTCGTAGACAATACTTGGCAGATCGCTTCCTTTCAAAAGTTTTCGCCCTTTCGTCCCGTCCCTTACTTCCCATCTTAGAACAAATCCACCTATCTTTAGAAATATTCCCTTATTGGAAGTGTAAGTCACTTCCCCCGTTGATGAATAGGTGCAGAGAGCTTAAAACCTCTCCTTACCTGTTTGTCAATATCCCACCCTACCAGTATTATCTTTCGCATATGAGGTGGTCCACTTTAGGCCAAAAGTTGTCTTGGACTTTGGCATTTCAAGTTCCGAGGACGTAAAGGGTGACTTGGATCGGGCTATCGAGAGGTACTGGAGGGGTTGGAATTTATTCTACACGGATGCATCTAAATTTACGCCAGCAGGATGTACAGGAATTGCAACATACTTCCAGAATTCCAGTATTGCCCTACTCTTTCAGTGCCCTCCAGAGGTTTCGGTATTTACAGGGGAATGTATTGGCATTTTAGAAGCAATTAATTTCATAAAATCACATAATCTTCAAAATTCGGTAATTTTCTCAGATTCTCGCAGTAGCATTCAGGCTTTAAGTCAAAATCAATTAAAATCAAAAATTCATATTAAAATCATTATTGACATTCAAAATTTACTCTTCATTTGCTCTAACAACAATTTAATCATTGAAATAGTTTGGATTCCCAGTCATTCGGGTATAAATGGCAACGAGTGCGCCGACTCGCTGGCTAAATTTGCTACATCCAACCTTGTTGACCAAAAACATTATGTTGTTCATAGTTATGACCTACGGGCTGACACTAAACTTAAAATGCATAACTCGTGGTCAGCAGTGTGGCAGATGAGTTCAAAAGTCAAGGTACACCCCCTTGAGTTTCCAACGCCAGTATCCAACCCGACATCCAAAGGAAACCTTGGTTTTTTAAATGCACCAAATTATCCAAAAGAACTATTTCATCTTTGTGTAAACTCAGACTCGGTCACTGCTGCAGTCCAGTATTCCTTAATAAGATTCGTGTTCGTGATAGTTCCTTGTGCGAATGCGGTCTTGACTCTGGACCATATATTTTTTTCATGTCCTTCAAATTCCCAAAATTAAAATCACCCTTCCTACTAACTTCCATTCCCTCTTAACTAACTTTTCCCCTAAACTAATCCAAGTCCTAGCAAAATTTTTAAATGACAATGATATAAAAATGTAGTCTGGTGTGTAATAATAATCATAAATCTGTAAATATCTATTTTTTTAGTAGAGAAATCATTTATGTATTTATTTAATAAAAAAAATAAAAAAACTAACAAAACTTGTCTTGTCCTTTCAGCTAATAACTAACATTAACAATTAACAACTACCACAAAGTGAAAGTTCGACGGCTCATCTCGCTGTGCTGCCGTCACCACATGACGCTGGCAGAATAGTCGACACCGGCTCAGTCACACATCGGCCAAAGAAGAAAAAAAAAAAAAAACATCCGACCCGACCACATCATTAATTGAGCAACGAATTACTTTTGAGAACGAAATAGGGAATAACGAGTAAATACAATCAATCCAAAAGAAACTGTATTTTAATTGTATAATGTTGATTTTAACTAGAGGTTCTATTACATCATTAGTAAATTGAAATTAACTAAGATTTTATTAAAAAAACAAATAAAATAGTACTTACCTCCATTTTTAAGAGTTTTTCTCCTACTATCATTTTTGCTCTCCAATATAGAACAAAACGGCATAGCTACGTAAAAATAAATTTGTCGCGAGATTGCAACTCGACGCGATGTTAGAACTTGACTGGGACCATAGTTTAAGATCTGTGGGGACCAAGCAAGCGTTACAGCGCTTATTTGTGACACGCGTGCGACGCCTACTTCGCACTTCCACTGTTTTTTATGTTCCGTGAGTACACTAAACGGGCTGTCTCTATGTTAGTTAAGTTACGAATTTTCCTAACAGCAGCGTATGCTGCGGAGCTTAGCTTTTTTGATAATTTACTTATCTATATGTGGGCCCCACTGAAGCTTAGCATCCAAAGTTAAGCCCAAGAATACTGTGCTATCTTCAGGATTCAATTCTTCGCCCTTTATCAACACGTTCGTTTTCACCTGCCTACGTGAGGTAGCGTAAACTTAATGTATTTGGTTTTTTTTTTTCATTAAGAAGTAAATTATTAACATTGAACCAGTGAACTACTTTTGAGATCGCTCTTTTTACATCGTCAGTAACCAGCTGTTGACGTTTAAGTGAAGTATCATTCGCAAACAAAACTATATCATGATTATCCTATAGGAGGTAGGGCAAGTCGTTAATATAAAAATCGGGTTGGCTAATAAGTAATGAGCGTTTTAGTTTATAATTTCTAGAATTTTCGGAAAGGTTCGAGAACGTTCTGTAGCAGAGGGTATATAAAGAGCGAGTTATTGATAGTTTGGCTGTTAGTGCGTTAAAGTTCACAAAGAAATGAGTGATATTAAAATCCACGTACGACATTGTTTATTACATCGCACGCTTAAACCAATACTATCCAAAAAGTTAACATTTCCGGAGCGCCAAAAAACTTTTTTTGTAGTAGTTATGAATATGAGTGATACGTAAGAATCCATGCACAATTTAGTTATTCTTTGATATAGAAATAATCAATAAAGGTAGTATCTCAAATTTGAGAACAAAAAATATTTAATTTGATTTGATGCCATTAAAAAGTCGATTTGGCAAAGTTTTGGATAGTGACAGTATTGGATTAAGCGTGCGATATGAGCTACAATCTGGGCATTCTGTTGCAGAAGCTACACGTAATATATGTCAAAAGATATCTCACGATGCAGTCTCCGAAGCAACAGCAAAGCGCTGGTCCAACGGTTCCGCAATATCGATTTTTCCTTAACCGATCAACCAAGGTCTGGGCGCCCCGTGGAAATAGATATCGATAAATTAAAACTATTAATCGAAGAACTACACGCGATTTGGCTGTTCAGCTCGAGTGCTCTCATGGCAGCATAGAAAATCATTTACATGGCTCACAAATATAGTGTTTGGATACCCCATCAATTAAGTAAAGATCAGCTGACCTACCGAGCTGAGATTTGTGTACAACTTTTATCTTTCCGCCGCACATTTAATTGGGTAGATCATCTTGTCACTGGAGATTAAAAGTGGGTTATCTATGTTAATCACAGACGCAAGCGCCAGTGGCCGGGATGTATAGAACAGGGAAAACCAACGTCAAAAGGTGATCTTCATCCTCGCAAGGTAATGCTTTCTGTCTGGTGGGATATACATGGGGTAATAAGCTGGGAATTCCTTCCTACTAATACTACGATTACAGCAACAGTATATTGTGATCAACTCGAAAAACTGAAACTTGACATCCATCGCAAACGTCCACAACACGACAAAATATTTTTCCTGCACGACAATGCTCGGCCGCATATTGCTAAGAGTACCAGGCTAAAACTATTGGAGCTTAATTGGGAAATAATACCCCACCCTCCATATTCGCCGGACTTAGCACCAACTGATTTCAGCTTGTTCTGATCACTTAGTAATAATTTACGGGAAAAAAGCTTTGACGATGAACCACATTTGAAACAATACATAGATGACTTCTTCAATTCAAAACCAACGAAGTTCTATGCGGACGCCATTCACTCTTTGCCAGATCAATGGCGAATGGTGGTAGAAAACGACGGTGAATATATTATTAATAATTAACAATTATTCATTTAATAAATAAATACAAATAAAATAGTTGTATGTCGCTCATTACTTATTAGCCAACCCAATAAGAAACAAGAAAGGACGAAGAATTGAGCCCTGTGGGACTCCCATTTTTACTAAAGATCCCGGCGATTTTTTTCCATTAACGTCAACGCTCTGAATCCTATTACTCAAGTATGAAGTAAGAAGATCCAGAGAGCGGTGTCCCGGATCCCGTGGGGGTGTTTCTCATGTTAGGCACTCCTGCAGTGTTACCAGTAATATACGATATTTCATACCAGAAATCTCCACTTATTAATAACTTTGTATAAAACCGAAAATTTCTAAAAATAATTACGGTGAGATATATTTCAATTATTATTTCTAAAATCAGTACTTAAAAGAAAACCTAACCTTTTTTCCGCCATTTTTGGGAATATTTTTTTGCTCTGTTATCACCTTTGTTTACAAAAATTATTTTGAATTAGAGTCTCAGGGTATAGTAGTTCAAAAAAATATGGGCAATAACCAGACCTCGTTATCCTCGGGGCAAAACAAAGAATACGTGACACATACAGCTATTTTCAAGTTTAGTGCCTATCAAATTATACACTCCCAGAGACGTGCTTTATGAACATAAGAAATAAAAACTTTATTCACATTTTTGACATAGAAACATGTGACAGTTGCCTGTTTTGAAATGGAACACTACGAAATGTCATATCACTATCATATAGTCAGAAGACCACAAAATTATTCCTACGGTGGCGACAGCTCAGTGGAAGACATGTCTGACTAGTTATTAAAAGTAGGTACACTTATGTACCTACTTATTAATAACACAACATGGGAATTGGTTCATTATTTTCATTATGTAGGCAATGATCATGTAGGTAAAAACTAGTAGGTACCTACATATCGGAAAGTCTGTTTTTGTTTGATTGACACTTCGGTGTAATTAGTCTATGAGTTCTTTATGCCCCGAAGATAAAAGTGTGTTTTAAGTCTGTTTTCAGCTTTATACGACACTTTACAAAATATGGTTAGGTTATTTGAAAGGTAAAGAGAATGCGGAAACTATATATATTTATTTAATTATTATTTTTTATAATTCTTTGTGGTATGAACTGTTTGCAAAAATACTTTCATTATCGATTAAAATAAAATAAAGTAAGTAGTAGTTTTAAGCAGTTGGGTGTTGTATCCCTAAGAAGATTTATGTCAACATTGTCAACGTCGCGGTGGTATTTTATTATTTACGAGATTTTGTAGAAGATAATAGAAAATATATGTTATGATAACTGTAATGTTTAATTTTAATTAAGTGTCGTACTTGGAAATATGAATACTTCTGTAGAAGGTATTATCGTAAATAACTGTCAGTACGCCCCGATTTACTTGATACAAGATCCTGGCGCCACTCAGGTAATAACTGTTATCATTGTTATTATACTTGCAGATATCTGTAATGTTAAATAACATTTATTTTTATGTTCCCAGGGCAATACTTACGTCCTCGCTTCAAGTACCGTAGAACCACCCAAACCTGTTAGTAATAACCTGAAAACATTCTACGAAAACAGTGGAAATATTGAAAACGGATTAATAGCCGCAGATACCGGTATTAGACCCAATGCGATCAAAAAGAGAGAGAGCGTTTTGATCAAAAATAATTTAAAATTGGCAAGTTTTTTGCTGCCTAAACATGACAATGTAAATAAACAATATGTAGTTGATAATATTGTTTTGAAACCTACCATCACGACTACTGCAAGCACAACAGTGCCAGTTAATCATCATCCAGTGAATACAGTACCAAAAATAGATATTGACAGAAAGATAGTAAAACTCAAGGAGGTTCCGATTATCAACAGACATCGGCCTGAGAAAGTTTTGCCAAAGATTAAGCCAAAAGAGAAGTAAGTTTATCACTATTGTTATTGATTGTAATTATTACATTTGCAGATAAGGGATTGATTACTGTTTGTGAATAACAATAAACAACACATAGTTGGTACCTACATCCAGTGTACAGTGTATTTTGGCATTTTTCCTTTCATTAGATAATGGAAGGCCCATGTTAAGCATTATTTGGAGCTTGTATTATGATTATGCTTCTTCATTCTTGTTGATGGTTGGTGTTTGTGAGCGCACTTGCTGAGTGTGGGACCTGGGTAATATCTAAGGGAACTTCTTTGGATGGTAACGCCCAATGTGGAACACCACACTGTAAATTATTGTTATAGGCCCCTTTCTTCTTTCTTCCCTAGATACTTCTCATGGAACCTAGGACAGTCAAATGAGACTTAATAAGCAAAATGAAACAGTATGTTTATGTAAAACTTTTACATAGAGATTAATAGACTTGTTTGCCCTCTTGACCTACAGAAAATATGACCCAACAAAGAAAATACCACCCAGTTTGCCTTGTTGATAGTGAAATATGATTAAATATTTATAAACAGGATGAGCAGCCACATTGTCTTATCTAAATAGTAGTTTTGTTAATGTTTTTCCTTAAAAATAATGATAAAACCTTTATTTTTCAGCACACCCAGCCCCACTCAATCCAAACACACATCAGTGCAATTAATAAAATTAGGAGAAACTTATCATAGGTAAATAATATGATTTTTTATATTGTTCATAGTTAGTTGTTAGCACAATAGCACTGATGTTCAATATGTAGTGATTCTTGATGAATAAGGTGTATATCTAAGTAATTTTATGCTAACATATTAATATCAGTAGTATATTAGTTATTACAGTCTGGCCAACGAGAGAATGCATTCCTGACACCTGTCAGTTGGACAATTTCTAGTTGTAATAAGGATTAAATTCGCAAAACATATCATCGCTGTCAAACCAAAGTCTGCTATGTGCAAAAATTATAGTTTTGAAATATTGAAGAAAAAAAAAAGTTCTCAAAAAAATCTAGCTGTTGCACATAGCATATTTTATAAAAGGTCTAGTCTTCTTCTCGTAGTCTTCTTGATATTGCTTATCTGAAACACCAGAGGAAATAATATTCCGTTAGAGTTAGGTCATCCACTCCTGACATGCACACGTATGGACATAGATACAGTACACAGTGGTACAGGTACAGTGCTCATAGGCACTTAACATTTTTTTTTTACGGTAGACATGGCAGTGAACTATTTGCAAAGGTCAAAAAGTAGAAATCTCAAAGTGCACAAAGCAGATTTTGGTTTGACAACAACGACATATTCGTTATTATGAACTGATAGGTGTCAAGAATGCATTTTCTCGACGGCTGGACTGTATCTACCATTTGCAAGGGTACTTAACCACAGATACCTACCTATGAGTGCTTATTTTTGCTAACGCATGCTAAACCATATCTTTCAATTGTACATGATAAGATTGTATTAACACTGTTTAATTTTCTATTCCAGTTTAAATCACTTGAGCGATGAACAAATAAAGATGGTAAATCAGGCATTGAAAATGTTTAATGACCCTGACAAATCAGCACCTGAGCCTACTTACGATCCAGTCACAAACACTAAATATATTTACAAGTAAGTCATTCTGGCCCTTTGTGAAATTTTGTATAATTTTAGTAGTACTCCGACTATCACTGATTGGAAAATAATGCAAGGAAAGTTGTGAAATAAACAAATGCATGGCTAATCTTTTGATTCAAACAAAATATTACAATAAATTTATTACTATTTTAGGGTTGTCTCACCAAAAGATTTGACAGTTGTTGCTAAAAAGAAAATCTTACTAAAGGATCGAAAGAATCATACTAAAATTCCGAAGAGAGCAGAAGAAAAATTTGTGAAGCACGTTAATCCAGAGAAAGTTGTGAAGCACGTCAATCTAGAAAAAGTTGTGAAGCACGTCAATCCAGAAAAAGTTGTGAAGCACGTCAATCCAGAAAAAGTCGTGAAGCACGTCAATCCAGATAAAGTTGTGAAGCACGTCAATCCAGAAAAAGCCGTGAAGCACGTCAATCCAGAAAAAGTCGTGAAGCACTTCAATCCAGAAAAAGTCGTGAAACACTTCAATCCAGAAAAAGCTGTGAAGCACTTCCATCCAGAAAAAATAGTGAAGCACGTCAATCCGGAAAAAGTCGTAAAGCACGTCATTCCAGAAAAAGTCGTGAAACCCGTCATACCTAAAGAAGTTCCCATCCTGAAGGAAGACAGTGAAGAAGAGTTTGAGCCTGAGCGACCTGCTGAGGTATTTTATGAATTTATATTTTATTTTAAGAAGAAATTAGCATAAACGAAACATAATAAATGTAGATTTTTCAGAATAATATATGGAATAGAAATAAAGAGTAGCCTAACAAAAAACTAATAAGTGCTGGCATTTATTTCAGGCAAAGGTCACAAGGAGTGGTAGGAAAGTAAAATTACCAAAACAGATTCTACCAGAAGGATCACTACACAAGACAAAGAAAAAAAGTGGAACAATTGTCTCTTGCTTCCAGTGTGCTGCTGTAAGAACAATATTATTTTATCTTTGAAATATATCATAATTTGTTGAAGTCATAATAACCATAAAAATCTCTTTACAGGACTTCGGCAGTTTATACCGCCTACAAAAACATTATGAAAACCATCCCACACATATACCTGCAAAAATCCATTCCAATTTATTCCATTGTTTACTGGCAATCCTAAAGAGTGGTTCAGATGAAAATAAAACCAATATATTTATACAGCAGTTAGAACAACTAATTGTTAAACTGAAGTCCCTACTGCCTTGTTTATTGAAGAAAGTAGACGGGACAGATGGTCAACCTTGCACCATTAATGACGACATTGGCAGGTAAAGAATTCTCATTTATTTTTTGATTGCTTGAAAATTAATATAAGGAACCTGGGAAAAAACAAATCTTTCCCAGGCTCCTTATATTAATTTTTGTTTTACTAGCCCACACTGTCTCGTTCCTGAGCAAAGGCCTCCCTCCACTCCATCCATATTTCGCGAGCCCGCGCGTCTTCCTTCCAGTTTTGACGAAACCTATCCAATTTGTCCCGCCATCTCCTCCCCCCCCTCGCTGTCTCAGGACACCAGTTCTGTGCTATCTGGGCCCACAGTTTATCAGAAAGCGGCAGACATGTCCTGCCCAGTCCCATTTAAGTCAGGCAGCCTTTTTGCCATGTCAGCTTTGTTTTGGAGAGCAGTATTATTTCGAACACGATCAGTTCATTTTACGCCAAGTATACTGCGCTCCTTTGCTCGTTGGTAGACCTTGAGTTTGGACTTCTAGATGTTAGTCAAAGACCAAGTCTGTGCAAGTGTGCACAGCACCATAAGTTAAGACAGGAAGAATACACATACATGCCCATGAGCCTGCGTATCAGTGCCATAGTTAGGCAACACACCCTTTAAGGCGTTATGTAAAAAGGTAACTGAGCGGTAATAAGAAAGTGACAGAGTCAATTACATCCACATGCGAAAAAAAGAGAGCGCAACATTGCGCTGGAACCAAAATAAAAGCGCCAAACCAAATAAAAATTGTTTAAAAATAAATTAAGCTATCTATCAAAAATATGTTCAGCCAGAGTTTTCAATTACCTAATACGCACATTTTGAATGCAATTTTGCAATGAAATTACTTAGGATTTATAATTACAGAAAAAAATATAAAAAAGTAGAGGTATTTTCGGAATTAAATTCTATCGAGGAAATTTAACCCAATCGTGTTATCCTTCAGTCAGAGTATTGATCAAATAAGCAATAAACATATACCCAAAAATTTAATCCATACATTCTGTTATAGTGAAATAAATGGTTACGAAAAAGCCCCCAACTTATTTTGGTATCGCCTTAATAGTTCATCCGTTCTTCGTCTTCAGACGTCTTCCGTTCGTCTTGTGATTTATTTATCTTGTCTCGCCTGGAAACTACTGGAAAGAGACTTGGTCCAAGTAAAAATCAATATTCATATTTTCATTTTATTTTACAGACTTTTCGGCATGAATCCTGGAAAATACAACATTGATGTAGAAGCCTTAAATTGCGTTAAAGATAAAAATGGATACTGTATCCACAATCCTCCAAAAATTAATCCAATTATTAGAGATCAAAATAAAACCTCACCTCATTTACTGAAACATGCTGATGTACCAAATCCTGATAACGAAACTGAAAACTGTGCAAGAATCAATTCTGTGGCAAAATGGCCAACTGTTAGTAAAAGGATTTGGAAGCTCAAACAGAAAACACACGAACAAAGTGCAAAGAAAATGAGACTGAAATCTGAGAGTGACACCCTTATTGAACTGGGAACTGAGGACTTTATATTTCCTAAAGAAGAGGATAATGTGAATGCTGCAAGTATTGTTCCCGAAAATAATATGAATACAGCAGATATGATGTGCGAAGACGATGTAGCGAACATGTTGGAAAATGCACAAGACTGCAACATTAACTGTGAACCAGAGCCTGAACCGCAAACAGATGACATCATGATAGACGAGCTTAGTAAGCCAAAAAACAATTATGTGCAATTCCACAGTGCTCACTTCGACATACGATCATCGCCAATAAAGCCATCCTCAACAGTTTTCCGTAAATTTCAGATAAATCCTAGCAAAATGAGCAATTATGATGTACAAGTCATTCGTTCGTTAGAGATGGTTAATAATAAGGCTCACGACAAACGTGTTCCTTTACCAAATCCTGATAGAAATCTACATGTTTCTATGCCAAATTCTGAAAGCAATTTTAATCCACAAAACTCTGATAACAGGCTACATGTTAGTATACCAAATACTGATAACAGACAACATGTCGCTATTCCGAATTCGAATAACGGTTTACATGTTAGTATATCAGACAGTTTACTTGACACATTAACGAATCCAGATAGTCGACAATGTGTTAACATACCACATTCACACAAAAATGGTTTAGATTTACACACGTGCTTGGCAAATTCAGATAACAGGCTACATGTAACAATGTCAGATACTAAAGAAAGGCTTCATGTGAATATGCTAAATTCAAATAATGATATTCATGAGAAAGCTAATTCAAATAATGATTTGCTTAATGATATACAAAATTTAGATGACCGGTTGCATGTTACCATTCCAAACTCAAATAATAATTTACATGTTACCTTGCCTGACACTGATAGCAGGCTACATGTTAGCATACCAAGTAGCGATGATAGTTTACATGTAGCTATGCCAAATTCTAATGGTTTACATTTGACATTACCAAGCTCTGATGAAAATTTACGTTTGATAATTCCGACGTCAGAGAACAGTTTAGATGTAAATATTTCTAATAGTGATAGTTTACACGATCTATTCAAAAACGATGTAGATTTATGTAAAGACTCTGATGTGATAGATCCTGATCTTAAAGACTGGATTATTAGTACAAGTGAAAAATCAGAGGATGGATTCACAAAAACTAGCAGTTTGATCGCGCCATCGTTATTACATGTCAGAAATACTGTGGACAAATCATTAGATTCAAACCATTGTGATATGCCATCATTGGACGATTCATCTGACAATCGCCTTCTATCAGGTCAGGGCGAATCAGTATTAAACTTTTTAGACACATTAGGCAATGACTTATACCCAGAGACTGAGATTAGGAGTAATGGTGTGGACTTCCAATTGGATCTGTTCGCATTTCATCATTCATAGTTTATTAGTAATAAGCACAAAAATAATATTAAGGACTTATTAGAAGAAATTATTTAAGTAAGTATATTTTTAGAGAAATAATAGATTTGTACTTACAGTCATATTGTTTTATTTATCTTATTATTTACAATAACATGTTTAAATATCCATGAGATTAGGTAAAATTGCAATTATGTACGTAGTAAAAGCTACAAGTAGCTAAAAAAGTAATTTGGTAATTGTATGAATTGTCGCAAACGAATTGTAGAAATTAAAATTACCTGTTTGTACAGACGCCAGCAGGTCAAGCTACCCGAAACTGTCAATTTTTCCCAATCAATCTTAAAACCTAATGCTTTAGCGATAAAGTTGAAAATTTATTAAAGTAATTTGACAGATTGTAGTAGCTTGAAGTGCTGGCATCTGCACTTTGAACTATCGTAATTTTTTCACATTAAAATGAACTCCTGTTGGTACAATATTGATTTGGTTTATGATTAAATTGCTATTAATAATTAAAAATACCTGTTTTATAACTTACCCTTTAACATGATTATAGTTAAACAGCGGCAGCGGTTGAAAACGGATATTGGTCCAAAGTAGCCGATAACAACATATACACAACGGGTGGTTCCGGTACCCGTATTACGTATCTTGCAGAAGCCTAGCGATAGCAAAATTTGCGCAATAATTGCTTTCAATCTCAAATCAGTATGATGTATCGCTGATACATAATACCGATTTGCAATTGAAAAGCAATTATCGCGCAAATTTTGCTATCGCTAGGCTTCCGCAAGATACGTAATAAGCCTTTTTTTTGGATGGGAAATCATCAAATAACTTCTCCCGCTACGGGTGGAGCGGGAGGGCGTCTCAGACTTCTACTGACTAAAACCCACCCGTGTTCTTTCAGTTGCCTGTGCCAGGGCCACTGTAACTCTTTTGAACAACCCGCAACCCTGGCGGGCATCGGCCTTGGCGGACCCCTTCAGCTAGTGCTGACATCTCTTTGAGGCGCGCGTGGAACACAACGCGCCGTCGACCCGGGCCTGGTCCTTACCGGACGGCGAGCTATCCATTGCTCGCCATCCGCAAGCCCGCACCTACGGTGGCCGGGAATCAGCTATCGAGTCCCGACGCCCAGGACTACGTAATAAGCCTGCCGGTCGTATATCCGACTGCAAGCTAAAAAGGCCCGTTATGTTTTTGAGCCTAAATTATTTTAAAATAACTAAAATATAAAATAACATTAAAATGTTTTTTCACGATGATGAAAATGTTGTTTGTTGTCCTTGAAAACCCGTTTAAAGTTCTGTAACTATTCACGAGTGAGTTTCTATTTAACCCGTTTTACCCGGCAACCTTCCTACGTAAATAATAAGGTACAAACTATTGCGCGCAGGTCGTCGCATGACTGCAAGCGACGTTGCACTGTCGTACATCGTGCTTCCGAAGTCGATTTATCCATTTCAAGCCGACGAAAATGGTATACTAACGGTTTTTATCGAATAAAAATGTTTCCAACCGCGCGTTTATTTTCATTGTCAACCGTTTATAATCGCGCCGTTGCTTTCTTTGGCAACTGATTACATATCCCGCAGTCGTTGTCGTTGTCAACTGTTTACATATCTCGTGGTTGTTTTCGTTTACAACCGGCTTCGCATCTATAAAAAAAAACTGTAGTGTTTGCCATAGGTACACTTCTTTACCTTCTGTGCATTAACAATAGCAGTAAATTACATCCATGAATTACAGTAAATTATAATTATTATCTAATGCTAAAACTTAACCTAAGCTTGCAAAACTGGTCTCTCATTCTTCCCCTCTAAATTCTGGTTGGTCAGAGCATATCCTGTTCCACCTCTTTGCACCATTATGATGTCTTTCTCCTTTAGCTTTTCACCAGTGAGTGGATGCATCCAATCCTTCTTGATGATCTTCTCAACACATTCCATGGTGACTACATGGCCGGTGGTCCTGTAGAATGATAATGTTATTTATTAAAATTATGGGACGAATTATTCATGATTATAAGTAACTAGTTAGCTTCGTTGAGTAAACTATCCCACAGGGACGTGCTAGTGGAATAACAAGTATCCTGTGTCCTAACACAGGTCATGGCCTATTCATATATCGACCTATACCTATCATCCAAATCCAGCCGTTAAGCGTGAAAAGGTAACAGACAGCCAGACAGATAAACGCAAATGATATTTTTAGGGCTCCGTACCTCAAAAGGAGGAACGGAACCCTTATAGGATCACTTGTCCTTGATCACGTTGTCCGTCCGACCCTGTCAAAAACCTTTTTCTCCGAAACGCGTGGAGTCTCTTGGACCTCTCAAAAAATCAAGCTTCTAAGTCGACGCAATAAAAAATACGGCCATTTATGCGACATATTTTGGTACCGAAAAATGCTGCAACTTTACCAACTAAGCCCAAGTTTGCCTATTTCGTTTAAATTACGATATTTCGCGTTTGCTTAGTTTTTTTCTTATTTTCTGCCATTTGGTATTAATTTTACATTATTAGGGCAACATATTTTTCATTTATTACTCGTGTCAGCTGTGCGACAAAAATTGGTGGGAATGGGTGAAAATTTTTAGAGTCCTGTAACTTTTCAGTTCTTACAGAAAAGGTATGTCGTGCAGGAAAAACGTCTCAAGGTAAGAAAATATTGTCTATTTTCCGTATGGTTTGATATTTTTAAGAATAGGACTTGATTTCATTAAAATAACTTAGTAGGCATTCATCCCAACTACGACATCTTTCATTGTGTGTCCGATACGCACTTGGCCAGGTTTTTTTTTTTTTAAATTAAACCGATTTTTATGATCCTAAATGTCTAACTTAAAAATAATAAATAATAATTCATTTTTATACAGGGTGTAATGTAAACAGTGGCAACCTTTTAAGTGGCCATTGTACTTATTCATTATGAACAACTTTTACTATGGAACCAAACCAGAAATCGCGAAAAAAATCTGCTGTTCAGTACATTTATGTTCGCATAATTCGTCAAAATGTAGGGTTACAGCTGATTTTTTTTCGCGTTTTCTGGTTTTGTCCCATAGTAAAAGTTGTTAATAATGATGAGTACAATGACCCCTTAAAAGGTTGACACTGTTTACCTACACTTACACCCTATATTATCACCATTCATTTGAAATACGCAATATTATAAAAAGTTCAAATCATCCCTTATCCCCCTTGGGCGTTGATATTACAAAAACGCTGAAACACGTAATTTTTTATTTGTTACCAAAAGCATAAAGAATTTTCATATCCCTAACATAAGAAACGCTGTTTCCCATTTCTGCCACTATAATATAACTCCCATTAGGATTATTTCTGAGACAAAAGTAGCCTATGGCATTCCCCAGGATGCCATCTATCTCCCTGTCAAATGTTATCGAAATCCATTCAGTGGTTTAGGCGTGAAAAAGTAACAGACACGAGTTACTTTCGTATTTATAATATTAATTAGTATGGATTAAAGCATGATGAACCATCTCATCATCTGCCTTCCCGTTTCGCAACTATGTTGGGGTCGGCTTCCAGTCTAACCGGATGCAGCTGAATACCAGTATTTTACATGGAGCAACTGCCTATCTAACCGCCACAACCCAGTTATTAGGTAACACAATACCCACTAGTAAGACTGGTTGTTAGACTTTTAGGCTTCTGATGACCCGTAACAACTGTCAATGATCCACATAATATGTGGATCATTGACAGTCATATTATGATAGTCGGGCCCAACGGCTTAACCCTTTCAAAGCGGCGTGTTATAATCAAAAATGGCCGCCCTGTACGGCTATGACGTAACAAAAAATCTACACTTATTTACTGCTGACGAGATGTCTGAAAAAATCTTGCACTACAAACTCAGACTACAAGAAACGGTTGACGTGTTATCACGCCAGGAAAAATCACTTAGTACTATTGACGATTTATCTCGTCAAAAAAATATATTATTACAGCTAATAATGATCGTCAAGTGTCAGTCCTTTGTATTTGAAATTGAAGGTAGATGGATTTTATTTGTGATTCAGTTACTAATAACACTCGTTATGAAGTGACACGACATTTGTGTCGAGTTTTACATTCAAATTACTAAGATAAATTAGTTTAAAAGAAAATATGAACGAGTTAGAAGATAATTATAGAAGCATTATATTTATTAAGATTTTTACTTCTAGCAACACCAATAATATATACATCTATGACTACATATTTTCAAAGGCCATTGGGACACGTTGAGCCGGTCCTGGGTGGGAGAGCAATTTTGTTTGTTTATGCCCCATTTATTTATTTATTGCTAATTAAAATGGTAGCACCAATTACATTAATTAACATAAGTTTGAAACAGGTATAGTAAATTAAAATATTTCAAATACTAACATATAATAAATTACACCCTAGTATACTTTCTCTCACAAAACATTAGACATACACGCATAATTGTATACTATTCATCAGCAAACAGATCACATTCAGGATTGATGGTTAGGAGGGTGTTAAGCATCCTTAAAGTATATACAACGACAGTTTCTGGTAGACAAATTGTCTCGTCATTAGTAAGTGAAAGGCCATTTTGATTATAAACAAAAAAATATCAGTATAATATAATATTTATTTCAAATAGGCACATAAAAGAGGCACTTTTGAATGTCAAAAATACAAAAAAAATGACCGAAACTATTTGCATATTCCAAAAGGTAGTTGAACATATGGAGAAGATTATTAGGCAAGAAACTCCACAGTTACTCTTGTTCTATGTTCTATGTTATTGGGTTTGGTTTCCGCACTTAATCCTTCAAGTGGACCATTGTGCGTGGACCACAGTTACTCTTTTAAAATGTTAACAATTTTTTGTATGCATTAATTATATAATTTTATGTGAAGACGATGTACCTAGAATTAAATTACTATACCACAATAGGTAATAAGAATTTAAAATGATGAGAAAGAATTTAACATGGTGTTCACATATTAACAAATATTGTAAAATATTTGAAGTTGTATCACCTGATAACAGCGCAAGGTACAGCATTGCTCAATATGTCGTGAGTAACTGGACACATGTATCTGTTCTCCTTGGCTATCAAGGACTTCTTATCATCTGGGTCATTTACGAGTGTCCATTTCACTTCAATTAAGTCCTTCATTTTCAATGGTCGTCCACTTATTGGGCAGCAAACTGTAGGATCAGGCTTTTCCATTTTTGAAATCTTAGCATCCGGTAGCTGAGAAGGCACCCAAAAACTTGGCAATTGCTTCGCTTTACCATTAGCAAGATTTGATAACGAGGATGACGTAGACGGCCCGCCATCGACTTGTTGCTTACTAGAGATATTCTTCTCCCTGTTCATGAATTTAATCAGGTTCGCTTCTTTCTCAGCTGCGGCCAACTCGGCCATTTCTGACTCCTCTTTCTTCAACTGCTTCTCATACTTCTTCAACTTACGTGTGTATTCGTTTTTCTTAGTGATTATGTATTCTAATATAGCTTCTTTATCAAACAAGTATCCTTCTTTAGTGATCACAGGATTCCTGCAAGGCTGTAAAGTAAGACTACAGCAATCGAAGCTCTTAACAGAATCCTTTCCTAGTCTTTCGTTTTGAGTGCCGTATCCTGAAGCGGCAGCATCTTTTTTCTTTTCATGGTACGTGTATACGGCACCAGCTGTACAATTTCTTGCATGTCGAGTCATTGCTAAGTCACAGTGCTGAGCAATTCAAATTAAAAATATTTTCTCACAACAGTAACAACTTCAACAAAAATAACTTGGGATGACTGACATGCATGACAATGATAAATGTCAATGTCAGACGTCAGTTTTGTTCGTCTGTCAGTAAAAATGATTGAATGAATGATTAGAAACCGGATCTATGACTATGTAAAAAAAAAAAACCCATTGAGACCGAGGCAAGGGTTTTAGGCCCACTGTACATTAACCCTTGCTCGTCCGAAAGTTCACAATTTTATAGCGTGTTGGCATCTTCGAGTAAAACACTTTCGCAAAATATTACAATATGACCAGTTTTTGAGAAAAAAATCCTAGAGCTTCAGAAAATTCAAATTGAATTACACAATAAAATTGACATTTTACCTCCACAGAACTCTATTATTCAGAGAGTTTATCACGTCTTCGTGTAAATCACTTACGCAAAATTTCACACTGCACAGACTACGAGTTTTAGAGAAAAACATCTAAAGTTTTAGAAAATTAATTATAAAGTTACAGTAAATTCAACTTATAAATACAGTCCTACCAACTTATCTGTGAACTGAAAGAGGACGGCACCGTCGATTCAGTGTTGCTAATTCATATAAGGTGCCCAAAATTGAGTAAGTTTTCAAGAAGGAAATTTCACATTAGACATAATCGTTTAATAAGAATTACAGTTTTTACAAATTAAAAACAATGATACATATAAAAATAATAAAATAAATAAAAAGAATTTGATAATTTACAGTAACGTAGGTACGCTAACAGTTTAGTCTCTCAGCAATAAACAATAGCTTTATCTAAAAATTAATCCAATGAAGTGGAAATTCAACAGATAAAATCGTCATAGTCGTAGAACAAAGACGGTTTTGATAATTTTCAATTTTTATTTTTTTGCGTCAAATGAGTTTATAAGTCGTGCTTTATGTGCCAATAATTGTCTTTTACAAATATTATTTAAAACAAGCCAGATACTGACTAGTTATACTGACGGATTTGATTTCTAAACGCAGTAAAATGACGTAATAATCAGTTCGCCAGTGTACTGCGCTGAACTCTGCCCCCCGCGCCCCGCTCACGCGCGGCGCATTGTTCGTACCGCCCATGTTCTAAGGAAGGTCGCGCGTGGTCATCGCTTGGCACTAAATATTACGCTACCTTATTTTAATTTCAATATTATGCTATATTAAATTTCCAAAATAGTATTTATTCCTAAAACTCAAATTAATAATGTCGTCGAAAAGGTCCCTGCAGATATTAGCCTTATTAAAAACAACGAATAAAAATGTGAATGATCAACAAATTGATGATTTTTCAAGAAATGAGACTGAAGAACCGATTTTCCACACGGCAGGTAAGTTAATATTGCCTATTTTAATATTTTATTTCTATTTTTAGGTGTTGTTTTAGTTGGCATTAGTTTTTGATTATATGTTCGTCGTACATCGACGGTTAGTCAAATCCGTCGTTGTTCGTGGTAATCAGAAGCAGTTAGTTTTTTGTCTTTTAGTTATTACGCCAATATTATTTTTTAAACTACTATTAGTTTATACTACATTTTAAATTATAAACAAACTCAATTCATTTTTCGGTGACGAATATTGAAATCCTACAATGTTCTACGTACTTAGAATGAACGTATGGTACAAACCGACATTTTTTTACGGATAAGTGCAGGATGGATGTGCATATCCGTCGTTATTCTTTGGATATATTTTATCATACGTCGTTGTTTTGTTATATTTTACAATTTAAATAACTTTTTTACTATTCAATTTTATTTATGTTTTTGATGCTTTTGAAACATAACTAATTAATATTTGGAAATTTTATTTTACAGTTGAAGAACAGCGCTTTTCGCCACTACCACCGGGTGCGGATGCAATGCTATCGTCAGAAGAAATGCAAGGCGTGTGGGGTGATGTATTTTTAAACAATTATTACCAGGAAGAATTGGTCACAGTTACAGATCTCGAAGATAAATCACCTGCAGCAACTGCCGTACAGGTACACGACGTTATCTCCGAAGATGCATATATGCCTACAGACCCAATGACTCCCGTAAATGTCACCGATTGCCCGCAATCATTACAATCTCAACCTAATCAAGAATCTCCGATGCCATTGACTCCCATTTTCAGTAGTTTGCTAGATCAACCTACACCTTCTACAGCCACTGCGAATAATACTGAAGAGCCTGAGCAGCAATCTGATTTACAAGATACACCAGTCCCGTCCCCAGTTAATAGACATGCAAAATGTGATGATCCTTTTTGCTACCAACACGATCCTGATGAGTATGCCTGTCCATCAGTAGATACTATGGGTACAGATTCTAATTGTCCGTCTCCAAAACCTGCTACCTTGCTAAAGAATAGGGGAAAAAAACGTCCTCGAAACCATGACAATTGGGGGGACATCAAGAGAAAAAAACTGAAAAATCAAGGCAAAACTTATTGCTCAAAGAGAGGGCGTACTGTTGATGCAAAAACAATGGGCCAGCCATGTCAATGTAGATTTAAATGTGCCACAAAACTTGCAGAAAAGGAGCGAATTGAGATTTTTACAAAATTTTGGGAATTAGGCGTAAGAGAGCAGCAATGGCTGTACGTTGCTAATTACACAACAAAACAACAGAAAACTAGGACATTCCGGCGAGAATTAAAACACCAACGTGAATATACCTATAAATATTTCTTGCCAAAGAAAAGCACTGACGATGTCAGTTATAATAAAATCAATGTTTGCAAAACAATGTTTTTAAACACCTTAGGCATCAGTGAGCGTTTGACAAGAACCGCATGGATCAAGTACGACGGTAGCACGACTGTAGAACAAGATATGAGAGGACGTCATGCGAATCACAGAAAACTCATTAATGACGAAATGTTACTGTCTGTGTGCGCTCATGTTAATTCTTTTGTGCCGATTGAGTCGCACTACTGTCGGAAATCGTCAAAAAGACTGTACTTAGATGGTAGTCTGAGTATTGCTCGCATGTTCAACATGTATCAGGAGTGGCCTGACCTGGATAAATATTCAAACAAAGCTACAACTCTTCGACAGTACCGTGATATTGTAAACAGTCAATTTAATCTAACTTTTCACATCCCAAAAAAAGACACTTGTGACCAATGCCATATATTTAAGCAAATTGAAAACCCATCTGAAGAACAGAAAACTGATTACAAAAAACATCAAATGAACAAGAATATTGCCAGACAGCTAAAGAATAATGATAAGACAGAAGCTGTAGAGTCCAATGGAACGATCTTATGCGCGACGTTCGATTTCCAAAAAGTATTAACTTGCCCACACGGTCAAATGAGCATACTCTATTATAAACGCAAGATATCTTGTTATAATTTTACCATTTATAACATGGCTACTAAAGAGGGCTTTTGTTACGTGTGGGATGAAAACGTGGCAAAACGTGGTGCTAATGAGGTTGCTAGTTGCCTTTACGATTTTAGCATAGATTTTGCAGGAAAGGGTGTTAAAGATTTTAGATTTTGGCCAGACAATTGTGGTGGCCAAAATAAAAACCGTATTATATTTTCATTATACACACATGCAGCAAGGGTGTTTGGTGTCACTATAACTCACCGATTTTTGGAGAAAGGCCATACCCAAAACGAGGGAGACTCTGTGCACTCAGTTATAGAAAGGGCTGGCGAACACAAACTTATTTATACACCCGAAGAGTGGAAGATTTTGATTAGATGGGCAAAATCAGAAAAACCATACGAAGTGCGAGATGTGACTCAGGATATGGTTTATGATTTTAAAGAACTACTAAAGAATAGAAATTGGACAAAAAATACCGTAAACGAAAAAATCGCATGGGCAAAAATTAAAGAGGTATATATTCAGGTAACTCACCCCAATAAAATACAATATAAGTATAGTTTGGATGATGAATCTATGATTTTGATAACACGTAAGGAGACAAGAAACAATACATTTAATCTTAAAAAAGCATATTTTGAACCGATCGCTATTTCTAAAGACAAATTTAGAGATTTGATGAATCTGTGCGAGACAGGGATTATACCCGCCAAGTACCACGATTATTTTAAAACTCTAACACATGGCCGCACTACCATACTTGAAACTGATGATGATTCTGATTAAATCGTCATAATAAAAAGAATTTTGATTATTAAACTTTAATATTTTAAGAGTAACGTTTGAGACTGATTGTTATTGTTAGTAAGAAGCAATAATTTTCGTTGTTATCAAAAGAAAAACAAACAAAATGAAAAAAAATTCATTTTGTTTGTTTTTCTTTTGATACGTCCAGAACCTGTGATTTAGAATTTTTGATCTCTTACTTTTAGTGCCATAGAAATTATTTAAGTGATTTTTAGTCTATTTGGTAATAGTTAGTTAATAATCAATACCAACCAAATGTTTGAGACTGATAATGATTGTAATAATTAAAATTTGTTATGTTATACTAATTCTACTATTAAAGAATATTTTTTGTACTAACTTTTTAAAGCCAATAAAACAATTTAATGTGTCTATTAAAATACATGCATGCTAATTAATAGATATTTTTCATTTACTAATCCATCAATTTGAAATCCGACAATATTTTTTGTGAAGATTTCCTAAAACATCGACGGAAACTACTTTGCGTCATGTTAACCACGAGAAAAATCCGCACAACAACGACGTAAGATAACATACGACACATAAGTTTTCATAGAACAATGACGCATTTGATATTTTATAAAATCGAGCCGTTTTAGGAATTGATCTTATTGGTCATATTATAAAAGTTCAGAAATAAAACAACATATCCAAATTTCAAGCTAATCGGATCCGCGGTTTCCAAGATATGCCCTAAAATTCCATTGGAAAACTTTGATGTGGCGTACTGTAAAGTTACTGGTTTGTAGAACCGTCTTTGTTCTACGACTATGACGAAATGTTCCACGGGGGGATACAATACAACTTTCATTTAATGCGAAGTTAAGTAGGTACCTACCCTGCAAGAGGTACCTGGATGTCTAGCATTTAGTTATGACCGTACCTAACTCCTAACACCAGATTTGACTAATTATAATTAGCAGTGGTACCTAGTGGTAGTGTAGTGTAATAAAAAAAAAACAAATTGCTTTACAATGATTTATTGAAAACCAGGTTTACAGTAATTGTGATCTTTAGATGAACCTGCATACACAACTTCATCCTGGTTGTGAGGCCATACTCCGCTTATTTCCGTACCACTATAATCATTATCACTATCGCTTTCGGTTTCAGTGTCACTTACCTACTTCTATAATAAAAGGTTTATCTAAATACAAATCATGTTTTAAGTATTCTCCTTCTAACCTGCGAACGTGTTTACAATGCTGTGCCTACTCATGAACTGTAATAGCGTCAAAAGCTTCTCTAACTAGGCGGGGAATTTCAGCATTTTTGTGCTCAATATTTACATCAGCAACTTTTCTTTTCATTGTGCTCCATATAAGTTCAATGGGATTGAGATCACAGTGATAAGGTGATAAAAATAAGCATTTGAGTCTATTGTCTTCTAAATTTTTTTCAATCACATATACAGGTTCAGGCTTGTTTCTCTTAATTATTTCTAAAAGCTGAGGTTTAGTCAAATTCTCTCCGTAGTCAATTTTATTTTGGGTCAACCATAACTGCATATCTTTTTTTGAGGAATTCGTATTTGGGACTTTATTCACACAAATACGGTGATAAGGAGCATTATCCATCACTATTATGGATGGCTCTCGTAAATTAGGCACAAGTTTTTCAATAACCCACTTTTTAAAGTTGGTACCATTCATACACTTTTTAAAGTCGGTACATCTCGTCATGATAATCACTACTTTTGTGTTTGATTTAAACAACCGTAGTGCATTTGTAACAAATCCAGTATCTCCTCCCGCATGAACAATAATATATCTTTGCCCTTTCGATACAGGCTCCAATACTCCGTCTTCACCCTCTCCTAGCCAACATTTACCCGATGTATGCGAAGAGTGAATATAGGTCTCATCTAAATAGATTATGGGCCGGGGCTGGGGAGATTTATTATTTTTATCCAATGCATGCAAGTACTTAGCTCTCCAACCTGATATTTCAATACGCTCCATAAGAACCTTCCGATAGGATTGAGATTTTTTAAAACGAAATCCCACCTTGTGAAGCAGCTTTCGCAGACTCTCTCGCTGTCCTGTGTAATTTATTTCTGTCTTTAAGACCTCTAGAAGCTTTTTAAAAGTAGGGACCTCTTTTTTAGCAGAATAAAATTCATGTATCTACTTTCCTCCGTATAACTCCCATGTCAAAATCATCAACATGCACAAATCCACTTTTACGTTTTCTCTCCTTGCCTGCTGTCCGAATTTTTGTACCAGTTTCTTCTGCTGCGTGCCCTTCCTTATCTATTTTTGAAATTAGTCCTTGACTCACACCTGAAATATAAGATAATAAAATAAATGTTAGTAGAAATTTGAAATCTAGCAGGTTAGTTTGCTCACTCACTTAGCAGGTTACCTATTAGATGTACAGACGTCAGCACATCAAGCTACTACAATCTGTCAGATTTCTTTAATAGGTTTTCGACTTTATTGTTAAAGCATTAGGTTCAAGGTTGATTGGGAAAATCTGACAGTTTCGTGTAGGTTGACCTGCTGGCGTCTGTACGTTACCGTTACGCTAACCTACAGCAAGAATAGAATAGAATATTTCGTGGACTTAAATAATTAGTTAAGTATTGGGTAATTTATAACAAGAAAGTTGACAACACTAACCTGTCACTGCCGAAATTCGTTTGTATATTTGATTAAATTGAATAATCGGAAACCTCGCCCGAGCTTCTTCTTCAAAAAAGGTTTTAACCTTTAAAATAATGTTTCGAGCATCACTTTTAATAGCTTTCGGCATATTTAACTTTATAAATTCAGCAATATCACGACAAAACAACCCGAAAACCCGAATCTGGTAGATACTGACAATCGAATGACATTTCAACATGACGGCCGTAGTTCCAATTTTCGCCATTTCACAGATAAGTTGGTAGGAGTGTACAATAACATTGACATTTTACCACCACAGAACACTATTACTCAGAAAGTTTATCACAGATAACGGATGAATTTCACTCCGAGGTTGTTCCGTTTTCGTTCAGACTGCTTAGTCTCGCTCGATATTTCCAAAAAAACAAGAACGAAATTTTATAAGTGTCAGTCGATCATTCTGCGGTTTTTTTTTTATTGCAGCACCTTATTAAGCTTACCATAGAAACCATAATTTCGTTCTGAGAAGCATGGTCCGTTTCAGAGTTAGGAGTTTTCTAATTAGAATTCGCAAGAGCGAGCGAACAGACCCCGCCATCCCCTTCGTCGTTTTTTTTTTCAAACTACTCAGAAGTAGGAGCCCCGCGAAGGGGGCTCCGTCGACTGAGGTCCCGTCGACTTTGACCGCGTCGAGTGGCACAGGGGAAGGGTCTCCTCCCTCCCCACTTCTCCCTCCACCAATAAAACAGGTAGATGATATGAAAATGTAGCCTTATATGATAGTCCTTCCCAGTGATCTTAAGAGAATTTTGACCTCAGGGTCTTTGACTTCAGAGCTAAAAAGAGTCTATTCTACCAAAAAAAAAAAAATAGATACTCTAAAAAAACGCAATATTTTTCTTTTTTTCTTGGCGCCAATAATTTTGCAATCTTTGGGGTTTTCAAAAATACACTAAAAAGGGTCTATACTACCCAAAAAAAAAATTGCTACTGTATAAAATCGACGGATGTTAATGTGCAGTGGTTACATAGTTTGGTACCTAGTTAGGTACAGTATAAGGTGCTAATGATAAACGTAAGTGCGTCTTCACGTAGAACACGCGGGCGCGGGCACGGTATACTTGACGAGTTCGTGTTCACATTGGCCGCCAGGCGTTTGCGCGGGTATACAAGTTCAAACTGGTTGATCTTACCTGAGACGGCGCGTGAATCGCGCGTTCCGCCGCTAGTTCCATGTGAATACACACTAACAACTTCACACGTTTGGTTATAGCCGCAAGTGCGCCGCACGCGCTGTCGCTAGCTTACCCGCTACTTCCACCGCACCTGCGTTTTGTACGTAAACACTTGCATATGTGCACTTGCAGTGTTTGATATTTCGTGACCGTGCCCACCACTGCACCCGCTAGTTAACGTGAACAAACACTAATTGATTGAACACACATTAGCGCCGATTCCCAAACTAAACTAAATAGCAGACCCACAACTAAAAACAGCCTTTTACTTACTGTATGTTATTCTGGTCTTGTTTGAAAATATTTCTCGAGTTGTGGGGGTGCCTTAAGACCGGGAGCCCGGGGCGAACCGCCTCTTAGTCAATGAACGGAGGAGTGTTCATTTTCTTTTAACACTACGGCAACCCTGTTGTTAAAACTGCCATAACGGGGAAATAAATTAACAGATAAACAGACAGAAAAACAAACGTCAACGTGACGAACGTCTACGTCTTGTTTACATTTTATTTCCGTAGTTTCATAAGTTTCTCTTTCGGGATAGGCGTCTTTTTGAGGGCAGTTCGATATAATATTAACATACGATAAAACCTATCTGTGATTACAGCAATCTAATCTGTTATATTTAATTATAATTCACTCGCAGTGATAAAGTTTTTGAGTGTGTCGACCTAATTCATAGTAGCATATTGGACACATCGTTTGGTGTGTATTATAAAGTAGTTGTGTTTTCAGTTTCGTGGTGATTATTTTCAGTGAATAATGAACTTATCGTTCGCGGGTTGTGGTTTCCTTGGTATATACCATGTTGGTGTTGCAGTGTGTTTTAAAAAGTATGCGCCTCATTTGTTGTTAGGCAAAATTTCTGGTGCCTCTTTTGGCGCGCTATCAGCTTGCTGCATGCTCTGTGACCTGCCTATAGGTAATAAGCTTTCCAAATTATTATAGGTACTTAGTTGATAGATCATTCTCGAATCACTTATTCCTGAATATGAAGCTCAGTTGTATTTATTTCGCCCAAATTAAATTGGAAAAAGTCTATTATTCTAGCGAATAACTAACATGAGAGAATGCCTTTGTAAATAAATAAAAAAAAAAAATAATAAATACATGATGAGACAAGGCCACAATGCTAACTTGTAATCTTATACTTTTGTTTACATTATGCATCTATTGCAGTCTTTATGTTTGGAAAACATATAAATGCAACTTACACAAATATCAGCTTTAATGTAATTTAAACTGAATTTATATTAGACAGACGAAGCCCTGTGAAAATGGCTTAAACTGATTTTAGTTTCAAAGGAAATTGAACTGTGTACAATGAAAATTTGATTCTTTATTGGGTTTTACAAATGGAGGCTCCACTGCACTTTCATACCAGTGCGTGCGACTTATCTACATAGCTACATATGTCACACACCACTGTGGTGTCAATATTTACTGTTCGGTGATAATTACTAATTAGTATGCAATATTTTTGTTATCATATTGATGAGTAATTAAATTGATTTAGAGCTCTCTCTTGAAATGCAAACACATATGTTTGCAACTTTTCAGCCCTAGACCATTTTTTAAAATTCACATTCACATTTTTAGTTTGGGTTTTGGAAATGATAAATCTTTTATGATTTCTGCAGAATTTTCAATAGAGAAAAGTCTATTAATATAACTAAGCAGGCCATTCCAAGGGATACAAATATTTAGAAAATGATGAATAACATGTTTCAGGAAGAATCTCGCATTTTAACAATGGAATTGTGCTAAATTGTCGAGTTTAAGTATTGTGATCATGAACCTTCAAGCAAATGACAATTCCTTGAATAATATTGTGAAAAGGATAAGCCATAAAGTAAAAATACAAGAAACTGAACTATAAGAAAGTCACAAAAAAATTGGCAATAGTGCCGATTCTCTTGTTCACAAACTAAACTAAATTTACGTTCAGTGCATCGTTTTCTTTCTATTTCATTAAGAAAAGGACAGAAGATAAATATTAGTTTAGTCCTGTCAAATTAGTCAGCGCATGACGTCAATTGACGTATTTTTATTAGCCAATTTTTTGCGTCTAAACTTGTCTATGGAGTATCTTAATTTGGCAGGAGTAAACTAATATTTATCGTCTGTACTTTTCTTAATGAAATAGAAAGAAAAAGATGCACTGAACTTTAATTTAGTTTGTTAACAAGGCAATCGGGTCCAATGTCAATTTAAAGGTGGTTAATTCAATGTATGCCAATTTTACCGTAAACGCCGTAATATGCGCCTTATAAATGTTGCATTGATGTTAGATACATCTTCAATGTTCTTATTATTCGTAAACAAATAATCTTAACAGCTGATGTCCTATATTCGTAGGTTATTGACATTTGCTGATAAGTTCGTCACCTAATTAGCCCCAGATTTGCTGATTTTAAGAATATTAGTTACGTTGTTTCCATGCGTAAAAAAAAAACATCCTTCTAAATCATTAAAGTCTCCAGCCGGGCTAAAAGCCGCGTGCGAGTTTTTGTCCTCGCATTGCTACGCACACTAAAGGCTCCCCCCGCAGAAAGGCGCGACGCGACCGGTGCAACTCGACTCTGCACTGCACCCTAATTGCGTAACATAGTATCAATCGGAATGTTTTATTTTAACAATTCAACAGCATTCATTGCGTTATTTACGTTGTTGAGCAGAAGCATAATTATGAAGCAATGGATTAGCAATTTGCTTCAGAATGATTCAGATTCCGATCGATAGTGTGTTACGCAATTAGGGTGCCGGTAAAACAATTTCAATGAATTTTTCATAGAAATTGTTCCACCAGAGTCGCGTCGCGGCATACATACATACATACATAGAGGTATTTGGCCTAAAAAGTTGGCCAAAAGCCATTTTATCAAACCAGGTAATAGGTATAGTTCGATTCAAACTTAATGGCGGCTCGGAAGTTAGCTGCTAGTGCAGACCCTGCAGGTACAGGCTCCATTTAGTTAAGCTCGCTTAAGTTTTTGTTAATTTAAGATTTAGCTTGAATCGTACTATACCTGAACTAGCAGCTAACTTCCGAGCCGCCATTAAGTTTGAATCGTACTGTATTTACCCTACGATAGAATTCCCTGAACTAGTCAAGGGTTCGGGTTAGCTACCTGTGCACTAGTTTTTTTTTTGTTCACGGAACAATAGAATCGAAACCAGTTTGCCAATTGAATGTCGCGCACGCTTTGTCTAAGCTATAAAATTAAATCCTTTCCGTTCTTCCGTTCTTAAAATTTCGAAGATGACGTATGCGCCTGTCTGCGGACGCCTTAGCCGCCGTCCTATTGTCATCGCTCGTGCGACGATGCGATGCGATTTCATCGTGCGATGAAACTGCTCGCGCGATAACAAATTGTGTGTCCTGTTTTAGAGCAATGCGATCACACTCGAAATGGCTCTTAAAAGCGATGCAGAGTATGATCGCGCGATCTTCAATAGGACATTCCGTAGATATAAGTATGTATGTATGAACGCACGGTCGCGCGATCATTTTTGTCGGACGCACGCATCATCGTACGAGCGATGGCTCGATGGCGATGGATGTCGAGCTTTAAGGTCCCATTGGACGGCGCCTTAAAGCTCGACACGAATATAAATTCATGTCTATAGAGATACATGAATAATTGAATATGTATCGTTATACATGAATATTAATTCGGCGCGGGATGATGCGACAACAAGATTTTTTCGCGCTGCATAGGTTTGTATGTTAACCTGGCATGTCCTTATTTTTTCTAATATAACTTACGAAAACATCTTTCTACCAGGTGAGATCACAACAGATGTATTAAGGGTAGTGACAGAGGCGAGGGCTGGCTCCCTCGGGCCTTTCAGCCCTTCCTTCAACATCCAGAATGTCCTCCTCGAGGGCATGCAGAAGTATTTTCCCGAGGACGTGCACAAAATCGTCAGTGGCAAGCTCCACATTTCTCTGACGAGGGTCTATGATGGGAAAAACGTCATTGTGTCTGAATTCGCCACGAGGGATGACCTACTAAAGGTGAGCATTAGCAATTTTTACCTTCATTTATTTTAATCATTTTGAAATACGTAAACACTCTACCCACCTCTTTTTATCCTCATGCTAAATAGTGCGTAAGATTTGTTTTTGTTTTCGCGCGCGGAATCTCAAACACGATGTCATCAAGTCATCATCACGTTGGCAACACAACTTACTTCCTAAATACTATCTTATATGTGTCGTAGGATGATTTGATGATTCGAATTTTCGCGAAAACCCTAGGGATATTACGAAATCACGGATAATTAGACAATGATGAAAACATTTCTCAATCTTACTGGATAAAATATAATCAATCAGAATACGATTTTGTCAGTAAGCAAGAAGCTAGCCAATCAGATTCAATGTTACTCGAGCTATTCGTTTTTTTTTTTTTTTGGCAAAAACCCTTTTATTTCCAGTAAGATTGAGAAATGTTTTCACCATTGTCTAATTATCCGTGTTTTCGCAAAATCCCTAGGGTTTTCGCGAAAATTTGAATTATCAAATCATCCTACGACATATGCATGACGCGCTATTTCTACATGCAAGGGTAACCTGCATTTGGCCAAATGTATGTCAAGTAATGCTTGGATAATAATACTTAAACGTAAACTTACATAATTTTCGCAAAAAACGTAGTTCGCTTTTTCGTAATCGGATAGAATTTGCTTTATATTGACCGAGCGGCTCTAATTGGTTTAGATTTAAATCAACCTACAGCATCTTGTAAGAAATAAGTATTTATTCATTATTTGTTGGGCAAACAGCATCCAAATATTGCAACTATCATTTTTTTTTCTTCTCCAAATCTAAAAACTGCCTAGCAGTGTCTTCAATTGTTTTCCGGAAACATGATGCGGGTTTACTCTCAATCAACCGAAACATCTACAATCCATCTAAATGATTAGGGCAACCGAGGATCTGCTCATTCCGAAACTATCGAACATTCTACCATTAAACTTTTTCCCTAGGCGCTGTTAGCGACAAGTTTCGTGCCAGTATTCTCTGGTCTGCTGCCCCCTCGGTTCCACGGCATCAGGTACATGGACGGAGGCTTCAGTGATAACCTGCCCGTATTGGATGAGAACACGATCACTGTCAGTCCCTTTTGTGGCGAAAGCGATATATGCCCCAGGGATTTGAGCTCACAGTTGTTCCATGTAAGTATCTATAAATAACTTTTCTTTGCTATAAATAGATTGTGTGGTCACTTCCAGTGGATTTCCGGATGATGTAAAATCTATCTATAGCGTCCTTGAGCTATTTATCTACTGTAGTGTGACTGTGTGATCTATGGGGCCAATCTCTAACAGGCCATTAATGCGCAAAGAAGTTGGCCACTTTGGTAACTCTTGGCATTCTTACTCGCATCGTTTTCAACGATACAATAAGATTTTCTAGTAATATTTTACACGGTGTAAGTCATCATTTTATTTTAATAATGCATGTTTGACGTTAGCATATTGAATGAATGTGGTAGGTATATGACTTGAATACAATACAATAGACGATTACAGTACAACTCAGTCATTGCTATATTGTAGGTTAGGTATATACCCAAGAATATACATAGGGTGATTATGGGTCAGCTATTTGCGTACATTCTAGTTATAATTAGATTTTTTTTTTTTTTGGGTGGGAAATCATCAAATAACTTCTCCCGCTCTGGGTGGAGCGGGAGGGCGTGTCAGACTTCTACTGACTAAAACCCACCCGTGTTCCTTCAGTTGCCTGTGCCAGGGCCACGGTAACTCTTTCGAACAACCCGCAACCCTGGCGGGAATTAGAATACACCGGCTTTTGCCAGCGGCTTCGCCCGCGTGGATGTTGGAAATTATCCCAAGGAAACCGTACATTTTTTCGGGATAAAAAGTATCCTATGTGCTATTCCAGACTATAATCTATCTCTGTGCCGAACATCCGTTCAGCCATTCTGGCGTGATTGAGTAACAAACATCCATCCAAACTTTCGCATTTATAATATTAGTAAGATTAGTCATTTGTACTGATTTTGGATGGTTAGATTAGACACAACTACATATAAATATAAATGTAGTTTCTAACACTAAACCCTGCGTTTGTTTCTTTACTATCACTGTATTCTACCTAAAATAAATCGCAATAACATTCATGCGTTGTAAACCTTTTATAATGTCATAAAACTTCTGAAGAAATTGTTACGTGACTTATCATCACGTAACGCGTTGTGAAACCGTCGACGTACTGTCGACCTTCTAGCTCAAGTTCACGGGTTCAATCTCTGCATTTGAACAAATATTTTTTTTTTTATGTGAAAGGAACACAACAATATTTCTTACTTCCCAGATGTATATGGTTTGTTATTTTTGGGTATAGCGAAAGCACTGAATAAATAATAATAATAACGTGCGAGAGCACGGATATACCTAAGGAATTCAATTTTTATTTCGGAACTATCTGGTCCATTCTAACCGCGCCAAAGCATGTTTTAGTTAGTTCGATCAAGGAGGAACATATTGTTGTTTGGTAATAGGAAAAAGTCACGTCTCGATTGACAGAAGCAGAAGCGGGCTCTATACAGTTAAGATCCTCAAACTCTTACTTCTCAACAGGTAAATCTGGCAAACACAAGTATAGAACTATCAAAGCAGAACATGAACAGATTCGCGCGCATCCTCTTCCCGCCAAAACCAGAAGTTCTAAGCAATATGTGCAAGCAAGGCTTCGACGACGCACTCCGGTTCTTGCAGAGGAATAACATGATATCTTGCACGAGGTGTCTTGCTGTCCAGTCTACCTTCCAACTGCAAGATGTGCTTGATGATACCACGTATGAATACGATCCAGATTGTGAAGAATGCAAGACTCATAGACAGGTAAAGGGGGAAAATAGTACGTAAGGATTAACGAGGTAATCCCTTAATAATCGGAATAATCGGATCGGAATAATCTCTAGATTATTCAATTTTTTTTTCCAAAAGGGGACAAAGCAGTGTGACAGATCGGAATAATCCCTTAATAGCAAGAGTTTATCTGAATTAAATATATAAATTACTCGATGATAATGAATGATTGATTTATATATAGAGTTTTATTAATGCAAATTACTTAGTTTGATAAACTCCTAAGCACGAATTATATCTCAAGAAGCCACAACATTGAACTCACCTATTGTCGAATAACGTGACGCTGATATGGAAAGCCCATTTCTACGCCGAACGGAGAAGAAGATTGGAAAAGCTATCTACTTTCTAGCGATATTATAATAATATTATAATGTAACCGGGTTTTTGAAAAAGAAGTATTTGCATGTTCCATATATTTGGATATGGAATTCCTCTTTTAAATAAACACATTAATTAAAACCTCATTCCATTTTTAGGATGCCTTAGTGGACGACCTCCCGGACACTGTGATGACAATATTCCAGAACGCGATAGACTCTGCGAACAGTGGCCTTGTCAACTGGGTGATGAGACAGAGAGCTATGAGATACCTTACACTCCTTACGCTCCCCTACAGAGTGCCCATCGATATTATGTATGCGTCATTTACCAAGTGAGTATGTTTTCTACAGTCGTCGTGTTTTAATTTTATTGGTAACAAGCCTGGTTCTAAGTTCGAAGTGTAATTAATGGTGGTGCAGTGAGTAAACATTGTCATCTTCGTCGGTTCACCAGGGTTTGTTTCTTTATTTTATTTTTGTGATGGCCTATGTTCAGCATTGCACTTGTTACTAAGATGTTCAGCTGTCCGCTGAGTAACTTTTAGAAAAGTAATACCTAAAAAAGGTCGAATATGCAATCTTTATAACAATTGGACCTAGTTATGCAGAAAGCAGCCATATGGCATTTTTTCCAAAAAATAGTTATAAACACAATCATACTAATTTCGGCATACAAGATTTTTTGCAAAAACAGCCATGTCGATATCTCTATTTATCTCGGAGATATGAGCCGTCAAATGCAGCCTTGTCCACATACATCCATAATGCAACCATCGACAGAAAAATGCTTATAACTCTGTTGGTACTTTTCCCGACATGGCTGCTTTCTGCATAACACGGTCCAATTATAGATCCCCTAATTGCGTAACACGCTTTTGACAGTTCAACAACATTCATTGCGTTATTTACGTTGTAGAGGGGTCAAATTTTTCGAACATATGAAGCAATGGATAAGCAATATGCTTCAAAATCATTCTGATTGTGATTGATAGTGTGTTACGCAATTTCGCTGCTGGGCCTGACAAGTACTTAATATAATTCCCTTTTGAAAGTGGTTCTACTGGCTTTACTCGTTTTGATACATCTCAATTAATTTGAAATTAACTACTCTCACCATTTAGCAATTTAATCATAATCATGAATCTTGAATGAGCGGCACATTTATCTCAATCTCAATCCCTTCCCCAAAGAAAGAGAAAGTAGCTTTCCGATCGCGACATCCACGTTTTAATTGACTGCCCTTATAAGTACGTAACTCTTTACTTGATCAAGTATCTTTTATATGTTCTACATGCTGCATAAGCACGTAACTCGAGGTATATACGGTCCGTAACACATTGAAAAGTTGTAGTATAGGAACTGTAAGCCAGTGTTGGATGAATTTTCGTTTTTTTTTTAAGTATTAATTTTTCTTTGGTTTGAAATTTGATTAAAATTATGACCGATTGTCAAGAGCAGTAAAGCATAGTTTTTACTATGATTTTGATACTTACCTAATTTAGGATCGAAGATGGTTGCTCCTACAAAAAAGACATGACATGAGGCGTAGGAAATATTACAGCGAAAAATTAGGCATGATATGAGGCATAGAAAATATTACAGCGAAAAATTAGGCATGACATGAGGCATAGGAAATATTAGAGCGAAAAACTAGGCATGATATGAGGCATAGGAAATATTACAGCTAAAAAACTTTTTAGCAAAAAATAAAACCGACTTCCAAAACAAAACACTACAAAGTGAAAAATAACTTTAATTTCGGTAGTCGGTGTCTTGGGTTTTGTATTTTCGTTTTTTGCCACCGACTTCCGAAATTAAAGTTATTTTTCACTTTGTAGTGTTTTGTTTTGGAAGTCGGTTTTATTTTTTGCTAAAAAGTTTTTATTTTTCACTTTTTAGTTGTGGAACCTACCCCACACAAATTCGAATACATAATTGAGCACAATCATTGTAGATATAGCCATGTAAATAACAGTGATAGGAAGTTATTAAAACACCATCACATCATCCACATAAAATAAGTGGGAAATATACGCATTATTGAAGCTAACTCAAAAACTCCCTAAGCTAAGTTAATAAAATTTATATGGGACCACCTCGGAAGTATACCCTATCAAACAAAAAAAGAATTTTCTAAATCGGTCCATCCGTCTTTGAGTAATCGCGTAACAAACATACAAAAAAAAAAAAAAAAAAAAAAAAAAAAAATACAGACGAATTGAGAACCTCCTCCTTTTGGAAGTCGGTTAAAAACTAGGCATGATATGAGGCATAGGAAATATTACAGCGTAAAAGTAAGCATGACATGAGGCATATGAAATATTACAGCGAAAAACTAAGCATGACATGAGACATAGGAAATATTACAGCGAAAATCTAAGCATTGCATGAGGCATAGGAAATATTACAGCGAAAAAGGACGTTTAAAATTAATAACTGATGTATAGTAAGTAGCTATAAGTAAATAGATATGTACAGTCACGAACCGGGATTATTGAGCCACTAGCATATCATCTTAACTTGGTTGTGTTACACGAATTCGGCCGTGAAATTTGACATGTGACATTTCAATAACGAAAAACGGGCGGTATTCGTGTAACACAATTAAGATGATATGTTAGCGGCTCAACAATCCCAGTTCGTGACTGTACATAAATATACGAGTAAATATATAATAGGTACCTATTATATATTTACTCGTATCTTCATACTTCTGATACAATGTAGTGTAAATAAACGTAATATAATTTATTTTAATGGAGATATTGTCACCCGCGTCGACATTCCGACTTGATAACACGTTTAAACTGTGTTAGATATATTATTTATCGCATAGAATAACATTAGTTAATTTCTACGTTCTCACGTTAAGAATTCAATAATATGATAATATATTTGGTTACCTGGAAGAGATTGCAGAAAGCGATAAGCCCGTCCATTGTAAGTTTGTAGTTTTTTTTTTTTTTCTGTTATGTATTTTCTGGATTATAATAAAGTATACAGGGTGACTGGCTCCCTACATTTATGTTCGCATATCTCGTCAATATATATCGTAGGGAGCAGCTGATTTTTTTTTTCGCGATATCTGGTTCACTAATTACCAGTCACCCAATATATAGGGTGTAAGTGTAAACTGGCAACCTTTTAAGTGGTCATTGTACTCATCATTATGAACAACTTTTGCTATGGGAGCAAACCTGAAATCGCGAAAAAAAAATCAGCTGTTCGGAACATTTATGTTCGCATAATTCGTCAAAATGTAGGGAACAGCAGATTTTTTTTCGCGAGTTCAGGTTTGGTCCCATAGCAAAAGTTGTTAATAATGATGAGTACAACGACCACTTAAAAGATTGACACAGTTTACACTTACACCCTGTATAAATAAATAAATATTTGCAATGGACAATATTAGGTAAGTCAAAGTTGATGTATCACTATGTTCACATAAATTGTTTGTTTGCGTCAATGCAATGGCGCAATTATATTTTGTAGATAAAATGATTTAGATGCTTTGTTTGTGCTCAATAAATTATTGTAGGTAAGTTTAGGTAGGTAAGTATCGTGGCTAAGTAATAACAGCCGCACGGGTCGATCCATCAGGTTAAGCTACGCTTGCCGGGGTTGGTCTGTGGATGGGTGACCATCTTTTCTACCGAGACTCCTCCGTGCCTCGGAAAGCACGTTAATCCCGTTGGTCCCGGCTGTCATTCGAGGATCTTTGACAGTCGTTAAGAGTCGTCAGAAGCCCGAAAGTCTGACAACCAGTCTTACCAAGGGGTATCGTATTACCCAGTAAACTGGGTTGTGGAGGTCAGATAGGCAGTCGCTCCATGTAAAATACTGGTATTCAGCTGCATCCGGTTAGACTGGAAGCCGACTCCAACATAGTTGGGAAAAGGCTAGGCAGATTGATTGAAGTAGCTACCTACTCTATTTCAGCTGATCAAACTTTTGTTTGAAGTTATAGGAACGTTCCGGAGGCATAAAAAAAACTCTCAATTTTGGATTCATATCTATTACCTAAAATATTGAAAAATGCAGTTTCTAAGTTCGAATGCAATTTTAAATACCTATCATTATTTATATAAAGTAGCGCTCACGCTAGTTAAATTGAAGTTATCATATCATGTGTTCACTTTAGCATAAAAATTATTATTCTATTTTAATATGCCATTGTTACCACACATTCGTGTCAAGGACTTATAAGTAAGGAAATAATGTAATTGGAAATAAATAAATTGTGCTATAATTAGGGGTAAATAGACGTAAATGAAGTAAGTTACCGAGTCTAGGGACAAAACGAAATAAATTTTAATCCACCAAATCCTGCTAATTGACGTTGTCAAGTTTTTAAAATCATTTGTACTCGTATGTAAAGTAAATTTAAAGGTAGGCGATGCAAATCATTATGCACGGGCGCAGGTGAAGCGACCAAAATTAACTTTTGAAGATGCTTAATGCAACTTCGGCCATGAACATAACATTCAGTTTAGCGTGACGACTGCATAAGAACATTGTTTTGTTGCAAGATGCATCTTGAGACGACCCAGTAAATATGTATGTCCACATAATAATTTTGTACCAAAATGAACGTGCAAACGTAATGTATTTCAGTGGTAGTAATTAGGAATCATGTTACAAAAGATATTAGTAGGTGGTTCAGATAGGCTCCATGCACTGGCATTCAGCTGCATCTGATTTGACTGGCATATCATGAAGAGATACCTACTATTTAACTTTGTCTAGTATTTAACTGTTGGCAAAGCATCGGCAAACGCGTCGGTGTTGCAATTTATGTCTACAAGGTGTAAATAAAATAACGAATAACCTATTAAGGGGCATTGCAAGGCTGCAGATGCTCCCATGTTGTTCAATGTTACCTTTGGACATTGACTCAGCACTCTGCCTGCCTCATGCGGTCCAGTTAAAATATTGACTTGGTTGCATATTACACGCATAGGACACATAGAATTAAGTATAATAGTCTCATTACCCCTCACTGTGGCCAAGACACCTTTAGCCATCTCCGATCAGTCTCGTGAGTCTGCGTGACTGGCAGTGAGTGTACCCTTCCCGAACCTGGTATTCCTGTCTACTATCCGTCTGTTACCTTAGGTCGCATGGTGCAGACATCCTGTACTTATGTATTTATTTATCACACACTAAGTATATGGTAGGCTAGGGACTGTTAGGCTTGTAGGTCTTTGTAGGTTCCTTAACTTATCATATATTTCCATGTACCGTCACACCCTTGACAATATTGCGGCCTTACGTGACGTTTGTTAAGGGTGGATGTACACATGTTATATTATTTTCATTATAGCCTACAAATTTCTTTACACGCAATATGGTAGTTAGTTGTTATAATGTTAATATTTTTGGTGTCAATAAATATTATTATTATTGTACTCATCATTATGAACACCTCTTATTAAGGAACCGAACCTGAAATCTTGAAAAAAAATGTGTTGTAAAAATCTGTGTTGTTGTTCGCATAGTAAAAGTTGTTCATAATGACCCCTTAAATGGTTGTGCGTTATTTAAGTTACACCTCGGTAAAAACCACTCTGTCAGGCCTTCCGCTTTAGCCTTATTGGCCAAAAGAACCTTAACATAATTCCTTTGTATAAAATCATTTCCCGGCTTCTGTCACTAACACATCAAACGCTTTTTAGCTATGTGGGCGATAGAGTAGAGACGCATGCGGTTCAGTACAAAGTGGCTGGGAATGTGCTCGTCCGTAGAAAGCGGTGTGTCCGTCACAACAACGTTATGACTAGGTCAGTCTTTCAAAGTTTTTGTAGAAGGTGTAAGAGTTGTGTTTGTCTATAGTTCTTTGTTGAAGTCTGTATGTCTGGTCTTGGCACAGAGCTTCCAAACGAATGTGCCAATTTCAATGTGGTTAATCATTTTGGTGATATTTTAACTGGTCTCAAAGGTTGCATGCATATCTTTGTGTTGTATCTTATATGTAGTGTTGTTGATATATTTTAGTTCACCAAAGTTGTGAAATTTGTGTTAAGGGGAAGCACCAGGGAAATCCGCGAAAATCAAATGTTCTCAAGTTTTGTTTTTGCTATTTGCAAGTCAGTTTTAGGTTATATGTTGATTAAAGTTAATTCGCGACTGTAGCATATATGTATTTATAGAATTATTATAATTAGAATAAGTAATACAACTCCTTAAGTTAGTAAAATCTTCAAATATCAAGATTTCATGAAATAGTCAGTCAATAGGATTACCAGGTCTTTAAAAGAGTTGTATTTATGACTTTAATTATTATAATTATGTACACATACATACTTGTTACGGTCGCGAATCATATTTTGTTCAACATACAACCTCCTAATACTGAATTGCAAATTGCAAGAAACATAAGAGAATTTGAATTTCGCGGGCTACCCTGGCATGGCGCTTTCGCCTTAAGTTATGAAATGCAAACTAACTTTTATGTTGTTAATAACTGAGCATGTGTTGTCTCTGTTCTAGTCAAACTATTCCTCCTTTATCAAATCCATCTTAAGATGTCCAGATGGTAAACTGTCACTTTAGCAGTATTGTGCGTGAATTTTAGCATAATTTCTTTGCGTGGTTCGCTTTTAATATTCACAAGGGATGATCATTAGGTATATTTCATAATCAAGCGAGTCTTCTAGATAATGTTAGCATCGCATCTTCTTAACGTCATCACTACAATTAACTTATGTCCTGTGTATGACGCACATACATTTTTTTACACAAACAGTTCCACTCATATATTACATTAATATAAAGTTTATCTGCAGTGCGTCTTCCCTATCGTGGTATGAACTCATTAATTTAAATGGGTCAATGTCAGTAGGCATAATTTGTTACTGTTCCATCTCTTGATGTTTGATATTAAGATGCCTGTTAGGTACCTAATTCATTTATCATAACTTTGGTATTGTTTTATTATGTAAGCAGAAGAACATATAAAAATGTATTTTGACCAAACATTTAGATAGGTATGTTATTTAAAACATGTAGTTCCTTTGTAATTGTTTTTGTTCAAAAAGTAATAAACTCCGGTCGATTAACTTCAATATTTTCGTTATTACGTCAAACGCATTGATTATAAACTATGTCTTCATTTCCGGATATTTTTTTCGTAAAATGCCTTCGAGAATCTTTCGGTATAAAAAACTTTATTTCTCATTAAGACAAACGTCACTTACATGAGAACAATAAATCTTATTACTAATTATATTATATCAGAGTTGTCATCACCAGGTTAATTACCTATAGGTACCATTGTTCCCCCTAGCCTCAGACCAAATAAAAAACAAAGACATAGCGCTGCAAACAATACAGTGAAGCATCGGCAAAACTACACCTCGCTCTGTACATACACACATTTACACCAAACTACTACTACTCACTAAGTCATTTTCCTCACCTTTAATAATAAAGTGAAATAATTACAAAATTACGATTGTTGGAAAATCGCGTTGGAAATACGACACAGCCGACATTTTTAAAAGAGACGGCAGGTCCTCTATTTCGCTTGTGGTTGTCCGAATGAAGCGCCCGTTAACTGTACCTACTCTTTACGCGGACCTAGTTCGTATTTTGATTAAATGTCAAAGACTCGTGATTTTTAATTATTTCGGTTTATTATTAAAGGTGCGACATGTTTACGAAACTGGCCTCACTTCACTGTTGACAGCGCTATGTCTTGGTTTGTAACATTGAAAATGTTTTTCGATCGCTTCAGTATAGCCCCCCATTTTCGCTCAGTGTGACATCGCCTTGGTATCGTGAGTTTTAGGGCTACATGAGTTTTTGAGGTCCCAAAAGACGCGTATTAACAAGGGCTACAATATGGTGAAAAAAAAAATTAAAAAGTCAAAAACTTTTCTTGAAAATCGCAAAAATCTGGCTCTTTTGAAATAAAATCAACTATATCTCAAAAACTAAATGCGATATCGAAAAAGAAAAATGAAAATGAAAAGCCCTCGGGGTATAGAGTTGGGCCACATTTTAAAAAAACCGGACCTCTGTGTCACTAAGGCTCGGACTACAAGCATCCGGAATCTCTCCGGCCCGAGAAAAAAAGGCCCCGGACAAGCCCGGATTCAATCCGTCTCTCAAGCAAACATTTGAATTGTTCCTACATTGACTACATAGGATCAGGGGCATCCGATCCCGAATTATTCTATTCTATTCTTAATTTCACCCGGAAGCAACCGGAACTTGCTCTAGTTTTCTCCGGCCACCCGGTCCGTTATTTTTCAGCACAAGGGGCGGGTCCTTTCAATGTAGTATGTAGTTGTATGGAGCTGACCACACGACTCTCCGAAAAGCGTTCGTTTCCGCTTCCGGACGAATCACGCGCCAGTGCGACGACTGATTTCTTTTATTTTTGAAGGAGATATTTTATCTCATGAAATGAATTCCCTGACATTCTGTAGTATTTGTAGAATTTATCAGGAAAGAAGCTTATTTTTGGATATGATTTACTGAATACACCTTCTATTATGCGGTCTACGTGAAAAGGATGAACCTAATACTGACTTGGTGTATTAGGTTGTACGTTGATCAAAATGTAATTCGCGGCCGTAACAAGTATGTATTTACATAATTAAATCATTAAATTGATCAATACAACTCTTTAAGATCAGGTATTCCTAATGAATGACTATTTCATGAAATCTTGACATTTGAGGATTATAGTAACTTAAGGAGTTGTATTACTGATTCTAATGATTACAATTACGTAAATACGTATTTGTTACGGCCGCGAATTATACTTTATTTAACATACAAATTAATAAGTACTGACTTGCAAATTGAAAAAAATAATAATTTGATTTTCGCGGGCTACCCTGACGCTTCCCCCTTAAAGTTTCCATTTGAAAAAGTAGGTAGCGACAGCGACTATTCAGCGCAAGTGCTAGCGAGTCAATTTCTCTCCGGATACAAACGGGCCGCGTGTAGTCGATAGCATGCCGAAATCGGATTTTTTTCGGATCGGGGAGATTCCGGATGCTTGTAGTCCGAGCCTTAAAGTCTAGGCAGGAGGTTTGTGTAATTTCGGGGAGCGCGCTCTTAGATGCGCGTCGCGTCGCTGAGTTGTTTTGGGAGTGTTTAAGAGTTTGATCGTGAAATGTATTTATATCTATTTCTAAATACGTATTTTAATTTAATTTTATAATGATGTTATTTTTTTTCTTCTTTTTAACCAATTTTGTTATGCGATGCTTTGAAAATACTTCAAATTACTAATCAGAACTTTATATTTGAGGCTAAAATTATTATTTCTATCTTCAATAACTATTTTGTATCGCTTCATTGTTGTTGTATTAAACAAAAAAATGATTTTCTTTCAGAAATAGTCTTAAGAATATTTAAGTTCAAAATTGCATGGCGTAATTTTTACCTTACGGATTTTTTACTTCGTGCATTTGAGCTCTATTACTTCAAAGACGATACAAAATCTATTAGGTCTAAATCCATTAGATTAGGCATCGTACAAATTGAAAAGCCTGCCTAAGTGCATTTTCAATGTACCCGAATGTCGTGTAGAGCACGAGATCTGTGAATTTTTATTTGGGTTGAGCCTCTAGCCGTTGCTTATTGCGGATCTCCTAAAGTCTTCCAGCAATTCATTTTATTTTGTTTATTGTTTCCCAAAATACTACAAAATATAACAGTAACCAATATTTGCAAACTGTAAAACTTTCACCTACAGACATGTATATATACGTATATAATAGGTGGGGAAAAAGTTTCTTCGCATTTTTTAAGAAAATTCAAAACATTTTTTAACATAGTTTATTTACATTTAACTAAAGTATGTAGGTACCATTTTGGTCGATAACTTTTTGCCATCTTGTAGGTAGGGACATGATCCCATTGCTATAGAAATTTTAGGACTTCTGGTCAAAATACCGCGACAAGTGGTTTTGGCAGTCCTCTCGTGATGTTAACCTGACACTGCCTAAAGAATTCTGAAGAGACCGAAACAGGTGGAAATCTGAAGGTGCAAGGTCAGGACTATACGGCGGATGCATTAACACCTCCCAGCCAAACTCTCTTAATTTTTGCTGAGTGGCTAAAGATGTGTGAGGTCTAGAGTTATCATGATGAAAAACCACACCCCTTCTGTTGATTAATTCCGACCGCTTTCTCTCAACTTCTTGCTTTAATCTCATCAGTTGTTCGCAGTAGAGTTCAGAATCGATGGTCCTGCCTGGTGGTAACAGCTCATAATGAATAATGCCCTTCCAATCCCACCACACACACAGCATCACCTTGTTGCGAGTTAACCCGGGTTTCGCCACAGTCTGTGAAGCCTGACCGGCCTTTGACCACGACCTTTTTCGCACGTTCTTGTCATACGTGATCCACTTTTCATCACCAGTTATCAGCTTCTTCAAAAATGGTTCGGTTTCATTACGTCGTAATAAAGAATCACAAATGAGTACACGGTTCATTAGGTTTCTTTCAGTGTGCTCGTGAGGTACTCAAATGTCGAGCTTTTTTGTGTATCCAGTTTTTTTCAAATGCACCAAAACTGTTTTGTGGTCAATTTCCAGTTCTTCAGCTACGTCGTAACTACTGATATGCCAATCTTGCTCCACTTTTTCATAAATGGCATCCATTTAATCCGTAATAGGGCGACCAGATCGACGTGCATCTTTGACATCAAAATTTCCGGATTGAAAACGCTTAAACCAAATTTGTGCTACTCTCACAGACACTACACTAGGTCCATAAACATCGCAAATTTTTTTCGCGGCTTGCGTTGCATTTTTACCTTTTTTGTAGCAAAATTTTAAAATGTATCGAATTTCTTCATTAGATTCACTCATCTTGACGGTACGAAAAACAAATGAAAATCACACATTTTCCTAATTTGAATTTGGAATTATGTTCTTTAAAATTTAAACTTTCAATGATACCAAAACCAGCCAGATACAAATAGTATAGCCAAAGAGATTTTATTACAAGTTCATACATACTATAATGCGAAAAGACTTTTTCCCCAACCTAATATGTAATCTTAGTACCAAACAATCCAATGGTGGTAATGATAACACTATTTCTGTAAGTTACCTATTTATTTGTTTGTCTTAGATAAGAAATGCGTTGAGAATTTTATAAATAAACATTGTGAGATAGTGTTATGTGTTCTTCTCAGTAAAAAGATTACGATTTATTTTAACTGTTATTTATTTATTGCATTAGGCTTTTGTCAATACAGATTGAACTTTCTACATATAGACTTGAAGCCTTTTGTCTCCTGCGCATAAGTGACGTAAGATTGCATTATGATATACGTATTAGTTTAGCACGTGGTCAACGTGCTAAACTAATATATCATAATACACAATACAGCACATGGTCAAGGCTGTCAATGTCAAAGCAAACGAAGCAAACTGTTCACAATATTGAATAATTGCGTTTTCTTTATTAATTATTAGCACGTGATCAAGCCGGTTTTGTATTTTTTATTAAACGACTTCAAAACAACGGAGGCTATCAATTTGACACGTATTTATGTAATAAATATTATTGGAATTACATTATATTTTTTTCGTGTATTTTGTCCGATGTTTTAATAATTATTCTGCTATTCGGGTTGGATACAAATACAACGAATCAAAAACCATGAAAATCGGTCCAGCCGTTATAAGTGTTCGAAACAAACCCGACTTTGTTATATTATATATACCTATATATACGTATAGATATTTATGATAATCTATAAGTACTTCCAAAAAAATATACCAAATTTTATAGATGTGTGTATGTTTGTATGTATATTTGTCCACGTATTTCTCCGAAACTACGTATTAATCAGATCGTGACCATTTAATTTTTATTGCCTTACATTTACTTCAATGGGAAAAGGGTGTCAAAGGGAAACATCTCAAAAACTTGGTCAAATTCTAGTGCAATATTTATAACAAAACTATTAACTACTTATTACAAACAAATATTCCAGTTTTTACTAAAAACTAAAACATACGAAATAAAAAAAAATTAAATCGACTTCAAAAAGAAATTAACTCAAAATTATGAAATAACTTTAATTTCGGAAGCCGGTGGCAAAAAAACTAAAATATAGATCCCAAGACTGGTGTCTTGGGATCTGTATTTTAGTTTTTACCGACTTCCGCAAATAAAGTTATTTCATAATTTTAAGTTAATTTCTTTTTGAAGTTGATTTAATTTTTTAAAATTATTTTTTATTAGGCATGATGTTTAAACTTACAATTAGTGATGAATGTTACAAACCTGTTTGAATTCTGGTTCGCATATACAATATTCCTGGTAGATGTTGGGAGTGTTGTTAGCTTTACAAAGTGTGTTCAAGCTTTTGAATAATATCCTCAATCAATCAACTTAGCCTATCGCAGTCCATTGCTGGACATAATCCTCTCGCAAGCTGCGCCACAACTTAGCCTATCGCAGTCCATTGCTGGACATAATCCTCTCGCAAGCTGCGCCACAACTTAGCCTATCGCAGTCCATTGCTGGACATAATCCTCTCGCAAGCTGCGCCACAACTTCAACACCCTGTCCTCCGCCTCTACATCGCCCCTGGAACCTTTGTACTGAGAGTTGACGTCAAATCAATTTTTTGTCCAGTTATTAAAAGAGATAAAGCGAATCAAGACCTTTGTCGGTTCTGTCCTAATCAACTAATTAAGAAAGTAAACGACCATTTTGACCTCGAACAAAACTTATCAGCTTATAATACTGAAAATTGTATCTGATAAAAAGTTTTGTCCGGCCGCTGGTAAATTATTTCTTTTTGTTGTGTAAAAGCTAATACCAAATAGATTCTTCTATTGACCTACAATAACATCCTGTTTCACGAACAATGCGGCCGATGTATCTTGGCGAGTCCGAACTTCGCGCAGAAGGCTGCGCAATAACATTGTTTAGGAACCAAATGGTGACATGAGGCGAGTGTGAGTGAGAGAACATGCGCGGAAGTTCGGAGAGCCTGTGTTCAGACTCGCCAAGATACGTCGGCCGTAGTGTATATTTACACGTTTTTACTTCTTTATCAGTTGATTCTTTACATTTTCGTGTCAAACTATTGTGTAGCTATTGTCTATTGGAAGAGTCTAAGTATCCGTTGATACAGAGAGGAGAGTACATTTTTATATCGATTAAAAAAAGTGTTTTGGGGTCATTGAAATAAGGTTGATTATTGTTTTACACTAAGCGCGTTAGGTCGTATTCTCTTTAACACGTTCTGTGCGGCCGACACGTATATGCGATTTTCGAACGTTCACCAAGTGCTACCGTCGCATATGCGTGTCCATACAATTTATGTACTTCCTTCGAATGCGGCGCGCCGCACCTGTGGGTTTTTTGTGGGTTTTTTGTAGCAGTGAATGTGTTAAAAAAGAAGTGAAATGAAAATCATTCTTATTTCAATGACCCAAAACTGTTTTTTAAACGTGATAAAAATGTACTCTCCTCTCCGTGCCGGTCTGTGTGAACGGACACTAAAATACCCCAAACACAAAACGCCAAACCCAAACCGCCTCCGCAACTGCTACCGTAATATTTCCCTTCTGCTAATATTACGTAATTAGCGAAATAAAAACCTAATTCGATAAATAAGAACGTCACGTTTTGGCACTTGTGTTCATTATCAAATCTTTTAATCTGATGTTTTATATAGATATTTATATGCAAATTCACATGCGTGTTCACACGTGTTTCGTCGTCGGTATCAGATTGGATAAAATCCGGTACTACAATCCACTCTTACGCGAAAATATCGCGGAACCGTTATGGTACGTAAATTATTCGTTCGAAAAGAATCTATTTTCGCTGTGTCCAGGGAAAGGTGGAGGATACATTCTTCCTTTTACATATTATTTACTAGAAAAACATCAAAATCTCAAATCTCTATTTTTAAATGTCAATATCTCACGTAATTTTTAAAATTGTTTGTTTTGTCTTTTCTAATTAGTTATTAATTTTAAAGTGTAGGTAGTCCTTGTGGCACATTTATTACGTTTATGAGGTATGCGGTGCTAACCAATAAGAAATTGTTTACACTAACGTTAGTTTTTAGTAAAACATTATTTTATCATTTTGTTGGTTGGAAAAATAAATATAATAAAAAACGAGAGAGCCTTACAGTAGTCACATATAATAATAATAATAACCCACCGCTGTATCTCTACGTCGACGTCGTGGTAGGGCTTGCGCGCTCCGAACTTTAGGTCTGTGCTGGTAGTTTGCTTTGCCGGAACAGGTCTAGGATGAGGAGCCAGACCAAGAGAGATACAGAAACTCGCAGGGCAGCATGTAGCGAGCTGTTGGGCAGTAGCGACTCCACGGACCCTATATCCCGAGAGAAGTCTTGTTCTTCACCCCTGGCTTGCCTTTATTGACCGACTGGAGTGAAGACTGACGAGGAACAGAGCTCCCACCTCTTTCTTGCCTTTATTGGCCGGCTTGAGTGATTCGCAAGAGCAAACGTGCTCGGAGGAAGGAAGTATTCCAGTAAGGTGCTGGTAGGGATCTTGACCGTACTTCCGGGATTGTCCTGATAGCCAAGGAATACCTCTCCACTCCTCAAGCACCTCAGGAAGTGTTGCCCGCTTGTCGCTATGGCATTATTTGCTAGCGACCGTTTCCGGGAGCCCATTATTGAGTGTGCAAGTCATCCCCCGCCATTTTTTCCGTGTCAATTAAAACATTGATCAGGCAGGGGCCATAGTCCTTTCATAGTTCTAGATAACCGGTCCACTTTAGCCATCCAACACATATTCCAATATCTTTGTTTCCATATCCTGCAATAGTCCTACACCAACCGGGGGTGGTCCTTGGGTGCACTTGCATAGTGCATATAGGGATAATCGTCGGTTGGTTCATCATTTAAAATTATCTAAGGGGCCTTTGCGAGTTGGCTTCGGCCCCTCGTATGCCTTCCAAAGGTCTGGGACCCCAGGGTCCCGAGATATGTAAGAAAAAAACAATAATAATATAAGTTTACTGTAAAGATCATAATATGATGTGTAACATCTGACATCTGTTTGGGTTGGTACGAGTACCATCAAATCAAATAGCGCGCGCTTCCCCGGCTTCGTGTCTACACACTTTCGTCCCTTTTCACGAAATCACTCCCACAGATTGCAGGAAAGCGAGACGAAAGATATTACACTTAAAAAAATCGCCATTTCCCAAGCTAGCAGATTTGAGAAGGTTAAAGTAAATAACACGCTTTTCATATGTTCAGTAGCTATCTCTATAGCTGTTTGTATTGCAGTGGCCAAACCAAAACACCCAAACCAAATCATAACATCTGTAAAAAAATAAACAAAAATCTCTCATTTCTTCTCCAGATTCGTAACATGTACTCCGGTAATGAGCAAGTCGCTTTGGAAGCTGAGCCAGAACTTGCTACAACAGCTACATGGGTTCATGTACGCTACTCACGACCGGTCAGAGGCCGCCGCCAGAATCTACTACAAGCTGACCATGGACACCAAGATGGAGGCTAATGAAGGCAGACAGCTGAATAGGAGGTTTGTTACTTTATTTTTACATTGAAGTTGGATCACATGATAACTGATCAGATCATGCGAAGTGAGTCTTAACTTTGGATTTGGAACTAACTCAAACGGATCTTGAGTTGAGGTTTAGACTACTTAAGACATTTTAATACCCTCTATATTTACCCGACTGCCCCAGAAGGAGGGTAATGTTTTTATATTATACGAGAGTATGTAGGTATTTATATTTCTTTGGCACGCTCTGAAGCCTAAACGGCTTGATGGATTTTAACATAATGAGGTGTAGTTAGATTCGTCTTTATTGTGGGAGTGACATAGGCTACATAATATTTATATGCTGCATCTACAAAAACCGGCCAAGTGCGTGTCGGACCACGCACAAAGAAGGGTTCCGTAGTTAGGATGAATTTATCCTAAAAACAAACTTAACATTGTAATTGAATAAGTAATTTTTCAATTGAATTCAATGGAACACATTAGTACACAAGTCGGTCGACTATTACTCGTAAACTTGTAAAGCCTACTTAGCTGTGATAGATTTCCTTTTAATTTTGTTATAATTATATACTACTGCCGTGAATTTTTTCACATGTCCAAAAGCAACCATTTAGCAAACGCAAGGGGGGGGGGGGGGGGCGACGGCTCTTAACAAAAATATGCAATTTAATGCTTAATTTTACGCAAACGGATCCCTGAATCGAAAAAATGTCGGCGTGATTAATATGTATACCCATAGTACTAAGAGCCTCTGAGCTAAGTTGCGGACGGAAGGACAGACGGACATGGTGAAACTATAAGGGTTCTTTGTTGACTACGGAACATTGAAATAAAGCAAATTATTAAAAAAGCTGCAAAAACACATACTTAAGTAACTTTTGGTTTTATTTAATGACTTCAAAGAATCATCACTAAACAAGAAATAAAGTACCGAATAATTAAAATAAAAAATGCAGAACAAAGAACGGCACCCTAATTGCGTAACACATTATCGATCGGAATCTGAATCATTTTGAAGCAAATTGCTAATCTATTGCTTCATAATTATGTTCGAAAATTTTGTCTCCCCAACACCGTAAATAACGCAATGAATGTTGTTGAACTGTCAAAATGAAACAGAATCCGATTGATAATGTGTTACGCAATTAGGGTACTGGATGGTATTGAGAAAAAACCCGACTGCAAAAACACATAACTGAAAAGAGAAAAACAAGCATTATCGTTTATTGAACTTTGTTTTTTTGTAAGTAAGGTATTGCATATTGTATTACAAACCTGAAGTTGGTGTAACTTTTGTTTGTGGGCCTGCAATACCTTACAAAAAACAAAGTTCAATAGATAATAACGCTTGCTTTTCTCTTTTCAGTTATGTGTTTTTGCAGTCGGGTTTTTTCTCAATACCATACCATCCCGTTCTTTGTTCTGCATTTTTTAATTTTAATTTTTCGGTACTTTGTTTCTTGTTTAGTAATGATTCCTTGAAGTCATTAAGTAAAACAAAATGATGCTTTGTTCTTTCCCGTACGTAATAGGTAAAGTCTGATATCCTTTTCATTTATCGTGCGACACGGGCACATACGGATTTCAAGACTTCCAACCAAACAAAACCTTCCTGTCTTCTAATAATAAAGCTGAAGAGTTGGTTTCTTCGAAAGCGCTAATCTCTGGAACTACCAGACGGATTCGAAAAATTATTTTTGCATTTGAGAGCCCAATTCTCGAGGAAGGCTCTTGGGAGCCAAGCAAAAAGAAAGAAAAGTCAGAAAGAACGCTAAGCAAAAACTAAGTGAACCGCGGGCAGGCGATGCGATGCGATGCTTCGGGGTGGGTCGGGGGAACAAGAAACACACGGACGAAGTCGCTGGCAGAAGCTATTCGTATGATAAACATAATAAAATTTACTCATATTATTGTGTCCTTACGTATGTAATAAAACTATGGTATCATTTTATAACCGTAGGTAATCTAATCTGTACGACCTTCGATAGCTGGATAAACTTGACTTTGTGTCAACAATAATGATGTTAGGTATATTGTCCGCCATTTTGACGTAACAAACGCAATATATACCCAGGATGGATGTCACGACACTCACGACTTCTACATTTGAAAAAAGCGATTCAGGCAAATTACTACCATTTGCCTGAATCGCTTCTCTGATAGGTATTATTAATAATAATAACCAACTCTAATGATCTAATGGCAATTTGTACAGTCAAACTGTTGACAATAGAATGTAAAACAAAACCGTCTTTCCTCATTGATTTAACGCGTCTAACCTACAAATGAACATTATCGACTATTCTCTGGAATCGAAAGATGGAATCGTGTAATTAAATCCCTCTCCCTCTCTGCTCCTACTTTTCTGTATCGGACAAGGACCACAATGATCATATCTTTGTAAAAAGTAAAACCTATCACATAAATTCACATTGTGGAATGCAATATTGAGTATTGTATGAGTACAGATTTTTGTATCGATGTCAGTTATTAACTAACATGCCTACGGTACATGTTTCTGACGCTTCCTGTTTCCGACTAAATTTTCGATGCCATGAGGATTCTCAAACCTAGTCGCTTAAATATTAAAGTCCAGATCGTTCATATTTCTGAAATTGTATGCAATGGTCCTTAGTTAAACGAACAGGATCCAACCCACATTACATCTAATGGGGGTTGGATCCTTTTCGTTTAACTATGGACAATTGTGATAAATTAGTTTGGACTTCGCCCAAGGCGTAGGCTTCTGTAGAATGGCATATTTATTATAAAATGCATCTGATCAAAATAAAAACATTCTTGTACAGACGCCAGCGCATCAAGCTACAACAATCTGTCAAACTTTAGTAGATTTTCAACTTTATCGCTAAAGCATTAGGTTCAAGGTTGATTGGGAAAAATTGACAGTTTCAGGTAGCTTGATGTGCTGGCGTCTGTACATTTAAGGAGTGATAGCATTATTTACTTTGAAAGTCCATTCCAAAAGCCTTTTCGATCAAGCTAAAAATAATAATTACTTTCAATACTGAGCCAAACCTACATTTCTGATCATATTGTCATTGCAGTTACGTATCTCATGTTTATTGCAACAAGTTTTTAAAGTAACATGAGATAATAAATTATAAGTACATACATATATACATACACTCATGCCTTCTTCCCATGGGGGTAGGCAGAAACTACAGAACGCCACCTGCTACGATCCTTACATACTCATTTTGCCTCGATTACGTTCATAGATGGTTACGTTCGTACTGGTCATACACGCACGCCGGTTGCGAACCTGCGAGTACTACGCACCTGACCTTTCTGAAGGACATCACCAATAAGGTCACTATATGTCTTCCTAGGGCGTCCCCTCCTGGCGTTTCCACTCACATCTTCCTTGTAATACCTTTTGTTAGTCTCCTTTCATTCATCATAAATTATAAGTAGGTACTTAGTCTCATTTACTCGTACTGCGTAGTAGTTGCATGAACATAAATATTTATGTAGGTATCTATATCATCTTCGTTTGTTTGTTGTTCTCTACACTAAACGACTGCACTATTTAAATGAAATTTAAATGAAAGGCATATGGGTAGACCACGACCTCCAGATTAGTCCAGATCCATTACGACATACCTTGGATAATTTTTAAGCGCAGCGCAGCGCGCTTGTGGAGTGGGCTATGCTCGGTGTTTCTTTGATGGATAAAATCAGAAATGAAATTGTCCGGAATAGAACCGAAGTTACCGACATAGCTTACAGAGCAAGCAAACCGAAGTGGCAGTGGACTGGCCATGTTTCTCGAAGGACCGATGGCCGGTGGAGCAGACGAGTCCCAGAGTGGAGACCGCGTATCGGCCAGCTTAGCGTGGGCGTCCCCTAGCTAGATGGACCGACGGCCTTAAGAAGGTGGCTGGGACAGGCTGGATGCCGAAGGCGGAGGATAGGGTGTTGTGGTGCAGCCTGGGAGAGGCCTATGTCTGGCAGTGGAATGCGATTGATTGATACTTTTTATCCCGATAGCAGGTTCCCGTGGGATAATTTTCGACATCGACGCGAGCGAAGGCGCGGGACAAATCTAGTTGTTTATACCTATTTTTAAGAGGATTGTGAAGTCCCGATACGCGACGCGAGTCTTGGAGGCAATTACCTACATTTCATACAATTATTTACATAAGTATTGTTTCGGGCGATAACATTTTCACCCACCTAAACCTTTACAAAATGAGACAATTTTGGTCTCATTCAGTACACCTTAATCTAGGTGTAATGTTTTTATTTTTTTAGTAATTCAATTTAATTTAATTTAAAAAAATAAAAACGCTCGAGGAAGTTTTTATGCCAAAAATATAGATAATTAGATGCTAATAACTTATTATGCAATATTTCTTTCTAATAAAAACGTACGAACCTAGTTTTTCATTATACCTACAACATTTATGAAAATTAGACTATGTTAAAGAAAAACGTTATCGCTTTTTGTATGAAAATTTACAGCTTTACAATCCTCTTAGGTAATGATTCAGTTTTGAACTTCGTGTTAAGGCAGTTGCAGATTGCTAATTAACTTTAGTCGATAATCGATAACTTTGCCTTGCCATATCCAAGATGATTCATCGACTGACGACACGTGTATTTAAAGTAAACATATTATTATGTGGTACTTATCTCCGTAATCGGAAATAATGTTGCAAATAAAGGATGGACTTTGTGTGAATTTTGAAGATTACAATTTTATGATTGTAAAATATACTCATTTAAATTTATCACTATTACATTTACGTAACATCAACAGTAATTAGAACGTTACAAGGTTCGTGCGTGCCCAAAATCGAAACCAACGCCGCCGCCGCCATCTTGTTATTACCCGACTGCCCTAGAAGGAGGGTAATGTTTTTCGAGAGTAGTATGTATGTGTGTACACAAGCAGTGACATTTAAAGGGAGCATGAGGAACTTGCTGCCGGTTGTTCAGACAAGAATAATATTATAATCAATTGTCGAGGTCGCTAGTTAACCACATATTGCAATACAACTCATAAAAAAATTTATAATAAATAAAAAAAAATATTATAATTAAAAAAATTGTTTATTTGCACTTTCAATATAAAATATACATAGTTTACAATAAAAATAGGCCATAAGGTAAATAAATATTATAGTCGCAGCCAATACCTAAGCTAACTTAATATCTTGTAATTATCGGTATCAGCGGCCACCCTCGATTATCATTATAGAATGAATGAATGTGAATAGCCCATGTTGTTGTGCCTAGCATGTACGTAAATTAAAATAAACAAAGAAAAAATAAAATAAAAAACGGGTAAACGAAGTGTGTTGGTGTGTGTAGGGGTGCGTGTGAGCGTGTGAATACGTGTGTGTGTGTGTGTGTGTGTGTGTGTGTGTGTGCGCGCGTGTGTGTGCGTATGTGTGTGTGTGTGTGTGTGTGTGTGTGTGTGTGTGTGTGTATGTGTGGGAGGGAAACTTAGGACATTGAATTTTAACAAGTACAATAACGCACTATAATTAAATGAATTTAGTTTATTCAGTTTATATTATCGTTAATTTATACGTGACGTTTTAATCAAAAATAAATAAAGGATTTTAATATTTTTATTATACAAAGGAATTATACAAGTAGTCTAAGCAGCTTTTCAGTTTCATGGTAGGTTAGGGATAGAAGCCAAGTAGTCAGGTAGAAAAATACCTAGGCTTAAAGTAACTTACTTTTAATAAGCCTCTTTGAGCTCTTTCGGCAATTAAAATATGCGTTTTAGCAGCACGGTAGCACCACCCTAACAAGCAATACAATAGGTTATAACCGTTTGACACAAGGAATAATAAACCATTTTCATAATATTAGCATTGGCTGAGTTTCTTAATGAGTAGATTATGTCAACCTTTAGAACTAAAGAGAAAGCGTTAAAGCACATGTTTTAAGTTGAAACAACGGAGCTTTTGGCTGTATGTCCAGGAAAATTATGTTTAAATACGGGGAAATCGTTCACTTGGTTCAAGTTTTATTCTAATATGTTCTTGGGTGTAATGCCAGGCGTTTTTGTTTGTTAGAGAACTCTAGTCTGCTCTTTTTAATACGCTGAGGTGTTCTTTGACTTTTGTCATCGACTAAAAAAAAGAAAACATAAATGCAGGGAACAGCTGATTTTTTTCGCGATTTCAGGTTTGGTCCCATAGTAAAAGTTGTTTGTTATCATGAGTACATACAATCATATGTTTGTATCGGTCATTAATTACCACTCACCCTAAATATATAATTTCTAGTAGGTAATACTTCGAAAACTCAAAGGATTGTAGCGAAACGAGATAGAATATAGGTAAAGGCAAGCCTCGGATCTCTTAATGAGCTAATAAATCATCCAACATCACAACTGTAACAAAGGGAACACAGCTGTTTGACTGACACTGTGTCGATAAAGTGACAAAGACTGTTATCCAACTGGCCCATTTCTCGAGTTTGTAGATGTTCGACCAAGTACCGCACTAGTATCGCTACTGATAAGGTAGTACACTAAATAATTGTTTTCATATTTGTGTAAAATGTGAAATAATAATTTTATAATTGATAGTTCACTCCGTTTCGGCTTGCGGGTTTTCCACGGTAATATTGATGTCGTGAATGATGATTATTATGGTCATATAATCCAAAATCTAGATCAAGATTTCCCAAGTAGCACAACTGGGTGCTAAAATAGCTCTATATCATGTCTACTTGTAAACTTGGGATAAATATACAGCCATGATTAAGTTCTTTAAAGGTGGAGGCAACCCTTATGCAAACATTATAGAACTACGGGGAGAAAAATTGCAGCCTAATTTTGGTTCCAAATGCAATCCATAGGAGTTCTTACGATCACCTTTAAGTGGCAATTAGAACTATGGGTGTCAGTTGTGCGCAGTGAACGATTGATTGAACGATAAGACGTTTCAGTTCGGTCAGTGAGTGACAAATGAGACGCCAAAATTCTTTTGAGTGTTGAGAAGTCAAATTGTGTTCTTTATGTGATCAGCCATTTTAATTTTGGATTACATCTATTTGGTGAGTATTAAAACTTCACGTATACTTCAAATACTAAAGCATCGATATATAACAGAAAATCCTTGCGAATGTTTTGTTACTGTGAAACTATAGTATGGTTTCTTTGTAAATTTCGAAGCGCTTTCGATTTGATCAAGAACAGTTAAACAAAACATGCTAAGTCAATTGACGAAATAATACTATAAAAAATAAAACTGTTTAAAACCTAACATAATGGTTTTAGACTAAGTATAATGTCAAATGTACATCAGTTACAATTAACAAAACTCAATGATTATATGCGATAGTGTGATAAAACACTGTACAAAACAAAACATTTTCTAGGACTCTGTTTTATAAACATGGCGATGCATAAGAGATCTCCTAGTTTTTATTTTCACTTATTTGTTCACTATTTGGAATTGTAAGGTCTAAAAATCACTTATTTGTAAGTTGCTGGTGGCAAATAAGTGGAAGTAACTACTAGCAGTAATTATTGGCTCTTTTGCAGATCTCTCAATGCCCGTGAATTAGGGGTCCTCAAGACTAAATAAAGAATCAAGACAAAAATCGTTATAGAAGAAGGTAATCCATTTTTTTTTTCAAAAAGTTACTAAATTGTAAACGGTGGCAATCTGGGGAATCGAAACCACAACTGCTCCATTCGAGTCAAGCCCGCGGTTACAATTTTGTAACTTTTTCAACTATTACAAACAAAGAATATTGCGTTTTAAAAATAATACAAACAAGTAGGTACTTACATGTTTAAGTAAAAATATGTAGGTACTTACTTTTCTCTATTTTTTAAATTTATTTATTACGTATTTGATTTGAAGTGATAAAATCTGTAAATTATTAATTTTTTTATAGGTTTTTTATTCTTATTAGTACTTAACTGTGAATCAGCTGTAATTTTTTTTTTCTTGACGTCCTCGTAGCATAGCTGGTAAGCATTTAAGTAGTTCAAACTTATTAAAACGAGGCCCATTTTTATTTTTGGACAGGCCCGTTGGCGTGGTTGGTTAAGATACCACCTATCATGCCGCAGGTCGTGGGTTCGATTCCCATCCAAGACAAACATTTGTGTGCATGAACATGTCTGTTTGTTCTGAGTCCGGGTGTAATTATCTATATAAGTATGTATTTACAAAAAAAAAAAGTAGTATAAATATTGGGATCAGATGACCGTGTGTGAATAATGTCCCAGGATATTATTATTATTATTATTCTACAACTGGATTTTAGTTAGAACAAGAAGCTGCTAGTTGTTTAAAACTGAATTATGATAACCCGCTCACGGGAAAGCGATCGCAAGTTTGTTGTATTTTACGTAGTTTAATATTATTTTCAGAATGCCGTTTTTAATTGTTGAAACTATCGAAAAAGGATCAAAAAAACTTTCAATTTGTCCGGACGGATGGGTAGCTAACGACATTTTAAGTTGGCCAATTAAAAAATCTACAAAAAAATGTAAAATAGAGGATTCAATGCCAAAGGAGAATTGGTTAAAAATGCCTTGCATAATTAAGCGAAACCTAAATAATTATGACGCAGCAGAAGAAGAACTAAATGAAATGGTAGAACTGCCTGAAACTGATCAAGAAGGCTACGCTAATGTAAACCAGTCAGGCGTGATGACCGAAAATTTTAATCATATTGCAAAACAACTGGTACGTTATCTATACATTACTATTTTTTATACAGCAGTAGTGGGCAGGTAGTTGTTTTCGGGAGTATGAATGGGTGATGTATGCGGATTTATTTGCAACTTGTATTGCAAATGGCTTTAAGTGTTATTAATTGTGAGAGATTTTAATGTTTAGTTAATTTATCAATTGATACTCATAGAAGATTTTTAACATCTTGTGTTTAATTGCACGAGAACAACGATAAAATCAACATCAATCAACACAATATTTTTATTCTAAAAGATAAAAATGTTTCAGATGCCATATCTACGTTGCTAGACCTCTCGCTCTCATATTTCAAACTCTTTAAAGATTATTTAAATAGCTGTGGGTTTTTAAAAATAGATGCGCTTTATCCATCGAAAATAATATCGTAAAATATGCATCCTGTGATATACGAGTATGCAAGCAAGACGTCTACCAACGTGGATACGGCTTCCTAATCTTTAGTTACAAACCCATTCCTTTTTAGGGCGTAACAAAAAGGGTTACATGTCACTTTTTTTTACAGTCATCCAACCAATCTACGAGCGCGTCAACTGCAGCTGAGCATTCAATGCACGAATTAAATAAAATAATAAATATAGATTCAACGGAAAATTACATCGTGGTTCCAAATTTTCCCCACGACAACGTTACAAATCAGAATATAGGTCATGTAGAACCTGAAGAAGTGCAAGTAGTTGACTATGACAGTCTTATAATGAACCAAAAAATATTATCCGAAAACCAAATTAAAATAATAGATAACCAATTTAAAATCATGAAAACTCTGGCAACAATTTCCGTGAAAATTGACAAAATGGCTTCGAATAAAGAGCCGCAAATGCCAGTCACGAAATTAAGCAACGAAATAAAAAAGAGCCCGTTTAATACTAGAGTTACACCCATCAAGAATCTCGATGGTCTCCAACATATGGAAAATGAATTACGTGATGTTGATAAAAGAAAATTTTACAAAGATTTGTATTCAGTATTTTGCACTCCTGGCAAAAAAGGAGAGGTTTGTGCTTTTCAGCTTATAGACGTTCTATTTAGTCGCGAGTTTTTAGTACAGTGTTCTTGGTCAGGCTCTGCTAGAGGTGCAGGTACAAAAATATGTATTAAAATATTTCAAGAAGTCCTTGGATTTTTTTTTGAACTTGTCCACGACTGTGACCCAAGTTACACTGTGGACAAAAACAATAATTTCTTCAAATCTGTGGTTAAAAACGCTTTAAAAAGAACACAGACTAAATTAGAGAGAACTTCTACACCAAGACAAGTCCTCAAAAGAAAACTTGCTACAAAACAACAAAATAAGACTATGAATAAATGTAAGCAATCTGAAGGCTCAGATAACACAGGACATGAAACAATTGAAACTATAGAAATTAGAAACGAAAAGGCTAGACATGGAGATGAATCAGTGGTTCAAAACGAATTAGTTTCATACACAGATGAAAATGAGGACGATAAAAATGAAAACGAGGAGAAACATAAAATTTTGGACGCCAAAAATAAATATGAAAAAAATTAAATAAGTCGCAAATTCGAAAATAACCAATTTAGTAAAATGATTAAAAAATAACAGTTATTACTATGAACATTATTACATGTTTCTATTCTTATTAAAGCCGTCACTTGATCAACCCATTGTTTGCAAAGTGACTACTTTTATAAGTAACAAAGTAAACATTTTAGAAAATGTAAGCCTCTGTATTAATAATGTAATTGCGATTGTGCCATATTAAGTCAGATTACAAGCTTGTTTTTGTTTATTTATATTATTTTAAAGTATAATGTTTCTGTTAAAAAAATAAAACTTGCTGTTTTTATGTTATTAATTAGGAAAGCTGTAATCTTTGGCAGAACGTTTGATTAAATACTTTAGCAGTAAGACAAAGTGTAAAATAAATAATATGAGACTGTGACACTCGATTCTTTATGTCAGATGTTAATCGTATAACATAATTATGTTGATTATATGTATATTATTTTATTAATTAGACTTTAAGTAACACTTATAAATATGTACCATTAGTACATTTTAGTACTTAATTGATTTAGGGGTAAGATAATATAACGAAAATTATGAGACTGCAAGTTTTTGTGATTGCCAATGCGCTAATTTATAAGGTAGTTGTATGTCAGATGTTTAAAAATAAAAGTCATTTTGGTATAAGTACATTTCTTTTTTTTTTTTTTAATCTTAAAATAAGTGGTAATAGGTGGTGGTATATTCAAACTGTGTGAAGCAAGGGTAACAAATACATTTCAGTTTTGTGTTCAATTCCTACTAATTTATATTTTATATCCTCAGGAAAACGTACACACTCGATAACAGCATTTTTGGTTAATTTATATTTAAACATTTTGAGATAAGAAGACAAAATAGGATGCTCAAAAACATTTTCTTGATTATTAATCATATTACATATTATAAAGATTTTGTTTTCCTGAATTTTAATAGATATTGTCTCCATTATCTCTTGTTTCGATGTTACAAAAAATCTGTCAGTTTTTCTTTCAGATATAATAAAATCCTTACAATATAATACTAGCTTATGACTTTTACAATTTTTTTCACATATGGATAGTCCCTAGAACTCTCCACAGTATTATTGAAGTCCAAGCTATCGCATTCTCCGAGCCTTTTAGCTATCTGAGACAACGGTTTGTTGCCAGTTCGTAGCATATTTTTAATAAGGTATAGTTTGTTTTCGAATGGATAGGCATTAAAACTTTGCAAAACTCCAAAATGCTGCACTTCATCAACAACATGTGTTAAATTATGAACGTTGCTTGTCATGTAGTCTATGCCATAGAACAATTTGAAATTTTTCACAAAATACTTTAGCAGGTCTTTAGCCAACGGTAAGAAATTGAAATATTCTTCATTCGAACAAATTGTTATCGCACAGAAAAATGTCAGAAAATGTTTCATAGCATCACTGTTTAGTACCTCTGGCAATATAATCACACTAAGGTATAACAGAAACGTTCTAAATTCAGAAGCTTTCCAATGGCCTAAATTACTGAGATTCCTAACAGATCTGTGGATTTCAGAAGGTACTTTGCAATTATCCAGAAAATTATTTACTTTTGATATATCACTTGCTCGCCATTTTGTCTCTTTTTTTCCAAAATTTCCATCGCGCCAGCCAATAAGAAGGCGTTTCATAATCCCTAGGTCAATCAAATGCATGGAATCCGCAACAGGAAATGTTTCAATCATATTAATTGGTAGATCTAGTAAAGGTGAATCCACTTTGTGATGATTACCGTAGAGTTTTTTACGAAAGTCTTCATCATTTCGTGCAGGACAATCTAACTTGGGAAATATAACTGTATGAGATACATGTGAGTAATCACCAACAGTAGTACATTTGTGACACCCGTGTTTACCATTAAAGTTGCAAACACCTTTTATCATTGCTCTTGCAGGTGAATCGCAAACGAAGCATCTTATTGTAACATTAATTTTAACGTTTCCAATTTGTATACCATTTTGAAGTAATGAATGCATTTCCTGAATAAAAGGTTGTAGATATGCATTTAAATCGGTAGGTTTCCCATGACCCGCATATATCCCAACGATAAATGGTTTGATATTAGGTAATTCAAAAATCTTGCACAATATGGGCCAGAACTGCTGTTTAGAACTGTTACATACTGGGAGACCATCTATGTTGAAATAAAGAGAAACAATGTTAATATTATTGAGTAGATTTTTGTAATTTTTCTTTACAATAGTTTCAAGAGGTATAGCAATACCATTGTGCCAATATTCACCAGGATCGACAAATATTGTATCAATCTTCCTTGGAGTCTTCATGAGCGTTCTTGGGTCTACTGGCAGCAAATTTGGCATCATAGCATTTATAAGTGTTGCTAATGTTTTCAAGGCCGAAAGGCTTATATTATTTTCTATAGCCCATGCTCTGATTTCGTCCCGAAGTTGAAGAATTTGTTTGTATTCACATTTGTTCTCATTTAAGCAATTGTCATCATTTTCATCGCCGTCACTTTCACCAGCAGTCGAATTTTCATCGTTGGAGGATCTGTTAGAATTAATAGTACCAAGATCAAGGCTGAAAAAAAAATTAGGCACAGATCTTATATATTGTAGGCGTAGATAGAATATTCATATGACGACAGACTTCTTCAAATAGCACTGAATATGACATGACAATGTCATTCCTGAGAACTTCAAAGAATTGCCGAAAGTCTAGAAATACTATTACGTTGGCAGCTCGATTTTTGCCTATGACTTAATTACTTATATTTGGTGTTAAGTTACGAGATAGCATTTGTTCTTACAATTTGATTATGAGTGTTGTTCTGTAACGCTTGTTTAGAAACTCAAATAAGTGATTAAGGACGAAAATATATAATTATGCGACATTTTTATGCATCCAACGTGCACAAAAAGTTAGGTTTCTAGCGCAGATTCCTTGCAGATTTCGGAAAATGCAAAGAAATGAAAGTCACCCGTATAAACGTTGAGGTCTTAATTATAAATGCTGTCCAAATCTTGTTACCGTTGAATAAATAACTGGGTACCAGATTTCCATAAAAAACATTACAAATAATGTCCAAAATGTGTTTTAAACAAAAGAATATTGATGAATTTTTATATGTACGGAACCCTTGATTCCACAGTTACTTTTTCTTGACACATTATATTTATGTAACCTAATTAATATTTTTTTATATCATCTAGGTATTTTGTTTTGTACTGTATTCCTAATTATAAATTATATTGATATAATTACCTTTCACCATTACGAGTATCTTCTTTTGACTGCTGATTAACAACTTCATTGTTTGAATCAGTATCTTTTGTGTCCACGTCCATTATATTCCTTAAGGTACGTGCAACCTGCCGATGAAAACTACCACATCGTTTAATTTTTTTCCATTTCACGGAATTCATTTTTGATTGTGATGTAGGTAGATGCCTATCAACTTTATATCAACAGAAACTAAAGGTTTAAGACAAATTTCTATAAACAGAGTGACGCTCAGGTCGATCTGACTTAAGTAATAATAGGTAACAATTATGTATTTTTGGAACCGTTAGATAGTTAGCGGTTTTAAATAAGTGGAAATAGCTGCTTTTGGGTTACAAGAACCCCTTAGTGAAACTTAGTTACGCGTTGGAGTGGCATATTAGAGTACTATAGGCTTTAAATATGCAATCATGTTAGGTTCCAAAAGGGCTGCAAAATTATCCCTTTAGCCACTACAGGTGGTGTACTACTCTATTATACTACTCATTTGGAAATAGAAGTGCCAAATAAGGTTAAGTTAACGCTTATATGTAACAGTTGCTTACAAGTGATTTTAAGGCCCCATATACCACTGTTGCTTCTAAATCAGTAACAATTAAAACCTGTTTTCAACTTTAAGTAACAAAATCGACTTTATGCAACCATAAGAAATAAAGTAGAAACAAAATACATTCATAAGCAACTACGAGTGATAGGAGCTACTCATATACAAATATGAGTAGTGTTTGAAGCTATAAGTTTTAGCAAACACTGTTAATCCACTCATTTGCAACTAAAAGCTATAATATAAGTTGCATAATTCACTAATGTGCTACTTGGGTTATTTATCCAACGAATAATCCTAACTAATATTATAAATGCGAAAGTAAGTTTGTTTGTTTGTTACCTCTTCACGCCTAAACCATCATCCTGAAATAAGTACTGTTCCCGAGGACAACAACAATAATGTTCATTGGTAATAAATGCGCCACGTGTATTTCGAATTATGATTGAATTATACATATTATTATAGAAACTTAAGTAGTGTGTTAAGAGTATTTTATTTAAGTACCTAATAGTCTAGCTAGAGTGTCGATAGACCGGTTTTTCATAATAATAATAATAATAATGCGAAAGTGAGTTTGTTTGTTACGCTTTCATGCTAAAACCGCTGAACGGATTTGGATGAAATTTGGCACACGGGTATACTTTGAACTGGATTAGGACATAGGATACTTTTGATCCCGGTAGTGCGTTCCCGTGGGATAATTTTCGACAAGCACGCGGGCGATGCCGCAGGCAAAAGCTAGTAATTTATAATTATAATTTTGTATTTTTGGTGAAGTGAAACTAATTAAACAAATTTAATTGAGTAGGTATCTGCCTAGCCTTTTCACAAGTACAATATATTGGGGTCGGCTTCCAGTCTAACCGGATGCAGCTGAAAACCAGTATTTTTTACATGGAGTGTAGCGTATGGTACGTAAGAGTATGGTAAGACTGGTTGTCAGACTTTCGGGCTTCTGACGACCCGTAACGACTGTCAAAGTTCCATGAATGATAGCCGGGACCAACGGCTTAACGTGCTTTTCGAGGCACTATTCTTGAAGAAACTATAGTTATTTTCCTATCGACTATTTGAATAACAACTCTGACTCATCAAATATTTTTCTTGAATATCTATCGATGACCGGTTCGAATAAGAAATTATGTAAGAGGAAAAATAATCTGCTATCACAAAAATTTACGCACAATTTATCAAATTAGATAAGGTAGGTATTGCGCAGTTTGCAATATTTAAACTATTTTTTAGCAAATAACGTATGTCACTAATCTGGTACCTACCTATTTCCAATTGTTAGATCAGATAGTGTAATCCCCAACCTTGGGGGTCTGCAATAATAATTCTGGTATATTATAGATTAAATAGTATAATTAAATAATCCTCGGATCCTGTTGAACTTTAATGCAGGAGGATTATTAACGTATTTAGGTACCTACTTACAATATAAGTATACAGAAGTAAAACGTGACTTTTGGTATTTTCGTTACCATATCTGACATAGTCTGATTTAATAGGGGAGTTCATTAAAGTATATAGTTCAATGGGATTCCATTAACAATTTTCCCAGTAGGGCAGTCCGAAATCTGGTTTAAGTGTCCGGTTTATGGCAGTCGGCTTCCTCTACATGGGAAATCACTTTTTATTTTTTTATTTGAGATGGGTTTGCTCTTGACTCTAGTCTAGGTCAGGGGTGACAGAGACAAAGTCGACGACGATGGAGTGAGCTTACCCAGAAGAAGCCTGTTCACTCTCACTTTGAAGAGATTAGGGTTGTATGCGCTCGGAAACACAGACGCAGGTAGTGAGTTCCACTCTTTTGCTGTGCGCATTATAAAAGACATTTGGAAACGCTTAGTGCGAATTGGTGGAATATCAACCAGGTAGGGATGGTAACTGGCAGTGCGTCTAGATGTCCGATGGTAGAAGGGGGCCGGTGAAATCAGGTCGTGGAACTACACCTAGTCAGCTCAATTCAGCTACGCGGAAAGTTGAATGGATGTGTACGCATCTCCATACAAAACTGGTGTTTTCTGTGAACAAAAAACTTATTTACAAAAAAAAAAAAAACAACTGACACTTTTTCATTTTGTAGTGTTTTATTGGACGTCGGTTGTTTTCTTTTTTTTTGAAAAAAGTTTTTATTGTTCAATTTTTAGTTGTGGTAAGTACCTACCCCACACAAATACCACCTGCAATACTACAATAGTATCAAGCTCCTTACACTATGATATAAAAGAGTAGTATTTAAAAAAGGGCCCGCTGGCTGGACATTTGTTTAAATAACGAATATCTTCTGAAGCTCACAGAAAGTCGAAATTTTGGATTTGTAAGGTAAATAATCGTTTCTAACTCCGAGCACTATTCGGCGGTCTGAAAGTATAATAACAATAAAAATAATCATAAGGGGCAGGCTAGCTAGACACTTCATAAAGACGTCATTGAATAAAAACTGTCGAGGTACAAAATATATCTTATTTATTTTCTTTAGGTACAAAATAATGTCTTTATGAAAAACCTGTTGATAAATCTCATTGGGGCCTGCCAGATAGACTCACACCGTCGTACAAATCGTGTTGGGGCTTGCGCGCTCCTGAATTCTGGGTCTGTGCCGGTATAGTTTACTTTGCTGGAACAGTTTTAGGGCGGGGAGCCAGACCAAAGCCGCAGGTCAGCATGTGGCGAGCTGTTCGACATTAGCTACCCCACGGACCCTATCTCCCGGGAGAAGTCTTGTTATTCATCTCTGGCTTGCCTTTATTGACCGGTCAGGTTGAACGCTGACGAGGAACAGAGCTCCCACCTCCTTCTTGCTTTTATTGGCCGGCTTGATTGGAGATTCGCAAGAGCAAACGTGCTGGGACTCTCGGAGGAAGGAAGTATTCCTGTAAGATGCTGGTAAGGATCTTGACCGTACTTCTGGGATTGTCCTGATGGCCGTGGGATACCTCTCCACTCCGCATAAGCACCTCAGGACCTGTTGGCCCCTTGTCGCTACGACACTGTGCTAGCGGCCGTTTTTGGGGGCCCATTATTGTGTGCAAGTCGCCCCCTGCCATTTCATCCGTGATAGGATACTGGTAATCAGTGACCAATACGCGAATTCAGGTTTGGTCCCATAGTAAAAGTTGTTTGTTATCATGAGTACAGTCATGTGCTTAAGTCATCATCTTCCTGCCCTTATCCCATGTTACTTGGGGTCGACGCAACACGTTTTCTTCTTCCATTCTCCCCTGTCAACCGTCACACTATCTATCACTCCCTTCTCTTTCATATCATTCTTCACACAATCCATCCATATTTTCTTCGGCCTTCCTCTCCCTCTCCATCTATCAACATGTACATTCTTAACTCTTTGAGTCACATGCCCATACCAAGCCAAACGATTTCCATTCAACTTTTCTGTCACTGGCGCCACTTTCAAACTTCCTCTTATATACTCATTTCTTACTTTATCCATTCTCGTCACTCCACACATCCATCTCAACATTCTCATCTCCGCTGCATGCAATCTTTTTTCATCCGTCTTCTTCACGGCCCAGCATTCAGACTCATAAAGTACGACAGGCCTTATCACGGACTTATAAATTTTCCCCTTTAACTTGAGGGGCATGAGTCATGTGCTTAAGTATCGGTCACTAATTACTTACCAGTCACCCTATACTATAAAATATTGATCAGGCAGGGGCCATAGTCCTTCCATAGTTCTAGGTAACCAGTCCACCTTAGTCACTCAAACCCGTAGCACAATCTTTTTTTCATATCCCGCAATAGTCCTACACAAAGAGTTTAGTCATTGGTCCTACACCAACCGGCGGTTGTCCTTGGGTGCACTTGCATAGTGCATACAGGGGATAGTCGGCGGTTGGTGCCTCATACCAGTAAAAAAACGTCTAACGGGCCTCTGCGAGTTGGCTTCGGCCCCTCAGACGACTTCCAAAGGTCCGGGTCCCGAAATATGTAAACATATAAAAATAAATAATAATAATTATCAACATCCTACTACATACCTTTATAATGATGAGTTCACTAATGACCAAAGGTATTTTTTATCACCTACAAAAACATACCTCCATTAAGTACTTACCTATAATTATATGTTTTCGTTGCGTAAAAACGAGCTTATTGTCAAACAATTTTCAACTCATTATACCATTATTATGATGATCTGAATACAAAAGCAAATAACAAACATGAGACTCTTGTTCTAATGGGTAAATGGTAAATTAGTTTCAATACGGATCGGCAGGCTTATTACGTATCTTGCAGAAGCCTAGCAATAGCAAAATTGCTTGTCAATTGCGCAATAATTGCTTTTCAATCGCTTGTCAATCGCAAATCAGTATGACATATCGCTGAGACATAATACCGATTTGCGATTGAAAAGCAATTAATGCGCAATTGACAAGCAATTTTGCTATCGCTAGGCTTCTGCAAGATACGTAATCTATGTCCTAATCCAGGTCATGGTTTATCCATGTGTCAAATTTAATTGAAATCCGTTCAGCCGTTTTAGCGTGAAAGCGTAACAAACAAATAAACAAACAAACTCACTTTTGCATTTATAATATTAACTAGGATAAATAGGTATTATTCATCATGGAAAACGAAGTCGCAAATTAAATGAACATATTTTTTATAATATTAAATAAATAAATAGGTACTTATACTCTTTACACACAAAATACGGAAAAAAATTTGCAAAACGATTGCGGATAGTATCAACAATACATTTATTGAAATCATTTCTTTGTTTAATTACGTTTTAATAACGTCATTATGGTTCTGAAGGTCAACATAATGACGTGATTCACGCGAATTTATAGCTATAATCTGTTGGATAAATTTTTGACGTTATCATTTATCGGTGAACCGCCAACTACTTAAGAAAACATTTAGAACGATAACAATGTGATTTGTTGCACTTAGATATGTATAACGATATTAGAACTTATCATTTTGCGTTTGATTTTGCAATGGAACGTTGATTCTTACTCAAGCGTTTACGTAAGTAACGTACATTACTCGACTGTAGAATAAGATTTTATATTGAAGAATTCTATCCTCAAGTAATGACTTCAATAAGTACATAATTACTTAACAGCAAGTAATTGCTTGTTTATAAATACCGAGTGTAAAACTCTGCCTATCACTTGACATAGACTAGCCTCGCATTAATAATAAAAAATCCCAAGAATAAACTCAGTGTTAATAATTTCCCAAGATAAGCTGTAAAAAATACGGGAATCGACACAGCTCAACAAAAAACAAACAAACAACAACCCAGCATGAACTATAACCTCTTTTGATAAAAAATAAAATAATATACAGTTATTTGACATCAGGCCACATCGATAGATTAAAAGCGATGCCGTTTCACTACATTGGTAACTGACCTCGTTGGCTTTCGAAAGATAATTGCATTCATCCTGAAAAGTTCGCAATGTCTTATGTAACTTCCTTTAGGCAGAATTTTGAAATCCTTTCATGGCTGGTCAAGTTTTGAAACATTGCGCAGAAAGAACATTAGAGCTGGTCGACTCTGAAATGACCCACTATTTAAATGTGTATACGTATACTACGGTATATGTTACTTTAAAATTACTGTATTATATATTTATTTAAAAATGTTGGTGAATACCGCATCAAAATCCATGGAGTAGTTGAGAAGAACAACGCGGTCACACAGACAGACACGAAAAGCTACTTTAATTTATAGATATATGATCACTGCAGTTGACAGTCGTCATGCTGGCGAAAATTTTATTCTTTTTTTTTTGTAAAAATTTGTTTTGATTTTGCATTTTTTATTTGCCAGCCTCTTTAGACCATAGGTCTCGAACTTTTCAGTAAAAAAATCTTCCTAGAGTTACGCGTCCACTGCGTCGGAATCAGTGCGTACGCACCCTACGGAGTGTCCGCATGTACAAAATGCCGATAGGTTGCGTCCACTGCATTCGAATTTTGGAATGGCAATATCAACCAGTATTTCCACTTTTAGGGATTTCTCCCTTTTTTTAGGGTAAAATGACCAATATTATGCATGGCTTAGGGGTATTTTATTTTGACAGGAATTTATATGTATAGCTTGTCAACTCTGAAATGACGCGCCCCACTACTTAATTTTGTATACGTACACTACGGTAGAAGCGGTAGTGGGGCGCGTCATTTCAGAGTGGAGAGTTGGTTTGTTTTTCATTCGGCTTTGCGACTGGTCGCGGAACAGTAATGACAAAATATTTTAGTTATTAAATGATAAATGATTTTTATTTCTGTAAGTAGGTTTGTACAAACACTTTTACAAGTCAATCATGTTTTTTTTTTAAACTAGATGAGGTCGGCGTTTCCTAAATTGACTACTCTGAGAAGAAAGGCCGAAACAAACTCAGAGGTCACAGTCTCTTATAAAGTCCAGACATAATCTTGGTCACTGCATGTTAAGGCCATGTAGATTGGTGTCTGAAATGGTCTTTTGAGGAAAGAACCACACAGATTGAGAGGACCTGTCCAGTCAGTGCACGCATTTGTCACTAATCGCGCATTTAATATTAATTATTCGTTTGAAAGTAATTTTAATTAAAAATGTTTTTGTTTGTTATCTATCATCACCTTTGTTAAGTTTTGTTATTGACTGTTACCGTTTTAAAGATTAGTAGTTGTTATAAAATACATAATGGCTTTTGATTTCTTGAATTGAAGTAATGTTCATTTAACTTTTAATTTGGAGACTACTGCATACCTACAATTGCCCCCCCCCCCCCCCCCCCCCTATATACGCCTATGGACTGAAATACCGGTCTCTACAGCAGATTTGCTGATCAAGCGCTCAGATGGCGACCCAGTGGACGCGTAACTTAATTATTCTAATGTATGTTTTCTTCTATTTCACCAGGCGTGCAAGCGAATTTCGCATCACATACGGCGGCGATATGCGAACAACGCACGACGACGTGGACACGTTCGAGCACATTCTGAATGTGACGTCACATAATGAAGCACTGCTCGCTTACTACTACCTCGACGGCGAAAATAAGGTAATTAATTTTTGGTTGGTAGTTTGATACAGTATTGAACAGGGGGTGCGGACAATAATTTGGCCTATTTGGTCTTCTGCTTTCGTATCTTGTCGACACGATCTCCTCAGAAATGGTCTTTGATATCTACAGCAGGTATTCGAAGAAGGGAGCAATTTTATTAATACGATCTACTTTCTGTTCCATACATTCAAAAGAAAGAAGGCCATTGCTACATGCGTACTCGCAAATATGTCCTGTTGGCCACTAATGTGTTTGATAGCGAAGGTATACACTTACATAAATTCACGCCTTTTCCCATGAAAATATGCATAGTGTAGGTATATCTGTAGGACCTAGAACCTACAGATAAATATCCACACTATGCCTACCTTCATGACGTACGAGTACGTTTATTAGTCAACATTCCGACAGAATTTTGAAAAAAGAAGATTGAAAGTAGACTCTGATTATACCGTAAGGAAATATCAACACAACTTCTTCCCTACACTTATTGCCTTGATAAAAAAAAGTACTGCCATCTTTCTGCTAGCAAATATCCCGAGTGATTCTAATTAGCATACTTGACCCGCGCTATCGTCGGTCAATATCGTGCGTGGCCCGACTGAATGACGTGAGCATCGTACGACATCGGGAGACCGCACGCAAAGGGTTATCGCTGATGATCATGATCGAGAGAAAAAAGTTTTTAATAGTCTTGTGATCGAAATATTGTGGCTGATTTGTAATCAGCTGCATTAGTTTGTTTTTTTTTTATGGTTTGAATCTCCATAATTATCTCCCAAAGCTCTACATTATGCATGCAAGTGCTGAAATATGAATATCGCATTAATATCCAATCAAATATTCTAAATGCAAAAGTGAGTTTGTTTGTTTATTTTTTTGTTACGCTTTCACACACTAAAACGGCTGAACGGATTTGGATAAAATTTGGCATATGGGTAGACCATGACCTGAATTAGGACATTTTGGTCCTGATATAGTACGTTCCCATGGGATAATTTCCGACATCCACGCGGGCGAAGCCGCGGGCAAAAGCTAGTTTTAAAATAAAAGAGAGCTAATAAGCTTCTAAACTATAATACATTTTTTATGTTCGATAATTGGGTCAACTTGGAAAGAAGACAAATCAAATGACAGTTGAATTCGCGAGCAACATAAAATACTAGCTTTTGCCAGCGGTTTCGCCCGCGTGTATCCTATATCAGTGTGCTATTCCAGACTATAATCTCTGCCTCCCTCTCTCTCTGCCAAATTTCATCTAGATCCATTCAACCGTTCGAGTAACAAACATCTATCCATCCAACCTTTCATTTGCATTTGCATTAGTAGGATTGTGATTTACAATAATATTTACTAGATACATGTTTTGGTATTAATATTACTCATGTAAGTAATGACTCATTTAGTCGCATGAATGCTGAAATCTATTTTTAACCGATATTTATGATCATGGGATCAATCAATAAAGATTTGTTTTAAATACAATGTTTAACCAGACCAGACGCATTCTGTACATCAGACTAGAACTACCTACGGCCGAAACATCTTGGCGAGTCCGAACTTCGCGCAGTAGGCTGCGCAGTAACATTTTTTTAGAACCAAATGGTGACATGAGGCGAGTATGAGTGAGAGAACATGGCGAAAGTTGGTAGTGCCTATGTTCAGACTCGCCAAGTTATTTCGGCCGTAGTGTAAGTAACATTGCACAAAAATATTTGCTGGGTTACGACTTCTATTTTTGGTGTGAAAAATCGCAGATTACGGAAGCGCTCAATGTACCGCACGCAAAACATGCTTATGGATGCTTGCCATGGTGCCTGGACCGTGGCTTGTGGGGGTATGTAAGTTATAAACTTATAACATTTAAAACTTGTTTTGTCGGAATATCTTCGATATCTCCATAACCCGGTTCCCAGGTGTGGTCCAGAACAACAGAAATCACAATGATGGAAAGAACAAGTGACTATTGTGTTCGTTAAGCGTCTTCTTTTATCCGTTATAAAATTATAAGGAGTCAAGATTTATTTAATCCCTTAATGCACATAATATAATTAAGAGGACAGCATCATCTTCATCCACAGCTAGGCATAGGCCTCTATTTTCTTGTGCCAATCCCCACGCTCCTGTGCCAGCCTCATCCAGGTTTTGCCCGCGATGGCTACAATGTCGTTCGCCAATCTCGTCGCCGGACGACCGACACCTCGTCTTCCAGTCCTTGGACGCCACTCTGTCACAGCTTTACTCGGTTCTCCACCTGTCATCACTGCGGCTTGTCAGGTGTCCTGACCAACTCCATTTGAGTTCCATAATACGCTTTACCGTATCGAAGACCTTCGTACGTCTTCGGATCTCGACGTTTGGAACTTTTTTGAGAAAACATAATTATTATACGTAATGATCACAGAAAGTTATCGCGTTCGAAGTAGTTCAAACATTTCGAACTTCGCTCTATCCGTGAGTAATAGCTGTGGTAATAGTTCGTATCGTCCACTTCGCCGTAAATACGATAGCGGCGTCTTTGTTTATTTGCGAAGCTGTGACAGTGACCACACGTCAAGCTTTGGCAGGACGAGAAATGGAGCTCTTCTCGCTAGTCTCGCTTCGTTTGAAAGAAAAAAAGAAAAATACGTTTATTTGCGGTAAATATGTCGCAAAGAAACAGAAAATACTAATATGTCGCGAGAAATAACACGAACACAAAATAAAAATAAGTTGGGGGAAAATATGCGTCACATCCACGTTTCGACGACGACGTTCCATGCTCATGTCTTTCACTTCGGCTCCCCAATTTTATGGTGATATGTTCGTTCCATTCCAAATATACTATCATTTTATATAAAGATGTTATGATGTGATCAATCCAAGTTGATCCCAATATAGTTGGGAAAAGGCAAGGTAGAATCTACCTCATTAGGTGCAACCGCAAGCTATTTAAATGACTACTGATATTTTATTATGCAATGTTTATGGAGTTTATTCCTTAAGAATCGATTTTCTTATAAGGCTCCCGGTATGGAAAAAATATAAGGAGTGAAATACAAGCGTCACGTTTGTGTGTTTTGTTTATTTTTGACCAGTCTCTTCTCTATTGTAGCGGTCAATCTATCCATTATTCAAAGACAATCGTACTTATGAAGTAAACTCCAGTCGTGCTTCTGACACACACTTTTTTTTTACTAGTGATTGTTCAAATGTCCTGGTTTTTCTTTACCATCTGGTAACCATAGCTGCTACTAGACTAAAGTTTATATTTATAAATGATGAAAACTAGCAATTAGATGTAGATGTGTCATATCAGGCCGGACGATGTGTAATTGATGATATTGTGATGATACATACAAAATTATTATAATAGAACCTGGTCGGGTTAAAACAGAGAAAACGAATTTTCCCACATATGAGACCTAGTTAGATCGATTTATCCGTCCCCGTAAACCCCTCAAATTGATATAGGATTAATAGTATCGGATGTGTACCTAATACCTGATTATAAGTCTGTAAATACATATCATATTTTACATATCATATTTTGATCAACAAACAACCTAATCTGCCCCCATGTCATAATTACAGTAGGTAAGTCGAAAAAAAAAATGAATTCAGAAAAAAAGGAAAATGTTCCTTATTAAACTTGATTTAAGGATCATAGTACTGTAAAAAAGTCATAACACCGTAACATTACTGTAATTATGACATCGGGGGCAGTAATACTTACGTGCAAATTGCAAAAAAAAAAGTAAGAAAAATCGAATTTCGCGGGCTACCCTGGCGCTTTCGCCTTAAGACACGGGTTTTATGGGTAAAGACTAGGATATGACGCTCCCCATCCCTAAGAAAATTGTGTCGGTCCTTCTACTAAACGTCCTGTATAGTAACTAACCTAATAATACAATGGTAACAATAAATGGCGTGTTTTTCGATTATATTTGCGAGTTTCCTGAAGTTTCCTGATTAGAGACACTTAAATTACTTTAGACGAACCCTAAAAATTACTATGTAAACGAATTTAGTAAACAGTTTTATTCATTTTCCTACTAAATTTTTAGTCGCGTCTTTTATTAAAAAAATATTGTAATTGTTTCAGATGAAAATGACGGAGATATACGACGTGACAGACGCAGACACTGACGCGGTACAGTCACCCATGGAGCGTGACGTGAACAAGCAGCTCGAGTTCGACAATGAATGGAGCGCCGAGCTCATTGCCGACAACGGTCAGTACTAATACTAGTGTAACACGTAGATATACGATGTGACAGTGACACACTGACGTGACGTGAACAAGTAGCTGTCGAAACAGATCAGTAAATATTACCTACTCTACACCTATACCTATCGAAACCAAATGATGCACATTGCTCTCAATTATTGATTACCTTACAACGACTTGGAGGTATCTGAGAGACCTAGAATAAGGATTCGTTATGAATCTTACTCCACGCCTTTATTTTTCGAATCCGATGCAGCTGAATATCATACCATTTTATAAGGAGCAACTGCCAATGCCTTTCGGGCCTCTGACGACCCGTAACGATTGTAAAAGATCCACGATTGACAGCCGGGACCAACGGCTTTCCGAGGCATGGCGGGGTCTACGTATGTAAAGATGGTCAACCATCCATGGACCAACCGCGGCAAGCGTAGCTTAACCTGATCGATCGACCCGTGCGGATGTTATTACTTAGCCTTTAATTCATCAGTTTAATATAATAAATTAACTGCCCTATTTCGCTACCTCTTTGATCTATTTAAATCTTGAATTTGTTCTGTAGTTCGCAGAGCGTCATCTAATTATTATATTATAGTATTCAGGATTATTTAATAGACATGTGTTTAATGCACTAATTAATTATCTATTATTATTATACTATTATTATACTTTAACATTTATTTTTGACATTCTCATTTACTTGATATTTTAAATTTTTATTATTCTAGTGACATTATTATTTGCTAATGTTTAATTTACTATTTCTCACGGTGAAATTACCAGAATTGTTGCAAGTGTATGTATAATAATGTGAAAGCTTGAGTGTGCATGCGTCAAGGCGTAATGTGGTTAAACTATGCTTAATGTTTAACAACTTTATTCAATTACCCATATTAGCAAATAAATGACTTACCATTACTTGAGATACCATTAGAGATGGCTTCTTACAGACAAATTATAATAAGCGATCATCCTGATAGAGGTAGGGAAGTATAACTTTGCTCTTTTCGCACTGGTCTATCCTATAACTTTGTCTCACTCGTATCAAAACACACGTCACAAAATAATAGACCTGTCATAATGCAACGACTTTTTCTTCTTTTCTATCACCCTTAAGATAAGAAAAGATAATTTAACTTTGTCCAAAACATGGCATGCAAGATGTTACAATAAAATTATTTCACAGTCATGTTTTGCCTTAATACATTAGGCGCGGCAGACGCACATGCGCGTTTTCGGACTTTCACCAGGTGCTTGACGGCGCGTATGCGCGTCCATACAATTTACATAACTTTCTTCGAGTGCGGCGCGCCGCACCTGTGCGTTCGTTGTGCATCTCTATTGTTTCGAAAACATCGTAAAATAAGGGTCGGTAAGGGTGTAGCATAAAGAAGCGTTTGCATAAAGAATTAAGCAGATAATGTGTTAATGGCGTACAAATATAAATAGGTAGGTACTAGTGATCGGATATTCGGGCGCTAATATACCTAAACTTCTTCCGACGAAAGAATAATATGGACATTCCTTTCTGAATAAATAAATAATCCCGGGTTCCCGGAATTGAACATTTTTTTTTAAAAACAACTATAACAAACTTAATGAAATTATAGCAGTGGATATTTTTTTATTTAGTATCTTTATTTTATTCAAAACAAATGGAATATCAATAAAAACTGATATTGTGCACAATGTGGTCAAGTAGTGGAAATTGATTTATCTATCTAACAGATTAGTGATCGAATCGACTAATTTATTACCGAATATATACAATGTTGATAATAATAATAATTATGTATTTAGTAGACATTTATACCAAAAGTTAGTGTCTCTGGTTTTTGATTCCGTTGTGATCTTAGGTAGGTACAGTAACATCGTAATTTCACAGTAACGTCAGGATTGAGGGGCCAAATAAAATGCGTTTATTTACTAAGTTTACTCAGTTTTACTACTTTGTCCATATGCTACAAATTCGAACACACTTACTACTAAATGTTTTTGGAGTGGAATTTAAATTGACCAATTACTTTCATGGAAGTTCACGCTCTTATGTATAGACTGAGGAGCCACAATTATTATTAATGATACAAAATTTTCAAAAATATTCATTAAATACTTTCCGTGTTCCAGGTGGCTTCTCAATTTAGATGTTTAGATTGAGGAGCCACTTTTACATTGATATAACTTTGCATATATTTTACTACAAATTTAGAATTTGGCCTACAAAATTATTTGCTTTCTTACTAAATAAGGGGGTGAGTTTCCTTTTAAAATCTGAAGTGGCTCCTCAATCCATACGGACGTTGTATTTTATAGCGTTTATAAAAGACGCGAACAAGTGTGCGCGGTAAAAACTACGTTGAGGGTTACGTCATCGGCCCGCGTTCGCCCGCGCGCTAGCAGGCTTAGCACGAGAACCGTAGAGAAGCGTCTTGTCGACTGAAGAGTAGACAAAAATGACGTTACCGTGTAGACAGTATGACGGCAACAAAGTAAAAAGAGTCAATTCAATTTTTTTACATAATTCGACTCAAAATTCTTTGTTTTTTCATAGGATTTTTTTTTCTGTTTTCTTGATTCACAAGTTTTACAAATATTAAGTCACGCATATAAATACAACTGCGGAGGCGAGCCCGTAGCGCCGGAGAAAATGCCACTCTCAATGTGTTTTATATGAAATTTAAGGAATTTTTCACTTTTTGTATGGAAAATATGAAAAATTATTACCTAAATGTAGAGTTTTACGGGGTTATGAGTTTTGTAAAGGGGGCAAAATTTTAATTATTTTTGCGATAGGACACCGTTTTCGAGATATAAGCAAAAGAAGAGAAAAAAGAAATGATTTTGTAGTTATCCGTTAATACTTTGCGGCCGTCGAGTAGGAAGTTTTCTACAGTCTTTAGCATGGCGATTACAAAATCAAATTATCTGCACTACCCTAGACAACTTTCTTCCGAAATAGTCTACATAAAAAAGGACCTAGACAAAGACCGCCTAGACGAAGAAATGAAAGACAAAATGACAAATTGTAGAAGGATTTCTACGGTGCGATGTTAAAAACGGAGAAACGAAATGTCACACAGTATAGAAAAGGTTGTCTACTCTTCGTAGAGATAGACAAGTGGTCATGTTAAGCCCACAGCTAACATTTTTAGCAATCTCAAGAATTTCAAACGATTCCGGGATCCGGGATTCTGAAAGGCATGTCCGTATTTTTCTTTCGTGGGAATAATAGTGAAGTATAGGTATATTAGCGCCCGAATATCCGATCACTGGTAATAAAATACTGGTATAAACATCAAATAATACAAATTACCCATTAATCAAACAATTAAACATGCAAATTAAAAAAATGTACTAAGAACAGTGTCATCAACTCATCATAGATAATAAAATTAGTCAATTAAAGTAAATTAGAATACACGAATTAGATTAATTTATCATTTAGAAATTCGTCAGTGCTGTAATAGGCATTCTCTAACATAAGGCTTTTTAACCTACTTCCTATTGTATATTCCCTCCAATATTTTGGCAACGTTATTATAAAGGATTGGTGTCAACAGATTATACTTTTACGCATTAAAGCTGTGGATCTAGGAATGCAAAGTTTGCTATTGTCGCGTTTCTTCGAATTACTCCGAATTAGCTGACAATAGGGAAAACTGGTGTGCATTCGATTTGACAAATATAACGGTCTCTAAAATTTACAGAAATGGAAGAGTTAATATTTTATATTTTTTGGAAAAAGGGTTTGCAGCTCTCGGTAACCTGAAGTCCAAACATAGTTCTCAGACACCTCTTTTGGATTTTAAAAATGACATCCTTATTTGTTGAATTACTCCAAAGAATTACTCCGTATCTTAACTTGGAGGACACTAAGCCGTGATAGGCAGTTAGCAGCGCATCAATATTTAACATCGGGGCTAATTTATACAGTGTATATGTGGACTTACTAATTTTTTTGCTTAAGGTTTCCGTATGTGCCTTCCAATCTAATTTAGTATCTATAGTTACTTCAAGAAATTTGGTTGTGACAACTTGATCTATGTTATGATCACAGTAGTGCAATTTAACATTTGGAATGGTCGATCTTTGGGCAAAATGCATAATATTCGTTTTTCATAAGATTCATCTTAAGGTTGTTGTTTCCTAACCATTTTATCATAGATTTCATTGAATTATAGATGTCAGCTTCGTATGTGTCTCTATTTTGAAAAGCGATTGTAATGGTACTATCATCGGCACAAAGTGTCATGGGATGGTCAATACTTTTGGGTAGGTCATTAATGTACAGTATAAAAAATTGTGGGCCTACGATACTATCTTGCGGTACGCCAAATTAACTATACGCTCTTTTGATTTATAGATTACTTCATGTTTATTTCTTTTATTTATTGCTGAAATTTCTGTAAATGGTTTTCTGTTGCTCAAATAAGATTGAATAAGGCAACACACACACAGACAATACCTCTAATGCCATATGCTTCTAATTTTTCAATCAGTATGTCGTGACGGACATGGTCGAAGGCCTGTGTCATGTCACAGAAGATGGTACATACAGGTATATTTGCATCTACTTTCGGCATGATAGTGTGTAAAAATTAATATATTACCAAATTTATTGTTTTCCCATTTCTGAACCCCTTTTGTTCATTAGCAAGTAAATTTTCTTTTTCGATATAAGTGTATAACTATTTATATAAATGCTTTTCGAATATTTTTGAGATTATACTTATGAGGGATATGGGCCTATAGAATTATATTTGCTCTTTATTTTCTTTTTTAAACAGCGGTTTAACAGTTGATATTTTGAGTGCATCAGGAAAAACACCAGTCTCTATGCAAATATTGATTAGATGGCTTAGATGCGTTGATATTTCTCCCGCTACTGATTTTATAACTTTTGTTGATACTCGTAGGCCATCGTATCCTACATTATTCGTATTTTTTAAAGTTTTTATCCGTCATCTCAGTGTTCGCTTCTTTGGGGGAGTTAATTAATTACGTGAGGCAATTTAGGCGATTTTCGACCCCCCACCCCCCTTTGTGACATATCGTGAGACTTCGCTGACCCCTTCCTCCCCCCTAATCTCATGTGAGATTTTACATTATGAGCATTTTTAGTGTAAATACGTATCTGTGCTTGATTGCATAGGCTTTATTTAAATAAACATAATTTGCTGAATTATTTTTTTATAATACTTATTTTTTATAATAATTGGCAAGTTTTCTAGCAATTTTAGTTTCTTTCGAAAAAAAAAATACGTGATATTTGCCCCCTCTCCCGACGTGAAATTGGGTGATTTGGCTTGACCCCCCCCCCCCATAATTTTATGAACGCCCCCTTTCCTAGCCATATCATTTTTCACACAATCCATGCATCTTTTGCTTGTTCTCCTCTTCTCTCTATATCTAATAAACTTTTCAGACCTGTAACGTTTTTTTCTATTCTACAGACGACCTGGACATGGAAGCAATGGACGACGATGCACTAGCCGACAGGAACATATTCTCTGATCCCGAGAGTGAATGGAACGTAAGAAGATCAATGTCAGCTACCGACAGCGATGAAGACCAACCTGAGTCAGATCGGAGAGGGCCGTATATTGAATTAGCTTAGTATAAGGGTTGTAGTTGGTTAACCTGTTGACCTTCAGATACTTTACAGCATAATCAGCCTACAACGTACCCATGCTGCACAGGCCTCCTCTTTGTGAGATTTTGGGTCACAATCCAACACCCGGATCAGTGCGGGTTGATGCTTTATAACTGACTGGGAGTTACCGGCGTATGCGTATACTTAGCATTTGTTTCGTCATCAACATCATTATTTATTTATCCTCCCACTGGAACGCCATACATCACTTATTAGTAGTAATGTATGGTGTATATTATTATACACCATACATTACTTCATGTGCTGCTTTCCATCCATCCTGTGCGTGGTGCACATCGAACGGGCGGCGATGAATCACGCACGCTCACGCAGCGTCAACACACTTCTCCATAGTTCCATAACTCCATCCATGTTGCGCACATTCTTTGAGATTTTTGATACTCAATGATTTTTAAACAAATCATTATAGCTAAAATACCTTTTCTGCAAACAATTTATTCCCCTCTTCCCATTCCCTCTTACGCTGAACACGAGTTGCATTTCCTTGAAAATATCCAAATAAATAGGCGTTCCATTTCGGGGAACCAAATTCAAATCGATATCATGTCAGATGTGGGTGAAAATAGAACTCGTAAAAGATCGAATGAAGTACTTTTCAAAGGTCTGGCGGTCGAAAGGTTAGTCAATTAATGTTATACTTGGGGCCGATTTTTTGATCCGTAGTTAACTCAACCAATGATTAAACATAAACTAAAGGTTGAATTTTAGCTAAATGTGAAAGGCTAAACATATTTTTTTAATATGAATGTATTCATGTTAACTCAGTCATATTAAAAAATAGTAATAATGTCATTTTGGCAAACACATTTAGCCAAAATTCAACCATTAGTTACTATGTTTAACCATTGGTTGAGATAACTACGGATTAAAAAACCGGAACTTAGCCAACTATTTTAATTTAATCTACCGTTTATTTAAAAAAAATACCTTTACTTACAACTTAGACATTGTAAAGAAACGTGATCATATTTGACATCGTAACCGTTCCGCCGATTACTTTTGAATTAGGTATAAATAAATACAAATAAATAAGTCTATGCTTTCTCTCTCTCGTAACAACACGATAATAAAATAATAATCGGACATGTAACTCTCCGTTTATCTTTATTAGATAAACGTTATTAGATCCACGGTTAAGGTGCGTGTTTGCGACCTTATGTACTTAAGTACATAAGGTCGGAAACACACGGCAAAATAATTAAGTAGGCAGACAAAATATCTGCGAGCAAATTTGTCATCTGCCAACTGTCTGATTTTGACAGACTGCACTAAACAGGCGTGCACTTAGCACATGGAAAACTAAGCTAAAATACGTATATAGCTGCTTGTGCATTTAACAATTTTGTTCAGTTTACCGTTTCTGACACTGTTAAATCAACTAGGTAAAATCCTTTTCTAATCAGAATGCGTGTTAAGACTGCAAAATTTTAAAATAAGTTCTCTGTGATCACGTTTCTGCTTACTATAGCATCAAAAAGCCAGTGATGTTAAGGGCCTATACTAACTTAAATTACTTAGTATGATCCTCCGATAAATCGAAAATATTGCAGCATTCATTTTTAAATAAATACGTAGGGTGTTCTGAAAATCTTGAGATACTTAATACGAAGGCGGATGGCCGACGCGAGCACGTAGTTTGATTGTTTATGTTATGATATACGTTAGTGTCAGTTGTCATTTGATTGCATTCAGTAATTCAGTATTGCCGCAGATCGTGTTCGAACAAGTTCACTATAATGGCTTCGTGGACGACTATCGAATATCGCGCAATTTTGCGTTATAACTTTTTACGTGGATTAAGTCCAGAAAACTGTTTAGAAGAAATGACGCCTATACTTGGTGATGACTGTCCCTCTCATGCAACCGTGTACAGATGGTACAAACAGTTTGAGCGTGGCTATTTTAACTTAGAAGACGACCCGCGTTCAGGACGACCGGCGGAAGCAGTTACTCCAGAAAATATTACGGCAGTTAAAAATTTAATTGAAACTGACCGGCAAATAACCTACCGACAAATAGTCCTTACTGCAGATTGGCTCAGCAGCGTTACAATGAATTATTCACCATCATTTAGGTTATAGAAAAGCTTGTACTCTTTGGATTCCACATAAACTTACCGATGAACAAAAGGAACAGCGAATTAAATGGTGTAAAAAAATGATTGCAAAGTTTGAAAACGGAAAATCTAAAGACATCATTTTAATCGTCACGGGCGATGAAACGTGGCTTTATTATTACGACGTGACAACAAAGCAGCAAAATAAAATATGGGTGATAGACGGCGAAGAAACTCCAACTGAAGTAAAAAAAATCTTAAATCTATAAAAAAGAAAATGAACGTGGTTTTTTTCGGTATTCGGGGAATTATTGAATAAGTAGTTCTCCGTGAGCAGAAGACTGTAAACGTTGCTTGATACATCACTGCTGCCTCCCTCAACATTATCAGGAATTCATGAAGCTTCGTCCAAAGTCACAACTCTGCCCCTGGTATCTTCATCATGATTATATATATATCATTAATACTATGCTTATTTATTAGTTTGTGCAACAATAGTTTATTGCTAACTGTGGAGGCTTGTAAATGGCTTTTTGTTGATTGCCTCACTACAAATTTTTGTATTGTTAGCTGTAAGCCACCCAAACACAATAAAATAAAATAAAATAATACTCCGGCACATCGTGCTGACGTTACATGCCAATTTTTGCGAGATACCGGCTTGAAACTTCTTGAACATCCGCCTTACAGCCCAGATTTGGCGCTGTGACTTTGGACTGTTTCCTTTCGTGAAAAGTAAATTGAAAGGGTAAAGATTTCGGGACGTAGAAGCTTTACTTTCGGCCTGGGACAATATATGTGCGGAAATTCCTGAGCAGAAATGGAATGACATTTTTAGTGATTGGTTTATAAGGATGCAGAAGTGTATTAATTGTGGTGGCAATTATTTTGAAAAACTGTGAAAAATAAAGATTCTCAAAACTTTCAGAACACCCTACTTATATGGTAAATTTAAGGATTAATGTTTAGATATTATTTGTATGTTTGACGAAAACACGATGCCGTAAAATTTTCTTGATGGAAAAAATACAAAGTTACCTCTAAACCGAACAGTAAACCGCTAGTATTAAAAAAATACTCCAAATTAGAGCACGAAACTTCGTCAGCGAGCTGTATTGTGCGAGCGAGATAAATAGTGAATTTAAGCTTAGTTAGTATGGGCTCTTAAGGCGAAAGCGCCAGGGTAGCCCGCGGAATTCAAACAGGTCAGTATCAGGTTGTATATTGATTTGAATATGTTCTATGTTATTGGGTTTGGTTTCCGCACTTAATCCTTCAAGTGGACCATTGTGCGTGAACATGATTCGCGACCGTAATTGGTGAATTTAAGTGACCACAAAGAAGACAGTAACTTTTAAGATATAACATACTTATTTCAAATAAATGAAATATGTATATATAATTTTTTATCATTGCCGTTGCAAATTGACCTCATAACTTAGAATGACCCATTTCATATTTTATTTAAAGTTAATGTTTTCCTGGCTAATGTACTGAATACAGTACTGATCTCGTTACAATGCAAAAAATATGAAAAACTAACAAAAATATTTACATTATTTAAACTCTAGGTATTATGTCAAAAAGACTATAAATATTACAGGAATAGTATCTTAAATGGTCAAAATACAATGTTTTAATAGTATGTATTTTATCAAATTGTAAAAATATACATTCCGGTTTAATTGGAATTAGCTTGAGATTTTCCAGAGTTTCCTATTCTATAACCTGGATTGAAAGAAAACCAAAGATTTCAACTGGTTAAATTTTTAGTATGCGGTCTTTCCGACTTTGCGACCTTTAAAAATAGTTACGAATTAAGAATAGCCAAACAGCTCTCTTTGGAAACTTCAGCTAGGATTTGACTACCACCCAAAACAGTTTGGATTTATTATATTAATTTTTATATTTTAATAAATACATTTTATATCCTACTGGGAATTTTTAGAATTACGCCTATGATTTATTTTGTATTATTGTAAATATGTACTACACAGAATTGTATGACTACATAGAATATTTTCGCATTATCGGTGACAGTGCAATTATTATAGTTTAATTTATTTTACAATATTAGATGTGGTGAACTGAGAAAAAAATTACACCTACCTTATGTTAAGCTAATGCCATCTATCATCAATAAAGTGAGTTGATCGATGCCCCAATAGTCTTTCTAAGGGCGGGTTTTTGGATCCGCAGTTAACTCAACCAATGATTAAACATGTGAAAGGCTAAACATTATTTAGTATTCAAGCTAGTATTCATGTTAGCTACTAAGGGTAGCCCGCGAAATTAAAATTTCCTTACGATTTTTGCAATTTGCATATCAGTATCTGGGTATAATTATGTTGATTAAAATATAATTCGTGACCGTAATAAATATGTATTTACAGAATTATAATAATTAGAATCAGTAATACAACTCCTTATGTTAGAATTGGTGTGATGCAATAGTGTAATATGAACTTACGAGAGTTGTATTGATGATTTTAATGATTATAATTCTATAAAAACAGATTTGTTACAGTCGCGAATCATATTCTGATCAACATACAACATGTGGCGGCCTCTACATCGCCACATGCGAACTACGCATCACACTGACGTCACGCAAAATCCTGCATCGCGCAATCAGTTTACCGCGCAACTTGCATATATATGCACGGGTGTTGTATCTGGTGGGCAGTAGCCCACTACTTACACCCTGTTCCACATACCTCTATTAACATGATACTGACATGAAAATTGCAAAAAAACGCAAGAATAATTGAATTTCGCGGGCTACCCTGGCACTTTCGCCTTAATAAAATCTGAGTAAAATACTAAATTACTTTTCCTGTCTGTTATTTTCGGCGGTGCCAATCTGGTTTTCGACATGTCTAACTCCTATAATTTTCATTTCATCACATCGTATGTACAGTAGTCCTCAATCTTTTTGGCCGGGTTAAACGTAGACGCGAGTCGATGTGCAGAATGCAAAATTAAGGTATCAGTTGGGAAAATACCATGCGCAGAGGGGGCACGATGGCGGTCGCGCCCGTCGCGCTAACTTCAGCCCGGCCACAAAGATTGGGGATTGCTGTACCTCTAATGTGATATCATTATTATTAAAAGTTATTATCTTCTTCTAAGAATTAGATTAATAATTTAAATACCAATTATATTAGCCGGAGCTTCAGAATGAAATATAGGGTCTTCAGTCATTATACAATATGTTCTCGCTCTCTTTAAACCTATGCAGGTGACTTTAAGCTTCTTAAAGGATAAGCACGTTATCGTGGATAAAGAAAGACCTTTGTCTTCTTAAGACTTTTCGTTGGTAAGTATAGTTTTAATTAAAAGTGCCTTATCAATGTTACCATGATTGTGTTACCCTTTATATATTTATCTCTTACAATGTCATATCAGGGATTTATATTGTTTATCTGTATTCTGTAATAAATAATTGAATATTGCCGTGAAAATGAAAACGCAGCTAATAAGCAGCTGAAAGACAAGTAACGGTTACTTTCAACCCTGATATGAAAAAAGAGGTTTTAAGTATTGATTGTTAATTTGTTATTATACATACACGTTATCGTCTAGTATAGATTACCTACCTATATTAATTGTAAATAGTTTGATTGAATATCTGATTAGTATTGGATTCAGCAAGTGACGACATAAGAGGTGTTATAAGCCAGTTTTTGTCATTTCTACGACACCCTGTGGGAGTCTAAAATTCAATTTTAATTCGCGATTTGATTGTATTAGTATTAAGTTTCCAAATTGTTAAAATCAGATATTTGGTCCTCGGTGATTGTGTTGTCAGTGGATGTTTCTGTAAACGACTGTCACAAATATTTTTTTTAATAAAAGATATAAAATTAACGTTTTCGTTCGTTTAATTCAATATTTTCCAAAAATTTTATGTCTCTAATGTTCTTCGTTGAAATGTTTTAGTAGGCATTTTGAAAGCGACGATTATGGACTAGTGGTATAGACGATGTTATTAGTGGTTGATGGAAAGAAATAAAACTAAACCTCAGTTTAACACAAGGATTTAAGTAGGAAAATGAATCAAACCTTTTTCCAGATACAAAAAGAAGAAAAGAACAACATTCAAATAAAAAAAAACTCGGCTGCAAAAACTTATAACTGAAAAGAGAATTACTTAAAAAAAAATAAGAACCAACTTCAAAAACCTAAAACGAATAAAATAACTTTCATAATAAAACTTAACAGCTTCTGAAGTCAGTGCCAAGCTAAGGTGCATTGAAGAATTGAAGACAGATTTCACGTCTGTTGAAATCAAAGGAGTGTAATTACGTATAGAATGTTTATTTTATATCTTGCACACCTTTTCTGGTTTAGATGTAAAAAGCAACATAATCAAGTAAATATACCAATAAGTACATAAAGAACAGAAAAACTGATCTTCGGAAAATAGAAAGATTCCATGATGATTTATTAGTCGAAAATAGAAAACACTTAAAATTGCAACAGAGTACAATATTTCTTCAACCTAAACTCTCCACTTGATGTTTGTTGATAGAGACTATGACGTCAAACTAAGCGCCAAAATGGCGTCAATGGCACAATCTCTTCAAAGTGAGAGTGACAGTGAACAGGCTTTTTCTGGGTAAGCTCACTCCATCGTCGACTGTCTCTGTCGCCTCCGACCTAGACTAGTGTCAAGAGCAAACCCATCTTAAATAAAAAATAATCGTGACTACATTAAATTTAATTTTAAAATAATACTTCTTTCAATAAATCTTACCAATATTACCAGGGGGTTCCCGCTTCCTTCTCTCCCGCCCCCTCCCTCTTCTAAATCGACGGTTTAGCCCATGGAGTTTTACTGTGTAATATAGAGTAATATTATAATAGTTTTGTTTTCATTGAAAACGTACTTTATCTTTGTTTATCCGGTCTTCCAGGGGGTTTCGGCCAAATAAGTCGCACCTTGAAAACAAAAGTGGCGTTATACAAAAATTAAAATTTTTCTGTATGTCTATTTAAAGCTTTTTTGACGCAGCAGTTTGGTCAATATCTTAGCAAATAACTGAAATAAAAGACTGCAATTTGACTTTCTTACTCTAAGTTTTGTATATACTGAAAATATGCCAGTAAATTATGGAGTTATTTAGAAAACATAGTTTTGATAATGCCACTTTTGTTATCAAGGTGCGAAGTGTTGGCAGACATATATATTTGTATACAGAACATCAATATCTAACACTTCACATTAATGTCGTTGCGGTATCTGATGACATAGATAAGGTGGGTACCCCCTTATCGGGGTACTGATGGTCACCTTCTCACGTGTCTGTCAAGTACTTTCGACCAACGAGGAACTGGCAGACAAGATGATTTTTACCCGACTGCCCCAGAAGGAGGGTAATGTTTTTCGTGAGTAGGTATGTATGTACAGACGCCAGCAGGTCAACCTACCCGAAACTGTCAGATTTTCCCAATCAACCTTGGACCTAATGCTTTAGCAATAAAGTCGAAATTCTATTAAAGAAATCTGACAGATTGTAGTAGCTTGATGTGCTGGCGTCTGTACTTACTTATGTCTACTTCTTTGGCACGCTCTGTAGCCTAAACGGCTTGATGGATTTTAACACGTGAGGTGTCGTTAGATTTGTCTTAATTGTGGGAGTGACTGGTAAATACGTATAGTGACCGATACTTAAACACATAATTGTACAGACGCCAGCAGGTCAACCTACCCGAAACTGTCAGATTTTCCCAATCAACTTTGAATCTAATGCTTTAGCAATAAAGTCGAAAATCTAATAAAGAAATCTGACAGATTGTAGTAGCTTGATGTGCTGGCGTCCTGGACCAAACCCAAATCGCGAAAAAAAAAAATCATCTGCTCCCTACATTTTGATGAGGTATGCGAACATAAATGAATGGGACAGCTGGTTTTTTTTTACGCTAATTCAGGTTTGGTCCCATAGTCAAACTTGTTTGTTATCATGAGTACAATCATGTGTGTTTAAGTATCGGTGCGTTAGTACTACTACTGTTTATTCTGTGGTATATAAAGAAAAAAAATCTTTATTTGGCAAAACAACCTTGCACAATTCAATTGTGTTACAAATAAGCAGGTAATTATTTCTTTTTTGTTTGGTATGTTTCGGTACTTATTATGGTTGTTGCATCGGAACTGATTCACTCTGTTCCCCGTACTAGTATGAACTGTATTACGGTGGAACAGCTTTCCTCGTCCTCTATAGGTATCGGTCATTAATTACCAGTCACCCTATAGAGACTATACAGGGTGTTTGGCAGAACGTTGAACATACGAAAATGGTGGATAGGTGGGGTCATCTGCTACTTACTCAGCCCTAATTTATTTGGCCCTGGCCCACTGGGTATTTAAAAATTTTTTTTTTTCTTTTTCTTGTTTCACCACTTTCTTAACTTTAAAGTGTAATTTTTATTAAAAATGGGTAAAACAGGCAATATTTTGTTTTTTATTTTAATCTTTGATGTTGGCAGATTCTTATAAAATTATTGCTTTGTTCAGATGTTAGCTATAAAAAAAGTTATGAGTCCTCAAACTTACAGAAAGATGTAAAAAATACTTAAATGTTAATTTCAACTTGCATTAAAAAAAAACAAAAAATGATTGAGGAGTTCCAATTCTAGCAAAACATCCCTAGTGTGTGAGCTTTCTAATGGTATGTAATTTGCTTTTATAAAAAAAAAAACTTTAAGAGTTATTTCATAATTTTATCAAGTAGGAAATTTTTGACGAAACTCTACCTTTACGGAAAGTTAAATGTTTTGCGAAATTTAATACTGCAAAGTTGGTAAAAATTAAATGATCGATTGAAATTATGCTGTACCAGTTAGGTGCGTTAATAAAACAATTAAATAAATTTAAATAATTTATTTAAATAAAATCATAGATGTTCAAATTGACGCCCTTCATTTGCAATACAGGTGCGGCATCTACGTCTGATTTCTACAGTTGTTATGCGCAACAGCATCTCCTGTCGCATAACTTCGAAAGCAGCATTAATTCGATTTAACAAATCTTCTCGACTTTCTACTTCTGTAGTGTAAACTAGTTCCTTTGCCCTTCCCCACACGTGAAAATCGAGCGGAGTGAGGTCGGGCGATCGTGGAGGCCAGGGAATTGCTCCTCTCCTGCCAATCCACGAATTTGGGAAACAATTATCCAAATGCTCACGTACAATTAGACTAAAGTGAGCTGGGCAACCATCGTGTTGAAAGACAATAGGCCTGTTTATGTCTACTTGGAACACTTCTTCCACTAATGGTGGTAAATCATTTATCAAAAAATCCAAGTAGTTGTTCGCATTGATGTTGTCGGGCAAATAATGAGGCCCTATTAGCTTATCGCCAATCACTCCTGCCCAGACATTCACACTGAATCTCCTCTGGAAGCCCCTATGTCTCTTCACGTGTGGGTTTTGATTTTTAAGTGCCCAATGGTGAAGATTGTGATAATTGACAATCCCTTCTTTGTCAAATTTGGACTCGTCCGTCCACAGAATACTTTTTAAAAAGTTTACGTCGTCCACATCGGTATGCAGCAAATGGCGACAAAATTGCACACGTCTCCCAAAATCACTGTCATCGAGACCTAGAACAAACAAAACACGTCTAAGAATCGATTTCAATACTGAATCTTTTCTTCCTCCGAGTTCAAACTCTACAATTATCTAAATTAAATTATCTTCAATTTTTAAGTACACGAATTGGCTTTATCGCTTAGCCATAAAGACGTAAGACCACATTCACAAAAGGGCGTGCGACTTTTCAATTTTGTTCTAAAAAGGAGCCATAAGTGCTGGCAAGTTTACCTACGCTGACCACCTGCGCAAACCGAATCCGAAATCCGAATCCTGTAAGCGCTGGCCGCCTGATTGTTACGTGAATGCGGCCGAATAGGAATAGTTTATTCGAATTTAATTTGAAATTAGAATTGAATGCGCTAAAAACAACATGAGGCAAAACAACTAATAAAGAAAGTGACGAAATCAAGGTTAAATGGAACGATCAATTGAACTGTCTCATAATTTACTACATTCCACAAAATCGTATCAGATGCAGTGCATAAACGGCTTAATCTTACCTTGCACTGGAGTGTAGTGAAAAGCATGCCTACCATCTTGCCGGAGAACAGACCACACTTTCCATATGCTTAAGCCAAGTATTGAAGCTATCTGTCTAATGCTTTTGGTAGGGTCCGCGTCAAACTCGGCAAGAACTTGTTCGTCAATGGTAGTATCGGGTCGTGCTGCGTTCACTCGTGGTACTTGTAAATTCAGGTTACCGGTTTGTCGTAAACGTCGGTAAGTACTCGCAAACGTCTGATGACTGGGTACTCGGCGGTTGGGATAACGCTCTTGATAAATTCTTCGCGCTTCACGCGAATTAGTATTAGCGCTTCCATACGCTAACAACATGTCCGCGTATTCCTCACTGGTAAAAGCAGCCATTTCTTTACCAATAACAACAGGTAACAGTAATAACAAAAAACTTAACTAACAGGTTATAAAACTAGTGATAACAATAAAAGAAAACGAAGTGAACAAAAACAAACGTAAGCGTAACGGGCACGTGAGATCGCAGAGGCAGTTAAGTCTCGACTGAATAAAAGAACATAATTCATTCTGAGGCGTCACGGTGCCACGAGAGCGAAAGAGAGCAAAAATACGCTATGACTGCGCAAGAGTGAAACAAAATTTCTACCTGCTTTGTGTAACCATCTCAAGGGAATAGTGAATGTGAATTTGCACCACTGCTACTGGCAAGCCGTCGATCATTTAGTTTTTACCAACTTTGCAGTATTAAATTTCGCAAAACATTTAACTTTCCGTAAAGGTAGAGTTTCGTCAAAAATTTCCTACTTGATAAAATTATGAAATAACTCTTAAAGTTTTTTTTTTTATAAAAGCAAATTACATACCATTAGAAAGCTCACACACTAGGGATGTTTTGCTAGAATTGGAACTCCTCAATCACTTTTTGGTTTTTTTTTTAATGCAAGTTGAAATTAACATTTAAGTATTTTTTACATCTTTCTGTAAGTTTGAGGACTCATAACTTTTTTTCTAGCTAACATCTGAACAAAGCAATAATTTTATAAGAATCTGCCAACATCAAAGATTAAAATAAAAAACAAAATATTGCCTGTTTTACCCATTTTTAATAAAAATTACACTTTAAAGTTAAGAAAGTGTTGAAACAAGAAAAAAGAAAAAAAAAATTTAAAAATACCCAGTGGGCCAGGGCCAAATAAATTAGGGCTGAGTAAGTAGCAGATGACCCCACCTATCCACCATTTTCGTATGTTCAACGTTCTGCCAAACACCCTGTATATTATTTATATTAGGTTGGGGAAAAAGTCTTTTCGCATTATAGTATGTATGAACTTGTAATAAAATCTCTTTGGCTATACTATTTGTATCTGGCTGGTTTTGGTATCATTGAAAGTTTAAATTTTAAAGAACATAATTCCAAATTCAAATTAGAAAAATGTGTGATTTTCATTTGTTTTTCGTACCGTCACGTCAGGATCAGTGAATCTAATGAAGAAATTGGATACATTTTAAAATTTTACTACAAAAAAGGTAAAAATGCAACGCAAGCCGCGAAAAAATTTGCGATGTTTATGGACCTAGTGTAGTGTCTGTGAGAGTAGCACAAATTTGGTTTAAGCGTTTTCAATCCGGAAATTTTGATGTCAAAGATGCACGTCGCTCTGGTCGCCCTATTACGGATAAAATGGATGCCATTTTTGAAAAAGTGGAGCAAGATCGGCATATCAGTAGTTACGACGTAGCTGAAGAACTGGAAATTGACCACAAAACAGTTTTAGCGCATATGAAAAAAACTGGGTACCTACACAAAAAAGCTCGACATTTGGGTACCTCACGAGCTCACTGAAAGAAACCTAATGAACCGTGTACTCATTTGTGATTCTTTATTACGACGATTAATGAAACCGAACCATTTTTGAAGAAGCTGATAACTGGTGATGAAAAGTGGATCACGTATGACAAGAACGTGCGAAAAAGGTCGTGGTCAAAGGCCGGTTAGGCTTCATAGACTGTGGCGAAACCCGGGTTAACTCGCAACAAGGTGATGCTGTGTGTGTGGTGGGATTGGAAGAGCATTATTCATTATGAGCTGTTACCAGGCAGGACCATCGATTCTGAACTCTACTGCGAACAACTGATGAGATTAAAGCAAGAAGTTGAGAGAAAGCGGCCGGAATTAATCAACAGAAGGGGTGTGGTTTTTCATCATGATAACGCTAGACCTCACACATCCACTTTAGCCACTCAGCAAAAATTAAGAGAGTTTGGCTGGTGTTAATGCATCCGCCGTATAGTCCTGACCTTGCACCTTCAGATTTTCACCTGTTTCGGTCTCTTCAGAATTCTTTAGGCAGTGTCAGGTTAACATCACGAGAGGACTGCCAAAACCACTTGTCGCGGTATTTTGACCAGAAGTCCCAAAATTTCTATAGCAATGGGATCATGTCCCTACCTACAAGATGGCAAAAAGTTATCGAACAAAATGGTACCTACATACTTTAGTTAAATGTAAATAAACTATATTAAAAAATGTTTTGAATTTTCTTAAAAAATGCGAAGGGACTTTTTCCGCAATCTATTATATTGTATATGGATATAAAAAAAGGGAGGGTAAGGTATTTATTGGTATCAAATAATAGTAAAAAGATTGAAATAAAAAAAAAAACCGATTGCACAAACACATAACTGAAAAGAGAAAGACAAGCATTATAATCTATTGAATTTTGATATCGCAAAAAAAAAGGCGGGGACAAAGTTTCACCATGTTTCAGGTTTGTAAACCAATATTAGCCTGCAATACCAAAATTCAATAGATTATAATGCTTGTTTTTCTCTTTTGAGTTAGGTATGTGTTTGTGCAGTCAGGTTTTTGTTTTAATTTTTTTCTACCAATAAATGGGTAACGAATGGCGTAACCTTAATCTAACCAGCAAACCTTATCGTGCCTTCCATCAATTTCTATAATTAAAACATACCTATAGATGTTACCTGGAGATTTTATAAGTTTGCCGCCATTTCCTTGTCCTACGCGCTGGCCAAATTCTACGTCAAATTATAGATAAGTCATCATGTATATTCTAATCTATTGGATCAAATTCGATTAAGGTCCATAATGATAGAAAATGGATTACCAGATTCTAACTCCTGATCTGTGGCAGAAAACTATTATACGAGTATGTAACTAGGGCCATAGTTCCTCATCATTGGAATCACGCTGGAAATCAAAATTATGCAGCCACGTGGCCACGCTTGTGAGCACTATCGGTGAGTGATGACTAGACCATAGAGTACTTTTATATTAAACTGACCTTGCTACATATGAGTGATCTGTGACTGACCCTAAAGAGTAACTGACCCGTAAATGAGCCAATTAGGTAATACACACTCGACGTCATACAAATTAAATGATGACGTTTAGAGATACCGGTCGCAGAAAAAACAGGATATATGAAAAAAAACTCATGTCAATGTTACATAAGTTCTAATTTCAAACTATCCTCCTACTATATTTTTGAGCAATTATTCATAAAAAAAATATTTCATAGCAGATAAATTTTAACGATATTACTAGGAAGAAACCGCGCAGTTTTGCACGGTATTATTTGTGATTTGAATGTTTTTTTTACTTGTGTTTTGAATATGGTCGGCAAAGAGACCGACCCGAAAAGTAGCCGAATATTTCAACAATGTTATTTGAAGTGCTGCAAGTTACAGAACCTTACGCCTTTGACCAATGTCATACCTTCTGGCAACGGGAAGGTGGTGGATTTCTGTGTGGATAGGATCAAATATGCGGACTGGCCGCCTATTTTAAATGCACTCAGCTGTGATTTGAGCCTGCATTCAGTTTCCATAAAGTGTCGACAACAAGTCAAAACGGGTAATGTAAAGAATTTGAATTACCTACGTTCTCATTTAAATTATTCAACTTACGTAGTCCGCCAATCTAGTACAGTAAGTACAAATGTAATAGATTCTTAGTGGTAAATCCATCATGCTCTTGCCCACCTTGAAGATAGAACTTATGACCAAGAAGCGCTATACCAACTCGAATCAATCACATAGTGTCTGCTATCGAAAGGTCAATGAGTCGATAACCTAGCTAATCCTATTTAATGGCATTAATCATAGATAGGGTCCTAGAATAATCTTTGTACAGCAACTGGACTTTGTTCGTCATAAAATTATCACGTTTTGACCGAACGAATAGAACAAAAGTCCAAGGAACAGTCAGCATTACAGATGTTTGTCAGATAAGGTTTCTGATATCTATTGAACAATAGCCTAGAAGTATCATAATTACGAGGAAGCGGATGGTTAATTTTTTTGCAAGTTTGCCATCCGATACAACTTTTAAATTATTGATCTAATCATTTCAAAACTCTGGGCTCTTGATAACATTAATTTTGTGCAAACTAATACGATTTTTTATTTAACTTCTAACAACAGTATTGGAACACATAGACTGCGAGAGACTGGCGAAAACGGTCAACAAGCGATGTGTGATACTGACAAACTTCATGCTAAGTAATTTAGTGGAGGCGACAGCGCAACTACTGTCTAATACCACGTTGTTGACGACCTTACTGCTTGAGGGGCTTCCGTTGAGGATACCATATTTAAATCCCTTGTCTGAGGTAAGACATTTGTACCTACTTTACCAAAATCTCTATCTAAACCTGCTGAGAGTGCTTCAGCCAAGTAAATAAAGCATCTATTTTTTACGCCTTTATCACTCCCTATCTGTATCAGACAGCAAAAGCCAGGAGTATTAAAATTAATAATTACCTACTGTAAATAAAATAGATACCTAAGCTGTACGAACGGGCAACTTGAATTCTGGTGCCCCCCTCCCCCCCCCCCCCCCCCCTTTTTATTGATTATTAGTTTATACCAGCGGCTTCACCCGCGTGGATGTTAGAAATTATCCCACGGGAACCGTATATTTTTCCGGGATAAAAAGCATCCTATGTGCTATTCCAGACAATAATCTATCTCTGTGATAAATTTAACCCAGATCAATTCAGACGTTCTGGCGTGACTGGGTAACAACATCTACACAAACTTTCACATTTATTGGGTTGGCACAAAAGTAATGAGACACTACAAAACTTCCTTTTTCAAGTTAATTGTGTTCGCTAATATTCTAGAATGTTGTAGAACATTCTAGGTACTTTTGATGTGGGGGGTATATAAAGCCACCCTCGCTTGATGACGGGTGCTGTCGTCTTTGATATAGCGAATGCGTTCGACAAAGTTTGGCACAACGGCTTATTATACAGCTGTTTAGTACATTTTGACGAATTATGCGAACTTAAATGTACTGAACAGCTGATTTCTTTTTCGCGATTTCAGGTTTGGTCCGATAGTAAAAGTTGTTCATAATGATGAGTACAATGACCCCTTAAGAGGTTGCTGGTGTTTTACAAATAACCCTGTATAAGCTCTACCAACTCGGTGTGCCGGACCGTCTCGTGTTCATCTTACGAGACTTTTTGTCGTATCGCACCTTTCGCTATCGCATAGAAGGAGCGCTATCCTCACCCCACCCCATTCGTGCAGGAGTCCCACAGGGCTCTGAGCTCGCTCCCCTCATATTTTCGCTGTTCACCAGCGATATCCCGAAAAGTAAAAAGGTGCAGTTAGTTCTGTTCGCAGACGACATGGCCATTTACTATACGGGCCAGGGATCAGCACCCAATATCTCGCACTCTCCAATTCGCAGTCGATAATCTCGGCGCCTGTTTCAGGAAGTGGAGAATCGAGGTCAATCCCGACAAGAGTCAAGCGGTTCTCTTTCTGAGACCGCGTCGCACTCGTCACCGTTTCAAAATCGGTTTAGTCAGTTAGAAGAAAAATGGACGAGCGACAAGTTCGAACACTATACTTATACGAGTACTTGAGTACTTGTTAGGCCACAGTGCGTGGGTTGCGGCTGACAATATCAACACTGCATTGGGCGCTGGAAGTACAAGCCATGCGACGGTGTCCCGATGCTTTGACCGTTTTAAATCAGGAGACGTCGAATCCGGATGCTACCACTCGTGAATTAGCGGAAGCACTTAACTGGTACCCCGCTTAAGTGGTACCCCGACGCCATGATTTTTGCATGGGCGGTCACGTCATACCGCGGGTGGGGGTAGTGCGAGATCTCGGGGTTACCTTCTCTAGGGATCTTTCGTTTCGTGCTCATGTGGTGCAGGTGTGCAAGAAAGCGTTTAAAAATCTTGGTTTTGTCATGCGTGAAACCCGTGTCTTCACTAATATGGCAGCAGTGAAAGCACTTTATAATGGATTGGTGCGAAGCAACTTGGAAACTAGTGCTATCATCTGGAATCCTTGTGAAGTATTCTCAGATGCTGGAAAAGATGCAGAATAAATTTACCCGGTACCTTTACTTGAAACAGTTTGGTGTCTACCCTTTCTACCCACTTATGTACCCAACTCTCTTTGTTATAGGCATGGTTGGGTGCTATAAGTTGGAAGTAAGGCGCAACCTTGCTCTTGCAAAATATGTTTTCATGGTTTTTCGTGGGGTACTGAATAATCCACAAATTTTGGAATCGTTAGGATTGCTCGTTCCAGACAGGAGGTTACGGTTGGGACCGAGGGAGGCACTTTTTAGGGTTCCGGCAACCCGTACAAACTTATTAAAGTTTGCACCGGTGATTCATGCAGTAAGAATCCTTAATAGTGTCTCTCGGCGCGTGGACATATTTTCTTGCTCTTTGGCGGAATTCCAGAGGGTGACACTTAGTATGTTGTCCGCTGTGTAATTTGTGCTTCTACCCAGACCCGCTCCTTGGGCCTGGACAATCTGAGCAATCATGACTACATGATTGATAGCTTGGGTATTACCTGTTACAACAAATGTATGTGTTAATTAATAAAATAAATAAATTTAAACTTTAAATAAACTGCAGTCACCACGCCGTGGAAAACCATCTGCATGAGCTTGGGTATCGAAAAGTTTTGGCTTGGTGGTTACCGCACATCCTTACAGACGCCAGTCGTGCAGTCCGTGTCGCTATCTGTCAACCACTTTTGCTGCGACCCCGACGTAAAGAGTTTTTGATCTGGTTACTGGAGATGAATCATGGATTGATTACGAGAATGATACACGTCGTGCTTTTTGACTGCCATAAGAAACGCCACCAACTCAACCCAAGCTGAGTCAAAAGAACCGCTTAAAAGTTCTGCTTTGCTGTTTCTGGGACGCGCATGGCATGCTGTTTTATGAACTTTTACACAATGAAACTATACTCACTGCTGACAAATATTCAACCCAGCTCACCAAACTATCTGCTGCTATCAAGAAAAAACGACGAAGACGAGTCAATGTAGTTTTACTACACGATAACGCTCGACCTCATGTCGCATCTGCCGTTCGCCACCAGTCGGAGAACTTGGGCTGGGAGACGCCCCACCCACCTTATTTCTCAGACCTCGCCCCATCAGACTATCATTTGTTTAGAGCCCTAAAACAATATTTGCGGGGTAAACAATTTAACGATTTCTCTGATGTAGAGGCGGAGTTGAACATCTTTTTCGAGGCACAGCCATCAGAGTTCTGGGCGGAAGGCATCCAAACTTTGCTGGATTGTTGACAAGAAGTCTTAGATGCTAATGGTGATTACATCATTGACTAAGCTTTTTGTATTGTAATAATAATAAAAAAATTACGAGGAACAGAGCTCTCGCCTCTTTCTTGACTTTATTAGCCGGCTTGAGTGGAGATTCGCAAGTGCAAACGTGGGAAGAGTGCTCGGGGGAAGGAAGTATTCCAGTAAGGTGCTGGTAGAGATCTTGACGGTACTACCGGGATGGTCCTGATAGCTGTGGAAAACCTTGCCACTCCTCAAGGACCTCAGGAAGTGTTACCACCTTGTCACTACGTCATTATGTGCTAGCGACCGTTTCCGGGGGCCCATTATTGAGTGTGCAAGTCACCTCCTGCCATTTTATCCGTGTATAATTATATAACATTGGTGAGGCAGGGGAGTGGAGACATAGTTCTTCCATAGTTCAAGTTACCCAATCCACTTTAGCCACCCACACCCATAGCCCAATTGTTTCCACGTTCTGCAATAGTCCTGTACCAACTGTGGGAGTTATCCTTGGGTGCACTTGCATAGTGCATGGGGGGATAATCGTCGGTTGGTGACTTCTCATCACTTAAAACTGTCTAAGAGGCCTCTGCGAGTTGGCTTCGGCCCCTCGTACGCCTTCCAAAGTTCCGGGACCCCAGGACCCCGAGTTATGTCAAAAAAAAAAAAAAATATATATATAACGTAAACCAAGTGTCCCATTACTTTTGTGCCAACCTGATATAATATTAGTAGGATTTTCCCAACTCTTCCTTGTATTTTAGGCTCTATTGGCTAATAATTCTCTACGACACATACACTTGCAACGATGTCTGATTGGCGATGCGGGCTGCCTGGCTATCTGCAAGTCGATCAAGTGTCTACCGAACATCCTGACTCTGGACCTATCCGGATGTGAGCTCACGGCTCTAGGCGCTGGGTACATCGCTGATTTAGTTAAGGTATGTTCTGACGTTAAGGTTTTGTGAGCGCTGTCTTTTTATTAAAACGCAATACGCATTCCTATCAGCCATCAGGGCAATCAAAAGTTACAGCGCGAATAACTAGATGCTTATTGCCGGAGCCTTTATCCTTCGATCAATTGCAATCCACTTCAAGGGCTAACTTTCAAAAGTTATCATACTGGGTAAGCTGGGAAAAAAGCCCGGGCGAAAAGAAGTACCCAAATACTTTGTTATTTTCTAGACTCTGCCAATTCCAAAATATTTTCTTTTCAAATCCAGTTTCAGAAGATCCACAGATACAGCGAGAACTGGACGCACACACTACGGTATCGACTGCCCGAGCTAGACTCAATGGAAGGTCTGCGTAGGATCACAGTTTGTGCCAACCCTCAGTTAGGGGACGCAGGAGTCGGGAAGCTCCTCGATGTGCTCTCTGATGATTTGTGGATAAAAGGTCAGTGCTGTGCTTTTTACGGCACTCGCTCACAATGGGTGAGGCAAACAACAGGCTCAATTCACCCAAGTCTACTACATACATACTTTTCTACGTATTCTCTGTTTCAGCACTGGATATTCAGAACTGTGGTATAACAGAAAACTCTGTGGATACGATTCTACAAATGTTGACATCCAACAAGACTCTCGTAGTATTAGATTTAAGGAACAATGATTTGTGTTTAGAGTCGCTGTCCAAAGTGCGCTCTGCGCTCCGGGATAACGAAAGAGGGACCGAAGGAAAGGTATCTATTATGTGTATATCTACAGTCGTGGAAGCTTTTTTTAGCTGTTTAATAGCTTCCACGACCCTGCCCGATTTAAGCCCTGCTTTCACATTGCTGACTGGCTAGTATATTATTATCCTATAGTTTGAGCTATTTTAATTATCTATAGTGCGTTCTTACGAGAGAAGAAGACTGGGCTCAGCGCTTCTGTTAGGAACTTTTGCAAAGATTTCTCTGATCAGATGCAAATGAGCAGATTTTGGATGAAGTCTTATACAAGAACCTTATACAGTTCTTGTTCTTGTCAAAACGGAATGTCGTGGACAGATACGATACAAACTGAACTGAACTTTTGGTCACAACGCACATGATCATTTTGGTCGCTGTACAAACGTTTAACATCTTTGTTTCAGTTTTCATGGCTTGCTAACCTTAGTGGGTCTTCGAGTGAAAAACTGTTTAAATTAGTTCCAACCAAGTTAGTAAATAAAATGATATTATGTTTTCAACTCTTTTAAATGGTTTTTCATCCAGTATTTACCATTTAATTGCTTTTTTTATTTACACTTAGGGTTGGATTAAAAGACCGAACAGTTACTAACGTAAGAACAACGCCCACTAAATATGTTGGCAAGACTAGTACAGCGAAGAAAGAAAAGTAAGTACCTACTAAATTTCCTATGTAGGGATAAAGCGAAATCTACCAACCTTGTTTGGTAAATGGCTGAAACTCGGCAAATAACATTAAATCACGCATGTATTCCTCGAGAGAAAGGCAAGTTATGTTAAGAGGGCAGTCGCATTTTGTCACCTCTCGGTCACGTGACCAAATTAAAAAAAAATGTTTATTTATTTATCTACTTACAGTTACCCTTACAGAATAACCCAATGCGGTAAATGCGCTTATCCTAACATAACAAAAACTAACATCTATAACTAATTATTACACAAAATACGCGCATTGCCATGGTGTTTCGGATATCAGCCCGTGTTACCTATAACTAATTATAAATAATGCATTCCTTGTGAATTCACTCAGAGAACAACAAAATAAGTCCGTCTCCCTCGCTATGAGGTTGAGCGTGCGAAGCGCACGCGTCAGGGGCGCCTCCCTTAAAAGGTTGGTCCGAGCGCGTGGTACCACCAGCAGTGGCGGCTGCAGGGACGACGGTCCCTGTCCGTAACGCACAGACTCACCTGCTCTAAAATAACTGCATTATGCATCTTCCCTCTTAATAATTTAAAAATATAAGAGGTGAGTGCAAGATCCCTCCTAACCCTTAGCTCATTGTATCCTACCATACCTAAAATAAATAAGGTTGGATACATTAATGGGTAAAAGGGATATACTCCGTAATAACGCTTATATAAATACCTTATAAACTTATTTTGTACCCTCTCCAGCATGAGACTATATTTAGCTTCATGCGGAGCCCAGATGACTGCATTACATTCTAACTGGCTCCTCACCAATGCATTATATAATGCTATAATAGCTTTCACATTCGTGAACTTTCGGACCGTACGAAGCATGAAACCTAAATTCCTATACGCTCTTTTACAGCTACGCATGATGTGATCACGAAAAGTCAAACCGGTGTTAAAGCGTATTCCCAAGTCCTTGACTTCTGTGACCCGTGCCATAGGCAACCCGTCCATATGATAGGTATGTGAGATGGGATTGTGTGCTTGAGAAAAAGAGATGCACTTCGAGCTATTAAAGTGCAACAGATTTTGCTTTGCTCCAGCTCACTACCCTATCAATGTCCCCCTGCAGCCTGTCACAGTCATCACCACTTTTTACCGCGAGGGACAATTTGAGATCGTCGGCAAACAATAAACAATTAGCGTATCGGACTACTTCTGGTAGGTCGTTTACCATCAAAAGGAAGCCCCAAGGGCCAAGGTTACTACCTTGGCTCACCCCGGACCTCGTGAAATATGGATCGGATACGTGTCCCGCATATTCCACAAATTGTTGCCTATCCCTCAAATAACTGGCAAAAAACCGGAGTGAGTTATATAAAAAGACGCTTGTTTGAAAAATTTAATCGATTAGCAAACTAGTATACAATATTAATTTAACCCCTCGCATGTTTGGCATACCTACATACACGCTGTACGTAAAAAATAATCTTTATATAATATGTATATAAACGTAGTAAACGGGAGTAAGGGGAGAACGGAAGTAACATCTTATCCGGCCCAACAGTCAACCTCACCTGCGCGCGCTGGCGGTTCGTTATGAATAGTCGGCGGCGGCGTCCTTCGGGCGTCGTGGTGCTCCCTGCTAGATAACGGACGAGGCTCTGGCGACCGAGCAGTGGCGGTATAACCACACCACCAGTTGGACCACTGACTGAAGAGGCAACAGCGGCCTGAAGTCTAAATAACTTCTAAAATGTCTGGGGCAGAAGGCAACGAGAAACCACTGCTTCTATTTCCCAAGAGAGTCAGCATGGAAAATCAAGGATTGGTATATAGTATGTCTGGCAATCCGGCTGACGCCCGGCGCCGCCTTTCCGATACCGATACCGGCCATGCGCTCGTGAATCATCAGGCGCCGCATGGAAACTCTGTTACTGATGAACTTAACACCAGCAAATCAATCCGCCATCCCCACCGTATCGGAACGTGGAATGTACGCGGCCTCAACCAACCTGGGAAACTACAGATTGTGGAAAACGAAATGCAGAGAAAGAACGTTCACCTGCTAGGGCTAAGCGAAACACATTGGAAAGGACAGGGTCACTTTACATCTAACTCTGGCAGTACAGTGTATTTTTCGGGTCCTGAAGACGAAAGCAGCAGAGGAGTGGCTTTCATCGTGCCACGCAGTATGAGCAAGTGTGTTTTGGGCTATAACCCAGTAAGCGATCGGATCCTTACTATCAAACTTAACACCTTACCGTGCAAGCTTAACATCGTGCAGGTATATGCCCCCACAGCACAGTCAACTGAAGAAGAAGTGGAGGGCTTTTACAATACGTTGACTACTACGCTCAGAGGACTTGCAAAGCGGGAAGTCACTATCATCTTAGGGGATTTTAATGCCAAAGTTGGAGTTACCAAGGGCGACAACTATCTTCGTCGTGTCATAGGCGAGCACGGGGTCGGGGAACGTAATGATAGGGGTGAGCGACTGTTACAGTTTTGTTGTGAAGAAAATTTTACCATCTCCAACACTTGCTTTCAACATCATATCCGCAGATTATACACATGGATATCCCCTGGCGATAGATGTAGGAACCAAATTGACTACATACTAATAGGGACAAGATGGAGAAGCTCAGTGACGAACGCCACAACTTTCCCCGGTGCTGACTGTGGTTCCGACCACCAGCTCCTTGTAGCAACAGTCCAAATACGGCTAAAGAGGATACGAAGACCTAAAACAACTCCGAACATGCAAAGTATAAATTTCACTGGCTTCAAAGAAAACTTGGAACAGAGAATGATAAACTTTCCGAATGATATCACAGATAGCGACGGTAAGTGGGAAGAACTGAAGAGGGTAATAGAGAAAACAGCTACTGACAACAAGCTGGCAAAACCTGTTATGAAAGAATTTATTACACAAGAGACAGCGCAAATTATCCTTGAGAGACGTGAGCTTAGGGAAAACGGCTTAAGTTCACCTGAAGACCAACAGCGGTACTCAGAACTGAGCCGCCAAGTTCAACTACGCTGTCGGAAAGATTATGACGACCACATCAACGGAATCTGTCACGAACTCGAACAGCACTCCCTGAAAAACGAATCCAGATATCTTTTTCAAAAGGTAAAAGAATTGACTGGAACGCGTAAACCGAAGACCTGTGCCATTCATGATAAAGATGGGCGTCTACTTACAGATGTGGCTGACGTGTTAGATCGCTGGAAAAATTACTGCATGGAGCTGTATGACACGAGTGAGTTTACAAACGCTGAAATAACATGGTCTACAGAAGAGCCTGATATTTTGACTTCGGAAGTTGAGCATGCCATCAAAGCCCTCAAGTGTAAGAAATCACCAGGTAAAGATGGTATAACAGCCGAAATCCTAAAAAACCTAGGACAACTGGGCACTAAAGTTATCACCGAAATATGTAACACCATTTGGAAAACCGGAAGATGGCCAAGAGACTGGACAGAATCGGTTTTCATACCGCTACACAAGAAAGGCTCATCCAAAGATTGTGGAAATTACAGGACGATAACGTTAATATCTCATGCAAGTAAGATCCTCCTGCATGTTATCAATCGACGTCTTAGTTACTTTTTAAGCCGGCAGTTACCCGAAGAGCAGGCAGGTTTCGTCAGGGGCAAAGGAACGCAAACATCCGCCAAATCATTGAGAAGAGCAGGGAATTCAACAACCCCGTGATCCTTTGCTTTATAGACTATACAAAAGCTTTTGACTGCGTACAGTGGGACAAACTGTGGAAATTGCTACTAGAAATGGGAGTTCCTGAACACCTTGTCGCTCTAATCCAGAGTCTATACACAAAGAATCAATCTTTCATTAGGATAGGTACTGAATGCTCTTATACGTTCCAAACTAAAAAAGGTGTGAGACAGGGTTGCATATTATCCCCTGCCCTTTTCAACATATATGGAGAGTACATAATTCGGAAGACCACCGAATGCTGGGAGAAGGGTTTCCCTATAGGTGGAAAAAGAGTATCAAATCTCCGATATGCCGACGACACCGTTCTCCTTGCAACATCCATGGAAGATTTGAGTGAGTTGTTCCAAAGACTCGAGACTGAAAGTGGCAACATTGGTCTTGCAGTAAATAGAGCGAAAACCAAGGTAATGATTGTGGATCGAGCCGGGAAGCTAACAAATGTCACCTGCAACATTCCTGGCATCAACATTGTCAACTACTACACCTACCTTGGCTCGCAAATCTGCAATGATGGTAGCTGTGTCCCCGAAATCAAAAGGCGCATTGGGATGGCCAAAGATGCTATGACCCGCTTAAATAGCATTTGGAAGAAGAGAGGAATTGGTATCAACACCAAGATGAGATTGATACGAGCCCTAGTATTCCCGATCTTCTTATATGGAGTGGAAACGTGGACCATTTTAGCCCGAGAAAGGCAAAGGATTGATGCATTCGAGATGTGGTGCTGGAGACGAATGTTGAGAATACCGTGGACTGCCAAACGCACCAATGCATCGATCTTAACTCAGCTTCGAACAAAAACCCGCTTGTCGACCATATGCCAACAACGCATTCTCTCCTATTTCGGCCACATAGTACGCAGAGGCGATGAAAGTTTGGAAAAACTGATTGTGGTTGGGAACACAAAAGAAAGGAAAAAGGAAGGCAAAAGATCGCGCGGTCGTTCACCAACACGATGGAGCGATCAGGTGAAGGAATCATCGTCCTCAAAATTCTACACGGTGGTAAGGGATGCGCTGGACAGAAACCGGTGGAGGCGGATCATCCGCTCCAGATGCAACTCCGAAGCTGACCACGATCCTCAGATATGAGGGACCGACTGCAGAGAGAGAGATATAAACGTAAAAAACATCATCCTATGGTGACCGCGGGCTTACAGTAGTTGTGAACCTATGGGGTTCGATTGACATTCGAGCATACATTAACAAGACATATGCGGTTTTTTATATATATAAACGAACACTCGAGCCCAATAGTATTAACCCAATAGATAATTGTTAAAAACACATTTTTATTGTGACATTTATTTAACTCATTTCAAAAACGGATCATAATACTATTTGAGCAGAATTTATTCGATAACACAATATGATTGTTTTTAAATAATTACCTATTAAATTAAGCGTCTCCGCTGAGCGCTCGATGCGTGCAGATGTTGAAGCGTAGTACTAATCGTTGTTAAAAATGTCGTCGTCTAATGTTTTAACCACATTAGACGACGACATTTTAATATTGTAATCTCGTGGTTAATGAACTGTTAATGTTTGTGCAACAAAAACATGAAGTGATGGACAGTGAAATCCTAGTGAGGATATGTAGCACTGCCTTTTCAACAGAAGACATAATCTGTTTCTACTGATATACGTCAACTAAAACGTAAAAAGCAAGAAATACCTATTTCATATTATAGAAGTTATTAAGAATGTAGACCCTGAGAAGATTCCTATTTGCATAGCTCATGATTTCAACAAACTACCTCCAACTACGTTTGATCATGTAGACTTTAGGAAACTTTTAAAAGATATCGTTATCTTACAAAATGAGTTCAAATTGTTTAAAAGTAAGTATGTAACTGTAGATCAGCTGTTACAAACAAAGCTGGGGGCCGATTCTACTAACAAAATTGTTAAAAAATCGCAATTGAATGGCAGCTGAACCACGGCTTTTGAGCGTTTTCGCATTCCACTAATGTAACAACGACCCGACTGCTTTTACGTTTCAGGGGGCCGATTCTACTAACAAAATTGTTCAAAAATTGCAATTGAATCGCAGCTGAACCACGACTTTTGAGCGTTTTCTCATTCCATCAATGTAACAACGATCCAACTGCGGTTACGTTTCAGTTCAGTCACCGATCGATCGAAACAATCTCAAAAGCTATTCTGCTAACAAAACCGAACATGAGCGTGACGTTTAGTCGCATCATTATCTTTTTGACGTAATTGAAACGTTTCGTTTCACAGATTTCGCAAGCTGGGGCCGAAAACGAAACGTTCTTCTGAGTTTTTATTATTTATAAAGTTGAAATGTTACAAAAAAATATACAGGCTAAACTATAAGTATGGTCTAGATATGTTTTTGTATTAAAAATACTTTTAGTAGCACTTATTCATATTTAGTAATATATTAGATTTAACTTTTTTTTTTCTGTGGTAATTTTAAAACATACTATTTGGAATGTTGGTCACACAGGTTACCCGATGTTTCGTTCCCGTTACGATTCGGTTTAAGTTTAGTTTCCATTTTGCTTATAGAATAGTAGAATGACTTTTTTGGTAACTATCGAACGGCGATCGAAACTGAACTGTTGTTAAAACACAATTGAACGTGTAACGTTGCAAATTAGTAGAATCGGCCCCCTGTTCAGTCACCGATCGATCGAAACAATCTCAAAAGCTATTCTGCTAACAAAACCGAACACGAGCGTGACGTTTAGTCGCATCATTATCTTTTTGACATATTGAAACGTTTCGTTTCACAGATTTCGCAAGCTGGGGCCGAAAACGAAACGTTCTTCTGAGTTTTTATTATTTATATAGTTGAAAAGTTACAAAAAAATATACAGGCTAAAAGTATAAGTATGGTCTAGATATGTTTTTGTATTAAAAATACTTTTAGTAGCAATTATCCGTATTTAGTAATATTATTTAGATTCAACTTTTTTTTTCTGTGGTATTATTAAAACATATACTATTTGGAATGTTGGTCACACAGGTTACCCGCTGTTACGTTCCCGTTACGATTCGGTTTAAGTTTAGTTTCCATTTTGCTTATAGAATAGTAGAATAACTTTTTTGGTAACTATCGAACGGCGATCGAAACTGAACTGTTGTTGAAACACAATTCAACGTGTAACGTTGCAAATTAGTAGAATCGGCCCCCAGGAATCGTTAAAAATTAGTGACGTTGGTGTTTGCAGCGTAACTGTAGACAGTTTAAATTAAACTATTGTGCAGAAATAGAAATATTAACCTAAGGAGAGGTGCATCATATATGAAAACTAGCTTTGCTTAGGATAGTGGACCCATAATATGGGTCTTCCGCACATGCCATCAATATCACTGACCTCTCCAAACCAAACAAATAGTACGAATGTTAGGCCTGATAAGCATGAATGTGAGCACTCGTCCCCGTTGCACGGTAGCATTGATGTTGTGAATGAGTGCGATACAGCGGGTTCGTTTGCACCTAATAAACAATAGTGCAAGAGGTTGATAAAAACATAACGAGTGAGGTATCGACAGCGCGGGGGGTGTGAGAAAGACAGAGCATCTGGTGGGTGATGTATTGAAACCCACTTGCAACTCGAGTAGTGCGTCAGCTGTGGCGCCTAGCAACAGCAGTTTGCCTGAGTCTTGTCACTCATTTGCAGTAATTGCGCGTGCGCCGGGTGAATGGAAACAACCAGTGAATGATGGTGAATGGACGGAGGTACAGAAAAATAGACATAAGAATAGGTTTATAGAACAGAAAGGCGTGGCTGTTACCACACCGCAATGTAAGTTTAGGGCTGCAGATGTCAGACTACCGTTTTTTATAAACAATGTAGACAAAGGAACTGCACCTGCAGACATTACCAGTTACAGATGTTCTATGTCACGAAGTCCGTTTGGCTATGAATGTTGTCAAGCGTGCACATGCACATTGTTTTTGTGTGCGTAACCTCGAGAGCGCTCAGTGTCGATCGGGACACGGTCCGGATCAGTAGTGTTTTTAGTTCGCGCCAAATTGTTTCACGGAGTAAGGTCAGTATGGCAACAAAACGAAGAAGAGTTGTCCATAGTGAGGTAATATTTATTTATACGTTTTCAATTAAAATTTTATACAAAGATACTTAATATAGCAATAGAAGTATTTGTAAAATGAATGTTTTTTTGTGTTATAAAATGTATATATCTCTCAATTATTTTGATTACATTTTGTTTTAGGGTCGAAACATGATGTAATTGTTGTAAGTGTTTATTATTTTCTGCGAGAAGAATATGAATTTACAAAATCATTCATGGAACCCAACTGTGATTTGTCTCATTTACGAGACATTACACGGCGTACAGCTGAAGCTACGGGTGTTAGCCAAAAAACAGTTCAAAGATTATTAAACGAAGAGAAGGAATTGCCACAGATTACTAAATAGTTACTACGTAACAGATACTTCACTCAGTAGAAAATTTTCAATACCTACTGCTATAATAGCCTACTCCGTCGCATCAGCAACCGCTGCATGCTAAAATGTGCCTAAATGCTCAAGCGTACAGTTGTGATTGCTTCGCACCGCGCGATCCCACAGCAATCGCAGGGCTGCCTCTTCGATACGAATTAAATTAACATAACTTTTTGTGTCTATGTTATTAAGAACTGTGAAAATGTTCTGACTATAGGTGGCAGTTTAAAATTGTATCGTTTATAAAATATTTTTTTTTATAAATTGGTGCTGACTGTGCAATCTAGATAAAACATAATTACTTATAGAGGTCAGTGTGTAGGTAAAATAAAAAAATCTTTAAGAGTTACATGTGTTTTATTTTTATATATTTGTTTATAAATTTCTTACCCTTTCTAAATTCTCGGTTATTATATTTTAGTATTGAAAATATCCTAAATCTAATAAAAAGTTTTATTAGATATTGTTTTGGGAAACAAGGGCAGAGAGAATCAAAATGTATGTCATTTAAAATTTCATAAAGAGTACTACCCGGCCTTTGTTTCATGTTTTTTTCAAAATTATTAATAAATATAGTCTCAAGTTCTCTTACATAATTATGAAACGCATCTGTTGGCACTTTTAACTTTCCGTAAAAAGACTATGTTTTGTTGAATGCTTTAAAATGGATAAACAATCTATTCGTAGACTCGTTTAAATCAGGAATGTTCTGTAATTCAGCAACAAAGCCAGGACAGGCATCTGTGTCTGAAAGGCAAGCTGATGCTTAGTATACCTATTAAAAATAATTTTGAAACGACAAAAATAGTAATAGTTTATCACTTACCTTTCGTCAATGACAGGTAAATCGAATGCAACGATTAAAATTGAAAAACGTGCGTGCGCTTTGCTTGCGAAAACCGCACTGAATTTGGTCCGCAAACGGCCCGAGACCGCTCGGCCGGGCGGTAGGTAATTATAGCGCGCAAGTACATGGAGTGACGGAGGCCTGGAATTGCCATCCACTTCATCAAAATTCACTTCACCTATGAAGAAAAGGAGAAAGCGACATAATAAAGTGGATATAGATAATTTTACAGCCGATGTGGTTCGCAGTACTGTACAAGATTTCCATATTGTCCATAAAGAAATTCCAACATTAGCTAAGTTAAGAACAGCATTGAATGAAAAAATCGGATTCGAAGGTTGTTTAGAAACTGTTCGCAAGTTACTATTGAAATTAGGTTACAAGTGGCGCAAAACAGAGAACAACCGTAAAGTCTTGACGGAGCGTCATGATATATACGAGTATATAGCTCTCAAAGTCGGCCCATTGTCTACACCGATGAGAGCTACGTACACCTTTCGACACACGTGCGAAACAACACCTGGGCAAAAAAAGAAAGCACTCCGTTTTTTTTAAAAAATAGCACAGGCACTCTCTTTATTTTAGTGCACGCGGGAACCAAGGATGGTTTTATTGAAAATGCTTCTTTGGTTTATAAGGCCAACTCAACAGCTGGTGATTATCATTCAAATATGAGCTATGATAACTATGTAAAGTGCCTAAATGAAAAATTGCTACCCAATTTACCTTCGTGCTCTGTCATTGTCTTAGACAATGCATCTTATCACAACACACGGGCTGAACGACTACCGACGCAATCTACAAAGAAAGCCGATATGCAGCAATGGCTCAGGGCTAAGGGTATAGCATCTGTTGAATCTCTTCTTAAATTGGAATTATAAGATATAATAAAGAACTACAAAGCCCAACACGTAATCTACAAGATTGACGATTTTATAAAGAGCAAGGGTTTCAATGTGTTACGCGTTCCCCCCTATCAAACCAGAATTAAATGCGTTTGAAAATATTTGGGGGATCGTTAAAAATTACGTCGCATCTAAAAATATCGAGCAAAACATGACGAATACGGAAAGACTGATCAATGAAAGTTTGGGCCAGTTAGCAGTGAAACGTGGCAGAAAACTTGTGATCATGTTGAAAAAATTGAAAAAGAGTACTTGAAATATTTTGATCTCGATTTTGAATTGAAAAGGAGATCCGAGAGGAATATCGTGAGCTACGCAAATCAGTTGAGTTTAACTCCGAAAAGTTCGATGACATAATTGCGAATGTAGCCAAATTGGAGAATGAACGGCGCGATAATCAAAAGTACATACAATCACTTGAAAATAAATTGGAATAATAATAATATAATAATTTGAATCTATGGAGAGAAGTTTAAAAGGTTCAACTATTGAGATACGGAACATCCCAATAAATGATTCGAAGGAGACCGCAGAGGATCTGGTCAACGTAATTAAGAACGTAGGAAAAACCGTCAGTGTCGACGTTGAAACAACTAGTATTCGTGATATTTTCCGAGTGAACACCAAAACAGACGGTTATAAACCTATAATCGTTGAGCTTACCAGTAAATTAACGAAAGAAAAAATGTTAGCAGCCGTACAAAAGTTCAATCAGGTCAATAAGGACTGCAAATTAAACACTTCTCATCTTCAAATAAAAGGGCCGCAGACACCGATATACGTAGCGGAAAGTCTAACTGCAAACGCCAAGAAGCTTTTTTATTTATGCAGACAATTTGCCAAAGAATATAAATATACCTTTTGCTGGGTATCACAAGGACGGATCTTCCTACGTAAAGCTGAAGGGCAAAAACAAATTCGAGTTGATTGTGAATCTGATCTCACTAGTCTTAAAGGGCAACAATGACTATCCACTGTATTTGTAAAAACATGTTTACTACCATTTTTAGTAATAACCTTTTTAAATTGTTTACTTTTTATGTTCACTTTTTCAACTTTTAACCATATTAACTTTTCATTAATTTTTGTTTGTATCTACACATACTACCTACACTAAACAGATCATCAAACTCTACACTCAACTATCTTTTAAAACACACTATACTACATTCAAGGCTCATGTTAAAGCACTCTCGCACGGCTTGTTTATCCACCTAAGAACTGTACCCATTATAACTTTATACTTACACCAGAGATTTATAGAAGTACCATTTATGTACTTACCTACAATTCGATCATAATTCCCAATTATTAATAAATAATGAATTAGATGAGTTGACGGTCGCTGACTCCAGTACTTGTGATATTGAAGACTGCTCCAGTTTGGTTTATACCGATAATTCACTGAATATTATTGTACAAAATATAAGAAGTGTAAACCGAAATTTTTCAGGATTGCAAACCCTCATCAATCGATCAGAAATTGACTGGGATATCGTAATTCTAACAGAATGTTGGATATCACTGACACCGATTATTCCGCTCATAAGTGGTTTCCAGTTCGCAAACACACAAATTAACAGGACCCAAAATGAGGGCGTTATTGTTTATTATAAATCTACCCTTACCTGTACGATATTTGAACCATCGCTTCTGGATGGAAATTGTTTGATTATCATTATCAATTCACAAACGGTGATTCTCTGTATTTATCGACCCCCGGGGGAAAGAAATGTCGCTAAATTTCTTGAATCACTAAACAAGATTTTACTAACATTATCATCATACAATAATATTTTCCTTACTGGTGATATTAATATAGGCATAGCGCCATCCTTTTCAGATGCAAGAGCGGAAGTTTACCTTTAATCTATTAGCTTCTCATGGTATGCTGCCTGCTTACTATATCCCCACCCATTCTCAAACATGCCTTGACCACGTAATTGTCAAAGCAAAACTTTCGGTGAAATGTTTTGTTGCCCATACAACACTAACCGACCACTACAGCGTCATTATAAGCCTTTCTCATACTTCCTCTCACCGTCTTTCAAAAACAATAAAACGTATTCACTATCCATGCCTTGACGAAAAAATGAAAAGTACTGATTTTGACAGTATTTACTCTTTAGATAGAGCTAATGAAGCTGTATCTTTATTCCTTAGGACTCTAACCACTTTGACGGTTACTTGTACCAAAAAAATTTGTGTTCCGAGACGTAAGCGAATAATTAAGCCATGGATTACTCCTGGACTTCTACGATGCATGCGTAATCGAGACAATCTTCATCTCAAGTCTAAAAAGCATCCAAATGACGAAGTTGCAAAAATAACCTATTCACGTTATCGTAATTTCTGTAATGTCATTCTAAAAAAGGTTAAACAAGAGTATGATAAAGCTGAACTCTCTACTTGTCAAGGCAATACTAAGAAATTGTGGGATACAGTCAAAAAATCACCTACACCACTAAGCAGAAAAGTCCACACAATGATCTCATTGATCCAAAACAGCCCAAAAAGTCTGTTAATGAGATTAATCAATTCTTCGTAAATATCGGCAAGTCTTTAGCGGGATCTATCACAGGGTTAGACCCTGCCTTATACCAGACCTCTTCTCTGCCACCTTGTCTCTTCTCTTTTGTCCTTCTGCCCACTGATGTGGATGAGATCAAAATTATCATAGCATCTCTTAAAACCACGAGTGCCGTAAAGTGTGATGACATTCCCAGTGAGTTAATTAAAAGATACTCTAACTTACTATCTGATCCTATTGCATTTACTTGCAACATCTGTCTTTCCACTGGTGAATTTCCATCGGATCTCAAGAAATCCTTAGTTCACCCAGTCCATAAGTCTGGTAGAAGGGACTGTGACAATAACTATCGTCCAATATCCATTTTGCCTACACTATCCAAAATTCTTGAGAAAGTTATTAACAAACAATTAACCAATTATCTAGAAACAAACAAACTTTTATCAGATAATCAATATGGTTTTCGTAAAGGCAGATCAACAAGCGATGCCATACATCAACTTACTGATACCGTAGTTTCTAGGTTGGATGAGAAGAAAAAGGTCCTTACGATTTTCCTCGACTTGGCTAAGGCTTTTGACACCGTCTCTGCGCCACTCTTACTGATGAAGCTTGAGCACCTCGGAATTCGTGGCGAACAGCTAAAATTGTTCGAAAGCTACCTGAGTGGCAGAGCTCGGCGTGTTGTGGTCGATGAGTGTTTGAGTGATGAATGTGAAGTAAATATCGGTATTCCCCAGGGGAGTATTTTAGGGCCTACCCTCTTTTTAATTTTCATCAATGACCTATGCCAGTTAAACCTTACAAATGGCAACATTATTACATTTGCGGACGACACGGCTCTTCTTTTCTATGGAGACACTTGGGAGGAAGTATACCACTTTGCTCAGATGGGTTTCTCGCTAGTTATGACCTGGCTAAACAACCTACTCTCACTTAATACAGAAAGGACTAAATACATGACATTTACACTAACAAACACTCGCTACACTCAAAACCCCTTATTAAATATCACTGCCCACTCATGCAACAACAGGTCTTCCTACTCGTGCTCATGCCCAAAACTCTAAACAGTGGACTCTTTAAAATACTTCGGTGTCACGATTGATAAAAACCTAAACTTTAATTCCCACATCGATCTGTTGTCCAAGAAAGTTAGGAAGCTAATCTTCATTTTTAAAAACCTACGACGGGTTGCAGATGCGAAAGTTCTTAAATCAGTGTACTTTGCACTTTGTCAATCTGTACTAAACTATTGCATCTCTGTTTGGGGTGGTGCCTCTAAATCCTATATGATTAAAATCGAGCGAGCACAAAGAGCAGTGCTCAAGGTGGCCCATTCTTTACCGTTTTTCCACCCTACCTCTGAACTCTACGATAAGTGCAAGGTCCTTACTGTTCGACAACTGTTTATCGTTCAAACAATCTTGCGTAAACATTCTTCTTTGATCTACAACCCATCCTTGTACGCTCATAAACGCATTAAAACAAATGTATGTTCCACTCAACTTTGTAAAAGTAGTCTTTCGCACCGCAATTTTTGTTTCCTCAGCAGTTATTTATACAATAAAATAAATTCTATTTTAAAAATTTACCCTTTCACTAAAGCAAAGTGCAAGCTAGTTCTCACCACGTATTTACTGAACCTTGACTACGATAGCACCGAAAGCCTCCTAATTGTTGTAGGTTAAATGTGTTTTCAGCCTGCCCTTCACACCACACGACACGACTCCATACAATACCATACCACTACAGAATACAACACCACACCACACTACAGCATAACACACCAGACCACATCACATCACACCTCACCACACCACACTATACTACACTACACTATACCACACCACACCACATCACACCACACCATTCCACAACACACTACACTGGTACCACAATCTTCAATCATGTCTTTTAAATGTTGTATCTTTTTATTCCTTTATTTTTTGTTTACTTTGTTCTTCTACCGAAGGTTAAAATAATTTGTTAATATTATCTAAGACCACATACTTAAACACTGTTGTCGGGGGGGGCCTGGTAATCTGTGTGACAGGGTTTCCTAGTGCAGATACCAGTCTCCCACAAAGGATTTTTCTTTTTAAGATACCTTTGTGGAAGAGAAATAAATGTTTTTATGATTATTATTATTATAATTGATAATCAATGTACAAGATGCTTCTGACGACAGAAAAACGGAATCGGAAATCGAAAATTTATCTGATAGTGATTGAAAATACTGAATAGCCCTACTTGTTTCGTTTCAATTCTGTAATACCAATGCTTAATAGTAAATGCCTACATCTTCTTAATACGAGTATTTTTGTATTTATTGCAACCTAATCTAATTTATTTACAAAAAGTATATACTTTTAAAACCAAAATTTTATTTCGATTATTCAATCTCTACTTCAATATATATCAGATTTCTTTGCTAACGTTACCCACTTTTACACACACAAGCGCGTTCGTCGGGATACGTCACTACTACAATCAAAGCCGAACGGACTTCGTGAAATAGAATATCTATACATTATGTCTAAAACACGTTTGTGTAACATTGGAAAAAAAATATAATGAAGCAACATAAGGAGTACGATGCTTATAAGATATTAGTCACTAGGCATAAGTTGGCTACATTCTTGGACGACCGTATATGGCCCGAAGGGATGTCTTTCCGGCGTTTCATAGACTTTGGAAATAGAAGACATATTACTAAAAATCAAAATGGACAGTTAACTGTTAGGAAGACCCTCACTTAGCAGTTTTGTTACCTATAACTGTAAGTCGCTGGTACGCTCTGTGAACTATGTAGGAACCTTGTGTCATCGAGCAGACATAATAGCCCTACAGACGTGGTTATTCCCGTATGATTTGCCGTTTCTTGGCACAGTCGACCCTGAGTTTGACTACTATGGCAAATCGGCTACAGATTCGTCGGCAGGCCTAGTACGAGGCAGACCGTATGGCGGTGTTGCTCTGCTCTGGCGTAAAAGTGCGTTTAGTTCGGTGACAGTGATCCCGTGCAAATAGTGTGCGTCTCGCGGTCATTAATCAATTAGCAAACTGATATTTAGATCGTTCTTTTGTAATTGGTTTTCTCTGTGTACATGCCTGTGAACTCCATTGAGAATTTAATAGAATTTACTGACTGTCTTAGTGAAATAAGTGCTATAATTGAAAGCACCGAAGTTGCGAATGTGTACATTTTAGGAGACTTTAATGCTAGTCCGTGTGCGTTGTTTGGAAAGGAACTTCTAAAGTTCTGCAACGAACCACAATGGGTATGTGCGGATATTGAAAAATTGGGAAGTTCATCGGACACCTTTACATTACGAGTGATGTCCACGGCACTACAATCTGGCTGGACCATTGCGAGGTAACGGAGTCTGCGTGGCAGTCTGTACTGAGTGTAAGGGTGTTCTATGAGTGTATTTGGTCCGACCACTACTATCCCCTACAATTATGTTGTAATCTTTCTGTATTGAAACCACAGTTTTTATTACGTGAAAAATCCCATAATGGATGGTATATTGTCGACCGATAGGGATGACCAACAAAAACAACTTTACAGTAAGATATGCAATGATTACTTTAGAACGGTAGATTTTCCATCAGAATGTATGAAGACCGTGGTTGTGCCAATAATCAAAAATAATACTGGTGATGCGTCAGACAACAGCAATTATAGGCCCATTTCGCTAGCTACAACCGTGGCGAAAGTGCTGGACAGTCTGCTTGATCGTATCTTGAACAGTCACATAAAGCTGAACGATGCTCAGTTTGCTTTTAGACGCGGGCTCGACAGAAACGGCAGTTCTATGCCTCAAGCACTCTGTCCGGTACTACACCGATAGAAAGACTCCGGTCTACGCCTGTTTTTAGACCTTTCGAACGCTTTCGATTTTGTATCCTACGATTTGCTATGTCACAAAATGAGAACAGAAACCAGCCTCCCAGAAGAAGTCGTTAGCATTTTTGATTATTGGTACAACAACCAAGTTAATGTCGTAAAGTGGGCGGGCGCGATCTCCGATACGTACGGACTGAGGTGTGGAGTAAGGCAAGGAGGTTTAAACCTCGCCTCGTCTCTTCAATCTGTACGTAAACGGACTCATCGAGGGACTCAACAACACCGAAGTTGGCTGCTCTATAGATGGAAAATTGGTCACCTACATCAGCTACGCTGACGATATGGTGTTGTTGGGTGGGCCCCTCCATAAGCGCCGTTCGTAAACTCCTCGCTATATGTGTTTATTACGCCGGGGCTTATGGGCTTAGGTATAAAGTGAAGAAAAGCGAGCTCGTGGTGTTCCTATCACCAGGTCATAAGGTCACACACGTACCACCCGTCCTCATAAACGGTATTTCTTAACCCAGAGTTTCGCGATTCAAGTACCTGGGCCACTTGATTTCGGATGATCTCTCAGACTATGATGATATAGAGAGGGAGCGCCGGGCGTCGGTTGTCCGTAGCAATATGTTGCCTCGTAGATTTGCACGCTGCAGTAAATGTAACATTGTTTCGGGCGTTTTGCCAATCTTTTTATACGTGCAGTTTATGGGTCAAATATACGCAGAAGACAATCACCGCCCTGCGCGTACAGTATAACAATGCCTTTAGGATACTAATGCGGCTGCCGAGGCACTGCCGTGCGTCAGGCATGTTTGCCGACGCTCGCACTAATGGCTTTCATGCCATCCTCAGAAAGAGAACTGCATCTTAGCCGTGTCCGCGGCAGTGGCAACGGTATTCTCAGCGTTGTGGCTGGCAAAATCGACTGCCCATTATTATGGCACTGTCTGCAGTTACATGTCGTTATGAACAGTAGATTTTAGTTATGAGTTTGTTTAGATCTGACTTATATTTTTTATTATTATTATTTACTAATGATTTTTTTGGTTTTAATTTATATTAATTTGAATGAATTTGAAGATGATTGTTATTTAACTTATTAATTAATTTTACAATTTTATTTTATGTACTTACTTCAGTTATTTATTTTAGTATTATTGTGGCATGTATTTTAATCTCTACTTACGTTACTAACATAATTTTTAAGTACACCTACTAACATAAATATGGATCACCGTGTCTGAATTAAATAAATAAATTTAATTTAATTAATATTATTTACTAGATCATGTAAGGCTTACATGAACTTCTCATTTCCAGAGACTACGCGGAGGCATTAGAGGAACAGCTCCAAGAAGAGATCTCGCACAGGCAACAACTTGAAGAGCTGAATCAACAGTTGGTAGACCAGATGAAACAATTGAAACAGCAGCAGATACGACTGTGGGGCAACTGTGGGGCGTCTTCAGGTAAATGCTTACGATAACATGAAGTGACCAAGTCTTGGCGCGCGAAAATACAAAGGTACTGTTGTCATTCGTTTCCACCGAACATGGAGTCAGGGGCACATGAATGTCAGACAATATTTTGTAAAAGACTAGTGTGAAAAAACGAAGTACTGGCTGCCGTTTTGATATTTAATTTCAATCATAGTTCTACCTGTGGAACTGCCGAAACCCTCGCCACAAGTTAAATCACCGCAACACCTTTAAATGTTTTTTTCGTACTATCCAGGTTCAGAACACTCCTTCGAAGCAAGTTCGAGGTCAGGTGACTTATCAAGCAGCTCTGGTTCGACGAGTTCTGTACCCATTGACCAGACCACACTGTCTTACATACAGCAGGCCTTCAAAGATATATACGCGTTCATAAAGAATAACCAGTGCTACGGTGTAGCGCCTAACGGGTTAGTTTTATCCTCAAACTCCAAAACGTTTATTTTAATTACTTATCTGGCTTGAAGAAGTGGGTGCACTTCTTGCTGAGGGATAAGCGGTTATTAAGTTAATTTACACAACAGCCAAAAAGTAGGTTTTTCTTTTTTTATTTTTATTTACAGGTTTCTCCGGTAGATATAGTGTAATCCCATATATCAAAGTAGGCAAGCTTTGAACTTCGGTTTGGTATTGAGATCCAAGAATAGGGCCAATTTGAAAATCGAAACCCATAAATAAGGTTTGGACCCAGATGGACAGTCCAATATGGCACTAATATTTCATTTTCTTAATATTATAATCCCCAGACAATGTATTCACGAGACATTAAAAGAGAATGTACAAAAGCTACAGCCAATCGAGGACATTGCGGAAGTGGAAGAAACAACGTACAGTGAAGAGATAAGAGTCAACATAGGGGCTAAGAGACCGCAGAGTTCACACCAATTCGTGGATAAAATGAAAGTCAACAAGACGACTAAGTCGGCACATCTTTTGGGTGATTCGCAGCGAGAGGACGCAGTGGAAATGGTAAGAGGTTTGAATATACTTGCAACTTCCGCTAAACGTTTACATAATTGGGGTAGCCTTGAAAGAACTCAGGTTGCGGTATATCCGAGCATATAATACAAATGGGGATTTCAGATTACTATAGTACAAACTTATACAAAATATTGTAAAACATTTTGAAAGAGTAACGGTGGTGGAGTTTCTTGCCCATTCTTCTTCATACGAAACTACCTTTAGGAATGGGCATCAATGGGAATCAATTCTATTTTTTTTTTGTAAATTTTGACATTCAAGTGTGCCTTAGTGCCTATTTGAATTAAAAGATTTGACTTTGAGACTTATGGCTTAAGGCTTGACATTTATGTATGAAAATTCCTTCTTCCCATGGAGGAAGGCAGAAACTACAGGACGCCACCTGCTACGATCCTCACGTACTCCTTTTGCCTCGTTTACGTTCATACATCGTCATAAACAAATGGAGACTTATGTGTAGATACTAAATGTCTCCAAATGAGGACGACAATGCAGAATGGATAGGGTGTTACCAGCAATTCGTTTATTTATGGGCTCTTATTATTTCCAGAAACTGGAGATGGTTGAAAGACAAATGGGTGACACGAGGAATGCACACCGCGAGGAATGGAATACAATAAAGGATAATATTATTTCTACACAATCGAAGCCTAATAAAAAAGTAGGTCTGATCTTGTTTGCTATTATCTAGTTAGCAATTGAACATTGCCAATATGTTCGATCATACAATTTGAAAAAGTTTGAGCATCAGAATCGTCATTATTATGACGCGGTGGTATGTGTTATGGTTTGCACGGTGGTGTTAGGTGATATTGGAAGGTGATTTTGAATGATATTGGAAAACTGACTGGAGATCTGTTCGAGCGTTATCAAATATTTATTTGATTACAGAGCATACACAGTCAGAGTAGCCCCTGCAGTAGCGTGGTAAGCGACTCAGACACGCTAATAAGTTCGCCACAGATAACGCAGCGCTCTATACACCCGGTCCCGGCGCTAGTCAACCCGCGGGAGGCACTCTATTCGTCCTCATCCGAGGACAGCTCGTGACGGACGTTTTTTTTATGTATATATTTAATATCATGTTTTATGTACGATTAAAAATTATTTGGTATATGTTTGGATTTTACTGTCTCATATTATCTTCTAGAAAGATGAGTTAGCGTTCAGATTCTAGCGATCGCTGCCAGGCAGACGCGACTGACTGCTGCGACCCAGTGCCACTGCCATGCCACGCGACAAGGAGCATTCGGATAGCAGCGGCCGCGACGAGAGTCGCAAGCAGTAGATTGGCAGGAGCCGAAACCCCGCCTGCATCCATTAAGGCAGGCGGGAATTTGGGGCCACGAGCGCTCACAGTGGGGACACATGTCCACCCACTGAGTGTCCTCAGGGAAGACGGCGCACAGTGGTCACCTGCTGCCTTGCACATTTGCAGTATTTGTAAGAAAATTAATAAATTCGTTTTTGCTCTTCGAAAAGTTAAAGACGTAACAACGAGAGAAACATCTCTAATGGTGTATCATGCTTATGTTTGTTCCCTCATTCGTTATGGCATTGTAGTCTGGGGAAACTCTTCAGAGATAAACCGGGTTTTTATAGCGCAGAAAAAATGTATTCGCGCAATTTATGGTATGAAATGGTTTGATTCCTGTAAACCGATATTCAAAGCAAAAAAGCTATTGACTGTACCTAGTTTTTATATCTACGAAGTTGCCAAATTTGTTAAGGCCCATCCTTTCCTTTTCGAGGGTAATGATAATAAAAATAAGCGGTTGGTAACGCGATTACCTCTCAAAATGCCGGTCCCTAAATTAGAACGGTTTAGACGTAACTGTGCGTATATGGCACCACTTATCTACAACTTCCTACCCAAACATATTTCTGAATTACCATATAACATGTTCTGTCGTATTTTACGGGACTGGTTGATTGAGGAAAGCTTTTACTCAGTAAAAGATTTTTTGAAGAAAAGTTCATGTTGCTACAATTTCTTTAAGGATGCATAATTTTATTTCATGTTTAATTTTAATCTATTATGTCATTGTAATATAATTAATAATGTAAAGTTCAACTAGGTATATTTTTAACCAATGTTCATTCATTCGTATTTCTATAATTATATTCTTTAATACGTATTTGCATACCTGTAACTTAGGTGAAATATGTCTCGGTCTATAACTGCTACTATAACAACTTTTGTACCATATTTATAGCAAATAAATGATTTGATTTGATTTGATTTGAGTTGGGTTTCGGGGAGACCCCTCTACAATCTCTCCAGAGGTGTGCCCTAACAGGCGTTGCACAGAGTGGGGTCGGATCAGTCTTTTGAGAGGTATCAGTGCCCCTTCTATTTGCAGTTGTTGGCCACCGGGGTGGTTTTAGTGAGATACAAACATCTATCCATCCATCCAAACTTTGCTGGCCCACGAATAAGAAATAATTCAGTAAATGTAACTGCGTTAAAAAAATGACCCAACAAATGTCGTATTCAAGTAGGTGGGGCTTAAAAGTCGTGTCCAACGCGTCATCAGGTTAGAACAGATTCATCAGTCCACAGAGCACTATTTTTATATTAGGTATAGGCATCAGACGGACATTCCTCTTGCAAGCGAGCACACGTCAAATCTACGCGTATGTTTTAGTTTGTAGCATTGTGGACTACAGCTGTAAATCATCATGCCAGCATGTGAAGAGGTGCAGGAGCCGTACAAGATAGAATCACTTTTCACTAGTAAGTAGTAGCAAAATAAAATTATAATATATTCAAAGATGTTCAAATACGTTATCAAACCGAGATGGTCAATACTATGCAAAATGAAGACAGGCAATTGTTGACGTAATTGAGAATGTATTTTTTTCTTCTTCGTGAAATATTGAAATGTAAATCGATAAAATTTAGATATTTTTATAACAGTAATGTATGTTGTTTCAATTTCGGCAAACTCGGCAAACTAAGTGGATAGCTGCAGTTAAGCTAGAGCGACTTTACTGAACTAGAACCTCTGCTCTCAATTCACAGGCAACAGCATACCATTGGAGGATATTCCAATACCTACTCAATTGCTTTTCGGTAATCAATAAAACCACTCCTGGCTTTAGAAATAATACAGACAGCGACAGTTACTCTACTGCAGCAGGTGACAGTACGAGTAACACAGAATAGGAGAATTGCATGGTGTTATCAAAAATGTTGGACGTTAGCCTTCAACTGCCAGAAACCGTGGAACAATTTGTAGGCTACCTATATAGCCAGCTTTGTAACCCAGAAACTGCAAAAAAAAAACAACTGTCCAGAATGCTTATCGTTGCTCCCTGCAAATGAAAACTTGTATTTTCACAAGCTGATTAGTTTGAAAGATTTCGATGGACTCTCGTATCCATCATTCTGTAGTTTTGTATAAAATATGCACACGCACAGAGACACTACTAAGACAAATAATAAAAAATAAATAAATGAATATGCAATTTCGAAAAGGGCACATGTCTGAATATTTAAATTTTAAAGAAATATATTTTTGAGTTATATTCTGGAGCCATTTTGCAATCGAAGTTACAGAAATATTTTGTTGTTAACGTTATTATATATTAGGTTGGGGAAAAAGTCTTTTCGCATTATAGTATGTATGAACTTGTAATAAAATCTCTTTGGCTATACTATTTGTATCTGGCTGGTTTTGGTATCATTGAAAGTTTAAATTTTAAAGAACATAATTCCAAATTCAAATTAGGAAAATGTGTGATTTTCATTTGTTTTTCGTACCGTCAAGATGAGTGAATCTAATGAAAAAATTCGATACATTTTAAAATTTTACTACAAAAAAGGTAAAAATGCAACGCAAGCCGCGAAAAAAATTTGCGATGTTTATGGACCTAGTGTAGTGTCTGTGAGAGTAGCACAAATTTGGTTTAAGCTTTTTCAGTGCGGAAATTTTGATGTCAAAGATGCACGTCGCTCTGGTCGCCCTATTACGGATAAAATGGATGCCATTTTTGAAAAAGTGGAGCAAGATCGGCATATCAGTAGTTACGACGAAGCTGAAGAACTGGAAATTGACCACAAAACAGTTTTGGCGCATTTGAAAAAAAACTGGGTACACAAAAAAGCTCGACATTTGGGTACCTCACGAGCTCACTGAAAGATTCCTAATGAACCGTGTACTCATTTGTGATTCTTTATTACGACGTAATGAAACCGAACCATTGTTGAAGAAGCTGATAACTGGTGATGAAAAGTGGATCACGTATGACAAGAACGTGCAAAAAAGGTCGTGGTCAAAGGCCAGTCAGGCTTCACAGACTGTAGCGAAACCCGGGTTAACTCGCAACAAGGTGATGCTGTGTGTGTGGTGGGATTGGAAGGGCATTATTCATTATGAGCTGTTACCATCAGGCAGGACCATCGATTCTGAACTCTACTGCGAACAACTGATGAGATTAAAGCAAGAAGTTGAGAGAAAGCGGCCGGAATTTATCAACAGAAGGGTTGTGGTTTTTCATCATGATAACGCTAGACCTCACACATCTTAAGCCACTCAGCAAAAATTAAGAGAGTTTGGCTGGGAGGTGTTAATGCATCCGCCGTATAGTACTGACCTTGCACCTTCAGATTTCCACCTGTTTCGGTCTCTTCAGAATTCTTTAGGCAGTGTCAGGTTAACATCACGAGAGGACTGCCAAAACCACTTGTCGCGGTATTTTGACCAGAAGTCCCATTTCTATAGCAATGGGATCATGTCCCTACCTACAAGATGGCAAAAAGTTATCGAACAAAATGGTACCTACATACTTTAGTTAAATGTAAATAAACTATATTAAAAAATGTTTTGAATTTTCTTAAAAAATGCGAAGAAACTTTTTCCCCAACCTATTATTATATTTTAGATATTTCAAATTTGTGAGTTGTGCCCTTTTCGAAATTTATGATATTAAATTCACATAATTTAAAGAAAAAATCATATAAATTTGGCGAAATTTTTGTTTTAGGTATCTAGAATTAATCATGTACCTATTATATTTAATTTTAGATATCTAAAATAAAAATTTCGATGTATAAATTAAAGATAATTAATACTTTTTTTTTAATCTGGAGACTTTCGTTTATAGTTGATTGACCATTGCAGTATTTCATCATAAAATTTTGTAAATTCTCCTAGTAATTATATTGTTTCATTTTTGCAATATCTGCAATTTTTAATTTATTAATAGGTACTTTGCCATTATAAGCTCGATATTCTTGGCTTGGTAAGTTACTGCAAGTGCCTTTTACTCTAGAAAGAACGAAAATTTCCTCAGAGTTACTATCTATATAATTGTTTGCGATTACTTTACCAGGTTTTTAGGATGTAGCGACGCGCTGCTGACATACGAGTACCTACATGCAGCGCGTCTCACGTCCGACTACCGCCGCACGTTGAGTGCGCGCGCCGCCGCGGCCAGCGAGACTGTTTCTAGAACAACGATCCGTGTCGCCACATCTTCTCGAAGGACGCCGCGCGAACGTCGGTTCTAGGTGGAAGACCAGCTACTCCGCGTTTTCTCGAAGCGCCGCGCACGCGCTCGCACATGCGCGGGGAACAGTATATAAGGAGATGTATGTTACTCACTTAAGCGCTGACTCAATAAAGATAGTTCATCTTAAGCCGTTCACTATGTAGGACACGTCTTTTATTTATAAGTACCTCATAGCACTCATAGCTGCTACAATTCTTAACGTACTTGGATACCGTACAATTGGTGACCCCGACGTGATCGAAAGAGGGAAGATGCTACAATCGTGATTTTGAAACCGACGTGATCTGACCGTGCCCGACGTGATCTGACCGTGCCCGACGTGATCCCGACCGTGCCCGACGTGATCGAAGGAAGGAAGATCCAGACCGAGATGAATTACGACGTGATGCTACAATTGTGATTTTGAAACCGACGTGATGCGACGTGATACAATTGGTGACCCCGAGTTTTAAGATGCTACAAAACTGAGTCGACACCGACCGTGGCGGACGTCGGTGTCCCGCACACTCGAGTTTTTAAACGGAACATTCCCCGAGTTTTTTAAATAGAACATTTTAAGAAGATTTTTTTTTCGGTCCCGTACACGCTCGCAGTCAACGCAACGTGGATCTGCACCAAAAACCTGGAGAAGCAAACTGGGAATGCCGCTGCCATTACCGTTTCGGAGACAAGTAGATGCACTGTGAATCGTCATGCAGAAGGAAGCAGACGTCGGAAAACTGGTCGACACCGACCGTGGTGGACGTCGGTGTCCCGAATACCAGTAACCGCTTTTGTGTACACGACCGCAAAAACTCACGAACGTTTTCCTCGTGGACACAGGCGCAGACAAAAGAGAATCAGCATCACCAGAGCAGCCTAAAGAGAATCAGCATCATCAGAACAGCCTAAAGAGAATCAGCATCACTAGAGCAGCCTAAAGAGAATCAGCATCATCAAAAAGAATCAGCATCACTAGAGCAGCCTAAAGAGAATCAGCATCACGCAGAGCAAGCCTTTGAGAAGTGCCGCCAAAGCATCACAGAGGCCACCATGCTCTCACATCCAATTCAAGGAAGTACCCTCGCCATCATGACAGACGCTTCAGATCACAGCAAGCACGCCGAGCATCGTGAATCCTTCACGCCAACCATACATCACCAGGACCGGCAGAGTACTGTAGCGACGCGCCGCTGACATACGAGTACCTACATGCAGCGCGTCTCACGTCCGACTACCGCCGCACCTTGAGTGCGCGCGCCGCCGCGGCCAGCGAGACTGTTTCTAGAACAACGATCCGTGTCGCCACATCTTCTCGAAGGACGCCGCGCGAACGCCGCGCGCCGCTGAATGTTCTAGATGGAAGACCAGCTACTCCGCGTTTTCTCGAAGCGCCGCGCACGCGCTCGCACATGCGCGGGGAACAGTATATAAGGAGATGTATGTTACTCACTTAAGCGCTGACTCAATAAAGATAGTTTATCTTAAGCCGTTCACTATGTAGGACACGTCTTTTATTTATAAGTACCTCATAGCACTCATAGCTGCTACAATTCTTAACGTACTTGGATACCGTAAACTCATAATAAGTCGATACTTTAAAATAAAAATTTTAATTTTTAGGTACACCTTTAAGTAAGTTCTTACTAATAAAGGTGTAGATTTAAAATTTAGTTAGTAGCCCATTTCTTGAAATCAGTAATATTTTCTGTATTTACTTCTATGTTATTGGCTCAGACCAAATAAAAAAGTAAAGACGGAACTCTGCGAACAGAGAAGTGAGGCCAGTTTTCTAAACATGTGGTGCGTCGGCCAGTGTTACCATGATAATTCAAATTACCCTAAAATAACGTTACTAATTAATAACATTAAAAAATAACGTTACATATTAATAACGTTATAACATGATGTAAAAAGAGTCCTGGGCCAGCAGTTTCGACGTAGATAACGACGCTGTCGCAAACTTTCGATAATTGCCGACTGATATTTCGAAAATATTATTATAATAATAATTGTAGCTGGATATCAGATTTCCTTAGTGAACGGTCGATCAGAGTAGTTGTTGATGGCTGCTCCTCTGACCTTATTCGCTATTGATGCCGGTGTTCCTCAGGGGTCTGTTCTATCTGCAACTCTTTTCCTGCTGCACATCAATGACCTGCTTCAGCCTGGTATAGTTGGGTACGCAGATGACAGTACAGTTTCAGACAGATACTTGTTCAGCGCAAAAACCAGCGGGGCCAATGATCGTTCTTTGAGAGAGGCCATGGTAGAGCGGACAGATTTGACCTTAAGCCTTGTCTCCCAGTGGGGTGATGATAATATGGTCTCTTTTAACGCCACCAAAACACAGGCGTGTCTTTTTACCGCTAAAAGGAGTCAAGTCGTTGAAACTCCTACTTTTCGGGGTACATCTGTTCATGTAACTGTTCGGCTTGAGCTCCTTGGCATGGAGTTAACATCTGCCGGTCTATTCTGTAAAAATCACACCGTGAAAACTTAGGTAAAGTGAGCTTGCAGTGAGCTGTTGATGCTAGGGATTGACATTGTTGACAGCTCACTCCACCTAAGTTTTCACGGTGAGATTTGTACAGAATACCACTGCTGGTCTCAACTTTGGCGCACAACAATACAATACAAACGCCTTTACTATATTAATTAATACAATCTTATTAATATGGACATAATTGAAACACGTTAAAAAGAATCGACATCGATGGGAGTGTCCTTGGAGTTTCTTGCCCGTTCTTCTCCATAATGGGCACCTAAGTTTCTGACGAACTGACCGACTCTTTGACAAATCAAAAGTGCCTGTGAAGGGTTTAATTAAAATAAATGCTTTGAGTTTGGGAACCAATAAAACTTTAGCCCATTTTTTTTAATTTGCTATTAAATTATTGAACCGATTTTGTTAACATGAATATGGGATGAGGCCACCTTTGAGATACATAATATGTCACCGTAAAATTGTGAAAACCTTTAGATTAGAATGTATCTCGTTAGATTGTGATTCGTCAAAAAATTGTAAAATGCACCAAATATGGCCAAATTTGCTTCATTTGGTCGCAAGAGAACTAGCACAACCTAACTGATCCCGTTTGGGATCGGTTAGGTTGTGTTTGCCTTACCTAACAGACCTATGAACCTACGAGTTTACAATTTTTCGACAGATTATAATCTCGCGAGATAGATTATAATCTAAAGGGTTTCAAAATTTTATGGTGGCATATATGAAAAAATAATCATAAAATTCGGTTCACAAACGGCGAAGATATCGCGTCAAGTAGTCATAAACATTTAAAAAATACAGTCGAATTGAGTATCGAATTGAGTTGGCTCATCGCCGCAAGGTTGCCTGCTTGTCGGTCTTCTACAGATTGTACTTCGGAGAGTGTGCCCGAGAACTCCACGACCTCATTCCACCGGCCCCCTTCTACCACCGGACATCTAGACGCACTGCCAGTTACCATCCCTACCTGGTTGCTATTCCACCAATTCGCACTAAGCGCTTCCAAATGTCTTTTATAATGCGCACAGCAAAAGAGTGGAACTCACTACCTGCGTCTGTGTTTCCGAACGTATACAACCCTAATCTCTTCAAAGTGAGAGTGAACAGGCTTCTTCTGGGTAAGCTCACTCCATCGTCGACTTTGTCTCTGTCACCTCTGACCTAGACTAGAGTCAAGAGCAAACCCATCACAAATAAAAAAAAAAAAATCCTCCTCGTTTTGTGAAATCAGTTAAAATGCACTGATAACCATCTTAAGAAACGAGTAACGTTACGTTGCGTGTCACATTATTATCCAATAATAGGGTAAACAACAACACTTCACACTGGCAACACTTGTGTTAAGCATTAACCTCAAAATTTTATTTTGAATTATTGAAAATTATGGGTTTCCAAATTATTTACGTGTGATATGTGATTCCATCCTGCTTTTTATCTTTTGCGGAGTGATTCGTACACCCTTTCACAACACGATTCGGCATTTTCACTGGTAAACTCTTACGAGCTGCGGTAGCTAGACTGACAAGGCAAGACGTAATTACGTTGTACGTGTGTGCGTGTAATTGTGTATGTACACGGCGAGACGTAACTTTACGGCCTCACTTTGCTGTTCGCAGAGTTCCGTCTTTACTTTTTTATTTGGTCTGAGGTTATTGGGTTTGGTTTCCGCACTTAATCCTTCAAGTGGACCATTGTGCGTGCTGTATTTACTTTTTCAACGTTAAATTTCTTCTTGCATAAGTATTACAATCAATTCGAAAAGGGCTCATCTCTTTAGAGCAGTGACCTTTTCGAAATTATTGCTGTAGACGCCATGATGTCGACAGTAGAACAAATACCATAGATGTTCTCTTTTCGTATACGTATGTATAATATATAGAGGGAGCATTTAGAATTCATTGATTTCAAAAAACGTATTTGTGAAAATATGCGAGATGTACTCTTTTAGAAATTGCGTATTCAAATGATAACGGAAAATCACGTACTCGATATTACTGACAGATTCCTCGAGCGAGTAAGCTGTCAGTAATATTAACACAGTTTTTTTTGCGCCCACTGAACAGTCACCAGACAAATAACGACCATTACTTTTTTTTAATAAAATGTATAATCGTTGAATTTCTCAGAATCTTTTTTCACTACATTGCGAAGAAAGATTCTCTTTGAATGTCATCTAGACAAAAACTTAATAAATTAATCATATTCCGCGAGACATCGTATTTCTCTTGAATTGTAAAAAGTAACCCACAAATATAATATTAGGTTGGGGAAAAAGTCTTTTCGCATTATAGTATGTATGAACTTGTAATAAAATCTCTTTGGCTATACTATTTGTATCTGGCTGGTTTTGGTATCATTAAAAGTTTAAATTTTAAAGAACATAATTCCAAATTCAAATTAGGAAAATATGTGATTCATTTGTTTTTCGTACCGTCAAGATGAGTGAATCTAATCAAGAAATTCGATACATTTTAAAATTTTACTACAAAAAAGGTAAAAATGCAACGCAAGCCGCGAAAAAAATTTGCGATGTTTATGGACCTAGTGTAGTGTCTGTGAGAGTAGCACAAATTTGGTTTAAGCGTTTTCAATCCGGAAATTTTGATGTCAAAGATGCACGTCGCTCTGGTCGCCCTATTACGGATAAAATGGATGCCATTTTTGAAAAAGTGGAGCAAGATCGGCATATCAGTAGTTACGACGTAGCTGAAGAACTGGAAATTGACCACAAAACAGTTTTGGCGCATTTGAAAAAAACTGGGTACACAAAAAAGCTTGACATTTGGGTACCTCACGAGCTCACTGAAAGAAACCTAATTAACCGTGTACTCATTTGTGATTCTTTATTACGCCGTAATGAAACCGAACCATTTTTGAAGAAGCTGATAACTGGTGATGAAAAGTGGATCACGTTTGACAAGAACGTGCGAAAAAGGTCGTGGTCAAAGGCCGGTCAGGCTTCACAGACTGTGGCGAAACCCGGGTTAACTCGCAACAAGGTGATGCTGTGTGTGTGGTGGGATTGGAAGGGCATTATTCATTATGAGCTGTTACCACCAGGTAGGACCATCGATTCTGAACTCTAATGCGAACAACTGATGAGATTAAAGCAAGAAGTTGAGAGAAAGCAGCCGGAATTAATCAACAGAAGGGGTGTGGTTTTTCATCATGATAACGCTAGACCTCACACATCTTTAGCCAGTCAGCAAAAATTAAGAGAGTTTGGCTGGGAGGTGTTAATGCATCCGCCGTATAGTCCTGACCTTGCACCTTCAGATTTCCACCAGTTTCGGTCTCTTCAGAATTCTTTAGGCAGTGTCAGGTTAACATCACGAGAGGACTGCCAAAACCACTTGTCGCGGTATTTTGACCAGAAGTCCCAAAATTTCTATAGCAATGGGATCATGTCCCTACCTACAAGATGGCAAAAAGTTATCGAACAAAATGGTACCTACATACTTTAGTTAAATGTAAATAAACTATATTAAAAAATGTTTTGAATTTTCTTAAAAAATGCGAAAAAACTTTTTCCCCAACCTATTATAATAAAAAAACGTACAATGGTTTTTTATTATTTATTTTTGTTTTTCTATGCGAGCCAATTAAGAATAAGATCGCGCTTGCTGCCAACTTCACACGATAACTGTCAAATTAGTACTGCCAGCAAAAAAAATGTTATAGTTTTTTATTCATAGATTTCATTATCAAGAAACAACATTTCATAAAAATGAATATAAATAATATTCATTTTTGTAAAATGTTGTTTCTTGAATTCTATGAATAGATAATTTTGGAGAAATTAATAATATATGCGTTAGCTACGCTTCCGTGTATACGCGCGTGTGTGTATTATTTCTGTTACCTACTGGACTTCATTACTTCATTACATGCACTAGGCAGAATCTGAACAATACCAATCTAATCTACTGCATGCACTTTTTTATATAGGTACTTCGTATTTTAGAAACTAATAGAAAATACATTATAAATTACAATAACAGTTTATTATACTAAATTACACTACAAGTATCTAACCTATTCACTTCTTGGTGTCACTTATTTCTACATTCTTTTGCTGCAGCTTGGCAATCATGACCTTCTCTTTAGCCTCTTTCCTGGCTTGTTTCTCTAATTTCTTCTGTTCCTTCTCCCGTTTAACCAGCATCTCTTGGAACCTCTCATCACGAGGATCCAACTTGAAACCAAAGTGTCTTCTTACTTCTTCTACTAGTCTCTCTTTCTTTTCCTGTAAAGATGAAAACATAATAACAAGTTTTTATTTAACTTGCAATGTTCGTAAGTTGTCCTTTTCAAAAGTTGCAAGTTAAATTTGACCCACTTCCCGGTGCACGACTGAGCTGAAATTTGGCATATGTATGTATAATAATGCAATAGTTAGGTACCATCGACCTGATCTGATGATGGAGCCGGAAGGTGGCCACAGGAACTCAGTAATAAAACCGTATCGAGTTTGGGCTTGTTTGATTCGTCTTGACAAGGACTCTGGTCCTAGATGATACCCATACTAGTAAAAGCTTGTTTAAAAAAAAAAAACTTTTTTTTAAATAATACCTACACTTGTTCTTAAGCAAAGATTTTATTCATTGTGAGTTACATCAATGTAAAGATAACTTCGATGTTTCAAAGTTCAACTAAAAATGGGAATTGTTATACCAAAAAATAAGCAAATTGTACAGAAAAGCCTTAATATTCCTGTAATTTATATTATACCCTTCAAACTGTAGGTTATAATATAAATTATATAATTAATATTTCCTACTAATTGCATTTTGCTAGGTACTACATTAGACATAATATCTTCAGAGTAATCTTTGAAAGGCTTTCCTGTACAATTTACTTATTTTTTGTTACAACACTTCCAGAGAAGCAATGAAATGCACTTAAATTTTAGATGAATGATGAACATGTATCTAATTATAAAAAGAGGAAGGGAAGGAATCACTCCTTTATTAGCATATATACTCGTACATATTAATATTAGGTTGGGGAAAAAGTCTTTTCGCATTATAGTATGTATGAACTTGTAATAAAATCTCTTTGGCTTTGTATCTGGCTGGTTTTGGTATCATTGAAAGTTTAAATTTTAAAGAACATAATTCCAAATTCAAATTAGGAAAACGTGTGATTTTCATTTGTTTTTCGTACCGTCAAGATGAGATCAAATTTTACTACAAAAAAGGTAAAAATGCAACGCAAGCCGCGAAAAAAATTTGCGATGTTTATGGACCTAGTGTAGTGTCTGTGAGAGTAGCACAAATTTGGTTTAACACATTCACTGCCGAGCCCGCGCTGGCGCGGTGTGCGGGGTATGGCGCGTGGGGCCGACCCCGCGCTGGCGCGGGTTAGGCTCAGTACAGTTTCTATGAGTCAGTGTGACGCCGGCGCTGCGTTTGGCGGGTTGTTTTGGCGGGCGGCAGAGAAGTGGTTAAGCGATTTCAATCCGGAAATTTTGATGTCAAAGATGCACGTCGCTCTGGTCGCCCTATTACGGATAAAATGGATGCCATTTTTGAAAAAGTGGAGCAAGATCGGCATATCAGTAGTTACGACGTAGCTGAAGAACTGGAAATTGACCACAAAACAGTTTTGGCGCATTTGAAAAAAACTGGGTACACAAAAAAGCTCGACATTTGGGTACCTCATGAGCTCACTGAAAGAAACCTAATGAACCGTGTACTCATTTGTGATTCTTTATTACGACGTAATGAAACCGAACCATTTTTGAAGCTGAAGCTGATAACTGGTGATGAAAAGTGGATCACGTATGACAAGAACGTGCGAAAAAGGTCGTGGTCAAAGGCCGGTCAGGCTTCACAGACTGTGGCGAAACCCGGGTTAACTCGCAACAAGGTGATGCTGTGTGTGTGGTGGGATTGGAAGGGCATTATTCATTATGAGCTGTTACCACCAGGCAGGACCATCGATTCTGAACTCTACTGCGAACAACTGATGAGATTAAAGCAAGAAGTTGAGAGAAAGCGGCCGGAATTAATCAACAGAAGGGGTGTGGTTTTTCATCATGATAACGCTAGACCTCACACATCTTTAGCCACTCAGCAAAAATTAAGAGAGTTTGCCTGGGAGGTGTTAATGCATCCGCCGTATAGTCCTGACCTTGCACCTTCCGATTTCCACCTGTTTCGGTCTCTTCAGAATTCTTTAGGCAGTGTCAGGTTAACATCACGAGAGGACTGCCAAAACCACTTGTCGCGGTATTTTGACCAGAAGTCCCAAAATTTCCGTTGAGGCTCAGAATGTCAACTTCCCAAAATGTCTCCTGGTACCAAAATGTCAACTTCCCATAACCCTTTAAGACCGGAAAAAAAAAGTCTTGCGTAGCTTGTTTTCGATCTTATATTCTAAGTACCCATGTCCAAAGTCATCCTAGAAAAATAATAAAAAAAATCCCGCCCCCTCCCCCCCTTAGAAAACGCCATGTCACGATAGTGCGATATCGGCGCGAAAATATTTTTGAAAGTTGAACGCACGATCGTATAAGAGCGTCGTTAAAGGGATAATGTCCCTTTCCCAAAATGTCTCTTTCCCAAAATGTCTTTTTTCCCAAAATGTTCCTTTCCCAAAATGCCGCTTTCCCAAAATGTCCCCCATTCTTAGAATTAAGCGTTATAACCCAACTAAAAAATAAAAATATAGGTCGACGGAGCCGTCGCGGGGCTCCTACTTCTGTGTGGTTTATAAAAAAATAACCACGAAGGGGATGGCGGCGTCTATTCGCTCGCTTCGCTCGCTCACACGACCCCGCCATCCCCTTCTAACCTAACCTGTCCGAGTCGGGGTGCCCTAAAGTCCCAATTGCATCCAATTTCTCTTGATATAAACAACCGTTACACACCCGATGTCGATGGCAAATTATGTTATGGCACATCATAATTATGGCATGTGATAATTAGGGCATGTGATAATTAGGGCTTACAATGATTATGACAAATGATGTTATGGTAAGTGACTTTATGGGAAACATTTCAAATTCCTTTTCTAATAAAAAATTGACGAAAGAGTTGATACCACAAAATAATTAAAATAAAAAATTTGATTATTATATTGTTTTTTATTTTTTAGTTGGGTTATAACGCTTAATTCTAAGAATGGGGGACATTTTGGGAAAGCGGCATTTTGGGAAAGGGACATTTTGGGAAAAAGACATTTTGGGAAAGAGACATTTTGGGAAAGGGACATTTTGGGAAAGGGACATTATGGGAAGTTGACATTTTGGTACCAGGAGACATTTTGGGAAGTTGACATTCTGAGCCTCAACCAAAATTTCTATAGCAATCATGTCCCTACCTACAAGATGGCAAAAAGTTATCGAACAAAATGGTACCTACATACTTTAGTTAAATGTAAATAAACTATATTAAAAAATGTTTTGAATTTTCTTAAAAAATGCGAAGAAACTTTTTCCCCAACCTATTATTTTAAACAAAGAATGGTGGACTAAATCCAGCAGTCGTTTTTTTTAGAATTTAGCCCACAGTTTTTTTTTTATTTTATCTCCTTTTCGTCCTGCAAGCTGTCTTGTCGACATTAAGCTGGATTTTACGTATTTAGAAAATATGGCGTGCATGGTACAGTATCCAATGATATGTCCATCTAATATGGTTTTTTTATATTTGGGTTAGAGAAGCACGTCTCTTAAGTCTTTTAAATGTGTGGTTTGGTTGTTCCTCCATTAAACTTCTTGCCAATTGGTTTGGATGATTTTCTATTCTTTTGCAATAGGGTAGTAAAGAGTCCTTTATTTCTTCTTTAACAGTCTTGATTTTTAGATCACGGTGTAGGTGATTATTTTTTATATCCCATGGTGCTCCAGTTATCATCCGTAGGGTTTTTGACTGGAAGCATTGTAGAATCTCAATGTTGGATTTGTATGCAGTGCTCCATAGTTGCAAAACATAAGTCCAGACTGGTTTGAGTATAGAAGGAGTTTATTTAGGACAGGCCAGTTGGCATGGTTGGTTAAGATACCACCTATCATGCCGCAGGTCGTGGGTTCCATTCCCATCCAGGACAAACATTTGTGTCGTGCATGAACATGTCTGTTTGTTCTGAGTCTGGGTGTAATTATCTATATAAGTATGTATTTACAAAAAAAGTAGTGTATGTAGTATATCAGTTATCTGGTTACCATAGTACAAGCTCTGCTTAGTTTGGGATCAGATGACCGTGTGTGAATAATGTCCCAGATTTTTATTATTATTTTCGCGCCTTTCTTTTAGTGGTTATATGTTTTTTTCCAGGTCAGTCGTCTGTCTAAGTAGACTCCTAAGTATCGAACCTCTTCTGCCTGGGGTATCTTTATTTTATTAAGTTCGACTTCTGGCCATGTTTCTCTTCTTAAAGAGAACGTGATTTGGACTGATTTAGTTTCATTAGCCTTTAAACGCCAGTCTTTCAGCCAGTCCGAAATATCATTACGGTTTCGTTGTAATTTTGCCGATGCTCCGACCGCGGTTTCATCAATGGCAAGACCGCTGTGTCCTCAGCAAATGTTCCTGTCACTGTGTCTTGTCTATTTGGTAAGTCTGAAGTATATAAATAAGATAGAGCATTGGGCCCATTACACTGCCCTGCAGAACACCTGCTCTTATTTTGTGAAGCTTTGTAGTAATGTCGCCATATTTAACATAAAAGTGTCTGTCGCTAAGATATGACTTGATAAGAAGGTAGAAATTAATGGGTAGCCTTTGCAGATTTTGTACAAGAGTCCATCATGCCAAACAAGGTCGAAGGCTTGTGAAATGTCTAAAAAGGCGGCAGAACAGAGCAGTTTATTTTCAAAAGTGTGATTAATCTTTTCTACTAGCCTATGTTCTTGCTCTATTGTACCATGGGATTGTGTGAAACCAAACTGGTGATCTGGGATAAGCTTGTTAGCCATAATTTTAGGTGCAAGAAGATTGAGTATTAGTATTTCCATGACCTTAGATGGAACTGGAAGAAGACTGATCGGACGGTAAGATTTGACATCAGTAGGGTCTTTGCCAGATTTAGGAATAATAATGATTTCTGCTACCTTCCATTGTGGCAGAACAAAGTTTTTCCAGAGACATGCGTTGTAAAGATAAGTCAGGAATGTAATGCCGACGTCAGGTAGCTCACGCAGTGTCTTGGCCGTAGTTAGATCATACCCAGGTGCCTTATGAATGCTGATTTTTCTGATGACTGTAAGTACTGTTTAGTGAATTTTTTACGGGTTTGTCCAGTTGATGTGGTTGATCAAGTAAAGAATTGATTAAACTGGTTTTGCTAGATCCATGGTCAGTGTTTGGGGTAAAAACTTCAGATAGATGTTGGGTTGGCCCACAGTTTGAATGCTAAAAAATCTCTTAAATTATGTTTAACTTTAGGATACACGATCTTACTACAAAAGATTTAAGCACATGTTCAACGCATGTCTTATGTCATACTTGAAAATCGTAAGACACGCATTGAACATGTGTTTAATAAAAATATTTTGTAGTAAGACAGTCACAGTTTAAATCAACTTTCCAAAGTATTTTTCCTATTAGTCTTATCTGTCTATTGTGTCACTGCTGGGCAAAGGCCTCCCTGCTCTCATTCCACCTCTCTCTATCCAGAGCTGCCAAGGACCAAACTTTATCTTTACTGCAATGTTGTTTGCCATTAAGCGGGACCTACTGAGTCGAAAGTTTGGCCCATTGATCGTCTGACATCCAGCAGATGTGTCCAGCCCAATTCCATTTAGGCGTAGCAGCTTTCCAAGTGACATCAGTTATTTTAGTGATAGTATGGATTATTGTATTCTTAAACCCGGTCCACAAGTTTGAGTATCCAAAGTATACTAGACAATATTTTAATTTCAAAATAATTCAACAAACCTTAGCTGCATTTGCTTCAGAGGTCTTTTTGGCAATCTTATCAATGAGTTCTTTCTTCCATTGCGCCAATTTGACAAACTTGGCAGCAATATCTTTGTCCCTTTGCTCAATTTTCTGTTGTTGTTCTTTTTTCCTATTTTCTGCGGTCTCCATCATCTGTTTTATGGTGAATGGGTATGCTACAGATTCATACTCCACTCTATCTTGTATGTCTTGCCTTGATGGGAAGCATATGCCTGAAAATAGAATATGTTTGTTTGCAAAGCTTTGTTATGTTAAATGTTGAGAAATATGCTACCAGTGTTAGAATTTAGAACTACACCTAACTGCAGTAGTGGGAAGTAGGGTTGATGAAGGAGTTATGATGAGGAAGAGGATGCAGATGAGAAAGATAGAAACTGTGATTTCAAATTGAAATTTTAAATAAAAGAAAGAATGTGAATGTGCCCTTTAATATTTAGATAGAAAAAAAAACAATTTAGTAATCTAAATTCACAATAGGGAGGTTCAATTTAATGAAATTTAACTTTGAAGCGGTTTTCCCAGGTAGACGGTTTTCTAATTTGTCATAAACTAATCCAGCACCACCAAATAGGCGCTCACTAGGGACACTTGGTGGAGGGGCTGAAAGATACTGGCGCACAGCTCCATAAAGTTCATGCTTCAATACTTCCTCATAAATCCCTCTTAATGAATGAGGAAGTGGAAGAGGAAAATTTTATGGCCGATTTTGGGATGTGGAAGAGGATGAGGAATCGCTAAAAATGAGGAACTTCCGCATTATGAGGATGAGGAAGAGGAATCCTTATCAACCCTAGTGGGAAGTATAAGAATGCTCAGTCTGATTTTATTATTAATGTCTCAGCCATTAATAACTAAGGCTTAACTTGCTATATCAGAGATTGACACTAAAATGTTTATAGGTAAGTAATTACTTGGATTAACACCACTCGCAACGCCGTATTTCCCATACATCTTTCTACTATATTTAACAGTCAGGTGGGCCAAACATTTCGGTTCCTCGTAAGGTCTCCGCCCGTTAACAAGATTCTGATGTGCCGGCGACAACCTAGAAATGTTCCTCTTTGCTTCTAACGCAGCCTCTTTCGCCAGAGTATCTTCATCATCTGCCACTACTGGCTCGATGGCTTCCGCCTGTGTGGTTGCATAGCGGAACAAGGAACCTATAAGGTTCGGCCGCAAATACTTCGATCTTATGCACAAACTCATTTTATCTAATGTTTTTGTTATCAAATTTTTTTGTAAAAATATGATTCTGTTAGAAATGTGAGGTTATATTTTTTGACACTACTGTTTGTTTTTTTTTAATTCTTTCGCCTGTATTAAAAGGCAGGCATCGATCTATAGACCATTCAGCCTGACACTACTGTTTGTTTGACACTTGCTTGACGTTTATTTGGTCATTTGTGCAAAGACAAAACTTGGTTACCATCGTGAAAAATGTGTGAATCACCATAAAGAATTTTCTAACTGATTGATTTTAGACTTTATGTCAATTGGATAAATATCAAAACGTATTGTATTTACTACTGTGAATTGTCATCGTGTCAATGAATTCCCATTTCACTTGCTCTGTGCTTTGTCAAATTGTCTGTGCCTTCTAATCATATTACATAGAAGCTCCCGTTTCTTGGTTTGTTTTTCTTCAGTGTCCTGTAAAACTTGAAATAATGGATGATTTCGGTGATAACTTTGTCCAACCCGAAGTAGACCCAGCAGCAGAATTCCTTGCTCGCGAACAGAACCAGTTAGCAGGGCTCGAAGATGAGTTGGAAACTAGTGCTCCGCCCCCCATTATATCTTCCTCAAACGGCCTAGTAGATGATTTTGTGGGTACGTAACATATTTGCATTCGATAATAGATCGTACCTACAGTATTAAAAGTCGTCAGATAAGGGGGAATTATAAAATCAATAATCTGAACAACCTAAACATAGTGTTCTGGCATCAAATTGTCGCATAACTTGCAGTCTTCATCCAAATACAAGTAAAATATATCTACCCTCTCTGTCTCTGTATTACTCGGTAACACAACAATACAATAGTGACTAATATTTTATTAATTATGCCATACTTATAACCATTCTTGTGCCAAATATTATCTAAAATAAAAATCAATGTTTCTCTACAGAAGTGCCAAGTGCATCAGCCTTCGACTCAAACGGCCTTTTAGATGATGAGCCTATCCAGACTTCTGTGTTCAGACAAGAAAGAGAAGAACCTGAGAAGATCAAAGCTTGGCGCGAGGAACAGAAACAGAGATTGGAGGAGAAAGGTAAATAATATTCCACCCCTTTTTAGATAGCATAATACTCATAAGTGATCATTGTAGGTATACAATTTATTATCTTGTTCTAGACTTCTAACAATGCACCTGTCACCATGACCACTTCTTATAAAATATATTCATCATTCTCCTGCCCTTGTCCCAATTTATTTGGGGTTGGGGCAGCAAGGATTATGTAACTACCCTACTTTTATAATGTGATCTGCCAAAGGTCAACTAGTTAAAAAAAAAGAGAAAAAGAATCCTCTTCTTGAAATTAAAGAATTTTATGAGAGGTAATCCACTGAGTACTCTCTATCTTCAAAGAAAACAACCTTCATCTCCATAGGAAACAAGCAATTGGAACCGTGCACCTAGCTTCTGACGTTTTATAAGTGCCCATGTAGGTTTATGTGAAATGAAATATTTTGATTTTGAAAGACTAGTTTCTACACTTTCTGTTGATCTAGTTCATAGGTTCCCAAACTTTTAAGAACTACCACCCCTTTACAAGAAAAAAAATCCAACGCTCCCTTTACATAATAGTTAATTATACCAATTTTATATGTCTATTATCTATTAATAATCACAAATTAAAAATTAATTCTCTCTATCTCTCTCTGTAATCATGCAACACGGGGGTCTTATCGACCACTTTGAGAAAGGCTGATCTAGTTTCAGCCTCGTGACGTCTTACTTGTTAAATAGCTAAATTTTAATTTTTATTTTGAATTCAGATGCTGAGGAAGAAAATAAGAAAGAGGAGATGCTGAAAATAGCCAAAAAAGAGCTCGAGGACTGGTATAAAACTCATGAAGAGCAAATTGCTAAAACTAAGGCAGCTAACAGGTACATATTATCCAGTTTCATTTGCTTAGTTTATGTAGTGAACTAGTCAAATTAGGATTATTTTTAATTTATTTATTAAAGGATAACAAGGATTAACATTTTGTCAGTAATGGGCTACACTACATAGTTTACGAGTTATTATTGCAATTAAATGCATTTTTTTAAATATTTGGCTGCCATAATTGGATATTGCTTCTTTTTTTATGGGATAATAGATACCATTTCCACTTTCACCACAATTTACTTAATGCGTTTAGCGCTTAAAATATTTAAAACATCATTATTGTCGTCTTATTCAAACGATTGACAGAAATAGAACAATTTTTTACAAGCTTTTATTTAACTTGTCTTGTTAGGGCGCGTTCCCATTATGTCGTGACGACAGATTATCGTGTCGTTTAAAGCGTCGTAGCTTGTGTATTTAAATGGAGGTGTTCACATATTGACGACACGATTAACTGTCGTCCACGACTGTGTTTTGCGGTGATGACAGATTGTCATGACAGTGGGAACGGCTAGCACGACAGTCGTAAAACGATAAAAAATCGTCACGACTAAATCGTGACGGCAAATCATGTGTCGTTGTTGCGACTATCTATCGTGGAGTCGTAGTTTGCTACTGATGTGCAAACGACAAAGCGACTGCCGTGAAACGATGAAATGTCGTCGCGATCTAATGGGAACAGCTAGATACGAGTCGCTAAACGATAAAAAAAATGACGACAAACAGTCGTTACAGTTCGTATAATGAGAACAGCTAGAGACGAAAGTCGTCCGACGATAAATTAATCGTCACGACATAGTGGGAACGCGCCCTTAGTTAGTATGTATTGGTCAAATCTTGCAAGCTGAATTAAAACCACTTCCTGTTATCCTATTGAGTTGTTTTTTTTTGCTTTTAATATGTTTCATGCTAAATGATTTTAGTAATTTGTGGTGCAAGCAGGCTTTAGTATTGATTAGAAGAAATAAAACTTTGGTTTATTTTATAATATTTCCTACTTGTGAAAATGAGAAGCTAATAATTGACTAAACAACTCGACAACTCTATTATTTTATATTATACTCTAGTCTGCGTAGTAGTGATTCAAAAAGTAAAAAGACAAATACAACTAAAAAAACAAATAAAACATTCTTTACCTATAAACAGTAAGTACTTAGTCCTATCTAACTGCAATTAGGTACCTTCTCTTTGCTGATAGGATATTGCTTGGACATTTACAGATATCATTGAAAATGATTCACATAATTACTGTGATTGCAAACCTTGATCTACTATTTGTAATGAATATAAATATTTAATTAATTTGCATGACTAAATAAAAAAACTAATCAGACCTTTTCTTTTCAATGCAATCAGGGAGTCTGCTAAGTAAGTATACCTGAAGTATAGTATAAACTAAAACAGGAACTAATCTGGTTTTACTGGGTGTTGGTTCTAGCTAGGTGATAGTGTCTTAGTGCAGATTTCAACAATTGAAACTGAACACGATCAGCAAGTAAGCAACATATAAGAGCTGTCACTGTTTACTACTTCCTTTGGAATATTGACACTGATAGCTCTTGAACTCAGCTTAGATGTGCTGATTGTGTTCAGTTTCATTGATGAAATCCGCGCTTAATTATTTTCACTTTATATATCTGGTAATCTGTTGGGCATTTCATATTGTCAAAGATAGGTGCTGGTGCGACAGGGATAATGTTGTAATAATAACTTGTTTCAGTTTCGTTTTTATATTTTTGTATAAAATAAGGGAATCATCTACACTTCAGCGTCGTTGTACACTCACCTACAGTCAAGACCAATAAAACATTTTTTGTAAACATTCCATTAAAAATTCCACAATTTCATAATCTAATAAAATCTAACATTAGATCAAATTGCATAATACATCGACATTACATTATAACCCCTTCACAGATGGAATATAAGGCACAATATGGATTCTTAAATTAAGTAATGTATCTTTGATAATAGGAATGCCGAGAAAGCTTTAGCACGCGGTTCGGAGGGTACCGTGGAAGACGGTAACGAATGGGAGCGCGTTGCTGAGCTCTGCGACTTCGGACCGAGGCGCGGCCGCGACGTGGCACGTCTAAGGTCCATCGTACTGCAGTTGAAACAGTCTGGAGTTAGACCTAAGCACCCACCACGCACTACTAAAGTGTAAGTTTCTCTACCCATCACTCTGTGGGTCATAAGGACAAACTATGTAAATTGTATATTGTGCCAATTCTTAAAAATTAAATCTGTACTTTTTATGATGGTCCATGAACTGACTAGATGTCATCCTAAGCTAAAAAAAGGTACTGGGTTGTTATTCTTTTTCATTAACTATGGCATGTCTTCTCCAAAAAAATCCTTTCTTTTCCTAAATATTCAGTAACTTGCGTTTTTATTATTACTGCTTTTTACAAAATAATTGTGACATAATATTCAAAAGTGTGATAGAGGTGTTGTCTGTAGAAAAGAATGTCCAGTGTGACAGAGGTATTGTCAGTAGAGAATCATCTGCCTAGCCTTTCCCCAAATATGTTGGAGTTGGCCGAGTCTAACCAGATGCAGCTACCAGTTAAATAGTATACCAATTAAAAATGATTTGATCAAAATTATGATCATTATCATAGTTAAAATAATACATTAAAATAATGATATTTTTTTTGTTCACAGAGCTTGAATTGTCAGTGAAGATGTAAGATACATAACTACAAAAAATTGTACCTAATCGTCAGTCTCGGTATATTAAAATCACACTTAATTATAATAATTTAGGAAAAATATATTAATATAAAGTTGTTCCATTGCTGTTTAATAAATAATACTGGAATGTAATAACAACCATAATAGAAGTGTTATTTATTCATTTTGTATTGTATGATGTTATAAATCTTAATGGCGAACTATTATTAGAAACTAGTTACGCCATATTTTTTTTTTTTGTCATAATGTTAATAAATATCATTCCAAAATAAATAATTGTTCAATTCTTTGGTAAATTTTTCTAAACCCCAATTTTGAACACATTTTACTATTACACACACTTCAAATTATAATTAACCCTATTTGTGACTTTCCATAACAATTTTCTACTTATCGTTAGTGTGAAAATACTTTTCAATTCACAAATTGAACCTAATACTTGATATATTTTTATCTCACGCGCTTTACATATGTAGTTACCAAGTGTACAAACACGCTGTGAATGTGTGTGTAAGCGCAGGAGCTCTCTGTACTGCCAGAGACAATGGCAAAGTCCGAAGTGTGCGTGTGTTATCAACAACATCATTGTACACATGGTTAAAACAAGTAAAGCGCGTGTTGCTTCGACGAAAGACAAAAACACTATACTATAACTTAAAATCCTTTGCAATATCAATATGTTTCTTTTTATATATTTTTTCAGTCAATTTTAATAACAAATACATTAAACTTATGACTAATAGAAATGGCCATACACCACATGTGAGGTAGTTTCGTAATTGTAATCCTAGAGACCTTTCTTTATTCATAGATATCTTATTGTATACTATTTCTGTCCTCTTTGTTATGTCCATCCAACTGTACATTTTCCTTATTCTCATATTGCATTCAAAGGGACATAGCATATTGCCTTTATCTATGTCTTCCATAGCTTTTTCAATTCCCTCAACTAGACTACTAACATTTGGTTCTGTCAAGTATATCATGCTCTCGGGCAACACTTCAGGGATACCACCAACTTTAGTTGATACTACCTTCAACCCACAAGAAGCAGCCTCTACTATTGCCATGCAGTAAGCTTCTGTAAGCGATGTATTTAGAAATATATCCCCTTTTACTAACACATTCCTTACTTCAGAATGCTTAAGACTTCCTAAGAGGGTCACACAATGTTGGAAACCTTTCTGTTCTCTTACTTCCTGTAAGAGCCACATTTTAGGACCATCTCCACCTACTATAAATCTTATATTTGGATATCTGGGGCACATATCAGCTATTACAGCAGCCATTAGGTCAACACCTTTTCTGTACACCAGGCGTGATACAATTACTATTGTTATCACATTGGGCTCTCTTTTACTTGGGTCTGGAGTAAAAGTGTAAGCATCAACAGCATTAGGAATGACTGAAACTTTATGTGCTTTTACTTTTGCTCTGAGCACAGTATTTTCTTTTCCAGTGTGTGATACACAAATACAATGGTCACACTCACATAAACACATCTGAAGATATTTGTTTGTCAGAACAGCTGATGTGTCAGCAAAACCAAATAAACTATGATCTGTAAAAACTGTTTTTAACCCCATTAATTTACCTATAATTGACACTTCATGACATATGACACTGAATGCAGAATGTCCATGAACAATTTCAACTCTCTCTCGAATCAATATGTATCTTATCAGAGCTATATTGCATATCATTGTTGGGAGTACACATTGGGCATAAAACACTTTAATAGGCAAATAATAAACTTTAAGTCCACACGTTAAATAACGTATTCCTACCCGTTGACCGTACGAATGTGTGATTATAACTACTTTGTGGCCTCGCTTTATTAAACACTGCGATAAATTGTAGATATGTTCTTCCACTCCGCCCGTATTAGGATAGAAAAAGTCCGAGGCCATGCAGATTATGTGCTTTTTATTTCTTTTATAGTTTTCCTGTAACAAAATAGGTTAACCGATATAAAGACGCAGACATTAGCTGTCTAATTATGTTATGATAATTATTATGTACCTTTCTTTGGATCCCCATTATGGTAAAGTTAGTTTCGAATGATCAAGTGATAAGATTCAGGCAGTAAATTGGCTTATTGTTTTCAAATATCGCTCCGTCTAAATTTTGCAGTCCTCGATCAACATTCAATTGACCTGACAGTAGTGACAATTGACACTTGGACAATGACACTGACAGCCGAATGAATCACGAATGAACTTACCTAAGTTCCTTGTATACAGCAAGCGTTTAGGGGAAGCGTCAGGGTAGCCCGCGAAATTCAAATTTTCTTACGTTTTTTGCAATTTGTAAGTCAGTATTAAGTTGTATGTTAAATAAAGTATAGTTTGCGGCCGTAACATATATGTATTTACAAAATTATAATCATTAGAACCAGTAATACAACTCTTTAAGTTAGTATAATCCTGAAATATCAAGATTTCATGAAATAGTAATTAATTAGGATTATTATTAGTCTTAAAGAGTTATATTTATCAGTTTAATAATTCTAATTATGTAAATTGATACTTCTTACGGCCGCAAAATATATTTTGATCAACGTACAATCTAATACCGACTTGTAAATTGCAAATTGGTCCCTTAGTCACTAAAATCATAGTTTCGACCCACTGTGCGCCGCCCGCCCCGCTCGCCGGTGACTTCAAAATCTCACATCTACACATTTTTTGATAGTCCATTATTAGGTCACTAATGTTCTGATCGCGGAAGATGTCAAAATCTGTGTGTGGATGTAAAATTAAAATCGCAAGCAAGCTATTAGTCTGTGATAGCAAGCGAGTCCCTTCGTGAAACAGCGAGCCGAGGGCGCCAGTGCCGCTCCTGAAATCGATGAAAAAAATTCAAAATCTGAAATCGGATATTGAACCGTTTGCATAAAAATTCAAAATTTTCCCTTGTCTACATTTATATCTGTGGTTCTTACACACGTCATGTTTGTTTAGTGGTCTTGCTTTATTTTACTAATTCCATGGGTCCATGATTCCATCCCGTCTATCAAAAATTCAAAAATTTGTCAATTTCAAGTCGTTCTTTTATATGACCTTCTTTTCTCAGTAACCTCTTGTCCCTCCGTATTCCTTTTCCTACCTCAATACTTTCTTTACTTTGCACAAATAGCTTTCCTGTATATAAATGTATAGTCTCATTCATCACTTTAAATAATATTAAGTTGTAAATTTTCCTCATTGTAATTTGCTCATTATTTACTATCTTCACCTTTGTAAATATACTGATCTTATATCCGTCCTATCCTAAATCCCGTTATAATCATTTAATTATTCATACTAATATTTTCGTTTCCCTAACTTTATTTCTGAAATAATTATAAACTTGACATTAGCTAAATGCACAAACCTCAGACTATCTGAGGCACAAACCGTGCGAAGCCAAAAAAAAAAAAAAGTCAATCTTGTCAAATGCACGTCAATCAAATGTGACTGTACGTCCGTACCACAGAGAACTTTTTATCTGTACGTACCGTAGATAGGTAGAGAATAAATGTGTCCCGCTCTGATTTATTATTGTTATTTTAGTGACCAATCTATAGTTCATTCTCTATCTACGGTACGTACGTACAGACAATGGTCTCCACAGAGTACATTTATATGGTCTCGAACCTACCGAATTTTCGGTAGGTTTGAGACTAAAAAAATATCTCTAAAAATATCCCATATCGGTAGAACGATATGGGATAATTTTTGGGATATTTTTTTACCTACCTACCTGTTTTGTTTGCAAATATACCGATATTTGTGGGCAACTCTACCGATTTGGCCTTGTGACGTTCGAGACTACTGCTACAGATGCCAGCACATCAAGCTACCCGAAATTGTCAAATTTTCCCAATCAACCTTGAAACTAATGCTACAGCGATAAAGTTGAAAATCTATTAAAGAAATTTGACAGATTGTAGTAGCTTGATGTGCTGGCGTAGTGGCGTCTGTATGCATACATTATACGTAAACTCTAATTTTTAATTAGGTAGACTAAAATGACAGCTGAAATCGAACTTTTTGTGTCATTTTGACATTTTACTCATGTTATCATGTCATTTTAGTCCACCTAATTAAAAATCAGAGTGTACAGCAAAGAGTATAATAGCCTGCTCAACACCTGCTCAAAGAGTAGAATAAATATAAAATTTATCAGCAAAATAACCATTAAATCTCATTTTTATTCACTTATATTGTTCTTAAAAAATGGACGAAGAAAAGAAAACTGAACGTAAGAGAAAAAGATTTGCCGCCAGGTTGAAAAGTTCCAAAGGAATAACATGCACTGAAGTGCCTGGACCGGTATGTATGCCACTTGATTGAACATTAGTTCATATCCTTTAAGTATTTTATAGCTGTAGCACTAATCTTGGACGCTCTTCCAGAATACAGCCCTATGTAACGTTGGACAAGCTACTGGATTAGAAAAAGAAGCTGTATTTGGTCTAATAAAAGAGCATGGATTAAGTATGCCTTTGCCCAAGTTTATTGCAGAAAAAGGAGAGTCACATTCCTTTCTGGTGTTTGACACGACGGTTAATGCTCAGTTGTTTTATGATGCCTGCAATGGTAAAGCTAAAGCTGATGAAAATGGAACACCACTTTATATGAACTTTGTTGAAAAAGGTAAACATGTATTATTTCTTTACTGAATATAGGTAATTATGGGAAGAAGGCTTGAGATTATGTACTTAAGTGTATGAATACATTACCTATGCATACATATAACTTTATCAGACAATGAAAGATGATAGTTGTTCTCAATATTAGACACATTTGTAAGATAGTTAATTTATTTTTCCAGTTCCCAACACCGAAATTATGTGCCCACATGAAAACCCCAAAGGCCTAATATTAATCAACGATTTTATCAGCACAGAAGAAGGGAAACTATTTATAAAACTGTTTGATTGGAAACCAGAATCAAATAATTTAAAAAACCGTCAAGTGAGACACTTTGGTTATGAGTTTAGATATGGCAGCAATGATGTGGACCTAGATAATCCATTAATAGAGAAAATACCAGAAGATTGTGACATATTGTGGAAGAGGTTGAAAGAACAGGGTTTAGATGTTGGTGTTCCAGATCAGCTGACTGTGAATAAATACTGTCCAGGACAAGGTGTAGTATCATGTACTCTTTACCTGCATCTGTGTTTCCGAATGCATACAACCCTAATCTCTTCAAAGTGAGAGTTAACAGGCTTCTTCTGGCTAAGCTCACTCTGTCATCGACTTTGTCTTTGTCGCCTCCGACCTAGACTGGAGTCAAGAGCAAACCCACTTCAAATAAAAAAACTATCAGCTATGAGATTATTTTTGCTAATAATTTAGCAAAGTTCTCCCCCATAGGCTGCATCCCTCTCTATGTTGGATTTATGTCAAAACATGAATAATTTATATTCCGTTTCCACGCAGTATATTTTGAGCAATTTCAATTTAAAAAGAGGTTTAATTTTATTTTGTACTAGCTTCCGCCCGCGACTTCGCCTGCGTATTTCTTGTTACCCCGACACACCGTGTCGCATCGTATCGCCCGTCCGTGCTATGCTTCGTTTTCACTTAGCGTTCTTTCTTACTTTTTTTCTTTTTGCTCAGCTCTTAAGAGTATTTGCATAGCATGATGTTAATTAGCCTATAGCCTTACTCAAGAATTGAGCTATAAAATGAAAAAGAATTTTTCAAATCCGACTGGTAAAAAATCAATCTGCCTAGCCTTTTCCCGACTCTGTTGGGGTCGGCTTCCAGTCTAACCGGATGCAGCTGAATACCAGTATTTTACATGGAGCGACTGCCTATCTGACCTCCACAACCCAGTAACTGGGTAATACAATACCCCTTGGTAAGACTGGTTGTCAGACTTTCGGGCTTCTGACCACCCGTAACAACTGTCAAAGATCCACAAATGACAGGCAGGACCAACGGCTTAACGTGCTTTCCGAGGCACGGAGGAGTCTCGGTGTGAAAAGGTGGTCACCCATCCACGAACCAACCGCGGCAAGCGTAGCTTAACCTTATGGATCGACCCGTGCGGCCACTTAGCCACAAGCTCCTCCAAATCCGACTGGTAGTTCCAGAGATTAGCACATTCAAACATACAAACAAACAGCTTTATTATTATTATAGATTTTTCATCCGATTTTTCATAAAGGTGTTTGTTTGCATGTATCATTTACAAGATCATAAAGACACTGAAGCTGACTTATAAATTCAATTAAGCTGTTTACCAAGAATTGTCAAATATGCTCCACCTATTTTCTTTAAATAATCCATTTGCTCTATTCTGCCGTCGTAAGAAAAAAGGGCAGAACTAACATTAAAAAAAAAAAATCTACAATAAATTGAGCAGATTAGCCTTTTTTTTCTGATTCTAAATATGTATGTAACTCATTTTAAAAAAAAATGTTAGTTGTGCCCTTTTATGTTACGACGGCAGTATTCAGGAAACTAATTATTATCTATATCCCCAGGTATTCCATCCCATGTGGACAAGCACAGTCCATTCGGAGACACAATACTGTCCCTCTCACTTGGCTCTGATGTAGTTATGGACTGGAAGCATCACAGCGGAAAATATGTGCCAACCTTAGTTCAGGCAAGATCTCTACTTGTTATGCAAGATGAGGCCAGGTGAATAGTTAATTAGAATTAGCTCAACTGTGCTGGCTTCTCATTTCTGAAAATAATACTCAGATTTTGTGATGGTCCTGGTGCTATTTGTATATTTTTCATCATTGGAGTAAATTCTACTTCCTACTAATATTATAAATGTGAAAGTTTGAATGGATGGATGTTTGTTACTCAATCACGCCATAAAGGCTGAACGGATCTGGATGAAATTTGGCACAGAGATAGGTTATTGTCTGGAATAACACATATAATACTTTTTATCTCCAAAAAATGTACGGTTCCCGTGGGATAATTTCCAACATCCAAGCAGACGAAGCCGCTGGCAAAAGCTAGTCTTTTATATGTCCGAGAATTCACACTCGGCCTAGTTGGATAAACATAAGTGACAGGCTTAGGGTGGATTCTCAGACATGCATTTCCGCGAATTCACGTTAAGGTGGATAACTCCTGCTATTTCATCATTATCATCATTTAGCCAAAAGATGTCTACCACTAGACAGGCCTCCCACAAGCATTGCAATCAATCCTATGTTTCCTGCACTATTTGATAAAAATCATTAATTGATCCATTTCCTGCATTCTAATGAGGGTTTTCTAAAATGACTTTCACTATGGGTAGGTGGCAACACTGAGATACCTATTACCTGTCAAAAGTGTCAGAGCCTATATTTGCTTTAGTTGTGACAGAATGATGAACGAACGAATGGTGAACGTCATCATATATTTTTTAATCATTGTCGAAATGGAAGACCTCTTGTCAAAGTGGTGCCAACTGGTGGCGAGAATTTTTATGAAAACCCTCATTATTTGCTATCCAGTACCGCAGTAGCTCAGTACTCAGTAATTTTTCATAGCCATAGATGTCTTTAAGGTCAGCGGCATTTAATGCCGTGAAGTGGATCCCGACAACCCAAGCTACTCATAAATGGGTCAATAATGAAAAGTATCCACTTTAAAATGCCTAGGTCACTTTTTTTCCGACGACCTTATGGACCATGTAGATACAAGGGTAACACTGAAAGTTTTTAGAACTGGCTGGTTAGAAACAAAATCAATGTAATATTAATTTAAATTTAGAACTCTTTGTTAACCTGATGATATATATGTCACGGGTAATGATAGAAGATTAAGAGCCAATTTCACCAACAAAACTGAACGCGATCAACACGTCTAAGCCGAGTTCAGGAGCTGTCAGTGTCAATATTCCAAAGAAAATAATGACAATGACAGCTCTTAAACGTGGTTTACGTGCTGATCGCGTTCAGTTTCAATTGGTGAAATCCACACTAGTAAACCTAGGTTTACCCGGATTTACTTAGAATCACCCAAGGAGTTTGGGAACTGTCCGAATAATAATTAAAACAAATTTTAATTCGGGTTTACTGTCTACCATAGGGTAGTGTTAGAATAATTACTAAAATTAAAAACCAAGTGTAGGTTAGGTTAGAACTGTGATCACACAACGCACGAGCCGAGCGAGCGGTGCTGCGACAGCGGCCGGCGAGTGCCAGGGTTCGTTTAGGCACAAGAGAATGTAATTACCCAGCCAGTGTTGAGTAGACCTAGGGTGTACGGGTAAATCCCGAATTAAAATTGATTTCAATTATAATTCGGACTTTAGCCAAAAACCTTGGGTAATACTAAGTAAGCGCTTGCGATGCAGGATCCTACTTCACCAAAACAACGCTTCAGCGCATTCCGCCAGACGGGCAGTCGAATATTTGATGAGATAACGAGTCATCCATCATACAGTCCCGATCTGGCCCCTTGCGACTTTTATTTATTCCCAAAAATCAAAGTTAAACTTCAAGGTATTCGCTTTACGATCCATGAAGATGCAGTGACTGCGTTCGAAATGGCCGTGAGATAGATCTCTAAAGAAGAGACTGCTTCTCTCAGTGGTGCCATCGAATGCGACGATACTTAGAAAGAATTGGAGAATATTTCGAAAAACAGTAAAGGTATTAGCAACTTAATGCTTCATTTAGTTTTTTTTTCTTTATTATCTAAGAACTTTCAGTGTGTCTCACGTATAGAGAGGGAGCGCAGGGCACTCGCCGTCCGTTGGCCCGTAGATTTGCTCGGTGTACAGACTGTAGAATTATGCATTCCACAAAATCGGTTCAAAAGTAATGTGATCTTTCTTTTTTCTTGTTGAAAATAGTGATTTTTACTAAGTCTTGTAGTATTCTACAAGACTTAGTAAATATCACTATTTTCAAGGCTTACTACCAGAGTCTGAACACAAGTAATCTATAGGTCAATTACACCAAAAGATCGCTGGATGTCCTGCGCGTCCAGTACAACAATGGCTTCAGGATGTTGTTGGGACTTTCTCGCTACTGCAGCGCATCAGAATTTTTTGCACAAGCTCGTATCGACGGGTTTCACGCGATTGTTCGTAAGAAAACAGTGACACTTCTGAGGAGAGCGAGAAACAGTCGCTAGAGCATTATGAGAACTGTAGCGGAGAGCTTCAGCTCTCCAATTGTAAAACTGTGTGGAGGGTGATTAGTACTAACACTCGATAATAAGTTGTTAGAATCCATAGATTGTTAGTTTAGTAATATAATATATATTACTAAACTAACAATCTATGGATTCTTTGTTCCAAAATAAAATCAATATTATATACAATGTTGCATGATCAAAACAATAGTCAGGCCGCGTCCTAACCACTTTTTAGAAGCTGTTATTGAACTTTCAATGTTCGTATGTAAGTTGTCCTCTTCAAAATTTGCAAGTTAAATTTGACCCACTTCCCGGGGTTCGATTAAGCTGAAATTTGGCACACGTATGTAAAGTCGGTGACAAGACAATGCAATATTTTATTACCATCGAGCTGATCTGATGATGGAGCCGGAAGTGCCAACTCACACACACAGGAACTCAGTACTTCTTAGCGTGTCGATGGCAAATTTCGAATTTCGATATTTCTTAACGATCTATAAAGTTTTTTCAAAATTTCTGTTTTTATTGTTCTAGTTTTCTACAAATGTGTGGTAGTGTTTATTGATAGAGCAATTTCTGTCTAAGCTATTGAAAAAACAAAAAAAAAACTAGGCTTCTACTCCGTTCACCTATTGTACCCTACTTTTTTCAAGACGGTAAAAAAATCACCCAGTATATATATACGAGATATATATAGTAGAGAGTATATATAGTAGAGAGTATATATAGTAGAGAGTTCAATAATCCGGCACTCTTCGCTCACGCGTCCCTCACCTCATTTCTTCTTTCTTTTTATAAAATGCTTTATTTTATTTACATTTTATGCATTTGTTTATATTATGAATGAGTTTTTAATAGTGACACTACTACTTAACAGTAACACTATTAAAAACTAGGGGGCGCTGGATTATTGGATTGTATAGAAAAATCCATAATAATGTAAATAAAATAGCGTGAGCGGAGGGTGCCGGATTAGTGAGACTCATGTACGCGCATCACTTCAGAACGGTTGCACCTTTTCGGCTAATTATTATTTTTTTTTTTTTGTTGTGTTTGCGGTTGTCAGGACGAGGTTTGTATGAAAGAAAATATTTTAAAACTTGCCGGGAAAATTGGCAAATTCGGGAAACGAAAAGTGCATTTTCTATGGGAATTTTGTATGAAATATTGAAATTTTGACAGGACAACGTTTGTCAGGTCAGCTTGTATGTATATAAAAAACATGTTACGGCTAATACCCGAAGTGCGGCTACACCAAGTTTTAGCCGGCTAGAACTAGGTGTAGGTAACCGATTGCATTCGGACCCTGGCACTACTACTAAAACTGCAATAAAATCGAGTTTGGGCCCCTTTGATTAGTCTTGACGAGTACTCTGATTGTACGAGTAGATGGTATTCAGGGCCTAATAATAGAACCGGAAGGTGACCATAGGAACTCTTATAACGAAACGACGCAACCCCATCGAGTTTGGGCTCGTTTGATTTGTTTTGACAAGTCCAGATCTCAATCAGAGATCAAAATGATGTCCAGGATCTGATGATGAAGACGGAATCTGGTCACAGGAACTCTGTAATAAAAAAACGCGAGCTCATCGAGCTTGAGCTCGTTTGATTTATCTTTACCGTTTTTCTTTTAGTTCACTTTTTTTTTTTAAATAAAAGCTTATTTAAAAAATGCTTTTTTATTATATGAATATGACTCGCGCGATCAATTAAGTCGCGTTTCATACAAACGATCGCGTCGATCTAGTAATCGCGCGACTATCGCTTTGGTTAGGACGCGGGGTCAGTGTTCAAAGATAAAGTTTCTTAATCATTTATTAAAAGGTTTCGTTTATTTTGATTTTCTCTCACTTTAGGTATGACTGGCAACACGGCATACAACCTCGAACATGGGATCCAGTCATCGAAAATCGCACAGAAAACTCACACAACATCAAAGTTATTACCAGCGACACTGTACAAAGAAACACGCGAATTTCTCTCACATTCCGTTGGACTAGAAGTGGTCCCTGTGAATGTACGTACAAGACTCTTTGTGATAGTGCAGAGAAAGTATCAGCTGATAACTTAGAAGATGAACTAGCTTCGAACTTAGAAGAATTGCATGTGCATCAGGTTTGTAATCTTTATATATCTTGTGTATTGTGTATTACATGGAGTGACTGCTTATCTGACCTCCACAACCCAGTTACTCGGTAATACAATACCCGTTGGTAAGACTGGTTGTCAGACTTTCGGACTTTTGCCATTCGTAACGATTGTCAAAGACCCACGAATAACAGACGGGACCAACGACTTAACGTGCTTTCCGAGGCATGGAGCCCAGAGGCACGGAGGAGTCTTGGTATGTAAAAATGGTCACCCATACACGAACCAACTGCGGCAATCGTAACTTAACCTGAACAACCGACACTTGCGCCTGTTATTACTAAGCCACAAGCCCCTGTCAACTAACTTGCCTGTAGTTGTTCAAACCAAACTGCCGCGAATAGTAGCTTGACTTCCTATCCTTCCAAGTCTCTAATTCAGCTAATTTATGTAAACAAAGAAACGTCAAGATATGTCACTGTCAAAATGACAGGACAGTGGTGCAAAACATTTTATCATTAATTTTTTTATTAAATAATCATCTATAAAATTAAAGTTGAATAATTATAAGAACTATGCAAACAAAATACCGTAGCCAAATAATATTTTGTGTGGTGTGTCGGAGACTCAGCTTGTGATCATCACAATCGGGCCTTTTAAGTCCACTACAAAACGTAGGCGTCCCAAAATCGAACTCCACTCGGAACATATCGGCTGTGTATCGTATACAGCCGTTTTCATCCAACATGTGGCAAGAAAGGCTACTTATAATATGAATCTATGAATGCTACTTATAATATGAATCTATGAACGAGAGTTGTAATATATGTGTGCTTTTGAAGATGTAAGTAGCTAAATAAAACATACAAAAAGACAATATTGCACATATTCATTAGTCATTTAAAATTACGGGAATCTGATTTCAAATCTGTAGCTCCAATTAGGATTAACTATCATCAAATATTTTTTTCATGATTTCTGAATCTGAATAACTATCGGTTTCGGAATCGGATTCATTCACATTTATGACAAACCTATCAGTAACATCATCGATTATGTGATCGAGTTGGCATATTTCATCTTCTACTTTTACTGTATGAAAATGTTGAAAATGTTTGGAACTCCTGCAGTGTTACCTGTATAATAAAATATTTTATACCCTAAAATCTCCTTTTTTTAATACTTAACTTTGTTTAAAACCGAAAATTTATAAAAATAATTACGGATTGATAATTTTTTAATTATATTTCTAAAATCAGTACTTAAAAGAAAAGCCTACCTTTTTTCCGCCATTTTGTGTGAATTACCATTAAGAAGACATTTTTTGATCTTTTATCCCCTTTGTTTACATAAATTATCTGAATTAGAGACTTGGGGTTATAATCATTCAAACAACGGACAACACGCGCAGCGCGTCGCACGTCCCTCGCGTGATTCGCCTGTGTGGCCAGTGCTTTAATTACACGGTTGCTAAACCATGCTTTAACTTTTGATTTTCAGGTGTACGAACAGATAGCAGGACATTTCAGCACGACTCGTCACAAGCCGTGGCCCAAAGTGGTTCAGTTCATGCAGGGAGTCACCCCCGGTAGTGTGGTGATGGACTTAGGATGTGGAAACGGGAAGAATATATTGAAGAGGGATGATATTGTGCAGGTCAGTCATTAACTAGTAGTTCGCTTATTGATATAATCTGCACCGATGCTTCAATTCGTAACGTCGTGGTTAATCATATCAGTGAACTTAGTCACCATTCATTTATCACTTGCGAGACGATTTTTAAGAAACATAAGGTTAAATCTAGATCTGTCGTATTTCGTCCGCTCACAGACATATTAGAAGACTACTTTAATATAGATTTAGTAGAAATGATACCATGATCGATTATTGGAGACATGAGTGATGTAAATTCAATGGTGCAGACATTTAACTCATTTATGATCCAGTTATTCGATCACAACGCTCCTCTTAAAAACAGGACTTTTAAAACCTGCCCTACTCGATGACGCCTCCACTTCGACAATCCTGATGACGTCAATGTGGCGTTTTTTGACGTACCAGGTAATTGTCGTTATAACAGCTCACAATTGTCCTATTTCGAGTCTCATAGGTATGGTCCAGCCACATTCACACTCGCTGGAACCAATCCTGAATCAGTCCTGAAGATAATCAGGAGTCTAGGGTCAAATGCACAGGGTGTCGACGGTATACGCCTTGATATGATATCTCTCACGTTGCCAACTACCTTGCAAGCCATTACAGATATCATTAACCGATCCATAGCCACGCGTACGTTCCCTGAACTCTGGCGATGCGCTATTATACGCCCTATCCCTAAAAACAATAACCCGGTTAACATGAAGGACTTGAGACCAATTAGCATTATACCACATCAAGTGGCAAACATGTCTGTACCTAATAATGTTGTTATCATCTTGCATGCATGTCTTTTCTTGTATGTATGACACATGCTTAAGCAAATATATGTATATTATCTATCTATATATTTACCTTGCCTAAGATTTTAGAACGTGTAGTATACTCTCAGGTTATCGAAATTAATAACATACTGACCTTCAGTCGGGTTGCAGAAAGGGTAGAGGTACTGCTACGGCTTTGGCTGATGTTGAGGGTAGTATCCTTGAGGCACGTGACCGGGGGGAGGGAACCCGGGAAGTTGATGCAATTAATACCACTCTACTGCTGTCAAAGTTAGTATTGCATGGCTTTGACGGTGATGCGGTGGAGTGGTTTAATAGCTACCTTACTAATAGGTCTCAATATATAGAGATGCATAGGGAGGATGGGTCAACGGTGTCATCCCTCCCCCTCGCAACTGTTAAGGGGTGTCCCTGAGGGATCGAGTCTGGTGCCTTTGTTGTACATTCTGTACAGTGCGGATATCATAAAATCTTTTGTTAACTGTAAACATCACATGTATGCTGACGAAATCCAGTTGTACATATCCTTCAGAAGGGGATGAAACATCTTTGGTAGTCCAGAAAATAAATGAGAATTTACATAGAGTGGTTGTATGGTCGGAGGAGAACGCTCTGGTTCTGAACCCGCTCAAATCTAAATTTATGGTGCTGGATTCTAAGAAACAAGTTAGTTCAATACTGTCTGCCAACCCTCAGATAGGCATCATGGGAGAGATAATTGTGAGAGTGGAGCAGGCATGCCATCTTGGGCTAATTATGGATCCAGAGCTGCGTTTTGAGGCCCATGTGACCAATGCAATTTCTCTCTAGTATTGATTCACTGTATCTACCTCAGGTGTCATGCCTGCGGGCTTTGGTTTGGGATCTTCTCGGGCGTGGCCTACTGGGAATACACTCTTCTGTCAGTGGGGCTATAAGGGTATCTGTGTTGCGCCATCCTCTTTGCTTGGGAACGCCACTTTATTTTTCTGTAATTTGCGGTTAAACCTAATTAATGCTACTGGCACGCTACGGTTTGTTTGGTAGCACCTTTGTTTAAAATATATCTTAACTTATATAATTATAATGTAATCTAATTTCATTTATTTAACTTACATTACTTTTTAATTACATTTTAATTTAATTAATTCACACGTACCATTAATTTGTCGTATATCTGAAGTTGATCTCCGAGTGTCGCCGAGTTTTTGTTTATAGAATCTACACCATTCTATTTTATTTTAACACAATATTCACTATACCATAAGCAATACCTGCAATAGCTACACACTCACGCAATACATCCTTCTTACATAATCCCATCGAAACATTCATTACATAATGCGCTTAGGCGCCATGTTAATTACGTAACCAAAAATGAAATACTCACAAGGAGACCTTACATCTTTCGGGTCACCGATTTGGCCGCAGCTCAGAGACTTCATAGAGTCGTATATTCCTAAGATGCATAACTCAAAAATAAGGGTTTGCTAAAGTGTCAGTCTCACCATTTGTCCAAGTTTCAAAAATGCTAACTTACGACCGGTTTTTTTTTTATAACCAACTAAAAATTTCAACGCAGGGGGTCCAGAATCATGTACTGAATATGTGGTTTCAATTAATGTGATAACCTATTCGCCACTGTATGACATTGGGCAGTACTTGAAACAGTGCTCATATTATTATCATTGTCATCCTCTTACCCTTATTTCAATTTATGGATCGTCGCAGGACGGGAGGGGCTCGTGGCTAATTAATAAAAGCTGCACGGGTCGGTCGAATGTTAAGCTGTGTGTTTCCGAACGCATACAACCCGAATCTCTTCAAAGTTAGAGTGAGACAGGCTTCTTCTGGGTAAGCTCACTCCATCGTAGACTTCGTCTCTGTCACCTCTGACCTAGACTATAGTCAAGAGCAAAAACATCTTAAATTAAAAAAAAAGCTACGCTTGCCGCGGTCGGTTCGTGGATTGGTTGACATCCATTACATATCAAGACTTCTCCGTGCCACGGAAAGCACATAAAGGCGTTCCGGCTGTCATTCATAGATCTTTGACAGTCGTTATGAGTAGTCAGACGCCCAAAAGTCTGACAACCAGTTTTACCAAGGGGTATCGTGTTGCCCAGTAACTGTGTTGTGGAGGTCAGATAGGCAGTCGCTCCAAGTAAAATACACCGGTATTCAGCTGCATCCGGTTAGATTGGATGTTGACCCCGTGGGATAAGTCTAGGCAGATTGATTTTGACTGAATCGTCGCAGGATGATAAATAATTAAAAATATTTGTGTTACAGATTGCAGGCGAGCGAAGTTCTGGCTTGTTATCAGAATGCAAGGAGCACATACGTGGTGTCAGTGGGGCAGATTGCGTGCGGTTAGACCTATTGTACGCTATGCTGAAAGATGAGACAGCGGATATAGTTATATGTATCGCTGTTATACACCATTTTAGTAGCAAGGTGAGTTACGCACGTTTTATTTTACGTCTAGGTTTTCCTACTACTATGCATAAACCCTTTCATTATTGGCGAATATTTTCAAAGATATCTGGCATAGATTAGGATATTTGTTTATTTGCCTAGGATACAGACAAACCGTGAAAACGGTTTTGTGACTATTATTTATGAGCTATTAAGACTTTTATAAACTTTGTATTTTAATAAATAAATAAATTATAATAATAATAATAGGTATATACAATAAGATGGGAGACATAGCATTTAAGAATCTTCGTACATTCTGTCATTCGATAGCTTTAACGCAGTGTGGCATATTAATAATAATAGGCTTGGCATCCCAGTTCCAGTCAGCCTTAGAGTCGGGGTCGCTGCCCCAGTTCCTAACGGAATAACCCACCTGCTCCATAAATCAGGTAGTACTGCGGAACCCAAAAATTATAGACCGATCACTTTTCTACCGACGGTCTATAAAGTTTTGAGAGCTAAAATTAACAAACATATAGACAATAACTCCATCATGTCTGCCTCTCAAAATGAATGTAGGAATGGGTCCCGCGGTACTAAGGAGCTACTCCTCATTGATATGGCCATTAGCCAACAGGTTCGTCGTTCCCGAAAGGATGTGTCGACATGTTGGATAGATTATAAGAAGGCCTATGACTCTGTACCACATACATGGCTCATGAGGGTGCTGGAGTTGTATAAAGTAGAGGCAACTCTACGCACCTTCCTGATGTCGTGTATGGGGCAGTGGAGGACGGTTCTTCGCTATCCAGGATGTCGAAATATCCAGAAGAATAGCGAACCGATAAGGATCGAGCGAGGCATATTTCAGGGCGATAGTTTGAGTCCGCTTTGGTTCTGCTTAGACTTGAATCCTTTAAGCACACTGCTGGAGGATTCAGGTCTAGGCTATCGGCTGAGGAGAAGTGGTCAGGTTATATCTCACCTCCTTTACATGGATGACCTAAAACTCTTTGCCCCCAACAATTTGCAACTGATGGAACTAATGAAAGTAACCGAAACTTTTAGTAGCGCCATCAGAATGGAATTTGGTGTGGACAAATGTGCGGTCATGCATGTAAAGCGTGGGGAGATTGTGGAATCCGTGGGAACCCAACTCTCGGATTCCATAAACCTTTGAGCCCTCTCCGCATCCGAAACCTATAAAGTATTTGGGTATATCGGAAGCGTTGGGCATCAATGTTACTGACATGAAGCAATCGTTGAAGGAGCGCTTTTTTGGCCGCCTGAAGAAAGTATTCAATAGTCCAGGCGGTAACAAGGTGCGTGCCTTCAACGGTTGGGTCATACCGGTTCTGATGTACTCTTTCGGCGTACTCAAATGGACTCAGACTTCAGAACTAGACGCCCTGGATAGGAGGGTCCATACGCTGCTGACTGCATACCGAATGCACCACCCACGATCATCGGTAATGAGACTGTATATCCCGCTAAAGTGTGAAGCTTTTTAAACGCTAAGACCCTCCACAATCGTGAGATATGCTATCTCAGGGAATTTTTCCTAGAAACTGACGTGGGGATGCATCGTGATGTGGTCGCGGTGGACAAGGGCCTCACCCCGCTCTCCTTGGCTAAAGAGAACTGGCGCAAGCCTGTAGTGCTTGACACTAACGATCGTAGGGAAGTATGACAGAGTAAGGAACTTCACGGACGCTTTTTCCGGGCCCTGCATGGACCCGATGTAGATCTACTAGCGTCCGTAGCCTGGTTGCGTTCCGGTGACCTCTTTGGGGAAACCGAAGGTTTTGTCTGTGCAATTATGGACGAAGTTATCATGACGAACAATTACCGGAGATTTATTATGAAGGACGGAACGGTTGACATCTGTCGGGCATGCCACCGTCCAGGAGAATCAATCCGACACATTATCTCCGGGTGTTCTCGTCTAGCTAACGAAGAGTATTTGCATAGACACAACCTTGTAGCCAGGATTATCCATCAGCAACTTGCTCTGAAATACAGCCTTGTAGAATCCGAAGTGCAGTACTACAGGTATGTGCCCGACCCAGTTCTCGAAAATGGAAATATCATATTGTACTGGGATTGTTCCATCATCACTGACAGGACTATTGTTGCCAACAAGCCTGATATAGTGATGGTGGATCGAATAGAGCATGACGGGAACCTCGTGAAAGCCGGGAAAGATAAACAAATCAAGTATCTTGACTTGGCTCGCGAGGTTGTCGACATGTGGGATGTAGACTCAGCGATCATTGTGCCGATAGTCGTATCAGCCAATGGCTTAATTGCCAAGAGCCTCGACCAACACCTAAGGAGGCTCTCGTTGGGCAGCTGCATCAAGGGCTTGATTCAGAAAGCGGTATTTCTGGACACGGCTCGAATTGTTAGGAGATTCCTCTCTCAGGAGCCCTGACCACGGGTAGCTTGGACCCTGTTCTCGATACCGGTGGGCTACTATTTTTTTTTATATTTTTAAATGGTTTTATATTTTTTTATTCTAATATTTAAAAATATAATATTTATATATGTATTGACAATTGAATAAAGGAAATAATAATAATAATAATATCCTGGGACATTTTCACACACGGTCATCTGGTCCCAAACTAAGCAAAGCTTGTACTATGGAAACCAGATAACTGATACTACACATACTACTTTTTTTTTTGTAAATACATACTTATATAGATAATTACACCCAGACTCAGGACAAACAGACATGTTCATGCACACAAATGTTTGTCCTGGATGGGAATCGAACCCACGACCTGCGGCGTGATAGGTGGTATCTTAACCAACCACGCCAATTGGCCTGTCTTATTATATTATTTCACCGTAACATTGTATTGCATACTCGCAACTTATATGCTGACGCACGGAATTGAGTCCTAATATATTCGATGTATTACTATTAAATGGCACACTACTTCTGCCGTCATGCTGTCGTATCATTTACCGACCTTATATTCTACCACGTTACCGGTAAGTAGGATTTTTAAAATGCTGGATATAACCAAGTTTTTTTTTATTTTTTTATTTGTGATGGGTTTGCTCTTGACTCTAGTCTAGGTCAGAGGTGACAGAGACAAAGTCGACGATGGAGTGAGCTTACCCAGAAGAAGCCTGTTCACTCTCACTTTGAAGAGATTAGGGTTGTATACGTTCGGAAACACAGACGCAGGTAGTGAGTTCCACTCTTTTGCTGTGCGCATTATAAAAGACATTTGGAAGCGCTTAGTGCGAATTGGTGGAATAGCAACCAGGTAGGGATGGTAACTGGCAGTGCGTCTAGATGTCCGGTGGTAGAAGGGGGCCGGTGGAATGAGGTCGTGGAGTTCTCGGGCACACTCTCCGAAGTACAATCTGTAGAAGACCGACAAGCAGGCAACCTTGCGGCGATGAGCCAAGCAATGAAGCTTGGCATCCACCAGTTTTACGTCGCCAATGAGCCTCTTAGCTCTGCGTTCCACCGAGTCAAGCGCGGCCAGTTGGTACTTAGCTGATCCATCCCAAAGGTGACTGCAATACTCCATGCAGGATCGGACTTGCGCTTTGTAAAGGGTTAAAAGCTGTCCAGGCGTAAAGTATCGCTTCATCCTATTTAGGATGCCCAGTTTCTTGGCCGCAGTTTGGGCCTTGTACTCGATGGTGGCGCCGAAGTTGAGACCAGATGTCAACTCCATGCCTAGGAGCTCAAGTCGATCAGTTACAGGAACAGATGTACCTCGAAAAGTAGGAGTTAGGGCGAAACCACTCTTTTTAGCGGTAAAAAGACACGCCTGCGTTTTGGTGGCGTTAAAAGAGACCAGATTATCATCACCCCACTGGGAGACAAAGCTTAAGGTCAAATCTGTCCGCTCTACCATGGCCTCTCTGAAGGAACGAACTTCAGCCCCGCTGGTTTTTGCGCTGGACAAGTATCTCTCTGAAACTGTACTGTCATCTGCGTACCCAACAATACCAGGCCGAAGCAGGTCATTGATGTGCAGCAGGAAAAGAGTTGCAGAGAGAACAGACCCCTGAGGAACTCGGGCATCAATAGCCATAAGGTCAGAAGAGCAGCCATCAGGACGATTAGTGAACGGTCGATTAGAGTAGTTGTTGACTCTAATCGACCGTTCACTAAGGAAATCTGATATCCAGCTACAAAAATCAGCTGGGATGCCATAAGCAGGAAGCTTGCTGAGCAGAGCAGCGTGCCAGACCCTTTCAAAGGCCTTCGAGATGTCAAGCGATACAGCCAGTGCTTCGCCGTGTTTCTCGATGGCTTCGCCAAAGCAGTGCGTGACATACACAAGAAGATCGCCAGTTGACCGTCCCCGGCGAAAGCCATATTGACGGTCACTGAGGAGATCATTGTCTTCAAGGTAGTTCAGCAACTTATTGTTCAGTACCCTTTCCAAAACTTTGCACAGAATGGAGGTAATGGCGATCGGACGGTAATGGGCAGGGTCTGCACGGTCGCCTTTTTTGGGCACTGGTTGTACATTTGCAAGCTTCCAGGATTTCGGCACCGTTCTTTTTTCAAGAGAGAGGCGGAACAAACGTGTCAATACAGGAGACAGTTCAGGCGCACACTGCCTCAATACTCTCGCTGGAATGCCGTCAGGCCCGCTGGCCTTGTTCACGTCTAGACTGCACAATACTCTTCGGACCTCTTTAATGTGTACTGCGATCTCCGGCATCGAGGAGTCACAATGAGGTACAGTAGGTGGTTGCTTTGAGCCAGCGTCCAGACGTGAATTGCTTGCGAAGAGAGATGCAAATAAATTTGCCTTCTCAGTTGCAGAGTGAGCAAGCGACCCATCAGGTTTCATCATAGGAGGTAAAGTGGGACGACAGAAATTCGTTTCAACCGCTTTAGACAGGGACCAGAACTGTTTACTACCCGGAGGGTGCGAAGCCAGCCTGGCCCCGATATGTCCGACATGGTCAAAACGTGCCCTACGCAAAACCCGCTTGCAGAACTTGGCGGCAGAATTAAAGGCTCTCTTCTTCGCGCGAACCCTGCGCGCTCTAACTTTGCGGTCGCGGGCCTTGACCCAGGCTTGGTAGGCAGTCTCTTTTCGGGCCTCAGCGTGGGCACATTCTGCATTATACCAAGGCCGGGATTTGTGACCGAGCGGGATGTCGGAGAATGGAATAAAATATTCCATCCCCTGCCGAATCACGTCCGCAACCGCGTCAGCACAGCGCGAGGGGTCACCCGAGGAAAAGCACACTTGCCGCCATGGATAAGACGCAAAAAAGTGCCGCATCTCATCCCAGTCTGCTGACCCGTATCTCCATACTCGCCTCGTGCCTCTAGGGCTCTCATCTGGAGGAGAGCAGGTTGATATGGATTTCACCAGACAGTGGTCAGACGTTCCCAGCGGGGCTGAGACCGATACTGAATGACTGTCCGGATCAGATGCCAGCAGAAGGTCCAAGCAATTGGGTGTATGGCCGTCAACATCCGGTACCCGCGTTGCCACATTCACCATCTGGGTTAGATCTAGCGTTAAAGCAAAATTGCGCCTCCAACCCAGCATGGTCAGTTTTCTGGTATGGGAACAACCATTCTTTATGATGGGCGTTGAAGTCCCCCAGAAAAATGAGCTTCGCCGTTGGGTACCGTTGCTGGGCTACGTCAGTCGACTCCACGAGGAAATTAAAGAGCGCTGTTGTCTCCTGGTCACCGCTATGCGATCGGTAGATGCCGATGTAGAGAGATTTCTCCACGCCAGTATCCACAAGTAGCCATATGGCAGAGAAACCCGATTTCTCAAAGCATCGGAGACGACGACAACAAATGTCATCGCGGACGTACACACAGACCCCAGCTTGCTTCTTGAACTTGTGTTCAAGAGAGTACCCCGGGTAGTTGAGGTACGCCACGTCCGACGGGGTTGTTATCTTCGTCTCCGTTAGGAAAAACAGGTGCGGCTTCTCGGTCTCAAGGTGGTGATGGACCGAATCGAGATTGGAGTGCAACCCCCTGATATTAGTGAGGTGCACTTTTAGTGGGAGGAAGTGCAGCCGTTGTTTTACCCTATTTTTCTTCGCTTTGTGTGTCATATGAGTGGAGTTGTTGGGGGAAAAAGTCGACTTGTCGAGGCGCCGCTCAGTGATCCAAGTGGAACACTAGAGCCAACCAAACCTACTGGGAACTCATCTGGAGACTGCGGGGACGCCCGAACCCCCCCGGATATGGCCACCGGGTCCTCCCATCCAGTCGCCGGCTGGCACGGTGGAGCATACCGGGATTTTTCGCAAGTTGGCGGGGCAGCCTTTGGCACGTGGCTGGCGTGCTACTTGGGCCCCCTACTGACTGCGGTCGGCCAACGGCTGGCACCGTGCTTCGGATCCCGCTACCCTCCAAAATGAGTTACCCGGCTAGCTGACTCAGAGACCACAACCGGTGCCAAACAGCGCAACTGACAATCTCCTTCTCCCCCAAAGGCACTGGCACTCCCACACACCGACGGAACACAGCAAGCTGCTTGGCGCCAGACTCCGGTGGGATGGTGGTCGCGAGCCAGGCGGCCCCTTGCGGAGCCTACCACCGCTAAGTGGGATCGTTCAGCCGTACCACAGGCAAGCCTGTGGTGCCGTTGCCCGGGGTGGACCACTAGGAGGTAGATCCCAAAACCACCCCAGTTTTGTGAGAGGCTTGCATTTTAAACGGCAAAATTATTCTTATAGTTCGCGGAACTTCATAGACGTGATGGGTATAGACTGCATTGCGTCTAGTACTGTATCTTTCTCTAATTACAGAAATATATTGTTAGTTTTGGACTAGGTCAGTGTCTCAGATTAAGGTCGACTGCTTTTTCGCAATTTATGTAGTATTCTAAACGACACTCGTCTGAATTTTAACTCTGTAATATATTCACAGGCAAGAAGATTACAATCCATATCAACAATACACCGTTTACTGCGCAAAGGTGGACGCGCTCTCATCACAGTTTGGGCCAAAGACCAAACGAAATCAAATTACCTCTGTAAGAGTAAACAAGACCAGCAAAATGTGACTCAGGATGTAACCCAAGTGACAGTTGGGGGCGTAAACCTTCCAGTGCATGAAAATAGAACGCAATTCAAACATCAAGACTTATTAGTGCCTTGGAAGCTGAGAAAAGTCACAGAAAATAAACTAGCAAATGCTCCAGAAAATACCTTACTAAGATACTATCATGTCTTCGAAGAGAATGAACTTGACGAGCTGTGTAAAGAAGCCAATTTCACAATCGAAGATAGCTTCTATGAAGAGGGTAACTGGTGTGTTGTATGTAAGAAAAAATAAATTTTCTGAGGTAACACTTTGTACTTTCTTTTTTTAATTTAAAAAAGTCACCGTCTACAAAATTAAAAACAATAAAACGACTAATATAAAATCACTATAAAACAATGGTTTCTAACAAGTATGTAATGTCCTGCGCATATGTAAAACTGAAGCCAATGTATGAAATATACAAAAACCGTTAGACGAAAATGTTGCTATCAAAATAATTTAAACAGAAAAATATGATTTTCTCTTTGAGCTTTAGAATTTGCCTAAAATATGTATACGTATGTCAGCGTTGACTCTGATTCTGTTGTTCACCGTCTAATGTGAAATAATACTATTGCGCTCTTTTGCTATCAGGTAGAACGAAAAAGAGACTAACTGTTTAGTCAAACATCACATTTAACTCTTATTTGACAAGAATTCATAATTTAAAGGCAAATAAGAGCTAGCAATAGTTTCAAATCTGGTTTAATTGGAGAACTGCAGAATCTGGGCCATTATCTGGAATGTACAAAATCTTTACTGATTAACTATGAAACATATCTTTATTTATCTAGGGAATGTCAAGTCCATTATGAAGTAGCACATTAGGCTATAGTGCTACAAGGAACTTTTGACGCGTGGCCGTAATTGGAACTAATAGCATTGTTTTATATATTGCCTATTACATGGGACTCTAGCGAAATGTGGGTGTACACTGTACTATAGGTACGCCTCTGCCTAACCCTTCGGGGATTACAGGAGTCATGTTATATTTGCTTAATATTTTAGTTACAGGTACGTGGGGCTTGGGTTATAGGATCGACAATATGACACAAATAGTTGCGTAGCATCAAGAATACGCGGGGGGGGGGGGGGCGTTCCCTTTTCCCCCGCATTCTTGATGGGGGTTTTAAGAAATAAAACATACTTACGCCATGTTTAACTTTTTGAACATACTTTTCATAAAAAAACAAAAACTGAATATAGATTGGTAGTACCCTGATAATATGCACAAATGTTTTCTAACAGTGCCCTCTGTTAGCGTCATTGAGGCGTCAAAAGGTCCCTGTACCAGTGTAGCTTTACGAAATGACTGTTATTGGCTAACTGTGAGCAAGTGAGCAGACCGATTCTATCTGGCAGACTACGATTATGAAAGAGGGTTCGACCGAAATGAGAGTACCTTTCACTAATATGCCATGCAAGCCCATGGGAGGCCCACGAAACAATACACATAGTTCACATTAAAGACGACTAGAAAATATAAATAGCCAGTACTTATCTAACTTTCGGAAACTCCTAGTTTGTGTTTGAGCTTTGAATATTCCTTTATCACATATGCATATGCGCAAGACATCGCATCAGGATTTCATTAAAGCTAATTGCAACAACGGTATAACAGATATGGTAGACAGATCCGCCAATACAGCATCGACGTTCTGTATAGTATTCACTTGGAATATATTCTCCTTTCTAAAGCTAAGTATTGCCAACGCTAATAATGGTAGGATTTCTAAACAATCGTAGCCTAATATGGCATCCCAGAGTAGAAGTAATTGATCAGGTGGTAGGTGTCCACTGAATGCGCGCATCAACCATTTGAATACCACCCTGATTCTGAAATAGAAAACGCACGAATTTTATTATTTTATTTTTATTTGCATTTATTATTCAAAATTTGTATTTATTTAAAATACTTACGGATTAATATTGATATTTCTAAAATGTATCCATAATAGAGGTTCATTTGCTTCTAAAAGCCTCTCGTATAAAAGGCACAATGATACTATACCCTGAAAATGAGAGGAACACGTTAGACTCTACCACTGAAATCACTGTAGTTAAAGATTACTAGAAATCGAACATTCAACTATACCTATAAAGCTCATATTGTAATGTGTTTCCGCGTGCGATGGCCATATACCATTTTTTTTTAAATCCTCCATGTCATGCCATCCTCCCATGTCCATCTAGGAGGTCGGCGGCTGCTTAATCGGGCTAACTTGTGGATGCCTTATAAATAAGGCCTCCGGCCAGAGCACTACCGTGCCCATACAATACCCAATGTTCTAAATATGGTATAGATAAACCATTCTAAAAATGAACGCCCTTCCACAGCGGTTACGACTACATGCAAATAAGGTGTATAGACGAAATACACATACGTATAATTCGTCTTTGTCATTGGTTGCTCAGTCACCGGCGAGACATGAAAGTGGGACCACGCGTCTATTTCACCGCAAAAGTACGGTCAACAACATGTCAACGAAAAAGCATCGTCGCAGTCAAGTAAATATTTTTTGTTTCAAATTACATAAAACAACAATTTGTGACGTTTCACGGGAAAATGTACCTTATGGTGCTTTTTAGTTTCGGAGATTAAATGTTTCGTAAAAATATGTTTTTTTTTATATTGCTGTTTCGTAAACCATAAGATGTACCATTTATTTTCCCATTTTTATTTCTTACTAGCTGACCCGACAAACGTTGTCCTATCAAAAATTTTAATAATTCATACAAAATTCCCATAGAAAAGGCACTTTCAGTTTTCCTGAATTTTCTAATTTCCCCGGCAACTTTTCAAACATTTTCTTTCATACAAACCTTATCCAGACAATTAAAAACACAACAAAAAAAGAATTAGCCACATAGGTGCGACCGTTTTGAAGTGATGCGCGTACATACGTTCGGTGATTGATTTTTATTTATACAGGGTTATTGGTAAAACACCAACAACCTCTTAATGGGTACTCATCATTATGAACCACTTTTACTATGGGACCTGAAATCGCGAAAAAAAAAATCTGCTGTTCAGTACATTTTGACGAATTATGCTAACAGCTGATTTTTTAAAGTTGTTCATAATGATGAGTACAATGACCCCTTAAGAGGTTGTTGGTGTTTTACCAATAACCCTGTATAAATAAAAATCAATCATCATAAGTGCGGCGACGAGTCCATGTCTACAGTAAAGTCGCCGCACGTACAACAAGTAAAGTGTTGCAATAAGTATTTCCTCTCACACTTTGAAATAATCACGTTTTGTAGAGGGGCGTTCTTTTTTAGAATGGTTTATCTACTTATACATGGACTTGAAGAAAAATTTCGGCTTTGTAGGTTGAGCGGCCTCTGTCACTCATATTTCGCGTGACGGTCTCTTTCTAAAGCTCAATTTAATTTCGGGATAACCGAGTAACTGACTACAGTTCGGCCGTCCGATCGAGAGAATGCGTTCATGACACCTGTTAGTAACTGACAACAGTCCGGCCGTCCGGTCGAGAGAATGCGTTCCTGACACCTGTTAGTAACTAACAACAGTCCGGCCGTCTGGTCGAGAGAATGCGTTCCTGACACCTGTTAGTAACTGACAACAGTCCGGCCGTCTGGTCGAGAGAATGCGTTCCTGACACCTGTTAGTAACTAACAACAGTCCGGCCGTCCGGTCGAGAGAATGCGTTCCTGACACCTGTTAGTAACTAACAACAGTCCGGCCGTCTGGTCGAGAGAATGCGTTCCTGACACCTGTTAGTAACTGACTACATTCCGGCCGTCCGGTCGAGAGAATGCGTTCCTGACACCTGTTAGTAAGTAACAACAGTCCGGCCGTCTGGTCGAGAGAATGCGTTCCTGACACCTGTTAGTAACTGACTACATTCCGGCCGTCCGGTCGAGAGAATGCGTTCCTGATACCTGTTAGTAACTAACAACAGTCCGGCCGTCTGGTCGAGAGAATGCGTTCCTGACACCTGTTAGTAACTGACAACAGTCCGGCCGTCTGGTCGAGAGAATGCGTTCCTGACACCTGTTAGTAACTAACAACAGTCCGGCCGTCCGGTCGAGAGAATGCGTTCCTGACACCTGTTAGTAACTAACAACAGTCCGGCCGTCTGGTCGAGAGAATGCGTTCCTGACACCTGTTAGTAACTGACTACATTCCGGCCGTCCGGTCGAGAGAATGCGTTCCTGACACCTGTTAGTAACTAACAACAGTCCGGCCGTCTGGTCGAGAGAATGCGTTCCTGACACCTGTTAGTAACTAACAACAGTCCGGCCGTCCGGTCGAGAGAATGCGTTCCTGACACCTGTTAGTAACTAACAACAGTCCGGCCGTCTGGTCGAGAGAATGCGTTCCTGACACCTGTTAGTAACTAACAACAGTCCGGCCGTCTGGTCGAGAGAATGCGTTCCTGACACCTGTTAGTAACTGACTACATTCCGGCCGTCCGGTCGAGAGAATGCGTTCCTGACACCTGTTAGTAACTAACAACAGTCCGGCCGTCTGGTCGAGAGAATGCGTTCATGACACCTGTTAGTAACTGACAACAGTCCGGCCGTCTGGTCGAGAGAATGCGTTCCTGACACCTGTTAGTAACTAACAACAGTCCGGCCGTCCGGTCGAGAGAATGCGTTCCTGACACCTGTTAGTAACTAACAACAGTCCGGCCGTCTGGTCGAGAGAATGCGTTCCTGACACCTGTTAGTAACCGACTACATTCCGCCCTAACAACAGTCCGGCCGTCCGGTCGAGAGAATGCGTTCCTGACACCTTTTAGTAACTGACTACATTCCGGCCGTCCGGTCGAGAGAATGCGTTCCTGACACCTGTTAGTAACTGACTACATTCCGGCCGTCCGGTCGAGAGAATGCGTTCCTGACACCTGTTAGTAACTGACTACAGTCTGGCCGTCCGGTCGAGAGAATGCGTTCCTGACACCTGTTAGTTGGACAATTTCTAGTTGTATTCATGGATCTTTGACAGTCGTTATGGGTCCTCAGAAGCCCCAAAGTCTGACAACCAGTTTTACCAAGGCCAAGGGATATCGTATTACCTAGTAACTGGGTTGTGGAGGTCAGATAGGCAGTCGCTCCATGTCAAATACTAGTATTCAGCTGTATCTGGTTTGACTGGAAGCCGACCCCAAAATAGAAAAAGGCTAAGCAGATGATGATGATGAATAAGGATCAAATTCGCAAAACACATATTCGTTAGTATGAAACTGACAGGTGTCAAGAACGCATTCTCTCGACGGCCGGACTGTACCTAGCCGTGGCCATGGTAAAAGGATAACCATTCTTTGCCAGCAACCAATAAACAAATGACATCCATTTCTGTGAATATTATGACAAATATTTATTTACACTGACCTGCTATAGGGGAAAAAGCTATAACTAACATACCATAACATCACGCATTGTTTCCCCGAAAGGTTGGGTAGAAGTGTACTTATAATACTGTCGTCATAAGGAGAAAAGACGTATGTGACATTTTTTTCGAAATAGAGTTATGTACATATTCGGAATCGGCAAACAAAAACGCATCTACCAGTATTTTTATTATATATTACTTCCCCGTAACATCTTACGAGTATATCTCACTGCAACATTGTATTGCATACTCGCAACTTATATGCTGACGCACGGAATTGAGTCCCTAATATATTCGATGTATTATTATTAAATCGTACTCAATAATGTAGAGTTTGGAATAGACACTACTTCTGCCGTCATGCTGTCGTATCATTTACTGACCTTATAATATACCACGTTACAACATTACCTACTACTTACAGCAGTTTTAAAAGTTATTGTTAAGTAGTATTTTTAAAATGCTAGATATAACCAAGTTTTGCGAGAGGCGTATTTGCGTAATTTTAATGAAAACCTAATAATTCTTATTAAAAGACGCATCTTCCTTTGTAACTTGTACTTTAAACGGGGCAAAACATTTTTTTTTTTCTCCATTTCAATATTTCTGTACATACGTCTTTTTTCCTTACGGCGTCAGAGTACACCCACATTTCGCCAGTTGCGTTTCAAGTCCCAAGTAATAGGGGGCGAGCCTATTGCCACCCAAACGTAAACTATCAAGTTCAATAAACTAGTAGGTACCTATATCAGCGTGTTTATTAATAGCAGGTAATATCCTTATATATACCTACTAGCTAAGTACGTCATTGTGTTATGATATCCTGAATTATGTGCTCACTGAAATACTGAATAAGGTAAATAACCTGTGAATGTGTCGATATGTAGTGCAACCGATGCCAATATCGTATGTAGAATGCGCGAAACGTGTAGTACAACTGGACTGGGTCGTCATATAGGTAGCAGAACGGAGTTGCTGGAAACACAAATATTAGCGTGAATTATTATTAGTCACAACCGACAACCACAAACCATATTTTAATTCAGTTCTGTGTTTATATCAAAATCAAAAGTCATTTATTCAAACTAGGCTGAAAAATCAGCACTTTTCGAACGTCAAAATTACATAAGACGTCCCCCAAAACGCCCGGCCTTCACCATTTCCTAGTGCTTTAGCTGGGAAGAACAAGTGGCGCAACAAACTCCGCACCAGCACAGCTGTCTGTATACTATGTACTGATTTTCTGAATAACACTGACAAGTTCCAAAACAGCTGAAGGTTCAAGAAAGTGTCTTAGTATGCAATTGTTTATTTCGGGCACCCTGCATTATTTAAGGATATATCACTTTTTTTTACTTATCACATATTAGGGTTCCATGCCAAATGCTAAAAATGAACCCTTATGGTACGACTCAGTCTGTCTATCTGTCACAGCTGGATATCTCGAGAACTACTAATGCTATATATTAACTTGAATTTTGGAATAGTTTTAAATGACGTTTGCCCAAGTATTTTACAAATAAGAAAGACGAAAGAGGGAGATTATTTGTACGCCATATTATGGCAGGGTAAAATCTATTGTACCATATCCTAAAAAATAGACATCTTTGACTTTGAAATAAACTTTTTTTTTTTGCTAAGTACTGAAAGAGAGGCCTTAAAAATTCGAAGTGGGGCTACTAGGCCATGTGGGGTATCATTATGAAAGAGCGCTGTTTGCACATTTTCAAACACGGTTTCTTTTTTTTTTAGACCAAATAGTTTTCGACTTTTGATAAAAAATGTAATAAACAATACTTCCCCTTCCCCCTTATTTCCCAAGTTTGCATAGAGAAAAATATGAAATTATTCTGTGAGATAGAAGTTTATGTAAAGATTACAGGAAAAATAAAACGATATCTCTAAATAGCACACTTTTTTTTAAATAGTACAGAACCCTGGGTGCGCCCGTCCGACTCGCTCTTGGCCGGTTTGATTTTAACCCATAGAGCAACGCGTCCGCCGCGCCGGTGGCCCGTGTTGCTCTATGATCTAAATGACTAGTCATTCATTCAGCACACGGAGCAAGCACCACTTGGATAAAGTCGGCCAGTCTGGATATAGGAGCTCGCCTCAATTTAACCATCGTGGGCCATCATTTTCTACAAAATGCAGCCCCCATTTCATTATAAGCAAAGGCCCTCGCTACTTCTTGCTCTCTAGGATCCGTTCGTTTGTCACGCGGCCACGCCATCTCGTTTATGGCCCCGCCTAAGTATACCTACACCAATGTTGTGCTATTGCGGCTTCAAGTTTCCTAACTATTGTATTCACTGCTATTGTACCAAAATCTTACCGTACATGGAGAAACCATGAAAGGGTATAATCCCGCTAGGTGGAAACACAGTGAAGCTATCCGCTGAAGTCTGCTTGCCTTTGATGGTGACTGTGGGTGGGCTGCCGATGCTACCTTTTAGGTGTTGCATCACTTCAATATCGCGGGAAAAACATAACATCACCTGCAAACGTGTATTAGCTCTATAGTTTATGTCAAGGAAATTCTAAAAAAGAACGGCTCAAAGCTTTAAGTTAGCTGGATTATCTTGGTACTGTTGACCGAATGAAAACCCCTTTACCTGATACAATAAATCTTCAAATACGAAATACTGGTCATCGTTGGAAGCGGTCAATTGTACGTCTTTGAATATAAGTTTGTCTATCATTAAATCCACTTCCAGAACATTTTTCTTTAGCTGAGCGAAATATGCCGTTTGCTGAAAATTAAATGCAACTAAGTAAGTACCTATGTAAAACTAAAGCACTCACAAAGATCGAAGGCATACCTACTATTATGAATTCTGTAGTTTCTGCTTGCCCTCAGGTGAGAAACGGGGGGATTAAAAATTGCCACTTCAATAAACCCGCCTTTTATCTTATTTATTTTTTAATAGCTGACTCGACAGACGTTGTCCTGTCCAAACAATAATTCATACAAAAATTCTATAGAAAACAGTACTTTCAGTATTTCCGGAATTTTCCAAATTTTCGTTCCCTAAAAACCTTATTCGGAATATAAGAAAAATTAAAAAAAATGACCTAATCGGTCAAGCCGTTCTCAAGAACAGCATTTCATTTTTAACCGACTTCAAAAAGGAGGATGTTATATGTTCGACTTTATGTATGTGCACCGATTTCTCTGTCAATTGTGGACCGATGTTGAAAATTCTTGTTTTGTTTGAAAGGGTAGATATGCTCTCGAGGTGGTCCCTGAATCTGATGAGGGAAACCCTCAAATTTTATAGGCACACCTTTAGCGGTTTGGGTATTTTCTCTCGCAAAGCACCAATTGGTGAAGTGGAACTGATAATGAAGACCACAGATGGTCATCGGAACTACTCAATATTAAGCATTTCACGAATTGCGATTCAATTAATATGGTTGCTAAGCAATTTAGGCTCGTCACAATGCGTATGGTGCCATATGCATTGTGACGAGCCAGAAGAACGGAGCTGATGGTGAAGTCGCCATTAGGTGACTTCACCATCAGCACCAGTTCATTTGGTTCTTACTAGGTAACTAGGAGAACTCCTCAACAATTAGTGTCCCTGCATCGGGAAAAACAATATTTCGTGAAATGTGATGAGCAGTGGACATTGGGCTATTGTAACTGAGATAAATAGCAAACTGACCCACTAAAAAGTGAAAAATAAAAAACTTTTACAAAGATAAAACAACCGACTTCCAAAAAAAAACAATACAAAATGAAAAATAACTTTAATTTTTGAAGTTGGTGGCAAAAACTAAAATACAGATCAAAGACACCGACCGAAATTACCTACAGTTATTTTTCACTTTGCAGTGTTTTGTTTTGGAAGTCGGTATTTTTTTATTTATACAGATGCAGGTACTACACTTACCTGACACTTTACATCGGAACCTAAAACTTGCGACCACAGCTTTGCGCGGAGGCACTGCGGGCTACCCTTCTTCAGGTACTCCTGTACAACGGGCGCATAGCCCAGCACTGCCACTCGCTCCCCCAAACTGATACGCTCAGCTTCAAGGCTTGCAAACCCCGGCACAGAACTTGGCATTTTCGGATTCACGCCCAGAAGAGGTTCACCGTTTGACCATTCTGCGAATACTTTTCGCTGAAGAAAAAGGTTTTTTTAAGTAAAATATGTTTATGGTTGTATGTACCTATATAAATCCGAGTAGGAGTTAGGATCTGTTAATACCTACTTTAACTTTTATTGCAGATCTAGCATAGGCCCGAGAATAGAACCCTGCGGAACCACTTTGTGAGCGGCCCGCCATGCTAATTAGGCTTTAAATTATAAAATCAGTGGTAAAAATTGAAATTATAATTACTCTAAGTAATACTTACTAACTGGTCGAGTGTCTTCACTTGGATTGGTAAATGAGCAAACTCCCACTTTGGTTCATCTCTGCAAAACATAATCAATAAAGGTATAGAATAGAATAGATTTTTTCTTTAGTCGAGTAACCTAGATTCAACAAGATTGTTAGTAAAACTTACGACTATGTTAGTAAGCACAGACACTAAACCAAAATACAAAATGTTCGTTTTATAGAACTCAAAAGCACTTACTCTCTCGTATAAGGAACATAGCCGGATAAAGTTAGTAACACTTCCAAAAAGTCTTTTGGCGCATAAACTGGTCTGTATTTCGTAAGGTCTGAAAAAAACATTGTTTATTTTTGGAAACACGGTATCGCGTCTTTTTATTAAATCAGCTACTACTTATATCTTATGTAAAATTACCTAAAGTATAAGTACTAAGTTCATTCCATTTTTCTAATAATTCTTCTTGTTCGCTTTGAGGTCTAATTTTTGCTAGTGATGTTTCAAGGTCTGTGCACATTGAATTTAACGATTTGTGTATTCGCTTCTCCCATTGAGCGCTAGCTTTGAGTAAAGATGTTAATGGGTCTAATTTCTGTAAAATAATAATTAATATTATCAGAATCATGAAGTCCAAAGCATCTATAGGTATAGGTAGGTATATACCAGCATCAACCACGACCACACTAACGAATTTAAGGCGAAGTCTTATATTATTAAGGGCCAAAAAAAGACTGCTTACATTTTGTTTACTCTGTGTTCTAACCCAATGAAAAACAGTGTTCCTAAGTTTAGTGTCTAAACCCTTTTCTTTCATAGCTTGCTGTAATGTTTGTTTGAAATCTTCCTTCTTTACATTTGGCGATGATACTAATTTCTGGAAAAACAAAAGAAAATAAAGTGAAGTGCGCACAACAGTTGCGTGATAAGCAGCCAGCAGGGATTATTTTTATATCGTGTGTCCGTAATCGTGATGAATGCTCGTGCAATCTTACACATAGGCTCTTAGGAAGGTAGGTACTTGCGGTTCGTGCCCCTCAAGTGGATTTGAATGTACTTACCTACTGATTATTAACAAATAGGAGTATAGGAGCTCGTGGCTAAGTAATAAAGACCGCTCGGTTCGGTCGATCAAGTTAAGCTACGCTTGCAGCGGTCAGTCCTTGGATGGGATGGGATGGGGATGCTACATACCGAAACCTCTCCGTGCCTCGGAAAGCACGTTATGCCGTTGGTCCCGGCTGTCATTCATGGATCTTTGACAGTCGTTACGGGTCGTCAGAAGCCCGAAAGTCTGACAACCAGTCTTACACAGGTATCGTATTACCCAGTAACTGGGTTGTGGAGATCAGATAGGCAGTCACTCCATGTAAAATACTGGTATACAGCTGTATCCCGTTAGACTAGAAGCCGACCCCAACATAGGAAAAGGCTAGACAGATTGATTGACATCAAGAAGCTATATGGCTCCCTAAATAGACGCCTATACATACCAATTTTTTTTTTTGGATAATTTGGTAAGTGTAGACCTCAATCATACCATGGGTAATATTTATTTCTGATATAAACAAAAAGTACTTGATAACTACAGCAGCTCTTACATACCTGTACATCACTATAAAATGATTTGTAAATGGAGAGACTTTTTATTTCTTCGGCTAGTTTTAATGCTGTGTGATGTATGGCTTCTTCTTTTATACCTTCCATAGTAACTATTCATGAATTAGGTATATCTATTTTAATTTTGTAAAAATAAAATAACAGACGTAACTGTGTTTACTTTTTTTATAAAATTCATAGTGCATGTGAAAATGAAGACACTGTTGCCTTGGAAACTTTCAAATAAATCAAATATGTCAGTAGGTATGCTAAAGAAGTATTCATTTCATAATAATTATGTTTATTTTATTTGCTTACTAAATATCCCGGTTTTATCCTGCTAACACCTAATTAATTAAAAAATAAAGTCGGTATTTATATATTTTTGTGTTGATCGCTTGTTTTTAACCGACTTTCAAAAAAGGAGGAGGTTCTCAATTCGTCGCGTAGGTATTATATTTTTTTTATGTATGTGTACCTACCTACACCGATTCCTCCGTCAATTATGGAGCGATTTCGAAAATTCTTTTTTTGTTTGAAAGGGTACGACGAGCGTTGCCGCCACGTCGCCACTCTGCACGCTTGGAACGGAACACCGTGCGCCTGCCTATGCTCTCGAGATGGCCCCATTATCGGGAAAAACAATATTTTGTAAAAGGTGTGGAGCAGTTGACATTACGCTATTGTAACTTAGATAAATTATAAACTGACCCACTAAAAAGTGAAAAATGAAAAGCCTTTTTACAAAAAAAAAAAAACACTGACTTCTAAAAAAAAACAGTACAAAGTGAAAAATAACTTCAATTTCAGAATCCACAGATCCAGAGACACCGACTTTTGAAATTAAAGTTATTTTTCAATTCACTTTGCAGTGTTTTTTTTTTAAAGATTTTTATTTATAGTTACGCTCGGAAATCGTTTATCAGCTCATTTATCTTTTTTACATAAATCTTGACTTTTTATTTGTTTCAGAACGTACAGGTACAATGTCATGGCTTTGTCAGAATAACTTATAACTTCAGGCGAAAGAAATAAAAAAAATAAAAAAATAACTTATAACTGTCATTTTTGTCAACATCGAGTCATCGAGTGATTATTGTTTTGACAACAAAGTGCAAAGAATAGGTATTATTTTCGTAAAAAAATGGGGAAAGTATTTCTTGACCATATTGGTGGTACACGATTATTCTCTTGTGCATCTTGTGATGTGAATCTGACAAATCGTTCTGAGTTGATTAGCACACGGTTCACTGGAGCCACAGGTACCTCTCCCATTCTTTACCTTTCGCTTGATCAAGTGTTTATTTACGCAATGATATTTTGTACAATCATTGTGATTATCACATCATGATTCATTATCTAACGTATTTGTGAAAATTGATTATTATAAATAAACTATTGACAAAGCTCTAATAGAATGTACGGCTACTTTGGGTGGGAGAACACTGCCACACATAATCGTAACATCTGGCGACAAAGGATTGTCCAGACTAGTCATATCTCTTCTATTACTACTAGAGTAGAAATGGGAAATGTAATAAAAAAAAATATAATTATTGCAGGCCGAGCATTTCTGTTTCACAAGGTTGTGAATCTATTGTACTCCGAGGTGCAGGACCGCGTGATGCTAACAGGCCGCCACATGGTGCGCGACGTCTCCTGCAAGAACTGCGGCACAAAACTAGGCTGGGTCTATGAATTTGCTACAGAGGAGAATCAGAGGTGTTTAGAGCAGTATTTATACTTCTAGACAGTAGAGAAATGTGTCTTATGAAATATTTGAATGCTGTATCATTATGTTATCAGCCCAAAGATGTACACAGCTGGACATAGGCTTTCTCCAAGTATTGCCACTTTTTTGAGAAACTCAAATACTTGCTGACAAAATTCATGTCTACCTTCCATGTTGTCAAAGGATTGGGTTATAACTTATAAGCAATAGTGTTAATATGATGTTATTTTGTTTTCCAGATACAAGGAGGGCCGTGTAATCCTGGAAAGAGCTCTTGTGACAGAAAGTGATGGCATTGATGAAATTCAAGTCAACAATGATGACTAGCTGACCTAAAAATATTATGACTAGCAGTTGGAATGCTAAATTTAACCGTTTATTGTGTAGAATAATTTTGATATTTTTGCTGAACACTGCATTTTATTTAATGTATACTTACTATGAAAACAGGAAATCTCTGAATACTAATTACTTTACTTTTCTCTTTTTTAATTATGAAGATAAATACATCTTGACAAAGTATTTTTACTCACGATGGCCATGGAGACGGTAAATGCGTTCATGGTTGAGTGTGAGTCTGTTACCATTTTTCTCAGAAACGACTAGTTCGATTTTGATACTGGTATTTGCTTTGTATAAATCTTATTCCTGAGCTAGTTGTAAGCTAAAAAAAAAAAAATAAAAGCCACAAAGCAAAAAGAGCCATTGTGCATAACCTATATTGTAGTCTGTACATATTAAGCAGTATGTGCCAGTAGCTTTATTGTTCATTAATGTGCATCCTATCTCATGTTGTGGGTTTTTAAATTTTTTAATTGAAGTAGTTGTCATGTCACAATTTTCCATCATTGGTTTTTTAAATTTAAATTTTGTTTTGTATGTTTTTAATACAAGCTAGTCAAAGATTTTAGAACCTATGTAATCAGAGCCCACTGACCTACAAAATCAATGCTGACTTCCACTGCGTCGGCGGTGGCAGTGCAGAAATTACTTTGGCTGCATGTTTTGGGACACATAGGTCAGGATAGGAGGTGGAGCATAGTTTGCGACGTTCTGTCAAGGTACCCCACTTTACCAGGTTGGAGTTACATCTTCCACTTGTGTCCGGAGACGGTTCAGGGACTGTTATGATCTCTGTGCTGCCACCGACGACGCCGTGGAAGTGGCGAAGTTTTGAGCCAACAAGATCTAAAATAAAGTCGTGCCAACAACACGAAGAAGAAGAATACTGATTTTATTTAGGCGAGCCAATTACCCAATTGAATACTTCAGTGCTTCCTAATAGTTCTGTTTAACAACCATAAAAACAAGTGCATACAAGGTAAATTAAGACCATCAATCCACATGCTGCAGGTCATTGTTTAGGGAAATTCATTGCAGAAAAACGAAACCGAAAGCATACACTGTTATGTATCAATGTATGCACACATCCTTATATGTTAATAGGTTTACTATTATTATTATTTCAACGGTGCAGTGCTGTAGATGTCATGTCCCCCGCTTCATTGCGCGCATGCATAAAATATGAGTGAATCAAATGCTGCTGAGTTAACTTTATCTTCGCCACCATTAACAATTATAATCTTCCACATCAACCCTGTGAACTTAGAGCGCTAGATAGTAAGAAGAGGAAGGATTATGCGACTTTAAATCATATGCCTCGAAGCATTAGGCTAAGGCCCAACGCTGTCCTGGAACAAAGCGGGCGCTTTTCACAGCAAACAATTACCAACTTTGCACTAGTTGAAATAAAGTTCAAAATAAATAATCTTTCATTAGTCCGAGACAGCCAAAACTCTAATAGCTGCGTGTCTCGATAGCGGATATCAATCAACACATCATCACGCCTGTACTATCTGAGGGGGCAGGCAGAGCTGTGTGTATGTTTGATGGACTGGATGTTTTTTTTACCGTCTTGAAAAAAATAGGGTAAGTACAATAGGCGAATGGAGTAGAAGCCTGTGGCATGACTAGTTTTTTTTGTTGTTTTTTCAATAGCTTAGACATAATTGCTCTCAATCACACAACAACAATCAATAAACACTACACATTTGAAATAAACTAGAACAATAAAAAAATACATTTTCAAAAAACTTTATAGACCGTTAAAAAATATCGAAATTCACATTATACTAAAACTATGTATGCCATAGGCTTCTACTCCGTTCACCTATTATACCCTATTATTTTCAAGACGGTAAAAAAATGTCGCCCAGTATATTATACTAAATAACTGACACAATGAGTTACTCACTACAACCATTTACACATCAAATGGAAGGGTATAAAATACAGATTTACCTACACCACATTAAAATTATTCGAAATGTCTTCCTCTTGCTTCGTCAAGCCTTCAATCTGCAAGGCCAGTCATCATCAATCGAAGCACGCACGACGTTCATATCAATATCGGCGACTGCTTTAATCAGGGATGCTTTAAGTGACTCCAAGTTGCGATGGGGATTAGCGCAGACCTCCTCTAAGTGCTGCCATATTTTGTAATCCAAGGGATTCAAGTATGGACTGGATGAGGGCCAATCCAAGTCGATTCCAAGGGTCGTAAAATTTTTTCGTCTGAAAAAAGTATTTCACGGTATTTTTTTCCCGCGTACCTACCGCCTTAACGAAACCCGGCTTCTTTCGATCCGTGCGTTAAGAAGATGTGCTGTTTTTTTTTTCTATAATCACGCAGTCCTACAATGAACACCCTTTTAACAGTAGTTCTTGTGAAGTATACACACCTTCTTATTACATAGTAAAAACTCTATGGACTACCTGTATTACTACGCAACACTCGGTTGTTGATACTTTGAAGGTTTGTGACTTACAATAAAACTATCTTTTTGTTCATGTATTTCTATTATATTTAATATGGTAGCAGAGCGTGTACGAAGTTACGAGATTTAAGTGAGTAACCCTGTCGCATTTGTTTTTAAAAATGTCGAGCATCAAAATCGAGCCTCTTACGAGAGAAAATTACGACACATGGGTCATACAAGCTGAAGCCGTCCTAGTTCGACAAAAACTGTGGAAATACATTGAAAATAATGCTACTGAAGCTGACAAAGAAGGTGACAGACAAGCAAGATCAGAACTGATTCTTATAATCGCTCCTTCTGAACTCAAACAAATTAAAAATTGCAAAACAGCTAAAGCATTATGGGAAAAACTGAAAGATACCTACGCCAGCAAGGGGCCTGCACGAAAGGCATCCCTATTGAAACAACAGATCCTAACAAAATTAGAAGGACACGACGTACGTGATCATCTGAACAAATTTATGGACATAGTTGACAAACTGGCAGACATGGATATAGCCATAAACGAGGACTTGTTGACAATCATGATGTTGTACAGTCTCTCATCCGAATACGAGAATTTCAGAGTCGCTATCGAAACACGAGACACTCTTCCGAAGCCAGAAGAACTGAAAAACAAAATTATCGAAGAATGTGAAGCTCGTCATAGCAAAACTTCAGAAAACAACGACAAACCTGAATATTTCACGCATGAAGAAGCACTATACGCCACATGTAAAATTTGCAAACAAAGAGGAAACATATTTAAACGCAAAACCCACAAAATCTGTACTAACTGCTGGAAGAAGAACAATGAGAAACCAACAAAAAACAACAACGGTTCTCATAAGAACAATTATGCTACACAGTGCCTCCTCACACAAAACGAGAAGCCTAGAAACAGCATTTGGGTCTTAGACAGCGGTTGTACGTCTCACATGACGTATCAACGAGAATTATTTACGACCATTGAGCAAATATCCAGAAAATTAAGCTTCGCCACTGAAGAACATACTGCAAAGATTGAAGGTAAAGGCACAATAACATTTTTATCCAAAAATGGTAGCGGTATTGCGCGAACACACCTAAAAGACACGCTGTACGTACCTAGTCTTTGTACTAATTTGATGTCCGTTAGTAAAATTACAGATGCAGGATGCTCTGTCCTCTTTACGAAGAACAAAGCAACGGTCAGAAACACAAAAGCTGGAATAACGCTCACTGCTTACAAAGAAGAAGATGGTCTCTACTATATTAAACCAAATAAACATGAGCGCAACAACCTGGCCAATGATAACGATGACGTTACAACTACTACGAAGAAAACGAACTCATCAAACATCAGCGACTGGAAACACAGAAAACTTGGTCACATGAACGCCAAAGATATGAAACTTGCACTCATAAACGAGAACTTAGTTGGCTTGAACTTTGATGCTTCTGAAACCTTGGCAGAATGTGAAACCTGCATCCAAGCAAAACTGCATCGAGTACCAGCCCCCTGTGAGAAAAATACCCAAAGAACAACAGAACGCTTAGAAATTGTTCATAGCGACGTGTGTGGACCTATACAAACGCCCACAATCGGCGGAAACAAATATTTCGTTACCTTTATTGATGACTATAGCAGATACAGTCGAGTTTATCTCATCAAAACCAAGAACGAAGTATTCGACAAGTTCAAAGAGTTCAAACATCTAGCGGAGACACAAACTGGAAATAAAATTAAGTTTTTACAGTCAGACAATGGTACTGAATACGTCAATAAAGAGTTTGACACTTACCTAAAATGTTGCGGAATACAGCGAAGGCTCACCGCACCTTATACCCCGAATCAAAACGGAGTTGCAGAAAGAAAGAACCGCACCCTTGTGGAGAAAGCGAGAGCAATGATGATTGACGCACATACACCATTAAAATTCTGGGGCGAAGCAGTCTTCACTGCAAACTACCTATCAAACAGGAGTATTAACAGCGCTATCCAGAACGAAACGCCATTTGAACGATGGGTAGGCAGAAAGCCATGTATCAATCATTTGTACGTGTTCGGTTCCAAGACTTTTGTTTTGAAGAAAGGCATCAACGGTCACAAATTTGCACCAAAGGCAATTCCCGGCATGTTTGCGGGATACTCTGAAACAAGCAAAGCTTTCAGAATTTTCATACCCTCGAAGAACATTATTGTTACATCGAAAGATATTCGAGTGGTTAAGAAGATGTTCTACGATGAACATAATAAAACTGAACTTTCCAAATTGTTCAATGGAATTCAAAGTTCATCAAATGAAAACAAACAAACGTCACAACAAACATCACGCAAGCAAGTGACTGTTACGTTTGATGATAACAAAGGAGATAACCAGCACAGTGATACAGACACCGATGATCAAGATGACAACGGAACTTCATCACCACATTTTGATGAAAACACTCAACGGATCGAACCAGTAAACAACGAAAGTGACTACGAATCTCTTTCCGGGTTATCCCATGATGACGATGATTATGAACCTGTACATAACGCTGTTGCTGAAAACGTGACTAATGAAGCGAGATCTTTGAGAGATAAGACTAAAATAACAGCTCCTAAGCGCTACGATGATTTTATTTTGGCAGCTGTTGAAGAAATTGAAAACATTCACAAGCCTAAAGAACCTTCAAAGAAGCATTAGAATCTCCCGACAGAAACAAATGGCAAGAAGCTATGAAAAATGAAATGGCATCTCTGAACGAAAGCCAAACCTGGGATCTGGTTGATTTACCTAAAGGACGAAAAGCCCTGCCTTGCAAATGGGTATATAAAGTTAAAATGAATCCTGATGGTTCCGTCGAAAGGTATAAAGCCAGAATGGTAATCAAGGGCTACTCTCAACAACCTGGAATAGACTACGATAAAACGTTCAGTCCAGTGGTTCGCCTGAGCACTGTGCGAACACTACTTGCCATAGCTGCAAAAGAAAATCTAAAATTATGCCAGTTCGATGTGTCAACAGCTTTCCTAAACGGCACAGTCGAAGAAGATATTTATATGAAACAGCCTGATGGTTATCAGGATGCCACAAAACGAGTCTGCAAGCTGAAACGCAGTCTCTATGGACTAAAGCAAGCGCCGCGTTGCTGGAACACCTGCATTGCAGAGTTCTTAAAGAAATCTAACTTTCAACAAAGTGAAGCGGATCCATGCTTGTATGTTCGAGTCAAAGGACAATCCAAAGTCTTTATTGGTCTTTACGTTGACGATGGACTAGTAGCGTACAACACAACCAAAGCAGGAGACGAATTCATTAAGGAATTAAAAGCACGATTCAAGATAATTACTAAACCTGCATCATATTTCCTTGGGTTGGAAATTGACGTGCGCAAAGACGAGACCATTACACTATGTCAGAAGGCCTACACAAAGAAAGTTTTGGAAAAATATGGAATGTCCAATTGCAAATCAGCACCAACGCCCATCATCAAAGAGCATGAGACGGGAGAGGATGAGATCACGAATTTCCCGTACAGACAAGCCGTGGGTGCTTTAGCATATTTATCAGTAGGCACAAGGCCTGATATTTCATATGCTGTGGGTGTCGCATCCAGAAACCTAGACGCACCCACTAATAAAGATGTCATGCTGGTAAAACGCATTTTTCGTTTCTTGAAAGGGACCCAACAGAACGGGCTGACTTACACGAAGGAGTCACCCTCATATTTGGTCTGTTATAGTGACTCAGATCACGCAGGAGACCCGACTACCGGGAGATCGACATCTGGAACGATGTGCTTATTCTCTGGAGCTGCTATTAGCTGGAGAAGCCAGAAACAAAAGACTGTCTCCATTTCCTCAACAGAAGCGGAAGTGATAGCAGCCAGTGAAGCTGCTCAAGAGATTATATGGTTAAATAGACTACTTAAGGATCTGTCCAAGAACACAGAGAAACCGGTACTAAACCTAGATAATGAGTCAGCTATTAAACTTGCTAAAAATCCGCAATACGAATATCACAAACGGACTAAGCACATCAAGCTGAAACATTTCTTTGTGAGAGAATGTGTTATCAACGGAGACTTAACTGTCCAACACGTTCCGTCGGAGTTGCAGTTGGCCGATATGCTAACGAAGCCACTGTTTGGCCCTAGGCTGCAAGATTTAAGTTCCAGAATGGGACTCAAGAATTTATTTATAAATTCTTAAAAACGTGAGAGGATGTGAAGTATACACACCTTCTTATTACATAGTAAAAACTCTATGGACTACCTGTATTACTACGCAACACTCGGTTGTTGATACTTTGAAGGTTTGTGACTTACAATAAAACTATCTTTTTGTTCATGTATTTCTATTATATTTAACAGTTCTGCTTAGTCCCATCTGCAGAGCCAACGTTTTTTGGCACTTATGTTAGAACACAATATGAGTGGCCTTTTTAGTTTAGGCCAGTTATTGAATCTCTTCACACTCGGTTAGTTTGACACCTTTCAAAACATTTCTGCCTAAATAAAAACAAGTTCCTGTTCAATAAAATGGTGTGGGAAATCGTCTAGAACATCTAGCTATAAAAAAGATTGCATAATTTTTCATCGGTAAGTAAAATATATTTATAATGTAATAATAATATGAATATTTGCAGGGCTCAAGCTAAACTGGTTATTTACGTAAAAATGTATGCCGCGTTGATGTCTTTTTCAAAAGTCTCTTTCTCTCACTAGGGTATTGTCAATACGTCTGTCCCTTTCTATCTGTACTAATGCTGTAGTGTTGAGACAACTTCAAAACAAAGTCCATATTGACGATAAAATTATCGATGTTTCCTATTGACAAGAATGTAATATTACGTCATATTTATTTATTTATTAGCGTTGTTTGTTCAAGGCATTTCATAGCTGATTGCTTTGAAACTTTAATGAATCGATGCCGTTTATTTAGTTTAGCAATACCGGCACTGTTTTGTTATATTTTATTATACAGCGTGTAACGTAAAATGCGCAAAACCTCAGACACCCCAACTGATTTTTAATTCAATTGACCTATTTCAGAGAGAAAAAAAATCATTAAAGAAATTGTAAAGGTTTTATGTGCTGTTTTAGTTTTGCTGGCAATTCTGATCGTTTCTTGCGTCTGCGACGACGCTCAATCGAAGGAGGAGTCGACACCGGCCCGCTACGCCGCGCCCGCGCTAGTATTATTACTCGTATTTACTATCTACGGTCATAAAGAACTTAGGTTATCTTTGAACAGTGATTTAAATGTTTCCATCTCACTTTTCCAAGCTTTGCACTGGCAACATTAGGTAACCCACATTTTCAGACTAAATAGCAGACTACTGTAGTAATAGCTAATTAGATTTTTACCTACAGTAACTATGACGTGCTGATTAGGTAGGTACCTAAGTAGGTGCTACATAAAATATATTGGCGTGTTTAAATCACTGTATTTACAAATAATTGGCACGTAATCAACTTATTTGCAGTTAATTAAGTAGATAATTAGGTATCTCTACTTACAGGTCCCCTCGTTGCGGTAGCAAAGATTGAAAATGTCTAACACTTTGTTTAATACACAACACAGCCGGCCTTCTCAAGTTATTTTTCAGCGATTCGAGCACTTGAGTGTCACTTTTCACTTCTTGTTGAAACGCTAACACATAAGTTGGTCCATTTCCATCGTCATACACTAGCGCTTTTACTCGACCCCACAAAAAAATCCAACGGTGTATACAGATACTTCAAACTCTTCTCGAAACCGTCGCACTGCCAAGTTAACGTTGTCATTACAACGCGCCAACATTCTCACCATTTCACAATATTGAATGTTTGTGTACAAAAACGCCATAAGTAGTCACGAAATTCGCGCGCACGCGCCGCCGGGGTAACGGGATAAAACAATACATCTGTGACGCATGTGCCGGCGGCGCTTAGACTGAAGTAAACATGGCCACTGTCACGTATTTTCCATGTCCCGCCTCTCCGTGCAGCAGATCGCCATTTCTCTTTCTCACCCTTAGGTTACGTTTAAGTTGGGAGAGGCAGCCTCACGCCTCACGCCTCACGCCCTCAGTCGCCGCAGGAGACGCCCTGGGCGGCGGGAATCGATAGCCGATTCCCGGCCACCGTAGGCGCGGGCTTGCGGACGGTGAGTAGTGGGTAGCTCGCCGTCCGGTGAGGACCAGGCCCGGGTCGACGGCGCGTTGTGTTCCACGCGCGCCTCAAAGAGATGTCAGCAAAAGATGGGGTCCAATAGGGCCGATGCCGCTGGGGTCGCGGGTTGTTTGAAAAAGATACCGTGGCCCTGGCATAGGCAACTGAAGGAACACGGGTGGGTTTTAGTCAGTAAAAGTCTGACTCGCCCTTCCGCTCCACCCAGACCGGGAGAAGTTATTTGATGATTTCCCATCCACAAAAAAAAAAAAAAAAAGGTTACGTTTAAGTTAAAAAAGATAGGTAGCATTATTGTTTACTTCAAATTGTCTTTTTCATGGTATTGTATGGATGAGTCGTACTTGCATTGAAATAAAAGCTATTATTATCCCGCGTATGCGAAAATTTAAATTGGTCGACAACAATTTGTGTTTGTTTACCTGTTTTGGCGGGTTTGCACATGTGATGGCTTGACCTATTAATAAATAGACACGGCAACGTTTTTAACCTTTTCGCCGCCAACGTACACAAAACGCAATGCCTCGCCGAGCGCCAAGCTATAAATGTATAACTAAATATACAGTAAACAGTAGTGATGGGGATATCGTCATATCGATGAATAAGATTTGTACGCGTAAAGTTAAGATTTAAAGTTGATTTTACGAATATAAATAAAAACTGATTAAATATTTCCAGATTTGTTTTATTTCACAGTATCCTTAATAAGAAAAAACAGTATAATTTAGTTAGTAGTAGTTCAGAGTATCAAAGAAACTAATACATAACTCAATTAGAACTATAAGGAATGGGGTACATCTCTATTTGTTTCATGATCTCATTCTTTAACTTCATATCAAGTTATTGGCACTGAGGGCACGTTGAATTCGATTCTGATCAGGGATGGGGTCTATGGTCTTTATTTTTGTTTATTCCTGTGTTTTTTTTATTAGGTATATGGTTTACCCAGTGTCTCCAGATTGGGAAAGTAAAATTATAATGTCCTAAACTACAGTATATTTTACAGTAACTAGGAACTTTATCAAATTTTAAGTATTTTTAACTATTAAATTGAATGCTTATTGTCTTTTCTTCATCATTTTTGATGTCGATAGACCACCGCCTTCATCACTTTCCGAAATAGTTTTCGGTTTATCCCTACGAGCACAGTGAACCTGTGAGCGCAACAAAACTAAACAAACATGATGAAGTCATAAGCATAATAACCTAACTAAAAGTAAACGCCTCAAATTGAAACCCATACACGAAACTAAAATCTAACTACATAATTTCACTAAGAAATAGCGACACAGTTTGCTAGGTAATTCCCCTTTCCGCATAATAATATGACCTAGTAGATATAAGCACAGAATAGGTACCGTAAGTTGGGGTGATTTTGCGCCTGCCAGTAATACTTTGCTCCAAATCCGTACAAGTTTAAAAATAAAATTTAAAAAAAAGTTTACAACTCTATGGTTTTATTGATGTCTGAACGCAATCATAAGATGTCAATGTTCTGTCATGGAAGTTGACAGGTCGCCATTGTTGCTATTACCTGTGCAAGGAGTCCCAACGTGAAAGTAGAAAGTTTACAAAAAAAAAAAGTTTGGTAAAATCAAGGTTAGGTTTATTAAAACCTAACCCAAAATTAAATCCATTGATTTAATTTTGGGTTAGGTTTTAATAAACCTAACACAGCACACCTAGCAAACCTAGCACAGGTAATAGCAACAATGGCGACCTGTCAACTTCCATGACAGAACATTGACATCTTATGATTGCGTTCAGACATCAATAAAACCATAGAGTTGTAAACGTTTTTTTAAATTTTATTTTTAAACTTGTACGGATTTGGAGCAAAGTATTACTGGCAGGCGCAAAATCACCCCAACTTACGGTACATAAATCATAATATCTACAATAGGTATAACGTTACGTTTCATCCATTTAGATCAGTCATGTCAAAGATACGGCCCGCGGGCCGAATCCGGCCCTCGGGCCGTTTCGATACGGCCCACGATCACAAATATCACAGATAAATGAATCTTGTTTTTAGAGATTTTAGACTGCACTCAATGCCTCTACGCAGGTTTAAAAATACGCGCGCTTTACTTAAAAGTAATTTCAAGAGTAGCGAGTTCACTAGACGAGTGAGAGAGTGTTAGTTATGCTTTTCTCTTTCTCGTGCGCGCGCGAAGTCGTCTTCTATTTCGTCTGTGCAGCTAACGCATACTGCGCCCCTCCCCCGCGCACTCAGGTTGAAGTCTTTGTTACGAGCAGTCGCGTCAAGTATTTCGTACGTACCTACAGTTTGGTGTTCATTCGAGTTTCATAATTGTTATGATTGTGGTGGCATAATGTCGCAAAAACGTAAAATTGACAGTGAGTGCCGAGTTTTTCAGTCAAAATGGGAAATTGCATATTTTTTCATAGAATGGAAAGATAAACCACTGTGTTTGATTTGCAATCAAACTATTGCTGTTTGTAAGGAGTTTAACGTGAAGAGACACCATGATACGAATCATAAATCAAAATTTGATTGTTACACTGATAAGATAAGAATGGACAAATTATCATCTTTAAAATCTAAACTTCAAGGTCAACAATCGATGTTTACTAAAGTTAATACTGAGAGCGAAGACGCCCTGAAATCAAGTTTCATTATTGCATTAGAAATCGCGAAGAGATCAAAACCTTTCACTGATGGTGATTTTATTAAAGACTGTATGTTAAAAGTTGCCGATGTTTCATTTCCATCTCAAAAGTCAATAATCCAAAATATTTCACTGTCAAGAAACACTATTGCTTCAAGAATAAGTAATTTATCGCAAAATTTGGTTCTTCAACTGAAGGAGAAAATTAAGGAATTTACAAACTTTTCGCTGGCTGTTGACGAGAGCACTGACACTGTTGATACAGCTCAACTTGCTGTCTTTATACGAGGTATTAATATTAACTTTGAAATAACTGAACAATTATTAAAGTACGTTCCATTGTCAGGTACTACGACAGCAAATGATATTTATTCTGTAATTGAGCATTTGATAGCAGAATATGAACTCGATTGGAACAAATTTAGCAGCACAACTACGGATTGCGCACCCGCCATGGTTGGCAAACATTCGGGCGTTGTGACTAAATTGAAACAGAAAATATCAGGGAATTTTGTGGGAATTCACTGTATCATTCATCAGGAATCATTGGCATCCAAACATTTAAAAATGGACCATGTCATGCAACCTGTAATTAAAATTGTAAATTTTATAAGGAGCAGAGGACTCAATCACCGACAGTTCAGGCAGTTTTTACAAGAATTGGACGAAAAATATTCCGATGTGCCTTATTTCACCGAAGTTCGTTGGCTCAGTCAAGGGGCAGTTTTAGAAAGATTTTTTGCGTTACGTGACCCTATTCAAGCTTTCATGTTAGAAAAAGGCAAGCCAATTGATTATGACAATGATTGGTGGGTTGATTGTGCCGTTTTGGTAGATATGAATAAACACTTGACTGATCTGAATGTAAAGTTACAGGGTAAAAATTTGATTATCACTCAAATGTATTCATATATACAAGCCTTTGAAACAAAGTTAAGACTGTGGGAAAATCAGTTAAAAAACCATACTTTGGATCATTTCCCACATTTGAAATCATTTGACACAGTAGACCCGAAAAAATTGGACGACTTTTCGCAACTTCTGCAAAATCTGATTACGGAATTTAACACACGTTTTGAAGACTTCCACAAAATGAATGAAATGGAATTCCCAATTTTCAACAATCCATTCACTTTTGAAGCTCCACAGGCACCATTTCATTTGCAAATGGAGTTGATAGACCTTCAATCTGACAGCATTTTGAAGGAAAATTTTAAAGAAGTTAACGCTATTACATTTTATACAGAGTATTTCAAGAGTTTGAATAACTACCCAGAAATAAAAAAGCATGCAGCACGTATTCTGTGTATGTTTGGTAGTACCTATTTATGTGAGCAGATGTTTTCCGTCATGAAAATAAATAAGAACAAACATCGCACATCTCCAATCAATTCTTAAAATAACTACCACGAATATGATACCTGATATCAATGAGATTGTCAAAAACAAGAGAAATCAGGTACTTATCCGGATCCTCGAGCTCAAAATAATTACCCTCTTTCTTACTTTTGGTTTGATTTGTAACAACTATATGTAACTAAATAAATAAAGATGTTAAAATAATTCAGTATGTTGTAGTTTTTTAATTTCAACCTGGCCCGCCTACACATTCTAAATCTAATATATGGCCCTCTGCAAAATTGAGTTTGACACCCCTGATTTAGATGATTTTTATACGAATTGCAATTAGGTTTCCTTTTTTTTCTTTGAAAAGAATTTCTAAAAAAGTTAAAATTACAGTGCTTTCATACACTGTATTTACCATAATAGTGTATAGAGTACAAAAACAGTACCTAAATCTACTGTAATTACAGTGCATCTGGAGATACTGGGTTCACCGAACATTTTATATACTTATTGAATTCCTACTCTTTGATGAATAAACATTATTATTATCATCCAGTTAGACATACCTCAGAATTATCTTCTGGTTCAATATTCTCCACAAAATACTCCGAGTCCGATTCCACACCTTGCAAAATTTTCAGAAGTTCGTCCGAATCAAGTTCTTCACTCATTTTTCTATTTGCAAGTGAAAGAAAGAAAGATGCGTGCGCGCGAATCCGATTTTGTGCTGCACTATGCCAAAGTGACCTTGACAGCCGCACGCCTATGACGTCACTGACCAACTTCTATAGTAGTTCGTGGCACTCGGTGGCGCACAGGGCCATAGACGACCAATTGTTTTGTAGAGATGGGAAAATAACTATCGACAAGAATTAGTAACAACTTTATAATTACGTATCGGCATCTACCTGAAGGTCGAAATTCATCTACTATCCTTTGTAATGAAGTAGATAACTAAGTTCATATTTTATTGACCTCAAAATGTTTTCGATATTCGTAACTTTCTGTATTTATAAATATTTCAATGGTGAAATCAACCTTTCACGGCACATCACTGGCCAACTTGATATGAAGTGATTGGCGTTCTGAGGAAAGTAACAAAATTCGGAGTTTCTGTTTTTGCCGATTTTAGGACAAACTAGGGCTTATTTTGTGTAGAAAAATAAAAAACAGGGTAGTAGACAGTGCTATCTTAAATAATAAAATGAAACAAAGCTTTTAATCACAGTAAATTTATTTTAATAAGATAATTAAAATGAACAACTTCTATAGAAGTTGTGGCGCTGGTGGCACGAAAATCCCGAACTTCTATAGAAGTGCTTGGCGGTGAAAAGGTTAATGAAGATTATTTGAAAAATGTGACCTATATTAAAAAGTGGTTCACTTGATTCTGCTCGTTATTCTGATCAAACTATTTTCAGGTTTTGCGCAATTAACGTTACACGTTGTATACATATTTCAGTGTAATATTTTTAATTTTTAGAAAAAAATAAGTTACATGTAAAATAAAAACTTTGTAATTTACAGGCTTTACTTGCACCCAGTTAGTACCCTATCAGTATAGTTAAAAAAAATGTAGAATTAATAGACGTCGATTTTATCGATATCATTGTTGCAAAACTGACTTGTGCATCACTATGTTTGGAATATTCGTCCTGACATTGTTGCATCGGCCAATCACAACCGCTGTATTTTCTTCGTCCCCCGGCCCGCAGTGGCGAGTCGTGTGACTACCCGAAATCGGTATATCAGCTCTCAAGTGGTTTAATTCTGTTTGATAGTATAGTATACCCACAGAAATATGGGTAGTTCGGGATGCAAGGAATACAATGGTTCAAAGGAAGGGTTAATACCCTATTGATCTTATTGACGAGAGATTTGTGTTAGCAAAGATAAAAACGATCACACAGTCAGTATCACATTTTATTGATAATATACAATAAAACACAACATATATTTTTATCGGACGATAAAACTTTTTCCCCTACCTTCATGCGATTACTTTAGCTCAGTTTTACAAATTGGAATAATAGTTTAAATAAAATGCCAACAACATATAATAGCTCTGAATAATTCAAGCAGTGATAATTTGCTAATTACACCTTTAAGCCCTTATTAGGGTGTGAATAAAATATTTATAGTTCGCGTACTAAGTACACTAAAACATCGATATAAGACGTAATTTTTAATATTAACATTTCATTTAATCATTATTTTTACAATTAAAAATATTTTGTAATAGTTTTGTGCGGTAGTTCTTAATAAAATATTTACCGGCTTACTTTAGAAAGTTTTAAAATTATATACGCGACATTGAGGTATAATATTTATATATTCAGACAAGAACTTAGCTTGTACTTGGGAAAAATAATAACGGCCGCACTCGAAGACGTCACTTAAAAATAATCAATCAATAACAAACGTAAAAAAAAAAAATGGTTCACAATCTGCCATATTTGTCACTGATATACCTACACTTGCGAATTAAAGTTAATAATTGATTATTATTAAGTAACACCTCAGTGTGGCAGTATGTTCGCCAGCAGGACTGGTTGTCCCTGTTGTCACTACCACATTATATTAGTGTTCTTTGCTTCTGATAGCTAACTAAGCTACTCGTAAGTAATCCATGGTTCCGTATACCTTACGTGGCTGTACTTCTGCGCAGCAGTGCGATGATATAGGTTTCAGGAGCTAGACCACTTCCTCTTAAAGCAGTATTCTTTTAATCTTACTCGAGTGTAGGTAAGAGATAGAGCTATACGTCCTGTATAGTTCCATCTCTTTTTCACACTAACATTAAAATAATACTGCTTTAAGAAGCGGTGGTTGGCCACCAATTCATTTTTTAAAATAAATATTGATATGGTTACGCATAGTCATGTACAAATTTCCAGTTCATGCCTATTAGCACAGAAGTATAATGTGTGTAATTATTTCATTTAATATTGTTAATTTATAAATTGATTAAAAGTAAGCAAAAAAAGTATTTAGTAAAAAGTAAGCATGTAGTGACGACACGAATTTTGTGTCCGCACAAGCGTTTAAGAAATTGATTTTCAGTAGTATTAATCGGGTATCTTAATAATCTACGTGGAATATCACCAGATTGCATATACTACTTAACAATATTACTTCAGAAAATAAATTAGTAGTACCAATTTATGCCAAGCAAGGCACCAAAAACAAAATTATATACAAATACATTATTATTGAAATATGTGCGTTAACATTATAATCGTTGTATAAATAAAATGTCTTATAGCGTAAGTTTTATACTAGAATACACACACTAATCCCTATATTAAATTATTACACCGATTACTATTTATAGAAATAAAATAAAATTATCACTGCCTGAATTTGCCTACTTAAACATTATGTACTACGTAAACTACGCGTACAAACAAAAAAAAAAAAAAACAGATATAACGCACCATGTCATTACAATCAAATACTTCACATAAAAAGCACCTCCGATTACAAGTTTTGACAAGAATATAAGTTTTAAAATACAATAATTTTACATTACTTGAGTAGAGACTGTTTGGTATAAATCGAGTTACATTTATTTCTAAGTTTTTGTTCGAATATGTGGCAGATTAGGTATTCTTAATTTAACATGTCGGCTGCAATAAATTATTAAAAAGTACAACATAAATATAAGTACCTATAGTACACCAGAACAAGATTGGCATAAAACACGTAAAAATGGCGTAATTAAATACATATCCCACAATAGATCACACATAAAAATATACACAAATTATTAAATCTTCCACAAAAATATAAAAGCATCCAATTTATACAAACAGCCACAACACTCACTACCAACACAATATTCTTGCACAGTTATCATTTTGTGGCAAAACAAACGCCTATTGGCTAGATATCGACCGCTAAAATATTTTTGCAATATAAAACACTAACTAGGTAGTATATTTTGTCAGAATTATAAAAAGATTGCACAGATTTTGAGAGGAGCGTTGAAACGCACCTAGGTACATTTTTTCAATTCGTAAGTCGATTTGACATCTAACTACTTACTTAACTATTTTTAAAATATCTATCTTAATACAACGTCTGTTTATCTGCTAAAAGTACCTAACTCTAATAGCTCTAGTATTCAATGGTTAATATTACGTAGCCAACCATACATTTTGTTGGCGACGCGACCTGGCTACGCCGCCATGGCATCCCGCATCCTAATTGCGTAACACACTATCAATCACAATCTGAAGGATTTAGAAGCATATTGCAAATCCATTGCTTCATATGTTCGAAAAATTTGTCTGCTCAACAACGTAAATAACGCAATGAATGTTGTTGAACTGTCAAAATGAAACCGATTCGCATTCATTGGCTCTTAGAATTAATGTTTTACTAAAAATAGCATTAATCTATTGCATACTAGAGCTGTATTATAGTGCATGCAACCTGTGTCAGTAGGTTTTGTTCTCCTACAGTATGAAGGATTAATTTTTAGCTGCAAATACCTTTTATTATTTTAAAGTTCATTTTGTTTTCGTGACGCTTACCATTATTATTGTTGCGAAATATGTAAGAAAAACTTACTTGTTGAGGAAATTAAGGCACCAAGAGGTTTAATTTAAATACGTTCTATTATGTACAGACGCCAGCAGGTCAACCTACCCGAAACTGTCAGTTTTTCCCAAACAACCTTGAACCTAATGCTTTAGCAATAAAGTCGAAAATCTATTAATGAAATCTGACAGATTGTAGTAGCTTGATGTGCTGGCGTCCGTACCTTCTACGAAAAATAAATAGCAGGCTGTACATAAGTGTGCTGCGTTCATTATGTAAAGCGCGTCACTTTATTTTAAAAATGGTAAGCGCTACGTAAACCCGACGACTTTTAATTTTTATATCAAAAAGTTCACATAGACGTCGATTGTCGAAATATAAAAAAAAATAACTTTCTTTTTTCAAATCAAACTCCAATTCGAGATCACGTTGAAGCCAACCTTCTGACTTCCATGTAGTGCAATATTAAAGCAACAGTGTGATAAATTATTCAGGTCGCCGTTTATACAACTAACATAATTATAATGTTTAATAAACAACATTATTATTTTCCTCGTAAGCTTCACACAAAGCATGCTGCGATAGGACACGCTGAATAATCCTTTTCAGCAGTGCTGTTCTGTAAAAATCTCACCGTGAAAACATAGGTGAGGTGAGCGTGGAGTGAGCTGTCATTAGTATCAATGCCTAGCATCGGTTGGAATGGCAGCTCACTTAAAGCTCACTTCATCTAAATATTCACGGTGAGATTTTTACAGAATAGCACTACTGTACCTTAACTAACCACGTGTTTCAGGTATAGTCTACCTCATAATTGCGTTACCACCCTAATAGCGCCTCTTCACAATCGGCGATGATTGTTAATTGTGTGATCGTCTGTAATTGGCACGATCATCGTGCAAGCGTCATGATCGTGCCGATTACAGACATACTTGTTCCTCGTTGATCATTCGTAGTCATTTGTTGAGTGGCAAGCATTCAATCAAGATTCCCTTTGATGCGTGCCCGAAAAATCGACAACTCACGGATCGCCACGATTATATGGCGAGCATAGACGATGATCGGCTACAGACGAGTAAGCCCTCCACACAATCGTGCTCGCGGGGGTAATCGTCTATGATCGCCGGTTGTGAATGCCACTTGCACGTCAAAAACGGGAATTGACCTTCTTGTCATTGGACAATTCCCATTTTTAAAAACATTTAAAATGTAGGCGCACTTTATCTCAGCGTCAATCAATGTCAAAAAGTGGGAAAATTAGAAGTATGTATTTTTGACAGAATGAGGCTAAGATTAGAAGGCGAAACGTTCTTAAAAATACGGTAATTGCCCCTAAGGCCGTTTATCCACCGCCCGTCAACTGGACGTCAACGAGAACGAGATGACGGCGCCGAAGTAGCGATATATAGTTTACTATGGCCGCGTGTCCACCGCACGTCCGTCAACGGGACGGCACGTCCGGTTCGAATACTCGTCTCGTCGACGGTGGTGATAGACAAACGTAAGGTCTTATTGTCTATGTGACAGTTAGATAGTTTAAACTTTAGCGAAGTATGAATTTACGGGAATTGCTGTCAAAGGTGGTAAAGCAATTATGAGGTCGACTATACCTATCTAGTATGTGTATCTTCCTATAATTGGGTCCTCAGATTATAAAGAGGTGATTGCCGTACCATATCGCGTCGCATTTAAACGTACATTTACATTCACTTAGATATTATTAATTTCCTTCATCTCATCGTGGACGCTAAGATATTTATCATGCCAGGGAAGCTTATCCTATACGCATGCTATGCATGTTGTCCTGCTGTGATCCTTATAAAGGGGCTCTTTAGACAATTTGTGCAACAATAGAATAGAATTCCTCTGCACTCTCCCTTGTTACAAGAAACTTTTGAGGAGTGTTTGTAAAAATTTTAACGCTAGCAATTTGTCGCCATCTAATGACGCCGTCAGAACAACTAACGTGGTACCCTAACGAAGGGAACACATTATAATACAATCAGGCCGTCAACTAAAATAAACTCTTCAACTAAATATACAAAATATTATTTATACACAATTCGTATTACATGTTTTATTGTGCGTAAAATTAGATTTCATCTTACTCATTAACGACGGTTTACTTTTTTTAAATTCCTAATATCTCATCTGCATTGATATTATATGTAATTCCTTAATTTCATTCGTTTGTAAATAATAAAATTGCATCCAGTGTCCACTTTGGGGTGTTATTACATGAAAAAGATCGACGTCGCATCGATGCCATTGATCAATAATAATATCAAATATCGATATTCTGTGGTAATAGCTTTGAACGAGTGTAGGCTTGAAACCACTGAATAGCTATCAATAGAATAATTTTATCTATCCATGGCTTAATTATTTGATCGGACCTCGATGGCGAATAGCACGAATCGATGTGCCTTGTATGATCCAATCGGCGATTGATCGACGCCGACCGTGCAATAACACCCCATTATAATTGTTCTGTTAAGGTGAAAGCGCCAGGGTAGCCCGCGAAATTCAAATTTTCTTACGTTTTTTGGAATTTACAAGTCTGTATTGGATTGTATGTTGATCAAAATACGATTCGCGACCGTAAAGTTTGTATTTACAGAATTATAATCATTACAGTCATCAATACAACTCTTTAAGACCAAGCAAATCATACTTTAATCAACATATAACCTAATCCTGACTTGCAAAAACCTAAGAAAATTTGAATTTCGCGGATTACCCTGGCGCTTCCCCCTTAATATAATAATAATATTTTTTCACTTTAAACTTCTAAATGCATAATATAATAATTTATTAATTGAAATTAATTGATTAATTGATATGGTGTATAATTTAAATAGGTACACAGTATTGTTGATGATTAAAACTCAACTAAAACTAACTAAAAAAGTAGATCTGTGAGGGACTATCTAAGATCACTCTTATTTTGAGAGAATGTCTTTGACAAACCAAATTTTATCAAGATACAAATTTAAGTATCGCGCTTCCAACAGTGCATTTATTACAAGACATTTTTGTAGGCCATACTTGGATTATCTCTTTTACCACTATTATCCAAAAGTAGTATCAGCGGGACTGAAAAGTTTTGAGTCTAGGCATGGGCTGCGGATGACTGAGACATGGTGATGTATACGGATTAATTACTAAAAGCGTAATGATGCTAATGACATGAAACTCTGTATTTAAGAGGGTGTTCGAAAATTAGTAATTTGCAGCGCGAGACAATAATGCCACTTGACTTGAAGGTACTTAGACTCAAAACTTTTCAGCAACTCTGGTAGACGCCTTACATTGATATAAAAAAATCAATAAAATGTTTAAAACTTATAATAAATCGAAATTTTAAGCGTTGTTAAGAAAATGGATAAGAGAATATTAATTTGAAACCCTCTACAATTTTCCACGAGATAAAGCTTTTGATAAAAATTTCTTTGCACTTTTAGCGCGATTCATAAAAAAGGAACGGAATGCGACCACGCCCGAGGAGAGTCCTGGCTTGATTCTGGGCCAAGACCGATCCTTTGCTTCTCTGTTTCAATAAACTCCAATACGGCCATATAAATAAACTTGTACTGTGCCTCGTTTTGCACCATACCAGATCGCTGGTCGCGCACCATTTGAACAGTACGGTGGATGTCGATTTCACAGTCGAATCCTTCTTTTCTTATTTGATCTAGGATCATATCGATGACTATGAACGTTCCGGTCCTACCGATGCCTGCCGAACAATGAACGCACACTACCGCCTGTGCGGGGGGATCCGGCGCGGTCATAATCTGTTGTAGTCTATAATTTACATCTAACAATATATTCAGAACCCTGCCCGGCTCCGAAGGGACACCGTGGTCCGGCCACGCAGTAAAATGAAAATGATAAATAGTTCTTTTGACGCTGCATTCTTCCTTTTTCGTAACTACAAAGCGTCTCAACGTGTAATCGGGAGTAGATGATTCCGACTCATTGTGAATCGTAAACTTTTTGAAAACTTCAGTTTTATTTAATTCTGGCCAATACCGTTCGCACTTAACCTTACCACGCTCAATCTCCTTCGTAGTCATTATAATTATGCGAACGTCCTCCTGCCAAATCATCGACCAAAATGGATAGACAGTAGTCGATAAGCAGCCTTGAGTTGCGATGTATAACTTATTATAGACGTGATCTACAATACCATTTTCAGTTTCTTCCGTTGATTTTGGTATAGTGGTATTAACATAATTCGGATTGGTCCTGAGGACACAAGGCTCGAAAGATGGAATTAATTTCGTGCCATTACCTTGTACTTTGACGCTAGCTAATTTTTCTTCGCAAACGATGACACTGGTATGAACGGGAGACAACTTCTCTTTATTCTTTGAGGGTGTATTATCTCGACTCAAGGTGCCGGTGGAGCCGTTTTCGTAACTTCCATTACCTGAATCTTGTTCAGAGCCGGGCTCGATCATTTCACATCGGATATAATTAGCGTTTATGTAGTCGGAGCCGGCTGGTGCGTCCGGAGGAATGTCCTTCAGCACCACACGAGTGCGATCGAAAGGTATAATATTTTTGTATCTATTTTTTCGTATGTTTTCTGGCTTCGATCCCTCCATTCTGTCGAAAAGTTGCAGATTCTCCATCATTTGCAAAGTTTCGAATTCCTCCCAAAACCCTTGCTTGTAAGCCATACTTTCTATCGGACCTTCATTTTCTTTTTGAAGTTGTTTTACTCGAGTGTGGAAATGTCGCACTTGGATACGAGTGGCGTTAAACGGCTGGATCAATCGCAACACTTCACCTGTGGTTTCGACCATGGGGAAGTTTCTGTAATGTTCTATTAGACTGACGAGATCATTAAATTGTTGGCCGCCACCTACGTCGTACTTGTTATCTTGTCGTCGTATGATGACGTGTGTGACTCGGTCTCGCGTTCTCACCGAAAGGACAAAGTCACCCGGCTGCCGCTGAGACTCCCGAACTAGAAACGAGCCATTTTTACCGTTTTCCAACATCACCCGCTCTGCTTCTTTCGCGGTGAGTTGTCCGTGGTACCAGCGTTCAGTAGTGGGGTCGGCGCAGTTGAGCGGCGTCTTTAATCTGATGATGTTGCCGTTCTTCTCACGCAGTTGACACTGGTTGTCCATGTAGTATTGAACGAGTTCAGAAAGTGTAGCAAACTTCTCGCCTCCATAAAGGTCCAGGAACTCGCCATTATTTTGTATCTTAATATGCGTCACTTCGTTGCCTCGGCGTACTGACAGAGTGAAATCACCTTTATTGCTCATGCTAGGTCTCGCTAAGAAGTAACCATCGTGCCCACACTCCATGAGAATCCTTTCCGCTTCCACCCCTGATAGTGTTGGGTGGAACCATCTTCGTGTAATCATCTTAATTCTATTAAAAGCACCACTTCGATACTTACAATACTCTAAATTAGTGTGTGTTTGTCTTGATTCCTAGTTTTTCTCCATACATCCTCATTTCCCATCTGAAAATAAAGATACATACATTGAGTTATAAGTATTAATAATGCAAAATACCTAAACAATGGAAATTCATTGCTGCTTGTGAATAGTCTTCTCAACGAGTCATTGAGTACTAGGTAACTCAATCTGTTTTAATAAATAAAATTCTCAATTCAATTTTATATAATTAATATCATTTAAAATCCGTGATAAATGTGATAATACATAATACACAATAGAAAAATAAATAAATAAATGAAATAGGGAAACATAATACCAATTTCCAATTAAGGTATCAATGCACAAGGCATATTATATACCTAATATGGCTTCCCATGTGCTTCATTGCATTTGAGTTTTATTTACATTTCAAGAGTTTATCATGCATCGTCTTCACATAATTAATAATTAATGTAAGTATGCAAAATATTGTAAATCATTTTAAAAGAGCAACTGTGGAGTTTCTTGCCCATTATTTTCCATATGAAACTACATTTTGGAAGGGGCGACTGGAATCAATTCTATTTTCTTGTAAATTTTGACATTCAAAAGTACCATTTATGCCAGTGCCAGTCATTTTATGTGGCTATTAAATAAACGATTTGACTTTGAATGAATCAATTCTATTTTTAACCGACTCCAAAAAGGAGGAGGTTCTCAATTCGACTGTTTTTCTTTTGTATGTTTGTTACGCAAATACTCAAAGACGGATGGACCGATTTGGAAAAGTGTTTTTTTGTTTGAAAGGTTCCTAGATGGTCCCATATAAATTTTATTAACTTTGCTTGGGTAGTTTTTGAGTTAGCTTCAATAATGCGTATTTTCCCACTTAGTATATGCGCGTGATGTTTTAATAACTTCCTATCACTGTTATTTACATAGCAGGTAGTGGTATTCGAATTTGTGTGGGGTAGGTACCACAACTAAAAAGTGAAAAATAACTTTAATTTCGGAAGTTGGTGGCAAACAACGAATTTTATATAGTAACTCGTGCATTTGTTTTTGGAACGCACCATTTGGTCAAGTGGAACTGATGATGAAGATCATAGATGGCCACCGGAACTACTCAATAATAAGATTTCACGGTTGCGATTCAATTAGGTGCTTTAATAATGGTTGCTAAGTAATGTATGCCAAGAGAACTCCTCAACAATTAACGTCCCTACATCGGGAAAAGCAATATTTTGCAAAAGATGATGAGCAGTTGACAAGAGGATATTGTAACTTAGATAAATTACAAACTGACCCACTAAAAAGTGAAAAATAAAAAACTGTTCCAAAAAAAAAATAACAACCGACTTCCAAAAAAAGTGAATAATAAACTTTAATTTCGGAAGTTGGTGGGAAAAAACTAAAATACAGATCCAAAGACACCGTAATTGTACTAACGTAGTAGTAGCTACACATACACTACTTTTATAAGTATCGTTTTATGCTAAGTATAAGTACGTGGTTTGTGCATCGGTTCATATCTAAATGTGTTTTTAACATTCACTAGGTGTTCGTTTTGTGAAAAAAGGAGTGAAAACCAGTGCCCTTGTATATCAAAACACAGTCCTAACAAACATTGTGGAACCTCTTTCACAAACAATGTTCGAAAACAAGCACTGGGTATTCCAGCAGGATTCTGCGCCGGCTCATAAGGCGAAAAGTACCCAAAACTGGCTCACGACCCGTGGAATCGACTTTATCAGGAATGAGGATTGGCCCTCATCCAGACCAGACTTGAATTCCTTGGATTACAAAATATGGTAGCACTTGGAGGATAAGGTCTGCGCTTGGAGGTCAAGCTTGCGCAGCTTGGAGTCAAATCATACCTGATTAAAGCAGTCGCCGATATTGACATGAACGTCGTGCGTGCTTCGATTGATGACTGGCCTTGCAGATTAAGGCTTGTATCGAAGCAAGAGGAGGACATTTCGAATAATTTTAATGTGGTGTAAGTCTGTATTGTATACCCTTTCATTTGATGTATAAATGGTTGTAGTGCGTAACTCATTGCGTCAGTTATTTAACTTTCCATATGTGACAAAACTTACCACCACCCGAACCAGACTACGTACTTACACTATCACAAATGTCAATGGGAAATAAACATATATGACATGACCTACATTTTACATCAATTAAATAAATTATGAAAGCAGTGGTGGCCCAGTAGTAACAGCCCCGACTTACGAGCTTGTACGTCGTGGGTTCAAACCCAGTCAGGCGCGTTATTTTGTGTAATTTATTTCATCACCAGTACCCTCAAAACGGTGAAGGAACATAGTGAGGAAACCGGCATGTCGTAGAACCATAAATTCGAAGACATGTGACATCGACCAACACGCACTGGGCCCGCGTGGTAGATAGAATACGGCCCATTGCACTCCCTCTCAAAAAGAGAGGAGACTGTGTCTCAGCAGTGGGAACATTATAGGCTGATTATCAATGTTCGGATAATCGGGCGCTTATATACCTAAACTTCTTCCCACGAAAGAATAATGTGGACATTCTATTCTGAATAAATAAGTAATCCCGGGTTGTAGACTCGGGTAATGTTTTTGTGTTGCTAGCTTGGAAATATTAATAATGAAAAAATACAACTGTGAACTTTTTTAGCAGTCAAAAATATAAATATTAAAAAAAAAATATATTTTTTAGTCTTCTGTTCATATAAAATACAATAAATTAGTCAATTCAAAATGAAGATACTAAATCAATATAACCACTGCTATAAATTAAGTTTGTTATAGTTGTTTTTACAAAATTGTTCAATCCCAAGAACCCAGCATTACTTTATTTATTCAGAAAGGAATGTCCATATTATTCTTTCGTGAGAAGAAGTTTAGGTATATAAGCGCCTGATTATCCGATCACTGGTAATAAGAATATAACTTCTACTGTGTCTCCTTTACTGTTCTGCAAAGTGTTTCAAGATGTTATGTTTGAACTGAGCATGAGGTCCTGGGTTAGATTCCCAGGTCTGGCAAATTGTTATTGGGTTTTTCCATCTGGAATTTCTCAGTAGCAGCCCTGAGTCTGGATTTGTGCCCGGTTGATGGCAATAGGCTCGCCCCCTATTACTTGAGACTAAATAAACATAACTGGTGAAATGAGGGTGCCACCTCTGCCTAAACCTTCAGGAAATACAGGCATGAATGTTATGAATTTAAGGATGTATACAAACTTCAATACCGAGTCAACCCAAATGTCATCATTCTCCTGCCCTTGTCCCAATTTATTTGGGGTCGGCGCAACATGTCTTTTTCTTCCATAGTTCTCTATTAGTCGTCATCTCGGTAGTCACTCCCTTTCTGGCCATATCATCTTTCACAATGGGACGGCTAATAATTTTTTCATGATTACTATGTTGGTCCCATGGAGAAAGTTGTCCAGTTTGATGGTCTGTACCACATCCTTAAATTTGACCACACCTTTCTGATACATCCTGTATAAACGTTTCTTTCTTATTTAGTGTATTGGAAGGGCTACAAATTCCTTGTTACTAAATCCACACTGTCAAGGGATAGTACACACAGGATAGGGCTCTCTTAATTCACAAGTCTCACATCTAGCTTAAGTCACCAACCCAGTTATTATACTATAAAGATAATTGTATTTTTTCTTATATCTATTAGTTCTCATGCAGTCTAACACAATACCCAAAATAGAATGAGGAACTGTAAGTTTTTTGCTATTTCATTTAGTCTAGGGGACAACCAAATGGGTGACTTCTGCATTACCAGTAATTAATGTCAAAAAACTTAGATGTTTGTGTACATTTTCATGGACACCTGACTGAAGAGTATTAGGTCTGGAAATGTAATAAAACCTAGTGTAACAAAAGAAAATTATTGGCAGTCATGAAGCAAGTTAATATAGTAATCAAATCAAATATCAGTTATATTGTTTCTTCATATTCAAAGTTTATAACAGGAAGTTCGACTGACCGTGGGAAATAAAGATTGTGTAGTTGTTACATTCAAGGTGTAATATCAATAGCTCATATCACTCAGTACATAATAATACATAACTTTGTAAGATTATGAGACAAATTGTGAAGTTTATATGTATAATATGACATCATCCTACCACTGAGATGTGAATTCAAAAAGCAAATAATGCACTTAATAACAGATACTTGACTAACCTTTTCAAGAGGATACATGAACAAGAGTTTCAAATTAATGATTTTATCGTGACAGTTACGAATATTGCGGGAAACACCGCGTACTACTGCTAGTTATATTTTATACATTCACTGAAATGAAGTATGTATTGTTATACGTACGGAACGAATGCACAAAGCCACAAAGGTACACCCTAGAGAACATGGATGTGCAGGTCTAGTACTACTTCTGTACAATAATCTAATAGTATGACAAAACACTCACCTCAGAAAGGCACCCTATGTTCTTACAGTGAACGATATCCCTTAAAATAGGAATTATATGTACCGAAGTGCTGTTGCTATGCTGACAGTAGATTTTTTAAAACACTGTTTTCAAGGGCGTCTGAACACATTGACATATACATGTAAAATATTAACGAAATATATAGTTAAACTTAAAAATTAACGGTATTTTGTATTGGTAAACGAAACCAATAGTTGAAAAAAAAAATATATTTCACACAAAAAGAAGCAGAAAAATGAACTCCTAGCTCGAGTTGCCTGCAGAAATGTCAGTTTAACTTTTTTATTAGTGTTGCCCGAAGTAATAACATAAAATAATTTTACAGAATGTGAGAAAAAATAATAGCTGTTTCGGATATTGCTTGGAGGTTTTATGATGACCTCTTTGCTTACACACAAGAACCCATGCCACAAGTAGGCTATATTTTCACGCGGTAATTAATGCCACAACCCTCAGTTTCCACGATGCCCATAACATGGACCGTCCTTCAAAGGTACTCTGAAATAAAGACAGCTATCCTACTTCCTACTGATATTATAAATGCGAAAGTTTGGATAGATGGATGTTTGTTACCCAATCACGCACGCCAGAACGGCTGAACGGATTTGGATGAAATTTGTCACACTAGATAGATTATAGTCTGGAATAGTACATAGGATACTTTTTATCCCGGAAAATTGTAGTGTGTAGGTTGCCGTGGGATAATTTCCAACACCCACGGGGGCGAAGCCGCTGGCAAAAGCTTATAATATATAAATATTTGTTGCTGTTGTCGGCACCATAGATCTATGATTGGCACGACTGTCCTTCCACTAGGGATGTGCGAAAATGCGATACCCACCAATACGATCATTTAATTTTCATAGCATAGGTCTAGGACTCTAGGTAGAAAACGGTATCCTGCAGTGCTATTCTGTACAAATCTCACCGTGAAAACTTAGGTGAAGTGAACTTGAAGGGAGCTGTCATTCCACCTGATGCTAGGGATTGACACTATTGACGGCTCACTTCACGCTCACCTCAACTAAGTTTTCACGGTGAGATTTGTACAGAATAGCTCTGCAGAGGTGAGCTTGGAGTGAGTTGTCAATAGTGTCAATCCCTAGCATCAGGTGGAGTGACAGCTCTCTTCAAGCTCACTTCACTTAAGTTTTCACGGTGAGATTTTTACAGAATAGACCGAATGTTCTGAAAGAAAGGTTCGAAAGCGAAAAGGGGTCAACGTTCAACGATGCCAAAACAGTTTTTTCATGCATGCTTTGAAACGAGGTAAGTATGCGTCCAGTGGCATAGCTAGTCCTAAAGGGGTCCTCTATAATAATTTATAGAGGGCCTTCTTTACTCGCCGACGGCGAAGACGTGGCCAAGCTCTGAAGAAAGGTATTTTTTTTTACAAAATAAACAAAATAGCAGGTTAAGCAGTAGCTGTCATGAGAATGCAATGAGAGTGAAGCCAGCTAGAAATATCGAGCATCCTGATTCGGATCCGGTTTCATCGAAGAGCGAGTGAATCGAGCTCATTTCGAGCATAAGTGATTTTACTAAGAGAATGCAAGAGCGACCGAAATTAGCTAGAAAATTAGAGACTGTGATACTAGGTTAAGCTGTCTGATTTTAGTAACAAAATTTGACCACTTCTGATACTCAAAATCAAAATCAAAAGTCATTTATTCAAACTAGGCTGAGAATCAGCACTTTTTGAACGTCAAAAGTAGATAAGACAGTCCTCCAAAACGCCCGCACTTCACCACTTCCTAGTGCTTTAGCTAGGGAGAAGAAGTGGCGCAACAAACTCGTGTGTTTCAACTAAGAATAGGATCGCGCTTGCTGCCAACTTCGCACGATAGCTGTCAAATTGGTACTGTCAGCAAAAAAAAACGGTTTTAACAAAAACAAAAAAAAAAATTATATTTTTTTATTCATAGATTTCATTATTATTCATTTTTATAAAATGTTATTTCTTGAATTCCATAAATAGATAATTTTCGATAAATTAATAATTTATGGAAACAGTATTCATTAAAAAATGAACCAATATATACCTACTTAACTTCACGAAATGCTACAGTTCACCCTAATTTGTCGCCATTTTGCATTTTTTTGTTATCTTTGTTGACTTTGTTTCTTCATATTTGTTTAGTTTGTGAGTTAGAGTGAACTTTCAACTCAATATGAGTTCGAAGAGGGGCGGTGCTCCATCGTAGAGAGCACGAGAAATCGTTTTTAATGTGCACAAGTACTATGAAAATGAAAAAAATTCGTGCTAATGAACTTCTGCGCAATTTCACATTGAACTGAGTATATTTTATAGTACCTAGCTATATTTTTCTTTATTTTTTTGCACACCTTAATAATAATAATAATAACCCCACCGCTGTATCTCTACGTTGACGTCGTGGTGGGGCTTGCGCGCTTCAAACTTTAGGTCTGTGCCGGTAGAGTTTACTTTGCCGGAACGGGTCTCGGATGAGAAGCCAGACCAAGAGAGATACAGAAACCCGCAGGGCCGCATGTGGCGAGCTGTTGGGCAGTAGCGACCCCACGGACTATCTCCCGAGAGAAATCTTGTCCTCATCTCTGGCTTACCTTTATTGGCCGGCTGGAGTGAACACTGACGAGGAACAGAGCTCTCACCTCTTTCTTGCCTTTATTGGCCGGATTGAGTGGAGATTCGCAAGAGCAAACGTGCTCGGAGGAAGGAAGTATTCCAGTAAGGTGCTGGTAGGGATCTTGACCGTACTTCCGGGATTATCCTGATAGCCGTGGAATACCTCTCTACTCCTCAAGCATCTCAGGAAGTGTTGCCCCCTAGTCGCTACAAGTACTAGTACTATATAGTATATAGTACTATTGTATATTGTAATTGTACCCCTAGTGGGTACAATTACAATATACAATTACAAGTACGCTTTGGTAATTAAGTTCGCGAGTATTGCGAAACAAAATGGCGGCTTGACAGTACTTTTCTTATTTGGCACGCATATTAATAGTACTCTGACCCTGACTGGGATATAGAGGTTAGATTTTGCGATTTTACTAAATGAATGCAAGAGCTGCACCTTGTGGAGCATGTGGAGTAAGTGCTTTCAAATGTGCAGAAACAAGGCTGATCAGATTCTCGAAAACTGCTCTTACATTTCTCACGAAAGTTGCAATATACCTAAAGGTTTACGGGGGCGAAAAATCTAGCTATCTGTCTTTTCTGTTAAAAAAAAACTCTTTTTCTCTATTTTCATCCGAGCAGAGCTCGGTCGACGGTACTGACTATAAACTATGGTATTGTGTTAGTACTCTGATTAATAAGATAGGTCTATTTGCAAAAACTATTTATTTACTCGTTAATTTCATTTCTCGCTTGGAACAGAAGAAGATTTTATTTTACCGAAGTAGCTTGACAACACTTTTTTCACAGCTAGACGTTTGCTTGGATTCGAACATTCTCCTTGCTGATTTGATGACTTGTTCCAGTGTTCTAAACTTTGGCGCCTGAATATTTTCCCTAGGGATTGCCACTTTTGTTCTGGACTTATTTCTTTATCCACGAAATGTTCTTGGTTTCCAGATGGCCGATCACCCTGGAAAATAAGAAGTTTATGAAGGCGCTAAATTCTTAAGCGTTTGTTTAGGTACACTGTGATTGATACGAATCACTTACATCGTTAGATTTTGTTGAACGAAGCTGATTTCGAAAGAAATTAGAAATAGACTTCTTCCAAGTTTTCGGGTTCTTGTAGGAGTTTAATTCTATGTTTCCCGTTCCTGTACCTTCGGCTGGTATCTTTTTACTTTTCTTTGTGCACGTTTCTTCGTCTTCTTTAGGGACTGTCTCATTTTGTGCTAAATAAGCTTCGGGACACAGCATACCTATTGATTTATTATTATCAAAAATCCTTTGCAGTTTTCACTATAAAGTATTCAAAATTATTTTTAATTTAAAAGTCATGTCAAATCGTCATTTGTTTCAAAAATTGACAATAAAGTTTGAATATAGAATATCTTTTGCATAGTTTTACCTACGTATTAGTTTAAAAGGACCTCGCACACTACCCGTCAACGACGATCACGGCCAGTGGCTGTAGCTTTCAAGTATATCTGTTTTTTATATCCGCATCGCGTTCGCGCATTTGAGTGGAAGTGAAAGTCAAATCATTTAATTCCAACTCGCCTTAGAACGTTAAAGTATAGAAAAAAAAAAGAATTGACTATAGTTGCACCTTCCAAAAGCTCGGTAGTTACGAATGGAGAAGAATGGGTAAGCAACTCCACACATAATAGGTACTCTTTTAAAATGTTTAACAATATTTTGTATACATATAATGGTGCCGATTCTGTTGTGTACACAAACTAAACTTAATTTAGGCTATTGCTAACTTTTTCTCTGTAATAAAACTAGAAAGAGACGGACGTAAATAAGAGCTGTCAAATTTAGTTGGAAATAATATTTCCATACAAATTCTGTCGACACATAAAAACATGTCGACTAAAAACACGGAGAAGCGCAAGGCGTAAACTAGTTTGACGTCCCTAACTTAGTTCATAGCTATAGCCATCCTTTTCTCGCGCTGCCTGTTAGTAAAATATAACAATTCTCTTATTTTAGTTTAGTTATTGTAGGTACAAGAGAATCGGCACCATTAGCCTTTAGGGCCGCCATACACGGACTGCTTGAATCAGTCAGGATGGACTGCTTCAAGCTGCGACTGCATAGTGAACTACAGTATTCTACGTACACACATACACGAAATCGCTAGAGCAGTTGCAACTGCTTCGGGTGGTCGTGCCGTCAAGCTGTCGCCAGGCATACAATGACTGCTCGAGCTATCGACTGCTCTCGCACAGTTACCTCGCTCGCCCGCGCTCTTCATTCCACATCGCACGTGCTTCCCGCCCCCACGCTTCTTGCTTTGTTTCTTGAGCAAAATGGACGACGTAGATTGTGACGGGCTAACCAGTTATTTGGAATTACCCATGATGCTACTGAATTGAATGACGAGCAGTTGGTATCAACTGCTCGAGCAGTTATCGATGGCAGCTTCAAGCTGTTGCCTATGATTGCAAGAGCAGTCCATGTATGTTGATCAATGGCTAACTGCTCGATCAGTCCGTGTATGGCAGCCGTTAATTATATGTGAAGACATGGGTCAGTCTAGAGACTGGTTACGGCCACATATTGTGTAATTTACTATGGATTTCCGAATCTTGCTCGGAACACCTACGGTCCTTACCACGAGAGGGTTGTGGTCTAAGCGCATAGTGTGCGAGTGCGAGGTTAATAAAACAGATCACCAGATGTCACTTGCATTTTCTGTTGCTTCATTTCTGTCGGTGTCACTATAAAGGTAAAAACACTGACTTATAAACCTATGGACTTGCCATACCTACAAAATTATCGTGCATACCTACAAAAATCGGGCTCTCAATATGGCCGCCTTTCGTAGGTTTGTAACTTCGAGTGCAAGAGAGAGAGCAAGCAACCGTTTGACAGCACATCTACCACAAAACTCAGCACTCAACATGGCGACGAGAGTGTTTTCAAATTTAGTCCTCCAAACATTTAGATGTCTCTCTTTTCACACGCAGTTCTTGATTAGTTAAAAAGAAACAAAACGCTCTTTGACATATTATCTGTGTCGATATGACAGATATTTATATAACTATTCTTCCTATAGTAGAATATGCCATCTCCATGTTATTCTATCTTAATGGGTAAAACAGTTTATTACAAGTACGTAGGTACTTATTAATTCCATGGGTAACATAGTGTCACAGACTAATAGGTTCATAGTGTTATTCATATAGAGAGATCTGTCAGAACCATAGACATAAAATGGTGTCATTGGCAGCCTACTAATAAATGGCGCCGCCCCCGTTGGAAAAAAAATCCTGGATGCTATCGTAAGCAAGATAAATAAACGAAATAATTATATTCCTTCAAAACGAATTTAAAAACAAAGCGAAACAAACCTTCATAGCTTGACCATCTTTAATTCATCACTCATCAGCCATTGTGAATGTACCTTTATCCATCTTTTTGTACTCTGTCAAAAATATTGTATCTGTGTCAAGTCTCTGTCCTGTCTGACTAAAAGGCGGTAAACGGAGAAATCCAAAGTCGGGCAAAAATTTTCGAGTCCAGTTTTAGACTTTTTACCTATATTTTTATAAGCAGAAACTCAGCTGATAATGTCTGCAACAGCTACTTTTACGTCACAGGTACGAATATCTACGGTTCAATAAGTTTTATTAACATAGTATTTTATTCTAGTTGTTTGCAATTGTTATTTTAGGGTGCTTTGATTGTGAAACTAAAAACATAGTAGTTATAAAGGCATTTATAACTACTAAGTTTTCAGTTTACAGAGTACACAGATTTCGGACACAATCTCGTGATCTAGTTTTTCTTTCAAACTTTAAACTAAGTACCTACTGCCTACCTAAGTATCTACCAAATGTGCAAACATGGCAGGTATTCGCAGGGGTTAGTGGTAAGTATAGGTAAGTAGCCATTTTGTCTCAATTCTCGATCTCCATTATTTACCTACCTATTTATTTCCTTTATTCTTTTTTATCCACTCCACTCACTTTGTGTACGACGTTTAATTCGAAAACTTTTATTCCACTTGTGGGTTATCCTAAAAGCTGTAATAATAATATCAAACGTGTTTTTAGTTAAGGGGAAGCTCTTTTTAGTTAAAGATAGCCCGCGAAATTAAAATTTTCTTACGGTTTTTTTTCAATTTGCAAGTCGGTATTAGGTTGTATATTGATTAAAGTATGATTCGCGACTGTAACATATAGCTATGTATTACAAAGTTATAATCATTAGAATCGGCAATATAACTCCTTAGCTTAGTGTAATCCTAAATGTCAAGATTTCATGAAATTAGGATCATATAATCTTTTTGATGCTTTTAATGATTAGAATTCTTTAAATATATACTTAATTGTTAAGGTCGCGAATTGTATTCAAATAGACATACCTACAACCTGATGCTGACCTGCAAATTGCAAAATCGTAAGAAAATTTGAATTTCGCGGTAGGTAGTACCCAAATCTATTAAAGATTTGAATGTCGGTCAAAAAGCTTATATTTTCAATGTTCTTCCGAACAGGCTGTGGCAGAATGGGTAAAGTTATTTCCGCGACAGGCAACAGAAACGTACACAAGTTCCGTTACATTTATGAAACAGTTGACCGTCGTCGCCCTCAGTACCATAACATATTTGAAGAACGTGTTCCCTGAAGATAGTTACACTGTCGAGAAATTCGGTGGGATCAACATAAGGGTACTGAAAAAGGAATGCAGGCATGAGCTAGCCCAGTTTGTTAGCACGGGACTGATTCAGGCTTTTGAGGCATTTGATAAGAAATATGTAAGTAGTTGAATCTATCTAAGTAGTTAGACATAATTTGAGGAGCTCATGACTAAGTAGAGGAGCTCGTGGCTAAGTAATAAAAGCCGCACGGGTCGATGCATCAGGTTAATCTACGCTTGACGGTTGGTCCGTGGATGGGTGACCATCTTTACATACCGACTCCTCCGTGCCTCGGAAAGCACGCTATGCCGTTGCTCCCGGCTGTCATTCGTAGATCTTTGACAGTCGTTACGGGTCGTCAGAAGCCCGAAAGTCTGACAACCAGTCTTACCAAGGGGTATCGTATTACCCAGTAACTGGGTTGTGGAGGTCAGATAGGCAGTCGCTCCATGTAAAATACTGGTATTCAGCTGCATCCGGTTAGACTGGAAGCCGACACCAACATAGTTGGGAAAAGGCTAGGCAGATTGATCGTATTACCCAGTAACTAGGTTCTGGAGGTCAGTACCCTAACTGCGTAACACACTGTCAGTCGGGATCGGTTTTATTTTGACAGTTCTACAACATTCATTGCGTTAATTAAGTTGTTGAGCAGACAAAATTTTCGAACATATGAAGCAATGGATTAGCAATTTGCTTCAAATTCCGATCGATAGTGTGTTGTACGGTTGGCAGAGACAGTAAATGAAACCAATGACTGCTGAGAATATAATGGCTTTATTACAAGTAATAACATGGTATATAAGGTGTCTATAATGACACAGATTATAATAATATAGAGGGGACCTTACACCTCCCCCCTTAAAAGAAAAAAAAATACAAACTAGAGGTACATTTTTGTTTTCATTCAACTACATAGAATGGTACTTCTTAGTGCGATCTTTATGTATTACATCAAGCTTATTATTTCTCTCAATTTCTACATTCGGTGACATATCTCTAACAACCACATATGGTCCTGAATATACACTTTCTAATTTTCCACCTACTTCATTTCTGACTAAAATTAAATCGTTAGGACTATACGTTACAGGTCTGATGTTTTTGTCATATTTTTGTTTTCTTTGTATACTACGTATTTTACTTTTAAGCAAATTGTCTCTAGCCTCTTTTTGTGACAACTGCAACCGAAACTTCAACTGTAGCGGATAATTGTCGTAGTTATATAATGGCTCTACTACATTGGAACTTAAGTTAGTTGGAAGAGAGCATTCTTTTCCAAAAATCAGTTCATATGGTGTAAATTTGGTCTCACTATGTACCGACGTGTTGTACGAAAAGCACCAAAATGGGAGCCATTGACTCCACGTTTCGGGGTGATTGTCACATTGGATACGAAGAAATTAACCAAGATTATTGTATGAGTTTTCTAAGGCACCTATAGATTGGTGGTGATAGGCTGTGGAGTTCATTTTATTTATGTGTAGAAGGGCACATACCTCCTTCATGGTGGAAGACATAAATTCTGAGCCTCTGTCCGTTGCAATCTCTTGGGGTATGCCATAGCGCAAACTGAAGTTATTAACAAACGATCTGGCTACCTCTGTTGTGGTCTTAGAAATCAGTAGATAGGCTTCAACGTATTTAGATAGTTCGCATTGTATCGTTAATATGTACGTATTATTATTGTTATCGCGATCTAATGGTCCAACAATGTCTAAATATATTTTTTCGAATGCAGTTTTTGCTGTAGTCGTAATAACCATTGGTTCTTTTATGGGTATTGAATGTTTATACCTTTAACATTTGTCGCATCTCTTCACAAATTGATTGACGTCCTTTTCTAAGCCTGGCCAGAAGTAATATTTTTTGATATTGCTCAACATCCTCCTCATACCGGCGTGACCACTGGTAGGCAGTAGATGGAAGTCGTTCAAAATCACCTTTTGGTCATCTTTATTTTCTATTCTTACTACGTCCTTTAATATACATACTCGCGGAATAGTTGTACTACTGCATTTTTTTTATCTCTTGTAATAACTTTTCTGTGAAAATATTATTTGTTTTAGTTTTTACGAAATATATTTCTTTTATACCTATTTGTTTACACGATGTATCGAGTTCTCTCACAAATTCGGCTGGCGTTATTTGCGATGGAGAGTTTTTGTATTTTATATAAATTGTTCTCATTTCTGGAATATAGCAAAACGTTTTACTTTCATAGCAAATATTTTTTTAATTTTCGTATGTCGTCTCACTTTTTTTTCTCTATAAATATTAACTCCGTGTGATCCTTTGGTTTGATGTGTGCCTCCACAACTTTCGGTGAGTGAGGCCAGTCCTTGCTATTGGCCACGGCGTCTGTCATAGTCTGCGCTTGCTTTTGTTTTTGCGCTCTTGTCATAACAGTTATTAAGTTTTCACTCATCTCTTTTAAATCTTTTTTATCATACTTTTTTATCATACTTTAGTCATACTGATTCGAGACAAAGCATCTGCCGCTACATTATCTGTACCTTTTACATATTATTCAACGCTAAAATTATATTCTTCAAGTGAGAGCCTAAACTTCATTAACCGGCTTGAAGGGTCATTCATATTGAATAAATATACTAGAGGCCTGTGATCTGTTTTAATTTTAAATGGTTTACCATATAGGTATGGGCGAAAATGTTTTATCGCCCAATCGATTGCTAGCAGTTCCTTTTCTATTGTAGGATAGTTTTTCTCTGCCTTGTTTAGACTCCTGCTAGCGTAAGCTATTGGCTTAAGATCTTTGTTAGTCAAAATGGCACCGATTGCATAATTTGATGCATCGGTTTGTATAAAAAATAGGTTTTCCTCTGAAAAATCTGGGTATTGTAATACAGGTGGTGAAATAATACATTCTTGTAATAATTGAAATGCTTCCTGAGAATTACTATCCCATATGAAGGGTACGTTTTTCTTACACAAATTATTTAACGGGTTTGCCTTCTTTGCAAAATTCGGTATAAATTTTCTATAGTAATTAACAAAGGCAATGAACCTTTTGACTTCATCGAGGCTTTTAGGTTGTGGATAGTTTTTTACTACAACTATTTTTGACGGGTCTGGTAATATTCCATCGCCGGAAACTACATGGCCTAAATATAATATTTGTTTCTTTAAAAAATCGCATTTTCCCGGGATTAACTTCAGATTTACGTTTCGCAAACGTTCAAATACCTCTTGTAAGTTCTTATTGTGAGTATTTACCAAATATTATTAGGTCATCCATATAGATAAAGCATTTTTCATATGTGAGTCCCGCCATGGCCTTATTCATCATGCGCGAGAATGATCCTGGGCTAGTTTTCAATCCCATAGGCATACGCACCATCTGGTACTGGCCTGAGCAAAACGTAGTATATTTCCTACTTTCAGTCTGTAATTTTACGTTATAAAATCCATTATATAAATCTAAATGAGTGAAATCTATACTTCCTGATAACGCGTCTAATATTTCTGACATATCTGGAAGGGGATATTTATCGTCTTCGATCAAATTATTTAGTTTACGGTAGTCTATGACTAGTCTTAATTTCTTCTGGCCACTGTTGTCTGTCTTTTTTGGTACTAATAGTACCGGACTTGACCAACTACTGTTAAACTTTTCAATAATACCATCCTCTAATAATTTATTTATCTGGGGTTTTATTTCGTTCTTTTGTGAATGTGGTAACCGATAAGGTTTTGTAAATGCCGGACTAACGTTTGGTTTCAAAGTTATGCTATGTTCGTAAATGTTGGTTGACAGCAACTTCCGGTAGGTAAAAAATATCCGAATATTTGGCACATAAATTCTCGATAGATATGTTCTTCTTTATTTAAATGCGTTAAATTTAATTGTGAAAATAATCGCTTGACTCTTTCAGCGTTCTTATTTATCTTACGAAACGAACATATCGTATATTCACTTAATTTATGAACGGTCGGCTCTAAACTTGTCAAAGTTGGTTTCCGTAGTATTTAATATCCAAATCGGCACAAAACCATTGCGTGGTTTAGCTATAGAACTTGCTAAAAAAAAAATACCTTCACCCAATTCTTTTGCACGTATCACGCATTCTTCAGTCTGATCTGTTTGGATATAGCGTATTGATTCACTTCTAGATGGTATTTTCCAATTGTTTTTATAATTCCGCACAATAGGTAAGTTAAGTTTTGTATTTTGGTCTGTCCTTAAAGTTAAATTATTATTATTAAAATCTATGATCGCGCCATATTTTTCTAGAAAATCCTTCCCGACGATACCGTTCGCTTTACATGGCAATGTATCAAATACATAGAACTTGTGGCTAAAATTATGGTCATGCCCATGGCTATGTAACTGTAAATATGTGTATCCGATTGCTTTGACTTTACCACCTATTCCGTTTATCTCGTTATGGATAAGAAGTTTTTGCTCGTGCGCATGTTTATACTTTAAAGCTGAAATGGTAGCGCCCGTCTCAAGTAACCAAGTACATGATTCGTTATTTATTGATAACTTAATCCAACAATTACTATTGGTTGCTAAAATAATATTATTGTTCACGAAAAAACTGATTTTCCTCAATGTCAGTTTGTAATTGATTTTCATGTTTTTCCATCAGTATTTTCATTTGATTTTTCACTGCCGGCTACGCGAATACGTTCGTTGCGTACCCACTGATTTCCGCGTCTATTATAATTGTTATACGTACCTCTGGTTTGCCAGGGTCCCCGACTAGACACACCTCGTGTGGATTGCTGATGCTGCAAACTACCATAGGGGGTTCGACCTTGATAGTTTGGATTGCGATTTCCTTGGTTTAAGTAAATCCTGGTATCGTAGCTAGCTCGTGATACACGGTTGTGGTTTAGTCTTCCTCTAGTAGAGTTATAAAAAATATTACGATACATACCCATAACGTCCCCTGAGGTAGAGATCGTCTCTGTTTCTTCGTCCTTGGCTGCTTGTATTGCGTCCTTGAGGGATGTGTAATTTCTAGCCGCAACAACATTACGGAGCCCGTCCGCGATTTTTTTTATTGCAAATTTTTCGTTAACCGGTTTTAATACATTGTAACTGTCAGAGTTACCATTGGATTGCGTAATCGTAAGCTCTGTAAAGAATTCTGTTATTTCTTCCCATAATCTTGAATACTTAAATCATTTTGCCTAATCTGTTGTAATTTATTTTGTATAGCTGGGGCTGATTTTTGAGGCAGACGTTCTGTCTTTAACCAGATCACCAATGCTTGAATAATGTTCTTTTAGTTTTAATTTTGCACTTTGAGACAATCTACTTTTGAGTACGAATGTAATCAAATTAATCATCATTTTTTAGTTTTTTGGATGAATAATATTCAATGTTATCAATCAGTTGTTTGGTATGAGATTCCTCATCCATCATGGGTGATAGCAAAGATAAGGCAGTTTTTAAATTAAACAACTCCATGGTTACACTACTGTTATCCTCTACTGAGTCCTTAAACTCTTCACTAGTATCTGAAACTTCCTCCTCTTTGCCGTCTCCCGAACATAGATGTACTATTTTACTATAAAGTAATTGAAAATCTGAGGATATGTTAGTAACCAATTCTGCGTCAACGAAAGATAATTTTCCTTGTGTGATATCGGCAGTTAACTCATTTCTAACTAATATATATTTTTCATATAAACCCTTAGCTTCTTTTAACTTCTGAATGATAATCTTCCCTTGGCGCCTGGTAGGTCCAATTTTTATCAAATATTCTCTGACAGCGTTTAAACTCTGATAGAAATCTTTTAAAGTTCTACTCATAACTTACCAGGGACGATATGCATCCGCCCGGTTACTATTTTGCACTTACTATTTGCAACTTTATATTGTAATTATGCACTTTTTTAAGTTTTCAAGTATTTTTATCGTATAGTCCACAACAATGTTCGTAAGGTTTAAGTTTATTCAGGTCCAATAATATTTTTGCAAGCAACGCGAGTATCGTGTTTTTTTTTCTCTATTTGGTATTTCACTTTTTTTTTTGTATTATGCACTTACTTATTTTCCGCACTTTTCCCGCACTATTTCTTAATTTCACTGCACTGCATTTATTTTGCACTGTATATGCATGTTTTATTTATTATTTTTATTTAGCACTCCATATTATATAGCTATTAAACGATTCCGGCTGTTTTCATCTCATCAGCGCAGCGGTGCGGCGGCGAAAATTGGACAGTCGTAGATTATTTCGATTTATCTCCTGCTGCATCCAGCGCTTATGACATTTTTTATACATTCGGTATATGAAGATCAGTAGCTCAATACCGATCACCAGGGCAATTACTGTCAGGATTATAGGTATTTGCTGTACTCAGATGGAAACGAATTCCTTCAACGGTCGCTTGGTTCGAGCCTCCAGCCGCGTTCTGTGCCAAGATTACTTCTTCATGAGACTGAGATGAACCCATTTTTATGATTTTCTGAATATTTTGCACCAGCACGCGTGACATAAACCATCAATAAAATTATTCTATTCATAATGGATGCACTTTGTACTAAATCCACTGATTTGTTTCACATACTTTGCCCATATACGGTTCGGCGCCAGCCAGCGCTGGCCGGGTGGTGTCAAATACGCGACGCTCGGATAGCAGATTCTTTGCGCAGGGTCGCCATGTACGGTTGTCAGAGACAGTAAATGAAACCAATGACTGCTGAGAATATAATGGTTTTATTACAAGTAATAACATGGTATATAAGGTGTCTATAATGACAAAGATTATAATAATATAGAGGGGACCTTACAGTGTTACGCAATTAGGGTGCAGATAGGCAGTCGCTCCATGTAAAATACTGGTATTCAGCTGCATCCGGTTAGACTGGAAGCCGACCCCAAAATAGTTGCGAAAAGGCTAGGCAGATTGAGTTAGACATCATTTGAATAACAGCGATAGAAACGACCTTCCTTTGCAAAAAATGGATATAACGTTGCATAAATTATAATATTAGTATAGTTCTCATAAATACTCATAATAGCTATGCTACTCACATTTTAAGCATGTAAAAAATAGTACCAACTTACCTACGAATTCATATCGGGTTTGCTCGACTAATTTCGATCTCAAATGGAGAGCGCCATGACCTAAAGTTTATCACGCGGTGGTCACAGAGTAGCCGCGAGCCAAATTGATGCTACAGTTTTGCAAATCATGTTTTGAAGTCCTCTTTAATCTTTATTAAAATTTCCAGCTCCACCAACTTGTATTATGTTTCTACGACGGTGATTACAAAATCGAGAACTTGGTGGAATACCACATCTTCGAATACTTGTACAGCCCCGATGGGGTGACCATGAACGTGCACTCTAAAACTCGGGACAGCGCCAAGAGTTCGACAAGATATGCTTTTGACAATGTTAGAGAGAGGACTCTCCACCTGATTAGGACATGTGTAGTCATCATGCAGAGTTGTCAGAACTATATGCCTGAGTCTTATGATATCAGCTTGCGTTTGTATTATAATGAAGGTGAGATTCTGCAGTATTTTGACGCGTAGGCACCTATTTTAGTCTAGTTTTGTTAGTTAGATTTGATTTTACAAAATCAAATGTAACTAACAAAACTAGACTAAAATATTATATATATAAGATAACTTGCCCCACATTTGCTCTTTTGTCTGCTACACCCTAGCTACCTACATAAAAATCTTAATTAATTAAAATAGTTCATAACTACCTACTCTATAAAAAAAAAACTAAGTAATTTCATAGCAGTCCGAGTCTTTTGGTCCAGCAATTCCAGTTACGTACCTAGCCAATTCTCATATTTAACTTCTTACAGACGCCCCTGAAGGTTATCAAGCGCCAGGATTTCTCAGTACCGCTAAGGAGCAGGATCACTTGGAGCCAACTCTTCCAGAAACGGTTAAGTTGGGATGGGTCGAGACGCCGTACCACAGGATGACAGCTCGCACGTATATCAGGAAGGATACGGCGTCCAGCCATGATGCTATCGTGAGTATATAAAATACTTTCTAGTTCAGTCTAATGAGTGTCGTGATGCGTGACGATGAGTCGTCAATGAGAAGAGTTAGAACAATACTGCCGCCGTAAGGAAAAAGGACGTATCTACAGATATATTGAAATGGAGAAAAAATAATATATTTTGTCCTGTTTAAAATACAAGATACAAAGGCAGATGCGTATTTTAATAGTTAGAATTATCAGGTTTATGCCAATATAAAAATACTGGTCATTTTTCCCTGATTCTGAATATGTAAATAACACTTTGACAAAAATGTCCAAAGACAAAAAAAAAAAAAATTGCTATGTATCTTAATTTATTGCAATTTGTTTTCATTTGTGAATTTTGTACTATTTTTAGGGTTCCGTACCTCAATAAGAAAAAACGGAACCCTTAGAGGGTCACTTCGTTGTCCGTCAGTCTGTTTGTCTGTCTGTCAAGACCCTTTTTCTCAGGGACGCGTGGAGGTATCAAGTTGAAATTAATTCGACTAATATTATAAATGAGAAAGTTTGGATGTTTGTCATTCAATCACGCAAAAACGACTGAACGGATCTGGATGAAATTTGGCACATAAATAGTTTATAACCTAGATACTTTTTATCCCGGTAGTTCGTTCCCGTGGGATAATTACCGAACTCCACGCGGGCGAATACTAGTATCAAATACATTTGGGGCTCTAAAAAAAATGAAGTTTCAAGTGAACGAAATAAAAAAATACGGCCAATTATGCGACATATTTTGATACTCGCAAATAAATCAAAACTATAGCCTGTTGACCTAGAATCATAAAATTTGGCAAGAAGCAAAGTCTCACAGCACACGTAGGTAAAGGAAAAGTCCAAAAACGTTCATTTGTAGTTTTATCATATTATGAAGTTTTTTTTTTTTTGCGATTACTAACTTACATGTTCAGTTGGGAACCCTTCAATGTGCGTGGTCCGACACGCATTTGGCCGGTTTTTATTTCCCTAAACATTTATAGAAAAAATCTTATTACAGCCATCACAAAATGCACCGAAGATGACGCAAAACGATCAAGACGATTTCGAGAGCAGTAAGTTTTGAAAATCTTTTTTACACTCGATTTTCTGTGTCAAAATCCTTAGGTTAGAATGTTAGATGATAGAATTCGGCGCCTGCACCCTAATTGCGTAACACACTATCAGTCGGAATCTGAATCATTTTGAAGCATATTGCTAATCCATTGATTCATGTGTTCGTAAAAGTCTGCTCAACAACGTAAATAACGCAGTGAATGTTGTTGAACTGTCAAAATGAAACCCATTCCGATTGATAGTGTGTTACGCAATTGCCCCACTGCACGCTCTACTTACCTCCTCAGCGCCCCGCCGACACCTCTCCACGATCTAAATACACACTCCTGTCGTCTAGGTACACATACAATAATATGTTGACGTAGACGCACAGTTATAGTATCTAATAATATTTTATCATCGTCATATTATGATAGGTTCAGCTATGAGAAGCGCATCGGACGCCAGCGAGATGCGAATACAGTGTCCATGCAATAAATTAGATGCGGACGAAGTAACAAACGCCCTTCTGACTTGCCAGTAAGTACTTGTCATAAAAAATAAAATAATCGTTTATTTTTAATATGAGATTGTCTCGTGTTCAATTTCCAGATCCAGTACCCTAATTGAGTAACGCACTATCAATTGGAATCTGAATCATTTTGAACCAAATTGCTAATCCATTGCTTCATATGTTCGAAAAGTTTATCTGCTCAACAACATAAATAACGCAATGTACCTATGTTGTTGAACTGTCAAAATGAAACCCATTCCAATCGATAGTGTGTTACGCAATTAGGGTGCAGGCTAAGTGTATAAGTATTTAGGTTTTCTTGCCAAGAAAACCCAAAAATTTATAGTTAGGAGTCCAAAGTAGTTTGATCTTGCTGGATACATTGCTAGTAGTTTGAACTTGCTGGATAAAATGCAAGTAGTTTGAACTTGCTGGATAAATTCCTAGTAAGTAGTTTGAACTTGCGGGCTAAATTGCTAGTAGTTTGAACTTGCCGGATAAATTGCTAGTAAGTAGGTGGTTTGAACTTGCTGGATAAATTGCTAGTAAGTAGTTTGAACTTGCTGGATAAATTGCTAGTAGTTTGAACTTGCTGGATAAATTGCTAGTAGTTTGAACTTGCTGGATAAATTGCTAGTAGTTTGAACTTGCTGGATAAATTGCTAGTAAGTAGTTTGAACTTGCTGGATAAATTGCTAGTAGTTTGAACTTGCTGGATAAATTGCTATTAGTTTGAACTTGCTGGATAAATTGCTAGTAGTTTAAAGTTGCTGAATAATAAATGACACTATAACATGAAACCTAAATATCTGGCGACGCTATACATCTATTCTAAGTCTGCTTTCTTCTTTGAAGAGTATAGGCGCGGTGTTATGTTATTATGGTTTTATACCTGCTACTACTTAGCTTTATTTCAAAGGTACTGCCGCACTCAACAACACGCTGCGTGCTTCGGTCTATCACGCGAGAACGCAGCGCGAGTACAACGACACTGTTGCACGGAGTGTTCCGATAGAGAACCGAGCAGAGAGCCCACTGACCAACGACTGGCGTCCCTCGGCGTTAAGAAAAGAGAAGTAAGTTGTTTTACAATGGCCTGTCTCGCGAGAACGCAGTAAGAGTATTCCGTCGCTGTTATACGGAGTGTTCCGATATGGTACTGAGCTGAGAGCCCACTGGCCAACGACTGGCGTCCCTCGGCGTTAAGTAGAGAGAGGTAAGTAATATGGAACCGAGCATAGAACTCACTTTTCAAGTCGCTTTTACCAGAAGATTGTTCACAATATTTAAGTTAAATCGAAACTACTTAATAAAAATCTCAAATTCCCTGACAGACAACGCATAGCCTAAACCGCTGGATCTAAAAGCATACAATTTTGCACCAGAGTTCATTTTATAACGAAGTTGAGCAAAGATTTTCGAAAATATATTCCCTAAAGGAGCTTAAATAGAGAATGAAACTTTGTCATTAACTGCACGCCCAAGGTCGTAGCAGGTGGCGTTCTGTAGTTTCTGTCTAGAGTCATGGGAAGAAGGCGTGAGTTTATGTATGTATGTATGCACGCCCACTATCGTCAAAACCACGGAGAAGAGAAAGAAGATCAAAACAAAATTTGGAAATGTCTCAATCAGACGTAAAATGATTTCCTCCATTAGTTCTTTTCCTCTCTTCCTAAATACTACTGTAATAAGGTCAATTTCCACCAAACGGAAAAATCCTCGATTGTATCAATATTGATTTCGACGCAGACATTAAGCGTGATATGCTGACGTCAAATTTTATACAAGTTAATGGTGCTGATTCTCTTGTTCAATCTAAACTAAAATTAGAGAATCGCTATCTTTTACTAACAGGCAGCAGAAGAAAAAGAATGGCTATAGCTATGAACTAAGTTAGAGATGGCAAAATGTATAATCTATGATGGTCAAACTAGTTCACGCCTTGCGCTTCACCGTGTGTTTAGTCGACATGTTTTTACGTGTCGTCTGAATGTGATGTTCAACTAAATTTGACAGCTCTAATTTACGTCCGTCTCTTTCTTGTTTTATTAGAGAGAGAAAGTTAGCAATAGCCTAAATTAAGTTTAGAGTATGGACGACAGAATCGGCATCATTATTGATACAAAATTACCTACTTATACAGTGAAATTTAAAAAGTGCTCGAGCATTCGCGAGGATTTTTCCGTTTGGTGGGTGCTGAACTGTAACCGTATAAACACGCATTACGTTTTCCGACTGTCACATTCATTGAAAGTCGAATAACTACTGAACCGTTAATTTCACACCGTCACGTTCACAGATCATCACCCTAATTGCGTAACACACTATCAATCAGAATCTGAATCATTTTGAAGCAAATTGCTAATTTATTGATGTTCGAAAAATTTGTCTGCTCAACAACGTAAATAATGCAATGAATGTTGTTTGACTGTCAAAAAGAAACCGATTCCGATTTATGCTGTGTTACGCAATTGCCCCGTGTAACAGCTAAAGCTAATTGTTCGTCTTCCACAGTGCCTGTGCATATTCCGTCGTACCATAGAATGCTGCTTTCAAGTTTCCGCCATCGGAGCGCAGGATCTCGTCGACAAGTTCGCTCTATCACCTGCGAATGCATCTAAACTGATGAAGCTGTTGCATTCACACGGTATTATTGATCAAGGCTCCGATTCTGAGTAAGTGTACATGAGCTTTTGTTGTTACTAAGCATTTTAGTAGCTTTAGCACGATTTTAGATCATTTTGGCTTTGGCTTGCTTCCTTCCTAATCCATAATTAGCAAAGGTTGTTCTTCATCTCTAATTAAACCGCATTCATCGATTATTCTCAGGAATCACGTATTTTTTTTAACCTACTTACCACAACCCAATACTTCAAGAACAAACATTTTACAAATTCTAATATGTGACATTGCCTAATAATCCACAGTCTCGTTTCACCCTGCGAAATAATCCACGACCAGTTAAACTCAGTGAAGAGCAAATATTTCCAATACGAAGAACCGGACTTAGTTGACCGTTTGATTGCCCAGACTCTTTCCCAAAGCAGCCAACCTGACCCAGTAGGAGAGGTCCTTAGTCCTATAGAAAAGGTGAACCTACAAAATGCTACCACACTTGGGAAGATTATAGAGCCTGAACCAATAAAGGTAGTCGAAGATGAGACTATGAAAGAGTATAGGGATGCTATTATGTGTTCTGTGGAAGAGGGTCAAGGGTTACCATTAAGTGGTAGTCATAATCCCGTCAATGTTGAAGATTTGGGTAAAAGGACCAGAAAGAGGAAGTCGACTGCGGCTAAAATGACCGGAGGAGTTCGAACTAAAAAGGCTAGAGCCTCTCGTAATTAGTTTAATTAATTTTCTTTTGTTTCACGAGAACTTTATAGTTAGAGTCGGACTTTTAATTAGCTGCAGTATAATGACACTTCTTATGTCATTTCGTCAAAAATGTTCCAATTTTATAACGAAAATACAGTAGAAATTTCGGGCCGGTTTTTTTATCCGTAGTTAACTTAACCAGCAGTTAAAAACAGTAACTAATGGTTAAATTTTGGCAAAATGTGAACCTAATTTAACCATTACTTATTATTTTTAACTATTGGTTAACTACGGATTGTGATTTGTTAATAAGTACCGGTTTTTTCATCCATAGTTAAAAATAACAACCAAGAGTTAGTAGGGGAGGCCACGATGCTAATGGTGATTTACTCGAGCGTCGTTCAATCAATCCAATAGGTATTGGATTTTAAAGATTAGATGGTAGAAAGAAAAAAGGTTATATGATGACCACCGGTGAAGGGGGGCGGCAACACATTTAAAAAAAAAACTCACATGGATACGAAAGGGATGTTAATAAACCCAAAAAGGAGCTCCTATTCAAAAGACTGACGATTTAAAAGCGACCAAAACTCATGGCCGATTTATGAAATTGCAAAAAAAGAACCGTGACATTGAAATAATCGAGCGCGTCAAATTAATATATAGTCCTTGTCGTGACCCATAATCTGACAATTATGTGGAGGAATTTCCTTAATCTGACGGTTTGACAATATTTTTTTCCAAACTGTCAGATTAAGGCTAGTTATAGTACGGTGAAGGTACGGTACTTTTCTTTCTACCATTTAATCTTAAAAATCCAATAGGTGCCCACGACGCTCGAGTAAATTGCCATTTAGCATCGTGGCCTCCCCTACTATATATGGTTTATCTTTCACAATTTTATTGTAAGAATATATTTAAGTTAATAACTTAGTTAGTTAAAAAACTTTAACATACTGATAACCCTTTCATTTATAAAATAAAATATTCGATCGTAATTTGCATTTTTCTTATATTACCGGCGAAGCATTTCATAAAAAAGATAACATGACAGCTGACATAATTTTAAAGTTGTTTCATTCACAATGAACTTATTTATAAAACAAACATTTTTGTCACATACAAGCCACACTTCAATAGACCACCAAATAGAACAGAACAGCAAAACATATCAACTTCATTAAAAAATTATAGGTACTGTTACATTATTGTTGCTATCATTCATTCACCAGGAACTTTGCTTCACATTGTTTTAAATAGAAACAAAAGTGATTTATGCAAGTCTCTTGGTCTATTCTAGTTGAGCTATTGGCTACCAGGTAGCTGTCACTGGTAACTGAGTAGCCATCATTGTACCTACTCTGCATTACAAGTTCTACAATATTATTGTACTTATTGAATCATCTTCGTCATCGCAAGAACTAGAAGATTTATTTATTATCTGACTAACGCAAACGTAAAACTAATGATTTAAAAAAAAGAGTAGCGACTCTTCAACATTATTATTGTTTTTCATCGTCACGTTATCACGGACACTTCACTGGAGGAGACCTCAGTGGTTCGAAGTCTCCAAAGTTGGTGAACACTCGACCCCAATACTTGGGGTCGGCTTGGAGATCCACATCCTGGTTGTTGGGAGGTACCGCAGTTGCATTCACTTTATCTAGCTCAGATAGTAATGCTTGCAGAATCTCTGGTTTTCTGGGAAATCAATTCGATAATTAGAAATTTTCTGCATATTTCTAAAAAAAAATACCTGGCCTTGCTCAAGCCAATAGTGGCTCAGAAACGCATTAACGGCATTTACATTATTATTATACCTAGTCTTGCCATAAATATTGTCACGAAGAAAAAAAAAATTATTGCAAATAATATTTATTACTTTTACAGTGTTAGTTTAATACATAAATATAAAACAATTTAAAATATAAAAAGCTTATTCGAAGTGGTCTCCATTGGCTGCAATACAGTCCTTTAAACGTTGAGGCCAGCTATCAATAGAAGCACGCACTCTTTCCATGGGAAAATTCTTCACTGCCAATCGTATGGATTGTTTTAGGGACTCCAAATTATCATGGCGTTTAGAGCAAGCCATACTCTCCAAAACTGACCATAAATCATAATCCAGCGGATTAAGATCGGGACTAGACGACGGCCAGTCTTCAGCTCTGATGAAGTCCGAAACGTTCACTTCCAACCAAGACTGCGTGGACTAGGGCATGTAATATCAGAAGGTTTTCAATTCCGATACTGATTTCCGATATTAAGATCTCAGTATCGGAATTCCGATATTAATATCGGAAATTCGTTAATTCGTTAGAAATTGCACATTTTATTTATAAATTGCACAAATTCGGTATGAAGTTGGATTGAGTACAAACAAAAAAAACATTTTTAAACCTTATTCTTCAATTTGGCTCAATTAATGCTTTTTTTAAGTATGTCTACTGTATTTATTAAATCACATATTTCTCATTAATATACTATACTTATTACTAATTAAACTAATGTTGCTTTCGTACAACTCAACGTCAGAATCAGAATCGACAAAACTTCTTATAATTTAAAATGACCTATCATTGAATCAGTGGAAAGTTTATTCCGTTTCATAAAAATAGATGAAAATATTCTTTCCACATATACAGATGAGTGTGTCAAACTCAAAACTTTAAAAACAAAAGAACACACGTTTTCAAACATGCGTGAGCCATCACCACATTTCATACAACTCACGCTTGTCCAAAAATCTGCTGTTTTTTCACTGAGCTACTCAATTTCTTTCATATTACGAAGCAAACGCCATTCTGTATCAAGACAATAATAAACTCAATTTAAGGTGTTTCAGTGCAATTTGCTTTAACATACCATGAAGCTGAATAGCCGTATTCGCCGTGGTGCAGAATTTTGGGAAGTCCCCATGCATTGATTTTGTGTTACAGGTTTCTTTTAGTGTTGACGTATTAAGAATATTATTTTCCGTTTTTATTTACAATCACCAAAATCAGTAGATCTGCCGAGAAATCGGGAACTTTTGCAACGCTGGACTGACAGAATAAGTAAGACGTACACGCGCAGGTGAACTAGACAGACAACACTATTATACCTCTTGTATCGCATGTTTAGCGAGCAGTCAACAGGAATACGGTTAAGCGCGCTGTCGCGCTCGGCACTATAAGAGGCTAAAATATAGGTTTAATTTAAAACTCGTATAAAAAAAGAATGTTTGATATCGATATTGAATCACTCAGTATCGGAATTGTAATATCGGAACTTGCGTTCCGAGATTCCGATGTTGCGATATTCCGAGATTCCGAGATTCATGCCCTAGCGTGGACCGAGCTTTATGACCCGGCGCCGAGTCTTGTTGGAAGGACCATACTTGGTTATTGGACGTGGTGTTGTTAAGAGGCTTAACTACCTTCTCAAGAATGGTATCTTGAGACACTTGTGCCGATGTTTTGATATCTTTTTCACAAAAATATGGCTCAGTCACTCCTTCATAGCTAACACCCCACCAAACCATCACTGAAGTCGGATAATGCCCACGTTGCACTCTGTCGACTAATTGGGAAGCTTCCTTAGAGCTTTGAGCATAAATACGGTCATTTTGTTTGTTAAAATGTTGCTCAATTGTAAAGGTTTTCTCATCCGTAAACAAAATTTTTCTGTGACCTCCCTTTGCGTACCGCTTCAGTAGTTGTTTCGATTTTACCACCCTTTTTAAATTATCAGTTAAAAATGACCAGTGCGACTCTTATAGGCTGCAAGTCATCTTTTAAAATACGCGACATGGTTCTGGGTGTTATCTTCATCTCCCGAGATAAAATCTTTTGCTTTCGGACAGGATTTCTTCGAATTCTTTCCCTTACTGCTTTGACCACCTTTTTAGTACGAACACTACGTGGACGGCCAGATCTTTTTCTGTCACAAACAGAGGAGGTCTCATTGTACCTATTAATAGCCCGGTACACAAACATTTGACCAATATCAAGCGTATGGAGAGTTTTAAAAATTGCATTTGGCTCCATACCAACTTTGTGTAATGCAATCACAGCGATAGCAATTCGGTTCTCTTTATCACCCCACTCCATTTTAATATCGCAATATATTGTACAATGTATTGGCGCCAAAATTAGGAAACTCAATAAACATCGTATAAAAATGACATTCCAAATTCAAATGATCTTTCTTATTTTTAATTGTAACAGTATTTATGGCCGGACTGTGTACCTATATTAACAACCTGTGATGTCCCACTGCAGGGCAAAGTCCTCACTACTCTCTTTCCACTTCTCTCTGTCTAGAGCTGCTTCGTGTGTGTGTCATGAGAGAGTAGAGGTTTAGACAAATTAACCCACCGCACTTGTCTAGTGCGAGTTGGTGGGTGTACAGTGGACCGCCTGACTGGGTCCGTGGGCGCCGCCTTTGACGTGCTTACCTACAATATTGTGTCTTAAAAATTTATGAAACATGCTTGTGAGCAAGTTCGTCAAGGATTTTAACAAGGTGTTTTCAGATTGCTTGCGTGTGTAAAGGGAATAACTTACTCGTCAGCCATATTCCTTCGCTCGCAAGGATCTACATTGATATCAAAGAGGCACGGAGCTACCAACGGCTTGCAGGTTGTAAGTGGAATTCTCTTATCGCACTTTATTGTTGACGCATCTCTGAAAATAACAAATGGTTTTTAACACAACATAAAAAGTTATTTAAGGGTTTTATTACTTTCTTCGACAGCTCGGTTGTCGTCAAGTACTTCATTACCATTTCAGCCGAAAGACAGATCACTAGTCTGTTCCAAAAGTAAACAAGTAAGTAAGTAAGCGTAAACAAACCCTGTTCAGGCTACATTCTTACGCAATCACTCACTAAAGGTAATTAATAACACATTCATCTGTATGTAGAAGGTTATATCTTATACTTTATATTATCTCTCCACTCCAAGAATAAAATTATTATTTTATTAATTGAAAAATCTTCGACGACAATTCAGTTTACAAAATTAGCCTCAATTGTGAAATGAAAAACATCTTTATGGTGATATAAAATTAGAATTTCAAGTTTAGGTATTCAAATAATCAAAACAAAGCACACAATTAATAAGTGGCACTACAAATTGGCATCCACAGGTACAGTCCGCGAGCGAGTTCCGGAAAATTGGGGGCTGATAGAATTATTTCACGATCTATTATCAAATAACTAGCAGCTCCCCGCGGTTTCACCCGCGTAAGTCTCGAACCCGTAGAAATATAGGGACAAAAGTATCCTATGTGTTAATCTAGGTTATAAACTATCTGTGTGCCAAATTTCATCCAAATCCGTTCAGTAGTTTTTGCGTGAAAGAGTAACAAACATACAAACACAAACTTTCGCTTTTATAATATTATGTGGTTTATAGAATCATTTTTACTTTATAGTTGAATAAATAAATTTATTCAACTATAAAGTAAAAATGATGATTTACATTAATTACAATCGAAGAAAACTTAATTTTTTACTGTAATGTAGACCTGCCTGATCTAGGTTTTTATGAAAACCCGTGTTTCAGGCAATCAACTTACATCAAACATTTAAAAGGAGACAACTGTATTAGAAGCTAAATTAAAAAGAAGATAGTATTACATCACCAGTTGGATGATCATTTTTCCTCTTGAACTTGAACTTGAACGCTTGCAGGTCGCACATTGAGGCGGAGAACCTTTATTATTGCATTCCTTGAAAGAATGTCCTGTTTCGCCACAAAGGTTGCAAGTAGGGCTCGTTTCTCTGCAAAATTTGGCTGCGTGTCCGAACTGCTGGCAGTTAAAACAATAGTGAAATCTCTCACTGTACATGATGTCCAATTTATGAAAATTCGGCCTTGGTCCATCATAATTTTCTTGATTAATATCAATATGATTAATATAATAATGGCAGAAACTTCCAATATAAATAATTGCAAGTAGGACGATATTTATTCCGTGACTTATGGCTCAATTTTATATTTTCTAAAAAGGATTCAAGATTATTTTCGGCAATTTATCTGTCAAGTTTTGGACGTAAATGCAATCAAATACCTCTTTTTCAGTCAGGGCTACGGGGACTCCAATGACAGCAATCGTAGGACGGCGTTCGGATGGTTCTTCTATTGTAAGGCCTGAGAAAACTAGCTTCTGTGAACTTTTTAATTTACCAATGTCGTCGTTGTTATCCGTCCTAATGATGACGCCTCCGTTTCTAATTTTCCTTAGACCGCGGATATGGAGCTTTAATTCCTCGGGCGAGATAATTTTTTGTAACTGCGACTTAGTGTCGTCACTGGTTTTGGTTTTATCGGTGGGATATACCTATAGCGACGAACTGAGATTTGCTGGGCGAATAAAATCAGTCTTTCTTCACCATGTTAGCGTAGGAAGTACTTTCTGGTTCGGTTCTGCTTATCTTCGTTTCTATGACTACTTTGAACTAGCTAAGGGATTCCTCAACATTTTGCTGCACTTGAAGGTGCTGGATGGACGACTTCTGCTTCAGGGATTGGTACATCACGGCCATCTGAGACGTCCCATGGTTGACTTTTCTACAGAGATTGGTGACACGGAGTTTTTGGTCGGAATTCATTTTTCCCTCCGCAACAATCGAACAAATTTCGCTCAAAATTGTGTCGATGGACCCAAGCCATCTTTGAGACGACTTCAGCCAGTAATTCATTCTCCGTGGCTGCTGGCGGCACTGGTTCTTTTGTCTGGTTTTGATCGGCAGGCGATGGCGTCGGTGGGGGACTTCGTCGTACCAATTGGCTGCGGCCGAAGGGGCTAAGAGGCCGAAGGCTATCTCCTGGGTTAGGCATACTACTAACACCGAAAACGATGTTTGTTTACAAAACTATTTAGTTCATCTTTCACAACGGAAAAAGTTGTTAGTCACACTCGTCACTTACAGAATAAACTGACTCCACAAATAACATTATTCGTAATTACTTAAATCAATATATCAACCTACGAATAATAAAAGTAATCATCATTTTCATCATTCTCCTGCCCTTGTCCCAATTTATTTGGGGTCGGCGCAACATGTCTTTTTCTTCCATACTTCTCTATTAGTCGTCATCTCGGTAGTCACTCCCTTTCTGGCCATATCACACTTATCAACACAAAAAACACGTCCGCTTAGTCTCGCGTCCCGCGAATCAAAAAAATCTATGATATCCTCATAGATTTTTTTGATTCCCGAGACGCGAGACTAAGTGGAGTAGCTAGTATGTGCTTGAAAATCGCCCGCTTCCTTAGCCCCCGATTTCTCTGAGCTCACGCGCGGACTGTACGTTCTCTGATCCATTTGTTTACATTTTCATCAAATATTTTTGGAATAGACCATACTAAAAGGATGATAATTGCAAAATTACCTGATGCTTGTAATTTTGCCTTTACTAGGCATTTTAACAATCTTTCCGATGGCCTCAGCGGATTTGCTTTTGTAAACTAAATCAAAGTCGTATGTGCCTTCACGGCCACCCGGCCCGTACCAATAGTCCCAGGAACCGTTGTAATTTGTACCTGAAATAGCATTATTTGGAAACATTCTAAGTTGTTTAAAAATATAGTGAAAAAAAATGTTTTTTCAAAAGGGAACCACTATCTGAACAAGTGAAGCAGGTATAGTCAAACGCACATCAGTGGTAAAGGATCAGTTTCAGCATCAAAGGACAAGTTTTTATGAAAATTTTGCTCCTGGACCTTGTAAGGGAAGTAAGTTTATACAACTGTAGCCATTAAGTAAGTCTTAACAATAAATTAAAGTTCCAATATGTCCTACCTAATAGGCATACAATAATTATGAATTGGCATTTAAGTTAAAATTATTTTACATTTTTATTTTTAGCTATTAAAAGTGTCAAAATAACAAAATACGATGAAATTAATAATAATAATAATTAATGGATAACAATTCAGTCAATAATTCAAGAAATCTTGGATCGTGTAGTATGCTTTATCAATTAAAAAGTTTCGTAATTTATTTTTAAATACTGGAAGTTCCTTAGTGCTCAGAATGTCAATAGGTATTTTGTTGTATATTTTTAATGCAATGCCAAAGAAGCTTTTGCTAAATAGAGCCGTTTTATGTGGTAAGTACATTAGAAATTTTTAACATTATATCTTTTCGATTTGAGTTTGTCAAATAGATTTTCATTTGTTTTTATAAATACGGCTACTTCAAAAATGTAAATTGCAGGAAAGGTCAATATTTTAAACTCTTTGAAATATGGTTCCCATGAATCAGGAACACGGATACCAGCAATAGCACGTACACACCTTTTTTGCGCTTTAAACACTAAATCCCTATTAGTGGCGTTGCCCCAATATATGACTGCATATCTCAGTGTCGACGAAACATAAGCATGGTATGCGGTCAAAAGAACTGATTGATTTGAAATTGGCTTTCGTGGTTATGGAGACTGCCGACAGAAGTGAAAACTTAAACGGAAAACTATGCTTAGCATGTCGCGGTGTCGAGATGACGCTGTGACGTAAACCCTTAAGATTTACCCTGTCAAAAATCTCTCAACGCGCATTAAGAACTTCAAAAAGGCAGATGCACCAGCAGCAGCATCCTAAAAAATCTTGCGTAAATTGATTGTTATGGTCTTTCCAATTTCCAACAGTAATGGAAGCTACTCCCCAGATTTCATCTATGTTAATTCTCTGAGATCAGATGCACCAGCAACAGAATCTTGCATAAATTGTTAATGTCATGTTGGATTGATATGGTCTTTCCAATTCTCAACAGTACCTAATGAAAGCTACTCCCCAGATGTCATGAATGTTGTGCACTATGTTAGTTCTCTGAGATCGGATGCACCAGTAACGGCATCTTAAAGAATCTTGCATACATTGATTGTTATGGCATCTTAGTTACCTTTGTGGACTTTCCAATTCTCCACAGTACCTAATGGAAGCTACTCCCCACATGTATGTTGTGCACTATGTTAGTTCTCTGAGATCGAATGCACCAGCAACGGCATCTTAAAGAATCTTGCATACATTGATTGTTATGGCATCTTAGTTACCTTTGTGGACTTTCCAATTCTCCACAGTACCTAATGGAAGCTACTCCCCACATGTATGTTGTGCACTATGTTAGTTCTCTGAGATCGGATACACCAGCAACGGCATCTTAAAGAATCTTGCATACATTGATTATATCATGTTAGATTGATAGTCTTTCCAATTCTCAACAGTACCTAATGGAAGCTACTCCCCAGATGTCATGAATGTTGTGCACTATGTTAGTTTTCTGAGATCGGATGCACCAGCAACGGCATCTTAAAGAATCTTGCATACATTGATTGTTATGTCATCTTAGTTACCTTTGTGGACTTTCCAATTCTCAACAGTAATGGAAGCTACTCCCCATATGTCATCTATGTTGTGCACTATGTTAGTTCTCTGAGATCGGATGCACCAGTAACGGCATCTTAAAGAATCTTGCATACATTGATTGTTATGGCATCTTAGTTACCTTTGTGGACTTTCCAATTCTCCACAGTACCTAATGGAAGCTACTCCCCACATGTATGTTGTGCACTATGTTAGTTCTCTGAGATCGGATGCACCAGTAACGGCATCTTAAAGAATCTTGCATACATTGATTGTTATGGCATCTTAGTTACCTTTGTGGACTTTCCAATTCTCCACAGTACCTAATGGAAGCTACTCCCCACATGTATGTTGTGCACTATGTTAGTTCTCTGAGATCGGATGCACCAGCAACGGCATCTTAAAGAATCTTGCATACATTGATTATATCATGTTAGATTGATAGTCTTTCCAATTCTCAACAGTACCTAATGGAAGCTACTCCCCAGATGTCATGAATGTTGTGCACTATGTTAGTTTTCTGAGATCGGATGCACCAGCAACGGCATCTTAAAGAATCTTGCATACATTGATTGTTATGTCATCTTAGTTACCTTTGTGGACTTTCCAATTCTCAACAGTAATGGAAGCTACTCCCCATATGTCATCTATGTTGTGCACTATGTTAGTTCTCTGAGATGGTAGATCTTTGGATAAGGACTCCCATAAGTCGAAGCCGTCGATGTTTTTATCTGTAAATACACTGAAAAAATAATATTTGATTAGATTAAAACAGCCACAATCAGGCAACTATTGAACAGTTGTATATGAACCGTTCCACTGAGTTGGGATTCTCTTCATTAGCTTGGTTTGGGGACTAAGGGTCAGCGCGCAGAGAGCTACAAAATGCTCGAGCATTTTTCATTGATAATTCATTTATTTAAACATGGAAAACTTACAGCTAAAAAAAACTTAATAAAAAGGAAACAGTAGTCAACAGTAAACCAATTACAAGCCTTCACGTATAGAAGTAGACTGAAATTTATAAGGGAGCATACAACAGCAATACGTAATACATTGTGTTTTTTTTTTAAGTGGTTACATATTTGTCTAAAACTATCTGGCTTTCAATATAAGGAGAACAAATTTATTTTATTTTATTGTGTTTGGGTGGCTTACAGCTAACAATACAAAAATTTGTAGTGAGGCAATCAATCCACAGTTAGCAATAAACTATTGTTGCACAAACTAATAAATAAGCATAATATTAATGATATAACTAATAACTAATGATATCATTAGTTATGCTTAGTTATATCATTAATTATATAATTAATGATATAACTAAGCATAACGTAATAACAATTAAAATCCATCACAAACAACACAGCTTTTAGAAAAGGCAGTACTAATTGTCGCTAAGCTGCTTGCAAACAAATCGATTGATGGGTTCATTACCATTTGGTTAAATGCTTTGATTGAACGAAGCAGAAAAGAATTGCTACGGTATACTGTGCGAGCGTAAGGAGCACGAAGAAGATTTCTTAAGCGAGAATGGCGAGGTGGAACATTCAGAGACAGCTTAGAAAGAAGTTCAGGACACTTGATCTTTGATTGTGCTATTTTCACTAGGAACCGTATATCAGATATATTTCTCCAAGTTACAAGTGGAAGTAAGTGGAATCGTACGCATCGTTCCTTGTAACTCAGATAAGGGATTTTAAATTTATAACCTAAGTATCGCGTGAATTTCCTTTGTATTCGTTCCAATCTGTCTGAATGCACTGCAAAATTCGGATTCCAAATTTGACTACCATATTCGAGATGACTGCGGACGTAAGCAGAATACAAAATTTTCAGGGTTTTCATTCTTTTAAACGAACTGGCATTACGGATAATGAATCCCAAGGCTTTGGACGCTTTTTTGGCAATATGGTCAACATGACACTCAAAGGTGAGCTTACTGTCCAGAAGAATACCAAGATCTCTGATGACACGAGATAAAGGCTGATTTGCGATTGAATAGTTAAATATTAATTATAAAATTTAATTAATTATTAATTATAAAATTTAATTAATTATTAATTATAAAATTTAATTAATTATTAATTATAAAATTGAAAAAGTAATAATCGAAGCAAATGTATGATTAAGTGGCTATTTGAAAAAAATTGAGAGTTAAGCACCTTCTAGCTGTAAATAAAGAACTAAAATACGGTAAGGTCAAATTAAATTTGTTAGCGAAACTCCGCAGACTTGATAGGTATCGATAAACACAATAAAATGAAGAAAAAAAAACTGCTTTTCTAGTAGTTGACCCCCCAAAAAATCATCAAAACATATTTTTTTGTTTTATTATGTTTAGATATCGGTACCCATCACTTCTGCCGAGTTTCGCTAGCTTATTTAATTTGACTCTGTAGTTTAAATAATCAGGAAAAACAATTGCGATACCTGGTGTTGCCTCCAGCAGCACTGTAAAATGTAGGTAGCCAATCCACAAGGTGGAACATTTGATTGGCTACTCGAGACTGTTGTTTTATTAGAGGACTCCACAATAGACCTGCACCGCGGATGCCACCTTCCCACAATGTATTTTTTACCTAAAATAAGTACAAGTTATATTAATTTATTGTATTGATAGATTGTCTAATGATAATGATTCTCAAGGCCTGGCTACGAGAGAGCACCTTGCACTTGAAATAATATTGGATAACTCGATATCATAATCATTATGCTCCTTTTTTAACCGACTTCAAAAAGGAGGTTCTGTATTCGACCCGTATGTGTGTTTATATGTCCGCGATTTTCTCAAAAAGTTATCAACGAGTTTTGATAATTCTTCACTAACGTGATCTACACTCAGGAAGGTATATAATACATTTGGTAATTATTTTAATGTACGAAGTTATATGCATAAATGTACTCGTATCTCTGGCATTTCTAAGCGGATTTTAATGATTCTTCGTTTTGTTCGTCTTGGGCTTATGTAATTGTATAGGCATGAATGAATGGAAAAATAAATTTAAGAATAAGCTTCAGAAATATGTATGCATTATAACTTCTAATTCTCTGGAGGAAATTGTACGAGTATTGTACTATCATACTTACTATTTTGTATCTCATTATAAGCGAACTGTAAGTTCTTATGATAAATAAATTCTTTAAACCGAACTAAATAAAAACCGACTTCAAAAACCTAATACGAATAAAATAACTATCATAAAAAAACTTAACAGCTTCTGAAGGCGTTTTAGGTTTTTGAAGTCGGTTTTTACTTTTTTAAAGTACCTACTTAAATTTTCTTTCATACCTACATCTCTATTAGCTGGTCATTTCAGAGTTCAGCGCAATTTCATTTTACTGACAATAATTTCGTCGATTTATGTATCTTATGGTCAAGTGGTGTTCTATTTTGGAAGTATCTAATTAGGTGGTTGTTTAAGGTACCTACACACGGCTACATATCAATCTATACATTTCCAGTATAAGCTGATCTCGCATTGTATATGATTTCCGTACAATGAGAGGCTTAACTTCGATCTTAAATGTGGCCATGGACGACCGAGCTTGGGCACAAGCTACTCTTCCCATTCTAATGGGAGGCCTCGGCTGGCGTCCGTAAAATTTCTAGTATTAGTTTATCGGCCTTTTATCCTCGATCCACGGCACTGAGAAATTAATCAGGAAAATCCTAACCTCCACACAGTAATTTTGATGTGCCTTGCTTCACCGAGGCTATGGATGCCTGGAGACTCGCTTGCCCGTATTCAGATCCACCTAACAATCCATCTTCCCAGAGACGGTGGGATAAGCCGGTCTACAGAGTACGAGTAGTACAGAACAATTTACTTGACACGTCTGCTACTACTGCGGAGCGTGCGCGCCTGGGAGCGCCTGGAGGTGGGAGTAGGGATCTGTGGCTTCATGCACTACTGTCATCGAACATAGGCACTTTGTTCGACGACACTGCTTTTCGCCTCGCTGCTTCCCTGCAGCAACTAGGAGCTCCATGTTGTTCTCCTCATCGCTGTCACTGTGGGGAAGTTGCCAACAGTCTCGGACACCACGGCCATTCTTGCAGCCAAGCCAAAGTGCGGGTCGCTTAGCGCGGCACGCGAACATTAATGACATCATCCGACGAGCCCTTGTTACCGACGACGGCGTTCCAGCTGTATTAGAACCAAATGTGGCTTGGTATGCGACGATGGCAAGAGACCGGACGGCATGCCTGTATTTCCATGGAAGGTGGGTTACTCTTGCGCTATCTCATCTTTCTGGCTCGGCGTGCTGTACTGGCGCTGCTGCTGCGGCTGCGAAAAACATCAAGCAGCGGAAGTATAAGAACCTTATTGGTAATTATATTTTCTAGCTTTCGGATTGAAACCCTCGGGCCGTAAGGTCAGAGTGCTCAAGGTTTATTCAACTAAATCTCCAAATGGCTGGTTGACACTGCCCGTGGCCCAAGGGCTGGCTTCTACCTTGGCCAGAGGCTAAGCATTGACATACAACGTGGCAATGACGCCAGTCTCTTGGGTACATTACCAGTCTACAGCGATGCAGAGGAATTATTCGACGCCATATTTTAGTTTTTTTTTAGTTTTAATTAGGTTCGAATATTGTATTTTTATGTCAATAATCAGTTACATAATAAACGGACAATTTAAGTTGGTAAATAAGAGATCAAGGTCAGCTTATACTAGAAATTAGAAATGTATAGTTTGATATGTAGCCCTGTGTACTTCTCTCGTATTGGAATAAATCTGCTCAATGATTTAGTAACATAACACTACTTAGGGTGTCCCCTAACAAGGTGATAGTGACTGCCCAGGGTAAGTCGGAAGTAGTTCATCATCATCCAGAGCCCAACTTCACCCACTGCTGGGCATAGGCCTCTCTTTTCTTGTGCCAATCCCCACGCTCCTGTGCCAGCCTCATCCCAGTTTTGCCCGCGATGGCAACAACGTCATCCGCCCATCTCGCCGTCGGACGACCGACAACTCATCTTCCAGTCCTTGGACGCAACTCTGTCACAGCCTTATTCCACCTATCACAACGCCTTTTTTTGTGGATGGGAAATCATCAAATAACTTCTCCCGCTCTGGGTGGAGCGGGAGGGCGTGTCATACTTCTACTGACTAAAACCCACCCGTGTTCCTTCAGTTGCCTGTGCCAGGGCCACGGTAACTCTTTCGAACAACCCGCAACCCTGGCGGGCATCGGCCCTAGCGGACCCCTTCAGATCCTTGCCGGACGGCAAGCTACCCATTGCTCGCCATCCGCAAGCCCGCGCCTACGGTGGCCGGGAATCGGCTATCGATTCCTAACGCCCAAGGCGTCTCCTGCGGCGACTAGGAGCGTGAGGGCGCACAGATTGCCTCTCCCTCACGCGTTCAGCCTCTTCCTTCGCAAGCATTACTGCTTCGCAGAAGGAGGTGACGGCTTCCCATGCACTCTCGCTCCGTACCATGGTCTGTACGAGGACCGGACGCGAGAGATCGCCGCCGCCGATCGCCTCCGCGAGGACGCGGCGGTGCTCTGCCCAAGCCGGGCAGACCTCCACCGTATGCTCCACCATGTCCTCCGGGCGATCCACACAATGGTAACACCCGGGCGTTTCCTCCCGCCTTATCCGGAACAGGAACCTCCCGAAGCAACCGTGCCCGGTGAGGACCTGCGTCAGGCGGAAGGTGAGGATGCCGTGACGCCTCTCCAACCACTCCTCAAAGAGGGGACTTATCGCCGCAATTGTGGCGTGCCCAATCACTGCGCCTTGCCAGGTGTCTGCCCAACTCCATTTGAGTTCGATAATACGCTTTCCGATAGCGAAGACTTCGTACGTCTTCGGATCTCAACTTTTGGAACTCGGTCTATTAGCCTGATGCCAAGCATGGAACCAGGTAGGTATACTTAACTATCGCCTCGTGGATGTTATTCTCGAAATATACTCACCCCCTTAAGAGGATAGTTAGAGGCAGCGTTGTCATTAAACCCTGCAGCAGGTCCACCATTGTCAGCGCTGAACAAGATAATCGTATTCTCCAGTAAGCCTTTCTTCCCCAATGATTCCACCACCTTGCCTACGGATTCGTCCAACTTTGTAAGCATACCTGGGGAGTAAAAGATTTTATGTTTGAAAGAGTACTTGAACATTAGTAGGTAATTTTATCTTCGTAGGTGTACGTACTAGGTACACCTATCTAGATAAAATCTATATAATTATAGATTTGACTGAAAAAGAAGGCCCTAATGGGCCTTCTTTTTCAGTGTCCAAGACTTAAGTCAAGATCTACAAGGTGTAACTTAAATAACGCAGAGGTTATTGTACCTCATCATTATGAACAACTATGAGACCAAACATGAAATCTCAAAAGAAAAAAAAACTGGTGTTTCCTACTTTTATACGAGTTACGCGAACATAAATCTATGGAATAACTGATTTTTTTTCGCGATTTCAGGTTAGGTCCCGTAGTAAAAGTTGTTCATAATTATGAGTAGGTACAATGCTCCCTTAACAGGTGGTGCGTTATTCAAATTTCACCTTGGATAACCGTTACCTACTTAGCTTGTGCTTTGACCTGTCATGTTCCCGTCTCTATCTTGCACTTGTAGTTTGACAGTTGTGCGACAGTAACGCTGTCTTCGCTCGGGCGATTTTCCCCGCGGCGATATTTTTTCGCGCACTTGATTCAACGCACTGCTTAGCGCCGAGAGTTGAAACTTCAAGTGTTTTTTTGACTCGCTGGGACGCACTATGTTGGATTCTCTATACTCGGCTCAACACCGAGAGCTATTAATCCAGTGCGCGATAAAATCACGCCGCGATATTTTTACGTCCGTGCCAACGTGGGCTAACAGGAATAACCCTAAGCCAAAGTACGCGCTAAGTAACGCTTATAGATCTCGGCCTCAGTCATGCGGTTTTTACGCTAGATTACTTATAGAAACAAATAATATCTACAAGCCGATAAAGCCCTCGTACCATTTATTGGAGTGTCCTATTTGCCCGTACACCTGATCCTTTGATGACCTTAAAGCAGGGGTGTCAAACTCAATTTTGCAGAGGGCCATATATTAGATTTAGAATGTGTAGGCGGGCCAGGTTGAAATTAAAAAACTAAAACATACTGAATTATTTTAACATCTTTATTTATTTAGTTACATATAGTTGTTACAAATCAAACCAATGGTAAGAAAGAGGGTAATTATTTTGAGCTCGAGGATCCGGATACCTGACTTCTCTTGTTTTTGACAATCTCATTGATGTCAGGTATCATATTCGTGGTAGTTATTTTAAGAATTGATTGGAGATGTTCATTCGTAAATCTTGTGCGATGTTTGTTCTTATTTATTTTTATGACGGAAAACATCTGCTCACATAAATAGGTACCCAAACATACACAGAATACGTGCTGCATGCTTTTTTATTTCTGGGTAGTTATTCAAACTCTTGAAATACTCTGTATAAAATGTAAGAGCGTTAACTTCTTTAAAATTTTCCTTCAAAATGCTGTCAGATTGAAGGTCTATCAACTCCATTTGCAAATGAAATGGTGCCTGTGAAGCTTCAAAAGTGAATGGATTGTTGAAAATTGGGAATTCCATTTCATTCATTTTGTGGAAGTCTTCAAAACGTGTGTTAAATTCCGTAATCAGATTTTGCAGAAGTTGCGAAAAGTCGTCCAATTTTTTCGGGTCTACTGTGTCAAATGATTTCAAATGTGGGAAATGATCCAAAGTATGGTTTTTTAACTGATTTTCCCACAGTTTTAACTTTGTTTCAAAGGCTTGTATATATGAATACATTTGAGTGATAATCAAATTTTTACCCTGTAACTTTACATTCAGATCAGTCAAGTGTTTATTCATATCTACCAAAAAGGCACAATCAACCCACCAGTCATTGTTATAATCAATTGGCTTGCCTTTTTCTAACATGAAAGCTTGAATAGGGTCACGTAACGCAAAAAATCTTTCTAAAACTGCCCCTCGACTGAGCCAACGAACTTCGGTGAAATAAGGCACATCGGAATATTTTTCGTCCAATTCTTGTAAAAACTGCCTGAACTGTCGGTGATTGAGTCCTCTGCTCCTTATAAAATTTACAATTTTAATTACAGGTTGCATGACATGGTCCATTTTTAAATGTTTGGATGCCAATGATTCCTGATGAATGATACAGTGAATTCCCACAAAATTCCCTGATATTTTCTGTTTCAATTTAGTCACAACGCCCGAATGTTTGCCAACCATGGCGGGTGCGCCATCCATAGTTGTGCTGCTAAATTTGTTCCAATCGAGTTCATATTCTGCTATCAAATGCTCAATTGCAGAATAAATATCATTTGCTGTCGATGGACCTGTCAATGGAACGCACTTTAATAATTCTTCAGTTATTTCAAAGTTAATATTAATACCTCGTATAAAGACAGCAAGTTGAGCTGTATCAACAGTGTCAGTGCTCTCGTCAACAGCCAGCGAAAAGTTTGTAAATTCCTTAATTTTCTCCTTCAGTTGAAGAACCAAATTTTGCGATAAATCACTTATTCTTGAAGCAATAGTGTTTCTTGACAGTGAAATATTTTGAATTATTGACTTTTGAGATGGAAATGAAACATCGGCAACTTTTAACATACAGTCTTTAATAAAATCACCATCAGTGAAAGGTTTTGATCTCTTCGCGATTTCTAATGCAATAATGAAACTTGATTTCAGGGCGTCTTCGCTCTCAGTATTAGCTTTAGTAAACATCGATTGTTGACCTTGAAGTTTAGATTTTAAAGATGATAATTTGTCCATTCTTATCTTATCAGTGTAACAATCAAATTTTGATTTATGATTCGTATCATAGTGTCTCTTCACGTTAAACTCCTTACAAACAGCAATAGTTTGATTGCAAATCAAACACAGTGGTTTATCTTTCCATTCTATGAAAAAATATGCAATTTCCCATTTTGACTGAAAAACTCGGCACTCACTGTCAATTTTACGTTTTTGCGACATTATGCCACCACAATCATAACAATTATGAAACTCGAATGAACACCAAACTGTAGGTACGTACGAAATACTTGACGCGACTGCTCGTAACAAAGACTTCAACCTGAGTGCGCGAGGGAGGGGCGCAGTATGCGTTAGCTGCACAGACGAAATAGAAGACGACTTCGCGCGCGCACGAGAGAGAGAAAAGCAAAACTAACACTCTCTCACTCGTCTAGTGAGGCGCTACTCTTGAAATTACTTTTAAGTAAAGCGCGCGTATTTTTAAACCTGCGTAGAGGCATTGAGTGCAGTCTAAAATCTCTAAAAACAAGATTCATTTATCTGTGATATTTGTGATCGCGGGCCGTATCGAAATGGCCCGAGGGCCGGATTCGGCCCGCGGGCCGTATCTTTGACATGACTGACCTAAAGAATGCCACTGATACCGAAATCTACGTGGCCACTTACTGCGGCTCAAATAATATGAAAATCTTGTGCGGTCGAGGTACAACCGTCAGGAACGAAGTTTTTTCACGTATGATTTAAAACAAAAACACTATCGGCTTTAGCTCCCTCGAAATGCACTGGAACGTGTTGCGGTATCTAACCGCAACACGATCACACTACAATAGATGAAAAGACACAGCGGATCACTAGGTAACGACGCAGTTGATGAACTAGCAAGGAGAGCATCCAGCACGCCAGTCAGTGGACCCGAACCTATCGTGCCCATCCTCTTCAACCAACCACGCAGATGGCTACAGGAGTTTACCCACACACAAGCGGAGAGTTGGTGGACCTCGACACCAGGCTGCAGGCACTCCAGGGAAGCCATGCCTCTCTTGGATGGTAGGCTAACTAGGCGCTTACTAACTATCTGCGCCTGATGGCGGGGACCATCACGGGACTCTGCTCGCTAAATAAACTTTTCCTCATAATAAGCATAATGGACAGTCCTTTGTGCAGAGCGTGCATGGGGGCTGAGCAAACCGTTGCGCATTTGCTCTTTGAATGCACAGGCGTTACCCAGATTAGAACAGAAACCCTCGTGTCACCCAGATCTTTTGCACATGTTCTCAACCGACCAGGAGACGTAATCTACGTGGGCTGGTTGGAATAATTCACTGAACGCCATGGCTCACGCACAATGGTCCACTCGAACGACTAAGTGCGGAGCCCAAACCCCTATAACATGGAACATAGCTCCCTCGAAAACCATGAAAACGATACCCTTGATGAAAAATTTGAAAATTTTCGCAGCCGCCATTTTGGATTTACATTCGACTTTAAGATGCCCCCGGAGCATGCGTAGTTCATACAAACGAAATACTAAAATACAAGCAAACATATATTTTGAAAGGACACTGATTTGAGGACTAGATATGAGGAATTTTCTATAGAAAACTTATTTTTCTCATATTTCATGTTTAAATCAATGTTCTTATTTAATATATATTTGTCAACCTAGATATTCTGTAATCCAATCGGAATAAATACACACTACCTTTAGAATATGTTTGAGTTACAAATTATTGCATGCTCCGGAGGTGTCTTAACACGCTCGAAAACCACGAAAACGACACCCATAATGAAATATTCATTTTGACCAAATTCACACTTTCTCTCTGTCTCTTTCTGTTATATATCAGAGACAGAGAGATAGCATGGCGCTTTTTCGTTACGTGACAACATCTACCAATTTAGGGAGTAACTACACTTATTCAGCTCAATTCAGCTTTTGTCCATAGAAAACACGAGTTTTGTATAGAGATGCGTACGCATCCGTTCATCTTTCCGCCTCTGAACGGATGCGTACGCATCTCCATAAAAATCTGATGTTTTTTTGTGGACAAAAGCTGAATTGAGCTGTATAAGGTGTAGTTAGTCCCTTTCAAAACTGATGTTTTCTATGGACAAAAGCTGAATTGAGCTGTATAAGTGTAGTTAGTCCCTTACTCCTACCGCGAGCCGGCGTTAGAACTTCGTTCCAATAATCCATCAAAGTATCGTCGTCGTCGACATGAAAAGAGAAGCCATCGAGCGATTTTTTTCCCACGACGATTTTTTATTCCGCACTGGATTTTCAACTCTCGGTGTTGAGCCGAGCACTGAGAATCCAACAGGGTGCATCCCAGCTCGTCAAAAAAAAAAAATACACAGTTGAATTTTCAACTGTCGGTGCTAATCAGTGCATACAAAGTCCAGTGACGTGCGTGCAGTGCGCGATAAAAAATCGCCCGTGGGTACGTGGGCTAAGGGGGCGTTCATTAATTACGTGAGGCAATTTGCTTAATTCTTTTTATAACACTTATTTTTTATAATAATACCGAGATTTTTCTCAATTTTACAGTTTCTTGCGAACAAAAAAAAAATACGTGATGTTTGCCAGACAGAGACCCTTCCTCTCCCCCACGTGAGATATGTTGTGATTCGTCTCGACCATCCCCCTAAACGGTTCACGTAATTAATAAACGCCCCTAACAGTTGCCCCCAATAGTTGATAATAATAATGTAGGTCCTTGCCCTTCATTATACATTAATAACAACTTGCAATCGGATAATGAATGATGTAGTGCATTGGCACTTTATCGGGAAAATTTAAAATTAGATCTGAAAAAATTATAAGTCATCGTTCACAACAACACAACGGCGAATCAACATTTTTTTTCTACGGTCGTGTTGGCAAAATAAATCTATTTGTTAGAGGTGTAAAGAAACTATACCTAATAGTTCTTATATGAATATCTGTATGGTTCAGCCATGGGTGGTCATGGTGGATAAACAACTCCAAAATTGTCACAACCCACAGCTCTGTGAGCGCAGTGGTTAACATTTGGCATCCCCGCATGCAAACATTAATATGGACTACAGAATAAAATTGGTTCTTGGTTTGGATATCTGTATTCTGAGATTTTTTTTTTTGTGATCATGCCCACAGAACAGGAGGACTTAAAACTTGTAAAGTTATTACTGCCGTGCTTGTGATATATACAGTAAGTGACATGGAGACACTTTCGAGAAAAAGGCGGTCAAAGTTTTTTTTTTAACTTTTGACATTTCTCCCAAAGTATAAATTAAACCTAAGTTTTCTAAAATGTTTTGAATAAATATGTGTTTGTTTAACAATTTGTATATTTTTATTTCTATTTAGTAATCATATTTAAATTGTAAAGCTTGAAAAAGTATGTATGTTAAGGAATGGAAAATTAAAAAATAATGTTTTTTTTAGTATTGGTACAGTAAGTGTGTGACTTACTATAACAATCTTTAGTTTGAAGTACATACTGCAACAATGATAATGAAATGAGGTAAATGTTTAAATAGAATAACAAAAATTGCATGATTTGCCTAATGTTACTTAATCACTTACTGTAATTATAGCTAGGAAAAATATGAAAACTTGTGGCATCTACCATGAACCATAATTAATTACTTTTCCACGATATTATTGGTAGACAAATGAAACAAAAGATCTTACGAAATTATAGTTTAATAGAAGCATATAAAGTTTAAGTACACAGCTTTATTAATACTCTAAAATTAAAAAATCAGTTCCATTTATTGTATTTTTTGAAGCATTAAGAATCATTATAAAAGCTAACTTAAAAAATAACAATTCGTCTTTGTGCAACTGGCTAATTCGTACATAAAACAATCATAGACTAAAGCATTGTTTCTAAAAAAAATCACACCTTTACAGAATTTCTTTTCAAATTCTTGTTTGTACACAATAAAAAAAACATCTAAAATAAACACTTTGTTTCCAAAAAATAAAACAGTTTTCTCTTTGGATTTTTTCATTATCAAAATAATCTTTAAAGGCATATTAAATTCTTTATCAGTCATTTAACTTCTTAGGACGATATGTAACACTTTACTATTACTTATATGTATAAATTATGAGATCCTCGTTATACAAACTAACTAAAATGTAATCAGTCTTACAAATTAACAATATTAGTACCTTTGTAGCAGTTTATAGTAATATAGTAAAATGTCTTTTAACTGACTATTAAAATAAAGGCTTACATAAATAATATTTGCTTACAGGCTTATATAAATTGTGTTCTTAACACAATTTTTAAAAATATTAACTGAAGAGTTTTAAAACTCTTCGGTTAATAGATTGGTTACAGAATTAGAAACCGGAATGTTTAACCAAAAACCCCTTCTATTCTCAGGCATCAGAGGTAAAAGTTTCTGTATAATCTCTGCTTTACGATCTGCAGTGATTCCTCTTGGAATATTTTTAGACTTCACCTCAGGGAAGTTTTGGGTCTTCACAATTTTAGCTTGTAAGAAGTCCAATGACTGAAACATCTCATTATGACCCGTTTTATACATAAGCATGAATTGACCCCTTTCAAATTTAACTACCATTATATCCTTAAGGTAAATCCTGTGTTCCATGTTTCTCAGTTTATATTGCGACGATAAGTCTTCATATAAATAAAAGTCTGAAACATCCAATGGTTTGACAATACATTTGCGATTATTTGCCATTTTTACTCTTTGGACATAATCATCGAAATCGTACACTTTATTTTTACCTAACATTTTCTCAACTTGATGATGAAAATGGTCAGCTGACATGAAGGTATGTCCTGGCTCGAAATACCGTATCTCGATTGTATTCGCAGATATTAAGGAACTATTAATAATATGTACTAAAAACGACATCAATGCCCAATTTTTATTTTGGGATGCACAGTTATCAGCCCACAAAATAACATTTTCGGCATCTCGTTTGTGAAGCAAAAAAGCCCTAAATGTTGAAATTATGTCATGTTGATGGCGACCTGATATGGACTCATTCCAAACAACTGCGAATGGCATTTCTTCTTTGGATGTTTTACCCAATGGCACGAAACTTTCATTAAAAGCAATTATTCTAGGGCAAAAAATTGAGGCTTTATATTGGTCTAATCTTGGCAACATGATCACTTTTTGTAAATCTACGGAATAACGAATAGTATTTTTATCAACACTGGCATTATCTACATCTTCTTTATATTTTATTCGGCTTTCTGTATATCTTTGTTTATGAGCATTATACTTGTTACAAATATCACAGGTAGTATCAGGATTATTATTATGTTCTGGGTTATGTAGTTTAAATATTGCACATAATTCACATTCTTCGTTTCCTAGATGGGTAAAAGATATGTTTAACTCATTTTTTACTACTGTGCGGTAAGTTTCTAGAGATAATTTAAAATTGGGAAACTTTTCGCAAAAGTTTTTATACATAATTGGCACATTAATATCACTGGGCAGATACAGTTTATTAGGAGCATGCTCTCTTCGGTAGTGGGATATTGCAGGATTGTAGCCTAAAATATGACTCTTTATAATACTTTTGTCTATTTTATTGGCTCTTTCATAGACACCCCTGCGATCTTTTTGCTGATCGACGGGTCTTTTTAGGGCAGCAAGAACTCTTTGATCATTTTTTGGGTGATACCCCAAAGTTGTTAGAAAGAATTGTTTGCAAACTTCTATTTTTATATCATCTGGGTTTGTTAGAAAATATGCATATGTTAGTTTTCTTTTTGGTATTTCCCTACTTGTTTGTTTTCTTCTTTCAACAGCTTTTGTTTCAACCATACCCTTAATAAATACACCCTGGGATTCTTTGCTCAGTTTACTGTAATAATTGTTTATTACCTTCCTTTGGTCTTCGTTAATGTTTGTCGAACACTTTCGTCTACAATTTTCCATGCATGCCCTTTTAAGTGATAGCTTTTCAATCAGTAATTGCTTTTTAATCTTCTTTCTTTCTATTAATGACTCTAAAAACACTTGTCTTTTCCGTGGTAAACCAGACTTAGTTAATCCTTTTCCTTCTTGTACGGGATTATCAATTAGATTTAATTGTTCCGAATTATTCAAATTTACTGCACTTTCACAATTAACTTCAGTTGAATTATGTCCTAGATAAGATCCGTTAGTATTAATTTTGGGGTTATTGGTTTCAATCGCTGTAGTATCTTGTTCTGGAATAAATGTTCTGACACGAGAGATCAGTGAATCGTCGCAATCAGTGTCAGTTGTGTCAGAGACAGGTATATAATCTTTATCCTTAACACTATCATCAGAATCTTCGAATAAGCTGTGTCTATTATCAGTTTGGGAATTTTCGTTTTCTTCATCCGAACAAGTTAGAGTTTCATTACATTTGAGCAAATTTTCATCAAAAGGATCATTCTCAAAAAGCAACCTATCAAAGTCCGTCATATCATTTGCCATTACAGCACTACGTGAATTTTTGTATTCATTATTAAAATCAAAAATATTTGGATGATCATTAAAATTTACGTTCCGCAGCCACATCATGTTAATGTCGGTAACTACACGTTGTTCATTCATGTCGGTGTGCTTTGAGGATTTAGCTATGGAAGAGTCGCTGGTGTAGCTGCTGCTGGCACAATTAGTTGCTGGTAAAATTAAGTGACGTCCACTTACAGTATTTGACGCTGTTGTTTTTCTAGCCAAAGCCATAATTCGATCACTTCTGGACGTCATCTTGCCTGGAAAACAAATTAAAATACTATACCTACAAGCAACACATTCACACAAACAAGCTAAGGCAACATGCTTAGTATATTAATATATTTGCGGCGATGTTAAAAAATAAAACAGAAGTTCGGAAAACTATAAAAGATTTTGTAAAACCAGCTTAGATGCATAGTTATTTTACACACGTATATTTTTCGACATATGTTTGTCAAATTAAGAATAATTATCACATAAGTAATTCATTGTAATTATGTAGTATATTATGGATAATTATGTAGGTACCTTAAAACGGTTACGACAACAATTTTCTGTTTTGATGAGTTAGAGTACCTACTTAATGTAAAATTAATGCCAAACTTATTATATTAACCTGTTAATAATACCTTACTACTGCACCACTTATAAACAGCTCTAATATTATAGGCCCGAATACAAAAGCTAGGAAAGTAGGTACGTATACTCACGAGTGGTTTTGGCGCCAATTTTATTCTCCGACGCACGTCAGCCTCTGTTGTTGCGTGAACCGCAACTGTGAAATCACGTACTTGCCCCTCCCCGCACTACTCATTCGGACCTTAAACGCCTTAGAATATTTGCAGTAAGTAACGTGTTTACCTCATTTGTTCCAGGTAAGTCTACCAATAAGATGAAATATTCCTTAACATAATTACAGTAATGAATCTTACTGTTATTACGTCTACACATACAAATATTCTTTTTGATTCGCTGACTTATTATATACACAGTAAGTTCCACTTACTGTAGTTATGCTAAGCTAATACAATAATATGTTGCGAAACTCTTAAGCATTAATATAGTGTATACTCTTACTGTAGATATGTTAAAGTGTAGTATACTAAATGTTTTATTTCCAACACTTAATATAATAATAGCAAGTGGTACTTACTGTAAATATGTTTCAGTGATACTTGATGAAAAATAATCATAACTTAAAAATAATAATAGCAAAATTACTTACTGTAGCAATACCTAGGAAATGGTTTTAATTTTATGAAAAAATCAACCGTATGTGCCCATACTGCAATCATAATAAGTATGCCTTGGCGCAAAACGTGCCTTACTGTAATTATGCTTAAGCTTATTTGATTTTCTATACCACATTTCCAAATTTTAAATATACAGAAATGTAGGTCTCAATCTCTACATTCCAAATATATACTTAACTCAATATCGACCAAAATGTGACTTACTGTAATTATCATAAGCGCGGCAGATTAGGTCATAGTAATAGTAATAGTCCATTTATTTGTAAGAATACTGTTACAGAGTTGTTAAATACTTTTAAAAGTTCATAATAGTCTGCTGTTTCCGGCGTACAAATACATTATCAGGGTTGTGGTTAGTGTAATAAGCAGGTATAACATTGAATTAAATTAGTATATCATTCAAATTGCAAATTAGTCAAAATTAAATATAAATTGTGGAGATCTCAAAAAGATTAAATTAAGTCAGAGATAGAAGAGAATATAATTATTTCCTAATATTTACGTCAACTTTGCATTCATAAAATCATTAGTCGAGTTACCATCATCATCGAGTTAAATCATTTACCTAAGAGATAATTGAATAATTTGCATTTAAATGTCCTAAAGTTGAGTGTTTTAAAACAATCTGGTAGTTTATTATAAACTTTGGTCGCCATACAAAATACATTATTAGAAAATAGTTTATTATTTCGTCTAAGTACACGAAGCATGTGTACTTTGCGGCTAGGTCTGGATACAACATCATTATGCAGCGGAAATTTATGCCTATTTTGGTACACAAAAATACAAATTTCAAAAATATACAGTGCTGGGAGTGGTAATATTTTTAATTTTTTAAATAATGGAACACAGCTGTCCATTGGCTGCGCTCCACATATTGAGCGAATGCACTTTTTTTGAGCTCGAAACACCCTGTTAAGTTCTACAGAATTACCCCATATTATTATGCCATAACGCAAAATTCATGAAACATAGCCATGTTATGCACATAGTGCCGCATCAACACTGGCCACACGTGTTAATCTGTACAGAACGAATACGAATCTATCTACCTTTGTGCAGAGTTCGTCAATATGAGTTTTCCAGCTACAATGTTTGTCCATTGTTATCCCTAGGAACTTCGTACTCTCAACCTCTTCAATCGTGTCATTATCGTATCGTATATACGTTTGAAACTGTATTAATTTGGTTTTGCTAATATTAATCTGGTGATTATTTTGTTTGAGCCATGTGACAATTTTATTTAGGGTCTCGTTTATTTCGGTCTAGTACTCACCTCTGTCATAATTTTCGTTTAAAATGTTGATGGTCGTGGCGTCAGCATATAGTATGCAGTGAAGGGTTACGCTAGCAATGACTTACATTAGCATACAGCAAAAACAAAAGTGGTCCCAGTATGGTCGCGTCTTTGCTCAAACCAAAATGATTTTTTTATATTATTTGTCCTTTGCATCAAAAGATATAGTTGGTCCAGTTTCATGGTCAGATAGTGCAAGATAGTGTATTTGGGGCTTAGCGTTTGGTATATTGCTCGCAATTAAGTCGATACAGGAGCCTTTCTTGTTGGCTTGGTAATGTGATTAGTTTTATTAAAGTTCTTGAGAATAGATTCCAATTCTTTAAAATGCATGTCCGCTTTTATGACGTCTAAATTCCAGTCTCCACATAAAATAACAGTTTTATTATTTCTCTTTGATAGGTTTGTTAAAAGAAGGTTTAAGTTTTCTAAGAACAATGTAATATTTGAATTAGGTGTACGATAAATGCATAGTATGTGAAGCTTTAAGGTAGTTATTTAAATTCCGCAGTATTTAAAATAGTACAATTTAGGCTCAATTAAATTATTTATAGGTTTGCACTCAAGATCTCTTTTTACCAATATGCAGGTTCCGCCTCTACGCTGATGCGGCCTGGAATAGGCTGAAACGAGTTTATATTTTTTTTAAGTGAGGTTGGCTTCTGCTCCTTTTCGTATAAAAGTTTCACATAAACATATAATGTCAAACTCATATCAGTTTTTTCTAGTTCGATTATTGATGTTTCCAGAATGTCTTTTTTATTTAATATACCTGCTATATTTTGATGCAGAAGAGAGCACCTACGTTTAGCCTCGAAAAAACACTGGTTGACTAGTGACATCACGGTTATGTATAGGCTTAGGAACTTGATTGGAACCTTTATTTTGTTTTATAAAATAATATGGGATAGTTCCTTTTTTGTATATAGTTGTTTTTGGTGGAATATTGGTGTTATTTTTATATTGCTTTTCTTTGTTAGCATTTCTTAACATTTGTTGTGTAGATACTAATTTTTGAAAGTTAATATTGTCAATTTCTATATTTAACTTAGAACAAAAAGCTCTTCGATACAAAATTATAGTTATTGGTGCTTACCATAACATCAGATGTATCAACAAATTTATAGTTTGGGTAATTTTTCACGAAAAGTTTAATGTTGTTATTTAAAGAGTCAGTTTTTAAGTATTGATTATTTAGGACATTTAGGATAAACACTTAAATTGTTTAAAAAGTACAGTGATATCCACAATATAAATACTAGGAACAAACACAAATTTGTTGTACCTCCAACAAGGCTCAAGAAAATAGATCGCTCATTCAGGTGTCCATGTACACGCTTTTATAATAAACTTCCAAGCCACGTTCAAGATCTAGGCCTTAATAAATTCAAATCATTCATTAAACGCAAGTTGTGTCAGAAAGCTTATTATACCGTTAAAGATTATATTGAGGACAAAAAGGCTTGGGATTGAACTGCTCCAAATTTTATTTTATTCTTTTATTTTTGCATACTTAATGTTGACATGACTATTTACTTTGTACAGTATTATATTATTTTAATTTATTGTGAATGTGAAGACTATGTAGGTCATTGCTTTTTTGTTTGTTTTGTTTTTCTCTCAGTTATTTTTAATCATCGTCTGGAAGTTTGAGTAATTTATGCGGCCTACCCCAATGTCCCTTCTTTGGTATTGTTCGTCGAATCGTTGAGCTCCTTAAGTTCTGAGTTGAACTGCGCGATTACTGACAAATGCGTGCAATGACTGGACAGGTCCTCTCAATCTGTGTGGTTCTTTCCTCAAAAGACCATTTCAGACACTAATCTACATGGTCTTCACATGAAGTGACCAAGATTATGTCTGGACTTTATAAGAGACTGTGACCTCTGAGTTTGTTTCGGACTTTCTTCTCAGAGTAGTCAGATAGGAAACGCCGAGCTCATCTAGTTTAAAAAAAAAAACATGATTGACTTGTAAAAGTGTTTGTACAAACCTACTTACAGAAATAAAAATCATTTATCATTTGGTTATTTTTCAATTTATGGAGTATAGAACATAATTCAGATAAAAATAAGTATGGATTTCTGTCATTACTTCCAATATGTCGTCACTTGTCATCATTTTTATTGTCTCGTCGAAGTTGGAACCTGTGTACTCGTTGCATATTGTTTCGATGTTCCCGATACGGAGTAGATATTGTTCCATATATTATTATTTCTCTGTTTTGTCATTTCCTGAGCAAATCCCCGTACTTGTTGGTCACCATAGATTAATATCCTCGGTGTGATTTTTTTCTGATGTTGTTCTAATATTTCTACATTTGTGGACAGAATTATATTATTGCAGTGTCCGTTTAGTAGAGTATCGTGAGTTAGTTTGGGAGGGCACTTATTGGTGGATCCGTTCGGTTTTTTATTTTGGTCTAGAGATACGATACGCTTGTTCGTTGCGTAGCCCTTTACTATAGCTGGTTCGGGAGTAATAAGTGCATGGGTTATTGAGTCAAAATTTGCAGCCTTTCGGGGTGTAGAATGTGCAGATGTACTGTCCGTCCTGATGATGCTACGTTTACGTGTGGTTGTAGGTGTCCTAATTTTCTTGTCAGACGAGAGAATTTTCTTGTAAGTATCAACAGCTTTCTGCCCTTCGGCTAAATCCATTTTAAGTCGGAAGTTTTCGCTATTTAGGTTTTCAATTTCCTGATGTGCTGATTGCAGTTCCATTGTTAATCGTTTGATTGTATCGTTAAGATTGGTTATAGTATCACTTTCATTCAAAGACGTGTTTGGCAGGCTCTTTATAGTGGTATCGAGCAAGGTAGACTTATTTGTGAAGAGATGATCTATCTAGTGAATTTGCCCGTCGTGGCTTTCTGAACGTGATATTTTCTACTTCCATTTCAAAGGAATTCATAGTGCTTAGTATGAATAGTGTGATGCAGAAAAAAGATATTTACAAATTCTATAAAATATATTTTTCGAACACCTTAACAGACAACAGAGATTATAAAATAACCATCACAAAAACATAGAAAAACGAACCTGCATACTTTCTCCTCTGCGTATCGTTGATATATGAGAATTTATCAATGACATTGTCTGGCGCTCTAAGGAACTCTGATGGGTTCCCACTGTGCATAGCAGAATGTGCAACCATCAAAAATAATGGCTCACTTTTGTTGTGAGCGTTTACCACCTATAAAAAATTATAACTTCATTAATTCATCATCATTATAATCAGCCTATGGCATGATGCAACCTTTAACAAGCATGAATTTAATTAGCTAACAATTTACTTTAATTTTTTTTTAAAGAATTTATTACTAGTCAATGCACAACTATCATGAAGCCAGTTAATTGCATATTACACTGGTAAACAAAATTTAACTTTTTTTTTTTATAAAGTTTCTAAACTGTTTCTTAGTAATTTGAGTTCGCTGATTTCATATCTACTCTCAGTTTTTTTCTAGCAGCTCTAGTTTTTTGTGATACAGGTACTTCTTAAAATTTCGCTACGCGGCTTACTAATATTTTTTATGTGCAAAAAATTCCATAAATAAATCGATATGCCTACATTAAGAACTTGCTTTGTGCTGTTTGTGGTAAATATATATTTCGAGAATGTCGTTTAAGTGCGTCTGACTTTATAAAAAAGGCCTACTTGGACTTCTTTGGGACGCCATTACAAGTGTTTAGTAAGCTATGGATTGCAAATTTTGTATGTGGTAGACCTACTTTGAAGTTCAAAAGTCCTATGATTTGGCATGAACTGACTAATCATCACGGTGACTGTCATTGAATATTGTGTGTTGTGAATATTACCGGAATAAACCGCAAAAATCGTTCCAAATGGACTTACCCGAATTTAAAATCAGATATTAGATCAATTCTAAATACCAGTGTCTAAATACCAGGTCTGATAAAACAATTTGTAAAAGATCTCAACAAGGATGGGGAATGTTTTAAATATATCAATAAAATATAAGAAAAAATAAAAGCTGGTATTTTGTCTGTCCTCAAATCAGGGAACTAATAAAGGATCAAAATTTTACTGACAGTACCTATGACAGATAAAGAGAAATCTGCATGAATTGAATTTGTTTGGGTTGTGCAAAATTTCTTACGAAATAAAAAAAGTCTCAAGACTACATTTAACACATTGTGCAGCTCATGTTGCACTTTCAAAGACTAGGATGTAACATGAGCATCAGGATGCACTTCCTCTTCAGCCATTTCGACTGCTTCCCAGAAAATTTAGGTGATGTAAGCAAAGAACAAGGAGAACGCTTTTATCAGGACATTCGCACGATGGCAGAGCGACACCAGGGTCGTTGAAATGCAAATATGATGGCTTATTACTTCTGGAGCATTCAAAACAAGGCTGAAGTTTCGATTCATGCAAGAAAATCTTATAAAAGAAAGTTTTTTCCATGTTAGGTTAGAGAAACAATTTTTTTCATTTTATAATTCGAGTATTTTTCGCTAAAAATGTAATATGTTAATATTTCAAAATCTAGAGCTGCTAGAACAAAACTGATATCAGATTTGGAATCAGCGTGGCAGAGTCATACAATATCAGGTATGAGAAGTTTCATACCTGATAAAACAAAACTACTGTTATACAGTTATACTGTTGTACTTTTATACTGTACAGAAATATTGAAATGAAGGGAAAAAAATTGTCCTGTTCTAACTATAAGATACAAAGACAGATACGTCATTTAATAGTAAGCATTATTTTTTAAGTTTACCCCAATTTAAAAATACTGGTAGAAGCGTCTTTTTTTGCTGATTCCGAATATGTAAACAACTATATTTCGAAAAAAATGTCAGATACGTCTTTTTTCCTTATGAAGGCAGTAATAGCTAACATTCTTACTTTTACTGCTTCTTTGGTGTAAATGTCTGTCGCATACTGACCAAATAAGTCATCAGCAACCTCGAAGCCTGGACAAAAAATATAAATAAGTCATATACATAACCAACTGGCAATATTATAATAATAATAATATTGTACTACTAGAATGATGTTCAGTAACGTAAATAAGTTTGACAAAGTAGCAATTTTCTGTCTCGTGTAACACTGCGGGTACACTAGCGGGTCTCCCCTGCTTCGCACGAGTGCAATGTACAGACGCCAGCAGGTCAAGCTACCCGAAACTGTCAAATTTTCCCAATCAACCTTGAACCTAATGCTTTAGAGATAAAGTTGAAAATCTATTAAAGAAATTTGACAGATTGTAGTAGCTTGATGTGCTGGCGACTTTACACACGAGTACTTAGGTACGCGGTCACACAGACAGACACAAAAGCGACTTTTTTATACTATTTATAGATTATGACATAATTTTTTATAGAAACAACCTTGTAAATGCTATAAAAATACGTGACATAGTTTATTTCAGTTTTTAAATAGGCATATTAGTAGGTTTACCTCTCCTGAAGTCGAAGCCCCATGTATTCAGTTCCATATTGGTGTGGTCATATAAATCGATCTTTCCACTCCAAAAGCCGATGTGAGAGTCAAATCTTAAAAAATAATTGGTTTATCAAGTTTAGGAAAATAAGAACCATTACCTATTAAGGAAGGAGGAGTCATTCATAAAGAAATTTGTGGAATCGTCCCATGTGTGTCAATTTTTCCCCATATTTGTTTTGACATTTATAAACAAACAAAAAAAAAACTCATTTTCTTTCTTTCCTTCAATCGATGTAGTATATCAGCATCTGCAACTGCTACTATTTGACGACTTGTCACAGCCATAATGACAGATGTTAGTACAGTTTGTTGATTTCTTATAAGTTGGCTATGCTGCCCCATCCTCTGGTGGGAGCAGACAGATTGATAATGATCATCCTTTTGCCGTCTTTTTCGCATCGCCAGGTGGCATACAAATTGCCAGCCACCAAACGTAGCGAAACAAATAAAAAATGATATATAATCAAATGTCCCGTAGGTACTAACCCTCTGTTCAAAGGAAGATATTCCCTCTTGTAATGACCAAGGTGCCATTTTCCAACTAGATGCGTTTTATAACCTAGATCTTTCAGGTATTGTGGAAGTATCTTCTCAGATAGAGGAAGGCCTCTCGGCTCTTCGCCACGTATGACGCTGTGTTGCATTCCTGGGAAAAGGATCAGTTACAAAAAAATCGGTAATTAAATATTTTTTCAAAGTAAATAAATAGCTTCGCCCCACACTAGGTACTTCTTCTGTATCATGGGTAGGTCTGTAAACAGAAATCTTACATGGTATCTGGAACCTGGATATGTAGACTATTCGAATATTTTTTATGTGCAGGAATCGAAACCGCGACACGTCTCGTAGCACAGTAGCCAATCGCTTAGTCAGGCATTGCGTTAGTCGTGTGGTCTTGTTGGTAGATTGATTAAAAATGTCTTCAACGATAATATAATCCATCTATAGTGGGGTGTAGACGATGACCTTAAAAAGATGGCTGGGATAGACTGGATGCGGAAGGCGGAGGACAGGGTATTGTGGCGCAGCTTAGGAGAGGTCTATTGTCTAGCAGTGGACTGCGACTGGCCGAGTTGATTGTGGCTAAGTTAATAAATAATATCTAACCTACTCACCAGTATGTATGGGGTATTTGGCAGTCATAAGCGCAGACCTAGACGGGGTGCATATAGGAGTGACGTAGTAGTTTTGTAGCACGATGCCGGAGTACGCCAGAGCGTCGATGTTCGGCGTCGGAATCTGGTTCGAGCCGTGGAAGCCGACATCGTTCCAACCCTTATTATATAACAAAGTACTTGCAGATATACCAAGAAAGATATGCGCTTCGAGAATCATCGTCTATCTTCGGAAATAAGAACGCGCCATGATGGGATCGGTTATAGAGCTGTTACAACCATGGTACAGTACTTGCCTATTTTGAATTACCATGATTACAAATTATATATTAAAAACTGTGCAATTCCAAAAACGTTTCAATACTTTTGAGCATCAAACACTAATAAAGAACTTCGTTATTAGTGATCGATGCTTTTGAGTGACAGATGACGATCTGCGACCGCAGTAAGAGGAGAGATGCGCAATGATAAGTGCACTACTCCAGCAGTACAAAACTTATTAGAAGCGTTGCATCTGTGGGACGACTTTAGTGCTAATTCCGAAACACAAAGATTTCCGAAGATTAATAACAGACTTTATGCAAGTTCAGCCAGCACATCAAGCTACCCGAAACTGTCAAATTTTCCCAATCAACCATGAACCTAATGCTTTAGCGATAGAGAAATTTGACAGATTGTAGTAGCTTGATGTGTTGGCGTCTGTACATTGTACAACTCAAACAACATTAAAAAGTTTTATTATGATACAGATTTCTTAGCAACATAATTCTATAAAATATATTTTTTCTTTTTTCTACTAAAGTACACTTCGGATCGTCCAAGTAGTTTTCAATTCGATTTTTATCATTGTATATGGAGACCGCGCTAGAGCGCATGCGCGGTTGACCGATGACAGCACCGTAATCATAGTAACATAATCCACGTTACTATGGTTTTGAAGCCATTATTTATTTATTAAAACTTTATGCACAAGTAAAAAGCATATACCGCACAAAGGCAGACCTAATGCCTGAGGCATTTTCTACCAGACAACCTTAGGGTGATGCAGAGAGAAAACATGGCAGGTGCAATATAAAGGATAGATAACATGAAAATAACTATAAAAAAATAAAAGGATAAATACATCGATATATACCTACATAGCTACACACATATAAACAGAATAAACTTTGTCAGGAGAAATAACAATCAGTAGAGGAGAGAATGAATCCTGCAAATCAACGCAGGGATCATGTTTATTATTGTGTTTGTTTACTTTTTGCTAACTTTGCTTGTTTATATAAATACCTATTGCATGAGTGTAGATAAAGTAGTGTATGAAACTGCACATAACTAGGTATTAAAACACGAGTGTGATAAACAGTTTCATAAACTACCTACTATTGTGCAATCATCCCATGCGTGTGAATGTTTCCCCATGTTTGTAGTCATTTTTGTCCTTGATTTTTACATCTATAAACAATAAAAAAAAACAAATTTTCTTACTTTTCTTCTATCCTTATATACTTGCAGATATACCAAGAAAGGTATGCGCTTCGAGAATCATCGTCTATCTTCGGAAATACGAACGCGCAATTATGAGATCGGTTATAGCTTACAATAATAACGGTTATAGACCTGTTACAACCATGATAGTAATTGTCTATTTTCTATTACCATGATTACAAAATTATAGATTAAAAACTGTATGCAACTCCAAAAAAACTTTTCAATACTTTTGAGAGACAGATGACGATCTGCGACCAGAGTAGATAACTCAACAGAGACAAAACTTCATACAAACGCGCAATGATAGGTACACTACTCAGCAGGCTTAGCACGAGAACCGGTTTTGTCGACGGAAGAGTAGACAAAATGACGTTAGGTACCGTGTAGACAGTACGACGCCGGCAACAAAGTAGAAAGAGTCAACTGCACTTTTACGAAATTCACACTTTTACATAATTCGACTCAAAATTCTTTGTTTTTCACAGGATTTTTTTCTGTTTAATTCTCAATTTTTACAAATATAATCATAATCATTTATTTATTTTCATTTTTTTTTAAGTCACCCGTATAAATACAACTGCGGAGTTGCGCCCTTAGAGCCGGAGAAGATAGAATTTTCACTCTTTGTATGGAAAATATGAAAAAATTATTACCTACATGTAGATTTTTAGGGGGTTATGGATCTTATAAAAGGCGGCAAAATTTTCATTATTTTTGCGATAGGACACACCATTTTCGAGATATAAGCAAAAGAAAAGAAGAGAAAAAAAAATGTTTTTGTAGATAACCGTAGGATATAGGTACTTTGAGGCCGTCGAGTAGAAAGTTTTATACTGTCTTTATCATGGCGAATACAAAATCAAATGTGATCATTGTTCCACGGAAAAAGATACCTTAGGCCCTTTTTAGTTTCGGAGATATTAAATGTTTCGTAAAAATATATAAAAAATTGTTTTTTTTTTATTGCTGTTTCGTAAGCCATAAGATGTAACATTTATTTTCCTGTTTTTATTTCTTATGATAATATGTAAGCCCATGATGTGGCCTCAAAGTTTAGTAGGAAAGGTACCTTATGGCCGTGTGTTCTTAAAAATAATAAAATAATATTTGCAATCATGACGGGACATGCTCCGCTTAGATGATTATTTAAATTGTATCGAAATAGAAAAAATACGTTGAGTTTATTAATATACTTTTTCTTATAAATGAAAATACTTTTTTCGTATCATTTACCCCACTTGTCCCTAAATCTTAAAAAAAGAATAGGTAAGAGGGAACTGATTATTTTTATAGCAGTTTCATTATTAATTAATAGTTTAAAACTTAGATTATAGAATGTCTAGATTCCTAGTAGGCCACCGTACATTGATTCCTAATTAAAATAGCTAATACTAGCTCAGTTGTTCGATCCCCGCGCCACACGTCAAGGAACGTTCGCCTCGTAGGTAAACTTCAAGAGCCGGGTGTTTTATTTTTTTTTAAATGACAGTTTGTTCTGTGAACTCGTTTAAAAATTACACAACAAAAAAGGAAAAGTGCACTAACATCTCATTTCATTCAAGTATTCAATTTCACCGTGAATTTCTTAGTGAAGTTTGAAAATGAAAAAAATAACAATGTGGCGCAGTAACTGTTGAAGTGTTGCCTAGGGTATGAAATCAATTTACCTATATTTTTGACACCTCACGAAACAAAACGAGGGATGACAAAGGAGTTTTATTAACAAGGACGATAATTGTTTTTGTGACTGTTAGTTTGTTGCTTTAACCGTATAATTCGGAAACGCCCTCAATTGGACGTGAACACATAACCTCCGTCGGCTCCATGACATACAACACCCTAAATTAATTATGTAAATATTTATTAGCATAATAAATATTTAAATAATTGGGGATTTCGAACACCCAAACTTCACCACTGGGACAGTGAATAATACGTCCCACCAAAAACATTTTCATGTAAAATGTTGCCAAGACGAGACCATATGACTCAAAAAGTTATCAGATCTTATTATGTAGAGCCAAGCTTCTAACTCTACACGCCCTAACTTCACAAACTCTACACCTCAGTCAAAATATGAGGCTTGGTTGGTGGCTTGTTGGTATAACAGAAAAATAATGAACAGTGAATAAATTTTTCATCTTACGCCCATGTGACGGTAGCGAAAGCCACATATTTTGACTAAGGCGTAGAGTTTGTAAAGTTAGGGCTTGTAGAGTTAGGGCGTGTAGAGTTAGAAGCTTGGCTCTACATGAGATCTGATAACTTTTTGAGTCATATGGTCTCGTCTTGGCAACATTTTACATGAAAATGTTTTTGGTGGGATTTCACTTATTTTTGTAAGTTGCTTATGACAATATTAAAGTGTAGGGGGTGATTTCCTAAAAATGCTTAAATATGTATTTATTATTTATAATAAGGAGTCCCTATATCAATTATCAGACCTCTAGCATCAAAATTTGAGGAAGTCACATACAAACTTCCATCCCCTAGTTTAAGGGGTTGGGGGGTAAGAGTTCCAAATTTTAGAATTATTTTATTATTTGTGCACTAATATTAGCTTATATACCAAATTTCAGCTTTCTAAGACTACAGGAAGACCCTAAGAGTTTTGATGATCATCAGTCAGTAACGAAATCGGGGCAATAAAATCTAAAGTATTTTGTATGTTTAATAAAGCGCTTCGAGAAAAGTTAGGTAGTACCCTTGCGCTTTGCTTGGCTCGTCTTGGCGGGGGTACGGTAGTGCCCCCAGATTATTTAATTATTTCAGGAATAAGTAGTGGTAATGGAAGTTTTTTGATATCGAAAGTCGAAGTTTCGTGCCAATCGTGTGTTTAAATTTTTACTTTTCACAAATATCACACACACATTTAGATACTTATGATTTAAAATGTGACAAATATTATTCAAAATATTTTAAATACCAAGAAAACATCTATATCTTAAAGTAATATGTAATATTCATTACCATACCCATTTGATATAAGGAAAAATATTGCTTGTAAAAGCGAGTGCTAAAGTATTTAAGTTTTTTTATAGCGTAGGTAAATAAGAAAATTGATTGCAACACATTTCATAACCGTACACAAGCAAGCATGGTGTAATAAGACCCGTTTTTTCAAGGCGCGAGCGAAGTGAGAGCCAAACATTATGAACACTTTCGCAGTGCAATCAAAAAAAATATACATGATGTTTTTTTTGAACATTCACAAATTCATAACAAAGATGCGGTCGTAGCGAGCACAAAAAAACAATATTAATTTATTACTCCTGCTCTGTATAGTAAAAACTTGTGCGGTCACGAAAACCCCATCAGCAGTGCTTTTCTGTACGGATCTCACCGTGAAAAAATAGGTGAAGTGAGCGTGTAGTGAGCAGGCAATAGTGTCAGTCCTTAGAATGACACCTCACTTCACCTAAGTTTTCACGGTGAGATTTGTACAGAATAGACCGGCAGGAACGAAGTTCCTTCATACGTACCTATGATTTAAAACAAAAACAAAATATTCGCAGCCGCCGTCTTGGATTTACATTCTAACGTCACTATCGGCTTTAACACCCTCAAAAACCATGAAAACGACACCCCATGATGAAAATTTTCGCAGCCGCATCTTCTATTTACATTCTAACGTCGCAAACGGCTTTCACCCTCGAAAACCATGAAAACGACATCCATCATGAAAAATATCCAAATTCACTCTTTTTCTTTCTTTTATATTCACACCACTTCAAGCTAGTAACATACAAACTAAAACAAATTAAAACAAATAACAACAAATCATCAACAGTAATGATGAAAATTATCCTTTACAATTTTCTTTTATATTTAAAATTTCCCACATTTATAAGGTAATCTCTATGCACTTGTATTACACGCGTGTTGCACACGTGTGCAAATGCGTTATGTAAGACACTTGCGAGCGTGGCGCTCACTCACATAGGTATAAAAAGTGGCTTTACGATAAGGCTCGGCGCAACGTGCAACCGACCACAGCCATCGGTGGCCAGCGACAGCGACTAAACACACTTTTTCATAAATTCTGGATAGGCACACGTGTAGCCGGTGGCGGCCATCCGCTACAGCCGTGTCCGCGACTCGCCACTGTCGCGCTGCTTCACCCGGTCACGGGTTATAAAATGCTTCCGAACACCGGTGGCCTCTTAGATCCCGACGACCCCATAACTCTTCTCCAGGAGAGCAGTAGGGACCGTAGGAACAAACACAAATCGACATTCCGACCTCGCAGCCGAGGTCCCTCGCGACGACCCCGTAGTAATCGTCCTCTCCCCCGTCCCTTGCTCGGGAATGAAGTGCCAGCTGGTGGCGTAGCTGAGCCAGTAGTTTTAAACTCCCCTGATAATAATAATCACTCTAATTTGATCCGGCCTGTCCCATCTTGCTGTCCTCCCCCCAGCGACGCCCTAAGCCGAGGTTCGTTCCCCACAGGGAGAGCCCTTAGCGTGTAGTCGCTTAGTCTGTAAGTTTTATGCCCCTGGCTGGAGGCTTTAAGTTCGCTTAAGGCAGCCACAGGATAGTCCGGTTAAGTAGTCACGGCCTCTCTAGACCAACTACGAGATGCCATATATAAAAAAAAGAACACTGGTGGCTGTGGTCGGTGGCCGGTTTGCGCCGAGCCTAAACGTTGCGTTTTGTATTGAACACGGAATATAGCTAGACATTCTATAATCTAAGAGTTAAAATTAATAAAAAGATTATTGTCAATGTATATCATATTGTCCTGACCAGTGGCGTAGCTAGGTAACCAAGGGCCCTGGGGCAAATCAACACGGAATATAGCTAGACATTCTATAATCTAAGAGTTAAAATTAATAAAAAGATTATTGTCAATGTATATCATATTGTCCTGACCAGTGGCGTAGCTAGGTAACCAAGGGCCCTGGGGCAAATAAAAAAATAGGGCCCCACTGCTATCTAAACTGGTTAGGTTTTATCAAGTAAACATATTAAATATATCATCCACGTTCACATGATCGGCGGCGGAGGTATCTCCAACTGCAATAATTGTCGAATCTTCTTCAGTAGGTTTCTCAACCAACACTGCAGTTACCACATTGAGTCACTATCAATAGAAATATTTTGTCCAGAAGTACTTGCAGAAGGCTGACTAAAAAACTTGTGAAAATAGGGCAATTTTTGTTTACTATCTTCCCTTTCTTGGCGTTGTTTGCGTTTAAATGTACCACTGGGTTTCTTCTTTTTGTCCATAATTTTAGTTTTTTAATTTATTTATGCAATATTTATATTAGATTGTACTCGATCAGGTACTCGCTGTTCACTGACGACGTTAAAAGTAAAAGGAGAAACGTAATGATACGTTACAAGACGTCGCACGGTGGATCGTTTCATACAAGCTAGACGTCGGAAATTAATTACTTAATTAGGCTTTTTTTTATAGCCTTAATGATTTACAGATAATCAGGGACCTTAAAAATAGTATTACTAATGATCTACCCCCACCCCGTTATCATTAATGAGGGTAGAAATGTTTATGAGGTAAGTGACTTGAAAAAATGATTATATTTGCAATTTTTGCTTCTATTTGTTGTTATTGATTTTTATAAGTAGTGAGTGTGTGAGCGTGAAACAAAAAAATGAGAATATTAATGAAGGTATGTACTTTCTGTTTATGGAATTTGTACATTTGTAATGTCTTTTGTTCTCGAAGAAAAAAATATTGAATTTAATCTATTTCATACGTTAAAAAATTCCTCTATCTAAATATGTTTATACCTTTATAAACATATAAAACCTAGCTTATTTTAAAGCTCCAACCCTCTTAATTCAAAATCAGTCATTGTTTGACTTCGCACGAGTTTGCATCATATGTTTTTATCACGTTTCAGGACAGATAGTCTCGATTTCCTTAACGGATCTATTTGAAGTTTGGGGTTCTGTAAGCAATACGGAGCGAATTGAAAGAATTTTGCAGTTTATAATGTCTAAATATACTTTGAAAAGACATGGAGACTGCATTATAAAACGATTAAATTCGAAAATAAGCCTTTTTTCGATGAAAATTGAGAAGAAATGGAAGTCAGCGGGATCCCGCAAAGAAAGGTGACTAACAATTATTTACTTACTTGAAAATCAATTGTTCAGTACTTATGTGATTTTTAGAACAGATTTGCAGGTGTGGCTGTCCATTTTTTTATTTATTCGTACTTTCGTTTACCAGGTTTCTACTCAAATAAAAAGACTGGCTTGAAACAAATTATTTCAAGTTTGATTTTTTGGGGGACAACAATGAGTTCTCCTCTTCGGAAGACGAAGAAACCATAGGTGCTACTTCTGGAAGGCCGCAAAAGGCTTTCCTCGACTGCAGCGAGGGCGTGAAACGCCAAAAAGTCAAAGATCTCGTGGACGCTCACGAACCTTCCCAATTGTGCTATGCCGCACAAATGGCCATCCGTGCAAGTGGTTCCCGTACTGCAGCGGATTTCTATAAGACAGTTTCCGAGTCTCCAGAGGAGGCGAAAGATCTGAGGAGAGATCAGGATCTTTTGAAGTCTCAGGCCAGTATACACGTGAGGAAGCACTTAGAGGCTACCGAGCGCACAGTGGCGCCCTCATCGTTTGTTTTGTTATTACTTTTAATTTAAAAAGAAAATGCAGAAAATAAGCACGTTAAGTTGTACTCTACAAGACTATACGTTATTATTATTATAAACAGTAGTTTTATATTGTTAAGTTTTATTGTAATCATTAAAACGGACCATTTCCCGTTCGTGAAGTCGTGAAAGATTTTTTTTTTACAAATTGATTAATAGGCATATTCATTAGTCCATATCAAGGTGCTGGTTTCTAATACATAATTTATCGCAACATTTTTTGAAGGACAGAAGCCCAAGGATTATTTTCCGTAGCCTACTATGTAACTTACAACGACAACATTGTTTTTGAAGTGGCTAAACTTAAATTGTCTGTTTTGTAAAATTTCACAGTTTCCAATACAATCTTTAAACAAATATATATCCGTAACTGCACATCGTAGGATCTTGATCTTTTTTGATATCGACAGCGTATTAATTTCAGATTATTATGGTAGCAATTGCATACCCACCACAAGGTACCTTCCGTGGAACGTCACAAATTGTCTTCACTACCCTAGACAATTATCAGTGGTCAGAAAGAGATGTTTACTCTTCGTAGAGGTAGAAAGTGGTCATGCTAAGCCACAGCAGTACAAAACTTATTAGAAGCGTTGCTCTGTGGGGCGACGTTCGTGCTAATTTAGAACACGAAGATTTCCGGAGCGCATAGAAACTTTTTGGTTTAACTGTACTTTATGGGCAGTGTAAGCCATGGGCCAAAAAATACCTCACGGTTTAATAAGTCTTAATCTACAAGGCTTACTGAGATCAACAATAAAATAGGGAACATTACCCTTCTTTTGGGTTCCGCCAATCGGGTAAAAAGCTTTGGAGTTGTCAAAGTAAACGGTTTTCCTGGTGTACCTGTTCCCGGATCTATAGACGCCGCCGCGCCGCGCTGTCACCGCGCCACCGCGGATGCGACTCGTGTACACAGTTCAGAGGTGCGGCGGCGGCGCGGTGCCGTCTACACGAGCCCTAATTGTATGCACATACCTATAGTTTCGTCAAACAGCAAACATAAGCGGTTTGCAGTTTTTTTTTAAGTTTGATTCAAGGATGTGTCCAAAATGCTAAATATAAAACAGGTACAAAAGCAACCATGTATCTGATTTCTGCTAAATTGAATCCGCATAATATGTGAGGGATTTCTTTACTTAGATTCCGTACTCATTTAATTAAGAGGCCTGCATTGCAGCTATGTTAATAAGTGTGTATTCCCGTTATCTATAGATTTTGACTGCTTACATAATATGTATATTTTTGTATGACATACGGGTTTATCGTCTTTGTAAGCACAAGCGGTTAGATAAACACTAAACAGTCATATTTATCAGCAGTGCGTGTCCCATCGTTCATAAATATTTTTATGATTTTGAACGGGCTTTTACTTGTCTCGATAGGTTCGACAGCAAAGGATTTATCGCCGAAAAGAGTATCGACTGGTTTTATATATTACCTGTTTTTAATTTGTTGCCTATCTGCATACATAGCCTTTTAGGTTGTTGCTCGGATATTAATATGTGGGGTAGACAGGATTATCTAATGTTGGTACCGTGACGTGTTTATAAACATTGGCGTAGAGGATCAATGATTAAAATTTACTTTGAACTTCATAAAAGTAACAGACATAATACAGGGTAATTTTTTTATCAATAGCCTACCCATCTATCCTATCCATCTACCCATGGTACAACTCTGAAATCACGAAAAAAAATATCAGCTGTTTCATACAAAAGTTCAATACAGAGTCGACCAAAATGTATGAAACAGCTGTTATTTTTAGTGATTTCAGAGTTGATCCCATAGTGAAAGGTTTTCATAGAACACCCTGTGAAAATTTGGCTATTGATAAAAAAATAGCCCTGTATAAATATTCCACCTATTTTATAGTCATTTGTGAGTGAAACTTCATAATACTATCAAGTTGCCTGTGTTCACGCAAAAGCTTGTCTTTGTCGCATTCGGTTTTGTAGATCTTCAACTTATTCAATCTTCACCATTAGGCAAAGTTTCTAAGCTCCTAGGTACTCGATATTCTGAAGTGTAAGTATATCCTGTAGGAGAGTGGGCTATTATTAAGAGCCCTTAATAAAATCCCGGAGTCCACTTAAGAGCATTAGCATAAACTTCAACTTGATACAAAAATAAGATTTAAATAAATATTTACTCACCAAATCATCAGCTAAGAAGATCACAATATTCGGCCTCACTTCGGCTGTAGCCCGGCACAGCACTAAACAGGCACTTAATAGCAACAACATACCGCGGCGCTCTCCCGATTATGAATGCCGACACAACGAGGAGCTCGGAACAGTCGGAACCGAACTAGGCTATCTACAATCGCAGCGCATGCACGGTAATGAAGGTACATCCTTATAGTAGGTTATGATTTAGCGCTTTAGGTCACTGACACACAACATCAGGTTCATTTCAAAAGTTATGAATGAAAAATGCGGTTTCGCGTGCAGTTAGCTGTCTCACCAAAAGCATCGATTCTTCACGTAAAATGAGTGTTCCATGCAGTGACTGCTACAATAAAATTGTCGATAGAGCAAATAATCACCACAATAATTTGACATCTGCCAATCTATTTCTCGGCCCTTTACAAAATCCGTTACAATTATTAAAATTTGTGTTTATTAAAAATGTTAATTTGAACAGCTTTAGTTTTTCCTTATTTTTGTTCAATGTATTCCGTTTTTTTAGTCCGCCCCGATCTGGGATTTTCCCGGATCATATAAGTTAGTACTTGTGCAAGTTCTCAATGGACTACGGGTAACCGGTGCGTTTGGAACAGGTTAAACAGCCGTTATAGAGCAGGTGGATGTGGATAGGCCGCATAGTAACTAAAAGGCTATGCAGTTATCGTCTTATTAGCGTGCATCTTCTTCTTTATATACTCCGTGGCGTGCATGTTTGTTCATCTGTTGACATATTCATGAAAACACGTAATTGAACGGTAATCTCAGTTCCAATTTTCCTTATCGACAGCAAAATAATATGATTCTCGCTTGGATTTTTTTCGAAATATCTATCGCTCGCACCTTTTGCATAATACAGCGAATATGGAACAACAAAATAAAACAAAGCGCATACAAATAATTCAGTTTATTATCCATATAAATTACAGTCCATTAACTTCACGTATCACACAAAGTCGTACTTAGGAAAAATAAAAGCATCGAGACTATGTGTTATTTATTATTATTATATTACAGCTGCCCAAAACAACCGAGACGTTGTGGGGTAGGCAGGACTCACAGCCTACCACTCGTCTTACTAGAAAACTCATTAAATCCCAGCTCACCTTTAGAACGATTAAACCAAGGTTGGAATGTGAAAGAACACATGTAATAAAACACTGATGGTGTATTTTATTACATGTGTGTTTTTGTTACAGAGCCCAGATTTTGTAATCATGGGTCATTAACATTACTTATCAGGACATACAACACCAACCGTGAAGATCAGTGAGATGCATAATAACAACTGAATTGGACATGGACATACCTAATCGTTTTGCACATTTATAAGCGCTAGACAATGACCGCTCGCGCATCTAATTATGCCGCAACTTCAAACCATAAAGGAATTGTTTTAAGTTTTTAACGTCATAAATGCCATTTATTGTGTAAATAGTCCGATTCAAATCTAAGCAAATAATATTCTTGGTAAACAATAAAAAAAATGTATAAATACTGATATTCCCATCTAAAACCTAAGTTCATATTGAAAGCTGATTTAAGCAATCGTCAGAAGACAATAGGATGGTAGGTATCCTAAAACATTTTGGCTGCGAGTCCATCGCCATGTTGGATCGTGCTCCTTCATTAAATATATCAATGAAATGGAACATTATACGATATGCAAAAATCTGTTTATTTCTTCTATGTTCGTGGTAACAGTAGTGTGAAGAAAAGGTTTTCATGCTTCAGAATTATCTTATTCTAGTACTAATCAAATGAGAAGTGTGTAGATCCATACGAGTATTAGAAAACTTTTGTACTTAAGTATATTTATTTCATAGTTTTAATAACTTGAATAAGAGCACGATCCTTAGAAAATATTATTCTAGTAATTAATAGTGAACATTCAAGTATGACAAATATATTACAAAAACGACTATATTATGAAGTTAATACTCAACAACAAGCAATGTGTTTCTATCTAAATGTACAAGTCACGAGTATAATGCAAAAGGAATTATCGCATGAAAATGTTGAGAATTCGCTACTAACATTATTTAAGCCGACAAATTATATACAGAAAAATTCCTTTAATACTGAACCCACGAGAGTTAACGAAACATATTAAAATTAAACTACTTATTCCACATATTATATTATATTCCACATTTATGTATTATGTATAACAATTATTGAACAAAATTCATAACAAAAACTAATGAATACGCAGCGACAACAGAAGTGATTTGAATATAAATTTATAGGTTTAGTTGTGACAGAAGATGAATATTGTCGATAGTTAAACGAAAAGGATCCAACCCACATTACATCTAATGGGTGTTCATCTTTTTGTTTAACTACGGACAATTTAAATGAAAAGCCACTTCTGCCGCCGCCTGTGCTGAAACAAAATGAATTCTTTATCATACATATTATGTATATCGTAAAAATTCAACGTATGTTCTCTCAACATTTGTTCATTTCACATGTTAAAATAAAGGGACACTGAAGTTCTTTGGCAGTACAGAAAAGAAATTATTTAAACAAATTATATATTATTTATTTATTATATTATAATTATTATAGTACGTAAGACAAAAAAATAACGGCTAGTTTAAAATTTATAAATAATGGTTGGTCATAGAGATGTAAAACTTTACCCATATTATATCCCTTATTTGCTCGAATAAAATTACATATTGCTCTACTTTATCTAAACACTATTAAATATAATACCTTTGACATCACTACTGTATGTAAAAAATAGTAGAATATTATTATGATCGTATAAATATCAAGAAGTTATTATTTTGTCCTTAAATAGAAGGAAACCGCGGTATTACGGGCAAGAAAGACAGACGAGAATATAATTTTCTATAATATATTATTATAGTTAATATAGCTTAACTACATTAAAAGAAAGTTTCTAAAGACGGCAGATACGCACTTTTGTGTTGAGCTAGGTTTAAAAGGACACAACATTTTTTACTTACCTTGAGCATATATTTCAAAGTAGCCGAAAGACGTTGTATCCTTTTATTATATTTTAAATGATGAAATACGATTGAAGCTGCTGTTATAGAACTGTATTTTTTGTATTCACAGTAATTTGTTAGTTTAATAATTCTAGCTTTGGCCAACATACTCTTTGGTTGCATATTATCAGAGCAATGACGTTACCTAGACTCCAGTCCAGGCTTTCAGATAAATAACAATCCGGCCATTTATATAAGTAATTTTTAGTGTTACAGTCGAAAACAAAACTCATCTCTATTTTCACACATTCCTGACCCAATTTTCTATAACAACATTTCCAACCTCCAAGCTCAACATATCAAGGGCCGCGACACTAGCGCCACCACACAACTATGACTGTGTAGAGACGTCATAGGATACAACTAGACAGCGTGCGATCGACGCAACGCTTCAATAATGTCACCTGATATACAGCGTTAAATTAAAATAGCTAGCAAAATTCTGCAGACGTGATAAGGATGGATATAAAGACGATAATATAAAAAATAAGTAACGTTTTTGCGATTGCGTATCAACGCAAGTTGATACGCAATCGCAAAAGTCCGATTTGAGAGCTTTCAAAATACTTTGTGTAGTGATGGGAAAAAATATCGGTTACTTACAACCGATTCTCAAGTCATATCGATTTATTGTAGTCCACAATTTACCAACATTGCTTAAAACTGATTCTCAAGGCATATCGTTTTATTACGCGTACGAGTTTGTAATATTTAACAGTTATTACATAAATCCCAACTATGTTTTTTGGGCAAGTTTCAAAGCCAAACCAAGACACTAAACTAAAACCCCGATTTACTGATTTCTTCCGGAATGTTTATGTATACACAAACCTTCCTCCATCTTGGTTTTTTCTTTCTGGGTTTGGTGTTTGTGTGTGTTTATACATTGTATATTATGCACCAGTGACGTACCTAGTAATTAATAAATATCAAAATAAAGCTAAAATATAATATGTGACCAGATTTTGTTTTATATATATAAACATTTAATAATACAGTACCTAATTATACGTTTCTCTCTTTTAAAAATTAATGTTTGTAAAAGTATCGATTTTTCAGAACATCGATTTTATTCGGTCAAAAAACGGCATGGAACCCAAAGACATGACATTGTAATACCGTCCTGTCGGAATATTAATAAACTATTTTTGAGTGCATTTCTCCAATATAAAGGGAAACTTGGTGCTTACGAATGATACTCATTGTTATAGTGTATGGATAACATAGTAATTAATTAGGATTATAAATTTGATTTTTCGATTTCTTATGTAGTTTCCTACAAAGTTTTCGCGGCATGTTTACTGAGAAACGACTAATCGGACATCTTAGATTGCGTTGATTATTGTAGTGATGTTACTTGAAATTTGAGTTGAGGAAATCTGTTTTCTTTGTCAAAATTATGTCCTTTTTATTTTATAGATACCCCAGAAACCCATCGCGTCTGCAGAGTTTAGCTACTTAATTTAATTTGACTGTATATGTATACTGTATCGTACGGCTAAAAATGTCTCAAGATTTCGTCGATAGTTCGCGGTCTGGTTTCACCCTTAGTGCAACTAAAAGCGCACAGAAAACAACGTACGCTACATACAAACGCTATGACAACACACCGCCTCACACACACGTATATTTGAACTATACAAACAAACTGCTCACAATACTTTTTACTCCTTACGAGGTTTGCGTTTCCGTTGGCCGTCGCCGGCACCCTCAGTGTCTGCTAAAGGTGTAGTCTGAAACAAAAGAAAAACAAGTTATTATCTTGATATTTTATATTCTGGAGTAGAGTAGAATCATAATCATACATACCAAACTAGCTTGTGCCCGCGACTTCATCCGCGTGAAATTTCTTCCGGAAGGTGATGTTAAATATCCTATAGCCTTCCTCAAGAATTGGGCTATTAAATGCATAAAGAATTTTCCAAATCCGACTGGTAGTTCCAGGGATTAGCGCGTTCAAACACTCAAAAAACAAACTCTTAAGCTTTATTACAATACTAATAACAAAGCTGAAAAGTTTAGCTCTCCGCAAACTTAAAGGGTGCATTCAGCTCCTTATTTTGAATCATATTCCTTTTTTATTTTTTATTTATTTGTGATGGGTTTGCTCTTGACTCTAGTCTAGGTCAGAGGTGACAGAGACAAAGTTGACGATGGAGTGAGCTTACCCAGAAGAAGCCTGTTCACTCTCACTTTGAAGAGATTAGGGTTGTATACGTTCGGAAACACAGACGCAGGTAGTGAGTTCCACTCTTTTGCTGTGCGCATTATAAAAGACATTTGGAAGCGCTTAGTGCGAATTGGTGGAATAGCAACCAGGTAGGGATGGTAACTGGCAGTGCGTCTAGATGTCCGATGCTACCATCGACCGACAAGCAGGCAACCTTGCGGCGATGAGCCAAGCTATGAAGCTTGGCATCCACCAGTTTTACGTCGCCAATGAGCCTCTTAGCTCTGCGTTCCACCGAGTCAAGGGCGGCTAGTTGGTACTTAGCTGATCCATCCCAAAGGTGACTGCAATACTCCATGCAGGATCGGACTTGCGCTTTGTAAAGGGTTAAAAGCTGTCCAGGCGTAAAGTATCGCTTCACCCTATTTAGGATGCCCAGTTTCTTGGCCGCAGTTTGGGCCTTGTACTTGATGGTGGCGCCGAAGTTGAGACCAGATGTCAACTCCATGCCTAGGAGCTCAAGTCGATCAGTTACAGGAACAGATGTACCCCGAAAAGTAGGTGCTTGGGCAAAACGACTCTTTTTAGCGGTAAAAAGACACGCCTGTGTTTTGGTGGCGTTAAAAGAGACCAGATTATCATCACCCCACTGGGAGACAAAGCTTAAGGTCAAATCTGTCCGCTCTACCCTGGCCTCTCTCAAGGAACGAACTTTGGCCTTCGCTGGTTTTTGCGCTGTACAAGTAACTCTCTGAAACTGTACTGTCATCTGCGTACCCAACAATACCAGGCCGAAGCAGGTCATTGATGTGCAGCAGGAAAAGAGTAGCAGAGAGAACAGACCCCTGAGGAACTCCGGCATCAATAGCCATAAGGTCAGAAGAGCAGCCGTCAACAACTACTCTGATCGACCGTTCACTAAGGAAATCTGATACCCAGCTACAAAAATCAGCTGGGATGCCATAAGCAGGAAGCTTGCTGAGCAGAGCAGCGTGCCAGACCCTGTCAAAGGCCTTCCAGAGGTCAAACGATACAGCCAGTGCTTCACCGTGTTTCTCGATGGCTTCGCCACAGCAGTGCGTGACATACACAAGAAAATCGCCAGTTGACCGTCCTTGGCGAAAGCCATATTGACGGTCACTGAGGAGATCATTGTCTTCAAGGTAGATCAGCAACTTATTGTTCAGTACCCTTTCCATAACCTTGCACAGAATGGAGGTAATGGCGATCGGACGGTAATGGGCAGGGTCTGCACGGTCGCCCTTTTTGGGCACTGGTTGTACATTTGCAACCTTCCAGGATTTCGGCACCGTTCTTTTTTCAAGAGAGAGGCGGAACAAACGTGTCAATACAGGAGACTGTTCAAGCGCACACTGCCTCAACACTCTCGCTGGAATGCCGTCAGGCCCGCTGGCCTTGTTCACGTCTAGACTGCACAATACTCTTCGGACCTCTTTAATGTGTACTGCGATCTCCGGCATCGAGGAGTCACAATGAGGTACAGTAGGTGGTTGCTTTGAGCGAGCGTCCAGACGTGAATTGCTTGCAAAGAGAGATGCAAATAAATTTGCTTTCTCAGTTACAGAGTGAGCCAGCGACCCATCAGGTTTCATCATAGGAGGCAAAGTGGGACGACAGAAATTCGTTTCAACCGCTTTAGACAGGGACCAGAACTGTTTACTACCCGGAGGGTGCGAAGCCAGCCTGGCCCCGATACGTCCGACAAGGTCAAAACGTGCCCTACGTAAAACCCGCTTGCAGAACTTGGCGGCAGAATTAAAAGCTCTTTTCTTCGCGCGAACCCTACGCGCTCTAACTTTGCGGTCGCGGGCCTTGACCCAGGCTTGGTAGGCAGTCTCTTTTCGGGCCTCAGCATGGGCGCATTCTGCATTATACCAAGGCCGGGATTTGTGACCGAGCGGGATGTCGGAGAATGGAATAAAATATTCCAATCATGAATCATGTCCGCAACCGTGTCAGCACAGCACGAGGGGTCACCCGAGGAAAAGCACACTTGCCGCCATGGATAAGACGCAAAAAAGTGCCGCATCTCATCCCAGTCTGCTGACCCGTATCGCCATACTCGCCTCGTGACTTTAGGGCTCTCATCTGGAGGAGAGCAGGTCGATATGGATTTCACCAGACAGTGGTCAGACGTTCCCAGCGGGGCTGAGACCGATACTGAATGACTGTCCGGATCAGATGCCAGCAGAAGGTCCAAGCAATTGGGTGTATGGCCGTCAACATCCGGTACCCGCGTTGCCACATTCACCATCTGGAATTTAGATCTAGCGTTAAAGCAAACTTGCGCGCCTCCAACCCAGCATGGTCAGTTTTCTGGTATGAGAACAACCATTCTTTATGATGGGCGTTGAAGTCCCCCAGAAAAATGAGCTTCGCCGTTGGGTACCGTTGCTGGGCTACGTCAGTCGACTCCACGAGGAAATTAAAGAGCGCTGTGGTCTCCTGGTCACCGCTATGCGATCGGTAGATGCCGATGTAGAGAGATTTCTCCACGCCAGTATCCACAAGTAGCCATATGGCAGAGAAACCCGATTTCTCAAAGCAACGGAGACGACGACAACAAATGTCATCGCGAACGTACACGCAGACCCCAGCTTGCTTCTTGAACTTGTGTTCAAGAGAGTAACACGGGTAGTTGAGGTACGCCACGTCCGACGGAGTTGTTATCTTCGTCTCCGTTAGGAAAAACAGGTGCGGCTTCTCGGTCTCAAGGTGGTGATGGACCGAATCGATTGGAGTGCAACCCCCTGATATTAGTGAGGTGCACTTTTAGTGGGAGGAAGTGCAGCCGTTGTTTAACCTTATTTTTCTTCGCTTTGGTCATATGGAGTGGAGTTGTTGGGAAAAAGTCGACTTGTCGAGGCGCCGCTCAGTGATCCAAGTGGAACACTGGAGCCAACCAAACCTACGGGGAACTCATTTGGAAACTGCGGGGACGCCCAACCCCCCCCCGGATATGGCCACCGGGTCCTCCTATCCAGTCGCCGGCTGGCACGGTGGAGCATACCGGGATTTTTCGCGAGTTGGCGGGGCAGCCTTTGGCACGTGGCTGGCGTATTACTTGGGCCCCCTACTGACTGCGGTCGGCCAACGGCTGGCAGCGTGCTTCGGATCCCGCTACCCTCCAAAATGAGTTACCCGGCTAGCTGACTCAGAGACCACAACCGGTTCCAAACAGCGCAACTGACCATCTCCTTCTTCCCCAAAGGCACTGGCACTCCCACACACCGACGCACAGCAAGCTGCTTAGCGCCGGACTCCGGTGGGATGGTGGTCGCGAGCCAGGCGGCCCCTTGCGGAACCTACCACCGCTAAGTGGGATCGTTCAGCCGTACCACAGGCAAGCCTGTGGTGCCGTTGCCCGGGGGGACCACTAGGAGGTAGATCCCAAAACCACCCCAAAAATTCCACTGGCAAATTTTATTTTTATCATTTTTCAGTTACTATTCCTTTATTTCAATGTAAAATTACATTGTCTATATGCAGCACTCTATTTATGTAAATAAAACAGCTAAAATGAAAAAAAAAAATCAGCAAAGGATGTTGAAATACTCTAACGGTTGACGCGTGTAATCAGCTGTTCACTTTCTGCCTAGCTACAGACTACAGAGTTTAATCGAACTCATCGCATACCTACATATTACCTAACCTTCCCAACCAGTAACAGACGCTCCGATTTGTGCACAAAAACACAAACAAGTCAGGTTTATTGGATTCCCATAACATTCCTGAAACAATTTCATGTACTGGTCATCATATTATGATATACTGAATTCATCCCATCAGTCTGCGAAGGGCTGCCTCTTGCACCCTGTATACAGATACGAGTTCAAAAAACTAGGTGTTCTCCAGACATTTTTTGATACTCCAAATAGAGTAGTGTGAGTATAATTTATTGATGTTATCAAAGTATGTGTATTATAAAATATTTGCAAGAGTGCAAGTACATCGTGCACTTGCACTCTTTAAGTAGAAATACTATTGTAATGATCATCCTAACTAATATTATAATGCGAAAGTAAGTTTGTTTGTTACCGTTTCACACCTAAACCACTGAACCGATCATCCTGAAATTTTGAACATACATTGTCAGGTGTACAGACACGGACATAGGGAACCTTTCATCCCGAAAAAAGTACTGTTCCCGAGGAAAACAACAATAACGTTCTTATGATAATAGATGGCGCCACGTGTCTTTTGAATCATGATTGTATTATATTATTATATAAAGAAGCTTTAGTAGTGTGTTAAGTTTTTTTTTTTAAATTTAAGTACCTAATACATTTTTTGAGTCTAAAATGTCGATAGACCGGTTTTTTATCCTCCTAACTATCCTAAGTAATATTATAAATGCGAAAGGGTGTTTTTTGATTACGCTAAAACGGGTAAACGGATTTGGATGAAATTTCGCACATGGGTAGACCATGACCTGGAGAAGGACATAGGCTACTATTCATCCTGGATCGCAGACGAAGTCGCGGGCAACAGCTAGTTCACTATAAATATAAATGTCCATCATCATCACTCTGTTGCCCCTCAATTTATGGGGGTCAGCGCAACATGTCTTTTTCTTCCATACTTCTCTATTAGTCGCCATCACCGAGATGGCGACTAATCCAACCCCTTTCTAGCCATAACATTCACGCAGTACATGCTTCGTTTCTTTAGTCATCCCCTACTCCTATAGCCAACCAAATATAAACCGTTTTATCTCTTTCAAGAGATAATAATTATTAATTCAACTGCAACATTAACTTACATCCTCAGTAGAAGTAATAACATCAGCATCATCGGCGTCTGGACCCTCCAAGTCAGCCTTGCTGGGCCGCTCTTGTTCCTCCCTCATGTCTTCTTCAGCCTCTGATAGATGAGGATCGTCTTCTGCAACGGCATCTGTCTTCTTCATATCAGCATCAGAATCCTGTGTGGGAGATTATTTGTTTAGCAATAGTATGGTTTAAAGAAAATTTTAACATTTCCCTTTTCTATTTTCGCTTTTAGTGTTATTTATTATAATTTATGAATTAATCTTAAAATAAACCAGAAATGAAACAAAGCAGTTAACCCTACGCAAATTCATTCTGTCTCTTTATTTCAATAATATACATGCAATTTTAGTACTTTTTTATTGGTATTTTTTTATGACTACCTGGTCGACCAAGCTCTACTCAGGTGAAAATATAGAGAAGACGAATTTTCCCAGATATGAGACCTAGCTAGATCGATTTTTCGCTCCCGGAAATCGTTACAGCAGTTTTGGAGAACATGATTACAAATATTACTTATTAAATAGTATAGGATAATCTCCAAAATTAGTAATTCGCAGCTGATATTTGTCCCACAGTTTTAACTTCATCGGGCCATTTTTAACACATCACTTACATTATGCGTGTACCCACGTAAAATATTGTTTCCGTACACATCAATCAGTATATTATAACTTCCTTAAGGGGGTAATTTGAGGACAAAAAAAGATAAAATTAACATACTATAATATTTTAAGTCGTTGGTTCTAATACTATATGGATTGTGTGTACTTGTATGCATGTTCAGTAATAATTAATATATTATTATTATAAGACTTACCGATTTAGATGACCCAAAGCAGGCATAAGCGATGAGTCCGACAACCAAGAAGGTGCCTACTATGACCACGGCGTATATCCAGGGGTTGTCGCCAGCGAACCTCATCGCGCGGTCAAACACTGAGTCCTGTGGATGTTAGCTTTAGTACAAACTAGCCAACTACTCATACATATACGTTATAGCGGTATTACAGCTCAGGCGGAAATATTTAATATAATAACGAAGACATGTGTCAGAAGGAATACGGGTTGTGCTGTGGGTTATAAGTCAACATATTTTTTCGACTGTTTAGCATGTAAGAAGTTCTCGGCTAAAATAAAATTCAATTACAAGTTTTTAGCACCTTCTGTAATTTGTTTAGTCGAAGTGCAGAATACCTTAAAAATAATTTAATCCTGTCTAAGAGGCCTCTGCGAGTTGGCTTCTGCCCCTCGTACGCCTACCAAAGGTTCGGGACCCCAGATATGTCACAAAAAAAAAACCCAGTAAAACGTATTTTTTTGCCGTTTTTCGCCCCTGAACCCTGGTAAAATAAATTAATTCCATAACGCCCATCTTTTTTTTTCAAATATATTTGATACTTTATTGCGGTCGCCCAGATCTAGCATTCTTTTTATTCAGCCATCACTTCAATACAATAGCTACCTAACGTGTCACACTTCTAAGGTCATTGCTTACGGTATGACTAGCTATTAAATATAAAGGTCTTTTTACACGGTCTAGCTATAAATGCACGTGACCTCGTTGGCCCGTCGTATGAGGCAGGCGATGTATGCCACGATGGGAATGGCGACGTATACCGCGTAAAGCGCCCACCAGCCTGGCTTGTAGTTCATCGCACGTAACATGCGACCCCACAGCGTTTGCTAGGCACAGGCACGGTTATAAGTTATTGGAGTACCAAGTTTCGTGGCACGAATAATTGGAGTGTTTCAATTGTTTTGTACTACAGAATCTCTCTTGTTTGTACGTGCTACATGTTTACTTTAATAAACATATCGTTAATGTTAACAAGAAGCGCTTTTGATTGCAATAATAAGAGTTTTTCCAAACTTTTTCGGTTTCATCGAGCATTGTATGCTCAAGAATAGCAACTGGCTCCATATCAATGAACTAGGGTATTCTATTTTTATAATCGTTTTGTATTTTTTTTTATGATGCCATTTACTGACATTCAGCATCTTTCGTGTTAAGTTTGTTTAGTCATGCGTGGTATGCGCCCAGTGGTGCATCCACATAGATCCATTTATGGTGTGTCAGCTGTCATGGTATCAGGTCTTGTGTGGTTTGTCTTTGAAGCCTCTTGAATGTCTTGGTTTTCATCAAGTTTGGGGCCAGTTTATTAGAATGAGTAGTAATCCTATTCTTGTAGGTGCTGATTGCTTGCATGATTTGTTCTTTCACCTTTGGTATTTTTAAGTCCCGATGTAAGCTATTGTTAGTCATGTACCATGGTGCATTAGTTATAATCCTAAGCATTTTTGACTGAAACCTTTGGAATATGTCAATCTTTGAATTGGCTGCCGTGCCCCACAGTTGTATTCCATATATCCAGATAGGCATTATGATACACTTATAAATCCTGAGCTTATTTTCCAGGGAGAGCTTGGATTTTTTTGATAGTAGCCAATAGTGTTTTCTTAGTTGTAGGCTCAGTGCTTTACGCTTCGTGAATATATGTTTTCGCCAGATTAGTCGCCAGTCTAAGTACATTCCAAGGTATTTAGCTTCTTCCGCTTGGGGAATCACAACATTATTTAGTCGTACTGGTGGGCATGTATCTCTTCTTGTTGTGAATGTCAAATGTACAGAATCTTTTGAGCCGTGAAACATAAAATGCCTTATATTTCAAAGTCGAGATTGACTTCATACACCTATGCCAGTTACATCAAAATAAACTTTCCACTTACCGAGTCTCTTGATATCTTGGCACGCTTGAGCATAAAGGATGCTTGAGCCCATTCCTCAGCGACGGCCTGGTCGTCTGTGATGATCAGGTTGTCGAACAACAGCATTGGAGACATCGACCACAGCTCGAAACCGACTGCGTGCTGGAGGAATAGGGAAAAGTGGACGTTTTTAATATAGGCTACTAGAATTATAGAGTAGATGGGTGAGCCGCATATGTCAATATGCATCAAGTGGTTAGAAATCCTACTAATATTATGATATAAACAAGCTGTTAACCGCGACATCGCCCGCGTGGAGGTCAATACTTTCCTATATGAACTGGATTTTGTTCACGATTTCATGGGTTTTAATTATTTTTGTGCAGAACCCTAATTATTTTTCTACAATAAAAGAAGCCGAAGTTACTTCTTATAACATCAGCTATCTGCCAGTGAAAGTCCTGTCAAAATCAGTCCAGCCGTTTCAGAGATTAGTCGGAACAAACAGACAGACAATTTTTTTCTTTGTTTTAAGAAGTACGTAGGTAGAAGTAGAAACAAGTATTTTTGTGGGTGATAAACCATAGCTAAAGGAATCTTTTACTTTTTTAGGAATCTTTTTAGGCAGTGGTTCGGCATAGCAAAATTATATACAGGGTTATTGGTAAAACACCAACAGCCTCTTAAGGGGTCATTGTACTCATCACTATGAACAACTTTTACTATGGGACCAAACCTGAAATCGCAAAAAAAATCTCTAAAACGCCCGCCCTTCACTTTCTATTCTAAACTATTTACATCGGCTTTCCGTTTTTTAAAAAAACGTATGCACTTTAAATATTATTTCCTTAGATTATCTTTTTATCGGCGGACTCATCTCGCTATTGCAATCTCATGTGCGTTTTGTCTAAACTAGCCGGAACTTTCAACGCGTGTTGCCGTCGCGAAGTACGGCGCCGCACTGAGTAGTGAGTAATGACAGCAAGCGCCCCCGCCTCTCCGTCCCACCGCTCACATACCTAAGGCGCGGGCAACTAGTTCCGCGCGCACTATAATACTGACTACCAAATTGCAAAAAAACGTAATAAAATTTGAATTTCGCGGGCTACCTTGGCGCTTCCCCCATAAAGGGTTCTGTGGTCAACCAAGAAATCCATACCATTTCGTCTGTCTGACCGTCAGCCTATCTCATCCACGAAAACAATTAGTTTTTCTTATTAATCTCAATATGAATGAAACCTCACTGGCAGGTCTTCTGTGATCCCCATACAGGCTCATAAAAAAAAAGAAAGAACCTCAAGTAAGTAGCTACACTACGACTGCATTGTTTTGAAGTCTCATCATCGTCATCTGCCTATCCTTTTCCAAACCGGATACCAGTATTTTACATGAAGCGATAGATAGGTGTGAACTCCACAATCCAGTTAGGTACTGGGTAATACGATACCCAGTAACTGAAGTCTATTTAAGATTAATCTCGTTAGTTATATAGTATAGGTTAGAAATTCTCTATTTATTCTAGATGACTATGCTCACTTACGAATAAAAACATAAGTATTGTGGTGTAAACTGATGGTAAGTTATCTAGTTCTGTTCCTATATTGTACTAGACCCATAAAATGTAGCATATACTTACGATAGGCGTCATTCTGAAGGGATGTTCGTCTCTGAAGTAGTGTGGGTTGGCGATACGGCGCGGAGACCACTTGCCCTTGTAGTTAGGGTTCGGCACCAGCGGAGCGCGCCAGATGCCCTGCGAACATAGAATTATTACATTTCGATAAGTAGACCTTATACATATAAAATAGTTACTTTAGTCATCTAATATTATTGTCTAAATACTAACGACTACTTATGTACTTTTTCTGTAATATTAGCGCACGTTTTAATTTAATTGTATAACTGTTTGTTACTATTATTTCACGGACATTTTTGTGGGTTACATGTTTAATAATATAATAATATCTTAGGACATTGTTCACACACGGTCATCTGATCCCAAACTAAGCAGAGCTTGTACTATGGAAACCAAATAACTGATAAACTACATACACTACTTTTTTTTGTAAATACATACTTATATAGATAATTACACAAATGTCTACATTTGTTTTGTTTTTTTACCTAGTTTTTAAAATTCCCTGGCATATGTAATGTGTAACTATTTTATGTCCCAATAAAGTAGAATAAAATAAAAATAAAATATACAGTTTTGAACTAAAAATATATTATGAAAGTCCACTGGAATTTTTTGGTAGAGAACCAACACATTGAATGTCGATCTTTTAACCTCTCGAATGTCGGAGACTAAATTGACTTGACTGAAATTGTCAAGCTTGTCAAGCTGTATTAGGATTACATTATCATAAAGGTCATTTTAATATTTTCACTTGTCAATTTAGTGTAACTGTCCGACTTAAGACACTTGGAGCATTTTGTCTTATGTCGAACTGTGTAACATAAGACATTCGAGAGGTTAACGATCGACGATCGCCAGATGAATAACTACTCAACATCGTATGACAACAAAAGTGCTCACCAGAAGTGGCGAGTATGAGGGTGATCTCCTATAGAGGAGGGAGAGGGACGGGGGAAACGCGTGCATTTGCAGCCCCTGGGATTCAACCAAACTGAGTCTAAAACTCTAAATATTTGTATACAATATATTACTGACTGGCCTGTTGGTCTAGTGGTTAGTGGCCCTGACTGCTATGCCGGAGGTCGTGGGTTCGATTCCCACCCAGGACAAATGTTTGTGTGATGAGCATGATCATTTGTTCTGTGTCTGGGTGTAATTTATCTATATATGTATGTATTTAGAAATATATATGTATGTATTTAGAAATATATAAGTATGTTTATCAGTTGTCTAGTACTCATAACACAAGCTCTGCTTAGCTTGAGGCTAGACGACGTTGTGTGATAGTTGTGGAATATTATTATTATTATTATTTCCTTTATTTTTTATTATATACATATGATTTACATTTTTATAAAAACTTAAAATAAACAAAAACATTTAAAAATATAAAAAATAGTAGCCCACCGGTATCGGGAACAGGGTCCAAGTCTTAGTATATCTTATTATTATTATTATTAATAAGATATACTAAGATAGGTACATAGGTAGATAAGTCGTAGTCATCCTCAAAAAGGGGAGTACATTCTCGAGTTTAAGGAAAATAGGTGCGAAAGGTTTTTTTTAAAAGCTTTCTTGGCTTGAGAAATCTCCCTCCCTAAGAGAGACATTTTCCACCCCGAAAACCGAGATCCGCACCTGGTCCAACCTTAAGTAATTGTCTAGGACACTGATTTACTTTGAGAATTTGTAAGTTTGATATGCTTACGCAATATTGTATCAAAACAGTAAAAAAAAAAAACTTTTTTCAGGTGGCAAAGCCAACACGCTTTTGCTTGATGTGTCTTAGCGGATAAGGCCGTATGCCCAGTTTCTGGAACGAAAATTATTGACGAGTCAAAATTAGACGCGTAAAGGCTCCCGCAGGCAGGCGCGACGCGATTCTGGTAGAAAAAATTCCATGAAGTTTTCATAGACATTGTTCTACTAGAGTGGCGTAGCGCCTGTCTGCGGGAACTTAAGTCAAGTAATGCGACTGGCTGTTGATAATTCATTCAATCAATAACAGCAGTTTACGCGCGCTTGACAATTTGTCACTTTAATTTTACACAATAACTTTCGTTTTTTTTTTTTGCGTGAAGAAATGCTCATGCAGTATGCATTACCGTGGGGAGATAGTGCAGTTATGTGGGACTCCCACTAATACTCCACGGCGGCCCCTCCTCGGGATCCTCTTCGCTTCACCGTGGGTGTACCCTGTATTCTTATTATAAATTACCTTGTAGTTAGGGTTAGGTATGGTAGGAGCCTTCCACGTGCCGCAGCCGGGCGCGGCGGCGCACGCGTCGTTGTCGATAAGAGGCGCCTCCCACTCGCCGTCCATCTCCTCGTCCCAGTCCTCAGGCTTCTTGGCTTCAGGGTCTGAATAATGGAGAAGAGCTTGTGTTTAGTACAATGAATATTTTATTTTATTCTGTTCGGGAAACGCCGCGGTTGCGAGTACACCGTAATTTAATACCAATAACATAAATTAAAAAAATTAATAAAACCCAATAAACGTTTAGCCAACAGTTACTTTATTATTTTTCTGTGAAGAAGCTTCTCACCAACAAATGCTTAAGCTGTGATACACTGAAATACGTCAGGTGATATAAAGCATTGACCTGTAGAAAGGCTGGAGGCGGTAGGGTAAGAACCGATGGTCAATCAATCTGCCTAGCCTTTTCCCAACTATGTTGGGGTCGGCTTCCAGTCTAACCGGATGCAGCTGAATACCAGTATTTTACATGGAGCGACTGCCTATCTGACCTCCACAACCCAGTTACTAGGTAATACGATACCCCTTGGTAAGACTGGTTGTCAGACTTTCGGGCTTCTGACGACCCGTAACGGCTGTCAAACATCCACGAATGACAGCCGGGACCAACGGCTTAACGTGCTATCTGAGGCACGGAGGAGTCTCGGTATGTTACAGATGGTCACCCATCTACGGACCAACCCCGGCAAGCGTAGCTTAACCTGATGGATCGACCCTTGCGGCTGTTATTATTTAGCCACGAGCTCCTCTAAGAAAAAGCTTCAATATTGGTAACAATTTCATTTTTCTTTCCTTGTAATAGTGAAAATGTTACGTTTTCAATTAGTTACTTTCAGATGCAGCTTTGGGTTCTATGGTTTGTTGCACAGTTTCAGCTGTAAATTACACGTTTTGTTACCCCAATCCTGAAATAATACTGTATTTTATATTAAAATTTGTTTACTATGCACCTGGAATCATTTCAGGTTCATCATCCAACCATCCGTCGGGCTTCACTGCGTTAGGGTCAACGATTTGCGCAGGCGCATCCTCATCCCAATCGTCTGGCTTAGTCGCTGAAGGGTCCACAATCTGTGTATAGAATACAACTTTTATTAAATGAACAAATATACTACCTTCATAAAAATCACGTCTTTTTCCCGTGCTTGAGTCAGAAACTACAGAATGCCACTTGCTACAATTCTTATGAAAGACAAAGAGACTATCTATTCAACTGTTTAATCATCACTACCCATTCATCTGTGCAGTGGGATTGTTATCTATTCTATACATATAGCTCGGAGTTTGGAAGTTGGCGGTGTGATACCCTCGTGGCTCGCGCGCTCGTGGCGCCGTGTCTGCACCTGATAGAGCTAGAGCGAGTATCGCGTTACCGTCCCTTCGGACTATGAGAGTGAGAGAAGAGAGTGCGCACACATGTGTGCACTATAATATATCCCGCGCCGAAGGCTGGTCTCCGCTGAGATTGGTCGCCATGGCCAAATTCGGTCTGGAGGACTGATATCATAAATGAAAATCACTTTTCTGTCTGTGTGAATGCGTTGTTCTTCAAAGGGCGTTCGCTACGTTAAGCGTGCGCACGCGGCGGGTGCCCGCCTCGCGTGTTTGTATTGAAAGATAATATGAGCAAAGCTTTCTGGCGCGGACGCGTGCGACGGGTTTGTACACGCGCAGCGGATGGCAGGCGCGCGGCAGCTGCACGCTTGCGGACTTGGTTTTCGAAATCAGTTGAGTGTCGCTACGTGCTGGTAGTCCATCCGATACAACTGTACCCGCTGGATGCAGCGTCGGGCGCCCGCCGCGGATCCTAGGCCCGCGTCGGAGGTCCGGAGCCGGTGGCGTCGTGTGTTTGTATTGCACGCTTAACGTAGCGAACGCCCTCAAATACGCAACAGATTTTGATGTGGTTTTCACCATTGCTTAGAAATTTTTTTGCGGAAGGTTTGTGCCTCGATCGTTTTTGTTAAGTCGTAAAAATCATGCGAAGCAGGGGCGGCCGTTAGTCTATACGTATACATAGTATAAAACAAAGTCGCTTTTCGTGTCTATGAGACATCTTAATTCTTCTTCTGCACAATGGATTTTGATGCGGGTTTCACCATTGTTTAAAGAGTTTATTCCGGAAGGTTTATATTAAATTTAACTTAGGTATCGCACAGATATTCGGTGTTGTAACATGCAGCCTCAGCACCCGTGCGAAGCAGGGGCGGGTCGCTAGTTACAAATAAAATAATAAAATGTCGATTTATATTTCCCCGTGCGGTTTGGCTGCCATAACAATAAGTCCATAAATTTTGTGTAAAAGCAACGCGTTGATTTTCATACAGTTTCTGAACATCAACACACCATCTCAAGTTTCAATTTGTTGTTTTTAATGAGAACAATCACCTTATTCTGGGCACTTTGCCAGGTACATTTCAACACAAACAGATTACACTGAAAATGTGTACAAATAGACATTTGCACTTAAATGTGATTTAGTATGATGCTTGCCTTTGTAGTTCGTTTTACGGGGCTGAAGCCGTATGTTACTAGGTGTACTACTTCACACTGAGTAAATCTGGTTTGCCATATTCAGTCACAATTAATTTCATTAATTAATTGAACCATGAATAACCCAGAAATCGCTCCGTGGATCCTGATGCCTGACAAAATTTCAAATATTTACTAAATTTTACTTGCAGCTAAACGCGATTGGTCGATTTTGTATTTCCTAGTCACTGTAACGTCCCTTTGCTGCCCGAAAACGATCTGGGCTAGATTTTGCGTTAGGTATCTATCTCCATTATATGGAGAGGATATAACAAAAACTTTACGAGATACACATGATCCTATACATGTTTGAATTTTATGATAGTTTTAATTTGTTCAAATGTGTTCCTTGCATACGGTACTTTAACAAATAATCGTTTCGTCTTTCGCGTATCTAAGGCCGTCGCCCCGCTCGGCCACTACTGGTTTCGTGTCCGAAGACTAAGTTCATGATAATATCTCATTGAAGAGTCAAGCCAACATTTTTGAACCAACAAAAATCTATCGTTTCTCTAACTACCCACCTTTTCCCTCTCGTCCCAGTCTTCAGGTTTCTTGTCATCAGGGTCATCAATCTCTTCTGGCGGGTTGACGGCGGGAGTGAAGTCTTCGAGCAGGGAACCAGCGTTCACTTCTTTGTTGTCAACTAAGATGCTGAATGAGTTATCAGGCCGAATGATCAGAGTGTATAGATGAGGTTCCTTGTCTTTGTAGATCTCGTCCAGGCGTTGGCTGTAAAAATATTGTATAAATAATAAGTACCAGTCTATTATTGTCCCATTGCATGGAAAGACCACTTTTCATACAGAGAGGGCATGAGCAGTGATCACCATCCTCTATGATTGTAATAGCTCATTTGGTAGTGAGACTCCAATGTAGGCACACATAAGTAAAATAACCGCCAGACATGTATCGCCTAAGCTCGCCAAGATACGAGCGAAGTTCTCGCTATGTTAATGGGTTTTGAGTGTAAAAATTTTCTAAATCTGGAGAACCTACTGAAAGGCAATAGGGTCGCTCGGTGATTATCAATTTATTTTAATTTGTGATGGGTTTGCTCTTGTCTGTAGTCTAGGTCACAGATGACAGAGACAAAGTCGACGATGGAGTGAGCTTACCCAGAAGAAGCCTGTTCACTCTCACTTTGAAGAGATTAGGGTTGTATGCGTTCGGAAACAGACGCAGGTAGTGAGTTCCACTCCTTTGCTGTGCGCATTATAAAAGACATTTGGAAGCGCTTAGTGCGAATTGGTGGAATAGCAACCAGGTAGGGATGGTAACTAGCAGTGCGTCTAGATGTCCGGTGGTAGAAGGGGGCCGGTGGAATGAGGTCGTGGAGTTCTCGGGCACACTCTCCGAAGTACAATCTGTAGAAGACCGACAAGCAAGGTTGCCCCTTGCGGCGATGAGCCAAGCTATGAAGCTTGGCATCCACCAGATTTACGTCGCCAATGAGCCTCTTAGCTTTGCGTTCCACCGAGTCAAGCGCGGCTAGTTGGTACTTGGCTGATCCATCCCGAAGGAGATTGCGATACTCCATGCAGGATCGGACTTGCGCTTTGTAAAGGGTCAAAAGCTGTCCAGGCGTAAAGTATCGCTTCACCCTATTTAGGATGCCCAGCTTCTTGGCCGCAGTTTGGGCCTTGTATTCGATGGTGGCGCCGAAGTTGAGACCAGATGTCAACTCCATGCATACAGGAACAGATGTACCTCGAAAAGTAGGAGTTTGGACAAAACGACTCATTTAGCGGTAAAGACACGCCTGTTTTGGTGGCGTTAAAAGAGACCAGATTATCATCACCCCACTGGGAGACAAAGCTTAAGGTCAAATCTGTCCGCTCTACCATGGCCTCTCTCAAGGAACGAACTTCGGCCCCGCTGGTTTTTGCGCTGGACAAGTATCTCTCTGAAACTGTACTGTCATCTGCGTATTCAACAATACCAGGCCGAAGCAGGTCATTGATGTGCAGCAGGAAAAGAGTTGCAAAGAGAACAGACCCCTGAGGAACTCCGGCATCAATAGCCATAAGGTCTGAAGAGCAGCCGTCAACAACTACTCTTATCGACCGTTCACTAAGGAAATCTGATATCCAGCTACAAAAATCAGCTGGGATGCCATAAGCAGGAAGCTTGCTGAGCAGAGCAGCATCTCAAATTCTGGGGGCATACATTTCTTTTCAAACAACGGCGTGCCAGTAAAAAATAATCACATGGTAATTTCGCCAGATTATCACAAATGACGGAATGAATCCTACTAATAGTATAAATGCGAAAGTTTGTATCGATGGATGTATGTTACTTAATCACGCCAGAACGGCTTTGACCCCGCTAGACTTTTTCTTGTGGGGTTTTCTCAAGTCGCAGGTCTATGCCAATAATCCGCAATCAACCGATGCCCTGAAAGTCAACATAACGCAGGCCATCGCTCAGATTCATCCGGATCTATGCAGTAGAGTAATTGAAAATTGGACCTCTCGGATCCGTGCCACCGTTCAAAGCCGCGGTGGACATTTAAACGATGTCATATTTCATAAATAATGGCATAAATGGGCCTTTCAAATAAAAAAATAATTTCTTTAATATTTCACATACAGCTTGTTTTATTTAATTTCAACATCGACCCGTCCTTGTTGAAAGACCCTTTATAATTATGTATGTTTATTTATGAAGCGTACCTAAGAGACTGTATTTTTAGTACAATGCGATCAAGGTGGAAACTTAATAAATTTCTAAAAACAAAACACTCACGTAGGTTTCTTGCTATGCTTTTCCTCGATAGTTCCATTCCTGGGATTCCTATGTCTGAAGATGAAGTGCAGTTTGTTGTCATTGCCGCATTTGTCGGGTCCGAACATGATCGTGTAAGGAGTCTGGTCGTAGAACTTGCGAAGGTCAGCCTTGGTGTTAGTACCGCGGGAGAGGAGTTTGATGTAAGCACCGCCACAGTTTTGACCCTCCTGTAAGTTGAGTATTAATTTTTTTTTTGAGTATGTATGACTACAGATGATATTTTGGCTTAGACATAGGCATCTTGCACAATTTGGTTTTTGTGTACTTACTAAATAATATTTGTCATTATGAATTTAAAAAAAAAATGATAATGATAAGGATAAATAGTGCAAGACGGCTTATCACTTTAAGCCGTCTTTCACTAAGTTATCCATTTGTATATATATATTTTTTTATAGAAGAAGATATAGTAGGCCAATCTCAAATGAATTGGGAAAAGGGGAGGAAGATTATGACGGAGTATGTTGTGACAATTTTCCAGTTTTGAGGAAATAACAAAATAATGGGAATGAAAAGATTTGAAACATCTCTATCAAAATAGAGAATTTGATTTATGAAGAAGGTCAGTCAACAATAAACCACTTTCTAACCAACACTGCCAATTTACGATGACAACCAATTGCCTCACAATGGGCTTCCAGTAAAATGTTGACAGGATGCTAAAAGTAGCGTTTTACAAAAATACTTCACGTAGGACGAGATTTATATCGTCCAGTATAAACAAAAAAAATATTGACGTGAATCAAAGCTATTTATAACACCTAACGTCATAACGCATTTCCGAAAACGATTTTGGACAGCGTCCAGGATATGTTTGTAATAACATGGTTAATGTGCGTGAATCCTCGTGTATTGGTATCTAAACTGCACTTCTGAAGGAAATCGCTTTAGGCTTAGAAATGTCGCATTCGGCTTCTGCTGTAATCTAAGTTGAATTGGGATTTGTCAATGCCACCCAACTAATGATTATAGGCAGGGCCGGCTTTAACCATCTAGGCGCCCCGAGCGAGTACATTTGGCGCCCTTTTATATATATATATATATTTCAGAAAAGTAATTACGGCCCTTTATTCTAAGCTCATTCGCTATAAAGGCACTTCCTCGACTACAAAATATGTAGGGATTTTTAATTAGTAGGCAAGTTATTGATGACGTACCAACAAGTTTTTCTAAAAAAGTTTTTTTTTTAATTTGCTTAAGAACTTACGAGCAATTGAAAGCGAAGATAGGAAAGTATACAGGGTGCCTACTTAGTACGAGTTACCATATTTCGCCAGTCGCTCAGTGCATCTCTGTATCATGCTACATACTAAGTCAGTGAGGGGAAACGACAAGAACAAAATGACAGACCGTGATAGATAAAACCTGAATACCTTTCTTACGAGATAAGTTCATAAAAGTTAATACATTGTATTTAGTTTTTTTTTTATATCGGATAGAGATAGGTATTTAAATGGGGGCTGGCACGCGCAGCGCCGTGTATGCTCCATTCACCGGCGCCCCGGTTGCCCCCGCTAAAGCCGGCGCTGATCACAGGCTGGCGAGACTATTTTTCTTTGTCGTTAAATTGTACTTTGACGGATAAATCTATACTATAGTATATACATATTATATTATTGTAATAAAGCTGAAGCGTTTGTTTGTTTGAACGCGCTAATCTCTGGAACTACCAGTCTGATTTGGAAAAAAATCTTTTTGCATTTGATAGCCCTATTCTTGAGGATGACTAGGCAAACAGAAATGAGTAGGAAAGAACGCCAAGCAAACACGAAGTTAGTAATAGCGCGAGCAAGCGATGCGACGGGGTGAGTAGAGACTAGAGGGAATAAGAAATTTCACGCAGACGAAATCGCGGGCAGAAGCTAGTAATATAATAAAGCTGAAGAGTTTCTTTGTTTGAACGCGCTTTGCTTTGGAACTACCAGTCGGATTTGAAAAAATCTTTTTGCATTTGATAGCCCAATTCTGAAGAAGGTTATGGGCTATTGAACATCACGCTATGACCTTTAGGAGCGGAACAAAACGAAAAAAGTCAGAAAGAACGCTAAGCGAAAACGAAATAATAGCGCGTGCAGGCGAGTTTTATAAAAATGTGGCGAGAACGAGAACAAAGTCGCGGGCAAATGCTATTTATTATTATTATTATTATAAAACGGAGATGCTAACTGCAGTACCAACATCCGTACCAAGGATTTTATTCTAAAAGTACTTGGCTTTAAAAGAAAAGTGATATTCATATGCATCAACTAACGTAAATTTTTATACCATAGAAAGCTTAGCTATAAGCAAAAATTTTCATCAAGACAGGCAGGCAGAAAATTACCAAATCAATAACCAAACGAGGTCACAGCTTTACGCTAATTAGCTTATAACATTACCAAGATTTAATTCATATTCCACATACATCCACATGACGCAATACACGTCAGAGTTTCAGTTACCGTCTACCAGTTATAACCACTTACATGGAAAATATGAATTGGCTCCAACGCTTAGCCAATAAGCCAATTAGTGACTCAATTCAATAAGTTTTACTGTATGGAACAATGAGTATTAAGTGCCTACATAGGCTTTTAATGTTACGGGTTCTGAATTATGTTCAAACTGATAATCAGAAGAAACATTTGGCTACATAGATCTGTACCCCTAATTGCGTAACACACATTTTGAAGCAAATTGCTAATCCATTGCTTCATATGTTCGAAAAAATTGTCTGCTCGACAACGTAAATCATGCAATGAATGTTGTTAACTCTCAAAATGAAACCGATTCCGATTGACAGTGTTAGCTAAAGATCATGACGTTGGTTGATGAATCTCTCCTTTGAATATTTTTACCAAAATAAGATCAATTTAGTGCAAAGAGACAAAATGAGTCACCCTTTTGTTGATGAATGGAACAAAAATACATTGAACTTAGTTGACTCAATGTAGGATTACAAGCTTAATTACAAATTCATTTCTATTCTTTCTCTCGATCAAGATCAATCAATCTGCCTAGCCTTTTCCCGACTATGTTAGGGTAGGCTTCCAGTCTAACCGGATGCAGCTGAATATCAGTATTTCACATGGAGCGACTGCCTATCTGACCTCCACAACCCAGTTACTGGGTAATACGGTACCCCTTGGTAAGACTGGTTGTCAGACTTTCGGGCTTCTGACGACCCGTAACGACTGCCAAAGATCCACGACCGACAGCCGGGACCAACGGCTTAACGTGCTTTCCGAGGCACGGAGGAGTCTCGGTATGAAAAGATGGTCACCCATCCAAAGACCAACCCCTGCAAGCGTAGCTTAACCTGATGGATCGACCCGTGCAGCTATTATTACTTAGCCACTAGCTCCTCTCGATCAAGACTAGTATGGTTAGAAAGATGGCTATCATCATGTTCAGCCCCCAACATCCCACTGTTGGGCATAATACTAATTCTGCGCTAGTCTAATGATAGCAATGTTAAGTACAAAGAATCAATCAATCTGCCTAGTCTTTTCCCAACTATATTGGGGTCGGCTTCCAGTCTAACCGGATGCAGCTGAATAGCAGTATACCATGGAGCGACTGCCTATTGGACTTCCACAACCCAGTTACTGGGTAACACAATACCCCTTGGTAGGAATGGTTGTCAGATTTTCGGGCTTTGACGACCCGTGACGACTGTCAAAGATACAAGAATGACAGCCGGGACCAACGGTTTATGGTGCTTTCCGAGCCAAGGAAGGGTCTCGGGTATGTAAAGATGGTCACCCAACCACGGACTGACCGCGGCAAGCGTAGTTTAACCGGATCGATCGCCTCGTGCGACTATTATTACTTAACCACGAGCCCCTTTGCTTTGGTTAGGTACAAAGCAAATACCGTTTTATTACAAAACGAGGCATGACGGACAGTCCTCTGTACAGGGCTTGCATGGAGGCTGAGGAAACCATTGCGCATGTGCTCTTTGAATGCACAGGCGTTACCCAGATTAGAACAGAAACCCTTGGGCACTCAGATCTTTCACAGATGTTCTGAACAGACCAGAAGCCGTGATCAAGTTCTAGCGGGAAATGGGCTGGTTGGAATAACAATGGTCCACTTGAAGGACTAAGTGTGAAAACCAAACCCAATAACTTAATTATGTATTTCGAATTAATACAAAATTGACAATTTAATAACAGACTAACTAGTCTAGTTTGTGTAAAGAACTGTATTTCTATCACATCAAGGTTCTTATTTCAAAAACTGACTTGATGTTTTAATTAAACCATGTCTAAAGAAAAACCTTGTCCTGTAAAAAGGCTTGATAATTAAATTTTTTCATTATAATCTTACCTGCATAGTGACTTCATACTGGACAATAAGAGGCTTGTCCTTGAACTCAAATGGTTTGTCAAGCAGGGTTGATATGGCTGCATGCTTAGCTTCAGTTGTCAACACAAGACCCAGGTCCTCTTTGAAAATCTTCCTACTAGGTTGTTGAATCTGAAAAAAAGATGAAATCATAGGCTAAGTAGAAAGAATTAAGACATTGCATTATTGATTCTCATAATGGTAAAGAAATAAATTTCTACTGATTCTGATTTGATATTTTAGGGTGTTATTTGTAAAATCTTTACTTAAACACTTTTTTTATAAGTAACACCTTTCCTATCGCTTCTGTGGGAGTGATTTCGTGAAAAAGGACGGAAGTGTGTAACTGGAATCCAGGGAAGCGCGCGCTATTAGATTTGACCAATGAGCACACGCGGTGCTAGAGTTGGCCGTCAGATGGTACCAACCCAAATAGATGTGAGATGTTACATATCATATGCTAATACTGTATGTAGAATACAATAACGTTTATTGTCTCCAGTATTACAGCTAGCAGTAGTAGTACATACACAAAACTATAATACCAGAAGCAAAAGGTTTAAGCGTCAGCATTATGCTTAGGTCCCCTAGCGGGTTGCTAAGCGCTGGTTTTTCCTCTCTACTAACCTGTATAAAAACCTTAAAAATCTTGAGATATCTCTAGTCTAGTGAATATTTCATCAAATAGATGAAAATTGTATCTTTCTGTCATAGTCGATATGAATCATAGTAGGTGTCAGTACATCATTATTTAGGAACGAAAGTTCCAATCTAATCAGTCTAGTGGAATATACTTTTCAATCATGAAAAGTTAAGATCAGTTTCTATTACACCTTTTATCAGTTGCAAGATAAACTATTGTTATGAATAAATTTTGCCATGGAAATCAAGATAACGAGTTTCAACTGTGTCTTGTGTGAGGCAAGGCATGATGATTTAGGTGATGTTATATTTGAGTTTGTAAAGTAATTATGTTTGAATAAGAGATGCAAACATTTGACTATTCCATTAATATGAATACATATTATATTTAGGAAAAAAGTATGATAAAAAAAGTAGAATTAAAAAAAAAAATAAGAAGAGTTCCTAGTTCTTGTTTTTATCTTGTATGTATCTTTTTAGGGTTCCGAACCTCAAAAGGAAAAACGGAACCATTTATAAGATCACTCATGTGTCTGCCTCTCTGTCACAGCCAATTTGCTCCGAATCTAATGGTTCGATTAAGTTGAAATTTGGTACACATATGTATTTCTGTGACCCAAACATGGATGTGTAATGTAAATGAATGAATTTTGAATATGGGGGTCAATTTTGGGGGGCAAATAGAAAATAAAAAAAGTTTTGCAAACTTTACCATGCAATATCAAATGAAAGGGCTTACTGTGAGGGTTTCAAATATATATATTTTATAATTATTTTAATATATTTTTTTTATATTATTATTTTATTTATATAATTTTAAAGTAAACTGTTTTAAACTTATTTAAGAAAATAGACGAAAGTTGACCATCCACCCCCCCTATATCTCCAAAACTACTGAGATTAAAATTTTGAAAAAAATACAGAAAATACTTCTATATTACACATCGATACTTCTAGATTAGAGGAAAACCTATAAGAAGTCTGTGGTCTCTCAATATTGTGCGTGTACGCACATCACAGACTTCTTACCAGATTAGATTACCATGATTTTAGATTTACCATGTTCTATACTTATATATTACAGGAAAACTTGTAAGAAGTGTATGGTCTTAAAATAACATGGTAAATCTCTCAATATTATGCGTACAAACTTACATTTGCAGTTGGTATGTATGGGAGAACATGTTTTTCAACTACAATGTTAAGTTTGTTCTTGAGATAAATTCATCCCAATTATGGAACCCTTCATTGTGCATTAGTCTGACACACACTTGACCGGTTTTTCTAAATGAAAAGTTTCTTTTTCTGTATTTGTTTGTTAAACTAATATCATGCCTATAAACCCCGAAGGGTTCAGCAGAGGTATAACCACGGTACACCCACATGTTGAAAAAAATCTTAATTAAATAACTTACCTCCCATTTACCATCATACTTGGCAATATTTTCATCAACACCCTGTTTCTTAGCTTCAGATTTCACCCATTTCTTCTTGAAAGCAGCTTCATCATCAAAGTTTTCAACGAGATATACTTTTTCAGGACTTATCGTTGGACTGTGGTATAGGTTTTCTTCTTCTACCGTCTATAAACAGTAATGAGGGTTTATTTGATATTTCTGGTCGTCATCTACCGATACTGTTCCTATTTTGGCTTCCAGTCTAAACAAATGCAGGAATAGTATTGTCTGAAGCTCCTTGTGGTAGTTAATTTTTTGAGAATAGAATGAGTCGTTTTTTAAAATTTTGTATAAGTATCTCAATGGCAACCTAAATACTGTTAGACAGACCCTTATCCAATGGAATCCATGAGTTCTTTCTATGTTAATCCATCAAGTATCAGGGTATACAGGACACGAGTATAGTGCCAACAATTTTTTATAAAGTGATTCCTACACAATTTAGCTCAAGAGCTAGAGAATTGACATGATTTTTTGACATTTAACTTTAGTTATAGTGATATTGTTGCTTTTTAGGTAGAGCTATAAGTCTATTATGTTCGAATCTATATTCAGGAGGTTTCATAAGTTTAACCAGATTATAATGAGGCAGTCTTCAATGAACATAAGAAGACTTACTTACGGGTAGGTAACATATTATATATAATATAATGTATTCAGTCTCCTTAGATATATCTGAATATTGTAAAGCTAAATATGAACCTAAATGATTTCTGGTTCTAAGCAAACTTTGGGGAACCTTGAGGATTGCTATAAAGGACTTGTGTGCCATACTATTTGACTTGGTTGTGACAATTTCTTTTGTTATATCAAGGCTTCTGAGAAACTAAACCCGCATTTGTTTCATTATCTCTACATAATAATGTGGGTCGTAAAGTTTCAGTCAACAGTGTCTATCTACAGTTTTTTAGAGAACAATCATTGTAAATTATTCAGGTCATGTAACCTATAAAAAACTAACCTCCACAGTAACTTCGTCGCCACCATCATCGCTGTCGGCTTGCACCAAACCCGCTGTACTCACTAACACCAGTAAGGCACCTAGTAAGTATACTTTACGGCTAAATAAAGCCATCTGAAAAAAATGAAATATACACTAGTGACGGAACACGTCGGCTAACTTAAAAAGCGTCAGCAATATTGAGAAAACTTTGGACAGTCGCCACGAGAGCTCAAGCTGGAGTTAATTTAATTAAAAATATGTATGAATTTATGTAGCGTTCGGACACGAGTGTTCGGTGCAGCCGGATAACGGAAATCCTCAATAAAGGGCGACCAAATACTATTATCAACATAATTTTATTAAAATACTTCACCCTAGGCATTACCTTGAAATATATTTGATACACTTATTATTTTGTATGTTACAATTAAACGATGCAGATGCACAGAAATCAAATAAATTCCCTACTGGGGGAGGAATTTGATTTTCCTGAAAATTTTCAGCCAATCAAAAACAAACAGTTGTCAAGGTAGCGATCGAGAATTTTCCGAAGCGTTCACAATTACATAGTTCAATGAAAAAAATCATATCTTGAATATTTGTTTCAGATATTTTATTAAGTTATTTAAAATCGTTAAATTTTTCTTTAACATTTTGTAATTTTTGAGGAAAGGAAACATCTATCTCGTTTTCATATAGAATGAATACTTAGTTACCATTGCTTCAAAAACTAAAAAAAAAAGTTAATCAGCCTGACTATAGTCCGACCAAAATCAAACAGTATGTCATCTAATGTCACTTTATCTGATATCTCTGTCACACTTGTAGGAAATGGGCGGTGTGTTTTCGAAACCAGTAAAAAATCACATTATCTTTTGACATTAGTCGTGAACTCGTGTGATTGTGATTAGCATCGCTGCACCGCCACCGGGTGGTTTAGTTTTTGTATTTCGTTTTCGTTCGTGCTTTCGTGTCTTCTTGATAATATTGTTTTTCTTTGACGGTGGTGTATCAAAACATCTATTGTGTTATTGTTAGTGCATCCTTGTGAGACAACAATATTCGCACGAACCTTAAGCAAATGTGTAAGTTACATACAGTTGTACACTTATGTAAATAAATAACACTATTAAGACCCTGTACTCTTATTGATTGTTAGTGTTTATTTACCATTAGACATGTATAAGCGTCGGAGGAGGTCTCTGTATGTATTATTATCTACTATAAATTGAAAATTATCAATAATAATTGACATACATTATTTTAATTATTATCTTGATGCGGTTTATTATCAGTCATATCAGATAAAAAGGCTAGTAATTATCTTATTCCTGGTAGTCCTGATAATATTACAAAAAAAAAAACAAAAACCTTTAGCACATCATACAAACAATGTTCTAAAGGGAAATAATTGTATTTTATTCCAATTAATTTATTAGGATCAAAATGGTAGCTTGGTTTAGTTAAAAATTGTAAAATATTTAATTAGTTACCTCCTGTAATCTTATAAACAAGGTGTAACTTAAATAACGCAAAACCTCTTAAGGGGTCATTGTACTCAACATTATGAACAACTTTTACTAAAAAAGCAATTTCTTTTTCTCGATTTCAGGCTTGGTCCCATAGTAAAAGTTGTTCATAATGATGAGTACAATGACCCCTTAAGAGGTTGTGCGTTATTTAATGTACACTTTGTATAATTTAAAATGCAAGTGTCCCAACTGACACATCACACTAGTTATAATTTCGACTGTATGTCCATTTATTACTTTGTGATGTAGACATCCACTCAAGAAGGATTTTTGGAAATTCTGCCGCTAAGATAGTGAAAAGGGGGGTTATTTCATTTATAAGATAAATCTTATTGTTTGGTTTTTGAACTTGAAACTTGGTCCTAATATCTATTTAAAACTATATACAAATAAATAAATGAAGTGTCTAATACATGAGAATGAAAAATGATTTATAATCTATACATTTCAATAAAATAAAATTGAACTGTCTGTTTGTAATGTCAAAATAACAGCGTTTTACTAAATACATAAGTACTTACATAAAACACAAAACAATTTTTAATAATTTTGTCTGTCTGTTTGTTCCGGCTAATCTCTGAAACGGCTGGACCGATTTTGAAGGGACTTTCACTGGCAGATAGCTAATGTTATTTTAAGGAGCTACTTTTATTTTAGAAAAACAATTATGGTTCGCCGCCGCCGCCGCTATGCATACTTTTTAACCATGATTAAGAAAAAAAGTTAAAGAGTTTATTTTTTTCAAATTTATAATAAAACCTATTCAATACTTTTTTATAACTTTTATTTTCATTGGCCTAAAAAAGCTCCAAAATTGTGTAAGTATTTAATCTCTAGCACTGGTGGCTCCAATAGGTGCGCCGGCGCGTAGACTGTGGCGCTACCCCCGAATATGCCTTTGATCTTTGATTGAAATGAATTTCAATTAATGCCGCATATTTTTCCTACAATGGCAATTGTTGACTATGTTCGGTTCGGTTCGGTTTGTTATACTCGGGTAATCTACTAGCTAGGTCTCAGGTCAAAAAAAAAAAAAAATTGTTTTCTACTTTGTACCTGACTGCGGCGAAGCCCAAAAGGAGGGTTATGGGTTTGACCTGTATCTATGTATGTCCGTTTCTTTGTTCCCTCGTAACTCCTAAACGAATGAACGGATTTGGATAAACTATACGTCTTTAGATTTGTCTTAGTAGTGCGAGTGTCACTAGCTACTTTAAAATAAAGAACAAAGTAAAATGGCGGATTTGGGGTGCCATTTTGTGGAGTTTGAATTTTTTTTTTCTTCTGATACCGATTAGTAGATAGTATCAAAATGAACGGTTTTAAAAAGTGATTACAAAAAAATGTACAACTTATATGGTTAAAAGTGACAAATCGTAAAAAGGGTTTTAAACAACCCTCACGACCAAAACTCCTAGCAAGAATTAAATCATTGCGAAATCTTTCACATTTGTAAACTAAAAAGCTGGAAGTAAAAAAAAGTACTTAATTAAAAAAAAAAAAACTAAAAAAACCCGGCTGCGGTAAAACTAAAAAGCTAAAAACCAGCCCGTTTTAAATTAAATAAAAGTTGGAAGCAGGCCCCTTTCCATTTTTATATTTTCAAACTCAAATGGGTCCCGCCTGCTTCCAACTTTTATTTAATTTAAAATAATAATAATTTATTTCATAAGCCTAATACATAAGGAGAGAATATGGGTTTACAATGTAATACTTTAGTAACTTAGATCCTTATAGTAATTAGGCCTAAGTACATGCTAGATTTTCTGAAACTCCTGACAGCTGAACTAGGACGTGTTCTGTATCTCAGGTGTCAGCTTGTTATGCTTATAAATGGGATTGTCTTTAGCTTTTCAGTTTTACCGCAGCCGGGTTTTTAGTTTTTTATTAATTACTTTTTTCACCCGAGCTGTGCTCGGTCGACCAATACTTATTTAGGTAAATAATAAATAAATAAAAAAACAGGCAGTCACGGGGACTGCCGACAGAAATGAAAACTTGACAGCGCAACACGAGCATGTCGCATGTCGGTGACGCGAACTCATAAGTTTTCCCCTACCGGTTCTCACTTCAAAAATCGTAATCTTTAAATTTCTACAACTCCTCTTTAAATACGGTGGAGGGGGCGTTGAAGTTCCAAGGGGAAGTATGAAATTCACGCGAACGATGTCGTGGTCGAAGACAAGACCTAGTTAAATTATGAATTACATGCTTGACTCGACAAGTCCGATAATTTTTTACTGTTTGATTAAAACTATATTAATTTTAGGAATAAAATGTCAATGTGTAATATTAAGCATAAAATATAATATATTATTTTTTCAGCATAATGTCGATTTCAAGGCGGCAATTGTTGCGCCTACTGAGGCTGCGTAATCTTCTGATGTTGACGCTAATAGTTATATTACTGTACATAGTGAAATTGTTGGCCAGCCTAGATGCAAGTAACCAATTTGCAAACAACGCTATAGAAGTTTTTCACATCCCACAAAGATTTCATCAAGATCGGGACATTTTTGCACCCAATACCTTAGAGGTGAGTTATTCATTATCCTCATTTATTTCAGCACCCCAATTGCGAAACACAATCTGAATCATTTGGAAGCAAATCCATTGCTTTGAATATGTTCGAAAAAGTCTTCTCAACACCGTAAATAACGCAATTAATGTTGTTGAACTGTCAAAATGAAATCGATTCCGATTGACGGTGTGTTACGCAATTAGGGTGCAGTTCAGGGTGGGAAAGGCCAAAGTATTGCTTATTTTGTTTGCTAAAATATATGAATAATAATTGAGGAGCTCCGTAACAAAAGCCGATAATTCCACTCTTCGTATTTTTACAGAAAATACAAAAGAATGATTTAACGACGTAGGAATGATTATGTTGTTTGTTAAACTAATTTAACGTCAATTTGGCTTGTAGTAAAGGCTTTCAAATAGGTAAGATTAAAAAAAAAATGTGTTGTTGATAGTTTCCCCACAATTATAGTTAAAAAAAAATGGGCATAAAGTGGCATAATAACTAATGGTTGAATTTTGGCTAAATGTGAAAGGCCAAAACCAACTGTTTAAAAATTAACCGGCAGAATGCAGCAGAATGTTGGTGAACACAGCCCTAAACATGAATGAAATAACATGAACGAATTCATGTTAAAAATAGTCACTAATGGCATTTTGAAAACATATTTAACCAAAATTCTATCTTTGGTTACTATGTTTAACCATTGGTTGAGTTAACTACGGATCAAAAAACCGGCCCTAAGACCTGTGTTCACCAACATTCAAACTACCGGTTAGGTATTTAAACAGTTGGTTTATGTCAAATTTCCTAAGGAAAGAACTGATTCAATATCTAAATAGCCGTTTTAAAAGTCGGTGAACTCCGCCCTAAGAGCTTGTAGCCCCCCACTACTTACGTACAACTTACGTAACTAGTGAAATGTGGGGCTGTCTGGTGTACTTTACATTAAACCACTGCCTATCCCTTCAGGCAAATAGGCGTAATGTTATGTTGTTGTCACGCCTGTAATCCCCGAGGGGTTAGGCGGAGGTGTACACACGGCTACATATCAAGCTATAAATATCCAGTTTATGCTCTACCTTTCATTGTACGCAAATCCTATACAATAAGAGATCAGCTTATACTGGAAATGTATAGCTTGATACATATCAAGCTTTTCCTGTATATGTATCCTGTAGTCGCCAGTTATGTTTAAGTCCTACTCGTATGTAATACGGGGCGATATTATTGCTCGTTGTTTATATTTTAAAAATAATTAAATGTCAGAAAGTCCGTATGTTATACAACGTGTTCCTTTTGATATCCTATAACTCTAGGGTACTATGGGACCAAATTTGAAATCACGAAAAAAAAAATGCAGCTGTACATTTATGTTCGCATAATTCGTCAAGATGTAGGAAACTGCCGATTTTTATTTTGAACAACTTTTACTATGGGACCAAACCTGAAGTCGTCAGGTTTGGTCCCATAGTAAAAGTTGTTCAAAATGATAGTCTCATTAATACTCTACTAATTAGAGTTATGTATGGGATATCAAATGGAACACGTTGTATAAGTGCAATGTTTTGTTAACAAATTTTATAATTCCAGAAAATTGACTGGCATGACTATGCGCTGATACAACACGAAAGGAAGCGAGTGGGTGGGTATTATCAACTGATTAGTCAAAACAGTAGTATTTTAGTGTAGAGCAGCTATAGAACCACCCGATGAACTTGATGAAATAATCTCTATGTAAATGATGACGAAATTGTTGCCATCGTGGGCAATACCTGGATGAGGCTGGCGCAGGAGCGTGGGGATTGCACAGGCATAAAGAGTAGCAGACTAAACATTCGCTAAAAAATGCGTAGCCATTACGCATACATAGTGTTGTCAATACAGAGCCGAACAAGGGCCGGTTGCCGGTATTATCTAAGGATATTGAAACAATAGTAGATATATCTATTGTAAAAGGCGACTAAGGGAGTATTTTAAGAGGATGATGGACAGAAGTCTACTCTCCCACTTTTGTCGACTGGCTTGACGGTATATATATTTTACATACAACAAAAAATTTCGTCTTTGTTGCCAAATCCGTCTCTGACTAATTAATGTTGCTTATCAAGCGGCGGCGCGGGATAAACAAGCTACGCGTCAAACTTTGTCTATGTACGAGTCAGTGTGCCAACAGGTGACAGAACGAGATGCGACAGAAGATTTACGACTTGTCGCTTAGCAAAAAAGGATAAAGGATCATGTCTATCTATATAAATATAACTATGGATTAATGTTTGGTTTGCTATACTCTTTATATGTCTGTGGGGCATTGGCACAAGAAAAGAAAGGCCTGTGCCCAGCAGCGGGTGAAGTCGGGCTGTGGACGATGATGGTGATGAAATTCACTTCAATTCAATGCATATTTTAAAATAAAAAAATAAAAACGAAAATTCTCCTACATTTAGGTACTTAGTTATACGTACTGAAGATAGTATTATTACAATTTTAATTTATGTAAAAGGCATGTTCATGGAATATAAAATAACCAAACAAACATTGGCCCAGACTGTTTCACTCTAGAAAAGCCAGGAAGGCAATGTCGATACAGGTTCAAGATACAATGCAGCAATGCAATGTTAGATTACTAATGCTGATACAGGTCTTGCATTGCATACAAACAGAGTAATATACATTGAAATTGTATCACAAACACACATGAGTATAGATAAACCATTCTAAAAAGGAACGCCCCTCCTCAAAACTTGATTATTTCAATGTGTGAGAGGAAATATTTATTCCTACACTTTACTTGTGTGCGTGCGACGATTTTACTATTAACATGGACTCGTCGCACTTAGAGGTCAACTAATCTAATCGTGCGATCAGTCCAGGTATCCTTACCATTATACGGCGGGGAGCGTGCGCTTTGTATGGCACGACACGTTCGCTCTGTTGCGCGTTCGTTTCATTTATACACTAGGTGGCCAACAAATCCGGCTGTACGGCGTTTGGTCAGTCGGTATAAAAAAAGGAGTATTATTGTTTATATTTTTATGTAGTACCTACGTTTGTAAGGTATTTATTTAATATGGGTCATTTCATTTACTATATACCTACTGCGTATATTATGTGAATTCTTGCCTTAAAATAAATGATGAAATTATTATTATTTCAGGCATTTATTGACTTATTACTAATATTATAATGCAATACGTAATAAAACATTATGCAATACAAACAAACGTTATGAAATACAATATTAATTAACCAATTATTCATTTATACCTATAATCACTTTCATCAAGATCAGACTCAACTTCAATAATGAATTCAAAATCCATGTCAAAATTTTTCGTATATTGTTTTTTGATATCATTAACATGTCTATGTATTTTCACACATAGTGCAATCAATCATTTCAATTCGTTCTTTTATTAGAGCCAATAAAGACGTCAAGTTTTGTTCAACGTTTTGTGTAGCCACGTAGTTTTTTGCGTTGACATGTTGACCATACTTTTGCGGCGAAATCGATGTGTAGTCGCACTTTCATGTCTCGCCGGTGACTGAGCAACCAATGAGAAAGACCAATTATGTGTATTGCGTCGATACACCTTCTTTGCATGTAAGCGAAACCGCTGTGGAGGGGCGTTCATTTTTAGAATGGTTTATCTATACAAATAATGTATTACAGATTAGAATAAGCCGGTATACTATTCAACCTATTTAAATATATATTCTTTTTTATCAGGAATCGGTGAGCAAGGGAAGCCAGCACATTTGCCAAAATCAGATGCTGAATTAGAAAAAGATCTTTATTCAGTCAACGGCTTCAATGGCGCGCTAAGTGATAAAATTCCACTGAATCGTTCCCTACCGGACATTCGGTACCATACTTGTGAGAAGAAGGTTTATATTGCGTCTTTGCCAACTGTGAGCGTCGTGGTTCCCTTCCACAACGAGCATTGGAGTACGCTGCTTAGGACTGCGTTCAGCGTGTTGCTTCGGTCACCCAGTACTCTGATAAAGGAAGTTCTTTTAGTCGACGATGCAAGCACTAAAGGTAAGAGCTCAGATTAAAGTTTTTTTAATTACTATGTTTAGTTCCATTAAAAATTCCAACATTTTCACGCAATTCTAATCGCCGTGATTATGATAGCTGTAGTAGTTATGCCTTTGTTTAGGGTTCCGTACCTCAAAAGGAAAAACGGAACCCTTATAGGATCACTCGTGTATCTATCTGTCTGTCCGTCTGTCACAGCCAATTTTCTCAGAATCTAATGGACCTATTAAGTTGAAATTTGGTACACATATGAATTTATGTGACCCAAACACGGATATGTAACATAAATAAAGAAATTTTGAATATGAGGTCACTTTTGTGGGGCAAATAAGAAAATTAAAAAAAAAGGTTTGCAAACTGTACCGTGTGACATATCAAATGAAAGGGCTTACTGTGAGGTATCAAATACTTGGACTTTTTAATAATTTTCAAATAAACTCTTTTAAAGTTATTTTAGAAAATAGACGAAAATTGACCATTCCCCCGTAGCTCCAAAACTACTAAAATTTTGAAAAAAAAAAAAAATTACGGAAAATAGCTATACCTATAGCTATATCAGCTATACCTATAGATTACAGGAAAACCTATATGAAGTCTATGGTCTTAAAATAACATGGTAAATCTCTCAATATTGTGAGTACAAACTTACATTTGCAGTTGGAATGTATGGGTGAACATGTTTTTCAACTACAATGTTAATTTTGCTCTTGGGATAAATTCAACCCAACTACGGAACCCTTCATTGTACGTGGTCCGACACGCATTTAGCCGGTTTCTTGTTTTGGGTTGGGAAATTATCAAATAAATTCTCCCGCTCTGGGCGGAGCGGGAGGGCGTGTCTGACTTCTACTGACTAAAACCCACCCGTGTTCGTTCAGTTGCCTGTGCCAGGGCCACGGTAACTCTTTCAAACAACCCGCAACCCTGGCAGGGTAGTAGTTATGCCTAGCTATTGCATTTCACAATGAATCGAGTCTACCTCTGATGTGACCCTTCAGTGGTCAATTGCCGCTGAAACGGCAATTGATGTAAGTCTTAACTCCTCTCACTGTGGCCAAAACATCTTTAGCCATCATCGGTACTATGAGTCTGTGGGATCGGCAGTGAGAAAACCATTTCCTGTGTACATTGCACGACGTACACAAACCCCTATTCCTACCCAAATTCCGTCTGTTACCGTTGGTCTCCTTGTGACAGACTTCCCGCACGTAAAACCAACGTAACTTACGCTTGGTGTGGTTTGTATAATAGGCTAGGCGTTTGGGTAACTAGGGTCTTAGGTAATTCATAGGTACCACTACCAGGCTCAATTGTTTCTAACGTAGCCGCACTGTACGCATTTGGAATAACGACCGTACTAAGCTGTCTAAGTCCTGGTGTGTACATTTCTCCGTCTTCCTTCAAATAATCTTCTATTTAAATTATCAACATTCCCTTGACAGAGACTACCAGTCAGGCTACCGTAACTTGCTGATTCTAAAATTCACTCTATTGTCTCCTAAAAATCTCATTACAGAATTTTGTTCGACACTCAAATTATAACATATTTTCTAAGCTTTAGCGATGGATTAGCCCCGACAATTTATCCGTCCGTGTGGGCCTGTAAAACATGAAGAATCGTCACAAGTTGGAGAATTTGTCTTCAGGCTTTGTAAAATTACAGGTCTCTTTTATGTGAGGGATAGAGTAAGCTGTATAAACCACCACGCGGGCTCAGTGTGGATTGGTGAATGTCACACGTCATTGAATGTTTGGTTCTAGGACATGCCGGTTTCGTCACGATTTCTGCAGTAATGTTTGTCGTCTATCTACACTTGTGACTCAGTTTTACGAGACGGTAGTTTTTTACCACAAAAATTTAACAATAACAAGACTTGTGCAGTGTACCTCGACTCGACCATGACTTTCGAATCGAAAGTCACGGCCAGTATTCATTGAACTGCATTCAGTTTCAATTCAACTACGAAATTCAGTCGATTCTGATATAGTTGTGTTGGACTGAAATACCTAGTATGTATTGATCCATACATCGAATATTTAGGCTTGGTGGGGATGGTTATTAAATAAATCGGGCCGTCTAGAAAATTGCCACGTAAAATTAAACATTCATTTTGTAGTTTTTTAGTAGGTAAGTGAAGCACCCAAGGGGCATTTTCTTATAAGCCTTAAACCTATTCTATCTACAAACAGTCTAATTGCGGTATGTGTTTAGATAATAGCTGTCTAAAGACGGTTTTTGGGAAAATAACATTTTCTAATAGGGTAAAATTAACTCAAATCAAAATTTTAAAACCTCCATAATACTAATCAGCTTGATTAAGTGTGAAATATCTAAAGGCGGTCTTGTTTAAGACCACATTTTAAGTCTTTCTGTAGATCAACGAATTATTTTAGCATACAGATTATTATTGTAAAACCATAAATGGTGCATGTTGTGTTAGCCTGTAAGTAATTTTTGCACTTATAAAAGTAAATACTATTCATTAAATTATTTTAGATGTATTGTGTGAACAATTGTTGGCTAGCCTAAATAAATAAATTATTCTATAAATGTTCAATAATAGTAGTTTATGAAACTGTTGCACAATGACGGGTATTAAAACACTAGTGTGTTAGGAGCTCATGGCTAAGTAATAACAGCCGCACGGGTCGATCCATCAGGGTATGCTTGCCGAGATTGGTCCGTGGATGGGTGCCCATCTTTTCATACCGAGACTCCTCCGTGCTTCGGAAAGCACGTTAAGCCGTTGGTCCCGGCTGTCATTTGTGGATCTTTGACAGTCGTTACGGGTCGTCAGAAGCCCGAAAGTCTGACAACCAGTCTTATCAAGGGGTATCGTATTACCCAGTATCTGGTTTGTGTAGGTCAAATAGGCAGTCGCTCCATGTAAAATACTGGTATTCAGCTGCATCCGGTTAGACTGCAAGCCGACCCTATCATAGTAGGGAAAAGGCTAGGCAGACTGATTTAAATGATAAAAAAAATCGATGACCAAGGTCGCAAGAGAAAACAAAAGGTCTTGCAAGTAAAAAATTCAAACAAAAATCTACCATTGTGTATTTTTATTACATTGATACTTAAATATTTAAAATAGAGCGAGCACATTGGTTTTACGACATGCATTTGTTTTTTTTGTATATACGTAAAATCGCACGTCCAATCGCACTTAACAAACGAACACACATGAAAAAGGATTCATTAAATAATTGAATATCGCCATGTTGCTAGAAAAAATGTAAGTTTATATTGTACGCCCTACCACCTGCTGCAGAAGGCGGTGATTATTAATACATGTAGACTACGAGTAGTAAGGAAATTCCTCCAGTGTGAGACGGACAGCTTGCACCATTCCTCCCACTCAAATATACCTTCGATAAACATACAGCCTATTGCGGATAACCACGCAGTATCTAATATTACTGCAACACGTAACCCCACTGATGAACATTTGGCTTAGGCCCGTGCCATCAGCACTACCCGGCTAGGCCGAGAATAACAAATTCAAAAAAATAATAACGTAATAGAATATTGTACACCTTACAGGTAAGTTACAGTGCTGCTGTTATTACAACTGTAACATCTTTTTATACCTGTAACAAACAATAAACATATTTGAATTTGAATTTAAAAATTCAAGCTTCAAGTCAACGCAATAAAAAATACGGCCATACGAATGCCCGTACACATGCGGGCATGCGACATATTTTGATACTCGCAAGTAAATCAGAACCTATAGGATACTTCCCGTTGATCTACAATCATGAAATTTGGCAAGAAGCAAGGCCTTACAGCACAAATATAGGAAGACCCTTCGGGGAACAAGACGCGATTTGCGAGTACAAACTTACATTTGCAGTTGGAGAATTGTCCAAACGTATATCAATGTATGGGAGAACATGTTTTTCAACTACAATGTAAAGTTTGTTTTTGGGATGTTATATGAGTATTCTTTTCAACTACAGAACCCTTCATTCTGCGTGGTCTGACACACACGTGGTCGGTTTTTTAGATAAATCACATAATCACATTTTTGTTGTTTATTTTTCTTATCGATATGTGTCTGAAGGCCATTGCAGATATAGGTAACTTTCAATGAGGTTTGAAAGGACGGCTTGGGCCACATACAAGTTTCATCATAGTGAATGGCACTTAATACAAAAAATTATGTTGTTTGTGTTAAATAAAAATGCTATAATTGTCTATAGGATCCAACTCCCATTAGATGTAATGTGGGTTGGATCGTTTTCGTCTAACTATGGACAATTATCGGTACCGAATATACATGACTGCCTACCTACGTATATAATTTCAATAATAAAAAAAAAATGTTACTATCGAACTGTTTAAAATCAAACAAATCTTTAATCTACCTTACTGGAGACCAGCTTTAGGTCAGAAAAGCTGGCACGTAGGTATTCGTGTTAATCTATCCAATTAAACAAAAAATATTTGTTTATGTATTTGCTCCTTTAACCTTTCATTATGTAGTCAAAGCCTTTACTGACGTAGGTAAAAGGCATTATTGTCATTTCAATTATTCGAAATTGCTGAATAGCCTTTAGGCGATGCATGTGTAGGTACAGCTGGTACTTCAATGACATTTCATTAAACATAGCACACAATTGATGTTTGCTTCTCCAAATTGTCACGCCTTACTAGTTTTAAATGGATATTAACATTATTAGTTACGCGTATTGTGTATTGCTAATTAATGCTTTTACGTCGGTTCTAGTGTACTAATAGGTACGTTTAATGTTTACCTAGAATGTTTTTATTGATATAGGATGTTGAGGACATTACAGCATTAATTATGCTGTAAATACCTGTAGGTTGAGGGTTAATGCACTTGTTATTTTTTAGGGTTCCGTAGTTCAGAAAGAACCCTTATAGTTTCGCCATGTCCGTCTGTCCGTCCGTCCGCAGTTTATCTCAGAGACTCTTAGTACTGGAAAGCTATAATTTGCCATGTATATACATTATTAATCATACCGACACAGAGGTAAAATAAAATTATTAAAAAAAAAATATTAGGGTACCTCCTGTACGGTTACCTATCATAAGTCCGAAAAATATTTGACCGAATTTCATTTCATCTAAAACTTTTCAACTATTTTCGTTTCGTTTTTTTTTTACTTCATCGAAGTCACGTCTGCCACTGTATCGGTTGACCTATATCAAGTCGATTTTTTCGTTACTCCGACGTTTCATTTCGTCGAAAAACTTTTTACCGAAGTTACACTTTACCGAAATAACATTTGTTCGAAAAATATTTCCGAACATTAATTATACCACTGTTTTAATTACCAGGCATGCAAGCAGGCATGCAGCATGCAAGCAACCATGCAGTCTGCAAGCAGGCATGCAGCGTGCAAGCATGCAAACAAGCATGCAGCATGCAAGCAAGCATGCAGCGTGCAAGCGAGCATGCAGCGTGCAAACAAGCATGCAACATGAAAACAAGCATGCAATATGCAGCAAGCATTATTTCTGGTTTGGGCGGCCCCATGCGAGCTTATCGTCGCAGATGGTTTGAAGGCTCGCCGCCGCGGCTGAGGCTGGCTGGCGAAGCCGGCCAGCAAGCAGAAGCTCCTCAGCTCACCTGCTCCTCAGCTCGCGGGCCGCCCCACCCCTCCGCGCCTACGCGGGTTTAAATTACACTCTAGGGGTAAGGCAGACAAGACTAAGTCGGTTTTGTAGCGATTCGTTTCTGTCACTAAATTTTGTAGCACAACATATTGACTTTTTATGACACTATTTTAATTTAATATTGAAAATGCTACCAAATAACCGGCTAATATATTTATGACCAAATAATATTCCGTAAAATGTTGTTTCGGTGTGGTGAAAATATGGCAAATGAAAAAAGTTCTCTTTGGAACTTTTTTCATTTGCCATATTTTCTCCACAATCTTCGGCCAATAACAAAAAGTTATTTTGTAAATCGGCGAAAAATAGTTCGGTAAAATAATACCTATGACACATGATACTTCGATGATCTAAAAATATGTCAAATAATGCATATAGCAAAAAAGACGTTGGTCAATAGTTTTCGGTAAAATGAAATTCGAACAAAAATTTTTCGAAAAAGTGATCGGTTCGGATCGAGAAAAGAAAACAGCCCCACTTTACGTGTACAGGACATGTAAAGTTAGGCTGTTTTCTTTTCTCGTCTATCCCATGGTGTGGGGTATCGTTGGATAGGCCATTAAAAATTATTCCGGGTCTGCTAAAACCATTTTTCGATTCAGGGATCCGTTTGTATAAAATTGAGCATTAAATTGCAAATTTTTGTTAATCAAGTGGCCCTTGTTTATGTGCATTGTAAATTCCATTGAAAAATGACTTATTCAAATGCAATGTTAAGATTGTATTTGGGATAAATTCATCCCAACTACGGAACCCTTCATCGTGCATGGTCCGACACGCACTTGGCCAGTTGTAATCTATGCAGCTACTTAGTTGTCATTGAACGAAACGGATGTGATGCACTGGCACTTAGGTAGTCATTTTTAAGGTAATACGTGACATTATGTTCAGCCTCGCCTAGTCTGATGCGCGGCTTGAGTGGGGGGTCCTGCGTTCGATCCCCGGGTCAAGGAAAATATTATTTGGTTTTTCTTTTTCGATATCTGTAACCAGTTAAGGGGACTACATGACCTCAACGCAAGTTTCATAATACCTAAAATGATATGATCCACTACAGTAAACAAAATCAGAAAATACATGTATGCCTAGATTTTGCCCGCGGCTTCGCTCGAGTTGATTTAGAATAGCGGTTTAGGGCGTGAAATGGTATCAAGTAAACAAATTTACTTTCGCGTCTATAATATTATAGTTAGGAGTATAAAAAACCGGTCTATTGCTATAACCGGTACTCAAATTAAAAAAATAAGAGACTCTTAACACACTACTAAAGTTTCTATAATAATATAATTCAATCATGATTCGAAGGACACGTGGCGCCTTCTATTATCATAAGAAAGTTATTGTTGTTTTCCTCGGGAACAGTACTTATTTTTTGGATGAAAGGTTCCCTATGTCCGTTTGTGTACACCTGACAAAGTATATGCAAAATTTCAGGATGATCGGTTCAGTGGTTTAGGCGTGAAAAGGTAACAAACAAACAAATAAACTTACTTTCTCATTTTTAATAGTAGTTAGGATATCCTTCAGAATACTAGTTAGATAGTGTGTTGAAAACATAATACAACTTATTTGATACGATAGAAACAAAACCACGAAGATCCTCTATAAAACCATACTAGTATACATGCATTCTTTGTCTGATAATTCTACAAACAACATATTACCGTAATACTGTTTAATTTTTTATTCCAATTAATAGATGTTTTTGTAAATAGATAATTGCTTCATATTTTGCAATAAATTACCAGCGTTATGTCATCGCGCTTCTCTTTCTTTTCTATGCAGTCTGACAGTGACCACGTATAGGTCCTGTAGTCCCCTTAATCGCAATAGGCTCACCTGCGATATGAATGACAGTATTTAATTTTTATTTTTTTTATTACGCGAAGGGTCGGGCAGAGGTGTACTTATAGTACGCCCACATTTCGCCAGTTATGTTTAAGTCCCATGTAATAGGGGGCGAGCCTATTGTATTTTGCCATCATCCGGGCATAAATCGTCTTGATTTATGCCCGGATGATGGCAAAATCCGCGCTGCTACTGAGAAAACACGGATGGAAAATCATGCTCATGAGCATGCGACACCTAGACCAACGAGGCATGATGTTATGTTATACTACCTTCCGCCCGCGTGGTATGGCGATAAAAAGTAGCCTATGGCCTTTTCCAGGTCATGGTCTACCCGTGTGCCAAACTTCATCCAAATCCGTTCAGCCGTTTTAGCGTGAAAGCGTAACAAACAAACAAACTCACGCGTTTATAATATTAGGATGATTTAGAATTTTGTTGCGTTAGGAACTTTTCGGATCGCTTTTTTCCACTTGGAATGGTTTTTAGATTGTTTTGATTGCGATAACCATTTGGAATTGTTGACTTGTGAATGTTATTGATATAAAATGGACAATGCCAGTATTTACAATGAACGTATTATTCAATATGACAATGTTGCTTCTCATTGCCTAGATGTGACTGGATATGTGACGGCTTGGCTTAGTTATCGTAAACAAGTAGTAGTACTTAGTTTTCCTACAAACTGACAAAGCTTGCTTCTAATAGCGTATGGGCACAACCTATACGAGAATTCGTTCATGTCGTGGTAAAAACGTTAGCCATTCAGCAAGTCAGTATATTTCTACTGTGGCAGTAGGGTATGAACATTTCATATCGCACGCCTAGATAAAGGGTGGCACAACTCAATCCAAAATCGAGTTATTGCGATTATCGGAATCTGCGTCGAAAACTACATTGGCTCCAAAGACGTGTACAGATATCCATTAATAAATTTACTTTAAAAAAGTAAAAACCGACGTCAAAAACATTAAACGAATAAATCTGAATTCGGTGCCAAGCTAAGGTTCATGGAAGTTGAAGAAGCTGTTTTTACACAAACCGCGGCTCATAGCTAAATAATAACAGCCGCAGGGGCCGGTCGAAGGTTACGCTACACACTTGCCGCGGTCGGTTCGTGGATGGGTGACCATCCATTACATAATAATATCGAGACCCTCTCCCGTGCCTCGGAAAGCACGTTAAGCCGTTGGTTGTCATTCGTAGATCTTTGACAGTCGTTACAGGTAGTCAGAAGCCCAATAGTCTGACAACCAGTCTCACCAAGAGGTATCGTGTTACCCAGTAACTGGGTTGTGGAGGACAGACAGGCAGTCGCTTCATGTAAAATACTGGTATTCAGCTGCACCCGGTAGGTCTGGAAGCCGTCCCCAAAATTGATGGGAAAAGGCTAGGCAGATTGATAGAACACCGCAACTTGTAAATGGCCTTAAATCGTACGAATATTCAATCTGCCTAGCCTTTTCCCAACTATGTTGGGGTTGGCTTCCAGTCTAACCGGATGCAGCTGAATACCACAACCCCGCATTACCCCCCCTGGGTTACCCCACATTATGCATCAGTTTCATAAACTACTAATAAGTAGATCTATATAGATTCGTTTTTTATTTTAATTACATATTAGAATTGTTTTTTTTTTTTTGTTTTGACGTGAAAACGTCTTTTCCCTCGGTGTACGTTCAATGTGGTAAGTTCAATATTTTTGAGCGACAAAAACATGTAAGATTTCAACCGCTAATTAAACTACGAGACTTTTAAATGCTAGAGTAATGGTTGAGCATTCATAAGATCATATTTATAACAATTTTGAGGCCCAGATATAATTTGCCTATGACGTCATACTGCGAGCGCGGGGAAATATATATACGTATAGCCAAAAACGTGTTTAGCTAGATCAATTATTCTAGTGTCTTTGTCAAGAGTTGACAAAGCACTACCAGGACCTAAAAAGAAACAACAGAAATATTGGCCAAAATAGGGTTAAAAATTAATATGAAGTTGACAATAACAAAATAATGTCAGATGGCGTCTCATATCGGCCGTAAATATGTTCAGAAATGAAAAAAAAATCCCTACCGAAGAAAGCTTGCATCAAAAGGAATAGGTCAAAAAAGTCTAGTGCCGAGCAAATACAATAGCTACGGCAGTGTCAGGAACCGTAACAAAATCTGCAGAAAAGTTTGGGATCTCCTTTCATATCGGCCGTAAATCTACTCGAGAACTGAAAAATATTACAATCGGTGAAAGCTTACTTTATAAGGAATGCAATGAGCCTACTAAGTCTAGTGTCGAGCAAATACAATGGCTACAGCAGTATGGGAAACCGTAGTAAAATTTCAATCAGTTTTCACGAAAACAAGCGGCACGGACTCGAACTGCGCCTACGAATATCTTTTTTTTTTTAAGTAGGCTTAATTGTATTTGTATACATACAGATTTGTTTTAAGTATTTTTTATGCCATTAATGTTTGAATATGAATTCGGCCGCCGCCGCCGCGGCTGACACGTACATGACGTAATCTGGAGGTCAAATTTTCACACACTCTTCGCAGTAATACAGCCTGTACGAGTATTTCGGCAATAATGCATCGAATGTTGGCATCCAAGTGCTTAATTGTTACTGGTTTATCGGAGTAGACATGCGAATTTACATATCTCCAGAGAAAATAAAGTAATGGCTTCAAATCACACGAACGAGGTGGCCAGATTTCGTGAAATTAGTCGTTTGTCAAATGTTTCCTTTAATAAATTAAGCCAATAAAAAAGTTATAATTATCATATTCAAACATGAATGCCATAAAATTGTCTATCAAATAAAGGCGATTTCATGGATGTTAAAACATTTTTCTGTGTTTTATTTCAATTTAAAGTTCTCTCCTCTAAAAAAAAGACCGGCCAAGTGCGTGTCGGACCAGGCACAAATGAAGGGTTCCGTAGTTGGGATGAATTTACTCCAAGGACAAACTTAACATTGTAGTTGAACTGCAAATGCACGCACAATATTGAGATGAAAAACTTACCATGTTATTTTAAGACCATAGACTTTTTATAAGTTTTCCTGTAATCTATAGGTAAGTATAGAACTATTTTCTGTATTTTCTTTTTTCAAAATTTTAGTCTTAAGTGGTTTCGGAGATAAGGGGGGAATGGTCAATTTTCGTCTATTTTCTTAAAAAACTTTACAATACAACAATTTATTAAGAATTTATTTTAAAATAATAAAAAAATATTTTTGAGACTTACAGAAAGCCCAGAAAGAAAAAATTTGATATGTCACACGGTACAGATTGCAAAACTTTTTTATTTTAATTTTCTTATTTACCCCCAAAATTGACCCGCATATTCAAAATTCATTTATTTACGTTACACGTCCGTGTTTGGGTCACAGAAATTCATGTGTATCAAATTTCAACTTAATCGGTCCATGAGATTCGGAGCAAATCGGCTGCGAAAGCGTAAGTCTAATATTTCATAAAGCTCTAATAAAGCTCGAGATATGAAAATAGCTAGAAACAACGACACGTCTCAACAAGCCGAGCTGCGAAGGTTTGAGCAGGCGGTTCGTGAGGCAGCACACAGTGCTACTGAGACACCAGAACAGTCTCAAGATCGGGGTCAACTATATGCTGAGTATCTGGTGTCTCAACGGGATGCAGAGACACTAGAATAGTTACAAGCTCGCCGTCAGCAGCGTGCGACTTATATGGCGTCTCTAAGAGCCACATAAACCTTTTTTAAAGGGCAGCATAGCGACGTCAAACATTCACAAGAAACACGTGTGATGAAATTTGATATGGGTAGTCTTAGGCCTGGGGAAGGAGATAGGTTATTTTTTTATTAACAAACTACGTGGGCGAAGCCGCTGCCGCTGGCGGAAGCTAGATATGTATAATTAACGAATATTGTAAGCTGGCTATAAGTGTTCCGAATAAAATAAAACAAAAACATTTTTTCCCAGATTTCCTGAAAGAGAAGTTGGACGACTATCTAGCGAAGAACATGCCAAAAGTACGTGTCATTCGTCTTAAACAGCGCAGTGGACTGATCACCGCTCGCTTGGCTGGAGCGAAGCAAGCCACGGCTGATGTTCTTTTGTTCCTGGACTCGCACACCGAAGCCAACGTCAACTGGCTGCCGCCCCTACTAGGTCTGTGTATGTATTTGTTTGTTATTGTACGTTTGTAATACGCAGCAGGAAGGTTGGAGTTACTTGAATGGAAGAATGAGAACGGAATGGTAAAGTGCTTTAAAGCCAAGCACAATGTGCCGCAGCGCAACGCATTTTCATACAAGAAAGTGCGGTGCAGCCCGCACGATTTTTGCAATGCGTTGCGTTACGGCGCGGCCCGCCGCAATCTGCTTTAACATCGTTTAAAGATGCCGATCCATAGATATATATCACCCGACTCTCCACAATTCCATTGCTTACTCCAGGATGTACCTATATACGGTACGGCTCTAATAATCCTTCCATATCCTAAGGGCACGTCTTCCCTACCATTATCGCGCCCCCCGGTCTACTCCTTGATATACAATGGTCTTTGTTGCACCATGTAACATGAGGCAACAGGGGCTAGTGTGAATCATTGAGTTCATTCGAGTAATCGAGTCTGGTCAAACCACGCTGGGGTCAATGCATTTTATGCATTCATTTAAATAAATCGAATGCAATCAAGCTCAGATTACCTTATTTACACTAAAATGCGAATTTTGAAACATTTCACGTGAGATTAGGGGAGGGGCGTCAACTGTGTATGCACCAGATTGTCTTATGTTCTGTCTTGAACTTGATGGATAGAGAATGTGAGGCTGGCTATACAATATACATACCTACCAGCCAATGGTCAAGACCACTCTGAACAACTTTATACACTGAGTTTTTTTAAATAGTAATTGCAGTTATGATAAGTAAACTAATGTTGTTGATCAGTATAGTGTTTATAAAACAAAAGGCCAATGCACAATGCCTTGTTTTAAAAAAGTGGGAGCTATAATGATGTGTCAAGAAGAGGTTCAAGTTAAGGGATGTTTTGCAGTTTTTGTTATAAACTGTGCTCAAAATATTAAGTGTATGTGAGTGTACTTAACTTTAAACTTTATGTAATAAAATATTGTACCGTAAGCAAACAGTCCTAAAAATATCCATATCAATCACAAAATTCGAGGAAAGAGGAAGTGCGCACCCATTAAAAATTGTTAATCTAAGAGGAAACTTTGTCCGAACAGAACCGATAGCGCTGAACTACCGCACGGCAACGTGTCCGTTCATAGACGTGATAGCGTACGACACGTTCGAATATCGAGCGCAGGATGAAGGGGCCCGCGGTGCCTTCGACTGGGAGTTCTTCTACAAGAGGCTGCCTATATTGCCCAAGGATGAAGAGAATATGCCTGAGCCTTTCGAGTAAGAACTGATTTTTTTATTTTTTACTTCCTGGCGAGTAACAAAATGCGGTTTTTACCTGTTTGTTTTCGACTTTATTTCATTGCGTTTGTTTGAATGTGAAACAGCACTACGATGCGCTTGGCCTGAACCTTAAAGGCTTACGCAGACCGGGACGACATGGCAAGGGATTTAAATTTTTACTAATGGACATTCAAACGTATCGATGTAGAAATAAAACATAAATTGCTATGCTTTAAAATGATGCCGTGGCTTTGAAAGGGATTTCATTGCACGGCATTGAAAGACGCACCACGGGCTCTCGCGGCGGGATGCCGTGGCGTACTGCGGTAGGCAACGGCATGCCAAGGACTCCGGCGCTCGTCGTGACATACCGCGGGGTGAGGCGGCAGGGGATTTTCAACCCAAAACCTCCTTCTATCCCTATTATTAGCCTGTGCACCTTCTTCGTCTGCAATAATCGATATCAACACTAAATACCAATCTACCATTTTAAAACTGAGGCACATCAACACTTGATTAAACGCAATTGAAGACTAAAAGTGTATCGGGCAGCAGGAGCCGCCGAGGCGTGCTTTGTCGTGCCGCGGCATGCCGTGGCAAGGCACTGGAATGCCGCGGTATCTAAGCGGCTAGTGTGCACTGACTGACGGCAAAATCCCTTGCCATGCCGTCCCGGTCTGCATAGGCCTTAAGGCGCTTTGTACAAGGCACGGTTTCTTTACGGTACGACGTATAAACTACGCCGTAGAGGATCCATACAACACTGACGACCGTGCCTACATAACGCAAATAAACCGTAGTTTTTCACGGCAAGAAAAACGTGTGTGTTTAAAGGGCCTAATTCCGTAACACTTGTAATCACAATCCAAGGGTTTTGAAGGAAATTTCTAGTTCATTTCTTCATAGGTTTGAAAAATTCGTCTGCTCAACAATTCAAATAACGTAACGTAACGTAGCCATTGCCATTATGTGTGTTCCCTATTTCATTTCCACGCAGGTCTGCGTTTGACCGGTATTACTAGCAACGAGGCTTTCTTATTGATAACATTTCAGTTAACTTTTCCAAGTAAAATAAAATAAATTTGTATTTGAAATGAGAGGTTATTAGTGTCAATAGTACACTCAAAATCAAAAGTAATTTATTCAAATTAGGCTGAGAATTTAGAACGTGAAAATTACATACGAGAGACAGTCCTCCAAACCGTTGGCCCTTCATCACTTCCTAGTGCTTTAGCTGGAAAGAACTTGCGCCACAAACTCCCCAGCAAATAAATGTGGTTTGATCCCACGATTTTTCGATGTAATTCATAATTCATTTATTTTGCTACAGGTGAAAATACAGATCTTATAATTAGCGTTATTGTACCACTGTAACATACCCATGGGGTGTACAATATTTATATGTATGTCAATATTATCATTACTACACAATTATTAGGGGCACACAATTTACGTTTTAATGAGTAAAAAAATATTAGAATAAGATAAAATAAAAAATTGGTTTAACATGTCAATTATTTGTCAACTTTATCAAACATTCATTAATATACTTATTTCGGTCATGCGATTTACATTAATAATAAAAATAAGTAAAAATAAAATAAAAATAAGTTTAACATGTCAAGTAATAGTCGACTTCATACTACATTCAATACGAGTATTAGACTTAATTATTTCGGTCATAATATATAATTACATTAAATAAGTCGAAACAATTTTAGTCGATAATTCGGTCATTTAGAAATTCATTAATTGAATAATATGTTTTGTAATGTGGGTAGTGCAACCCACAGATTTCTTCAAAATATACATGATTTGCTTTAGCTCTTCGTGGAAACATAATGTAGTGTTTACCTACTTGTATAACAAACGCCTTTGTTGTGTGACGAGCTCGATGTCAAAGTTCAATTTTTTAGCCGACTGCGGCGAAGCCAAATGGAAGGGCTATATTTTTAGCAGGGTCACACGTAATCTGTACGATTTACACCTGAAGTACATAACTTAATAATGACTTAATTTATACGAAAACCGAAAAAAATAAATCGATATCGATGTCTTGTTGATACCTTTTTAGTTGGCGTTTTTTAGAGTTCCATACCTCAAAAGGAAAAAACGGAACCCTTATAGGATCACTCATGTGTTTGTCTGTCTGTCCGTCCGTCTGTCTGTCTGTCTGTCTGTCACAGCCAATTTGCTCCGAATCTAATGGACCGATTAAGTTGAAATTTGGTACACGTATGTATTTCTGTGACCCAAACACGGACGTGTAATGTAAATTAATGAATTTTGAATATGGGGGTCAATTTTGGGGGGCAAATAAGAAAATAAAAAAAATATATATATTTGCAAACTGTACTGTGCGATATATCAAATGAAAGGGCTTACTGTGAGGGTCTCAAATATATATATTTTTTTATAATTTTAAAATAAACTGTTTTAAAGAACAAAGAAGAAAATTGACCATTCCCCCCCTATATCTCCGAAACTACTGAGCTTAAAATTTTGAAAAAAATACAGAAAATAATTCTATATCTATAGATTACAGGAAAACATATAAAAAGGCTATGGTCTTGAAATAACATGGTAAATCTCTCAATATTGTGCGTACAAACTTACATTGTCCATAGTTAAGCGAAAAAGATCCAACCCACATTAGACCTAATGTGGGTTGGATCTTTTTCGTTTAACTATGGACATTTGTAGTTGGAATGTATGTTTTTCAACTACAATGTTATGTTTGTTCTTGGGATAAATTCATCCCAACTACAGAACCGTTCATTGCGCGGGGTCCGACACGCACTTGACCGGTTTTTTTATATTAAAGGCCTGGCTCAATTTGCTCTAAGTGAGCAATTTCAAAATAAAGTGTACCCTGCTGTAAAATTCGATTTAATTTTTTATGTTTTTTTTTTAAATTTTTAATTGGTCATAATATAATAGATAATATCGTTTATCATGCAGAAAAATAAAAAGGAACGCGGAATTCGAGGCATTTTCCAGATAATATCGAAACAAAACGGACTTTGTGGCGGAACTGGTTCCGTTGTGTGACTAGATTTAAAAGCAAAATTAAAGGAAAGTGTGATATTAATAAGGCTTTTTTAAATTTATTTAAACTAATAATACATGTAATTAATTGATAAATCAAAGAAAATAGCCTCAGCTTCAAGGATTGACACAAAATGATTGTTTTTTATTCGGTTTTGTGACTCTGTCGCTTATTACTGGACTATTTTTTAATTTTACTCCAAAAACATAATATTTTACTTAATATGTGTAGCTTTTTCGTAAAATATTAACTGTAAACATATTTGTGGCCGCACAGATTTAAAAGATAAAAATTCATGTAATTTCATAGATTTAACTCCTCGATGGAGTTAAATCTATGAAGAGACAGTGACAAAATGGAAGTCTTAAAATCATAAGGCTGTGTTCACATGATTTATAAATTGCATAAATAATACGTACATAGTATATTAAAACTAAGTTAACTTTGACATCAAACGATAATTTAATTTTTTTAGCCCTACTTAAATTGGAAATAGTTTTATATTTTTCTGTTAAAAGAAAATAATTACTGAAAGAATCGAAGAACAGAGTAGGTAAGAAATAAAACAATAATTTTAAATTTGCTTGTATTTTTATCTTATAGGTACTTATATCTTATACTACTTAATGTGAAATTACAAAATATACCTCAAACCCAATTATTACAGACGCCAGCACATCAAGCTATCCCAAACTGTCAAATTTTTCCATTTGAGCATGAACCTTATTCTTTTGTAATAAAAGTTGAAATCTATCATAATTCGGTCAGTATGGATTTGCAATGTAAACTAAGCTTTATGCATTCCGACCTGTTGTAACTTGCCGTTCCGTTAAATGTGACCGTAGAATAAGTCACAAAACGGAGGTCACATAATGCTACCTTCTTGTAGTTTTAAATTGTTTAAAAATTACCCATCGTACTTAGCACTATTAACTTTTTGGTATCAAATACTATACAAATCTTGCTATGTGTCAACAATAACAATAATTAAAGAAGAGTTTTTTTATAATAGTAAAACTTGGTCACATATCTGAACCAAGAAATTGACACACGGGAACACTTCAACAATACGTTCGCGCTGGTCACAAATTAGTTTGACAATGAAAGCAAAATGGCGTCTCTCAATGAAGGACGATATGTTGTGTTTCCATTTCGTGCCGAATACTTTCCACGATTAGAAGTTTTTTTTGCAAAAACGAGTAGTCACAAAACGGAAGGTTCCGGTTAGCTAAAATTTTCGATTTTAATTTATATTTATTTTTAATAGAAATTATGTAAAAAAACAAAAATAATAGGTATACTTCTAACTGATAAATACGATTTTCAAGAATACAAATTATATTTATAAACCACTCCCAATACACAAAAGTTTTTGGAAATCAAAGATTTTCTGACCCTAGTTGGGAAGGGGACAGGTAAATTCGATGATCTTCAATATTAAAAAATCATTATAAGTTTTATATTTAGTAAAGTAACAACAAAACTACAATTTATATATGTATTTAAAAATATGTTTTTTTTCACTTAAAGTAATATATTATATACTGCTAGAAGTAATTTATCACAAATAATAAGTGAACAAAGTCGAGGGACAAGGCAAAACCCTGGGATACAAAGTACCCTAATTGTACATCAATGTATGTAAATTGACAGTAAAAATGAAAGAAAGTACTTTCAAACATTTGAGTTTCAGCAAATGGCTGTTAAATACACATGAGCATGAACAACTTAAGTAAAAATACAATAATCTGCCAATTAACTATTCTGCCGGAACGAAATTGATGAGCTTTTCGTAATCGATTTTATTGTATAAACGAGGAATTTTTATATTTGAAGTACGTATTTTGTGGCTGCGTATGAAGCGGTATAATTCGTATAAAGATTATAAAATTACACGATAAGCGTATATGGGTTTATCAAGGTATATTAAATTTACAAGTTCATTTAATCACTTTTCATTAGTATAATGCAAATATCCACTATTTTGAATTTGGATTTTATGTTTTCACAAGTTCTTTTTTTTTAAATTAACTACAGTGTTGTTCTGTGGTGAATGCTGTGTATAATAGGCATACATACCAGAACTTTCATTATGTTACCTATTACTCTGATTTTTTTTTGTATGTAGGTACCTGCTGTTGCTGAACGAAGTAAATAAATAATAATAATAATCATTTTGTTTCAGAGAATATCTACTATTGTTTATTTGATTAATTTTGACTAAAAGACGATTAAGAGGCCTATCACAAAATTGCTTTCTGACAGATTAAGTATATTGAAGCACGGCGATGCATCACATTATGTAGCAATTTGGCAGTCGTAATTACGTTTATTTTTCTTACATAATTGAATCTTTTTTCTTTAAAATATGGAATTTTAATTTCTTATGAACTTACGTTTATTCTGGTATAAACTTTACGTAATAATATTAATGTAGTAAGGACAAATTTAGAGTTAATTCTGAGCGTTTTTAGTAGTTTTATGGTTTTAGATATTCCATACATATTTCAAAATTCTGAGGCCGCTATGAAGAAACTAGAAACTCAACCACTATTTAAGAGATACTTTATGTTCGCATAATTCGTCAAAATGTACTGAACAGCTGACTTTTTTTTCGCGATTTCAGGTTTGGTCCCATAGTAAAAGTTGTTCATAATGATGAGTACAATGACCCCTTAAGAGGGTGCTGGTGTTTTACCAATAACCCTGTATATTTTTCATTTCATTTGTTACAGTAGTTCAATCCACGAGCTCGAAATATGCAGTCGCTTAGTTTATGAAAAACTTGCTTCGGATTTTTGGCTTTATTTAAATAGATAAGAAAAAATTGCGAAAAGCGAGGCTCTATAAACTATACTAATAATTACTATTCTCCACTACTCAATAAGTCAGTGGTCACAGTCTTTCAGTGTCTCAGAATAAGAACGCCAAGTTGGCCATTTAACGCAAAAATCACAATTGAAATGTAATAGGCCTCTTAAGTTTTCTTATGTGGTTAATAGCGCAGATATAATTATTAAATACGCAACCGTCAAGTGCTGATCTGTTTTATTACCTACATGATGAACGCAAAAGTTTGAGAAAACAAGTTGAATCATCTTCGGATATATCTATCAGCCCATATCTCTACCGTAAATTCGGGTAAGTAAGGGTGTATTAAAACATGTAAATAAAAATAATGTTTGTTGTATCCAGGAGTCCAGTAATGGCTGGCGGCTTGTTCGCGATATCGCGCAAATTCTTCTGGGAATTGGGAGGCTACGATCCTGGTCTGGACATCTGGGGCGGCGAGCAGTATGAACTTAGTTTTAAGGTTCGTACACAACAACACATACGTGCGGCATATGAAAACCTTGACTATAATAATTACAGTCCATGGTGAGGGTGAGGCCTCACATGATCTGACCAAGAATATGTCTGGACTACAAAAGAGACTGTGACCTGTGTGTTTCTTTTCAGAGTACTCGGATAGGCAATGCCGATCTCAACTCGTTTTAAAAAAGAAATATGATTGTCGAGTAAGTGTTTGTACAAACCTGCTTACAGAAATAAAATCACTTATTATTTCGAACCTTGAGAAGATTGGTTAATTGGCGACGGCAAAAATGACGAGTCACGACGGGTCGATGGCATTTTAACATATTTCTCATAATTCCGGTTAAACCAGATGAAGCTAAAATCTAGAAATAGTAAAATATAATATTTTCGTGTCCTTATGTTATGACGCAGCGGTCAAGGCCTCGCCTCTCGTGCAAGAGGTTATGGGTTCAAATCCGGGCAAGTACCAATGTGGTCTTTTCAATATTTACTTTTTGAGTTTATCTTGGACATTACTGACATTGGTGAAGGAAAAACAACGCGAGGAAACCTGGACTTCGTCGTTGGAAGTCGTAAGACACGACATTATACAAAAATAATAACCGTATTTTTATAAAACGTTTGTAGTTTTGGTCTCAGCAGCCAAAATCTACCGAAAGACGGAACTGGGGAGCAAGCGACGTACAGATGTCCGTGTGAAGGCAGCCCGTCCTGAGGTCGACACCCGCAGCCTTCAGCAATCATTTCCCATTGCTTGCGATTTTTTTGTTTTGAGTGACTTAATGAACTCCTGCATTCCTGCATGTATACACATATACACCTAATGGCACAACACTGATACAATGACTGATGTATTCTCACAGGTTTTATCCTAACGAACGGCTATCAGTAACATAATATAACCGTAGATGGTAAACACACGGACATGATTTCTTATTAACAGACTCATTTCCCACGAAATGTATGGGAAAAGTTTTTTGTGATCTCTTTACTTTTCTACCTCAGTTGGTGAGAGCCTAGAGTTTTTAACTCGCGAACGACTGAAACGATTTTTTATTTTTTTGTTTTGTCTGAAAGGTGACTTAATCGAAAATGTTCTTGAATTTCAATTCAAGAAAATCAATTCAGCCGTTTGAAGATTATCAGCTCTTTTCTAGTGTTCTGATCGAGTCAAAATTTGGTATTCTGTTACTACAATGATATTAGAATAACATAGTAACCTTGTGTTTGGAATGTGTTTCCATCCAACCATTCATTAACCATTGTGTCGGGTTTTATTAAGTTTTTTATTTAGCGTTAACTGGTTTACTGTGAAGCTGTAGTAATAATAATTATATCGCAGATATGGCAGTGCGGCGGCCGTATGGTGGACGTGCCGTGTTCACGCGTGGGTCACATCTACCGCAAGTTTGCGCCCTTCCCTAACCCCGGCCACGGGGATTTTGTTGGCAAGGTAACATTACAAACACTTCTTTTCTCGTGCGTTACACTTCTTATGTCGTGGTTACAAACCAGTTCGGATGGTAATTGGGCTAACTACCACGGATGCTTCGGACTTACTACCGTCTTCATAGTACTGTCACGGCATAACAATGATATAGTACCTCAACTAGGTCCTTTTATCTGAAAATATTTTGTGTAACTGATAAGCTATTATTATTGCATAAGGTACTCCTTATGCAATAATAATAGCTTATCAGTTGAACTTGAAGAGTTGATACCATTAAATTTACTAGTACTTGGCTTAGCCGACTTTGTTGGCAAGGTAACATTACAAATACTTCTTTTCTCGTGCACTTCTCTCATGTCGTGGTTACAAACCAGTTCGGATGGTAATTGGGCCAGCTACTACGGTTGCCTCGGGCTTACTACCGTCTTCATAGTACTGTCACGGCATAACGATGATATAGTACCTCAACTAGGTCTTTTTAAAATATTTTGTGTAACTAAAAATATATAAATAAAATAACTGATAAGCTATTATTATTGCATAAGGAGTAACTTGAAGAGTTGATACGATTAAATGCACTAGTACTTGGCTTAGCCCATATAACCGCAATTTTTAATTTTGTTGTTACCGAGTGGCCGATTGCATCCAATATGAGTATACGAACATGTCCCGAAATCTGTTGCCAGAATTGAGAAAAATGGCGGCCGACGCAAAAACTCAAATCCAAGACATTTCATGAAATTATTGAAGGTTTTGGTGAGATTTTCATGTATCCTACTATTTTTCGTTTATAGAACTATCGTCGCGTAGCCGAAGTGTGGATGGACGAGTATGCGCAACACTTGTACGCGAGGAGACCTCACTACCTCAAGATCGACCCCGGCGATATTTCCGAACAAAAGGCGTTGAGGCAGAAACTGAAGTGCAAGTCTTTTAGATGGTTTATGACGCAGGTAGAATACCATACACTACTCTATTACACAATTGTGAACTCTTCATAATACAAAAGTACAGGAATTTATTTCAAGTAGCCTTGTATGCTTTGAGACCTGCGGGGTAATTGCGTAACATACTTACTGTAGGAATGGAGCTCGTGGCTAAGTAATAACAGCCGCATGGGTCGATCGATCAGGTTAAGCTACGCTTGCCGCGGTCGGTCCGTGGATGAGTGACCATTTTTACTTACTAAGACCCCTCCGTGTCTCGGAAAGCACGTTAAGCCGTTGGTCCCGGCTGTCATTTGACAGTTGTTAGTTAGGGGTCGTCCAAAGTCCGAAAGTCTGACAACCAGTATTACCCAGTAATTGGGTTGTGGAGGTCGGATAGGCCGTTGCTCCATGAAAAATACTGGTATTCAGCTGCATCCGGTTTGACTGGAAGCCGACCCCAACATAGTTGGGACTTAGGTTGCAGATGATGACTTACACTAGGAATAGGTTTCATTTTGACAATTCAACAACATTCATTGCGTTATTTACGTTGCTAAACAGACAAATTCGAACATATATGAAGCAATGGATTAGCAATATGCTTTAAAGCGTGTTACGCAATTAGGGTGCTGGTTCTGTCATAAAGGGTTAGGGGTGGGTTATCACGGTTTAAATTTGCTATATTTTTTTTAAATTTTATTTTCAGATTGCATTTGACCTAACAGCTAAATACCCGACAGTAGAACCGAATCCATTTGCCAACGGACGTGTAAGTATCACACCGTACCTAAAAAAATATTTATTCAAATTCAATAACTGTTTTTTTTTTTTGGAACGAAGTTCTTTATGTCAGAATGAGGAGTAAACTGGTAGAAATTGTTACATCACGTAAAAGAGTTGACCTGTTCACCCCCATGTTTTTTAGTACATACAAAAACAAAAACTTTTGACACATGTAACTTGAGACGTCTAGACGGCTCTGCATTAATTTATCTACGTAATAAAGCTGAAGAGTTTGTTTTTTTGTTTGTATGTTTGAATGCGCTAATCTCTGAAACTACCAGTCGGATTTGAAAAATTATTTTTGCATTAGGTTAGTCCAATTCTTGAGGAAGGCTATATAACATGAAGTTAGGACCACTAGGAGAAAGAACGATAAGCAAAAACAAAGTGACAGCGCGGGCAGACGATGCGATGCGATGTGGTGGGTCGGGGGACAAGAAATTTCATGCGGACGAAGTCGTGGGCAGAAGCTAGTACATAATTTACAGCGAAAGGAACTTCGTTCCAACCGGGTATCCCACGATACCTCCCGACTTTTTTTACATATCTTTTATCATTATTTTCTAAAGGTGAGACCAGTATATAACCCCAAGATGTGTATAGACGCCCATAACGGCCAAACGATGGACAAGTTACACATCAAGCCGTGTGCGACCATGCCGGATGGGGAACAAGACTTCTTGTTCTCTTGGCACAAGGACATCAGGTCAGTAACGTACTACATAGAATACTACATGATTATCAGAAAAAGTATGCGCTTCGGCAATCATCGTATATCTTCGGAAATAGTGTGATGATGAAATTTATTATAGAGCTGTTACAACCATGGAATAACTGTCCATAGTTAAACGAAAAGGATCCAACCCCCATTACATGGAATGTAGGTTGGATCCTTTTCGTTTAACTATGGACAGTTATTCCATAGTTAAACGAAAAGGATCCAACCTACATTGTGGAGTGGATAACTCGCAATGATATGTGCATTACTACAAAGCGAGGCGGTACAAAACATAGAAGCTTTACCTCTGTGGGTGGGTTATTCTGTGGCGCGAAGTTCGTACTATAGTGTGCGCGCAAGTGCTAGTCACCGCCTGAGGTATGAGAGCGATGAGACGGGGAGGACGCGATTGATAAGATTGGCAGACTGAGTTAGCTTGACGTTTGTCTACGTCCCCCGTCTCGCCGCTCACATACCTCAGGCGGTGACTAGCACTTGCGCGCTCACTATATCCGGAATCACCTAGATTACCGAAACGTATACAGTTTCTGGTTTAGCTGTAGTAGCATAGTGTACCATAACCGATGGACGCATGTTAAGCCGTGTGCGACCATCCTTGACCCGAAGCAAGACTTGTTGTTCTTATAGGTACTAGTTTATATGTTATTGACTGAAGGTCAAAATACCATGGCTTTTCTTTTTTATTATACCTTTCCATATTTTAATAATGTACGTAGTTTATTTAGTATATTCTCTCGTGGTCAGAAGAAAAAGTAATCAAGTTTAGTAATGTGTGTAAGATCTTTCACGGGAAGATGTTCCTGAACTGCACGACGAACTGCCCATCCATCCAGTAACAGGAGGCACAGATTGTTTGCCGTGCCTCGGAGTCGAACCGTTGCTGGAGCCTAGTCTCCTATCCCTCGCACACTCAATGCGCTCAACGCTCTCTTGGACGCTAAGCCTGACTGTGGTGTGTTCGCGGATGAATGGAAGAAAAGAACTTGTCAGTAGAAGAGTGTATGAGTGTCGAATAGTTTTATACTTTTGTTATTCTGACGTCATAAGGAAAAAGGGCGTCTCTGACAATTTTTTCGATATAGAGTTATTTACATTCGGAATCAGCAAAAAAGACGCATCTGCCAGTATTTTTATATTGGCGTAAACTTAAAGAAAACCTAATGAAATTAACTTTTTTACAAAAAAAACCACCGACTTCCAAAAACAACACTACAAAGTGAAAAAATTTCAGAAGTCGGTAGCAAAAACTAAAATGCAGATCCAAAGACACCGACTTCTGAAATTAAAGTTATTTTTCACTTTGTAGTGTTGTTTTTGCAGTCGGTGTTTTTTTTTTTTTGTAAAAAAGTTATTGTATTTTAAAAAAGGCAAAATATTTTTTTTTTTCCATTTCAATATTTCTGTAGAAACGTTCTTTTTCCTTACGGCGGCAGTATTGTTATTGTACTTAAATAATGTGTTTTAATGTCTTAACACATTCAGTGCGGCAGACATACATGCGCGTTTTCATAACTTTCTTCGAGTGCGGCGCGGCGCACATGTGTGTTCGTTGTGCATCTCTATTGTTTCGAAAACATCGTAAAATAAGGGTCTGTAAGGGTGTAGCATAAAGAAGCGTTTGCATAAAGAATTCAGCAGAGAATGTGTTAACTAATAGAGGACACTTAGAGGTCCAGAGCAGATTGGAGGTGTGGTGGGAAAGACTCGAAACCGTTGGCCTGAGAGTAAGTCGGACCAAAACTGAGTATCTGTAATGTGATTTTGGCGGCCTCTCCAGTCCTGTGCCCATATCTCTCGCCGGAACGCCCTTATGGATCTGTTCCGACTTTCGGTACCTCGGGTCGCTTGTCCAAGGAGATGGCGAAGTAGACCGAGACGTAACGCACCGGATCAACTCAGGATGGATGAAATGGCGACAGGTCACAGGAACAACTTGCGACCCACGGATGCCCCTCAAGTTAAAGGGGAAAATTTATAAGTCCGTGGTAAGGCCTGTCGTACTTTATGGGTCTGAATGCTGGGCCGTGAAGAAGACGGATGAAAAAAGATTGCATGCAGCGGAGATGAGAATGTTGAGATGGATGTGTGGAGTAACGAGAATGGATAAAGTAAGAAATGAGTATATAAGAGGAAGTTTGAAAGTGGCGCCAGTGACAGAAAAGTTGAAAGTAAATCGTTTGGCTTGGTATGGGCATGTGATGAGAAGGGACGAAACGCATGTGACTCAAAGAGTGATGAATATACATGTTGATGGATGGAGAGGGAGAGGAAGGCCGAAGAAAAGATGGATGGAATGTGTAAAGAATGATATGAAAGAGAAGGGAGTGAATGATAGTGTGACGGTTGACAGGGGAGAATGGAAGAAGAAAACATGTTGCGCCGACCCCAAGTAACATGGGATAAGGGCAGGAAGATGATGAATGTCTTAACTAATACAATTGGCCTTGGCCGTTTTATGTTAATGGTAAAGGTATAAAGAAATAAGCAAATAAATATTTTTTTTAGGTATGTTTAAACAAATTACAGGGTTAAATCGAGAAATATGTGCTGGGATCTGCCGGAGTCTGCGGATAACAGTCCGATACGACTGTTTTCATGCCATCTCGGTGGCGGCAACCAGCTGTGGGCGTATAACATGGTATGTACTTACAACATTTATCAATTTACCATACTTACGAGTAGATAACGAACAATTTTTACTATGGGACCAAACCTGAGAAAACGAGAAAAATCAGCTGTTTCCTACATTTATGTTTGCTCTATCACCGCTGCTCTTACAACGGTAGAGAAAAACATCGTGAGGAAACCGGCATGTCCTAGTAACTATCATTCTGCTGGGGAGTTTGTTGCGCCACTTCTTCTCCCCAGCTAAAGCACTAGGAAGTGGTGAAGGGCGGGCGTTTTGGGGGACTGTCTTATATAATTTTGACGTTCAAAAAGTGCTGATTCTCAGCCTAGTTTGAATAAATGACTTTTGATTTTGATTTTGATTCGAATACATGTCACATCCACCAACCCGCACTCCCGCGCCTGCGTGGTGGGTGACGGCCAATCCATTGGATAGAGAGGACACCCGTGTCCCAGCAGTGGGAGCTTTATAGGACTATTATATTTACGAGTATACATTCTCCTCTTGCTTCGTTTACGTCCTAGTCATACACGCGCCCGGATCAAATCACGAGCGCGCGTAGTTTGACATTTAGGCTTGCGGATGGCGAGCAATGGGTAGCTCGCCGTCCGGTAAGGACCAGGCCCGGGTCGACGGCGCGTTGTGTTCCACGCGCGCCTCAAAGAGATGTCAGCACTAGCTGAAGGGGTCCGCTAAGGCCGATGCCCGCCAGTGTTGCGGGTTGTTCGAAAGAGTTACCGTGGCCCTGGCACAGGCAACTGAAGGAACACGGGTGGGTTTTAGTCAGTAGAAGTCTGACACGCCCTCCCGCTCCACCCAGAGCGGGAGAAGTTATTTGATGATTTCCCATCCAAAAAAAAAAGGCCTGCATTCCTCCTGCGCTGATGTGGGTCGCGAGTACCATACATTGTGTTCTAAGTATAGCACCACACTGCGGTGCTAACGTCAGCGGCGCGTACGTTGCGCGTTGCTAGTTTGCTACGCGCCGCGCATCGAGCGCGTCGGTCTCGCTCGTCAGCGCCGCGTATGTCGGTCGACTGGCGAGCATGAAATTGTGCGAGCGCCCTCAGTCAATGCGTGCGTGCCTGCCGCTATGAATATCGTACCGTAAAGCGGTCGGTATAGCAAGTACAGTATTTTATTATTTATTTCTCGCTGACGTCCGCGACCAACCGTACGCGACCGACCGTACGCGACCGACCGTACGTGACCGACATCAGCGTAGGAAGAATTCAGGCCTTATGTACATTGAAGTAAGGTTATAATTACAATAACTCGTGAAATGTAATAGCTGTGACATCGGCAATAAAATTAACTATTTTAATCGACTTCAAAAACGAAGGTCTCGTATTCGATCTTTAGGCTTGCATCACTAAAAATAGACTAACGTAAAGTATCTCACGAAGCGACGCGCGCTATACTTGTTGTTACCAAGTGTACAAACACGCTTTGAATGTGTGCGTAACCGCAGGAGCTCTCAGTACCGTCCGAGACAATGTGGCGAAGTCGGAAGTGTTTGTGTGTTATGTGCTGACGCTACTTGTCTTCACGCACACATTCAACGCGTGTTTGTACAATTTGTTACCACAAGTAAAGCGCGTTTCGCTTTGTCAGATAAAAATACTGGAACGTGTTTAGTCCACAAAACATTAGATTAACATTCATAAGTCAATTCATCGTCAGTCTCTTATACTTATCTCAATTTATTTGAGATTGGCACAATATATATTTTTATTCCATATCGTAAGGGCGGGTTGCATTGACCTATGGCATAACTTTGGCCCAAATCGAGACAAATGTTTAAACTGTGTCCCGAAGTGTCCCGAAGACCGCGATCACACAACCGAACGTCGTATGTAAGGACATACGACGTTCGGTTGTGTGATCGCGGGTTACTTTGTCTTTAGGGTCCGCGTCTATATCGCCATCTATTTAACGAAGGCGTTAAATAGATGGCGATATAGACGCGGACCCTAAAGACAAAGTAACCCGCCATTACTGTACTCTATTAGTCGTCATCATCATAAGTACGAAGTTACTATGTATATGCATAGCAAAATCAGCCTATAACGTTCCCAAAGTTGGGACACAGACCTCCTCTCTGTGAGAGGGAGTGGGCTGTAATCCAACACGCGGGCCCAGTGCGGGTTGGTAGATGTCACATGTCTTTGAATTTTTGGATGTAAGTCACGCCGGTTTCCTCACGATGTTTTCCTTCACCGTTTCACTATATGCATAATTACAATAAAAGTCATAATATTTTTTACTATTCCTTTTTTCAGACCACAGAACAAATAAAGCACGGTGCGGACGACCACTGCGTTGACTGGAGTCCTATAACCAAGGACCTTTACATCAACCGTTGTGACCCAACCCGAGGCACGCAGAAGTGGACCATAGACCACGTGGACAAGGAAATGATGGCCAAGTGGAAGTTAGTTAGGACAAAAGTCACGGGACCGATAGAGGAGCCCTGAATATACGTATGATGCTTTATTGTATTATGATGGGCGTCGGGTAAAAGAAAGAGAAACATTTTGTATGAAAGAAGAATGTGACTGTTGAAAAAAAAAAAAAACGATTTTAAGGGTTTAGGTGCCGCCGGTGTAAAAACATAACACGTTTGATCTCACACTCGAAATTCTGTGGGATGGCGACGCACCTATATTTTATATAGTAGTCAAAGAGCTTTTAGAGTGGATTTACTGATTTATATGAATAATTTGACATATCCTATACTGCCTAGAAAATTACTGCAATCAATCGGTCTGCCTTGTCTTTTCCCAATTATGTTGGAGACGGCTTCCAGTCTAAGCGGATGCAGCTGAATACGAGTATTTTACATGGAGCGACTGCCTACCTGACCTCCACAACCCAGTAACTGGGTAATACGATACCCCTTGGTAGGATGATTGTCAGACTTTATGACCCGTAACGACTGTCTAAGATGAGCGAATGACAGCCGGGACAAACGGTTTAACGTGCTTTCCGAGACATGGAAGTCTCCCATTTAACTTGGTAAATCGACCCGTGCGACTGTTATTACTAAGCCACGAGTTCCTCTTTCCCTACACTGCCTAGCAAATTACTAACAATATTAGCGCCGACGCCTTACAAATGCTCGATTGAAACGACGCGCGTGCGGGCGTGCGTGTCTCTTTCTCTTACTCGATGTTTCATTTTTAAGTATTTGTTAGACGTCCTGTAGGTTGTAATAAGCGCGTAGGACGAGAGGCGAATCTTTGAATGCTGCCTTTCCTTCCCGTTTTGAGTATTCTCGAATAAAAAAGAACGTGTAAGGTAAAATGGGGTTACTTCGATACTACGGGTTTACTTTGATAACAACTTTTGATTTATGAAAAACGTAATTTTATTCATTGTGTGAACGCATCCAAAAACATTTCATTTTTTGGTTGGCACTACTGATATTTAAGCTTTTGTTGATGTACCGGTTACTGGGCATTTTTATGGTAAGAAAAAATTTAATGCCTCCAAAAATCTATAGTTTTCTTAAAACACGGGCATACACCGAATATCTACAACGCCTTATTAAAAAGAAACTGTCAGTGGTGCCAACCAAAATATACTTTTGGATGCGTTCACACTCCGAATAAAATTAAGTTTTTCATAAAGTCTTTATCAAAGTAAACCCGTAGTATCAAAGTAATCCCATTTTACGGTAATAGATTCGCGAAGAAAAACGTAAATCAACTTCACGGTTTCTTCGAGATTTACTCAACCGCTCAACTACTATGTGGTTTAAAGATAAGGCTCTTTACGTATTGGTGATTCATAGTGATATTTCTTTTATAAGTTCTGGTTTTGACACGATTCTTTGAAAAAGTATATTTTAATACCACGTTTATGAAGTATTTTGAAAAACGCTCGCTTAACGTCAACCTGGAGATCGTGTACTTAGTTGTGTTATAGTCTTCTGTTTCACTCTTAGGGCCAGTTTCACCACCTACGATTAAGTTCCTATTAACTTACTTGGCAGATAATTTCATACAAATTCTGTTCGATTTTTGAATTTATTCGGTAAGTAGTGGCTATTCGGACATCGTGAAATAGGTCCTATGTCTAACGCGCTTGTGATATCGCTTAGTAGGCTGACTAAGGTACTATTTAACGTAATAGGAATGAATGTAGGCAAAACTGCTATTGGCTGAAAGCATCGGTGTCTAGGTAAAAAGGGCAATTACGGATTGGGCGTATTTTCAGCGCATAACAACCTCTTTGCTCGCTCGTAAATGGTTACTATGGCGACTCATGCTTGAAAAGGCATGTGCACACACGTACAGTCAAACACACACAAACAGTTTGTTTTACAGAATAACATATAAAATATTAATAGTATTTATTTTTCCATATATGTATGTATAAAGTCACGTCTACGTCCAATGGGGGTGGGCAGAAACAGCAGAAAGCCACCTACTACGATCCTTACATACTCCTTTTGCTTCGGTTAAGTTCATACATCTGATCATACACGCGGGCCGTTTGTAGTATGTGTGCAATAATTACATATAGCATGTGTGACTGTATTCTAAATGTACGCGCGTATCATAAGAGCGTGCAAATACGAGATACGCGTCGAGAATACGCCCAATGCGTAACTGCCCTAATGTTAAATACGTTCCAAATAATAATATCGATTCTCACGTATGTAACTAATTCTGACAGGCGCTTTGGTTAAATTTAATATTGCTTACAACCAAAAAAATATTATGACAGAAAACTAATTAGATTTGACTAGCCTAGCCTAGGATGAAAATAGAAAGTATGTAGGTATTAAAATTTTCAATGTTTATGCAATGTTGTCCGCGGTCGCACTTATACTTGGTAGCTATACTTGTTAAGACCTTTATTCTAATTAAAGGTCTGCGATGGACTGTGTTGATGCGATTTTTTTTACGTTCCATATTAAAAGTTTTACATTGACATTCTGTAACTGAGTTCCAAGTGTGATCGGAAGCTTTCGAAATGAATTGTTACAGTGTTTTGCTATGTCTTATTAAACTTTTTGTAATTGAAAATTATACATCTTTCCTGAGAAATTATTCAAAGGCTTTTGAATATTTTTAATGAAAATGAAGGTAATTCATTCAATTTTCGAGTCTTAGTTTTTATTCAGTAAAAAAAAAAAATATACTTTTATTGGTAAAGAATATTTTTTTTACTGAATTAAAATTAAGAATTTGGATACTTACCTTGTTAGTAATAAACTATATTTTCAAAAGTTATTAAACTTATGTTAGTTATCTACTGGTGCTATTTCTATGTTTATGTGTTTGTTAATCTCTAAATGATTTTCAAATACTCTAATGGTGCCGTTTCTGTTGTGCACAAACTAAACTTAATTAAGGCTATTGCTAACTTATTCTCTCTGATAAAAGAAGAAAAAGACGGATATAGGGGGAAGTCCCCTAGTAACACCTAAGTCCAGCATTTGCTCTCATCCAAACGTCACATCGTTGGTTATAGGCATCTTTAAATGGCTTCAAGAATGTTCTATCTAGCGGTTGTAGTTTATGAGTGGTGTGTCGTGGTGAGCTTAGCAAATGAATGTGATTTTCTCTGCAAAAGTGATGACCGCTAACGTCTTGTGGCTACAATGGCCATCCAGCAGAACCAACACTGGGTTATCTTTTGTCGGATATTTCTTCATACTCCGGTGAGAAGGTGTTAGTAAATCTACCGATCTTTGGTTCCAACGACACTTCTTGTCCACGATTCAATAACAATGTTTTATTATGAAGAGTGTTTTTTTGAATGTTGTAACGCAATGAAGCTTCTCTCAAACTTATTTCTTTCTAACGCGGTTTGAAAAGTTTGTTGGTCCCTTTTTATTTTATTTTTATTTTCTTCCATTATGTTCCCGTTCTCAATTTGTCCCCGTTCAGAGATCCTCTAAAACAACGTACAAAAATTATTATAATAAACTAACCTCCCTCACACCCTCACACACACGTACACACTCTTACACAAACCTTCTCACACCCATACTTTCGAGAAAACACAATCTATCTTCTGTCCAGCGCTACGGGACGACTTCGTGTCCGGTGTTACAGGACAGAGTATCCTTAATTTATATTATTTTCTATCAAATTTCATATGGAAATCAACAAAATCTTGTACAAACTTCGAAAATTTATGGAATATTACGAATAATAACAATTAACATCGACACTTAAACACAAAAACATAGCAGTAATACTTACTTCGATCTTACGCGACGCAATGTGTTCCTGCCAAAAGCCGCAATCGACCGCTCCCACGCGTCACTGGGAAACCGCTTCCCGTGACCGTGTATCGCACCACTCCCCTGCACCCCTACCGATCATTTTTGAATCGAATGCGCTGCAATTTGTAATATAGTTCGAGTGTCCGGCGCTAGGTGCCGTCCGGCGTTACGGGACTTCCCACTACCAAAATTAGAGCTGTCAGATTTAGTTGAACTAATATTTCCATACAAATTTACGACACGACGACACGTAAAAACATATCGACGAAAAACACGGTGAAACGCAAGGCGTAAACTAGTTTGACACCTCTAATTTAGTTCATAGCTATAGTCGTCCTTTTCTCCCGCTGCCTGTTAGTAAAAGATAGCGATTCTCTAATTTTAGTTTAGTTATTGAACAAGAGAATCGGCACCAATAACTATTTTTTTAAATTTCTTAACTATTATCGTTATTTTAGAATATAAATAAGTGTTTTAGACAGTGTATATAGTTTTATAACGTTCTTTATTGATGTGAGTCGACTATTACTGAGACTATTATTATTATTTATGCTTGAATCCGACTGATTTTAAATCGAAAAATGTATGTAAATGTATAAAATCGTTATTATTTTGTCATTAATGCATTTAAATCTAAAGTTTAAACTAACCGCGAGTTTTCGCTTAAAGTAAAATGCCATTATATTTTATGCTTAGGGTTAACCTTATACTTAATATTATTATTTTATAAATACATAGGTACTGCGTATGTCCAAGTATTAAAAAAAAATGTCTTACACCCCGTTTCTAAAAATATCAATATAAAAATAGCTAACGGACTGTCAAACTCATGTGAAATGTACGTATATACGTGTCGATTTGCCTTAAATTTTAATGTATATTATGCCGCAGCCAACTACTTTAATTAGCCGGTCAGTTAACCGCCTAGCCTTTTAACTAAACGGCGGGCGCCGTTCAACTAGCTGCCTGAATGATATTCGATTATACTTTCGGTTAGAACTGTGACCAACGACGCGCGAACTAAATTAATTGGTCGCTGGAACTAAGCCATGGCACCCCGACCACGCGACGCGTGCAAGCGGAGCGTGTAGCGAGCTGATGCCGCGCTAGCGGCCTACGAGCGCTACTTCCAAAGGCTAGGCGGTTAACTAAACGGCTAATTAAACCAGTTGGCTGCGACATTGCCACTTGGACAGCTCTATATTGACTTCGTTTAAATCCTGGACGGTGCAGGTGGTTCTGCATTATGGGTGGGGAAGAAGATGAGGCATATCCAGTGAAGTGATTTCATTGGTTTTATTTTAGTCAGCCAATCACAATAACTGGACATGAGTTTGACGGTTTGACTCTTTAAAAACCGGGTGGTAATGTGATAGTCTAAGAAAATAACGTAACAGCATTATGTATCCGACGGTGATTTACAAAAGACAAACCTTGGTGACAGTACTATTTCTAACGAGGCACGCGTTTTTAGCAGCATAATAAAATGTAGACCAGGTATTTGTAATTAATTATTACTTTATGTTCCTAACTAGGACATTATTAGTCGAAATTAGTCATGATCGAGTATTTATTTTTATAAATTAAAATATTTAATTATTATTTCATATTTTATTATATTCCTAATGTTAAATACAGAGCATTTTTTTTATCAAGTGCCAAATTTTCACAGGATGTTCTATTTTTGTGTGAAACAGCAGATTTTTTTTCGTGATTTCAGAGTTGGACCCATAGTGAAAGTGGTTCATATTCATGGGTAGAACCAAAAAGAAGAAAGTTGTTCATATTCCCTGTGAAAATTTGGCTCCTGATAATAAAATTGTCCTGTATACAGGCTGAATTTTTTAAGTGGGCGGGGATGACCAAATCCGAAACTATGAGGCATAGCGGAAAGTACTCAAAGGAGTCTCGGGCTCGATTTTGATGAAAACTAAAATTGCATCATTGGATTTTTGCAAAATCAATATCAAGGTTTAATACGTAGGTGACATAAGAAAAATGAAAAAAGTATTTTGTTCAAAATGAGCTCTTTTCTTTAGTTTGCCGTATGTCATTACTTACCAGAATGCGATCCTTATTAGTGACACTATCGTATGGTGTAATAGTACAGTTTTTTTTTTTCTAAATCAACGGGTTCGTATCCTGGCTAGAAATATATATTTTTTTTAATCCAATGATGCTGTTTTAGTTTTCATCAAAATCAAGACTCCTTTGAGTACTTTTCGCTATTCCTCATAGTTTCGAATTTGGCCATCTACGCCCACTTAAAAAATTCACCTGTCTAAGTAGGTGTTAAATTAGAATCTATGTTATTTTAGTGATAAAGTTATACAATGTGTAGCAAAATGTTGACTTACACAAACTCTGATAACTTCCAAATGTTTAGTGTTACTAATATTGTATTTTTCTAACTATACGCTTTTTAGAGACAAGAGTGGAGAATTAGATGCCAGTGATTAGTCAGTATTGTGTGACGTGTTATTCACGGTAAAGAGGGATTTCATGAATGAATTCACGCCAACAGTTGGTGCCAGGTCTTCCATGGCGACAATGAATATAAAATATATGATGACGTTCATCATTCGTCTCATTAATTCGTTCATCATTCAGTACGACTATAGTTTGACTAAGACCGCTGTACCGCGCCTTAGGAATGCGCGGCGAGGCGGGGTGCAGCGCTGGCGAATCAGTGGTGGGACGCCGTGAGCGTTGACGAATGAGCGGCCTGCACTGCCCCCGTCTCGTCGCGCACATACCTACGGCGCGGTATAGCGGTCTTAATCAAACTATAAAAAAAATATAGACGCTTTACTTGACAGGTGCCGTCAGATCTGACGTCTCAGTGCTGCCACCTTGTGAACGTCATTTCAGAAAACCCTCATTATTAGTTTGCAGAAAGGCTTAAAATCTTTATATTGAGGTGCTTTTGTCGTCAAAAGTATCCTACCGTGAAAGATTGGAGGATCTTTGCCAAATGAGGCAGTTTGTATTAGAAAATGCTTTCAACGTTTTTAAAGCCACCATTTCGCATTTTTGTACAACATAGGCTATTGTGTAGTCGTGTAGGTATGTCTGTTACAAAATATTTTTGTTGTGCTAAAGCTGCGTCCGCACTTGTGACAAATACGCCAACAACTCTTCCAGCAAAGTGACGTGTTACGCATAATGTGGTCGGGGATTTGAACATTTCACTCAGCGTACCTCAGAACCAGTCCAAAGTGGCGACCGGGCGACTATTCGAGACTGAGATCATACTTTTATTATTGTGCTTATAGCCGAGTCGCAAAGGCAAATTATTTTATCTAAGTTTGTAAACTTTTGTTGGTGAACATATTGCAAGTGGGGACGCAGCTTAACATTTTTTTTTGTATTTACCTATTGTTGATGTTTGTTTGTACAAGTCTATTCCATTGTGAAACATATCACTAGTTGTATAAAAGCACTTATAGTTTTATTTGTATATTGAAAATAAATTATTTTTATAATGCAAATGAGATTTTCATTACGGAAGCGTAGGATAAAATGAAACGAGTAGATATTTTAATACTTTTTTTTATTACATATTCCATTAGAATACTTTCTATTATTATCGTACATGCTTGCGTCTGATGAGCACGCACTCTCCCGACTAACAGAGTATGACTGTTGACTATCTATACACATTCAGAGTATTTTAATGGGGTCTATGCACCATATCTACATACAAATTAAATGCATTACGAGGAAATCAGTTCTACATGTAAATGCTTCGTGTGAAGATCGTACACTGTAAGCTCTCTAAAGTAATCTAGAAGCTGAAGTCTATGGATGTCAATGGCCGCACGTTATCTATGGAGCTGTTTCTCTCATCGATTTTCCCGCCAAAAGGTTGAAAACCGTTCAATACGCGACACTCGAACAATCGTCTGAATATAAATCAAACATACAGCATTCGAATGTTCGGTCTATATTAAAACGATCTAAACCTCTCGGTAAAACCCCTTCCAATTTGATATATTACAATTCATCGTAATCCTAAGATCCTTATCGGGTTACATTATAAATAATTCAAGCGTAAAGATATGTACAATATTTTTACAGATTACATACTCAATTAAGTACCTATTTACAAATTAGAATTCTTTATACATCATAAAAAAGATAACATACCGCTTTAAATATCACCATGAAATCAATAACTACATTCACAATAGATATATTATTATATTATCAATTAATTTAAAATAAAAATACACCTTAAAGTTCTAAATAAAGAGTAAGACGTATTACATTACAGTATTGCTTCTTTTAGTCACATTTTCCAAAATATCACCAACGCGCGGGTCTTCAGCACCCGACCCGATAGATTCGAATTTTGAATTTTTTTCACCAAATCTATACATTTTTTTGTAAAAAATATTCTCATCCTATCACCGGCCACTCAGTCACCTATCATTAAAGTATCTCTAACACAGAATAGACACCACATTTTAAATGAGACACATTTATGGACATATACTATAAAATATCTACTTTTAATTACAATTTGTGCTTCTCGCTGACTTATCATCGATAAGGAAACATCCTACGAATCACAATAGTATTAACATTCGTAACTGCGAAACACACTTCTCACGCTGCGTGCAGTGGTTCGGGCGCGTTAGCAGCTACTTCAGGGGAGTGGAAACAATAAATCAGTCTCTAGTAAACGTTCTGTTAAGTCAGCAAGAAGTTCGTTCCTAAACGGTTACGATAAGACCTACTGTTCGATTATTGCACAACACATGCAGAATGTACGTATTACGTTGACTGTAATTTTAATTAGTTTATTTTTTATTTTATTTAGTCTATTAATTTTTTTACGATGTCAGGCTACTTTTGGGAATACTGTATTCTACTTAGAACTCTGTCGCTCCGAACGGGTAAAATGGCTTTACTACTTTACTGAAAACACACGACGTCTAATGGAAATAATTTTCTTTTTTTGGGGCGGTACCTAAGTATTTTTTATTTTTTTCAACGATGAAGGTATGTAAAGAGTAAAAATAAAACATTCCATTTCTTTGACGTTTCGAGTGAAAGCCTAGTCAGTCTTTCTAAGTCGGCCATGTCAAGAGTTGTTCTGTTTTCACATTTTGGCGGCACTTGAAAGTTTATCTTCTAAACCACAGCTACGTATGTTACAAAAGTCGCACGTGATATTATTACATTTTGAATAATGAAATTAAAAGAAATAGTCACTTTCAAGTTCACGCCAAAATATTGAGATCTGATCTCTACAAATTTTATGTTACAAGCCAGTCGGCGTTAACGTGGCAAGTTCCCTAACAAGCGAAAAATATAGACGTCATTTAATTTGAAGAGTCAGATATATTAGAGGATATAAAATGCAAAATTATTGCTAAATAGTGTTAGTATTGCGAAGTAAAAAGACCTTAGGTCTATAAAAGGAACAACTACAAGAATAAAATATACGTATTTTTATTTACAAATGCCTAAAATATGTAAGGATAGAACAAAATATTTGGCTAAAACTTAATAGGAATACATTGATCTTGTGATAAATTATAATATCCTAAGTGGTTTACGTATAGTAAGTATATGAAATAAGAATGTTAAAAAATATTTCATTGAAACAATATAAAAAAAAGTTTTAAAATTGTGATTGCGTATTGAGTATTTTGGTTCCATGATTTATTTTTATTAAGTATTATTATGCTCAGTTAGTCGTATTATTATATTTTTTTTTATTATTTAAGTTTATTTATTTATGACTCGGTACCCTGTAGTGAGTTGTTACGAGATTCAGTTCAGTCCAACGATGAAAGGGCATAAAGTATGTAAAAATAAAGTATGAGCTTTGTAAACGCATAAGTACGAAATGAAAAAAAAAAAATTACTTTCTCGACATAGAATTTCTTTCGGTTTCCAGTCAATCTTAACCTAACCGTAAGCTTAAATTACAAAACTTTTATTTCCCACTCAGTCCTAGCAATAACTCCTATTATTCGTGACCATCAGTAACACACCGGTCACAGGAGCCTCTTTTGTCTTTCCTATATCCACGTTTATACACATCAGTCCAATAAAAAAATAGTTTAGAACTAAATACCGGCGTTCCAAATTTGAAACTTCACTACTTATAATATAATAGCCAGTTTCAAATCCGGAAATCAAAATGGCGTTGTATTATGGCACGTTAAAATTATGAGCGATGTCGCGCTCTCCCACTCTTTCTCCGTTTTCTTCTGCTGTCGCGTACAAAGACGATATTCGCGGGGTCGTCGGCTAGTTGGGGGTACTTAGATACAGAATGGACGTCTCTGGCTACCCATCCGTCCACGATTCCGTGCGAGATAAGTTCTTCTTTCTCTTCCTCTGTCCAGGTCCCCCTGCCCTCCCAACCTGCCGCCACCAGAGCTTTCTCTCGTTCCCAAGCCCTGGCTGCTGCTCGTTTGTGAGCATGCTTCAAGAGTTTGATACGCTCTTGGTTGGGATCTACGCCATAGCGAAGCACGATGACCGCTTGTGCAGAGCCTTTTCCAACGGCGTGAACTCGTACCTGAAAAATGCAAAGTATCCCGTTGAGTTAGGGCTTTTTTGGACTCCATAAAATTATTTTTGTTAAATTGTCAAATAAAAAAGAAAATCACCTCTAATCCTTGATCATTGGTTTCGTCTTGCGACACGTTGAACTTGCCAGAGAGCCGTCTGAGTTCTTCCAAGTCATCCCTGATCTTCAGCGTATTGTCCTTCACAAAGTAGAAAACATCCTGGTCGTGGATATTGAAGTGCACGTCTAAGAAGTAGGAGTTATTGAAGACTGTTGTTATCACGTCTTCGACAACGTTGTTGGCTCCGTCCACAACGCTTATTAGCGCTTTGCCATCTACCCTTGATATTAAAACTCCTTCGCCAAACACTCCGCGTTTGTAAGACACTCGTGGCAAGAGATTTCTCGTGATCGGTTCCATTTTTAGGAGTGGAGTAGGGACAAAGTTCATATCAGCTAGTTTGTGGCTTATCTGGAAAATAAACAGATATAGTTAAGTTTCATGACATTCAATCTATGTTGGGGTTCCATCTCCAACTATGTTGGGGTCAGCTTCCAGTCTACCCGGATGCAGCTGAATACCAGTACATGGAGCGACTGCCTATCTGACCACAACCCAGTTACTAGGTAATACGATACCCCTTGGTAAGACTGATTGTCAGACTTTCGGGCTTCTGACGACCCGTAACGACTGTCAAAGATCCACGAATGACAGCCGGGACCAACGGCTTAACGTGCTTTCCGAGGCACAGAGGAGTCTCGGTCTGTAAAGATGGTCGCCCATCTACGGACCAACCCCGGCAAGCGTTGCTTAACCTGATGGATCGACCCGTGCGGCTGTTATTACTTAGCCACAAACTCCTCTTTTAGTTTCATGACATTAATAAAGGTTGTAGATCCAATGCTGGTGTGCGCTCACCGCTATACCGTTTGGTCGACACATATAATACGCGTTTTGGTGCAATAGACATATTATTCCTAAGCAGATATAAGTTTAGAAACGATGTAATAAAAATTCTAAAGGATCGGCAGTAGGTTCCATAGGTTTTATATGATGTAGTTATCATTATTAATAGGCTAGAAACCTGTATGATGTATCACGCACGAATTTTCAGAATGTTTAGTTTTTTTTAAATGTTTTTTACTTGTTACGTCTTTTATAGAATATTGTTTATCTTTTATATTTTTTTTTCCATTTAACTTCTTTTTTCATTAAGTTAACCCTGCTACAGTAAACGTTTGCTAACAGCTTGTTTTATTATATAACGTAATAATCTGTGGAAAATTTTGTGGGTAGTATATTTGTTAAGTTTAATTTTAAGACAATATTTTTTATGCTTAGTATGCTACTATTTGTTTTCCCAAATAAATAAATAAGTAAGTATTCATGCAGCTGGAAAAGATCTAGAGTTAGGAACATACCTTTTCAATGATACATTGTAGTCCAGACAAAACTTCGAAATCAGGAGTCAATCTGGGTGCCGTCAGTTCCACTTTCGGTTGGAAGATCATGTTAGTAATGTATCTCGATCCCATCATCTTGTTCAGATCGTATCCATACAACTGAAGCCAACTGCTCAAATCAGTCATGTAAGCAGTATTCTGATTCCTATTTATTGGATCATTGTTCTTAAACCGATAAATGAAGATGTCTGTAGGGAGGTGAAGTTTGCTCGCCAGATGTTCCCAACTTGGAGTCATCCATTGACCAACTACAGGATCATATAACCGAGCATCTAAGTAAATCAGATTAGTATAATAGTCGTAAATTCCTCCTTGGAAGTCCACAGGCACATAGAATTCGGGGTTTGTGTCTTTCACGATCTTTCCGAAAGGACTGCGTTTAATTTCCTTTACAATCTCACCATTTACATCGAATACTACAAGTGGAGATCCATTTTGATCAGTGGCAACATAGAATCGTTGGTCTTCCGTTTCAATGCATGTTAAGAAATCTCTTTGGTCGTATAGATATCGTACAGTCTTTCCCGATTTCGTAAAGTGAACATGCGTTACTAGGTTTGGAGTCTGTGGGTTGGCGTAGAAGAATTGCGTGACATTACTCTTGTCGTCCTTCCAAGCTACCAATCTGCCTCTGTCGTCGTAGTAATACCACATTTGGAACTTGTCTCTTTCAGAGGCATGCACGAATTGGCCACGGGAGTTGTATCTGTATTTTTGTTCACCACGTCTAATAACGAAACCACGGCCATCGTAGCTGCTATACTCAATATCACTATATTGGACAACTCGATCACCAATATCGTAGCCTAGATAACGTTTCTCTCCACGTTCGATAACTCCGATTACGTTGCCGTTCTCATCGTACACGTACTTCCAGTCATCCTCAGATCCTACTACTTCCATCAAGTGTCCGTCGTAATTGTAACTAATTCGTTCGTTCGATGAGGTGTCGCCGATCATAATCTTTTTCGATTTTATCCTGTTTCGTGAGTCATATTCTACTTCAAGACGGAATACGTCGAAGGCTTTGATGTTAATCAGGATGGTCTTGACTCTGCCACGATCATCGTAATCAGTTATCGTGAAGTATTGTTTGCTTGTGTCCTGCATAACTGATCTATTGAACGTGTTTCTATAAATTCTCAAATCGCTGAGTGCTTCAAGAATACCTAGGTTTTGATTGTACTTCATTCTCAGTTGTGGCATTTCCTTGCTATTGATATTAACATCAATTGTGGAAAGCCGAGCGTTGCCGTCGTACTGATATTTAAAATGAGCGTTGTTCAGATTACTCTTGGGACTGAATTTCATCTTCTCATCTTTAAGAATTCCGGCGTGATATTTGTAATCTTGCCGTAGTTCGTATTCGGAGTCCGTAATTTCAACATTCTTTACAAGATGTGTATTTTCGTGGTAAACGTAGCGGATAGCAGAAGCTCCAGCTAATACCATTTCTAACTTTCCGCTATTATCATACACGTACACAATTTTTCCGGATTGATGCGGGAATATTTTAGAAAGAATATTTCCATCATCGTTGTATAAGATTTCGTAAGGATGTCGGTTCATTGGGGAGAAATACTGGTATTTGAAGTAGCCTAGTGATGTCATGAGTGCAAACGTATGGATATGACCTCGTGGAGTAGTCAAATTTTGTAGTGCACCAGAGTCATCGTAGTCCAACAGATAATCGCTACCTCTAGGTGTTGTTACTTTCAGCGGTAGAGATGTGAACATATCCCTGAAGGAGTAAGCTAAGGATGATCCGTCGCCGTAACGAATCTCGTTTAGTCTGCCAGCTCGATCGAATCCATATGTTTCATTTAGATCACCCCAACTCCATTTAGTTAATCTGTTGAACCTGTCATAATCAAGCACCACTTCGGCGAATATTCCATTGCTTGGTCCAAATCTAACTGGTCTCGCGGTTCTGTCATAGGTAACATTCAAGAGTTCCACCTTATCATCCATGAACACAGCAATCGTTGACGAGTCTCTGTCGTACTCCAGCGTAAGTAAGTTTTCACCGTTTATCCTTAGTTTACGTCCAACTTGTGCGATGGTTTTGCCACTTCTCGCTTTGTTCAGAAGTTTTCGCAAGAAGTATCGCCATTCAAATCTATTTGCAAGGTCACCACCTACTTCGGTCCTCTGTTTCGCTGGGATAGGGAAGCTTTCTCCCAATATTGGATCAACTTCAGCCAAAACTGTGTATGGAACTGTGTCGGTAGATATTACGTGGCCCCAAGGCATGCTTGATGAAATACTGCTGTCTGATGAAATAATCGTCTTCTGTTCTGCTTCACCAGTGCGAGTGTTCACTGAAGACCCCTTTATCAAGATCGAAACAGGTTTCTTATTGTTTTCAGTGATGCGAACTGTGGCACCCTTGATGCTCAGATCGAAGTTCAGATTAATAATTCGGCCAGTGGGCGTCACAGCAGATGTCAAACGGCCGAATTCATCGTATTTGTAGACATAACTTCTTCCTGTGCTGTCGTACTTGGACTTGAGTAACCCACTAGGACCGTAGTAATCGAATGTAACATTGAAGTTGTCTGGAGTCCTCAGTTCTTGCAGCATCTTCATCCTGGACATCTTGAGCCTACATTTCTGTCCCTTGGTGTTTTCAATCGAGTTGACCGAGGTGGAGTAGTCTCTTAGTAAGAACACTTTATTGCCGGCTGCGTCTGTAACGGTGCTGAGTTTGCCATTGCTGGTATTCACAGTGTACGTAAACACATAGTTGTACTCTCCAGTCAAGATATTCTTACTCGTGACGTGTTGCCCGAATCTGTTGAAGATGTAAATCTCTTGCGTATCAGGTGAATAGATTTCGTATTCCCTTGCTCCACTTGCGTCCGGTATGCTTGCCATGACTGATCGAATCCTGTAGTTAGCTTGATCTGCGATGTGAACAATACCGTCAGGACTGACTACGACGGCTGAGATTGTATTGAACTTCGAATTGGAGGCCAAGTAGTGGTCGGCCTCAAAACAGTCACACCCTCTCTCTAAGCAGTTGCATTTCGATTCGGCGCCAGCGTACAGCGAAATCTTTCCATCAGTGGTGATAAGTCGAACTCTGTTTATTCTCTGAGAGTCACTTTCAGCGACGTACAGGTCACCTGCCGAACCGAAAGCGATACTCTGTGGCATTACTAACGTAGCGTACGTCGCCAATTCAACATCGATACCGGTCATGGGTGACGGACAATGAAGAGGTCTTCCAGCGATCACTTTCACTCTACCATCTGGAGCCATTTGTAAGATCATGTGATCGTCTATGATATGCAAGCTGTTATCTAATGGATTAATGGCGAGCTCTGTGGGCCAACGCAGATGGACTTCTTCGACGCTAAGCGTACCTTCACAGGGAATTGGTTTCCAATGAGCCCTATGCATGTGGTTGCCGATGATAGTAGTAATAATACCGTCTCTGTCTACCATTCGGATATTTGTGCCATCAGCGAAATAGACGATGTTATCGATGGATACTGCGACTCCTTTAGGGTAGGCAAGCTTAGCATCCCGTGCCAATGCTCCATCACCGCAATGAGCTTCATCACCTGGCAGACATCTTTCTCCAGAACCAACAACAGTCTCCCAGTTGTGTTCGGGGTCGGTGAAGTCCTCAGTGTTACGGACCCTTATGATTTGATGTGATTCTGGGTCTGAGATGTACAAGTTGCCATCCAGAGGTGATAGCGCCATGTGGTACCGGTAGGAGACTCGAGTGGCACTGGAAAAATAAGGAAAACGTTAGGATCAAAATTAAAACTTTTATAATGTAATAAGACAAATGGATTGGACGTTAAAATTTATTTTACACTTACTTCAACTTGACCACTGTCCTCACAGTCCCGTCTGGACTGATCTTCCGAACGAGATTGAAGTCTCCTACAAAGATGGATCCGTCAGGAGCCGCGGCTAAAGCTACCGGTGCTAAGAGTCGTTGTCTGGACGCCACGCCCGTGCACTCGTTCCCGCACTCCAGTTCACGTTGACGACCGTCGCCCATTGTGGTGATAATCACGCGAGGCTTGTGTTTCAGGTATACGTTAGTTCCATCTCCCTTTTGGAGAATACCTGGAAATGTGAAATAAAAAAGTGGATTTTATCTGTCCATGAAAATGAATTTAAAAATGTGTGTTTAAGTTAGTTATTATCATATTCTTAAAGAGATTGCGTATTGTGTGTACATCCAGCAAGATCGATCGATGTCACTAAAGAGGTCAAATATACTGAACCACTTAACAGATTACATGACTTTGTACTTAGGGCTGCAAAACGGTTAGATATACTAAAGCTCGACGAGACGCTTTAAACCCCCGTGCCTGTGGTAAAGGGCTTTAGAACATCGTCTCGTGTAAGGTAAGATACGTAATCCTTACATTCTACCTACATTAGACGAAATAATAATTTAATTTACCTTCGTGGAAGTTGTATCTATGATGAATATCCAAATTCCAGCCACCAACGTCGGATATACTCATGTCCTGTCCACTGAGTTTCGTAGTCTGCACATTCCAAATGACATCTTTACAATCCGTGTACTGGTACCCTACTTTTACTAATGCTGTTGTTACTCCGTATACTCTCTGCTTGTACACATTGAGGCGGTTCCAAGGATACGTGAATTTGATGACTGGATCGGCTTCGAAAGTCTTCTTAAAGAGTATGCCCTCTATCGTTATCCTCAGGTGGATGAGCGCTAGCGTCGATGGAATTTTCTCAGGAGTGAGTTGTAGTTGGATGGTGGAGAGATAACCAGCCGCTCTGGAGCTGTGGTATACAAGATGTAGACCAGTTCCAGGGATTTCGAGACTTTCTTGGATCACCTACAAGGAATATATTATTTGTCAAATCTTTTATTTAAACAAATGGGCATCAGGTAAAGAAACATGGCGATGCTTTTAAGCGAGACAAATCAGGTGTCTAAAGTCATAGGTACCTGTGATTCAGCCAGAATAGCACTCTTGTCAGGACAAGCTCCTTGGAAGCCATGTTTCCAGGTTGCCAGTACAACAGGTTTCATCGTATCGTAATCATGAGCGAGACAAGCCTGTGGTGGTCCCATGTTGATCTTCTCGTCCATCGTCGTCATTAGCACAGTATCGATTATCACAACCTAAAACAAATGGTAATCGGGTTGAAGTATTTGAAGGGTATCGGGTTGAACTATTGAACATTTTGGAGTAAATATTAACGAACATTTTGAATTCGCTTAAAAAATTTCGCGTAAAAAATTAATTAACATGGAAAAGTAGAAGAAAAATTGTTACTAAAATAAATCATAAATGCAATCATCTGATACGTAAAGTTAATACAATTTTAAAGTCTTTATGGACTGTATAAATAATGCATTCATTAATGAAAGCCCAAGCAGAGGTATGTTCAGTAAAATATTGGATTTAAAACACTGCAAGGCAAAAGCGTGTTTTAAATAAAGATTTAAGAAAAATAATAGAGTCATAACATTTTTAACGTCCTTACGGTTAATCGCTGGTTTGCATGTTTTAACGTAGGAAAAAAAATCACCCGTATGAAGCTCGGTTGAAAGTTGCTTGAATATTTCAAGCATGTCTAGGATCGAGCTAAGGTTTTTTAAATAGACGTGAAATATAAGAAAGTTTAGGAATTTGACTTCGAAAAACCAAACGTCTTGAGGGACTGGGAAATTGCGAACTGACGATGTTCTGGCAGAAGGCTCTTGGATTACCTACATTTTATGAATAAAGCTTTTATTTCCTACGCAAGCGGCCTTAACGGCCATGAAAATCTGTCATTTTCACCAGTATTTCACATTAAGTCAAACCCAAATAAAAAAAAAATTATCACATTAAGTCATAGGGGACCCGACTTAATGTGATTAATTTTTTTTTATTTAAATCAAAGATTTAAATCGCTAGATTTGCCCTCACCCTACTTAGTCACAAGAAAAAGTGTCCATACTGAGAAGAGTGACCCTCACATATTATTAAACAGGGTTTCCATGATAATCAAGTAAAGTCACTGCGTCATTGCGTGTCAGGTGTCCAAATGCAACAGAAATGCGACTATCTTTTGACGCGGTAAGGCGAACCTAACGATTTAAATCTTTGTCGCTGTCATCATTTTCATAACAGCCGTCACTGCGGCCGTTAAGTGCAGCCACCGCTCTTCGAGGAAACTGTAGCTTAACTTGCAATTTAATCTCATTTAAGTAATTTTGCAGTACCTACGTTCAAAATAGTTAGATGACCTTATTAAAAATAATACAATTACCTCGTTCCAAGGCACATAGACGACCTTCGTAGCTCTTTTAAATGGCGCCCTTCCAAAGTTGAGCGTAACGGCGCCTCCTCCATTCACCAGTAGATCAAACCAGCCATCTTCTCTGGTCAGGGTGAAACCTTCAAGGGGCGTGTCAGTAGATACTCTGACGCCAACCAGACCAGTCCCGAGTAACGTGACCACTCGACCTCTGACAACCGCTGAACGACTGGAAATTCGGGCGATGAATTCATTAGTATTAAGTTAAATGTTGGTCGTATTGACCAATGGCAATGTTGGCTTGGTATGTGGAAAGTACAGAACTATTGATTGTTGGTATAGACAAAATGTTGGTGATTGGTAATTTTTTATTGGGATTAAGGGATGTTCTAGTTTCTATGAGTGAGTCTAGTAGGTATAAAATTATAGTCTTTACGTGTGTGTTCTACGTTGTCTATCATACAAATGGTGACTAAGGGACTCGATTGATATTTGGAATGAATTTAGTTCAAATTTGATTAAAATACAAAGATCAGAACTGTAATTGATTGTAAGAGACTATCTAATAAGTCTACAGGTGTAACATTGTGTAGAAGATTTGTATAAAATCTTTTCAGATGGTGGGTTTTCAACAAACGTCACTGACAATATTATTACAAACATTTAAATAAAAAGCGAACACAAATTCACAGGACACAATAGTAGGTAGCTAAACACTATAGTAGCACAACATGCATGACACAGATACATAGAATAAGTATAGTATATGTCGCCAATTAAATACATATGTATATATATAATGTGGGATATATAGAACTTGTAGATAAACTCTAAGTTAAACAAACACTATCCTACGTTCGATTCACAAGTCTTACCTCGAGTTGAAGTGGTTCCAAAACATACTGCGCAGCGTTAGAAAAACCGAGAGAAATGACAGAATGAGTAAGTATTATTATTGTGTATAATAATATTAATTTAGAAACAAGGAAGCTCGGAAACGTTAGTAACAGCGACGTTAGTATACGTGTATCACATGCAAGTGACGATCTTCTATAACTTTGTTCTTCGACAGTAGTACAAATAAATACATCTGTTCCATATAAGTGTAAGAAAAGAAAGAAAGCGTTGTGGTACACTCTTATAATGTAAATAAAACAATGGGATTGACTGGGGCACAACATTGCGTATCTTATATAACAAATATTTATACGGCGCTTGTCGGCTTAGGATTAGCCGACAAACTAAATATTAGCTAGTTATTATTTAACGCTTAACCCTAACAGATAACACCGAACATCCAAGCACTCACCTTTCGTTGAAGTTCTCCTGCTTTGCGTAGTTTTGGAGACTACCTTCGTCTATGATGAACTTCATCCGTTCGAAGAATGATGCTGTGATGGCGGGAGGTTGTTTCCTAAGGAGAATATCCGTAGGCTTCGGAGAAGACACGCAGAGCTGACTACCTTTGCAGATGGGACTTAGACAGCACTCTGGATCCTCACAATCGACGAGGCCATCTAAACGGAATAGACAAATGCAATTTTTATGAATTGGTCTTTGTCTACAAAATCTGGAGTAACATTTAAGGCGTTAGCACACCTCCGCGAAACCGCAACCCGCATGATGTTCCGCTACTCGAACGAGATTCGAGTAGTGGAACATCATGCGAGTTAGGTAATGTTAACTACTGCGGTTTCGCTGCTATAGTTTCGCGGTGGAGATGTGCTAAGGTCCTGAAGCAGCACATACCTTTATCATTATCTTTTGAATCGTCGCAGATTTGTTCTTTAAGTGTCGTACAATCCGGACCATCCCATCCATCGAAGCATTTGCAGGACCACTGACCGTCATTCGCAACTTTACACTGACCGTGTCCGGCACACCCTCGCGGACAGCCTTCCAGTGTGCAATGCCGACCGTTCCAACCAGACACGCAGAGACAAGTGCCGTTTTTACATTGTCCATGGTCACTACAGCGGGCATCACAAAGCTTAGATGTACAAAATTCGCCAGTCCAACCGGGGTCGCAGACACAGGACTCGCCAACGCATCTTCCGTGGAGACCGCAATCAAGATCGCAAATCTCTGGAAAAATAATCAAAAACCAATTACATTCAGTATGCTATGGTTGCACAAAACATTTATTTATTTATTTTATTTTATAGAAGGCTTACAGACTAACAAACCAATGACATAAAGGATGTAATATTAACAAATAGCTAATTACAAGCCTCCATATAGTTTAGAAACAAAAAAAGTACCTTTGGAACAGTCATCGCCAGACCAACGTGCATGACAAGTACAGGTCTGGGTATCAACGTCAAACGTGCCGTGTCCAGAACAGTCCGGAAGACATTGTAATGCATCCTTATCCATTGTCGCACAGTCAATCCCTTTCCAGCCTTTTTTGCATATACAGGAGCCTTCGATGCAGAAACCATGGCCCGAGCAAGTTGGATGAGGGCAGTCAATGTCAGCACAAAATTTACCCTTATATCCTCTGACACAAGAACATTTTCCGTTGACACAGTGTCCATGACCGTTGCAATCTGGGACTTCACATTCGTCATGCCGTAAGGAACATTCTTTGCCTTTCCATCCTGGATTACACTGACATTCACCGTTGATGTACTCGCCTCGTTGACTGCATAAGACTGGACAAACACCTAAAAATATGAAATTAGAGTATAAAGAGTACGAGTAGTAGCAAAAGCTACCAAACCTGGGTTACATAATAGGAGAAATATTCATTCGACGGTCAAATATAAATAAATTGTATATGTATTGCTTACTTTTACTGCAATCGTCGCCGCCAAAGCCAGCCTGGCATTGACAATGACCCATAAGACATTCTCCTTTCCCTGAGCATCCATTAGGACAGTTGTGCGTCATTTCGTCGGCGATCATCGCAATGAACGTGATCTCCTGTGGGTCGCCGTCGTCGTTGTATAGAGATAAGAACCAGTGGCCTTGCTCCATATAGTGTGTTACTTCTTTCTTGATCGAAGGCTGTAAGTGAAAGGCCTAGTTTAAAGTGTTTGCTTTATGTTATCTAGATATTAAATATTTCAAGACTGTTATAATAATGATTAATGCTTACATGCGAAGTTCTCGTTGTTCTCGCCTTGAAACCGCTGAGAACTTCCAAGATATGATATTGTGTATGAGTTGGAAGAGCGTTTCTTCTAGCGTATACGCCTATGGAAGCCCCTCGGGGTATCATGTAGTCGAACTTCACGTAACTGGCTTGAGTTTGATAAAACTGCATATTCCAATAACTATATGGAGGGATTTCTTTTGATAATTTTTCACCTAAAGTAATTTGTTTGAACGTAGTTCCATCTGGTGGAAATGTTTGCGCTGGAAACGTTCGCGCACCTAGAAGATATTAAGAAGTTAGTTGTATATAAAGATACATAATATTTTGACATGCGATAATGTGATGAATTTTCGTATGCACTGTTAAATAGTATCTACTTATATTAACCAACAGCTACTGCCCATTTGTATGATAATCAAGCACTTGCAACAGAAAAGTATGATGCTATAATTATGTATTTAATATCCTTGCAACCAGTGATGATCATGCATGTTAGTATGTTAGACACATTTGTTCACAGAACCCCTAAGCGGTGATGGATTTGGTGACCGTTAGTAAGTTATCTCTGACTTTTATTGAAGGTCAACCTCACCTTCCAGTATGAGAATCGGTGGAGGCTGAATTTTTGGACAAACCCATTTTGGTAGTTCAGTTGTAGTAAACATTTCCGTTTCAGTTGTAGAATCTGTCGTGGACTCAATACTGTCTGTAGTGGAAATATGTTCAGTCTGTGTCGATATTTCATTTGTTATTTCTGTTGTAGAGTCTGTAGATGTGACTGTTTCTGACTCCGTCGTACCTGACGATTTTGTTAAACCCTCAGTCGTCGATTCGATTAGCTCGGAGTGATCAGTGCTTGAAATTTGATCAGTTATAGTAGATGATTCAGATTTCGGAGATGCTGTCGTTGCTTCATTTTCGGTTGATTCATCATAAAAATCATCAGTGGCATTGCTTATGCAAGCTGGGCATGAACATTCACAGCTTCCTCCAATATCGTTATCATCATTTGTAGAATTTTTGAATTTCGTAGAACCTTCTAAAGTAACAGGTTTATTAAAATGTGAAGCCTGGGTAGGTTCTGAATCCATGGGAGTAATTTTAATAGTTGGTATCTCATTCGTTTCTCCAATTGTTGGAACAGTCAATGTTAAAGAATAAAGCTGTTTAAATGATGAGCTCTCGGCATCATCCGCAGAAATCGTCAGGTTAATCAACACATGTTTAGGATTAGTCAGATCAGGGAATTTGGTTTCAACAGTATTCACAGTTGGAGTTTCGGTAGGAGTTGCCTCAGTGGTAGATCTTGTAGTAAGTGAATCATTAGTAACATTCAGCAATGGTGTTGCGGTCACAACATGCTCATTGTGTGTGGTAAATTTATTTGTAGTGTTAATTATGGCGTTTGTTGTTACATGTTCAGTTGTTAAAGTCGTTTCTGTAGACCTAGTTGTTGAAGACGTTTCAGTTGTAGGTTTTATGGTTTCAGGGGTTTCAGTAACTATTACTGGCTCAGTTGTCATGATTTTAGGAGTGCTAGTCGAGCTTGTGGTTTTCGAACCACTATTTTCACTATCGTAGTGAAACTTTTCCAAATCTTTATCCATATCAGATGAATCATTGGAATAAATATGAAGCACTTCTTTAATTTGTTCCAATTGGTTTTGGATTTTGAAGAACTGAAGCTTTTCTAAACCATATGAACGAATCAATGGAAATGAGTCACCTTGCATATCTTCAGGCTCATAAGCAATTTTATCTTTTTCAGTTTTTACTGGAGCGTTAATTTGCTCTTTTATTTCAAATGGATGTTCTACGTGAGTTTCTTTAATAATGTTAGGTGCTGTACTAGTCGTACTGCTAACGTAATTAGTTACTTTAGTTGTTATTTCAGCAGTGATGGCAGCAACAGTAGTCGATTCTATTGCTGATACGGCGGGCTGTTCAGCCGTTGTCGAAGCAATAGTCACCGGGGCTATTGGAGGATTGATACTCGTAGATGTCCCGCGATTATTTGTTGTTAGATCACCAGTATTAACCGACACATCATCATTATTGCTAGACACAAAAGCATTGTTAGAACCCTCGTTGTTTTCTTCATCCCGCTGAGTGGTGATGTCTTCTGCCACACCATGCACTAAGCTAACAGTGTTCACAGAAGGCTTGGTTATATCATGCATATTTACAGCGGTGGAAGAATCCTCGGAAGAAACAGATTGTGGTAAAGAAGAAGCATGCCCATCTACTACATCTACACTTCTACGATGACGGGAGTGATGTTCCTCTTTACCTGTGCCTATGGTTGGTAAGCTTTGATGCGGCCTCGCCATAGTTTTGTTGGCGAACTCCAGTGATGTTGCTTTTGATGCCGGAAACACTTCTGTTGGTTCACCGACGACTACTGTACATGATTTGGGGTTTTGATACGTCCAGTTAACAAAATATGACGCTGTGAACAAAAGATAACAATAAGGTTTAAGCACATACTTAACAATAATAACATAACCAACATTGAACTGAGAATGTTACGTTACGATAATATTGTTGTTCAAAGTTACGGACAGTTTATAAACTCATTAAATAAGGTTCAAGAAATCGGCCTTTTTTATTTAAAATGTATTTCCGTAGCTATCATGAAGGAATTTCCTTTCATTATAGCTACGGAATTATATTTTAAAACCCAATTTCATTACCAATGTACACACACGTAAAAATTGGAAATAAAAAATATATATATTTTCACACCCAATAAAACCCAGTTCTCTATGCCTGTAGACTCACCTGTCATATAAGACGCAATGGCTAACAATACAACGAAGAGTATTATAAATACAATAGCGGTGCACTTCCACGAGCACCTCGACGAAAGGCCTTTTCGAAAGTGAAACCGCGAACCGGCCGAAGGAAAGTTCGAGGATCGAAGGTTGTTCCGGACCGGGAGGACTGGAACTGGGGTGCCGAAGGTCGGATGCGGTCGGTCTGACCGCTCCATTCTTTCTAACGTGCTTTTCTCTGGCTTGCCTGGACTACTACACGAAGAGTTCGACTTGTAGTCCATAGACGGGTTCTTTTGAATATCCCCTGAAATTAAATTTAGATTAGACACTACTAAATAATATGATGTTATGTGGTTAAAGTTATTGAAATATTGATGCGATAAAAATATTAAAATCACGCACGCTTAAGGCGACATTGATCCAGTAATTGAAACCAGTAGCACTGGATGAGAAAGTTTAGGATATCCACCGATTATCATGTTTTTATATTGTCTTCCTTCTTTCTTTCTATATTGGTCATCGGTTATAATTATTTTATTTACAGCCAACATTATATCTGCGAGCAGAAATTGACTAGGCTTCCAGAAATCTGGAGTGAGTTAGTTAAGCTGAAGTGTGACTGTGTGTAGATGTGGGTGTACTTAACCTATTAAAGAAGTCAAAAGGTTCTAACATTCACCTGAAGGCACGTAGAAGTTGCCTGAGGGCGTGCGCACAAGGCAGGAGGGTTCGAAGTCGCCCAGGTCCGCAGGGTTGCCGGTGATGCGACCGTTCAGGCGAGACATGGTCGGGTTGCGGGGCGGCACATCGGGGGGGAGACGAGACCCTTCCAAGAGACACCCTGAGAATAGAGAGATGTGGTTTAAATATTAAGCAGATAAATGAAGGCTACTTTAATATGTTTGAAAGAAGTCATCGTAATTGACTGACATCACAAAAGTTCTCCAACTTATACATAGATTTTTTTTTCAGTTTTTTGCTTCAGACCATAAGTATAACGATTTCTAAGCCAGGCATATAATTTACTAGTATAGTTTACATGATTTCGAAAAGCTTACTCTTTAATATAAACATTATTTTCCTTCTTCATAACTTCTAAAGTCAATGCAATCAAACAAGGCTTACACTGAAAGTCGTTGAAAACTTTGGAATACTGAAATAAGGCTCCAACAATAACTAGATTCGGAGCAAACGAATGAAAAAAATTAAAGCACTTGCAGGTTTATTGCTGTTAAAATAAAACAACCCTTTTAAAAGTTACGATAAATAAAGCCCAGCCTTTATCTTGGACGCTTGTGGCAGTTTTGCCTCGTCAATAAAAAGAAACATATCAAATAGGACGGTAGTTTGATAAGACAAAGAAAACATAACGAACTCAGCGTCGTATGAACTCAAGGACGGCCATACAAGTATTATCTCTTCGTATAAAACCTAAGTTACCTCTGCGTAATCCAGGAGAATTAACAAAGGAGAACTTGGCCTTCATTATTACCAATAATCTGTTACCAAATGCCGCTATTTGTAAAGTTAAAGGCTTTTACAAAATTAATCAGCATGCTCCAGCGGTCGTGGCGGAGGCATTAGCACAGGGAAAAATTTAATTAATTCCATCCACGAAAATTTACAAGTTGAAATTCAATTAGGGGCGAATATTGCTCACCGTAATGGCTCGTAAACAAATAACCGTGGATAGGCTCATGCAAATGGATCAAAGATCGCGTGTTTCAGCTGTTCTTTATAAGGAAAATATATTAGATCGGGAGCTACTGGTCTAACCGCGGGCGCGGCGGACTCTCCCATCGCTAATATAAGCTAATGGAAAATCGAAGTATTATCTGTGGCCCCGCGCCCTCGACGCCTCTTATCAGCCCGCCATAACATCCAACTTTTGATCCTCTACGAATTTTAAGGATTCCTTCGAGCGTTAATTAATTTATTGTACCACTCGATGTAGCCGCAAGAAAACTCAATTAATTTTAAAAGGGTTTTTGTGTTGTTTTTTTCGCGATCGATCTCCCCCACCCTCTTGATCACTACCGAAATGAAAATGGTGAACTTCTCGACAATATCGTCAGCCGCCTTTTGTGGTCTCGCCCTTTGATACCATTCTTTTCTTAGCAATTAGAGATTAATGAGTTTCATTGAACTTTCATAAAGCGCACTATAATCCGCAGTATTACCTACTATGAGTAATAACTATTTGTAGTGCGATATTTATAATGAAGTGGTGAAAAGTGGAATAGTTTTAGTTCAAATACTATTATCTATTATAGTATTTGAACTAAAACTATTCCACCTTATTGTTATTATTTTTGTTTATTTATTTTCGTCTTATGTAACGTTCTTGCATTGCAAGCTTTAGCTATGCAAATAAATCTATACAAATAAATAAAATTTAAGTGTCTGTTTGTAATGTCAAAATAACAGCTTTTTACTAAATGCATATTAAAGTATATACAGTACTTATACTTTATATATAACAAGGGAACAACTTTTAGAATTTTTGTCTGTCTGTCTGTCTGTTTGTTCCGGCTAATCTCCGAAACGTCTAACCTATTTTCGGGACGGGACTTTCACTGGCAGATAGCTGATGTTATAAGGAGTAACTTAGGCTAACTTTATTTTAGAAAAATAATTAGGGTTCTGCGTAGAAAAAAATAAACATCCGATTCAAATAGGGAAGTATTGAAATCCACGCGAGCAACAGCTAGTCTCAGGTAAATATTTCAAAGTCCGTAAGCGAATGGTGTTTACTGTGATGCTGACACCACCATCCGTCGACTCCTATGTAACATAATCAGAGGGTTGTCGACAACATTTCATGGCGTGCTTTACGACTGACGCTAAGCACTTTCTAAACGCTGTAATTCGTTATGAGGGCCGATGTATAAGGACAAATGCGCCAAGTCGAGCGTACCGAACCGTCGATCCATCCTATCCCGCCACCGCAGCCAATGAAAAAACTAAATCACCAAATCCCTTACCTAATTTAGGAGGACAAGCATAGTCATTAATACACACGTCAGTCGTCGTGCTACTACAAAATGTGGCCCATTTATATCCCGTCTCGGGGCCTGGGAATTATGGTAATCGGACGAGTCGTGTCCTTTGTCTGTAATGGTTGGTAATTACCGAGGCACCTCCGGGGGCACTTCGTCTATTGAGGGGCCCACGGCTCGGAGAATTCGACACTCGTTACGCGAATCGTCTCAACTTTAAAAAGGGAACGCGATTTTGAATGCCGTCATGGGATTTGTCGTTGCGCACCCGGAACAAACTCACTTTTTTTTCTCTTTTTACTTTTGCCAATATTGCCTCCCACATACTGGGCCCTGATTGGCCCTTTTTGAGTTTGTTTACGCAAGGAATTTGGTATTTTTTACAGCCAACCGAGACTTTTCGGCGCTCGCTTTTACTATCCCATATTATTTATTGAGACTACACTATGCATAAAACTGAATAACAATCAGATAGAGGCCACTATCCATATTCCGGTTCGTTTATTTTTATATTTTTCGAGCCATCTGGCATCCGATCTCCTATTTTCCGTTTAGGATCCGTATTTTCTTCCGAAGAAATCCAAAGCTCGCTTACTTATTGGAAGATAAAGGGGGTGTGTTTCGGCTCATTTGCGGCCGAGCTCGGCCCGAACAAACGTGATTTCTTATTGGAAACGGAAAAGAAACAGACCGACTTGTAATAGAGTAACTGCGGTTTACCCGCCAGTAAGCTTCGCTAGAGAGGTTGATTCCCTGTCCATTATTTCTGCTAAGATTAACTTTCAGCTTTTTTACTATTAGTCAAGACTATTGATGGAAGATTGCTGTTACTTTATGACACACGAAAGTAATTTGGCGCAGATGTTGGCAAGGCACAAACTGTCTAGTATATATCTCTCCAGGTAGTTTCATAACTTGTGACGTTGATGTATGGGACGTAAAGCACATTCACGTGTAAGACGCACACCGATAGAAACGAGATACATTTGGGCAATCTCTGAAGGCAAGAGACGCGGCGGCAACACGTGCTCACAATCTTAAACTCGTTACACGAACATTCCCGAAGCAATTTAGAATTTACCCCTTAATCTTGATCCTAACTCGAATTGAGAACATACAAGAGAATCCTTATTTACGTAGATTAATATCGGATAAATCTATGTCGAGACGTATATCGATAGTTTAGAATAGTTGTGCGGTAGAAACACTTAAACCATACGTTCTCGATGGCGTCGATTGCCCAATTTCGATTTTAAATTTAGCACCAAAGTTGGATCCTTGCAATATTTATATGAGAGCGGCGCTGCGATTTATAGTTCGGAAACAATCGGGAACTTGGTCCGGCGTCGTCGTGACTTCGTTTTAATTAGTACCCATTCATCGCTGAACAATCGAGTGCTCGAACAAATCCATTATCGGGAACTTTTCGATAGTCGAAAGAGGTGTATTCAAAGTTTTGCGATTGCAAAGGGATCGAGCACGAGGGCTTTTGTGGATCTTACATTCTGATGCCCGGGAACTGTCTTCCGAAGGATCCCGTCCATTATACAATCTATAAAATAAAAGTTCACGATGTTCAATAGATTCGCTTTCAAACCGTATTTTTTTATTATTACATCTTTGAAGAATTGGGTTTTCTTATAATTTCCGATATCGGAAGGTTTAGCAAGCATTATCGAAAAATTCGGAGGCATTAACGAAATTCAGCAGTACGGGAAAGGAAGGCCGCCGCTATCTCCCGCTACAAGTGGAATGGGCTTGCGTAATGACATTACGCGTACATTTTAATCGATGGCTCACGGTTGGCCGGAGCCCAATGCTGTATACATAAGCTTATCTCTATAATACGGTACATAGAGGGATTCATTCTATTAAAATTGATTGATTAACTTCCCGCATTGGTTTGAATTTGAATTTGTAAAACAGTTGTACAAATAGCGCTTTAAGCATAATCGACACGTGTAGGTAGTGTTCGATTAAATCGCGATGGCGCGTTTGCATGTGCGTGCTGGTACGAGCAGCGACGAATGTAAATGTATAGCGCGCGCAATGTATCATGTCAAGACGCGGCGGCCGGCTGCCACGCTGATAAGATTACCAGACAAAGGAAGTCCACCCATATCACTACCACCACAACCGCTAAATGCGAACCTTCATTTACTACCCCTTCTGCTAACGTAAGTAATCTCAATTTTAACACAAAAGCTTTAGAGTCGACATTGTCTCGTACGGTCTTTATTAGTGTCCCGACGTCAACGTCTGCTTCGTTAAAGGACACTCAGCTTTATTTATGTTGACATACTGGCAATGTTGCCTTATTTGTTGTTGACTATTCCTATTGTCATGAATAGGATTTGGACCGTACGGTTGCTTGAATAGAGTTGAGATTGGTTGTTTCGTTGTAGAATATCGTTGGATGCGTTAAGGGAATTTGACTTCTTTACAGTTGGTTTTAGGGTTGTTTTTTTTTAGTATCCGGGTTGTACTTGTACGTAGAGAGGTTAGCCGGGTGGTTTCCGGACGACGATAAGGAGACGATGTTGCTAAGTCGGTCCGTCACGCGACCTGTCCACTAATTTATGTTGCGCTGATTTTGTGATATAACAACCTAGTAGACGGAACCCTTCTCGTACACTCGTAGTTGTAGACGGGGCTGAAGTAGGTAAGGCTTTTTATGGGCAGTTATGTTAATGTATTGTCTAGCAAACATCCGCAGAACAAAGTAACTTACTTTCAGAACATAAATTTACATTAATCTCAGTTTAATTCGATGTGCGGTGTCGTTGTATTTGACAAAGAAAGCTTACTTACGGAATAACTTATTTGGAAGGTAAGTTTAATCATTTGCTTACACCTATGGGTATTTTTCAGTTCAGAGCAGTAATTGGGTCTGTTAATTTGTACCCAAGTGCTGTACTGAGGTCTGTAGTTGGAGTACTTTCGGATGTTAGATTACAGACTTGATAATAAACAGAAAGTGCACTGTTTGAGCTCGTTAGAAGCCTCACTCGGGAGCCTTCATTAGTGTTTACAAGTAAATGGAGAAAAAATAAAGTATTCGAGAGCAGCCGGGCGGCTCCGGTTACACGGCACGCCAGCACACCAGCGGCAGGGTATCTTCACGACTCAACATCAACTAACTAATGCTTGAAACAATATGCAGCGCCATCATTAATCTCACTATCTCATTGTACATATTTCTTTGTCTAAATCCATTAAATTAATTACAGCCATTTGGGGAGCCGACTCCGTATTTATTAGGCTCGTTATCATTCATTGAATCTTTCGATAGACGAGTACTCGGTAAATTGGAAGAAATGCCGAGACGCCGTGATAGATGTTCTACTTACACGTAAATGGGGGGCCAAATTAGCTGTCTACCGAAGAATGCAGTTACGTCCGTGACTGATACCCGTCGATGGATTTCGGGCGCGAGATCCCGAGTGCGACTTAGATTCATAGGTGTCGTCGCGTCCGTTTAGAAGGGTGTTGAAATTGGGAAATTCCTTACGATATTACACGAGGTGTGAAGAGTCGGCAGAACGGAATGAGTGCGTTGCTTGTGGATAGACGTGCATTGTTGACATAGCTCGTTACAGCCAAGTGTGGGTACTGCAGACTGCGGGAGACGGCGCGTGTCTTTGTGTCAGCGAGTCCTCGGCTCGGCCGGTCCGCGAGTCAAGAAAGTTTATTAGTCGCGCACAATAGGATCGGCGGCGCGGTGGCGGGCTCTGGACATTTGATTCTAGTTGAGCCCGTCAGATGTCCGATAACCGGCGGTGGCTCGACTTCATTAACCTTTACCCGTCCGCGGAGGCATTAATTACGCTTAATAGAAACAAACAAAACGAAACTCCGACAGATAAATGGGCCGAGATAGTTATTTAATTGTCTTATCTGAGGAGCGGGCGTCGAGACGTCTCCAGCGGCGTGGGGTGTTGGAATAATGCAGATTCATTTGCCGTTTACGTCTTAACTTTTGTCAAAAGTTTCCATTTCTACCGATCCCCCTTTCCGCTAATGAACGATTCACAAACGAGATTGGGTGTTGTGAATTAATGTTTTGTGTAATTACTTGTGTACGATTGTGTAATTTGATGCACGGAATCAATGGCGGAAGATAACAACCGCGGTGCCGTTACGGGGAGACACATGTAGCGCAATTAACATCATACACGTGAATTATATATATTTGTTTCGACTGTTGAACTGTTTTCAATTGAGTTTAAGGGTTACCCATTTAATCTGCAAATACTTAATAAAGGTTACAAAAAAAATCGTGAGATATTTGTCAAAGCTTAATCCGCATTCCCCTTGTCTAGAGGGGAGACACGCATATGTGATGGGAATATATTCAGGCGCGTCACACTGTCACATGTCCAGTATGGAAGCGGTCATATTTTTCGTCGCCACTTTTTTCAGGAACGGAAGCGCGAGCATCGCCGACGGCGATACCCTGATAGAGATTGATGATCGCACCTACCGCCGCCCCGTCCCGCGCACACCCTCGCGGGTCATTGAGCTTACCCGATTACACCAGGCCAGAGGGGATTCGCATATATCCAAATTACCCCAGTGATGGACGTTTCTTACCCAGATAACTATCCTCCAATAATCCCCTTGGTACCGTATCAACGTATCGATATCTGCTCGTATGTTCTCATTTGTGTCTAGTTAGTGATGCACTGTCGAATTTCATGCGCAAAATAATGCGGACTTTTAATATGAACACTAAAATTCGAAAGCTTTCAGTTTTATCACCGTTCCATTGTACGCTAACAACATTATTATACAGGGCTGCACCAGTTTGTTGTTAAAATTGCGATCCATAAAAGTCTGTTTTGAGAAAGGTGTTTTTACTGAAAAAAAGTCTCGGTAACGCAGTGTTCTGATTCGTAATATAATCCGCCGTCACTGTTGGCTAATTATTCGGCCTCTTTTGATGAAAAAATAAACAAATGACAGCAGAGCCGCTCGATGCGCATTTGTCAACGCGCGTTGCAGCGCCCGCCATCTTGAATCTTGAGTGGCATTCGACACCGACTGAGTGGCTTATCCACGCGCCCAACCGCAGACAAGTGTCATTATAACAGTGCGTACAAAAAATGCGTTTTCTTTGCGTAATTGGTTATGAACCCTTCACTCGAGAAAAATCTGTATAAAACTAACACCTCGCGATGCAAACGATATAATTATATTGCCGCGCGGCAAGCTGAGGGCTCTCAATTGCGGCAAAATCATATCGTGTATGAAATAAATCAACTGTTCCGGGGTGCCTCGGGACGGATCACGTTACACCCTCGATTTGTGAGGTTATTTGCATTTCGATATAAAATGGCGGCCGCGGTGGGATTTGACGTGACGTTGACAGGTGCGCATGCTGTCACACTGTGGTCTCGTTTATAAAGCGGTTCGTTGCATTGTGTTCCGTTACTGCTGATGTGGCTCTTCTTTCATTCTTCAACCAGTCTCGATTTCTTTTTATAAAGCTCTGCTTAGTTTGGGATCAGATGACCTTGTGTGAAATGTCCCAGGATATTATATTATTATTATTATAAGTAAGTACTAATTGCATCAAATGTTGTATAACGTACATATAGGTATATGATAATAATAGGTTGGGGAAAAAGTTTCTTCGCATTTTTTAAGAAAATTCAAAATATTTTTTAATATAGTTTATTTACATTTAACTAAAGTATGTAGGTACCATTTTGTTCGATAACTTTTTGCCATCTTGTAGGTAGGGACATGATCCCATTGCTATATAAATTTTGGGACTTCTGGTCAAAATACCGCGACAAGTGGTTTTGGCAGTCCTCTCGTGATGTTAACCGTACACTGCCTAAAGAATTCTGAAGAGACCGAAACAGGTGGAAATCTGAAGGTGCAAGGTCAGGACTATACGGCGGATGCATTAACACTCCCAGCCAAACTCTCTTAATTTTTGCTGAGTGGCTAACGATGTGTGAGGTCTAGCGTTATCATGATGAAAAATCACACCCCTTCTGTTGATTAATTCCGGCCGCTTTCTCTCAACTTCTTGCTTTAATCTCATCAGTTGTTCGCAGTAGAGTTTAGAATCGATGGTCCTGCCTGGTGGTAACAGCTCATAATGAATAATGCCCTTCCAATCCCACCACACACACAGCATCACCTTGTTGCGAGTTATCCCGGGTTTCGCCACAGTCTGTGAAGCCTGACCGGCCTTTGACCACGACCTTTTTCGCACGTTCTTGTCATACGTGATCCACTTTTCATCACCAGTTATCAGCTTCTTCAAAAATGGTTCGGTTTCATTACGTCGTAATAAAGAATCACAAATGAGTACACGGTTCATTTGGTTTCTTTCAGTGAGCTCGTGAGGTACCCAAATGTCGAGCTTTTTTGTATACCCAGTTTTTTTCAAATGCGCCAAAACTGTTTTGTGGTCAATTTCCAGTTCTTCAGCTACGTCGTAACTACCGATATGCCGATCTTGCTCCACTTTTTCAAAAATGGCATCCATTTTATCCGTAATAGGGCGACCAGAGCGACGTGCATCTTTGACATCAAAATTTCCGGATTGAAAACGCTTAAACCAAATTTGTGCTACTCTCACAGACACTACACTAGGTCCATAAACATCGCAAATTTTTTTCGCGGCTTGCGTTGCATTTTTACCTTTTTTGTAGTAAAATTTTAAAATGTATCGAATTTCTTCATTAGATTCACTCATCTTGACGGTACGAAAAACAAATGAAAATCACACGTTTTCCTAATTTGAATTTGGAATTATGTTCTTTAAAATTTAAACTTTCAATGATACCAAAACCAGCCAGATACAAATAGTATAGCCAAAGAGATTTTATTACAAGTTCATACATACTATAATGCGAAAAGACTTTTTCCCCAACCTAATATAAGAGCAGAAAAAAATATTTATTTTAATTTTGGATAACTCCTAAAGACTCATTAAAAGCTAGAAATTGTTCTAACTAGTTATAAAAAATCTAATCGCACTAGAAACTAAGCTGATAATAGTCGCGATAATTGTTAATTACTCTCACTCTGAAGCCCGTCGACTGGAACTGAATAATCCTTTCCAACTTTTTAAATATAAAAGAGACAAAACGAGTCTTTGGAGCAACTTTTTCAAATCGGATTACTTTAGGCTTCATGCTTTCAAAAGTATAAAATAACCTAATTCCACGTAAGCGCTACTCGCGAGGTTCGTGGAACGGAAACGTACAAACGCTGGGTGACCCATTCTATATGTACAGAGGTCAAGCATACTCACAGCCCTTTGTACCCAAATAGATATAGTACTGTGTGCATTAGCGAGGGTCGCTTTTCTTAACATTTTTTTCCTCGACAAAGACGAGGCAGTACCCTTAAGGGCTTCAGCCTCTTCCGGTAGGGTTCGCGGGGATCCACGATTAAATACATGTCATTTTGATTTATGCTCGCAATTATTACACATCATGCACTTACACACAATGATTGTGTTTCTGGTCATAGTTAGAACGAAGGGGTTGTACTAAGCAATTAATTTAATTAAATGCAAAAGCAAACAGTATTAATAATAAACTCGGCTGTTATGGGTAGTACAAATATATTTGCACAGGATACAATGAATTAATTACTATGTGGCATTGATCTAATTGCGTATGTATTTAAAATTCAATGTAAAACATTTGTATAAAAGCATTCGGTTATGCGTGAACGTAAAAAAAAATATATCGAGCATCGGACGGTCAAGCCAGCACTTCAGTTTAAAACCCATTTAGAAATGTAAACGTTGCCGGCGTTACTCAAACAGTGCGGAGGCCCACGGGCCTTTCCGGGCCCATCCATCTTGCGGGCTAACGGGTCCGAATGTTACATTGACGAACGATGGCCCCTCGATATGGAAGATGACACAATGCGATGACCCCGAATCCATTCCTTCTAAGACCCGAGTAATAGTTTTTCCCCACTATCCGTTACTCTCCATATTTTATCGGAACTTTTTATGAGGGTTATATTGAGAATGTGTCATGTTGCGATTCGTTCGGCGTCGCTGTTGCGCGCTTATGTATACATATTTGATGCAGACGCGTAAAGGATTGATGACCCTTGTACCATTTTTTTGGGATTGAACTCCACAATCTATTTATTTTCAGATTCCGGCTAAGCACATGGTGTTAAAGATATCGTCCAAGGGTCGTCGAGTAATGCTTCATCTCTTATTTGCATTGTTGCAACCCTAATGGAGGCCATTTTGTTTCGATCACGTGGAGGCATTAATGACGTCATCCATCACGTCAAGTTGACAAGCCAGCGCAGTTGCAATGGACGCGGATTTAGTGTTGCTATCCAGGAAAAAACGTACAATCAAAAACGTAGAACTATTAAAAATCTATTTTCTACATTTTAAAACATATTTCGTATTTTATTCGTCGATCCTGAATTTATACCTATAGGTACTTGTCGCGTCGTAACAAACGTTCAGTAACTTCATCTGATTAATGTGAAGCACAATTTACAGGCGTAGTAGATGTGTAATTTGTTTAGTTCTACCTAAGCTTATTTCAATTTGGAACAAGATCTTGTTACTTGAGCACATCAATGTCGGATAATCTCCTCAGATTTCGCACTAAATTTAGGCTGGCAGCTCCGCTACAGGCGCTAATCCAGGCTAGTAATCACACGGTAAACCTATTACCATTTCAAGTGTGAAGTGTGAAATCGCTCATTTCCAAATGGCGCCGGAACGCGAGCCAAATGCAACCGCACCACGCTATTTTTAGAGAATAAATTCAATTACGAATTGCCTCATTTAGAACGGAAGGAACGAGAAATAAGGCGGGGTTTGTTAGTCGTAATCTAGTGACTAAATAAAGGCGTGAGTTACGACCGCCGCCGTGTGGATTAAAACGGACTTTTCTATATAAAAAATGGGCAATAACCGGGTGTGGAGAGGGTATACCCAGCGGACAAGATCCCTCGCTGGCGGAATTTCATTTGCAAAATTTTCTCTGACCGAAACGCCATTATGAACTCCTAAATTGAATATCTTGACATGAGCGCCGCCTAAACAGGGCTGTAAAAATGAGATTCCAAAATTACGCGGCGTAATTTTTACGCGTGAAAATGACGTACGTGTAATATAACCCACGCGCGAGATTAATCCCTCAGAAATGTAGACGGAAACGAATCAAGAAGACAGCGGTAAGTATCTACACGGGTATTCCATCAGGGCGAGCCTTCGCACCTCCGCATTTTTATGTTTTCATAAATTTCCGTTGAGATCAATATTTTATATTCGCACCGGCACCGCAGTAAATGGGGATTTTTTGCAAGTTCGCGCCGCACCCCGGCTTTATTTATTCGGATGTGGCCCTCTAGAGATTCGCCACTTGTACCGTTCGATACATTTTTCACACGAATAATGTTATCACGTACCGTTTCTACGCGCCTTCTCTATCACTTATGCATATACGGTGTTTTTGTGGTGTGTACGTTGGCTCTAATTTCAAAATCGCAACGCAACGTTGCCTCGGCTGACGGTTAAAACGTGAGACTTGTCCGGTTATCCCAGAGTCATGAGAGACAAATCCAATCGCTGAGAATCCTTGTACGGGCGAGCGTTGATTGGTCGCGACATTTTATTACCTTAGCCAGGAGTTGGTTTTACGAGGCGGGCCCGACAGCCAGGAGGGTGGTTTTACGTGATAAGTATTTTTATTTGTTCGAGAGCTTGGATAAACTGGTGGAGGTGGTCGCGGATTACTTTACCGTAACACAATCTCTAAGCTTTTACGGGCACCTGTCACGTCGCTGTCCTATATTTTGGAGTTTTTTCTGTGATTTGAAGTTGTCAGTTTATCAAATTACTGTGTTACAGATCGATGGTGCACGTGGTGTGTTCTCAAGGTAGTGGTCGCAGTGGGTATCTTCGGGCCGCCCGTCGTTTGGCGCTTTGTCCGCGCGGCGCAAAAAATGACCCAGTGTGTGCAGCGCTCCTGCTGCTAATCCTATTTACTCCGGCAAATAAATTATAGCGCCCGACCACTAATACGTACGGACGGTGCCCGACGCGCGATACTAACTGTTCTCTGTTACTGCTACATTTATAGTGGGATTTGCCACTTGTTGTAGATTTGTTATATCGGTTTCTATTACGACGATATACGAGAATATTAAGTTTCCTTTGTGTCATTTGATGGCGTATTTTATCCCACTATAGGAACGCAATGGAATTGTGTAAATAATAAACTTCCGGATAATGTATGTCTCGCATTTCGAACATTTGGAGGGAAAAAGAGATTGATAGTGCGTTTACTGAAGGTCCAAGTTTTTATCATCGGCTGTGTAAACAAGTTTTGGGCACAGAAAGTAGGTAAGTATATACCAGAATCAGGTGAGATAGACATAAAACTATAATTTAATAAAATAATGTAATCAACTTATTTAATGTTATTGAGATTAAGATTTGTTAGGTTTTATGTAATTACCCGAGTTCAAAATATTATGTTTATACCAACAATTACAAACACATGTCGTGAAGTGTCTTTCTTCCTGTATAACACGAGGAAAAATAGGTAGTGTCACAGGTGCTGGAATCTTCTCGGAGGAGTCCATAACACAGTGTTCCAGGCTGAGTGCTGAGCATTTCTTTAGCCGCTTCAGGCATCATGGCCAGGGAAGTCAAGGACTACTCGATCCGCATACTCTCAGACAGCATGGCTGTCCTGCAAGTTCTAAGCAGTCATATAGTTGACTCTGGGCTAGTATACGAGTGCCACCAGCGTCTCCACCAGGTGGGTACACTCAATAATATAACCATTCAATGGATTAAGGGACACAGCGGTTCGCTAGGCAACGATGCGGCCGGTGAACTTGCCAGAAGGGGGTCGAGCATGGCACCAGTGGGGTCAGAACCCATTGTGCCGCTCCCCTTCGGATACTTACGCCCTCTGGTAAGGAAACGCATCAGGGACCAACATCACAAACTATGGTCGGACCAAGGTGAGTGCAAGCAGGCTAAGGAAGCACTCCATACGATTGATGGCCGCCTCACGAATCAGGTTCTCCGATTAACTAAACAACAGCTGCGTAGAGTTACAGCAGCTATAACTGGCCACGGGCCATTTAATAAACACCTCTTTGTCGTAGGAGTCACAGACAGTTCGCTGTGTAGGGCTTGCATGGAGGACGACGAGACCGCAGCTCATGTGTTTCTAAAATGCCCGGTGGTCGCCGCATATAGGGCAAACTACTTCGGTAACAGGTGTCCTCCGTGAGGTTGTCAGTAACACCAAGGCGCTGCTGGCCTTTTTGAGGAGCTGGGGTGGATCAAATAATCGAGTTTTCGACCCTTACGCAAAATACGCGCATTGACGTAGAGTTGCAGATACCAGACCGTATTACTTATTACCTATAACACGATGAGCAATATTTATTTTAATGTATAAACATTATTGCACGTTATATTACCTGGTTGTACAAGGAGATTCATTTATAGTATCGAGGTAAATTTTGTGAGTTCGTACTACATAAGAGAATATAACCCCATATTCGTTCCTATAAAGAAAACCCAATATCAAAATTCTGCTATTTTTTGTGGAAGTTATGTGGCTGTAGTTATATTAAACGGTGGCTATAATTGGCGGCCATATTACTTCTATGAAGAGTTTATGACAAAACAGGGCTAGTCATAACTCTTCATAGAACTAAATTAAAGTCAAAATCAATCAAAATCGTAATTAAATTAAATTAAATTAAACTTTATTTCACACTAAATAAAGTCCACAGTTGTGTTAGTATTTGGTGTTAGTAACAATATTACATAAGTAACTAAACTCGCCACAAAATAATAGGTCCGTTTTGGCTGCCCATATCGTTTCATATGCCAAAGAGAGACAAACATAGCGAGACAAAGAAGGACACCCTCATGTCAAAACGGACCTATTATTTTGTGGCGAGTTTAGGTTAGGTTAGGTTATAGTTTTTATAATTTCTTAACTACTTAATTTATTGTTATTTCAGAGCTAAGACTGTCCCCACCCAGTGACTGTGGAAGGGGCACTCCGGTCTGGCAGCGATCATTTTAATACTTTAGCACAATAACAATCTCCATATTATTCAACATCCTCCTCACATATCTATCACTATTCAACAGACACGTGATGAGCTACTTCAGAATCTATCGACAATATCAATTAAGCAATCAATACATGCAGATAAAGGGTTATGTGTGGCGGCATCACTTCTCTTCGTCTATCGCATGTATGTTCAATGAAATTGTACGTAAACAACTGACGGTGTTGCCAGATAAGCGCGTCATACATACGACGCACAGGTGATAACGCGAACTATTCCTGTGTTTGTCTTAAGCTGCTTATCTACTTGAGCAGTCTTGGGACGAGACGCATCGGCGTGAGGCACACTGAGGCTACCTCTGGCTAGTAGATACGGAGCGAATAGCTCCTTAGAGTGGGGCAAGATATGGCTCGTCCTAAGAGGATGAAAGTCTCATAGTGCGGTATGCCTTTGGTTGAGGCAATCTCTCCACTTTGGCAGCCTTGGCTCAAGGCGCCATTGAGACTACCGATACCCTCTAGCTAGTGAAATATTCTTGGCTTGTGTGTGGTAGTTACTTTTTAAACAAGTGTGTAAAAGAAAAAAAAAATAAGCTTTTATTATTCTGGATATCATCTAGGACCAGAGTCGAATCAAACGAGCCCAAACTCGATAGGGTTGCGTCGTTTTTACTGAGTTCCCACTGTGGCCACTTTCCGGCTCCATCATCAGATCAGCTCGATGGTACCTAAATATTGCATTATTACCGATTTTACATACGTATGCTAAATTTCAGCTCAGTCGTGCACCGGGAAGTGGGTTAAATTTAACTTGCAACTTTTGAAAAGGACAACTTACTTGCATACGAACATTGCAAGTTAAATAAAAGCTTGAAAAAGCTTTTAATACTAAAAATACGTCATACGTCATTCCCTACAAGTTCTTAAATACACGTTTTACTATAAAATTAAATAACTTTCTGCCCTCGTCTTTTTGTCGGTACGTTCACTCACTCATATATATATATACATACATATATATATACTATATTACCTACCGTGCGTGAGTGTTCAATGAAATTGTTTACAAACAACTGACGGTGTTGCCAGATACACACTTCATTATCATAACACAACGCACAGGTGATAACGTAAGCTATGTTTGTGTGAAACAGGAACACTTGTTAATGTGGGTGTGTTTACGAGTTGCCTAAGGTTATAATCGCTGTCTTGTAGCAAAGTTCAAGGACAAGTTAAATTAATTTTAGAACTAGCTACCATATAATATATAATGTATGTTATATGAAGTTTTTTATATACAGCCTGTATTTGTAGGAAGTAAGCAATGAAATGTTTTGTGTCTACGAGTCTACGAATTACGTAGCACGTGCTACGCGGATTTTCAGATTGTCTGTTACGGCTACGCGACTACGGGAAATTCTATTTTACAATGATTGGTTAAACTGTTATATAATTTATGTTGTTTATTCATTGAATGCATCGTGAAACTGGTACCTAAGAAAAATTTCTTCATGCATTATTACAGTTTATCTCTGATCCGTGACTATTAAAAATTGGAACTAAGAAACTTTAACCGTGGTTAAATTAAATTAAAAACCTACTTTAACTTTAATCCTAGTTCAAAACGAAAACATATTTTCTACGATGATATAGGTATACCAACTTTATTCGTAGCCAGTCGTAGACTTTATTAAATATCTTCGCATAAAACATTCCTTGATAAAGTTTTAAAATACTTCATCCATATGACGCGACGCATAACAGGCGTGTTTGCATAAGCATTCTTCGAACTGAATCCGAATTGCCGTCATATAAATTACAAACTTTGCGTTCAAACATGAATAATTTAATATTCTAAAACGTTTGTAGACACCGCCACTATAATTCTAAATTAGAAATTCCATCTCACACATGCGGCGTACACAAAAAAGATAAATAATTTCGTGCCATTTCAATAAAGCCACAATTTCACGGGCGCGTTGGCGCGAACTCGCGAGTGTTACAATTTAATAGAACTTCAAAAGGCCTGCTGATTCCACCACAATTCTATCAGCTTAGCACGAGATCCCGAGCATTATGCGTATAAAAAGCGGTTATCGCGCACCCTCCCCCGCAGGCGAGCGGGGGAGGGGGGCGAGCGAGGCGAATAGGGGAACAAAACGGATACGGGACGATACTACGCGAACTCTAGCGGAACATAACTTTTGAGTAACTTTTTAGGTTGTTTTAAGTACATTGCTGTGTTGCTACGGAAAGTACCCGGTAGTTTATTCGGATGCGCGCATTATAACGCTCCGATATCTTGCGTCGTTGTTCTGTATCGATATAGTTTAAGTGGAGTACATGTGTCTTCATTTCGTGCGTTTTGTTCAGAATTGCTGATGACGTTCTAAGTGAGGAAAACTAAAATAAAAATATGGGATATAAAGAAACTGTTGTTACGGCAAACAGCCTCGAGTTCAAACTTTAGAAATGTTTCCTTACACAGACGGTAGACCGTCCATTCAGTAGGACTGGAAAAAAACTGAAATGAAAATAGAAGCGGAGGAAAATGTTGGGGGTTTATATTTATAGTTTCAATTAGCGGGTTTTGCACGCGCCGCCCGTTTGCCTGTGAAGCTCGTTATTAGAATTTAAATAATATATAAGCCAACTTTCTAGAAAAAATAGACTTTCGAGCGTTCCAAACTCGAAAATAAATCCAGCTGTAAATTAGCGTGAGTATAAAATTCATTGCGCGAAAATTACGACAGTATAAAAGGCGGTCGTCAACAAAATTTAATTCGACATTCGTTGGGAAACGCCTCATTTGAACGACAATAATCAACGCATAAAACAGTTTAATGCGGTCACTTTAAAAAAGCTCGCGATGCGCAGCCACTGCGCTTTCGTTCGGACCAATTAAAATTGCGCACTGTCAACGCTTTGCGATTTAACAGTGACTATTTAGCGACAATTACGTTACATCACTGTCCATTGTCCTGTAGCGATTAAGCTTCAACTACAATGGTCCAATCCCGACCTCTAACGAAGCAACTTCGGCTGTTTCCGCCCTCACTTCGGTTCGCTCAAAGAAGCGTAATTTGCGGTTACGAAAATTGTAGTCGCTACGAATTTTGACGATGTTCGCCGAAGTTTACCAAGTGCAGTCGTTTGAAAGTCGACCTTCCAACGGGTTAAGTCGAGTTGACGAAGTTCCGGGTGTGTCAGGGTTAATTCGACCGGTCAGTTTAACCCCTATTGGCTCGGATGGGTTGGGATATTAAATAGCACGGGATAGTTCACTATTGAAAATATTACATTTTATGGGAGTCCTTTTGTTACCTAGACCTTTGCACGGAGATTAAATTGACACGTGCGTGTATCTCATTTCGTGAAGGTATTTTTTGGTTTTATTGCGAACATTTTACTCAAAGAGGATATCATCCGGGCGATAGTAATACGACATGTGAAGAAACAAATAGGATTCGCACAGCGGCAACAAAAAGGCCCTCCGTCGAAACCATACAAAGAAAAACCGATTACAGTAAGCATTGAAATAACGGTAACTTTATCCGTCTATTAGCAATATTCTGTTCGCACTGAGTGCTGCGCAATTATACGTTGACAAAGCTCGGCAAAGGAGGTACGGGTCCTTTGTTACAGCGACGCCAATAATGATGGCATAAACTTTACTAATTTTGCTACAGACCGCGAATGCTGCCACGCCAAAGCCCGGTTCACATGACGCGCTCTTATTGCCATGTGGAAGTAAAAATTGAGCTGGAGACTTTTGGTGGAGAGAAAGTGTTTTATGATTTGTTCTGTTTGATGTTTGAAGGTGGTAATGTCGAAAATAAGCAGGGTGTTTCCGTAATCTTGCCACTCGAGACCACAGTCTCGTTTACTCGAAACCACGTTTCACTGATTTCTTCATGTGACATGTAGTTATGCTCATGAAAAAGCTGTGACTGTACTAAATACAGATACAAGTTTAAAACCAATAGAAATAGTTTACAATATTTAAGAAGGATCCTTTGTATGAAGTACATTTCTAGAACTCAGGTACCTTTTTCATTTAGGTAATTTAGTGACAGAGCTCTTCTCTATTAAGGTGGGTATAGTCGTCGCGAATATTTCTAAATTTCCGCTGTTAAAGTTGCGTTTTGTAAAAATTAATTGTTAGTTTAAAATAAAAAAATGCACAGTTGTAAGATAAGTGATCCACCAATATTATCGTCGCTAAGCCGTGAAAATATCATTTGTAGTTTAGAAGCAGTAGCGAATTTAAAGTTGAAAACAACCTCATTTTAATCCTTTTTTTGCATTTAATGTTAATTGAAGTATACATAATCAAACTTTCATATACACGCTGCTTTTTTATTGCTTAGGGAGCTGCCACGATAGTGTAGTACACATCATTATGAACAACTTTTACTATGGGACCAAGGCTGCAATCGCGAAAAAAAATCTGCTGTTCCCTACATTTATGTTCGCATAACTCGTCAAAATGTAGGGATCAGCTGATTTTTTTTCGCGATTTCAGGTTTAGTCCCATAGTAAAAGTTGTTCATAATGATGAGTACAACACTATCGTGGCAGCTCCCTAGCCACTAGAAAAGCAGCTCATTTAATAGCATTAGGCTCTCAAAAACAACCATTTCACGACTATACTCGCCTTAATAATAAATCGAACATTCAAAGTCAATAACCACATTCTGCACACCGCTTTACTTCGTATACTGTTTCAGTAGCTACTTCAGAGAGCTATATCAATTGCCTAACTATGGCTGATAAAACGCGTTCGCCCTTTGACAGCAGACTCGGAACTTCCCTTATCAGTACCTACTCTCGTTAAATTCTAACAATACAACGAAGGCGGGTCTGTATATGTAGCCTATATCCATCTCTTGTTTAGAAAGCTTCCAACTTCAGTAATAGGTGTTGGGGGATTTTATCGGCGATATGTTTAAGCGGCACGTATACAGCGAGGAATTGTGATTAAAACATGCTAACTACCGGCGAGGTTCTGTAAGTAAACGTTATGTAACGCTAAGTTGTTGTTTATTTTTTGCGTTACTTTTGCTTAGTAACGGGGAACGGGATTTAGTTGCAGTATGCTCTGATAATACCAAGCTGTAGGTGAATCTGTTACAACGTATAAAATTACATCCTAACTAATATTATAAATGCGAATGTAAGTTTGTTTGTTGCCTTTACGCGCCTAAACCACTGAAATGATCAACCTGAAATTTTGCATATACGTTGTCAGGTGTACAGACACGGACATAGGGTACCTTTCATCCCGAAAAAAGTACTGTTCCGGACGAAAAACCAACAATAACGTTCTTATGATAATAGATGGCGCCACGTGTCTTTTGAATCATGCTATGAATTATATTATTATTGAAACTTTACTAGTGTGTTAAGAGTTTTTTTTTTAATTTACCTAATACATTTTGTGAGTCTAGTGTCGATAGACTAGTTTGTCATCCTCTAAACTATTGTAACTAATATTATAAATGCGAAAGTGAGTATGTTTGTTTGTTACGCTTTCATGCAAAAACGGATAAACGGATTCGGATGAAATTGGCACACGGGTAGGCTATGACCTGGAAAAGGACTACATAGGCTACTTTTTATCGACATACCACGCGGGCGAAAGCTAGTTATTTTTATAAATTTATTAGTGACAAATGAAAATTAGCCACTTACCTTAACTAGGTGGATAAAATACAGGATTTTGAAACCCAATACCTTATTGCTTTTCATTAAAAGAATACCTGCTATTAGTAGCACACCTTGAAAATTTCCTAACGCAAGAAAACTCGGGCGATGAAAGCAAATCCTAATAAAAAGTCTCAAATTAAAAAGTACGAGCCCAACAACTGCAGCTCGCGATAAAAAATCATTAACGCCAAACATTGTTCTGGTGGCGTTGAAAATCGCGATTATCGCAAAGTCAAACGCGCAGTTGCGCGCCCGCCACGGGGACGCGTTAAGCGCGGCCCGCTCTCCCCCAAAATATAAGCACAAAAAGCCGCTCATAAGTAATTCACCTGTTAAAGCGGATGAAAATAATGGCCGACTACCAATTTCAGTTCTGCTTACTCGTGAAAAACGTTCGCTCGGATGGGATAATGGTATTAAGATAATAGATTTTAGTGCGTTTCGGGGCGACCGTTCAGTTTTGCAAGGCAATGAATATGAAAACTAGATTGTAATATACCTGCAACTTATATTCATTCTTGTGGATATTGTACCTGGTATGTTACCTCATAAATTATAAGTAATAACTACGCTACAAGAATGTTAGATGATAAATTATTGAATTCTGAACATAACTGCTTTTGGTATTTTGTGGCATGAAGAATCTTTTCAACAATTTTTAAGAAAATATTCTCCATAATTTTAAAAATCGGATGTGTATGTATCAACTAGAGTGCGACATTAAAGCATAAGCCGACGAAAGAGTAGGTCAGGGTGAAATGTGACCCCACTAGAGTTTATAACGTCGACGTTAGAGTAGGTCGGGGCGAAATGTGACCCCACTAGGGTTTATAACGTCGACGATAGAGTAGGTCGGGGTGATATGTGATCCCCACTAGAGTTTATAACGTCGACGTTATAAACTCGGTCGGGGCGAAATGTGACCCCACTAGAGTTTATAACGGCGACGATAGAGTAGGTCGGGGTGAAATGTGACCCCACTAGGGTTTATAACGTCGACGACAGATTAGGTCAGGGTGAAATGTGACCCCACTTGAGTTTATAACGTCGACGATAGAGTAGGTCGCAATGATATGTGACCCCACTAGAGTTTATAACGTCGACGTTAGAGTAGGTCGGGGCGCAATGTGACCCCACTAGAGTTTGTAACGTCGACGATAGAGTAGGTCGGGGCGAAATGTGAGCCCACTAGAGTTTATAACGTCGATGTTAGAGTAGGTCGGGGAGAAATGTGACCCCACTAGAGTTTATAACGTCGACGATAGAGTAGGTCGGGGCGAAATGTGACCCCACTAGAGCTTATAACGTCGACGACAGAGTAGGTAGGGGTGAAATTTGACCCCACTAGAGTTTATAATGTCGACGATAGAGTATATCGGGGTGAAATGTGACCCCACCAGAGTTTATAATGTCGACAATAGAGTACCTCGGGGTAAAATGTGACCCCACTAGAGTTTACACCACACATTCGTGGTACCTACCTTGTTTGAATTTTGTACGAATTGAAATAAATTCCGATTAATACTGCTGTTGGAAATGTAAAATGTATGTTATGAACTATTTTTCGCTTCATTATAATTTGTTGTCATTAATTTGTTCTTGTTAATTGCCTATTCATAACCTCATGTTTATTGATGTTATAATTAATTAAGTAACTTTGGAATAATTAATTTAAATTATCATTTTAATGACCCATCTTTATGTCCGGGCGACTATGGTCGCCCAAAAAAGGTTTCCGGTTGAATCTCAATGCGACTATAGCAGCCTCGCTGCCTTGTTCACTTAAAAAGGTTTTTGTACTATGCTAACTCTATCAACAATTCTAAAAATTATACATGATTATATGTATTAAAATAATCGAATAATAATGACGCTGCGTGTACACCTATACCTACACAGTACTTATTAATGACAGGCCAGTTGGCGTGGTTGGTTAAGATACCACCAATCAAGCCGCAGATCGTGGGTTTGATTCTCATCCAGGATTTGTGTGCATGAACATGTCTGTTTGTAATTATCTATATAACTATGTATTTACAAACTTATCTGGTTTCCATAATACAAGCTCTGCTTAGTTTGCGATCAGATGAACTTGTGTGAATAATGTTCCAGGATATTAATGTAGCTGATGATACAGACGCTAGCAGGTCAAGCTACCCGAAACTGTAAAATTTTCCAAATCAACCTTGAACCTAATGCTTTTGCGTAAAGTTGAAAAGATATTATAGAAATTTGACAGATTGTAGTAGCTTGATGTGCTGGAGTCTGTACAAAACAAACGATATAATAAAAATGTCATCTTCATATTTAATTGTGAAAACCTCTCCAGACTTTGTTTTTCAACCGAATGCTATCTAACAATGCTTTCCCTTGAATAATAAGAGACGGTAGTCTGGCTTTTCCCTTAATACCAGGGAGTCCGCAAGATTTTCTATTAATTATTTAGTATTCTGGTTAGACTCGCGATCTCTGTAGTCTGAAGAGAAATGTTTAATGCTGATTGCAAATATTTTAACTTTAAATTGTTACTTACAAAATAATCATATTTAGACGAACTGAAAATGCTACCAATGTGTTTTAAACGAGAGAATTTATATAACAACAGAATGATGTTCAATTTCAGGGAATGAATAATTTGGAGTTGAATTGTGTTTTTTATAATAATTTAACAATGAAACTCATAAAATTGTAATCCACAATGCTCATACCAGTGCTGATTTTATAGATCACATGGGATACCACCAGAATGACTACACTTCTCTACGCTGGCGCATGGTGGGTGCAGTATGGCAGCAAAGCTGTCTTGTAGATACTTTTAAGAATTGTTGTAATGATTTATACTTATAACCAATTTTATTTTTCAGGAGCTCATACGTAATTTTCAATATCAAAAACATTTCTCTATATAGGACGATCAAACTTCATTGGCTTCATCATCATCATTTACCTAGCCTTTTCCCAACTATGTTGGGCTTTGCTTCCAGTCTAAGCGGATGCAGCTGAATACCAGTATTTTACATGGAGCGACTGCCTATTTGACCTCAACAAACTGGGTAATACGATACCCCTTGGTGAGACTGATTGTCAGACTTTCGGGCTTGTGACAACCCGTAACGATTGTCAAAGATCCACGAATGGCAGCCGGGAACAACGGCTCAACGTGCTTTCCGAGGCACTGATGGCTTAGTTAGATGTTAATATGTATGCATTAGAGCTTAACCTATGGTTTCCTAGAGAGCGGTAGCCGTAAAGGCTTTCCTATTCAGGGGCTACAGTCTCGACATAGATAGACTTCATTGGCTACAACGACACATATTGCATCGCCACAAACCCATATGCACCGTGTTGTATACAAAGATCACAATTAAAGTTTTGTTCAAATATTTACTGAACATTTCTCAAAGTGTCCGTTTGCTTACGTAGCGGCGACTAGGTCTCAACTAAAGCTTAAGCGGTCACTCTCCACGCCTGGCTGCACTCGACAACGAACAGTTAAGCGCTCGCAAATAAACAGACTTACTGACGATTCCATTATATTTATCTTTATTGTTGAATAAATTTATCTTGACAGACGTTGCGGGTAGTTAGAAGCCCAAAAGTCTGACAACCAGTCTTACTAAGGGGTATCGTGTTACCCAGTAACCAGGTTGTGGCAGTCGCTCCATATAAAATAATGGTATTCAGCTGCATCCGGTTAGACTAGAAGCTGACCCCAAAATAGCTGGGAAAAGGCAAGACAGATTTTTTTTTGTTAATTATAAAAAGATTTGCGAGGAAATAAGAGCAAGTCATGCATAAAGGCGCAAACCCACCGCCGCGCATGCTGTGCACGGACACGCGGCGCATTTTAGCTGCGTGGATTCATTTGTTTGACAACGAGGTTCTACGTTTCCACTGCAGTAGACACGCGTGGATAGCCCACAGCGGCGCACGTAGAGACTACGCACGTGTTTTTACCAAGAAGGGGTTAATATTCGTGTATAGTGTGTACCGCATGCACAGCGTGCATTACGTTGACAACGTTCAGCTATGTGAGCGCCATATTCGAGCAAGTCACGCATGTACTAATGACGTCAATTGATGCGTAGCGTGTCTGTTGGTTGCAGTGGAAACAATTACATACATTTTCTTGCAAAGTGAAGCTTATCACACGTGCGTGGCCTCGTGCGCTGCGGTGGGTCTGTGCCTTAAAACAAATGCACCTCAGTATTCTGAAACATTGTTGAGCAACGCAGAAGTCAAGGTACAACTCAAAGTTACTCAAAAGCAACAAGGTGCGGCTTAAGAACTTTTCACAGCGAAATATCTACATTTATTCCAAGTTCTAGATTCTCACACCAATTAATTATCACTCGAGACTTCACAAAAGTGAGAAACTAAGCGACCGCTCAAATTGCTTAAATCTTTCACGGCAACAATGGGAGGACAATAATTATTAAAGAGGTTCGTACACTCAGCAAGGTGAGGTGAGACGCGCGAACAAATTAGTCCCACATTTAGAATATAGCGTGTATCATATTTTTTGGTACAGACCATCAAATTGAACAACTTTTTGCATGGATAAATGATAAATGATTTTTATTTCTGTAAGTAGGTTTGTACAAACACTTTTACAAGTCAATCATGTTTTTTTTTAAACTAGATGAGGTCGGCGTTTCCTATCTGACTACTCTGAGAAGAAAGGCCGAAACAAACTCAGAGGTCACAGTCTCTTATAAAGTCCAGACATAATCTTGGTCACTTCGTGGGATCGTAGCATAATCAGCCTATAATGTTCCCCCTGCTGATACACAGGCCTCCTCTCGGGAGAGTGGGCCGTAATTTAACGCGAGCGCGTTGATAGATGTCGTATATCACATGCCAGTTTCCTCCTTCACCGTTTTGAAAGCACTGGTGATGAAATAATTTACACAAAGTAAAGCGTCAGGGTCCGAACCTACGACTTACAGCTCGTAAGTCGCGGCCATTATCAATGGGCCACTATTGCTCTACAAGCAACATTATAATCGCGAAAAAATAATCAGCTATCCCATATAAATCTTCAATACCTATGCGACCCACATGTATGGATGGGTCAGTTTCAATTTGCTAGTCTGTAGACATCTTTGAATATGACCAGACATGTCTGATACCCGCTGTAGGTTCGAAATTCGCCCGCGCGGCAGTCCCGGGTGCTACGCTGCAATGCTCCAGGTGTGCAGCGCCCCTAAGCGCTTAAATCGCGATCATTTCAGTTGCATATTCTCAATTATTGTCGGCTCCCGACGACTTGCGGGACTTTGGGAACGAAGCCTGAGCTCCTTAATTGCAGCGACGCTACCGCCTCGTCGTATAAATTGAGACACCACAATCAAGATGGAATTAAATTTCAGTATCGGTGTTTCGTCGTCTTGATTGTCAAAACACAAGCATTTGGTATACAGTATTAACTTTGTTTAGATGAAGTTTGAAATTAAGTAATTTGTTGCGAGTTAATTTGTCTTAGGAATACATTGTCATTTCACTGATAACTTACTCATCATCTGCCTAGCCTATATATACGATTACGATACGATACGATACGATATACGTTTATATACATACATATTATATAAAGATTTTTTTTACGTACGGCGTATGTAACATACAGCGTATATAATCGTATAAATAGGCTAGGCAGATGACATACACGCGAGGAGTAGTGAAATGTCACTCCATCTGATGCTAAAGATTGACGCTATTGACAGCTCACTTCACCTAAGTTCTCACGGTGAGGTTTATATAGAATAGCACGCCAGTATTTTACATGGAGCGACTGCCTATCTGACCTCCACAACCCAGTTACTGGGTAATACGATACCCCTTGGTAAGACTGGTCGTCAGACTTTCGTGCTTCTGATGACCCGTAACGACTGTCAAAGATCCACGAATGACAGCCGGGACCAACGGCTTAACGTGTTTTCCGAGGCACTGATGGTTTAGTTAGATGATAATATAGGTATGTAGCCATTAGGGCTTAACCTACGGTTTCCAAGGCACCGGTAGCCGCCACATAGCGTCTGCAACTTCACGTCACTGAAACGTTATTTATGTACGTTGGTGTGTCTTCACACTACAGTATATACTCGATATTAGGTATCGGTATTTATAAAATGTCGGGATTCGTAAAAAGAACTTGCAAGGAATTCGGTCGGTCATGTGGCACCCTAAAGGTTCTCTATAACTCTCTGGTGAGGAGTATACTGGAATATGCATCTCCTGTATGGAATCCCGTGTATCGTGTCCACATCGACAGAATAGAGGCCATCCAAAAAAAGTTTACGAGATACCTCCGCTACAGATCCCAGACGTGTGATCGCGAAGCTGATTACCCTCAAAGGCTCTGTCATTTCAAGATTCCTTGGAGCAACGAAGAAGTTGCTCAGATTTAATTTTCCTCTATAAGACCCTCCACAATTTGGCGAATGTACCGGAGTTGGTTTCGGAGATCAGTTTAAATGTGTCCCGTCGTACCTCATACAGATCCAATTTTAAAACAGTAACATTTCAAATGCCTAAAACTAAAACTAATCTTGGTCGTTCAGCTCCTTTATACCGGTTTTTGTCTAGCTACAATAAGTTGAGCACGCGTACTAATGACTTGGATATATTTTCGAACAGTCTGAACGAATTCAGACGATACGTCCTCAGTTCTTGATCGATTTGTTTGTTTATTTCTCTTATACAAAATGTTAATTTGTGTATTTGTGTGACTCCATTCAATGTATTTAATACTGTACAATTTAATTTAATTTAATCTAATTAATGTAATATTTATGTCCTAATTTACTTGTTATTTTTATAGTTTTAATACATAATTGGTTTTCTATTCCAATTTAATTGATGGTTTTTAAATTTTCGAATATACTATAATTTAATTTAACTACCTGACATTTTAAATTCAATGTAAATTTTTTTAAATTTTTATTTTGTTATTATCAATATTATCATATATTTCCATTTTAATTTTTATAATTGATTATACAAGTGCTGTGCACACCATGTAAGTGACGAATTCACCACAAAGCTGTTAAAATAGAATATATTTAATGTAATGATTTAGTGAATAAGTCGTTGGTGTGTCAATAAATAAATAAATAAATAAATATTAGTATTTTTATCTGACTCAAGCTTATTTTTATTTAAGTAGGTATGCATACACACGTTGCAGTATAAAACTGATTTACATCCATCACCTTGTGAGGTGACTTCAGGTCCAGTTGAAAACCAGCGTCAGGCACTAGTTGTCCGGCATTGCTGCTGAACTGGGCCTTTTCTGGCGCAGCCGTGAGGCTGCACATTCCTGCATCGCATTTTGCACTCATTTATTATTATTATTTGAATCTGCTGTGTATTAAATATTTTGTGTGCCTTTTAGTCTGTGCTAAATAAATGAATTTTCTTTCTTTCTTCCTTCCTAGAGAGCGTTTTTTGACACCGTAAAGTCAAACCCCGCTGTCACCATTTTCATGACAGCCGTCACTGCGACCGTTAGTGGCGGCCACCGCTCTTCTAGGAAACCGTAGCTTTAATACTAATCAAACATAATTATTATATCATTGTCGTCAACTCATTGACACTTTTCCTCAATGGCACTAAAAGCCTTTATCAAACCGTCAACTAACTTCACGTTAACTTATCCATCATTCACTGCAATTACGAGTTAAACAATAAAAATGCCATCTAACGCTGTGATTACTGCGTTATAGTGGATTTAAAAGAACAATTAAGGAGCGGAACTTATCGCTACTGGGTCAGGGTTACCTTTTGTAGCGAGTTGTTAGCACCATTCGCTATTTTTATGGCCATTTGTGCTTTCCGTTACAATTCTGCGCCTAGCTCTACGGTAGTATTGTTGGAAAAGGTCGGTGTTAATTACACATTATTTTCTAACAATAGCACTTGCGGGGGTGATTGATTTTTCACACCATCACTTGCTCGCTAATGTCAAAATATATGTCAAGCAAACCCAACTTAAAGCAAGTCATTAGAGATCCAGCACCCTAATTGCGTAACACACTATCAATCAGAATCTGAAGCATTTTGAAGCAAATTGCTAATCCATTGCTTCAACGTAAACACAACCTAAATAACGCAATGAATGTTGTTGAACTGTCAAAATGAAACCCATTCCGATCGACAGTGTGTTACGCAATTATGGTGTTACGCAATTATGGTGCAGGCTCTAGCCATGCAATAATATTGTACTGGATTTCATTATGACCCCCAAGTGCATAATGTGATTTGAATGTAGAAAGTCAACTAAATAATTTATATGAAAACGTTTACCATGAAAAAAAATCTATTAAAGTACATACAGCTCGACCAAAGACTTCTTACTTCATAGATTTTCGTTGGCATTGAAGAACAGTATAATTTAATTCCTATGGGAAGAAGGCGTGAGTTTATGTACTTTAATTAAGTACGCAACTCAATAGAGATATTATAGTGGAATAATAAGTAACAATAATGAGGAGGAGGGGCTCGTGGCTAAGTAATAACAGTCGCACGGGTCGATCGATCAAGTTACGCTACAGTTGCCGCGGTTGTTCCGTGGATGGGTGTCTCGGAAAGCACGTTAAGCCGTTGGTACCGGCTGCTGTTGGTATACGTAGATCTTTGACAGTCGTTACGGGTCGTCAGAAGCCCGAAAGTCTGACAACCAGTCTTACCAAGGGGGTATTGTATTACCCAGTAACTTTGTTAGATAGGCAGTCGCTCCATGAACAATACTGGTATTCAGCTGCATCCGGTTAGACTGGAAGCCAACCCCAACATAATTGTTAAAAGGCTAGGCAGATGATGATGAATAAGCAGCAATAATGAATATAAATAGATGAAACAAAAATAATTAATAAAAACAATAATTTTCAGCATATGGCGAAGTCCAAAATGAATAATTAATGTGCATATTAGACTCGCCCAACCGCTGTTTCTACATGATCTGTGGCGATAATGGCGGCAAGTTATCGCAACAGCTGATCGGTTGCTGTGGCACGTACCCCGCCACAGTATACTGAAGTACTGCACTGTGCCCCCGCGTTAGAATGTTGGATTTGGGCGTCATATTATTTACGATATTATTTATTGTGTTTCTGATGAAATTGTATGAGTTAATATAAAATAGCGTATGAAACTGCACATAACTAGGTATTCCCAGATTATTTAACACATTCTCTGCTGAATTCTTTATGCAAACGCTTCTTTACGCTACACCCTTACCGACCCTTTTTTTTACGATGTTTTCGAAACAATAGAGATGCACAACGAACACACATGTGCGCCGCGCCGCACTCGAAGAAAGTTATGAAAACGCGCATGTGTGTCTGCCGCACCGAATGTGTTAACAGTTTCATGAACTAATAATCTGAAAATCGAATCGGTTATTATTACCTCGCAGTAGGTGTGAAAAGTAGAGTATTCTCCTCGGGGATAAAGGTGTCTTCGTCTTGGGCGAGCTCGAATCCCTCGCTTACAGCTCCTTCGCTGCGCTCGGGATTCAAAATAGCGCCCGCGACATTAAGACACTGCTTTTCTCCGTAGTGAATAATACCTACAGGATTATTGGTAAAACACCAACAACCTCTTAAGGGCTCATTGTACTCATCATTATGAACAACTTTTACTATGGGACCAAACCTAAAATCGCGAAAAAAAAATCAGCTGTTCAGTACATTTATGTTAGCATAATTTGTCAAAATGTACTGAACAGCTGATTTTTTTTCGCGATTTCAGGTTTGGTCCCACAGCAAAAGTTGTTCATAATGATGAGTACAATGAGCCCTTAAGAGGTTGTTGGTGTTTTACCAATAATCGCTTTTCGTGTGCGACCGCGTGTTCTTCTAGTCTTCACAATGATTTTGTTGCGATTTTCGCCAAAGAATTTATTAACGGAAGGTAACTCTCGACGTTTTGTCGAGTCGTAAAAACCATACGAAAGCAGAAGCGGGTCGTTAGTATTTTATATCATGAAGACAAAAACGAAAGTAGGAACAAAACTTTACTAAATGTGACAAGCTGAGACTGTCTTTGTGTAAAATACCTACGTAATACTTATTTAAAGCGATACGCCTATCATTAAGCGACGTTAGGTGCTAAAACTTCACGATATTTGAGTTCAAGTTAAGGATTTTCTTCGCGTCTAAGTAACGAACTCTGGAATAAGAGTCGACGTTACAAAGTTCACGGAAGGCGCAAAACAACCGTTCCATATAAACAAAATAATAAACGAGTTTCAGAATTTAATAGCTCAAAGAATTTTCAGCTCTGAAATCTAGAAAATTGTTTGACTAACTTCTACCTGAAAATGCTCGTGAAAAGTTATTAAATTATTTTTGGATAAATAAATTGATTCTCGGAGCTCATTTCTGAATTGTAATTGGGATAATGTTGAATTTTTAGCTTGATTAAGTTTAGTAGTAGGTATGCGATTTACTAACTAACATGCAGGAGGCTCACAAATTATTGTTGACGTGAAAAATATTGAAATGACCTTCGATTAATCAGAAAAATAAATATACTTAGTCTGGCCATAAATACTGTTAAAATTAAAAATAAGAACGATATTACATTTGAATTTAGAATCTGTCATTCTTATACGATTGTTCATTGAGTTTTCTAATTTTGGCGCTAATACATTGTACAATATTTTGCGATATTAAAATGGAGTGGGGTGATAAAGAGAACCGAATCGCTGTGATTGCGTTACACAAAGTTGGTATGGAGACAAATGCAATTTTTAAAACTCTCCATACGCTTGGTATTAGTCAAATGTTTGTGAACCGGGCTATTAATACACAAATACCAGGTACAATGAGACCTCCTCTGTTTGTGATAAAAAAAGATCTGGCCGTCCACGTAGTGTTCGTACGAAAAAGGTGGTCAAAGCAGTAAGGAAAAGAATGCGAAGAAATCCTGTCCAAGAAAGCAAAAGATTTTATCTCGGGAGATGAAGATAGCACCCAGAACCATGTCGCGTATTTTAAATGATGACTTAGGACTTGCAGCCTATAAGAGACGCACTGGTCATTTATTAACTGATAATTTAAAAAAAGAATAGGGTGGTAAAATCGAAACAACTACTGAAGCGGTACGCAAAGGGAGGTCACAGAAAAAAATTGTTTACGGATGAGAAAATTGGTCGACAGAGTGCAACGTGGGCATTATCCGACTTCAGTGATGGTTTGGTGGGGTGTTAGCTATGAAGGAATGACTGAGTCATATTTTTGTGAAAAAGGTATCAAAACATCGGCACAAGTGTATCAAGATACCATTCTTGAGAAGGTAGTTAAGCCCCTTAACAACACCATGTTCAATAACCAAGTATGGTCCTTACAACAAGACTCGGCGCCGGGTCATAAAGCTCGGTCCACGCAGTCTTGGTTGGAAGTGAACGTTTCGGACTTCATCAGAGCTGAAGACTGGCCGTCGTCTAGTCCCGATATTAATCCGCTGGATTATGATTTATGGTCAGTTTCAGAGAGTACGGCTTGCTCTAAACCCCATGATAATTTGGAGTCCCTAAAACAATCCATACGATTGGCAGTGAAGAATTTTCCCATGGAAAGAATGCGTGCTTCTATTGATAACTGGCCTCAACGTTTAAAGGACTGTATTGCAGCCAATGGAGACCACTTCGAATAAGCTTTTTATATTTTAAATTGTTTTATATTTATGTATTAAACTAACACACTGTAAAAGTAATAAATATTATTTGCAATAAAATAAAAAAAAAATTCTTCGTGACAATATTTATGGCAAGACTAGGTACTGAGTTTTCAATTTATCATTACCAAGCTCCATTTAAGTCCGAAACTAATCGCAAAATCCCGAAAACTGTTAGTAAATAAAACCATCAACAAAAAACAAACCATAAACAAAACCTGGACATTTCAAAAGCAGATTTAATGACACCAACCTATCACTTAAAAAATTACTACCATGTAAAACCATCACTAGGACTATTAACTAAGCCTATAATTAAACCAACCCCACCAACCACTTTCCCTCACGTTATAAAAATTTCAGTTCACCGTAATAAATGTACAAAGTGTATTGGATAGCTAGTGCATTATCCGTAGCATGTCTGACAGCAGCTTTTGAAGGAAATAGCGCGCCTACGGAGAAGGCCAGTATTTCCGTTCGGGTGGGGGGAGGCGAACAGGCGGGGTAGTCGGCCATTGCCGCTAATCGAGCCACTGGTAAAACGAAGTATCTGATTTCTTTGAATTTTTTTGCGAAAATGGTCGGTGTATTCATTTACAACGTTTTCGGTTCCGCCAATTTTCATAACGTTAACAGGTTTTCATAACGTTAGAAATCAATTTCGATTAATATTTTAATTTCAATTTGGCAGTTAAACGATTTGATTCGTTGTAAAATATTGTCGTTAAAATTTTAGAACTTCTGATTTTTTTTTTTAAATTGATGTTTATGGTTTATAACACGCATTATTAACAAGGAAGTAATTAAAGTTTGCGTTATTAATTAAGGCGGGTCGTTACAGACCACATAGAAGTTCCAAGACAAGCATAAAAAGTAACCCTTAAAATCCGAACCTACTTGCTTTAAAACCCATTAAAAACTAGACCTAAATAAAATTCAATACCAATTTAAATTAGTAATCAACCAACACTAACTTACTTGAGCTATTCTGTATGTATGTGTGTTAGCCTATAGCCTCGGCACGATGAAGGCATCCATCAAATGGCGTGAACCGTAGAAAGCTACCGTCGGCCACTTATCAGATTTAGCCCTATTTGCTCGCCTACTTATAAGTAATTTCCGCAAATCGATTTGTTTTCTGAATAGGTCGATAGTGAGGAGGTTTGATTGTGGGTTGTTGCGATAGGAATTGTCGTAGAACTAGAGGTTAATAGGCTTATACCTTCAGGGACGTTAGAGGTTATTTTGAATTTATAGTCAACTAGCTTTTGCTCGCGGTTTTACCCGCGAAGAGGACGTACTTACATTATCCCACGGGAACGTACTATCAGGATAAAAAGTATCTTATGTCCTAATCCAGGTCATGGTCTACCCATGTGCTAAATTTCATCCAAAACCCGTTCAGCCATTTTAGCGTGAAAACGTAACAAACAAAACTCACTTTCGCATCTATACAAATAAATTGAAATGTTTGTTGTTGTAATGTCAAAATAACAGCTTTTTACTAAATGCATATGTAAAGTATATATATGGTACTAATAACAAAAATTGTATGTCTGTCCGTTTGGTCCGGCTAATGTCCGAAACGGCCGGACTGATTTTGATTGGACTTAAAGCGTTAAGCAGAGGTGTGAGATTTCAATTCAATGGAACACTACCGTGACAGCTGTGACTTGATATTGATAAGTATGTCTGTCTCGTTGGTTTAGAGGTTGCTAGCGCTATAACTGAGCATGAGGTCCTGGGTTCGATTCCCAGGTCGGGCAAAATGTTATTGGATTTTTTCATTAGGAATTTCTCAGTAGCAGCTCGGAATCTGGTCTAGCCCCCTATTTCATGGGACTTAAACATAACTGGCGAAATGTGGGTGTACTATAGGTGCACCTCTGCCTATCACATTGATATATCTATTGAATTCAATACTAGTTATAAGTGTAAGATGAGCGCATAATCAAGTCTCGATTTAATATTCTACAAAAATATATGTCGACCTTTTTCAAAAGAGAAAACTCACCCCCTCACACGATCGACTCGATTAAGCTGTCGATTTGCGGCAAAATGTGAACACGCCATCATAAAACGTAACGTTTTGTGAAACGTTTGCGCGATGCCTAACGTTAATGTAATAATTACACGTTAAAACATATTATTTTAACGTTGACTAGGTATATAATTTATTACCTGAGGTTGACAATTACTGTGACATTGTTCCACTGACGGACATGAAGATTGGACATTGCAGCATATTTTTTGTTATTTGTGGAAATTGTTAACACTAAAAAATCCACAAAATAGGAGAGTCCCGTTCAAAATCAAGAGCAAAAAAAAAGCGCTATCCAACCAAATATTTACACAAAATAGGTACTCGAGAATCCAAGGGTTGAAGTACAAAATCCGTGCTCATTAAAAACTTTTCAACGCTTAATGAAAATCTTATTGAACCGGCTACGAGTGCATCGGGCCTCCCCTCTCTCCTCCTCAACGGGGAGAACCGCCTGAAATGGCCCGGCTAAGTGTATTACAGTCGGATCGCTGCCTTTCATTCGACACATCAAAGAAGATCCCGTTCGTTCGCAACTAAATCGAATCAGCACAGCTTTGTTTCTAGACTCCAGTAGGTAAATTTGAAAAGGGATGGGCCCGATATTGAGAGATTACTGCCTTTCAAGTAGATCTAGGCCGTTTGATTTGTAAAGCAGTTACGTAGAGCAGGTGTATTAGGATTATTTCTATTGTAGAAATAGTTTCAGGAATAGTTCAGAGGTTTATTAGGTTTATTTAACCCAAAAGTAAGGGATAAAGAGAAAGGAAGAATATTTTTACAAAATAGAAACAATTTACATAAAGTTACAAAAAGTTATTTTTTAGCAAACCGTGCTCAACATACTATAAAGTAAGTTAATGCCAAATTTTCAAATTTTGAAACATAAAGAAAGCGAGTCACAAATTACATTTTACAACAGGCGCGCCAGTAAAAGAGCTGCGAACTTAATATAGAAGTTCAATAATAGTTACATTTAATATTTCTCGAATGACTCCCATTTGACCCGTTTCTTACAAGTAGAACAAACTCACTCGCTTTGAAAATAAAACCTCTGGAAGTTACGGAGTTAAAAATTCGAACGAGATCGATCCGTGGGATCGGTCCGATGGCGGGTGGTGGTGGTATACTAAGCAATAAAGCAGGCAGGGTTAATTTCAGTCGCGTTGGCATCCGCACTGGCGTTAAAAACTAAACCAATATACTTCTTAAAATTACGCTCGCGCCGCCGTTGGGTTACGTAAGCGCACGTGACCCAGGGAGATTTTGGCAAGCGGCCGGCGACGGGTTAAGATGTACACTGACACGGATTTTAAACTTGTACCCTAGGTACAGTTCGGCAGTATGTAGTCCCGAGCGACCTGTCCTGTATGTCCATAAACTGTTTGAGCTTCAACATTTTTGTAACAAATATATTTTATCAAAGCCCACTTTCCAAATCTTGTGAGGTTTAAGCATGCCATTGGGAGTAACCTAACGATCTCTAATACCACAGAAAGTTGCCGTATAAAACTTTACATATAAATAAGATGCCCAGTTACAAAAAATAGCATAGAAACGGTTCTATTACATTTTAATTTGGCACATCCAAAGTCACTGCTTTAATTTTCCGCTGCAGACAGGAGAACCTTACATCCGCATAAATGCATAGTAATCAAACCTAGTTAGATAACACTAAAAATATCCCATCAATTAAACCGAATCTAATACTTCCGCTCCAAAAGTCCAGTTCAAACGCGTTTCCCATTCGATCCGAAATTGTTTTCGCAATCGGCGCGAGGCTGGCGAGTTTCCCAGTCCGTACGTGTCTGGCCTACAGATGGACGCGGGAGCAGCGTAACCAATAGTCCGACGAGCCGCCTCCTGCGGAACTCTGCGGAAGCGGTCCCTTGCCAACTTGTCGTTATAACATCTCGTCCACATTACAATATTATTTTAATTCCCTTTTTTGGGAATCAATTGGGAATTTCCATAATCGTGCGTTTATTGTTTTGTTGCTTAAAAAGCTAACATGCGCATTCTTGTATCAAACTCAAATGTTATCTACGTGTGCACTGAGTATAGGATGATTCTAGTTTTAATCTTTAAAGGCTGGATATAAACAGAGAAATCTATAAATGAGAAAGAATATAAATAACCACGTTTGTTTTGCACTTACCGTCGCTGTCAACCTTGTATATTGTGTGATTTTTAGATAAACAGCGGACGAGTTTAGGATTGTCTCGCGAGTCGTATCTGGCGATAAATACAATGGGGAGGTTATTCTCGGCAGTTCATTTCAAAATAGCCTCGACAGCTGGCAGTTGCACCGGCCGTGAATAAACATCTATTATTATTTAGTCTTTACTAGGAAACTGCTTCTTATGCAATACTACTTGGAGGAATATATACAGGATGTATCAGAGAGGAGTAATCAAACTTAAGGGTGTGGCACAGGCCATCAAACTGAACAACATTTTCCCGGGGACTAACATCGTAATCGTGAAAAAAAAGCAGTCGTCCCATACATTTGGTCATAGTAGGTATTGAAGTTTTGTGTGAAAAAACAGTTGTTCCTTTTTTTTTTTCACGATTACGACGTTGGTACCCGGGAAAAAGTTCAGTTTGAGGATCTGTACCATACCCTTAAATTTCATCTTTCCTCTCTGATACACCCTGTATATTGGGGTCTATATACTTAGGAGTCAATAAATATATCGCATTGGGTGGTGTATGGTATTGATAAGTGCGAATGATATTTATTCAAAGCGAGTGCAAATGCTAAGCACTACAAAAGGGTAAGAAAACTTCTAATTTTTAGCTTACTTTTGTCTTTTTCAAACTCCTAGAATCTACCTGAAACGGAATTCAAAACATTGGTATTATAAACTAGTAATTAAAAAGGTACGGAGAACAAATTTAGTGTTACTTGTTCTCATTTTTCTTTCTGTTATTAAACACAGCTGGATATTTTATGTTCTACCAGTATTCTGTAATTAATGAGAAAAACGTGTGTTTTTGTCCCTCATATTGTATGCATCTGGAAGGCAAGCGTGCTGCGTTCTGCGTCCACGTAGCCATGAAGCTCGCGTAGTAAAACTTAGAACGCCAAACGCAGGAGGGTGAATATTCGAGCGTTTTAACCGCCGTCATTACCTTCCGCCAAAAGTTGATGAAAGAGAATATATTTAATGAAATATTTCAGCAATTCCTGATTCTGGTCCTTAAGCAGATTCTGGGAATTGATGAAATATTTCATTAACGATATTCTCCTTCATCAACTTTTGGCGGAAGGTAATGACGGCGGTTAAAACGCTCGAATATTCACCCAGGAACGAAGTCTGATTATCATGAACGTTAAAATGATAAACATTTTACTTTATTAATAGGGTGAATTGAAACGGTATTCGCGAGTTGCGATACTTGCTTATTGTCAAATATTTTTACTTCAGCATAAGCTATTCTCCTATAGTTCGTACCTAGAGGAGAGTACAAGCACATTTTAATCATTATTAAATTAATCAAATGCTATAATGGAAGTAGTTATCCATCTACAAACTCCTATAAACAAGTTTAATCCCATTTTCTAGGATTGATATCTTGATTGCGACCTGCGTGGGAACTAACAGCTGTTTCTGATGTACTTTACGATTTCTTTCAGTAGTAAAATTGCATAGAAACTTACAACGGTAGAACGTTAGGTTAGAAGACGATTTTAACTGAACTTAGTATCCGGTTAATTTAAAGATGCTGAATAATGAATATTAACTTGAATTAGAGATTTTATAAGATTATTTCATTACAGCGAGGTTGCTCGCTAGTCATTTTCCATATGGGTTTCGGAACTGGTCGGGAACATCTGATATAATCGTCTTTTTAATAAAAAAATACTGTCACAGATGGATTACTTAATTAGCTGTTTTAGATAACCGCTAGCTGTTTTACAAAACAAATCCTTTATGTAAATCAGCTGAACAACGTTCAACAACAACGTTCAGCTGGATTGCCATTGCGTTATGTTTAACAAAACTGCACTCACGTTTAGACGTAATGCAGAATGGCTTAACTGCAGTCACAATAAGCGTTTGGTGTGACTTTTAATGCAGTAACTAAGCTGACCCTGACCGATTGGTTCAAGTTAGGTTAGAACTGTGACCAATCGCGCATGAGGCGAACGAGCGAAGCGAGCGGTGCTGTGGCAGCGACCGGCGATCTACTTCCAAGTTTGTCGCAGTTACTACTCATAAAACTATGATAACTTTATATTAAAGTTGTCCTTAAAAAAACTGTTTTTTTTTTATTTCTGTTTCGGACGTCATTATTGTTGGTATGATACACAGAGCAACGAGCGACATAATTTAGAACGAAAATCTACAAACTGCCGTTTCATTTCACGCTGTTTTACATAACCTGTAATCGTTGACCATCTGCATTGATAAATGCAAAAGGTTTATGCAATTCTGCGTGTTAAATAAGTTATTATGGAAAATTGCTAAACGTGGTTCAGCTGTTTTATAAAATAGCTAGCGGTGAATTGATTATTATCGTTTAAGACAAAACTTTCCCAAAAAATAATCTCTAGATAATCTTGATTTACCTAACATTGACTAACAATAGATTTAAACAACTTGATTTAGATCATACAGTACCTAAACAACTATCAAACAATAAATAAAACAATTTTTTTATGTCATTAAACATTTTAAATTAATATTTTATTTTATAATATCCAAACACCCAACTTTAACGGAACCCGGCCGAGACCCAACTTTCTAAAACAAGCCCTAGAACGTGAAATAGACTGGTGTAATACGGCACATCACTAATCGCGTGCACCGCATGCATAAACATGAGCGTTTTAAGACAAGACTCGTCTTAACAATTCGGTTATCTATGCATTCTATGAACTCTATGCAGTTTGCGAGTTGCCCTATTATTTTCGTGCTGATGCCGTCACGTCTAAATTCACAGAGTAAACTTGCAAGCGTTGATGTTAAATAATTTCCTGTTTATTTGACGTCAGCTTTGGTAGCGGGTTTTAGAGGCATGCCTGTTAAGATTATGTACCGAGTTTTGGTGGTAGCGAACACTTTTTGTTGGACGAATTTTCGTAATGAAAGTAATTTATACTCTGGAAATATAAATGGGTCTTCGAGATTGAAAAGCATGCTTTTACTCCGTTTATTATGCTAAACGGCTTTAATTTGCCCGTCGCAAACGTTACCAAACTATTAAAGCCATTAAATAAACATTGGGATGCATTCGAAAACATAATATCGACATTGCATTTTTACGTTGCCTCTGCCTCGCACCTCGACTTCCACTGATCTAAAAGAAAACAACAATGTTTTACACGAATTCGATAAAAACAATCCATAAATTACTTGTTTTTTTAGTACTACGGTTTATTCCAGTCAATTAACTTTTACAAGCGCATCTTTTTTGTGCGGTGCTACGGCGTAGCTCCGTAGCACCGTAGTCCGTAGAGCCGTAACATCTTTGTAGGTCGGCTACGGCTACAATGTTTTTCTAAACACAATTCGGTTACCACTTTGTGATCACTTTTAGTGTCTACCAAAGCTGTATACATTTTATTTCAGTAAAGAGTATTTTCTCTACTTGGTATTTATGCTTTTCTGTTAAGATTTAGGAGTGTACGTATGAAACTGTTTATTTAATTAAACCTTTTGAAGATATTTGAATGTGGGAGGTGCTAAAATAAATGGGTCTTTGTGTGGTGAGATAATAATAGAAGACATTGAAATCTCGTATTTCCTGCGATAAGATGACTAGGTTGGCAAAATTCGCGTTTTCAGAAAAGGACTTTGATACCTAATAAAATCAAGATAAACAAATTTTCCGACACGACACCGCAGCTTAAAAAAATAACAAAGCAACAACAAAACGACAAGCACAAAAATATAAGAATAAATAAAAACCCGTTCGCACTGTACGCGACGTTCGCGCGAAATATCGTCGCGAGGGAAGACAATAAAAAAAAGAACAGCGGAAAGTAACTGCACACAGATGGCGCCACCGCGGAAATATATTAAGTAAATTTAAAAAACGTATTCCCGAACGCGAGGCAGGCAATGGCGCGTGTGAAATTTAGTATTGCGCTCTTTGAGATCTGTTGCCGTAAGGCGTGAGAGGAATCTTAATACTCCATGTTGCTTTACAGAGTTTACAGCATCGAGTGTCCCTAGTTTAGTGTACACTGAGCTCAGATTTCTGGAGGACGAAAATCCTTTTAGCGTGCGTATATCCGGTTATTTTTAAAGATACGAGATACGCAAAAAAATTCCCTTACAAAATTAAAAACATTTTCCTTGTTTGTTGCGACATTTAATAATATGTTTTCCTTAACACTTTATTTAATAAACCGAATTTAGTTCCTGATATTCTGCACATAAAAAAAAAGAACCGTAAGAAAAACAACAGAAATCAAGTTCCAATCTCAACTACTGGAAATTTTCCATTCGAAATTGATCCTATAGGTTTGGTTTGAAATGTTATCGAAAATTGAATTCTCTGTTTAAGCACCAATTATGGCAGCCTGGCCGGCGCCGGATAGCGAAACTCAACTCAATCGTAATTATTTCCCTCTCGGAAGAAAACTTGAAGCGCGCGTTAATTGTGGCCAAGGTAGAAGCCGCTTTACACAGCTCGATACGACGTCGAGACGGGACCGACACGATTTTCATATATTTGTTTGTAATCAGTAATCACGTTCTCGATAACGGTTGTGGCGATTTCGATGAAATTTGCAATATGGGGGCGAAAAATCGATCTAGTCTCATACAATGACTATATAGCCTTTTGACTGCTATGTATTTTCTGGATGAATTGTATATTTAAATGAAATGAGTGGCTCCTATTCATAACCTAAATATCAGAAGATATCCGGTTTATATGCCATGGTACGGTCAGAATAGTCAGTAATTTTTCTGTCAGAAGTCAGTGGGTTGTCATTGACATTCCCAACATGTATTTATTTTGTAAGTTAAAAATATAACCCGCATGAACATGTTGAAGAAGAAACGTTTATTTATTTGTTAACAGGACAGAGACCGGATATCGGAATATATCAGTTTAATTAAAAGAATTACATTTTGGATGAAAAACAAAGTATAGTAAATATTTTTCAGTTGTGATTTTATTGAATTGAAATAGTGCAGTGTTGCGTTGCTTCCAACTAAATTGATGTACGTTCAATTTTATTCTTATAAGATAAATTAATGGTTGCACGTCTTACAGCTACTGATTTATGTTCAATGGGAAAAGTTATTTTGTTTGACCTTTAAAACACAAACGTAACTTTCAAGGCATTAATTAAGAGGAGTAGGAAAATCATAAAGGACTTTGAAACACTTTGTGAAAATAAAATAACAGTATTATAGGTACTGTCTAACATCAAGACCGAGTCCTCTTCTTAAACAAAGAAGGAAAGAATAACAAACCGATAATAAAATAATATATTCGTTTCAGCTTAGCTGTGACAATTTTGTATTAATCTTAGACACATTTGCACACTGTTAGTTTTTCAAAGCCTAAGAATTTAAATAATCTTCGTCTTGCGTCCCTCGTCGCGTGTAAACCGTCCTTCACCATGGACAAGCAGGAGGTGAGACCGTGTGACGTCATTAGCAATCTGCCACGTCGCTGTGCAAATTGGAGCAATTATAATGTAGGTACAGTTTGTTTTGTTACAAACCATCGCCCCTCGAAACAGTCGTAATTTGACGACTAGCTTATTTTAAACGACGTTCTATTAAAACGATCTCAAATATCTTTTCATTTTTAATAAACGAGTGTTCGAGAGATTTTCAATTGTTTCTGTTTTGGAGTGTTGTTGACTTTATTTGTGATTAGGGAAATTGCAGGCGATTGTTAAATGCAGTGTCTATCATGTTGTCATGTGTGTGTGTGTGTGTATGTGTGTGTGGATATAGCATGTTTTTTTTTTATTTTGAACATTTTGTATGAAGGTCAGAACGAGTTATTCGTTCATGTAATATTTAAGGAAGTGATGGTTATTACAAAACAGATTGAATGTGACTTTCAGTAGTTTCTGCCTTACTTCATTAGCAATTTCCACAAAAACGAACCGCGTGCTTAATTGTATGACACCACCACATGGCATCAGCGGCCCTATCATCATGAAAATATCAACATCTACATGTCCAGCCTCCCAAACCGCAGTTAATAAGACATGCGATAAGAGTAGCAACAAATAGGTATAATCTAGGGATACAGAGGTTGGCCGCAGCGGGCAGAGTTGCCCAAAGCCAGTTAATTAGTAGAAAACTTTGCAGTCATCGGCCGTGCGGCTTCGGAAAAAGGAAGCCATTCCGAACTACGGACGATTGTCTAACCGGCTTTTGTAATGAACGGATTAAGGAGAACTTATGCAAGGTAATATTAATGGACAGTTCGGCGGACATTTTATGTGAAGATGATGAACAAAGATTTATGGTTTCATCAGCCTGTCAACGTCCGATGTCGAGCAAGCATTGTCACTTGTGAGTGAACAATCACGCGGTGTTCTATAAAGGTAACGTAAAAGAAATTCATTGTTTAGCAAATTGACTGAATTAACAGCCGCACCGGTCGATCGAACGTTAAGCTGCGCTTGCCGCGGTCGATTCGTGGATGGGTGACCATCCATTACATATCGACACTCCTACGTGCCTCGGAAAGCACGTTAAGCCGTTAGTCCCGGCTGTCATGCATAGATCTTTGATAGTCGTTACGGGTAGTCAGACCCCAAAAGTCTGACAATAAGTCTTGTTGCTAAGGGGTATCGTATTACCCAGTAACTGGGTTGTGGAGGTCAGATAGGCAGATCAGATAATCATCATCATCATTTCAGCCGAAAGACGTTCACTGCTGGAAAATGCCGGCCACCCCCAAGCACCGCCACTTCGACCGGCTCTGTGATAGGCAGTCGCTCCATGTGAAATACTGGTATTCAGCTGCATCCGGTTAGACTGGAAGCCGACTCCAACAAAGTTGGAAACAGGCTAGACAGCTTTTCGTATATTCAAATCACAACTGTCTCTATTTGGCAGTTGTCTAAAACAAAAAATTTAAAAAATACGCCAAAATGTTAGTGACTGCTAAAAACACTGCGTTTATTAAGGCGAAAGCTCCAGGTAGCCCACGAAATTCAAATTTTCTTAAGTTTTTTGCACTTTGCAGGGCAGCAGCAGGTTTTATGTTGATCTGAATACGATTCGCGACAGTAAAAAGTATGTATTTATATAATTATAATAATTAAACTCATCAGTACAAATTTCTAAGTTCCTCATGAATGACTATTTCATGAAGTCATGACATTTAGGATTACACTAACTTAAGGAGTTGTTGTAGTTCTAATGATTATAATTTTGTAAATACATATATGTTACGTTCGCGAATCATGTTCAAATCAACATACAACCTAATACTGACATGCGAATTGCAAAAATATTTGAATTTCGCGGGCTTCCTGGAGCTTCCCTCATAAACAAATAGATTATTGTTGTATGTTTTATACCTCTTTATACTTTTTTCATTCCATACTCGTAAAACAACAACAAGTAGACCAAGAGTAGAGTTAAAAGTGACCTTATCTCTGCCAGAAAACTACAAAAAACACTTGTTTACCACATTCAGTACAACGTGCTCATCACCGAATTCTTTATATACTTAAAAGACATGTGTAATGCGTACCTTTATTTCGAGTTGGCTCTACAAACAAATTAATTTTGCATCCTCCGGCCCAAGTACCTATGTAAACAAAGCGATTTTCCTGTGTATTTATATAAGAAAAACACACAAATAATTATACATTTTTGTATATTAGCTTCCATGTTTGTTTTATGTATTTCAATTATCCTAACAATGTTCAGTGTGGCTTCATGAATGAAAGAAAAACAAAACAATACCGACAACGATTTAAAAAATAGGCATTATTAGTCAATACCTCTTTCATTCGCGATTCTTAGAGAGCAATAGGGGATTACGTTATAGTTAGCGGCCTCAGATCATCGATGTTATATTATTATTGCCCTTTTGACAGTTGGGGAAGAAAACTATCAAATTAGTTCCGCGTAGATGGCACTAAATGTTTGTTACTTTCATTCAGCTGTCAATTCTTTTCATTCTGGTACCTTGTTAAAAACTTTGCCACGAGATGGCGCGATAAGTGTTTTTCTTGTCGCTGATTGGTCGCTTTGATTGGTCTTCAAGAAGACTTTAACAAGCGGCAAACATACAGCGTTCTCTTGCGGCGAAGCTTCCAGGAAATAACCCCATTGTTGGCTAATCAGATGACTTGGCCTTTTCATTGATTATGTTAGTTTAGTAGCTAGCAACTCAAACTTAATACTTATTTTCTTAATGGTGAAATTATTAAAGTTATTTTGTTATAGAAATGGTGCAGGAAGGCATTTTCTTAACGCCCAATTAGATCAATCGTAGGTACTATCGACAAAACGGACTCCTTTATACCTTAAAGTTGCTTTTTGTATACACTGATTCATTGAAAAACCCTGCCTCTGTGGTGCTTTGTTTTACATTGCCATAAGTACAATTGCAGCTTGCAAACAAAATTGCTTCAAAATTAAAAGGCTATTGGTTGGTTAAAGGCGTTTGTCGCTTGTACAAAGCCAAACATCATAACAAATAACAACCAAACCACTCAATTTTTCCACAAAATAATAATAATAATAATTCAAGTTAACTTCGTAATGAACACGAGATTCCTCGTAAACTATCCTGAGAGACGTCAATTACTTAAGTTTCAAATTAAACCGCCAGTGTCGGCCATATTATACCTATATTGTACGTCGACGAAATGGCTCAATCTTTGAACCGGGTAACAAAGCAACGTAATACTCAAGTAGCTTCATTTACTACCATTCTGATCGTTAATAAAGGAACTATGGGAACTATTGATCGCGGAATTTACGATAGGTTGTTTGAAGTGAAAATGTAAGTGCTTTTAGAGAAGTGAGTAGCTAGCAACTTAAACTTAATACTTATTTTCTTAATGGTGAAATTATTAAAGTAGGCTTACCAGAGGGGCTCGTGGCTAAGTAATAACAGCCGCACGGGTCGATCGATCACGTTAAGCTACGCTTGCCGCGGATGGGTGAGCATCTTTACATACCGAGACCCCTGCGTGCCTCGGAAAGCACGTTAAGCCGTTGGTCCTGGCTGTCATTCTTGGATCTTTGACAATCGTTACGGGTCATCAAAAGCCCGATAGTCTGACAACCAGTCTTACCAATGGGTAACGTGTTACCCAGTAACTGGCTTGTAAAGGTCAGATAGGCAGTCACTTCTTGTAAAATACTGGTATTGAGCTGCATCTGGTTAGACTGGAAGCCGACCCCAACATAGTTGAGAAAAAGGCAGATTAATTGTTTGTCAAATTAGGCTTAGCTAGTGGGAACCACATGTGTAGCAGTGAAAGGGGTTGATAATTATTAAGTACATCATAACAATAGTTACTCATTCAAAAGTACTCCAATTACCACTGTCAGTAGAGTTGTTACTTGAATGGGAATGAACAAGTGCTTTTGCTGGCTCGACTAGTACTTAATTCACCTTTGTAAAGAAAAAATACTGAAGTAGATCTACTGAAAGAAACATCCTGGCCACTAAAAATACAAAAAAAAAAAAACACTCGTCCAAGTCAAACATGACTATTCGGCTGGTCCAAACATTCGTAGCAACAGCTAAGAATCGCCCCGAATAGCTTACTAAATGAACTCGGTACATGTTACTTGATTAATTTAAACAATTCACCGTAATCCATGTTATAAGGGAAGTTAGGTACGTTGCGAAACTTGAGTTTTTTAATTTCCTACAACAAATATCGACGCTGCATTTAGAGATCCGCATTTGTAAATATTTACATGTTTACCTAACGTTCTCTACGCATTTTAGCTTCATGTTTTTTTTTACAAACTTCTTCTTTTATTCTTTACAACTTCCAAATATAGCAGCCTATAAAAAAGCAGCCTTAAAAAAACCCATTTTCAGCGGAGTATGACTCATTCCATTCCAAATTTTGCATGGAATTCAATAAGAATAATAGACATTTTCGCTGACTAAAATTTTAACACAATTGCCGAATGAATTTGCCGAAAAAATTTTGAAATAACAAAACGCTTCGCACTTGCCTTCTTTTCTAAGCAATTCAAACTGTAAGCATTTTACGTTTTGCGAGGGCTTTCAGACGAGATCGAGACAGGTACAGGTGATATAGTTTTAAACAAGTTGAAAAGAGATAGCATCGAAATGGGAGGCAATAAAAACAAACAGCAACAGTTGAAGCTGCCTGTATACGTCATACAAAGTAACATTTTCTTTGGATGAAGTTTTAGAAGTTGTTTTGAAACGAGAAGAGACTTTTAATTAAATATTTTAATAGGAAAACTTTGTTACAAACAATATTGTGAAAAATTGTTACAATAGACTAATACTGAAAAAATAAATATTTGGTCATATTCGATAGGGGATAATAATATGTACCATTTCTTGGAACCAATTCCGTGATAGAACTGAAAACAAAAATGTTTTTGGACTCTGGAATTTCTACAAAAATCAGTATTGCTTCCAGAAAACCATTTTAAAACGAACTAACAATATAAAACAACAACCCAATTTTCCCTTTAAAATTATAATTGGAAATCAAACTTCGATCATAAACGAGTACAAACGCGAATAGAACTGCCTCCCCGTCTAATTACACGGAGATACCAACCAGATACCAATATAAGATACCTATTTACAACGATACCAACTGAATGATAATATTATTTTATACAAGTTCAAAACGAAGTTATCGCGTGGCCCCGGGCATCCGCAGACGCAAGATAAACTGAAATTTCTCATTCCGACACAATAAAGTTTCCCGAGTATTTTTTTACTTCGCCAAATATTTCAAAATACTTTTCTATTTGCTTTAGGATTTTGCTAGAGAGTTTTACAAATTGTTTCGATGTGACTCCCAAAGAATAACGGGTGGACGGATTGATCAGCAGAATGAAATTCAGATGAGTTTTGCGATTGGGAATTCTTTTTTTTTTGTTTTGGATGAAGAGACTTTTTGGTGTTTTGTAACGGTCGGAGTGGCCGCCGAGCTCTGTTTTGTTTCTTTTTTATTTAAATAGTAAATAAAGCTTGGGGCATTACTGAAATGAAGTTCCTTTACCCTTAGATAAGAAAATTTCTTGATAAGGACAAATGTAAATCTATTGATAACGAAGTAAAAAAGGTTATTTATTTAACGGAGAGATTAAATTCCGAAAAACACACATAAAAACATTTCTATTTACATAACCATATTATCTTCATATGCCCGGCAATCCTAAAAAAATATCAATAACTGAAAAAACGGCCCAACATTAAACATGGAGCCGGATATAAGCAGATCGAAATGCCCATCCCTTGGAGGGTAACAGATACTCGCAAATTATAACTGGGCGTACGGAAAACGACTCCTTGGGCGATCATAATAATATCTTGGAGCGAAAAATGGCGCGAATGCGGCGAGCAGAGGGTTAAGCCAACCGCGGTGTAAGACATAGGCGGCCATTTGATTTAGACATCATCAACTTCATACAATTTCGATTTTAACCGACCCCAAACAATCTTCTTTTATTTTTGTGTCGAAACTCTCATGTCATCCTCAGGGGTACACGGTGGCTGTCCTCAGCGCATAAAAGAGGGGACCAGTGGAACACAGTTGTTACCAATAACACAGATTAATACAGATGCGACACACCGCAAAACTATTTAAATAAAAAGCGACTCTTGCTACGACACAATAAAGTGCAATTCAGGTCGCACAACGCTTATTACCTACAGTTATATTCACCTACAAGTTGCCTCTCTTTCTATCGCGTAACTCTTATACTTTCTGACTCATTAGGGTTGTCTTCTTTTACTGCGCGGCGTGTGAGTGAGAATCGAACTGACCGTGCGAGCCGGCCGGTGCGCGGCATTTGGCAAGTCGAGCCCACCGCGTACTTGTAGCTTTATACCTAAACTGCGTAGTGCCCCATCTGTATTAATCTGTGCCAATAAAATAAAAATAAAGTCATAATTTACAACAGTCACGGAATAGGTACGCTACTGCAAACTATGTTTGTTCAATAAATGGATTAATGTTTTTAAAGTGCAACTGTTTGATGAACTTTACAGTTTTCCCAGAAATTAATAAAGCACCTTTGTGACCTTTTACAACGCCCAAGGAACTAAAATGGTTACGGTTTGATCTGGATAAGCCCAAAGAAAAAACGCAACTGAAAGCTTATCTAGTACAATTCCTGATCCATAAAAAGAATTTTAAAATTGTTTTAAGCCATAATGCGACTGCCATAGGTCAAACGTTTATCCCGGTTTACAGATAGCTTATAATTTATACAATGGATGGTATTATCAAAGGGGTTTGACGTTACATGGGATACCACATGTGGGCTTTAATATTACAGTAGAGAGGGAAGGGCCGATACTGTATACATTGTTGTCTACTGCCTACAATAGTGATAGATAATAACAGACGAGGTAGTGTAAAGTTCACACTACGTAAAATAACATTGACTTTTACCAGCAATTCACTCGCGATGTTTTTTATGTACGTTTTATCATACGACGATCGCGATTCTGTTTTGCCTTAATATGGGAGTAGTGTAGTAGCAGTAAGGTAGCGAAACAGCATGGCTCCATAACCTTTCGACAAACGCGCGATCGAGTCTGTGTATTGCCACGTTTATTATTGTTTCAATCTGCCTAGCCTTTTCCCATCTTTGTTGGTGTCGGCTTACAGTCTAACTGGATGCAGCTGAATACCAGTATTTTACATGGAGCGACTGCCTATCTGACCTCCACAACCCAGTTACTAGGTATTGCGATACCCCTTGGTAAGACTGGTTGTCAGACTTTCGGGCTTCTGACGACCCGTAACGACTGTCAAAGATCCACGAATAACAGCCGGGAACAACGGCTTAACGTGTTTTTTTAAAATTAATGATTGTTTATTTTTCTCGGACCTTTGGAAGGCGTACGAGGGGCCGAAGTCAACTCGCAGAGGCCCCTTAGTTAGACAGTTTAAGTGTGAGGCACCAACCGACGATTATCCCTGTTTGCTCTATGCAAGTGCACCCAAGGACAACCCCCGGTTGGTGCAGGACTATTTCAGAACTTGGAAACAACACATATTGCGCTATGGGTTTGGGTGGCTATGGTGGATTGGTTACCTAGAACTATGGAAGGACTATGTCCCTGCCTGATCAATGTTATGTAAAACACGGATAAAATGGCAGGGGGTGACTTGCACACTCGATAACGGACCCCCGGAAATGGTCGCTAGCACGAATAGTGACGTAGCGACAAGACTTCCTGAGGTGCTTGAGGAGTGGAGATGTATTCCACGGCTATCAGGAGAATCCCGGAAGTACGGTCAAGATCCCTACCGTCCGAGCACGTTTTCTCTTGCGAATCTCCACTCAAGCCGGCCAATAAAGGCAAGCCAGAAGTGAGGAACAAGACTTCTCCCGGGAGATAGGGTCCGTGGGGACGCTACTGCCCAACAGCTCGCCACATGCTGCCCTGCGGGGTCATGCATCTCTCTTGACCTGTTTCGGAAAAGTAAAGTCTACTGGCACAAACCTAGAGTTCAGAACCGCGAAAGCCCCACCACAACGTCAACGTAGAGGTACGTCGATGGGGTATTATTTATTATTATTATAAGCCTGTGTTGTTATTTAAAAATAATCTAAGGCCCAATGTCTACGGGCTTTAATACCGTTTCAGTCTACATAAAATAGTCTGTCCGATGTTGCCTATCTTTTGACTTAGTCCACATTATACCTGTCCTACGTAGAGTCAATAGAAAAGTTTAAGCTGCTAACTTTGAAATCAAGACGCCTACTACTTCAAACCATGAAGCTTCACGGATTGGTTCATAATAAGTTTAACTATATCGAACTACTAAATAATATTTCTTATATTGTGCCTAGAACTGTAATAAGAGAAGCTCGTGGCTAAGTAATAAAAGCCGCACGGGTCGATCCATCAGGTTAAGCTACGCTTGACGGGGTTGGTCCGTTGATGGGTGACCATCTTTACATACCGAGACTCCTCCGTGCCTCGGTAGTACGTTAAGCCGTTGGCCCCGGCTGTCATTCGTGGATCTTTGACAGTCGTTACGGGTCGTCAGAAGCCCGAAAGTCTGACATCCAGTCATCCAAGAGGGATATTACCCAGTGACTGGGCTGTGGAGGTCAGATAGGCAGTTGCTCCCTGTAAAATACTGGTATTCAGCTGCATCCGGTTAGACTGGAAGGCGAACTCAACACAGTTGGGAAAAGGCTAGGCAGATTGATTGCCTAGAACTGTAAAAAGACGGGAGGTGCTTACCCGCTTTTTGCAACGACAGCTAGCCGAACAAACGCTGGTGAGCGAGCTCCACTCCGTCGACTAGTAAACATTTAATAAAATTTGATTAGTACCTAAGCTAAATGTTTAAGATAGTATTTAAGAGTAATTGATAATGTGTGTATATAATAGTAGTAATGTAATAGTGTGTGTAATTAATAATGTACAGACGCCAGCACATCATGCTACTACTATCTGTCAAACTTCTTTAATAGATTTTCAACTTTATCGCTAAAGCATTAGGTTCAAGGTTGACTGGGAAAATTTTACAGTTTCCGGTAGCTTGGTCTGCTGGTTAATCAATAAGTAATCTGTGGGAAAAGTTGTGGATTGTACATTTACTCATAAGGCGTACCATATTTTATTGCAACACATATTGTACAATTGTTTGTTTTCCCAAATAAATAAATAAAATAAAATAATAACAATTCCTCTGCAGATCTAAATAGAGTAAAGTCGATCTCTTAAATCGCTTCTACAGACACTACACTCCACCTCCCCTATAGTTTGTTACTTTAATGTCCATACGAAGCCGTCGATGTATGTTACCCACTGGGACTCGAACTGATTACTCGCCGTCTGCGGGCAACGATCTGAGCCAATAGTGATACAGCACTACTGTTTATAATTTAAAGGGGTTCGAATTGTTCTGAACAATACGGTATTGTTCGTACTCTCAAGTTTTGGGGGAGCGATGTAGACAGAATCTACTCAATTTTTTTAAAAACATAATTCACACTAATACTTTATAGGCGTTGAATGTTTAGTTAGTCATTCTGCGCTTTTATAATTTCTAACCTGACGATATAATCGTGAATTATTAAGTGTATGGAAATAACGTGTATCGTGGACGGAAATTTAAAAGCGTCTTCATAATATGTCCATAAATTTTGTTTTATTACCGTTTTATGCCATTAGAAGTTATAGAAGCGCACAATGACGTCAAATCGGCCGAAATTATTTGGAGCAAATTCAGTGCGTGTAGGTAGTCTATAAGTCCTAGAATACATGAAACTAGCTTCTGCCCGCGACTTCGTCCGCGTGAAATTTCTTGTCCCCCCGACCTACCCCTGCCCACGCTATTACTTGTCCCCCCGACCTACCTCTGCCCACGCTATTACTTGTCCCCCCGACCTACCTCTGCCCACGCTATTACTTGTCCCCCCGACCTACCTCTGCCCACGCTATTACTTGTCCCCCCGACCTACCTCTGCCCACGCTATTACTTGTCCCCCCGACCTACCTCTGCCCACGCTATTACTTGTCCCCCCGACCTACCTCTGCCCACGCTATTACTTGTCCCCCCGACCTACCTCTGCCCACGCTATTACTTGTCCCCCCGACCTACCTCTGCCCACGCTATTACTTGTCCCCCCGACCTACCTCTGCCCACGCTATTACTTGTCCCCCCGACCTACCCCTGCCCACGCTATTACTTGTCCCCCCGACCTACCCCTGCCCACGCTATTACTTGTCCCCCCGACCTACCTCTGCCCACGCTATTACTTGTCCCCCCGACCTACCTCTGCCCACGCTATTACTTGTCCCCCCGACCTACCTCTGCCCACGCTATTACTTGTCCCCCCGACCTACCTCTGCCCACGCTATTACTTGTCCCCCCGACCTACCTCTGCCCACGCTATTACTTGTCCCCCCGACCTACCTCTGCCCACGCTATTACTTATCCCCCCGACCTACCCCTGCCCACGCTATTACTTGTCCCCCCGACCTACCTCTGCCCACGCTATTACTTGTCCCCCCGACCTGCCCCTGCCCACGCTATTACTTGTCCCCCCGACCTGACCCTGACCACGCTATTACTTGCCCCCCGACCTGCCGCTGCCCACGCTATTACTTGTCCCCCCGACCTGCCCCTGCCCACGCTATTACTTGTCCCACCGACCTGCCCCTGCCCACGCTATTACTTGTCCCCCCGACCTGCCCCTGCCCACACTATTACTTGTCCCCGACCTGCCCCTGCCCACGCTATTACTTGTCCCCCCGACCTGCCCCTGCCCACGCTATTACTTGTCCCCCCGACCTGCCCCTGCCCACGCTATTACTTGCCCCCGACCTGCCCCTGCCCACGCTATTACTTGTCCCCCCGACCTGCCCCTGCCCACGCTATTACTTGTCCCCGACCTGCCCCTGCCCACGCTATTACTTGTCCCCCCGACCTGCCCCTGCCCACGCTATTACTCGTCCCCGACCTACCTCTGCCCACGCTATTACTTGTCCCACCGACCTGCCCCTGCCCACGCTATTACTTGTCCCCCCGACCTGCCCCTGCCCACGCTATTACTTGTCCCCCCGACCTGCCCCTGCCCACGCTATTACTTGTCCCCCCGACCTGCCCCTGCCCACGCTATTACTTGTCCCCCCGACCTGCCCCTGCCCACGCTATTACTTGTCCCACCGACCTGCCCCTGCCCACGCTATTACTTGTCCCCCCGACCTGCCCCTGCCCACGCTATTACTTGTCCCCCCGACCTGCCCCTGCCCACGCTATTACTTGTCCCCCCGACCTGCCCCTGCCCACGCTATTACTTGTCCCCCCGACCTGCCCCTGCCCACGCTATTACTTGTCCCCCCGACCTGCCCCTGCCCACACTATTACTTGCCCCCGACCTGCCCCTGCCCACGCTATTACTTGTCCCCCCGACCTGCCCCTGCCCACGCTATTACTTGTCCCCGACCTGCCCCTGCCCACGCTATTACTTGTCCCCCCGACCTGCCCCTGCCCACGCTATTACTTGTCCCCGACCTACCTCTGCCCACGCTATTACTTGTCCCACCGACCTGCCCCTGCCCACGCTATTACTTGTCCCCCCGACCTGCCCCTGCCCACGCTATTACTTGTCCCCCCGACCTGCCCCTGCCCACGCTATTACTTGTCCCCCCGACCTGCCCCTGCCCACGCTATTACTTGTCCCCCCGACCTGCCCCTGCCCACGCTATTACTTGTCCCCGACCTGCCCCTGCCCACGCTATTACTTGTCCCCCCGACCTGCCCCTGCCCACGCTATTACTTGTCCCCGACCTACCTCTGCCCACGCTATTACTTGTCCCACCGACCTGCCCCTGCCCACGCTATTACTTGTCCCCCCGACCTGCCCCTGCCCACGCTATTACTTGTCCCCCCGACCTGCCCCTGCCCACACTATTACTTGTCCCCGACCTGCCCCTGCCCACGCTATTACTTGTCCCCCCGACCTGCCCCTGCCCACGCTATTACTTGTCCCCCCGACCTGCCCCTGCCCACGCTATTACTTGCCCCCGACCTGCCCCTGCCCACGCTATTACTTGTCCCCCCGACCTGCCCCTGCCCACGCTAGTACTTTGCGATTTTACCCACCCTGTTGCGTCGCATCGCATCGCCTGCCCGCGCTTTTGCTTTCTTTTTGCTTAGTGTTATTTCTGACTTCTTTTTCTTTTTTATCGGCACCTAAGGGTCCTAGCGTGATGTTAAATAGCATATCAAACGCAAAAGATATATTTGAATCGGTTAAGTATTTTTTGAGTTTATCCATTACATATAAACACACAAAAAATCCAATATTTTCTCTACAAAGTATTAGTTTAGATAAAGCTCCTAGTTAAACTGTAATCTACACAAAAAATAAGGCTAAAGAGTTTTTTTTTGTTTGTTTGTATGTATGTACGAACGCGCTAATCTCTGGAATTACCAGTCGGATTTGTAAATTTGTTTTTGCATTTGATAGCTCAATTCCTGACGAAGCATATAAGCTATTTAACATCACGCTAGGATCCTCAGGAGCCGATAAAAAAGAAAAAGAAGTAAAAAATAACGCTAAGCAAAACGAAGTAATAGCGCGGGCAGGTGATGCGATGCGACGCAATGGGGTGGGTCGGGGGAACATGAAATTTCACGTGGACGAAATCGCGAGCAGAAGCTAGTATACCTATATGATTACAGTTTTAGTAGGAGCTATGAGCACGAAGCCGTGGCCGAAATTTCGAAGTTCCATAGCAAACTAGATTCGTTTGGATAGTAAAAGGATTATTTATTTACCTTTGTCAATTACCACATTCAATTTCCCCAATACTGTTGAAAACTGTTCTTTGTAGTTTCCAATATTTCTGAACCCTGTTTGGTGTTGCGTTTCGTGTATCGCTACTAATAAAATTTTAGCTTGTTTTGGATATAGGGGATATAGGGGCATTCGTGAATTTTGTGATTTAATTACGTTGAAAATCAAATATTGTTTTGACTAATGTGTTGGCGTTACTGCCCCGTTGCTCTAGTGCTCGCAAGCATGACGTCCTGGGTTCGAATCCCAGGTGGGGCAAGTGTTTTTGGGTTCTATGTTCTTAGGTCTCGTTTCCGCACTTAGTCCTTCAAGTGGACCACTGTACGTGAGCCATGGCGGCTGTCGGTGGTTATTCCAACCAGCCCACCTCCCTCCAGAAGTTAATCACGGCTTCTGGTCTGTTCAGAACATCATTCTGTGAATGATCTGGATGCCCCGACGGTTTCCATTCTAATCTGGTAACGCCTGTGCATTCGAAGAGCACATGCGCAACGGTTTCCTCAGCCTCCATGCAAGCTATTCATTATTAGGTTTTCCCATCAGGAATTTCTCAGTCCGGAGTCTGGATTTGTGCCCGGTTGATGGCTATAGGCTCGCCCCTTAAGAGGCCCACGAAGCATGCGTAATTCATACAAACGAAATACCAAAAAAATTTGTAAAACAAACATATTCTTAAGGTAGTGTGTATTTATTCCGATTGGATTACAGAATATTTAGGTTCCCAAATATATCTTTTGAAAGGACACTGATTTGAAGACGAGATATGAGGATTTTAAAATTTCTACAGAAAATTCTTATTTTCCTCATATTTCCTGTTTAAATGAATGTTCTTATTTAATATATATTTTTGGAACCTAGATATTCTGTAATCCATTTGTAATAAATACACACTACCTGTAGAATAAGTTTGATTTACAAATTATTTTGAGATTTCGTTTGTATGAACTACGCATGCTCCGGGGGCGTCTTAATACATCTGACTTATGTTTAACTGGCGAAATGTAGGTGTACTACATAATATATATAGGTACACTATAGGTACACCTCTGCCCAGCCCTTCAGGGAGTACAGACGACGTTATGTTTGATGTTATGTGTTGGTGCGTGTTGTGGAACTTTCCTGGTACTAATTAATTACGTACAGTCAACAAAAGAGATAAGTGTGCAGGCATCTTTAACAATTTATGTGAGTGTGCTCAGTATTAAAGTTTTTGAAATCTGAGTATGTGCATTAGGTTGAACTTTAAATAGTTATTAGTAGGTATAGTGTAGTGTAGGTATATTTTCTCCCTGCATACATAATTGCTTTATCGACTGTACTTTTACTGACTTGAAGCTCAATTAATTAATATCAATAAATTCTACTATATGGTAGTCTGTCATTGATTGATTATAATGTGGGTAGGTATATTTTAAACATATACATACACACATTTTTTAAACACTTAATTGTCCATAGTTAAACGAAAAGGATCCAACCCACATTACACCTAATGTGGGTTGGATCCTTTTCGTTTAATTATGGACAAATATTCAAAAATAGAATAGCTGTTTTACTGGGGAAGCGCCTAGGTAGCCCGCGAAATTCAAATTTTCTTATGTTTTTTGCAATATGCAAGTCAGTATTAGGTTTTATGTTAATAAAAGTATGATTCGCGACCCTAACTAATTCGTATATTTATTGAATTATAATCATTGGAATCAGTAATAGTGCTCAAAACTCAAGATTTTATGAACTAGTAATGTAGGAGAAGCACCATACTCCTAGCTCCGTTTGCTATTAGTTATAAGTAGCTATAAGAATGTACTAGTAGCATAACATCATCTAACTAATAAATATTCCACGAGACTATGCTTGTCCGTCGGAAATAAACACGTTGTGACTTGAACGCAGAGAATCAACTCAAAACTGCGTACGGGTTTATCCCTGGCTCAGAAAAGTCGACAGGTCGTGACTTGCACGAGAAAATAGAGGCGTGGTTACTGTTTAAACCACATATATTGGTGTCATAGTTTTACTCGGGTGAGGTGTACCCGCTACGTTAGCTATAGTGAAAAAGTAATATATATGCGCCCCCTAGGATTGAAAGTTAGTTCCATCAGAGTTCCATCATAGTTCCATCACAGTTCATAAATATGTAGTCCATAAATAGTTCCAAAATTGTATCGAGCAAGTTAGTAAAAGTACCTAACCATCAAGTGACATGCTCAATAGAGCCCTGTGTAGTCGCGTGTCTGTAGTATCTGTATTATGTCTGTATTATTGCAATAATTAGTGTTTCGAAGGTAAGATTATTGCCGTAAGTATTTTCATTGTGTTTTATGTGTATTTTGTTTCTGAATTGTGTTTACGTGCCTTTTATTATATTTGTGAATACTTGTACTGGTTTAATTTGCATAAAGACGACGATAACCCCCGCCTATCAGAGTCTAACCATCCAACCCCTAAGCACAGCATGCAGGTTGTTTGATATATGTTTCGTGTGCTGTGCTTAACAAGTAATTCATTACATTATTGCATTACTTGGTCTTAAAGAGCTGTATTAATGACTTGTTTTTTACGGTCGCAAATCATATTTTAATCAACATACAACCTAATACTGACTTGTAAATTGCAAAAAACGTAAGAAAATTTGAATTTCGCGGGCTACCCTGACGCTTTCCCCTTAATACCAAAGGTGTGATTAGAAATCACGAACCCAGTTATAGTGAAAGTTGAAAAGGACCAAACCTCGGATCTCAAGGCTCGTCAAACGAATGATGGTCGATCGCGATTTGCATGCGAAAGGTATAATAATCTTAAAATGTAAGTAGGTGAGATAACTGAACGGAGCTTTATCTTAATTGCAAGACTTTTAACAACTTTAGGGCTGAGACTTTTTCTGCTTTGAAAATTAATAGACTTTTCTGAAGTTTTTGGAATGATGTTCGTAATGTTACGTGATTTCGTAGTGCGTCTAGCATATTATACCTATTCAATTGAATGATAATTGATGAAGGATTCATGGAACGCTGTTTAAATAGAGATTTAATCATTCATTTGTGAAATGTTAATATAGGTATAAGAAATCAAATCAAAATCAATTTGTTCAAGGTTTTACCATTTACCATTAAATCTTAAACTTGGTCGATAAAACACATGTGCCTGAACTAGGTAATCATGTGTTTCAGGCGATATAGGCTAAGCTTAAACTATATTAAATAAACACGTATTAATAGTTACAATCAATCAATCTGCCTAGCCTTTTCCCAACTATGTTGGGGTCGGCTTCCAGTCTAGCCGGATGCAGCTGAATACCAGTATTTCACATGGAGCGACTGCCTATATATGACCTCCACAACCCAGTTACTGGGTAATGCGATACCCCTTGGTAAGACTGGTTGTCAGACTTTCGGGCTTCTGACGACCCGTAACGACTGTCAAAGATCCACGAATGACAGCCGGGACCAACGGCTTAACGTGCTTTCCGAGGCACGGAGGAATCTCGGTATGAAAAGATGGTCACCCATCCAAAGACCAACCCCAGCAAGCGTAGCTTAACCTGATGGATCCCCGTGAGGCTGTTATTACTTAGCCACGAGCTACAAATAAAACAGTAATGTATAGTTGGCAAACACGAAAGTAAGATATAAATTAAAATCAAATTAAACTCAGTCGGCACAGATACAGAAAAAAAATGCTATATGAAAATAGACAGGTGTGCTTTAATACCTACCTAATAGAATTATAAAACAGTAATTATCTCACTACAGTTAATAATTTTTCTGTATCTTCGTAAGTCAGATTTTGGAGTCTCCTGGAGAGTTTTTTTTTACAATTCCTGTAATTTTGAGTAACGAATGCTTGTGTTGAGTTGTAGCCGTTGTAGGCAAGTAATAAATATACAAGCTTTCTCTGACGTAGTTGAATAGGGCAGACATAAGTTTATTTAAACAAACTCACACCTTTATAACGCCATTCAAACCGAACGCTGATTTAGCTAAAATTTAATAACAAAAACGCGCGCGCCTCGCCATGACAATAACAAAGTAATTTTTCATCCGCACATAAAAAATGGTTTCAAAACACCGTCACTATGAAACGAAGACTCAGTACCTAGAGCATTGTCACGTTCAACAAAAGGAAATTCCGTGACATCAAGTATTAGCAGTTTAAAACGATAAAAAATAATGCAAATTCACTCCTGTGCCGCTTTCGTGATATAACGCCGGATCGTTACTAAGATAACGGAGTTTTTCCGTTAAATCGCGCCTCTTCAGTACTTAACGACAGTGTCCTTCGTTAAACGGAAGTGATTCAGGTAGTCGTTTGTGTTTGAGTGCTCTTTTTCATTTGTAAAAGTATTTTTTAGAGCGTCTTCACAATGAGTTTTCGTATTGTTATTGTTAGATTTAAGGTGTATCAGATGGGGTGAGATGGTTAATGATAGCACAGGTTGCTATGAGAAGCAATGTAATTATGCTTTATTATTATAGACTAGCTTTTGCTAGCGGCTTCGTCCGCGTGTATGTCGGAAATTATCCCACGGGAACCTTCTACCGGAATGAAAAGTATCCTATATCTTAATCCAGGTTATAAACTATCTGTATACCAAATTTCATCCAAATCCTTTCAGCCGTTTTTGCGTGATTGAGTAACAAATATCCAAACATACAAACTTTCACATTTATAATATTAAGTAGGATTTTCAACAAAAACGATCAGCTGCGAAAACTCCCGTGCGTCGTATTACCTACTTGACAGTGGTCACTCACAACCGACCGCTATTTATTTTACTTTTAAGGGGACTACATGACTTAAACGCAACTAAACGCAAGTTCTATAATGCCTAAAGGTATATAATCTACTGCAGTACACAAAATCAGAAAAATATATGATATTCTTCAGGATATGTGCTAGTTAAATAGTATGTTGAATACATAATACAACTAATTTGGTACGATAGCAGAAATCATGAAGATACCTCTAAAACCAATAGTTTTGTGTAAATACGTAGATACGTAGATTTCGTACTAAATTATAAATGTGAAAGTTTATAAAGATGTTTAGATGTTTGTTACTCAATCACGCCAGAACGGCTTAACGAATTTGGATGATAGACTGGAATAGCACGATATAGGATACTTATTATCCCGGAAAAATGTGCGGTTCCTGTGGGATAATTTCCAACATCCACGCGGGCGAGCTGGCAAAAGCTAGTTACTTCATATTTTGCAATAAATTACCAGCATTGTGTCATCGCGCTTCTCTTTCTATTGTATGCAGTCCGACAGTGACCGCGCTTTAGGTCCTGTAGTCCCCTTAACTAAACTCTTTTATCTGGTACTCAAAATGAATGAATTAAATACGTCATAAACATAACTTCACGCTTGTAATCCCCGAATGGTTAAGCAGAGGTGTCCCTATAGTACACCCACATTTCGCCAGTTATGTTTAAGTCCCTTGTAATAGGGGGTGACACTATTGTCATAAACCGGGCATGAATACAGACTTCGGGATGCTACTGAGAAATTCCCAAGGGCCTTAACACACCTGCGTCGCGAAACCAAGCAGCGAAACCGTAGTAGTTCAGATCAACTGACTCGAATGATGTTCCGCCACTCGATTAGCGGAACTTCATGCGGATTCGCGGTGGAGGTGTGCTAACGCCCTAAAGGAAAAACCCTATAACACTTTGCCCGACCCGGGAATCGAACCCAGAACCTCATGCTCAGCTGTAGCGCTTGCAACCACTAGACCGACGAGGCAGTCTTTAAATTCTCTTTCCGAAATATATTAAAAAAAAACTTATATGATTAATGAATTGTAACTTTATTAATTTTGAAAAACAGATAAGTAATTTTCTAACTATCTATGTAACTCTAAAGGAAAACATACCGAATTTGTGATATAAGCAATATCTCCACAAAACTTACATGAATACTGATATTGAAATACAAGTACATAATGCCTAAAGTGCTTCTAATATTAGTAGAACAACACAAACTGAACAATCCAGCGTATTTACTTATAATATTGATACCATTAATCTTAGATAAACATCGCCAACGTCTCCGGTATATACTCTGCTCGTAGGAGAATATTGAGAACAATTTAATTCATGGTCTGTTGTTTGTGACATAGTTTGAACTGTAATTTATATACCTACATAGAGTGAGGTAGATTGGAAGAAGTGATTAGTTTGAAAGACATTATAAGGCTTTTGGACTCGTCATAATCATCGTCATCAGTGATAGATAGCCTTGGTCCAGCCACTGCTGAGTATAGTCCTCCTCCCTTTTGTGCCATACTTCCCTGGTCTTCGTGAGTCTCATCCAGATCTATCCCGCGGTCTTCTGTAGTATGTAGTCCTGACTATTGGTATGGACTAGTGTTAGTCCCTAAATTTATAATGCTAGATAAATAAATGTTTTAACACTTTAGATGACAAAGAAAAGAAACAAGATTATTTTAATTTAAAACTTCTACTTTAGCTTTTAATAAAATTAGGCAAACTTTCACGGATGTATTTCAGAAAAAAATAAGGTAGGCAGGTTTATGAAGGAACGCTTAAGTAGTGAGTGTTAAAACGGAAAACCTCAGCCGTAGTGTTGAAAGCACAAAGCGACACTAATTCAATTAAAAATCCTAATAAAACCTTTTGGTACTTTTGTTACCGCCCAACGTTTTTCTTAATACCCTATTTTTATATCACCTGAGTCGGAAGATGTTGAAGATAACACGGGAATCCAATCTAATCATCGCGGAACTTTTGACGAGTAAAACTGCGACATAAAAAAGTGTCGTAAAATCGACTGGGAAGCATCCGCAACGAGCAACGCCGGGAAATGATTTACTTATAGACGGGAAATGAGAAATTTTACAAAGAAAAAATTATTAAGACTCATCTATCCGAATGTTATTTAGACGGATCACGGGCCTGTTAATCTTTGAGTCAAAGCCGTCATTATTTTCAAAGATGTGAATATTTCAAGCAAATTGGGGAAGTTACAAGAAGGTTCGTTTAAAGGCCGCTTTAATAAGACATTAGACAGGACAGCGTTTTATATTAATCTCCGGAGTTTATGAAATTCCTGGTATTTATGTGGCTATACAAAATATTGGTTAACAAAATTCTTTCGAAATTGATTCTGGATATTTGGTTCTCCTTTTTTAAGAAGATATTTTCGTAATCATATTTCTTCAGACAAAAGGGGCTTGTGGCTAAGTAATAACAGCCAAACGGGTCGATCAATCAGCCTAAGCTACGCTTGCCGTGGTTAGTCCGTGGATGGGTGATCATCTTTATATATCAAGACCCCTCCGTGCCTAGGAAAGCACGTTAAGCCGTTGGTCCCGGCTGTCATTCGTGGATCTTTGACGTCGTCAGAAGCCCGAAAGTCTGACAACCAGTCTTACCAAGGGGTATCGTATTACCCAGTAATTGGGTTGTGAAGTTAAGATAGGCAGTCGCTCCATGTAAAATAATGGTATTCAGCTGCATCCGGTTAGAATGGAAGCCTACCCCAATATAGTTGGCAAAAGCTAGGCTAGGCAGATGATGATTTCTTTAGACAAAAGAAAAAGCCATACCATCCCCAAACCTTCCTTACCGTAAGATTTTTCTATACCCACACACATACACGCATTCTCTGCGTATATGTGACTGCTTTTATTAAAGCATAGATGTATATGAAAAGGTTTCCTTAAGGATCAGGTGGAATCGTTTTAATTACCTGTGTTCTACAGGATAATGTCTGTAATATCACAGGGAACGCGTACAAATTTCCTGTTCACCCCTACAAATGGAAAGGGTATTTAATTTCTGTATAAATCGTAGCTGCGGGTGTCTTGCGAGAATAATTGCTTTCGAAATAAAAGTGTTCTTTTCTAGTTTTTTTTTTTTTTGTTTTATAAGATACTGTTTCTTTTGATTGCTATTTATATTGTCTTCTAAGAACGTGGTATTAAGTATGGTGTCTACAAAACCTTAAGGGGGAAGCTCCAGGTAGCCCGCGAAATTCAAATAATCTTACGTTTTTTTGCAATTTGCACGGCAGTATTAGATTGTATGTTGATTGAAATTATAATCATTAAAATCAATAATACAACTCCTTAAGTTAGTATAATTCTAAATGTCAAGATTCCATGAAATAGTCATTCATTAGGGTTGTATGAACTTAGAGAGTTGTCTTGGTGGTTTTAATTATTATAATTCTGTAAATACAGATTTGTTACGGTCGCAAATCATATTTAGATCAACATACAACCTGATACTGACCTGCAAATTGCAAAAAAACGTAAGAAAATTTGAATTTTGCGAGCTACCTGGAGCTTTCGCCTTAAGCAGATTTTTTTCTGTTGATCTTTTTAACTAGATAGTTGAGTTTACTAGAAATAAGGAAGAGAAAGAAAAATGTTTTTACAATACATGCGCTCGAAAAGAGCGTTTTCCAAGCAGCCAAATTGTGCGTAAAGTGCCCCTTTTCACACTTGTGCTTTTTAATTTTCAGTTTTTTTTTTTTAAGTTTTCCCGTCAGCCCGACGCAGTGTTTTTATTATTTGAGAAAAGTTTTACAAATTAGTCAAGTACAGATTATTCATATAAAAGGTACAATACAACTAATACTTCATTAAACGCGTTATTAATTACTCTAGATTTAGATTTTGCTCCATAAATAAATTTTAAATATTCATTAAATAGTTTGCTTGAATGTATGTTTTGCTCGTGCCGTTTTACGATACGACGTGGCAGCTATTTTCACATGCGCAGAAGTAGATGCGTATCTATGAGCGCGCATGAATTTAAAATAATCCCGCCATTCTACTCATTTATTGCTTAGTTCGGAGTTGATTTATGTAAATCTGCTACAAATGTCGAGTTCAAGCGACGAATCAATTAATTTAACTCCGGAAAAAGTTATTCAAGAAGCACAAAATGCCAACAACAGCCTCTTACCGGCTAAATCAAAGGAAAAATACTTTTACAATATATATATTATTATTTCGAGAGGCTCGTGGCTCAGTAATAACAGCCACACAGGTCGATCGATCAGGTTAAGCTACGCTTGCCGCGGTCAGTCCGTGGATGGGTGACCATCTTTACATACCGAGACACCCCATGCCTCGGAAAGCACGGTAAGCCGTTGGTCCCGGCAGACATTCGTTGAACTTTGACAGCCATTACGGGTCGTCAGAAGCCCGAAAGGCTGACAACCAGTCTTACCAGGAAGTATTGTATTACCCAGTAACTGGGTGGTGGAGGACAGATAGGCAGTCGCTCTATGTAAAATACTGGTATTCAGTTACATTCGGTTTGACAGGAAGCCGACCTCAACATAGTTGGGAAAAGGCTAGGCAGATAGCGAGATAACCTACATCAATCACAGCAAACTTCATCAATATACAATAGCAAAAAATATAAAAGAGCACTACCCAGAATGACATGGCATCCCAAACCCTTAGGGAACCTATTTTCGCAGTAAATTTTCATACAAATCCGAGTGTCACAGCCACTATCTCTGCAACACGATTAGGTAAACAACTTGGTACAACGCTCACAACGTTGCGCACACAACATGGCGGTGTTCGTTGCACATTTTAACGCGTCACATAGCCTTTGGACGTGTCTCGTAACACGAATACAGGACTCGCTTTGAAATAAGTACTATAATAAATAGCCGTTTCGCTGATTAATTCTGTATGATTTTTTTTCTATCTGGAATTTCTCAGTAGCCGCCCGGAGTCTGGATTTGTGGCCGGTTGATGGGAATTGGCTCTCCACCTATTACATGGGACTTAACCATAACTGGTGAAATGTCGGTGTACTATAGGTAGGTACTGTCGACAAAACGGACGCCTTTAATAATAATAATAATAATATATTTTATTGAACTTAACAGACAAATATTTATAAAAAAGAAAAGCGTGGATCATGAAAAAAATACACATTAGAACTTAAACATAAGACTATTAATGTCAATTTAACACAAGTGTTTGTATGAACTCTGGTACCCAAGTAAAAGATTTAACTTGTGTTATGGGTACCAGCATTCTCTAATTAAATACGAAATTTCGACACTACTGTTACAATTTAGAAGTAGTCGCCCGTGCCTGTGTCTGTCTGTGTGTGTGTGTGTATGTGTGTGTGTGTGTGTGTGTGTGTGTGTGTGTGTGTGAGTGTGTGCGTGTGTATGTGCGCCTTTACACCTTAAAGATGATTTTTGTGTACACTTTCCCGATTCTTTGAAAAAACCCTGCCCCTATTGTCTTTTGTTTTACTTTGTCATAAGTACAGTTGCAGCTTGCAAGCAACATTGTTTCAAAATTGGAAAGGCGTAGCTTTTGTCGATCGTACATCTCCACCGAACCCTTTGGGAACTACAGGCGTGGTGTGATGTTTTGTAATTACGTCAATCAATCTGCCTAGCCTTTTCCCAACTATTTATTTATTTATTTAACCGTTTATGTACACACAAATGATCAGACAAGATTAAAGGAACTGAAAATTACGTACAAAGGTGATGCTTATTTCTAAAGAAATCTCTTCCAGCATACCTGCGATAGGACAGAGGATAAAAAGCGTATGTAAGAATAAAAGAGAAAATAAAAATACATAAAATCTAAAAAAAAAACAATTCACTAAGCAAATAAAACATATAATAAATACTTAAATACTCGTACATACCTACATACTTTTAGAATAAAAATCACTGAAATAACTATAACGAAATGAAAACTGCAACAGATTGGCTGTCCCTGATCTCAGGTGGAAGTGAATTCCACAACCGATCCGCGTGCACAGTGAAGGAGTAGGAGTAGAAGTCAGTGGAATGGGAAGGAAATTTTAGGAGGTTTCTAAGATGCGACCTGCAAAGCACATCAGAAGGACGGGCGTAAGAAAAGCGTTCCCGCAAATAGGAAGGTGTTTTAGGGTTGTGAAGGATGTTAAATAGCAGACACAATATGCGAGAGTTCCTGCGATTTCGAATAGGGAGCCACTTTTGTGTCTTACGAAAGTTAGAAACGTGATCATACTTTTTAAGGTTAAAAACAAAACGAATACAGATATTTTGTAAACGCTCCATCAGGTTAAGCTACGCTTACCGCTGTTGGTCCGTAGATGGGTGACCATCTTTACATACCGAGACTCCTCCGTGCCTCGGAAAGCACGTTAAGCCGTTGGTCCCGGCTGTCATTCGTGGATCTTTGGCAGTCGTTACGGGTCGTCAGAAGTCCGAAAGTCTGACAACCAGTCTTACCAAGGGGTATCGTATTACCCAGTAACTGGGTTGTGGAGGTCAGATAGGCAGTCGCTCCATGTAAAATACTGGTATTCAGCTGCATCCGGTTAGACTGGAAGCCGACCCCAACATAGTTGTGCAAAGGCTAGGCAAATGATGATGTTGACCGTTTCTTGAATGTGCTTGCTATGTCGGAAGTAGTGGGGCAATGTACAGACGCCAGCACATCAAGCTACTACAATCTGTCAAATTTCTTTAATAGATTTTCAACTTTATCGCTAAGCCATTAGGTTCAAGGTTGATTGGGAAAATTTGACAGTTTCGGGTAGCTTGACCTGCTGGCGTCTATACAATTGTCTATAGTTAAACGAAAAGGATCCAACCCACACTACACCTAATGGGGGTTGGGTCCTTTTCCTTTAACTATGGACAATTAAGACTTCAACTATTCACCTATCTCTGCAACACGATTAAGTAAACCATTTGGTTCAACGCTCGCAACGCTGCACATACAACGTGGCGCTGTTCGTTGCACATTTTGGACGTGTCTCCTTAGTCCTAACACAAATATAGGACTCGCTTGCAAATACAATAAGGGTTATATGGTATGTGTATCCGAATTTCGTTGATTTGTTCGATGTTTGGAGAACAAAGTGCAATTTTAATTGTATAAGATTTGTTGTTCGAATCGATGGTTATATTAATTTTGAAAAGAAATAAGCAAAATCATAACACTATGTTTGCCTTCGCGCAGTCGGGTAATAAATATATTATGAAGAGAACGAAAATATACAAACTGAAGAAGATATTTACATTACAAGAGGAGAATGTCTTGAAATAAATATGTCAAGCTATCGGCCTTCTTTATCGAAACTGAACGTTTAACAAAACAGTTTATGAATAAACGCTTGCACGTATTCGTCAACGACAACTATGCTAACAAGCTAACCCAGTTTAATCGAGACACGCAGAAACACAGTGCCACTAAATGGAAAACAGCAAACACACAGGGTAGAACTCGACAAGAATCCTTCTAACTGCATGCTCATTATACTATAACCGGCAAATTACGTTCGAAGCGATTGTTTACCAGTTACTCGTAGCAAGTTAGTGATTTTCAACCTAGAGTTCCGTGTTTAGCGTGTGGAGTTCGCACCGGTTTTCAACTTGTGCAGGTGTTTGATAATTCACCTCTATAGGATCTATTCTAATGAAAGAGACTCGCTTTCAGCGGCTGCTTTATTGTGTTGTGCTAAAGCGCTTTAGGCTGGATTGTAAAGTTATAATATAACTTTAATTTATTGTAAAAAAAAAAAAAACCAACGAGGTGACCTCCATAAATATAGTCTAGCCTGAAAGCAGTATTTTATTCAACATTACTTGATTTACTACTAGTAAATCTCTTAATATTGTGTATACAAACTTACATGTGCGAACATGTTTTTCAACTACAATGTTAAGTTGGTTCTTGGGATAAATTCATCTCAACTAAGGAACCCTTCATTGTGCATGGTCCAACATGCACTTGGCCGGTTTTAATTAGATAAATAAGATGCCTACTTATGTTTTACACTAATTAAGCTCTAAGTATTTCGAAACTTAAATCTCGTTAATTAAATACAGTACAAGCACATTATAATTATCACGAATCTATATAAAGGGCATCCGATGGTTCATCCAAGTTAAAAGAATTTCTTAACAATTATTATGAAAGCGATTTTATCAAAAGAATGCATAACGTTGGGAAACTGACACTGACCTATCACGAAAATATAATTATATATCAGAATAAATTACGTATCGAACAACATAACCAGTTTGTGGTTATACTTGGATCATAGTTCGTGATCATCATTGACAGGTGAGTCAATTTTGTTGAGTAAGTTAAGGTTCCTTCTCGTCGTACTCTATATCGATTTTGGATCACCAAATTAAGTGACATTGAATGATCTTCAGAAAGATCACTAAGACAATTTGAGAGAGAAGTACGGTGAGTCATTCTTCTCTGTGATGAAAGTTTCCTAAGGCATTAAAATGTCCATTAATGTACTGATTTGACATGCATATCCGGTAGCTCTAATAATCCTTCCATATCCTGAGGGCACGTCTGTCTTCTATACCATTATCGCGCCCCCCGGTCTACTCTTTGATATGCAATGAAGCCAGAGCTAGCCAGAGCTCCAGGGGCTAGTGTGAATCTTTGGGTTCATTGTTAAAAAAAAAGAGATTTATTAACAGACAAGTGTTATTAAATTTGAATGACTTATTGAATGACACTATTTGACATTTTTAAAATTATTATTATTTTTTAATTTTATTTTATTTAGCCTTAAGTTTTGTGACATTTCATGATTAATTTATTTTAATACTATAATCCAAGTAGGATTGAAGTGCCGATACTAATTCAGTCTTTATTTTGTTATCCAGTAATTTTATTATTATTATTTTTGTATTTGTAAATTTTATGAATTTGTACGCCTTATAGGTGAAACATGTACGTACGAAATATTAATATTGTGCCATCCTGCATGCTTAATTTGCATGTATACGCAAGTTTTTGACAAATAAAATTATCTTTATCTTTATCATTCATGTAATCGAGTCTGCTTAAACCACGCTGGGGTCGGTGCATTTCATTCATTCATTCATAATGTAGGTACTGATTTGACATTAAATGATGATATCGAATAGTATTTACGTTTTTGTCTTTCCTATTAGTATATGTGATCAACTAGTTTAAAATCTGCAGCTCTGTACTTACTACGATTAGTCCAGTAAGCCGCTGTTTAAGACATGCATGAATTATAAGCAAAAATAAAAATAGCTACATAAAGTTTCAACTCGCCATCCTTGAAAATATCAATCATTCTGACATAATTACTGGCACTCAAACTTTCAGATGCATGTGAAACACACAAAAGTGAACTTTAACATTTCTGCAATAAGACTGCGAATGCATGCGCAGTAAAGTTTGTAAAAAGTAGCCGTTACGGCAAAGTTGTGTGGAAAATAGAAGTTATTGCTAAAGAAGCCTGCCTAGTTGTAGGGATGAATAAATTAGTACATAGTGGTGGCTAGACGTAGACTTAGAGAAATATTCACTGCAGTCATGTGGACGATAAGGCGTGGTCGTTTGTAGATAGAGAAATTATAATTTTACATACAGAACTGGTAAGGCACCGAAATATACATAAACCCCCATAATAAGAAAATGAGCCGGTAGCTGTCACGCTCTATAGAAATGAAAATGTCAGTAAATATCTAGAAGAGATTACTTAGACTGGTTTTTAGATTAGATTTCCTAAAAAGTAATAAAAAAAAAAACTAAAAACTAGGCTGCGGTAAATCTGAAAAGCTAAAAATAAGCCCATTTTAAATTAAATAAAAGTTGGAAGCAGGCGAGACTCATTTGAGTTTGAAAATATAAATAAAAATATAATGGGTCCCGCCTGCTTCCTTTTATTTAATTTAAAATGGGTTTGTTTTAGCTTTTCAGTTTTACTGCAGCCGGGTTTTTAGTTTTATTAATTTACTTTTTTTTATTTCCATCTTTTTAGTTTACAAATGTGAAAGATTTCGCAGATGATTTAGTTCTTGCAAGGAGTTTTGGTCGTGATTTTTCACTTGGAATTACTTGGAACCGTATAAGTTGTATATTTTTTTGTAATTACCTTTTAAAACCCTTCATTTTGATATCCCACTCGATAGTATTACAAAAAAAATGGTACTACAATATGGCACCCCAAATCCGCTATTTTACATAGTTTTTGATTTTAAAGTAGCTAGTGACACTCGCGCTACCAAGACAAATCTAAAGACGTATAATTTATCCAAATCCGTTCATACTTTTAGTAGTTACGAGGGAACAAAGAAACACACATACATACATACAGGTCAAACACATCACCCTCCTTTTGGGCTTCACCGCAGTCGGGTAAAAAGAAGTTATATCAGCACAACGTCTTTCTAGGAAATCACAGGAAAACAATAAATTAAAAAAAAAAACATTGCTCGTACAGTAGGTACCTACGTTTGGTCCACAAAAAAGAAAAAAATGTACAAACACAATATAGCTCTCCACTCTCCACTATTTATTTAAGTATATTATCAACAAAACAATATTTCTCTCCAAATAGCAGGAAACGTGTAAATTCGTTGATTTATGCGTCGAATAGCGACTCTATGTTTGGTAGTGAACCGTGCGATTATTTATCTCCCTCCCCTACCATCGGTTCTCGATTATACACCGACAAACTTACAAGTGCGCGTGGCGAAATAGGGAACTAACGTGAAATGTACTGGGTTTGACAGGTTTTTGACATCTTCTCTTGACTAGCTGAAGAGCAGTGGTGGCCAGTGGTAACGGCCGTGACTTACGACTTGTAAGTCTTAGGTTCGAATACTGGCTTTAATTTGTGTAAATTATTTCATCAACAAAGCGGTGAAGGAAAACATCGTGAGGAAATCGGCATGTCATGTAACCAAAAATTCGAAGACACGTGACATCTTCCAACCCGCATTTGCCCAGTCCCTCTCACAGAGAGGAGTGGACCTGTCTCCCAGAAGTGGGAACATTATAGACTGATTATGCTCTTGACTAGCAGCGCCTATACATAGATGTGTGTGTCTATAAAAGCGATCGAAAATTTTGACGTTGACGGATGAGTTGTAATCTTATCGGAACTAACGTGTTTTGTTGACGGTGAACCAAAGCTTTGTTTGCGGGTTGTAAACGAAGATTATTATCTTTTACTTGAATATGTACGTATACCTACACTGTGTATGTTTGGTTTTATCCATCGTTATGTGAAATGATAAATGATAAATGATTTTTATTTCTGTAAGTAGGTTTGTACAAACACTTTTACAAGTCAATATTTTTTTTTAAACTAGATGAGGTCGGCGTTTCCTATCTGACTACTCTGAGAAGAAAGGCCGAAACAAACTCAGAGGTCACAGTCTCTTATAAAGTCCAGACATAATCTTGGTCACTTCATGTGAAGACCATGTAGATTGGTGTCTGAAATGGTCTTTTGAGGAAAGAACCACACAGATTGAGAGGACCTGTCCAGTCAGTGCACGCATTTGTCAGTAATCGCGCAGCTCAACTAGCTCAACGATTCGACGAACAATACCAAAGAAAGGACATTGGGGTAGGCCGCATAGATTACTCAAACTGCCAGACCATGATTAAAAATAACTGAGAGAAAAAATAAAACAAACAAAAAAAAAAGCAATGACCTACATAGTCTTCACATTCACAATAAAGTAAAATAATATAATACTTACAAAGTAAATATTAATGTCAACATTCAGTATGCAAAAATAAAAATAATATAAAATAAAATTGGAGCAGTTCAATCCCAAGCCTTTTTGTCCTCAATATAAAATCTTGGAAAGGTTATCTTGTGTCAATGTGATTTATCTTTTTTCGCGTATCTGCAAGCACAGCGTGGGCCTCCCTCAGCTAGATGGACCGACGACCTTAAGAACGTGGCTGGGACAGGCTGGATGTGGAAGGCAGAGAACACGGTGTTGTGGCGTAGCCTGGGAGATGCCTCTGTCCAGCAGTGGACTGCGATAGGCTGCGTTGATTGAATGTGATTTAGACAACACGCAAAACCATCGGTCCTCTGTGTTATGTGCCTAAAAGTAAGTCAACCGGTCTGCACACTAATTGCGTAACACACTATCAATCAGAATCTGAATAATTTTGAAGCTTATTGCTAATCCATTGCTTCTTAAGTTCGAAAAATTGGTCGTCTCAACAACGTAAATAACGCAATGAATGTTGTTGAACTGTCAAAATGAAACCCATTGCAAACCGAATGCAGCGTATATTCCGCGAATCATTTTACGCGACTCAAAGCTCAAAAAATTACATTCGTTTGGCCTCAGCCTATATCGAAATTGCCCAGTGTTTGGGTTGTGGATGTCAGATTGTAGTCATGCCATCTAAAGCATAGACTTTCAGCCTCTGTACTTTGACTTAAAGCCAACCCCAATATGTCCAACAAAGTGATGAAAAGCCTGCAAGGACTAGCAAATTTATACTCAAATCAGCAATCAATTCAAAACAACTTTTCCACACGTTTCCAACCATCTTACAAAGAAAAAGCCCCGTCTATATCGTATTATTTCCATTCTTTCGTAACTTAATCCTCGTCATATTCGTTCGGGAACAGTTCAATGGAACAAATGGTTATGACAGGTGGGCTACCGTGTAAAAGTGACTGATCTGCTCAATACCGCGTCCACGGAATGGAAAAAAAATGATAGCTATTACGTCAGTCGGCGGCCTTTTGTGTGCGAATTTTTCCACCATTTTTTTTATTCTGTTTTCAAATCTTTCATACATTGGTCTGGGAATTGTTGCTGTAATGTGAGATTACAATGGGGGTTGTTTTGTTTTACTTACGTTCGTGGTCTGGTCGGTCGAATGTGGACCTCAGCATTCCTGGAACAAATAGAGGGTGATGTTTAGTGTCGTTAGGTTTTAATGTAGAAGGATACGTTTTCAAAAAATTAGAAGTGAAGGTTGGTCACAAACACGTTTTTCTTTATACAAATGAGTAAAAAACACATTTATCATTCACTGAATTGAAGGGCTGAAACTTGAAAGGAATTTCCGATACCCAACTAACGCACAAACCTGTTTAATAAAAAGAGGCGTCTAAGTACCGACCTCCTATAAAATATTCATTCATCAATATGGCTACTATTATCCATTCATCATTTTACATTCACACAACTATGGTACAGCCGCTGACAAAAGCGCTAGCCAATTAGTTTGTTTAACGTTGTGTGGCGAAAGCGCGCGTTGTCATGGCAACCGGTTTATGGTGGGCACGTGTTAATTGCCCGGCCTCTGTCTGAGCGACTAACATTTTGTACCATTTAGCACCTCCCAACCACGTTCATATACGTACAATCGACAATACACGATATTAATTCAAAACGTTTTAGACTCTCATTTCTAGAAAATTTATCGCTTTTATAGTTTGCGAGCTCGTTTTTATGTCTTTTATTCTTTGAATACACTTTTACCTTGCAATACTTACAACATTTTTAATAAATTGACGTACCTACGGCAAAACGATGCGTCGCATCGGATAAAACGATTTAACTTTAATAGTGTTTTAAATTTAAATTCGTTCATTACACGTCTATTATAACGATTTAAGTTCGCCATGAGCATTAATTGCTTTAATTATTTCACGGTTGAATAAATAATGTAGTAATTAGATTGTGCGCGACAGTACCTAGTGTTGTTCCTATGGCACACTGGATCCGTTGTCAAAAGTTTGCGCAAACTTATTACAGACATTAAAGCAAACTGTTTGTGTGGTGTTTTTGAAATATAATAAATCATTATATTGGTTTAGTGATTGGGTACCACAGGTATAATAATAATATAATAATACTATTAATAATATCCTAGGACATTTCACACACGGTCATCTGATCCCAAACTAAGCAGAGCTTGTACTATGGAAACCAGATAACTGATATACTACATACACTACTTTTTTTCGTAAATACATACATACTTATATAGATTACCTACACCCAGACTCAGGACAAACAGACATGTTCATGAACCCACGACCTGCGACATGATAGGCGGTATCTTAACCAACCACGCCAGCTGGCCTGTCATAGTGGGTACCTATTGCATTTTGTTATCTGGGATGCATGAAGAAGTCTCCTCGTGTAGCGCAGTTCGTTCCACCAGTCACTGAACTAAACCTAGCGCTCGGCGCATCCCAGGCAGTCACACCCATCACCTTGTATGACTGACCAATTCTTCCACTACGGTGGTAGGGCTAATGCCCGCCTGGCTCTTGACCACCCTCTCACCGGAGGTCGACGTCAAGCAGCCTGCTGTGTTTCGTCGAGGAGAGGGAGTGCCAGTGCCTTAGGAAATTGGAGAGTTGACTGTTGCGTTTTCCAAAGCTGGTCTCAGCCTAAGAGTGAACCTCGTCATGGCAACATTTTGGAGGGTAGCGGGATCCGAAGCATGGTCTTGCCGTTGGACGACCGCAGGAAGTTGGGGGCCCAACTGGCACACCAGCCACGTGTGAAAAGCTGCCCCACCGCCTCGCGAAATATCCCGAAATGATCCACTGTGCCAGTCGGTGACTGGAGGGGAGGACCCGGTGGGCATCTTCGAGGGACGCGCTTGTTCTTTTTGACGGAGTCGAAGATACCCCGTTAGATATGGCGTACCTCAACTACCCGGGATACTCACTTGAGCTGTTAAAGAAGCAAGCTGGGGTCTGTATGTATGTTAGCGATGACTTATGCTGTCATCGTCTCCACTGCTATGAGGTTGCAGGTTTTACACTCTGTGGCTGCTGGTGGACACCGGCTCTTATTAAACAATTTATTTCGGTGTTTACAGGTCGCACAGAGCTGGTCAGGAGACGACAAGACTCTTTGACCATCTTACAGACGCAGCCGAATTGGCTTTAATGCCCATCATAAGGAATAGTTGTTCCCGTACCAGAAAACTGACCATACTGGAAGAGAGGCGCGCAAGTTCGCGATATCGCTAGATCTCTAGAGGCACCAGGCGAGTATGGAAGTTCGGGTCAGATGACTGGGATGTGATGCGGCACTTCTTTGCATCTTACCAATGGTGGCGAGCATTGACATCTCGACCCGAGTCGTACTCAGCGCTTTTTCTCCACATTTACTATGCGCACAGCCAAAGTGTGGAACTCACGCGTCTGTATTCCCTTCCACATATAACTCTTCAAAGCAAGAGTGAACAGGCATCTTCTGGGCACGCTCGTTCCATCTTAGATCTCATCCATCGTTTACCGTCAGGCGTAATCGAGGTCAAGAGCAGGTCCAGTCAGCAGTAAAAAAACAATGTTGTAGCATAGGTAATTATATAATTTATTGTGGTTAGCCAATATTTAAAATACATATAAATTAGGAATAGACAATTCAGACAGAATTTTGTTTTCACGAATAACTAACTATGCATAGCATTATTATCAATAACCTTGAGAGGAGCTCGTGACTAAGTAATAACAGCTGCACGGATCGATACATCAGGTTAAGCTATACTTGCCGGGGTTGGTCCGTGGATGGGTCCACCATCTTTACATACCAAGACTCCTCCGTGCCTCGGAAAGCACGTTAAGCCGTTGGTCCCGGTTGTCATTCGTGGAACTTTGACAGTCGTTACGGGTCGTCAGAAGCCCGAAAGTCTGACAACCAGTCTTACCAAGGGGTATCGTATTACCCAGTAACTGGGTTGTGGAGGTCATATAGGCAGTCGCTCCATGTAAAATACTGGTATTCAGCTGCATCCGGTTCGACTGGAAGCCGACCCCAACATAGTTGGGAAAAGGCTAGGCAGATTGATTGATTGATCACTAAACCCTTTAAGAACCATGGTGGCATTGTGATAATGGCAATGTTAAAACCACCGTTCACTGTATTAATTTAGCAGTGCACCTATGTCCTAATACAATCATAAAAATGTATAAATAAAAGACTAATCAAAATAATTAATAAATGATCTCGATAAAATGTACATAAAATGAAACAACATTCATTCCAATTAGAGTGAATACAAAATCGAACAGTTTTGTACCTCTTTAGTAGAATCAAAGTGTTTTATAAAACCTATTATTTTGTACGTCAGTGTGATTACAATCAATTCTCACTACATAAATGACATGACATCAATAACTATTTAAGTGGCAACGACTTCTTTGTTTCAATAAACATATTTTCGTTGGTATGTCAAATGCATTATTTTGGTATCTACATAATATCTATATAAGTACTAATTTAGTAAAGCTGAAGACTTTGTTTTTTTGATTGGCCGCGATAATCTCTAGAAGTAACCACTCGGATTTGAAAAATTCTTTTTGCATTTGATAGCCCAAATCTTGACGAAGGTTATAGGCTATTTAACATCATGCTTCTTCCTTTAGGCACCGAGCGAGGTAGGTGAAACCGCGGGATACAGCTAGTCGTCTAATAAAACATAATTATGTTTACTCATTTCGAAAGTTTATTTTGTTGTTATTATGTTTGTGTAGTAAATTTATATTAAGTTAATGAGCTAAATTGTTATTTTTATCAGATATCCAATTTGTTAAACAGCCAAATTAGAACTTGCTACGTAACTTGCAACTAAATGTTAATGCTAACACGGATGTTCCTAAGCTTTCTCCCAAAAGTATCCCAGGAACAAATAGGATCAACAATATAACCTTTTTAGCAAAAAAATAAAACCGACTTCCAAATCAAAACACTACAAAGTGAAAAATAACTTTAAATTCGGTAGTCGGTGTCTTTGGTTTTGTATTTTCGTTTTTTGCCACCGACTTCCGAAATTAAAGTTATTTTTCACTTTGTAGTGTTTTGATTTGGAAGTCGGTTTTATTTTTTTTTCACAACTAAATTGTGGTGCCTATCCCACAAAAAATCGAATACCACCACCTGCCATGTATTTAACAGTGATAGGAACTTATTAAAACATCATCCGCATAGATTAAAACATCATACACATAAACTAAATGGGAAACATACGCATTATTGAAGCTAACTCAAAAACTACCCAAGCAAAGTTAATAAAATTTATATGGTTCTCTTGGTTTATGTTGGTTCCCTTGGGATATCTTTAAAAAAAAAAAAACAATCATCAAAATCGGTTCATAATCGACGAAATTATCTGCGAACACACATAAAAAAATATGTATAGTAGACGGTCGAATTGAGAAACCTCCTTTTTTGAAGTCGTTAAAAATGAAGGTGTTTTGTAAAATGAAGATAAAAACCTACCATTCTACCGTATGTTTAATCCTGCCAAATAAACCGGTCTAAAGAAAGAAATAATATTTTTATGCCAACAACAAAAAGCCTCGGAGGCACTTGCGACCGTCGATTTCCACATACGAACGTTCGTGTAAAAATAACTTATGTGCCAAAAACAGATGTGGGGTGCGTAGTGTTTATTATTTCATTGTGTATGCCCGATGAACTCGCATCTTTTCGATACCGGGGGTGTGAAGTGAAAATTCCTAACAAAACAGTATTATTATGAAAACATTTTAAGTTTTCGACGCATCACCACGTCCCCGGAGTATTGTGAACACGTGGTTGGGGTTATCGAAATATATGGATCCATTTTGGCGGTTTTATTACAAAATGCGAATTTATTGTTGGGATAAGTAAAAATTTTCTTTTCGAGTGTCCATGTTTGGTGAAGTTGTTAGGGTTCCGTACCAAAATGGTAAAAAGGAACCCTTATGGTGCGACTCAGTCTGTCTGTCTGTCACAGCTGGATATCTCGAGAACTACTAATGCTATCAACTTGAATTTCGGAATAGTTTTAGATGACATTGGCCCAACTATTGTGCAAATAAGAAAGAAATAAAAAAAAATATATTTTTTTTTACAACAGGGACTGAAAGGGGGCCTTAAAAATTCGAAGTAAGGCTTCTAGGGCATGTGGGGTATCATATGAAAGAGCGCTATTTGCACATTTTCAAACAATTTTTTTTAAGCCGAATAGTTTTCGACTTTTGATGAAAAATGTAAAAATATACCATTCCCCCACTTATCTTCGAAGTTTGCATAGAGAAAAAGATGAAATTATTCTGTGTTATAGAAGTTTATGTAAAGATTACAGAAAAAATAAAACGATGTCTCTAAATAGAACGCTTTTTTTTATAGTATGGAACCCTCGGTGCGCGAGTCCGACTCGCTCTTGGCCATTTTTATTTTATTTTTATGTTTCGTTATTCGGGTAGCACGTAATTTTTGTGTAAGCTCTACTGGGAGTTGATTTTATTAATAATAGGTGCCTTCTCATCATTTAAAATTAGTCAAGAGGCCTCTGCGAGTTGGCTTCGGCGCCTCGAAGGCGTTCCAAAGGTCCGTGCCCCCAGGGTCCCGAGATTAAAAGAAATAATAATAATAAATTGTTTATTGATCAAGAAGGTACAGATGGTGAGAAAAGAAAACTTGAACTAGTTACAAGCAAGATATACAAAGTTATGTAACTACAACTACTATTGAGTTATGTTATGTACAGAGTTGTGTATAGGTATGGTAGAACATATTGATGAAAGTACGCGGTACATCTGTTGACAATTTCTGTTACCTTGTTTCTTAAACTAGGGTATATCTGTATCTTAACAGACAGCGGACGATAAGGTTATGTTCTAATATACACATTTATCAAGTGAGGACCCTATCGATCTACCCACAATTAAACAATTATCAGAAAATGGTATAGGAAAGTAAAATTAAATAAATTTAAATAATGAACGTAATTCTTGTGAGTGTGTGTGTATTTTATTGAACTGTGAGTTTACATAAAGACGCTTAGTTTTTATATCAATAAAAAGACCAATGCTAGAACGTAAATTGAGTAGGTATTTAAAATATCATTCATCACAAATTATGACCAACTTGCCCCACTGGTATTTTTTGCACTCTTTTTATAAGCACACTTTTAATTCAACACAATTTCATCGAGCCTCTCTTTTACAAACACGGAATAATAAAAGTATGATGCATTCTGTTTTTCTTTTATTCCCATTTCGCAAAAAATGTAGACAGGTTAAAGTGCATAATTAAAGTGGGCTCTAAATTACTGTAATAAACACTCCCTTGGTTTGGGGTGTGAATGTCTGTTTGCTAATAATCTTTATCCCTCTGTTTTTTCTTTCAAGAAGTTTTGTAACATCGTGTACAGATCATTAGTGAGATATATAGATGCAACACATGAATTGTCTGCCCGCCTTTGTATTGTATTGTCCGCGGTCTAAACGACCAATTCACGATTACGACCATGAAGCGCCATAAAGCAGCAATAAATCAAATAGTTTATTGAATAGTAACATCAAAACAATCCGTTGCAAGTTAACCCTCAAACGCGAGCGTGACCGCGCGCGGACCGATCACGACACCAATAAATAACTATTGCGACAAAAACTGATGACAAAGCGCGCGTCGTGAGTCGCAGTCGTGATCCGTCGCACGTGTCCGGGCAGATCGGAAGCCGATCGGCACGATAAGATCACGACTATCTAAAAATAGGACTCAGTATCCGCCCGCTTAGTTAATTGGTCATTTTTACTTTTTAATTATAATGACTCGTGACGTTTTAGCGAACGAGGGTCGAATTTCGATTCTTTTAATGAAGCTTGTTTTACGTTTGAGTAATTAATTCACACAGAGAAATTATTCGCATTTCATTTCTTTTACGATCGGGGAATTACGCGTTTTTTTCATTAAATATTCTGGCGTATTGAGTAAACAGTCGTTTATTAAATTTATTTTGTAATAAAACATGAGTTTAATTAACAAACTGTGCTTGAACATTATTCTTCAATCGGCTACCTATTATAAATGTAATGACGCAGCATCATATATTTCGCAACCGCATAAATAGCGATATAAATCACGGGCGGTCAATGAAACCGTAAAATTTACGTATCGTTATAATTGTCTGTTGCGTATTGATAAAATGTCAAAGTTCATCTGCATGGCTATTCCTGGCTGGCACTGATTGGCAGTAAGAATGCCGGTTGAGTGTTATTGGCACTATGTAATGCAGGAAATAATGTCAATTTAACACAAAAATACGATAAGAGCATCCTGTCCCCATTCGATATTTTATAAATGGGGATTATTCTGATTCTGAAGTAACAATAAATGAAATTATATTTCTACTATGTCTGTAATACTTGCTATCTAATCTTATAAGGCGATATTTCGTAACACTGGTACAAAAATCGTAAACAATCTTTTACTAAGTATGGTTTAAATTATGACCTATGTCCAAAAATCACTTGCATGATCTTAACGATACGCCCAAATTCGACTTATTGTTAATAAAATACCACAAAAATGTTGCGAAAACAAATTATACTTGCAATGAATGTAATATGGGAGTCGTCTCAATTATCAAGTTGGGTTTACAACCGTCTGTATAAGGAATTATCGTTCCTATCTCCTTTATTGCGATGCAATAATGTATGTGTGGTGCCCGACCACACCCAAGTTGGGCGACTTTCCGAACAGCGCGGCACACAAATGCGAACTTGTAACTTTTTACTTAAGTAAATATTTTATGTATTTACAACTCTTGCAAAATGAGGACGTGTGGCTCAGCTAAATTCCAACTTTCTGTGCTTGACTCAGTGGAACGCAGAGCTAAGAGGCTCATTGGTGACGTAAAACTGGTGGATGCCAAGCTTGCCTGCTTGTCGGTCTTCTATAGACTGTACTTCGGTGAATGTACTCAGGAACTCCACAACTTCAAACCTCATCCCACCGGCCCCCTTCTACCATCGAACATCTAGACGCACTGCAAGTTACCATCCATACCTAGTTGCCATTCCACCAATTCGCACTAAGCGCTTCCAAATAGCCTTCATAATGCGCACGGCAAAAGAGTGGAACCTGCGTCTGTGTTCCCGAATGCACACAACCCGAATCGCTTCAAAGGTTCAGGCTTCATATGGGTAAGCTCACTCCATCGTAGACTTTGTCTCTATCACCTTAGACCTACACTATAGTCACGAGCAAACCCATCTCAAAAAAAAGTGAAAATACAATTTTATGGCCGGTTAATAGGTCTAAAGTTCTAAACAGTGAAGTCTCTCAATAAATCTTCATAACTTTCGAAGACATCCATTGAGTGACATACACGGAAATGGTTCTCTTTCGTCACATCCACATAGCTGAATATCATTATTGTACATATTCTAACGTCGTACTAGTTAGATCAACAAGTAGATATATGTCTCAACGTCACTCCCTCTATGATTTATGGTCGCCGCGGACTAACTGACAGGACCACATCACTTTTTTGCCGTATGAAGTTCCTTTACGAAGAGGTTCAGTAGGTCTTAGCCGAAAAGGATATTACTTTGCTAGATAGTGATCTCGGCAGCGACACTTGAGTGCTTTTATGGTTGTAATAACAGATATCGCGTTGATTCGATTTGATAAGGCCTGCTTGGGTACTATCGACTGCTTGATTGCTGCGAACATTTACTCAGAAGTGGCTCGTGAAACGTTAATGGTGGCTTTTATAACATATTTGAGTTAATCTAAAAGAAATCAATAATAAATAAAGCAACAGATGTAGAAAAACTAGCAGTGCTAAAACAATTTAGTCAACAACGGCCTTTGGAACTGGTACTAAACATTTTTTTTTTTCTCACCAAATACGGATGCTGCACCAGACAGTGAGCGCTGTAAATTAATTTCCAAGTTCTACCACAATTGTATCGCGTTACAAGCGGAGAATGCAACTCTCAACCCCGTATATGGGTACGCGGGGCCGGCTGCCATACCAGGCTGGACATAAATGGCCGGCCGTTACCAAACGCGGTCGCTCGGGACAGTCCGCAGAGAACGGGTTAAGTGACACACACTCGATTTTGAAATACGTATAAGAAAGCTTCGTGTTAAATGATAATTAAAAGTAAGGGTCTCTTTGACCGCACACCTCGTTACGTAGGGTTGCTAACGAGATTTTTATTGATGTTAATTTATTCGTTGAGTGTCGATTATCGATTTTTGAGTGCGTACTTTATTATGTCGTGTAGTAGTTGTTTAATGAGTTTAAGATTGTTTACAGAAATACTAAAAGAACTTACATGTTATTTTATAATAATCTGTTATATTTAGGCAAACAAATGGCTTCGCATTATGGGTCCTACTTCATTTATTACACTTTATTTCACATCATCCCCTTAAAATTAATCAAAAATTATCATAAAAAAAACAGAAGGTAGGTGAAATAATCCATTAGCGATATTCCAGATTTTTTCATTTTTTTTTTTCATTAGAATTCATAAGAGACTTAGTTAACAAAGGACAGAGTTAGATTGGAAAAATTTATAACTTGCAAGATTTGCGCAACTCAAGTGGCGCGGTATTTGCATTTTAATTGTAGTTAGGTGTAGGGTGCGAGTGTGAGCGGGGAGCGATAAGCGAAAGCGTGTATTAGTATGAACAACTATGAACGAAAAGAGAGACGTATTGTTTTATCACAGAAACACATCATCTGCCTAGCCTTGTCCTAACTTTGTCGGGGTCAGCTACCAGTCTAACAGGTTGCAGCTGCATACCAGTATTTTACATGCGACAGCCTATCTGACCTCCACAACACAGTTACTGGGTAATACAATACCCTTTGGTAAGACTGGTTGTCCGACTTTCAGGCTTCTGACGACCCTAACAACTGTCAAAGTTCCACGAATGACAGCCGGGACGTGCTTTCCGAGGCACTGATGGCTTAGTTACCTGATAATATTAGGGCTTAACCTACGGTTTCCTAGAGAGCAGTAGCCTACAAGCCACGGTCCCCACCGTGCTTTGTAGGCTACTGCTCTCATTTTGGCATGTAAAGATGCCATCCACGGACCAACCACTGCAAGCGTAGCTTAACCTGATTGATCGACGCGTGTGGCTGTTATCACTTAGCCACGAGCCGCCACTGTCACAGAAAGACGTGCATATAAAAAAACATATTAGCTGCTGTTTGTTATGCAAATCTTCGCGAAATCCTCGTGGAAGAAGCAAGGATGGAGACTTAGAAGTTTACTTCAGCGGGGACGGACGTTACTTTCTTTAGAATATTACGGGTTTATAAATAACTAGCTTAAGTCGATAAGATACAGCCTATCTTACTCGCTGATAATGTGTAGTGAAAGACTTCTTAAAATCGGTTAATTATTTTTTTTTAGTTTATGCGTTACATACAAACATACAAAAAAATCTCTTTATAATTTTGGTTTAGATTTTGTCAAATAGCTTCGATGCACTATTAAAACAGTTTTAAATTATTAAAAATTAATACATTTTCTCTTAAAAAAAAAAATGATACCCGTAAAGAGAAATAACTAAATACCTATCACTTCTGTGAAAAGAGGACTCCGCTAACATTGAGAGCTCAGGTTTCATAAAACAGCAAGTAATCTTCGACTATTCATTATAATACTTTCTGAATTCATGCATATTTTCACCACTACCGGGAATATTCTCAGCTTTTGTTAATTAAGCCCGAGTTTGTTCAGATCGATTTTTATTCTGAAATATATTTCACTATTTATGAGGGACTTGTGGCTAAGTAATAACAGCCGCACGGGTCGATCCATCAGGTTAAGCTACGCTTGCCGCGGTTGGTCTATGGATGGGTTACCATCTTTACATACCTAGACCCCGCCGTGCCTCGGAAAGCACGTTAGTCCCGGCTGTCATTCGTAGTACTTTGACAGTCGTTACGGTTCGTTAGAAGCCTGAAAGTGACAACCAATCTTACTAAAGGCTACCCAGTAACTGGGTTGTGGAGGTCGTATAAGCGGTCGCTCCATGTAAAATACTGGTATTCAGCTGCATCTGGTTTAACAGGCTACAACATTTCTCGCCCTTACATGTCAATGTATGACAGATACAGTCAATGACTTGTCAGTGGTTACACTAGATCTACATACGAGACCAAAACTGAAATCGCAAAAAAAAATTCAGCTGTTCAGTACATTTATGTTCGCATAATTCGTCAAAATGTACTGAACAGCTGATTTTTTCGCGATTTCAGGTTTGGTCCCGTAGTAAATGTTGTTCATAATGTTGAGTACAATGACCCCTTAAGAGGTTGTTGGTATTTTACCAATAACCCTGTATATTATGTCACCATGTTATTTGCAACTTTGTTCTGATTTCAGAACAACCACGTTAAGGAGGAAGCGTCAGGATAGCCCGCGAAATTCAAATTTTCTTACGTTTTTATGCAATTTGCAAGTCAGTATTAAGTTGTATGATAATAAATTATGATTTGCGGCCGTAATAAATATGTATTTACAGAATTATAATAATTAGAATCAGTAATACAAATTCTTAAGTTAGTACGAGTATAATCCTCAAATGTCAAGATTTCATGAAATAGTCATTCATTAGGATTACCTGGTCTTAAAAAGTTGTATTGATCACTTTAATGATTCTAATTATGTAAATAGATACTTGTTACGGCCGCAAATTATATTTTGATCAACAAGCAATCTAATACCGACTTTTAAATTGCCAAAAACGTAAGAAAATTTGAATTTCGCGGGCTACCCTGACGCTTCCCCCTTAAAGTTGAATGGTAAAGTAAAGCGCTTGCTGTTTACAAAAGCGTGCATTACCTACTTTGCTTATGTACGTAGAAGTACATAGAACCAAGTCAGCCACCAACCGCTAAGTGTGAGTCGAGTTGGCGAGTCATTTATCTCTGTCGACGTCGCGATGTGGCCTCGGCTTTACATTAGGCTTGTTGATAGCCGTCGGGGTTAAGTGAAACGTCTATCTAGGAGGGTGTGAATTCGTGAAAAACATGTCGGTTGCGGTACTCTCAGGCGCAGATGTACCTAAAGAGGAAGTTTTTGTATGACGTGCGGAATTGATGTCATCTGTGCTTACTTGTAGCGGGCAGAAATATCGCCGTATCGATCCGATATTGGATCGCGCTAAGTTGAATGCGTTTGCGCGAATGTTTATATGTTACAGTTTCTATTTAAAACGATTGTTTATTAATGATCTCAAGCCGACTAAATTGTGTTGTTACCTTAAGAATACAAATCCTAACTAATATTATAACTTTTCACGCCTAAACCACTGAACCGCTCATCCTGCAATTTTGCATATAAGTTGTCAGGTGTACAGACACGGACATAATCCCTTTCATACTGAAAAAGCGTACTGTTGCCGAGGAAAACAACAATTTCGTTCTTATGATATGATAGATGGCGCCACGTGTCTTTCGATTTGGATGAAATTTGGCACATGGATATACCATGACCTGGAGAGGGATATAGGCTACTATTCATCCTGGATTGCAACGAAGTCGCGGGCAACACCTATATAAACATAATAATAAAACCCAATCCAACACGAGCATGCAAAATGGCGTAACACGCCTGCGTAAAATATTTCAAGTCCAAGTTATATATCCTACCCGTTCGTTGGCTACATAGACGACTAAAATAGAAATCTAATAAAGAAATCTTTTCCAAAACTTTTCATATAAAAGTGGAGAAGGATTTTTATTACAACGGAAACGGTAGTTAATTTTAATGTTGCCAGTAATTAACAAATCTTAAGACCCTTGAATATGGGTAGGAGAGGGCTCCACGACGTAATCGCGCCGGCCCTGAGTTTGGCGTCAGTGATAAGCTGCAGCGATTTGTAATTTAGCGTGTACAAGTAGGTTTGTACATATTCGGTTTTTATTATTATTGAAGATATGACTGCCTATTGCATGTATTTGTAGGGCAGGCCTCAGCATTGAATAAATTGTGGATTGTATTGGATTTTACTAAAAGCCACCAATCTTTTGAAATGTTTTTATTTTATGCTGTTTTGACAATTGGAATGGTGAAAAATTAGGCTATTTGAAATGTGAGCATGTTGTTGAGTCTCAAAATTTTGAGTTTGTTAGTTAGCCCGCTAATAACCCATCCCGAGGAATACTGAGTAATCAATCTGCTAGTCTTTTCCCAACTATATTTCTTTTACATCGAGCGACTGCCTATCTGACCTCTACAACCCAGTTACTGGGTAATACGATACCTCTTACTAAGACTGGTTATCAGACGTTCGGGCTTCTGACGAACAGTAACGACTGTCAAAGATCCTTGAATGACAGCCGGGACCAACGGCTTAATGTGCTTTCCGAGGCAAGGGGGAGTCTCGGCATGTAAAGGTGGTCACCCATCCACGGACCAACTCCGGCAAGCGTAACTTAACCTGATGGATCGACCGGTGCGGCTGTTATTACTTAGCCACGAGCGAGGAAGACTGAATAATAAAGCTTTATAAAGTTTGTTAACCTTAGCAAATTGCGAGTAGGTACAAACTTTCTTTTGCAATATCGCTACCTCTCTCACTCACACCGCACCCTCACAACTGAAAAGACGTTTTTCTTGGATTTTTCGTAGTAAACGAGTGGAGGTAAGGAAAATTAGATATTTTACCTTTCGCCTTAATGAGGAGTTATCAACGTACTCGAGCAGGGGTCGAGCACTTGCTCAATATCGAGCAATTACCTTTTATGACCCACTAGTGCCTAGTAATTGTTATTAAAAAGTTTAGGTAGACAAACAAACTGCGGAGCTATTTTCAGTATATTTGAATTTTGGTAGTATTTTTTTGCAAGTTGCTGTTTTTGTCTTAAGTGTTAATTTTCTTTTTTTTTTAGGTAGAAGGAGGACCTTTAATTATCAAATCGTACTACTTTTTTTTTTTTAGAGAAATTGGTTTAAAATAGAATTTTATCAACGGAAACGTGAAGACCAACCAACGTCTTTTTTATGTTAGTCTACATTGTTCCACTGATGGGCAAAAGGCTCCCCCACATCCTTCCAAGCATCCTTTCCCAGGGTCACCTCGATCCAAACTCTTGCCTACAATAAATCCAAGCAATCCTCAAGGTAAACGTCATTAAAATGATGACGCCGATAAATTTCTTTTCCACATTTTGTATTGCGCATATTTGTATGGCATTTTCACCAATCATCCGCGCGTTTTAAATTTCAATACTGATCGGGTGCTGGAATATGGATATTTGTATTCAGCCAATCAACCAATCAACTCTTTTTCACGTGTTTATTATCCTTAATTTTGAAGCTACAGTATTGTATAATGTTTGCCTGAGAATGATTACTCTCGTAAGTAAAGTAAGCCCTACATTATTAAAAAGTACGATCAATGGTTGACGGCTTAGAAAACTCTACCCCCAGGGAATATTCGCGTGAAGGTATTTAAACCGAATGAAAAAGATTTAGCAAAGGTGAAGTTATTTAATCTAGCGGAATATCCCCTTATTCACAATATTAGAATATGACTGCACACCGATGAGGGGGAGTTTCGACGTAATCAGCGTCTGATCACGTGTTCCTTTTGAAATCGGCTTATCCTCTACCCGCCAAGACCACGAAACGACCAATACTCAACCTTATGAAAAACCACAGACAGTTCGTTTTTCAATAGGAAACTTTCGAGACCTGTAAAATGCCCATCCTGGCCGCCCGGACAAAATTCGTCTTCAGCGTTACCTTTGAACAAGTAATTATGGCGAAATTCCTGAATTAATACTGAGATAAGCTGCTTCCGTATTCCTCCCATTTTAAATAGCATAAAAATGAGGCCTCAAACCATTATCGACGCGTATTTCTTTCGTAATTTACGAGTTTCGCTAATCAACGGGAGAGCCAAATTGCGTTTATAATCCCATTTCATCATCTCTCGAACTGTGGGGTGAAAACCTTTTTTAGGTGTATAAAGTTTGTGTGAATGTTGGAAATACAATTCTTTTCTGAATCGACGGGAGTGAACTACTATGTGTTGTTAAAAATTCACAAGTTTCGCCCCACACCACAGCGCTGCGGCGTACGTTTGACATGGAAATGTGCAAGCCTACTCGTTGCGATTTCCCGCGGAATTTATTCAAACGCCGAACACCTCGCCTCCCCCGGCCGCACCCTAGACCGCACGCATCTGTCTTCGCATTGATATGCACATTCGATTGTCGACAGTCGCGTGCAACGGACGTGGGTAACACACATCAGCGTTGAATGTTGTTGAATTCTTTTTAGGCGATATTAATATTTGATTTCGAGTGGAGTCAAAACGTTTCTCCCTTTTATTACAACCTATTCTATATCATTCTTAGTACCTATTGGTACTTCATGGGCGATTGCTCACCCCATAAGTGAAAGTAACGTGACAGTACGCTGTTTAAATAAATTACCTTTCATTAAATTAAATCAGTACTTATACGCAATATAAGCATTATCAGTATTGATTCGTATTTGCACTTCAAAGCCCCTCACCTTGATTGATTTAGGGCAATTTACGATGATATCATTTTATAACCAAATCGATTTATCTAAAACTGAGATATTAACATGTCAATTCAAGATGTGTATCAGACGATGACTTGCCATACCGCATGGAGGGAAGAAGTTAAATTAGGGGATGTGGAAAGATAAATGGCGAAAGCTGTCAATATCTACTTTTCATTAATGGTTCAAAAGTGTGTTTGCCTGGAATAAACGATGGCGTTTCTTGTAAAGTCACTGTCTAATGTAAAAGTGTAAAGTTTGCCGCTTTCTTTTACGAACATTTTCTTCAGAATGTTTCACCTTATTAAGTAGCAACTTACTGTTAAGTATTTTCCTTAACAATTCGAAAAGCCTCGACCTTTTGTGGTCAAGGCTCTTTGAGTTGTGCTAAGTCACGGGCAACAGCAGATTGGTTTTAAGCGCCACAAAATGTGCATAAGTACTTCCTTCCTGTTCTATTTCTCAAAGTACAACAATAATTATAATAATGTCCCTTTATTAATGGTTTTTTAAACCGGTCCATATTTTTTCAATTACAAGCGAGTAATGTAATAGAGCTGAGTAATGACGCTTTCAGCGTGTCGTTAAAATAATACGTCTTTACTAGTAAGTAAATATATTCATGAGGCGGTATGAATCACGAAAGCGAGCATGTTTGGTAAGCGTTTCAGTGACGGTGCACGGTTGCACACTGTGTCCTTACAGTGTGAATAATAAAATAATAATCAATCAATCTGTCTAGCCTTTCCCAACTATGTTGGGGTCAGCTTCCAGTCTAACCGGATGCAGTTGAATACCAGTATTTCACATGGAGCGACTGCCTATCTGACCTCCACAACCCAGTTACTGGGTAATACGATACCCCTTGGTAAGACTGGTTGTCAGACTTTCGGGCTTCTAACGACCCATAACGACTGTCAAAGATCCACGAATGACAGCCGGGACCAACGGCTTAACGTGCTTTCCGAGGCACGGAGAAATCTCGGTATGAAAAGATCGTCACCCATCCACAGACCAACCCCGGCAAGCGTAGCTTAACCAGATGGATCGACCCGTGCGGCTGTTATTAGTTAGCCACGAACTCCTCCTCCTATAATAAAATAATAAATAATAATAAAACGTTTATTTGTATACTTAGAATAACATACATAAGATAAGTACACAAGGATTAAAGAATGTTGTACAATAAAGTCACATTAAAGGACGAACTGATGCCTCCTAAACTAGGCCAAAAGCCTGTGTTTTAGGAGCTAATGTTCCTCCAGATATAATAGCATACAAATATTGAGTGACATGCAAGTACTTATTGAAATAACAATACAAAATAAAATAATGACTTAATTTACATAGGTACAATATTGTCCTATTAAGAGACAATTGTATTAAGATTCAGTATGCAGTAATTAAAGTTTAAATGATATGAGTATACTTGTGTGCTGATTGTGGAAAACGCTGTTCAAGCTTTTCATCATTTTGATGAGTTGCGAAGTGTAATTTTTGAGATCATCAACGAATCTACGAAAGACTTTTACTTACTACTAGTTCTGCGAACAGTTATAGACCTCGCAAAAGATCTTCACCAAATTTTTATAACACCAACTTAAAGTTACTATCTTTCAAAAAACAAAGGAAACATCGAAATCGGATCTCATAAGGCGAAGATAATTAATAGCCTTTTTGCCCCTTTTTAAATCTGTAAAGTTGTAAAACCAAGTTTCGTCCAGATCAGTGGTAAAATACGACCTGTAGAGGAGTAGCAACAAACTGACAGACGAAAGCAAATTTTGCCAGACTTGAAGCAGAGACGCTTCGCTCGTTTCGATCGCTCGGTTTTGTTAGGTCATGATAGGTCAAGCTAAATATCAGCAATGTCTGGGCCAACGATGGCCTTGAGCCTGGCGTAGAACGCAGTTTCAATGGGATATGAAGCCAGCTACGGGCACTGGTTTGATTACCACTGACGTGCGGTCTGCTGTACGTGAACGTTACTAATAATTTTCTCTTTAAACTCGAAGGCCGGCCACATACAGTCGGAATTCCGTTTCGAAATATCGATTCGGAATTTTGAAGGCAGCAAATCCATCCTACTTAATATTATAAATACGAAAGTTTGTGAGGATGGATGGATGTTTGTTACTCTTTCACGCAAAAACTCCTGAACGGATTTTAATGAAAATTGGTGTACAGATAGTTTAAAACATGGATTAACACATAGGGTACTTTTTATCCCGATATTATTACGGGTTCGAGACTTAAGCGGGTGAAACCGCAGGGCGCTGCTAGTACAAAATAAATTCGAAGGCAGAAAATTTGGAACGGAGAGTTGCTTGTACGTGTGTGATAGATCCTTGATTTTGACTGGATTTGCTTGCTGCCTTAGAAATTCCGAATCGCTACTTCGAAACGGGATTCCGACTGTATGTGGCCGGCCTCACTGTTGACAAAAACCATCGAAAACATGTTGGATCGTGATTTGTTTCGATATATTTTAGTTTAGTAGCTTAGTGCTTTAATATACAGACGTTTGGAACCCATGCACTTGTAGGTATAGGATCCTACACCGCAATCATTGCTTAAGACGCAGATAAGTGCCAGCGGCCTTGAATGGTTTGCTTGCGTGTGAGCTGCTGAGCTCACGCAAGGCGCCGTACATCCAGCCAATAATCAAGGAGCGCTCTCCTAAATTAGACGCATTATTAATTCATTATGCATAAAACAAAAGGTATTTTGTTAAAACACGTATACTAAAATATAAATAATTAAATTATGTTTAAAATAGTGAAGGATTCATAAAAATATACTTGATAGTTTTTGCGTGATTCTCAGTTTTATATTCGCGTTACACATAAATTTCCATAAACATAATGTAAAATATTCACATATTAAGTTATTAAAAAAATGCTCTATATTTAACATATATTTTTTCCAAATCATTAACACATTAACGTTTAGACGTGATCTTTAGTTTAAAATCATTATTAAAAGTATCTTATCGTCGCCTTAAAGATAATGCACCACTAAGTTTGATCTTCAAATCAGACTACCTGTAAAATTAAGTCTTTAAGACATCGCGTGAAGATACTTAAATATTTAAGCTCCTTAGAATCTAAATTACTTACGTTCGCATGAAACTGCAAGTAAAATAATGTTTTGTAAGATATTAAACTTACTGTACTTAAAGTTAAATGTGTTACGTTGGTAAAGAATTATGTATAAGAGAAAACGTATTATTACAGTGAAACACGTTTAAATTTTATCTCACGCCGCGCGCCGTAGTTTACTGTGTTACTCGAGAAGAACTCCGATACGTAATTTTCGACCCTACTCATTAGAATTTAAGGTCACTTGTGCTTAATTCTCATTAAGGACCTCAAAACACTGTGCAAATAGCTGGAAACATCTTTGTAAAGAGCCGCAGTGGCGTGTAGGGTAAACGTACCAATTATAGCGCGAGAGACGGCGGCGTTCCTAAATCGCGCTGCTGGTCTTAATTCCTCGTTTTAAATAACAAAAGGCTGTTACTAGCGTTTTTCAGTGCCAGGCACTGGGTAGCTCACCCTCGCACCCTCTTAGCCGATCTAATAGGTTAGGTGGCCGTTTGATATGAATGCCGAGGTTAAAAGGGTTTCTTTTTTTATAGATAAGATATCCACTTTCAGTTTTATTGCCATATTTATAGTTTTTGTTGGTAAATGTAAAATTTATTTCAGTTTTAGTTGTATTCATTGTGGAGGTTTATTTTAAAGTGACTTTTTTAAATGAACAGAGCCAAGTAATTTATTTTACATGCAGTATCTGGGAGCTTTTAAAGTTTTTTTAAGGTTCCGTACCTCAAAATCAAAAAACGGAACCCTTATAGGATCACTTCGTTGTCCGTCTGTCTGTCTGTCTGTCTGTATGCCAGGCTGTCAAGACTCTTTTTCTCAAGAACGCGTGGAGATTATGTATAAGAGTAAACGTATTATTACAGTGAAACACGTTTAAATTTTATCTCACGCCGTAGTTTACTGTGTTACTCGAGAAGAACTCCGATACGTAATTTTCGAGAATTGAGAGCTGAAATTATTATCAAATACCCATCTAAGAAGCCATCCCTTAGAACTCTAAAAATCAAGCATCTATGTCAACGCAATAAAAAATACGCTCGATTATGCTACATATTAAGATACTCGCAAGTAAATCAAAACCTATAGGGTACTTCCCGTTGACCTGGAATTAAGAAATTTGGCAAGAAGCAAGATCTCACAGCACAAGTAAAGGAAAAAGTCCGAAAATCATTTTTTTTGGATTACAAACTTAAATTTGCAGTTTTGAGGAGAATTGACCGTGACGTATATCAATGTATAGGAGATCATATTTTTCAACTACAATGTTAAGTTTGTTTTTGGGATAAATTCTTTTCAACTACGGAACCCTTCATTGTGCGCGGCCGGACACGCACTTGGCCGGTTTTTTTTCTTTTAACCGCGTTATCTATTGAAATCAATTTGATATATTTTTACGATTTAACTGCAAACAAGTTTTCTTAAAAGCTGATTTTGTTACAAAACAAAACTTTGTTTCATTTCTTTCACAATTTTGCCAGACTTTATTTGACAGACATACTAAAGTAAATTTTGTGACAACCTATTAAGTTATATTACTACATAATTATGTATAGACGACAATTTGTGAAAAAGGAACGCAAAAGGAGCGTGGTAGAATTATTGCAGCTTTATGCTGAGATAGGAGCCTTTTTGGCCTCGCACCGTTCTTTTTTTAAAATTTGTTAGTTTTGTATATTTTTGTTTTTAATGTTAATTTTGTTAGTTTTATATGCTCCTTTTTTACTGTTTGTATTTCCTGTGCGTGTCCCAAATAAAATATTTTTCTTTCTTTCTTTACGTGGCGTTCTTTAATACCTGCCTACCGCCTTTGAAAAAACCGGCCAAGTGCGTGTCGGACCACGCACAATGCAGGTTTCCGTAGTTGGGTTGAACTTATCACAAGAACAAAATAATAAATATGTTTATATAGATATACATTCCAACTGCAAATGTAAGTTTGTACGCACAATATTGAGAGATTTACCATGTTGTTTTAAGAGCATAGACTTTTTATAGGTTTTCCTGTAATGTATAGGTATAGAACTATTTCCTATATTTTTTTCCATTTTCTTATTTCTTGTTATACAATTCATTTATTTACGTTACACGTGTTTGAATCACAGAAATTTATATGTGTACCAAATTTCGACTTAATCGGTCCATTACATTCGGAGCAAATTAGCTGTGACAGACGGACAGACAGACAGACAAACACACGAGTGATCCTATAAGGGTTCCGTTTGTTTTTCCTTTTGAGGTACAGAGAACCCTAGAAAAGGCGTGAGTTCACTTACGTAGGTATGAGATGAAACTTATTATCTGTAGAGAAAACCATACTTGCTATAGCTATCTTGTTCCGTACCTAAGGTAATGCCTTTCAGTTGCGGTGACCAATGCGATCGGCAGGTAACTGGAGTAATTACAGCAGTAATTAACATACACAGGTTGTGCATACACTCGCACTTGTTATACAGTTGTGTATGTAGGCGTGTAAGCTATTTAGGATGGTCGTAATAAAACTTGGCCATTTACGAACCACCCTAATTACGCAACTCACTATCATCAATCGGAAATTGTATCATTTTAAAGCAAATTGCTAATCCACTGCTTCATAATTATGTTCGAAAAATTTGTCTGCTCGATAACATAAATAACGCAATGACTTTTTTTTTTTTGAATTGTCAAAATGAAACAGATTCCGATTTATAGTGTGTTACACAATTGCCCCGCTGAATTAAAAGAGACGCCTCTAGTTTATACTGAACCTCAATGGTTCAGCATAAACTAGAGTCGACACTGCGAACACAATGTTTGCGCATCATTTTGTTTTCCCAAACGAAAGATTTGTCCCGAAATGTCAAATGTGACAACCGCGGTGTATGGTACGTTTGCTGTCACATGTTGTGCAAATTTGTTCGCGGTGTCTGCTATATTTCTTATGATTGAACCTCAATATCAATCAATCTGCCTAGCCTTTTCCTAACTATGTTAGGGTCGGCTTCCAGTCTAACCGGATGCAGCTAATGCCAGTATTTTACATGGAGCGACTGTCTATCTGACCTCCACAACCCAGTTACTGGGTAATACGATACCCCTTGGTAAGACTGGTTGTCAGACTTTCGGGCTTCTGACGACCCGTAACGACTGTCAAAGATCCACGAATGACCGCCGGACCGCCGGGACCAACGGCTTAACGTGCTTTCCGAGGCACGGAGGAGTCTCGATATGTAAAGATGGTCACCCATCCACAGACCAACCTCGGCAAGCGTAGCTTAACCTGATGGATCGACCCATGCGGCTGTTATTACTTAGCCACGAGCTCCTTCGCCATGATTGAACCTCAATAAAGACGCAAAAAACAGGCAAGTACGTATCCAACTATGCACAATGAAGGGTTCCGTAGTTGGCATGAATTTATCCCAAGAATAAACAAAACATTGTAGTTGAAAAACTTGTTCCCCAAATTGCAAATATAAGTTTGTACGCACAATATTGAGATATTTACCATATTATTTTAAGACCACAGACTTATAAGTTTTCCTGTAATCTATAGATACAGAACTACTTTCTAGATTAGATTCGGAGCAAATTGGCGGTGACAGATGGACAGACAGACCGACAGACACACGAGTGATCCTATAGGGTTCCATTTTTTCCTTTTGAGGTACGGAACCCTAAAAATAAACGTCATTTTAACATACATTACAGACGGACCCTTATTAATGACTTTGACACCTGTGCTTTGCCCTACGGGAAAACAGTCGGGACTCTATGTTATAATACCATTTTTACTTAAGCCGTAATGATAAAAATGTCCGGCAAAGCGTACTGCATAAGAGAGGCTGTCTTCTTTACAATAAAGCGCTTAAAACAGTTGAATAAAGCGGTCGAATCTAGAAAATATAAAGACAGGACAGTTGGCGCTCGTTTATCTTAACTAGCCTTATAAGGAAAGTTGGCACTAGATTCTATACAGATCTGGGAAAATAATGGCGCGTATCAAGTTCCTACTAACATACATAAGTATTATTTCAATTGAAATAGCTGACAGTATAGTTGAAATATTCGAAGTGTAGGGCTGGGGACAACGATATAATTTATAGCTACGACTTGCTAGTGACTGTTTAGTGTTATTCTAAATTTGCTTTGAATGTTACGTTTTAGTTCGACCAGCCATTTTGAGAGTTCAACAAAACTGCAGTGCTGAAAATAAGGGCTGTGATGTGGTCTCCCCATAGCATAGCATTATGCTGAGTGGAAGCCTTCTTGTCACAGTCACGACGTGCAAGCAGCTGTCGACTTTTGTTTTGTGCTTGTGTAGATCTATTTTGTTTTATTTTTTCTTTTTGTAAAATTCGAGTTAATTATCTTTTTGTATGCGGGTTTTGCTGTGACAAATAAACTTATTTTTCTTTCTTTCTTTCGCAGACAAATTTTTCGAACATATAAAGCAATGGATTTGCAAATTTATTCAAATTTCGATTGATAGTGTGTTACGCAATTGGGTTAGGGTGCACCTAAAGTTTACATATTTGAAATTATAACATTTATATTGGACTATGTGTATTCTTAATATCACGAGGTTCTGATTTATTTGTTAATACACCTAATATCAATGACAGTATTACGAATAAATTAACTTTCAACAAAAGGTTTTGGAGTCAAATATCCATGACAAAAATTAAGATCACGTTTGGATCTGAATTTCGTGTTAAGGCTCCCACAGAAAGGCGCGACGCGATTTGGTTGTCTGGTAGATTTCAATGAAGTTTTCATAGAAATTGTTTCACTAGAGTCACGTCGCGCCTGTCTGCGGGGCCTTTCGCAACATCATTTATTATATTATATGTTTTATGAAATCAGAAAAGTTTAAAACACCTTGACACCACTGGCGTCATAGTTGTCCGATAGCATGACTGACTGTCCAGCAGGGCTAGAAAAATGGCATTCGCTTCGGAGCCATTCTATTTCTACGATCGCTATAGACGCTATCTCTATGGAAGTTGTCGATGGACAGTGTCAATTCTTTGACCTATGATCACGTGACATTTCGATAGCTTATGTCAACCCCATACATTTTAGGCTTTTCTACTAGCGTCACCGCTAATTGAATGTTACTTTGTCTAGGCCCGCAGAGTAGGTACGCCGTTGACGCCAGACGTCGGAAACCACGCTGTTAGATTTACAACTTTCGGCGCCGTGCCGAGCGTTGAAATTCTAATAGCGCAGTTTTTCTCGGGCATTCATTTAGTCGTCGCCTAGTGTTAGTGAAACCGTGCATTAGAACGATAGTATAGTATTTTATCTCACGAAGCGACACGCTAGCTTTCCTTGTGTTAACCAAATGTTAACAAATACGCTGTGAATGTGTGCGTGAAGACGAGTAGCGTCAGCACACAACACACACACCTCAGACTTTGCCGTTGTGTTGGACGGTACCGACAGCTCCTGCGCTTACACACACATTCACAGCATGTTTGTACACTTGGTAAACACATGTAAAGCGCGTGTCGCTTCGTGAAATATATAAAAAATACTGTACAAAGCTACGACTTGCGGAGCCTCTTCTAGGTATTGCAACCCAAATGAACTCACATACAAGCGATATTCACAATATACACATCTAGATATCATATCATCTAGATATCCACTCCATTCACTTGAGAAAAGATGAAGCTAGTAGTAATAGTAATAGCTACTATATCAAAGTGAACAGCAGGCCGATATCCACAAGCAATTATGGGTCGGTGCATTGTTCAATTTGACTTATTAGTGCTACCCATGCATCCGTAATTGGAATTATTGGCTGAGGCCGACGTCCTTTACACTACAATGGACGTCTTGTAATCTGTTTTCTGTAATCTTGTGAGGACGATGATAGACGATCGTCTGGGGACATGCGATGCTAAGATTTTGTTCTTGTGAGGTTAGCAAGTCTTAAAGACTTGATAATCAAAGTCACATGGTTGATCTAAAAGGTTCTGTTGATGCAATACAGTTGACTGATAACTCTTTGTGGATCATCATAATCGGAATACTCAAATCTAGGTATAGCCAGCTTGAGTTCCCGCTGTACGCACTCGTCCCACCGCCAACGATGAGCGAGAAGCGAGTAGAGCTAAAAACTAGAAACGAGATGGCGAGCAACGAGCAGCGAGTGAACGACGGCAACAAGCGATTACTCGCTGGCAATGACTATACAGCTATATGCTCTTTGCTCGCTGGTATGCGTATGTACCAAGCGTGAGTCTCTCAGCGAGTGCTCAGCCCGCCAAGCGAGCGTCTCTAAGCAAATTTACTCTCTTTGATAGCTCTTGTCGCTGCGATTAAAATATGCATCTCTTTTGTTTACACGATATGTATATTTATTGTGCGTTTCTTGAGCGAGAAAATAGCCTATAGTTAGTTGCTTTCTCGCCGGCGGTGAAACAACTGCCGTAGCAATACGCCAGCCAAAGCCAGAGAAAAGAGCCATTACTCTGACAATTGCACGAAGTTAACTGGTGCAACAGTGGAACTATAGCGACACCGCAGCGTCGGACGACACAACTCAGTACCGTACACAACAAAGCCACAGCAGTCACTCGTGCGAGAGACGAGCCACCCATTCGTGGTACGCGTCTAATCACGACCTAATTCGCCCATATATTGCTGTATATTGTATGCTGAAAACTACGCGATCCTGGTGCCAGTGCCGCGATTAATTACCACATCACTGCCCACAATTAGTAACTCGATTAGATAAGTACGGGCAGCTATGTCTCCATTCTAGTAACAACGTACAGCCATCACTAATGTGATAATTATAGCCTCGTCGAGCGGTACCTTTACGTCGCGCGCGATTCGTGTCGCGTGTCGCGTCTGCTTGAAGGAGCCTTTATGCAAGGTAATTTCGTATATGTTAATATAATCGTAGCCTTCAGCTATCAGGTTCCTACCAAGAAACAACAAATACAGACGGATTCCACGTACCCCATTCACACACGTATCACGTTGAAGCGACTCAATAAAAACCTATCTATTTGAAAAATCATTTCTATAAAGAATCACGCAAACAATACAGAATAGTGTTGCGGCATATATCGTATTGTAACTTATCGATCTGTCGATGCATTATTGAGCAGACAAGCGGGAACTCGAGTCGATACCACGTTACGAGGCCGAACAACTCCTATTTACCTGGAGCCGTTCTATTTCTGAACGCGAACATTGTTTATGGAATCCATAATGCACGTTGGTGCGGTGGAATGACATTTCGCAAAGAACAATCACTATTTCGCCATTTTGAAAATTTATTTGTCATGTAATGTGTGGACATTGCAAAGTTGGCTTTCCCTGGGATTTTCTATAATTTCTTAACAAATTTGTTCTTTAAGAAAGTTGTCTACTTATTATAGGTATTAACTGAATATTAATTTACCTTCACAAGGAGATCATTGTTAAATTAAATTCAAGTAAATCAAGTATATTAATAAAATGCTAGTTCAAAGCGTTCGACTTCGTTATACCAAACAAGAATTTTAAGTTCATTACGTTATTTTCTGAATATTACAAGACGAACGTGACTAAGAGTCGTGAAATATTTAGAGAAATATAAAGAATCTCATTAATTCAAGATTACGCTATTCAATTAAACAAAAATACGTTTCATTATAATCGAGGTTCGTTTTAAATATAGCTTCTATTCATAATATGAGCAGCAAGTACTAAAGACAATAATAATAAAGCCTATTTGAAGTTGAGACGGCAATAATTCATAAGTAGGTTGATGGTCCATTGTCTACGAGTACCGTATTAACTCATATCCATTGACATTCACTTAAGCAGTACATTTTATGTTCCACTTTATTCTTATATCGGCCTGGATACAAAGCTTAATAGCACTTCAATATTGTGTTGTAACCGTGACGTTTATAATAGAAGCGATGGCAAACAGTTATTACATTCTTGAATAATAGAGAGAAACTTTGCGGACTAAACTTAGTGAAGTATCTCGAGGAATCTCATTATACAACGAGTTGATTTATTTATTAACGATGCTATAGTTTGATATATAGAGTACTAACTGTTGCCCGCGACTTCGTCTCCGATCCAGAATGAATGCCTGTCCTTTTCAAGGTCATGCCCTATCCAAGTGCCAAATTTCATTCAAAGCCGTTTTAGTGTGAAAGCGTAATCAACAAACAAACAAACACTTCCGCATTTATAATACTATAAGTTAGGAAGATGAAAAACTGGTCTATCGACACTCTAGACTCACAAAATGTAGTAAGTACTTAAATTAAAACCTGTACACCTGACAACGTATATGCAAAATTTCAGGATGATCGGTTCAGTGGTTTAGGCGTGAAAAGGTAAGAAACAAACAAACTTACTTTCGCATTTATAATATTAGTTAGGAATTTTGATGTGAGACATCTCATGCGGCGGGTCAGACGCGTCGCCACGCCAATAGCGTCGCCACACGCTTTTGATACTAAATTAATATGTATTTTTAAAATAAATAATCATTTTTGGCTTTAAAAAAAAACTGAATAATTTTGTTTTTGATTATGGCATATTTATTTCCTTTCATGCATATTTTCTATAGAAAATTTTGATGTTTCACATCTGCCAGGCGTCCCGCGACGTCTCAATTTTTTAGTATTATTACAATTATTTAAATATTTTTAATTTGATCTTATAACAATATAGAAAATCTTATCTTAATCAACTTTTAATTGCATTTTAGGTGTAATGATAAACATGTCATTAAGGTATTTTGTGATTGCGAATTCTGTGAATAATGGCAACGAAGGCGCGATCTTCTGAAGTTGTAAAAGTGATTTAAATGTTTATTTCATGGAATATTCCTAAACTAAGTTAATTTAAGCTATTCCACCCACGAATTAAAATGATAAAATTTCATTAAATATATATTATTATGATATAATACGAAGCAGAAACGTAATAAAATTAAGAGAAAATTAGATTTTCTGTTTTTCAAACATTTCATCTTCTAGGTGAATTTAATTATAGTTTGTTGGAAAAATAGTTTTGTGCTGTGAAATGAGCGATATAACTAAATGGAAAAGTAGGTATTATCGCACTGACATGATAAATGCATATTATGAGGTTATTTTGATAATAGCATCAAACATAATTCTAGTCGCTGTTTTAATATACGTAATAACAATCAAGTAGGTACTATACAGAAGGATTTCATGTGAACCAATAAAAAATTGCTCCATTAGTAGGAATTTTCCGAACGCTTTCAAGTCCGGATTGCTTCGACATATCGCCGCTCTAAATCTCACATTTCCACAAAATAATGACTTCATCAGCACCAATCGATTTCCGTAATGCACGCTCCACCGCCCGGCGTTTGATTCATACATTATGCTGTAACAGAGAGCATTCAAATTGCTGTTCAACAACGAAACCGCAACGTCACGTGTCAGAGCCAATTTACAGGACAGATCAAAGGTATCGAGAGGAGTCAGAAAATTCTATCGATGTTTCAAACACGGGGCCATCCCTATCAATACGGTTTCATGTCAGAATTTCGCGAATGCATTACGGCCTTTTGTGGAAGTGGGCTAGTCGGCGGTGCTGTTGCAATTATCGAATGGGTGCGACTGTACCTCCGACGTTCTTTGAGCTGTGCTTGACTGTACTATCTGACTGACTTATATCCTTTATCTTCTGCGCGAATATACCGCGCTGGATTTAAAGAGATTTGGTTTCACGGTTCGACACTTACCCAGAATTGGGGATGATTGTATTTTCGTGTTTTTGGAATTTTATTGGGCTAAGGATTTTTTTTTATTTCTCTAAAATCAGTGTTTGTTGCAATTAATCTTATAATTTAAGAGGATAATTAACAAATGTCTTGTATTGAGCACACTGACAACCTAATTAGGCATATTCATTCGCAAAAAAAAAAAATACTCAAAAACATTTTGCCGAACATCTTACGTTTTGGCGAAACTTTGTAGCATGTAAATACGACTCAAATTACATTCTCATTCAAAAGTAGATTTTTTTCGTCGCACGAGGCGTCTAATTTACAATATAAATAATCACGAGCAATCGCCTTGAATCTGAGCTATTTACCTTTGAAATGTTCGCGGGGCGACAAAGGTGGCTTAACGAGCCACCGAGAAACGGCGGCTTCGAATTATAAAAGTTTCAGTAGAAATAAAACGGAAAGTGTTCGCGAGGGGGCGCCACTAGATGCGGGCGTGCCGCAGACACTCACTGTACAGTTTAAATAAATTGTGATTTACAGGGGGACGAAGTGTGTACGTATTTACCTTATGGATTGACGGACTTTTTTTTAAAGACCAGATTTTTTTTACTTCGATACATCTGGATGTGAGGTCTTATTTTTGTACATTGAGGCTGTAGATACGAGACAAGTAAAATTATTGTATTTTTTTCACTTTTTCGATGCCTGCCTCGGACAGTGAGATTCGATGATAGGTGTCGCAGCAGTATTTAATAATTAAAATAGCGAGGAAAATTGACACAGTTTTTAATCGCTTTAAAAATGTCTAAAGTTTTTAATTAAGAACCAGATTATAATCTAACCTTATATTAAAGTCATTACGTAACATTTTGAGTATAACTATCAAAGTTTTGTTTCAAAATAATACTTAGACCCTAATCTAAAATGTAAAAGCAAGCTAATAGTGGAAAGCAAAGTAATATTTAAAGCCTAATCAAAGTTGTGGAGTGAGCATAACTAAGTTCCCGCAACTTTGAGTCTTACCACAACTTTTAGTCTATAGAAAAGGTTTACTTATTCGGTATTGTATACTGGACTGGGCTGGTCTGGTTTTGTGACTGGTTGATGGCAATAGGCTCTAATGGTTGATGGTAATATCTAAATGGGACTAAACATAACTGGCGAAATGTTGGTGTACTATAGGCGCACCTATGCCCAACCCTTCGGGGAGCTCAGGACTCAATGTGTGAGCTAAGAATACTTGGGTGACTTGGCTGTAGTAAGAGGCTATAATATCTGGCTTATATTACTAAGTTAGTACCTATTATGTTATGACTAGGGATCGGATAATCGGATGCATGTTTACCTAAAGTTGAGGTGTTGGCTAATATGGAATGGTCTTTTTTACAGAAACAATCTCAGAATTCCGGGATCGACCAATTTAGAGTTCTGATTATAGAATCGAACGTTTATTTAGATACTTGCGTTCAGGTGTTCACTAATATGGATTGCACTTTTGTATCGAAAAATCCCGGGGTTCCGGAATCGACAAATTTAGAGTTCTGATTATAGAATCGAATGTATATTTTACTCACATTCAGGTGTTGGCTAATATTGAATGCACTTTTGTGTCGAACGTAAAAATCTCGCGATTCCGGAATTTATAAATTTAGTACGTTTTGTCTAAAATGCTAACTAATTTTGTAAAGTAGGTTATCAAACTGGCATAGTGAACGTCAGAATAATTAATATTAAAAAAATAATTTCTAGTAAACAAGCATACGAATGGTTATGTGATCCCGGTATCCCGGTATTTTTTAAATAAATAATACCACTTATTTAAGTGTTTTCATGTATGTATGTTTTGTGTATAAAATTGTAAAGTGTGTTTGTTTATGGACGTATGGTCTGAAATAAATGTATTATTATTATTATTATTAAGAAGTCGTTTCCATACTATGTATCTAATTAGTTGTGAATTCCCGAGTTTTCTAGAATCCCGGGATTTATATAAAAAAAATAAGAAGCCGCTTCCACGGTTTCTTAGCCAAAAAGTAACTATATACCTATGCATGTGATTATTCGATCTCTAGTTACCCATGATTTTGTAATATCTTGATTTAAAAGAGTGTTCTTGGAGTTTCTTGCCCGTTCTTCTCCATAGAGATCTACGTTTTGGAATGGGCAATTAGCTTCAACTTTCTGACTAACTGACCGACCCTTTGACAATTCAACTGAATACGCCTTTGACATATGTATGACCCTTTGACAATATAAGAGTATATCGTACTGGGTATTCAATAAAGGCAGGGTAATTATTGTTAAGCAAATTGACTACCGATTTAAATTGTCCGTATATTCAAATCACAACTGTCACTCTTTGATAGTTTTATGAAATGGCTATAACACGGCAAATTGACGTAGTATGTCAGTTTGCTTTAAAAATAATTTCCTTGACTTTACATATTAGTATATAGGGTGACTTGTAATTAGTGACCGACACATGATTGTACTCATGATAACAAACAACTTTTACTATTGGACTAAGACTGAAAACGCGAAAAAAGAATTAGCTGCCCCTTTTGACGACACACCCCTTTTGACGGTACATTTTGACGAGTTATGCGAACATAAATGTATGGGACAGCAGATTTTTTTTTTTCACGAATTCAGGTTTGGTCCCATAGTAAAAGTTGTTTGTTATCATGGGTACAATCATGTTTAAGTATCGGTACTAAATCTATGTTTACATAGTTTTAGTCGAAGTAACTTCAATACCACTTTCCTCCCTTTTGCCATAAAAGGCACCATCTAAAACGCCACCTAAACGTGGTGAAAAGATAATAATTTAATTCTAATAATAAGAATATTCTTGAAAGCGCAAACTAAATTAAATTAAATATAATACCAAGTCTTTACAACAAATTATACTGTCGAGAATTTAATTATATAGAATACTTAATAATTAAATATTTATGATTTACAATTAATTAATTTCATATAGGTACAACGGTACCAGGATGTGATGCGGAGGAATGGAATGGGGAAAATGTCGTGAGGAAGGTTTTGAGTATGAATGTGGATAGCTATACGAGTAGGGGAAGATCTTAGAAAGTATGGATGGACTGTGTGAAAAATGATAATGGCTAGAAATGGAGTGACTACCGAGATGACAACTAATAGAGAAGTATGGAAGAAATAAAATGTTAACAAGAAACAAAAACAAGTTACGTTACTGGGTATGAAAACAATAAAGCTGCAATCATGAAATTGTTTTGTCATTAAAACGGTCGTGGAGTTCTTGGGCACACTCACCGAAGTACAATCTGTAGAAGACCGACAAGCAGGCAACCTTGCGGCGATGAGCCAAGCTGTGAAAGTTGGAATCCACCAGTTTTACGTCGCCAATGAGCCTTTTAGCTCTGCATTCCACCGAGTTTAGCGCAGCTAGTTGGTACTTAGCTGATCAATCCCAAAGGTGGCTGCAATACTCCATGCAGGATCGGACTTGCGCTTTGTAAAGGGTTAAAAGCTGTCCAGGTGTAAAGTATCACTTCACCCTATTTAGGATGCCCATTAGGTTTTCTAATAGTTGTTCATTCGCAGGGCGCTATATATAGGGTGTATTAGAGAGGAGTGATCAAACTTAAGGGTGTGGTACAGGCCATCAAATTGAACAAATTTTTTCCGGAGACCAACATCGTAATCGTGAAAAAAAAAACCAGTCGTCCCATACAAGTAAGTAAGGTCAAGTAGTTTTGTATAGGACAATTTTTTTTTTTTTTCACGATTACGATGTTAGTCGCTGGGAACAAGTTGTTCAGTTTGACGGTCTGTACCACACCCTTAAGTTTGATCACTCCTTTCTGGTACAGCCTGTATAATGGCATGTTATTGTTGCGTTGATAAACAGCGTGACGGTAGTTTGACGTGTGACGTCATCGCTGTAACGTGGCGTGAGGTATTGTTTGTAGTTGATATATGTAATTAATATGCGTTTGAGTTCGTGGCCGCCTCACTGAGGTTGTGGTTGCAGGTTGCTTAGTGAGAAGTGTTGTGCTTGGTTTGTGCGTCAGTGAACGTAAGCAAACTCTGTTAATAGGTAGTCGGAACAAATAAAAGAAGAAACCAAATTCAATAAATTTAACAGAAAATTAAAAGAATATCTAACACAAAAATGCTTTTACTCGGTCGCAGAATACCTAGAACAAAATATTTAGTAAATATGATAGTTAGATAAATAATTACATATTATATTATAGTCATGTAATAATACACAAAAAGAATGCACACATACTTACTTTTAATATTATGTTATTATTATTTTAAAATTATTATTATATTTCCGTGCCCTAAGCGGGTTTCATGTTGGAACTTACTTATATTGTAACAACTAAATGTACACATGGATGCAATAAAGAGTTTTAAGTTTGAGTCTTCCAATAATCAACATCACTACGTATTATAAAACAAAGTGCCCCGCCGCGTCTGTCTGTATGTTCGCGATTATCTCAAAACCTACTGAACGGATTTTCATGCGGTTTTCACCAATGGACAGAGTGATTTATGAGGAAGGTTTAGGTGTCGTTTCCGAATACCACGCGGGAAAAGCTGCGGGAAAAAGCTAGTTAAACACAAATTAATGTGTTTTTCTAATACTAACGACAATTCTTGTATGGAGTAAAACTTTGGTGTCCAATCGGAACAGAGACAAGTCGGGCATAACTCATTCTAAGGCAGTCGTTAACAAATAATCTTGGGTTTTAGAAAAGTTTCATGAGGTTTTGTTTCATCAAGATCACTTTAAAATTTGAAAAAAGAAAGAAAGAAGAAAGGAAACATGTTTATTCGGCACATGCCATAAGTGCACACAATTTCGTCACCAGACAACTTTGTCTTGAATTCAGAAAAACAATGTTTACGCGGAATAGCTGCAGAAAAAACCCACGAATACACAGATCCAAACTCCATTAAAACCCTACCCCAATACGTTTAACTGTACATTACAGTTTAAATCAGTATTTATTTGTTGAGAATATATAAAACAGTATAGCAATGTTAAGATACAAAGGCGAAGCGTCTGCGAGTGTCGTTCCAGGCCCGCAAACTTCTACAGTAAACACGGGTAGGGATGTGCCATCTTAAATATAGATACGCGATTATGTTATCGATGGAGCGAACGGAATAAGTTGTGGGTGGAAGTTATGTTTAGGCTGTTTTTTTTTTCGATAAAGGTGTTGGTAAATGTAGTAAAGTTTTGTGATATAAAAGTGGTTCTTGGAATGGTATTTTATAGCGTTTATTTTGCCGTATATGCCATGTATACCGTAGTCTAAAATATGTATGACGTCTATACTAGTAGGTAACCAAACTCGTAAAATATGTATTGATGTCTATAATAGTAGGTAACCAACCTCGTAAAATATGTATTTATGACTATACTAATAGCTAACCAAACTCGTAAAATTAGTAAAAAAAAAAATAATATTAACCCAATAATTAATTTCAAAATTCATAAAATCTTTTGATCATCGTTTCCAAGATGTGCCAATATATTACTAGGTGAGCGACAAGAGAAGGTTAGGTGTGGGATACTACAAAAAATATGATAAATTTTTTCTTTGCTGCCTCGTTGGTCTAGTGGCCACAAGCGCTACTGCTGAGCATGAGGTCATGGGTTCGATTCCCAGGTCGGGCAAAATGTTATTGGGTTTATCCATCTGAAATTTCTCAGTTGATTATACCCGGTCTTAAACACAACTGGCGAAATGTGGGTGTACTATAGGTACACCTCTTCTCGACCCTTCAGGGATCACAAGCGTGATTTTACGTTATGTTGTTCTTAATTCAAACAATTATAAACGCTATACAGACGATGTCTATTAACCTTTCATAAATGAATACCTATTTGTAAACACGAGCGCCCTTGAACTTTATGCGTCTTAATAACAGAGTTGTTAATCACACTTCCAGACAGAGGAACATCACAGAAGTAGAGTAACAAGAATGTGAAAATGACAATGTGTGAAAAGAATCGCGTAGGTGTTGGCTTAGAGTTCACGTTCCTGTCCCAGTTTTATCAAGATATAACGAATGCCTTAAGATCAAAATTCAAAAATAAAGCTTTGCGTTGTATCTCTGTCAGTCAAGGAATTTATTGATTTTTTCCTAGAGAATTCAAATAAAATTGTCTTTCCCTAATAGTGCTACCACATCACTATCGCAGTTGAGTTGTGCCATTCAATCGCTACGTCATTTTGCTGAGCCTTGCCGAGCGCGCGCTTACTTAGGATTACGTATTGTTTGCTATCAACTTAATTTATATTTCTATTGATAGAACATTCGCGTAATTGAATTCGCTGTCTCGCTCTCTTTTCTAGAACTTTCATTTGAGTTCTTAGAACATTGATTCAGTAGATTCACTTTTAACATAATCGAATGTTGAGTTAATTAATTGCGTGGGGTAAGATTCTAATTTAGATTAAATTGTCGTGTGCTTGTTTGGCTTGAAAATTGTTTTGATGTTGAACCTAGATGATAAATCGTAGGGAAAAGATTAGAGTAGCACGATACAGCTATGTTTTTGTCAATAGTTGTGAGGACACAGAAAGGCTTCATTGAGAGACAGGACCCACGTTTCAACTTAAGAAGGGCGTTGTAGTAACAAGAGTGAGAGGTCAACTTCGGCCTTGTTGTAGGCGAACCAAGCACCCCTCCACGATATAAACACAGGCGGTTACAACCAGCTTAGGATCTAAATACTAACTGTCCCTCAGTTGAGACAGATGCGCGAAGCAACATCCCCAACATTCTCACCTCGTAGTTAGCACGACTGAATGACTAAACAGGGTGTCCATATTTAATCTGCGCGCCGCGGTCGTATCGGTTTAATGTGCGGCGAATGCATGCATAATTCAGAGCGCACCGAGCAACTTGGCATGGTGTGTTCCGCGGCATAATGCGATGTCTGAGTTACGCTTCCACGCCGCAAATGTTGGCGCCAACACGTTGTAATTTTCGGTGCAAGACGATTGTTGGCTGCTTTGGCCAGCATTGGCCCAATTCGAGGTGAGATGTTTGACAGCTGAACATTTTTTAAACAGACGGGGAATGCAGACGCAAATGTTTTGCATGGAAGGAACGTTAAAGTTGATATTGGTATTAATATATTTCTGGGTTATGCTGGGATTACAGTCATTTCGCTCCATCATTTTAACTGCTTGAGTGGGACGATACTCAACTTTAATAATAGCCTCCAACAAAACTCGCATGGCAAAATTACCTTCACAAATGATTTTTGCAAACCACTTCACTTGCACTATCCAAGATATACGATCTATCAAAACAAACAATTCTAAAGATACGTGGCTTCAAGTTTTTTTCTTTAGCAATCGACTCATGTCCCTGGGTAGCGATAAATCGTGGTCATATTGTCCGTTCGCGTTTTTTCGCCATCCCCTATTCACCTGCGAACCACGTATTTAATCTGGCTGTAGGTACTTCGCTTTGGCATGCATCCGCTCTCTTGAGGATTCAAAGTTTAGGGCCCTATAAGAATACGTTGGTTTTATAGCCGCTTTGCTTGGATGATTTTTGAGCGACAAATTGCTTAGTTGGAGTCATATTTCTGCGTAATCCTGAACCTGTTGTGTGGTATGCATGCTTTTTGTGAACAACAGGCAAAGTTTTTGTTATGTCTAATGAAGGTTGCAGTTCATTTCAACAGTGCAATAGGAGGGAATCGAAATCACGTCCTCTGTCTCACCGGCCTGTCCGACACTGAACCCGCTAGGCTGTTGCACGCTTTACAACTCAATTTAAAAAAAAAACAAATAAAATGGACAGGATCGTCGGTTGGTTAATTTTATTAATATCGTTTTTACGAATATAATTCCCGAATTGGAATCTCGAGAGTAATATTGTAAAATATTGAAAATGTTTATCTTTTTTCAGTAATTGCTTCGAGCTTTCACTGACCTGTAAAGCATGGTTATCCTTACCTTAATTTAGGCCTGTTTACCAGTTTAATTGAAGCTTCCAATTAATAATTCAGTGAAACATTACTAAACTAATAGCAACACTGTGCCCAAAACGTAGCACTCAGGTACATTTACATTGTTTAACAAACCGCTAAAATTTATAAATATAGCAGCCATTGTCAGCATTAAAATAATTGTCGCACATCCCTTTAACAACGTCGCGTTATTTGTGTTTAATTCTGTACACATTAACGAAGTGAACATCGTTGTTCGCACAGTCCTAACTCAATTTATATAATGAATGCCATACATTACCCGTTTTCTGTTAACAATTCGCTATGAGCACTCCACTTGCAAAGTTTGTCTACGTTGTGTCAACATCTGAACAGCGGCTGAGGTGGCACCGTGGCATTCGCTGCTCTGACGCCGCGGCGCGCGGACGTCTCATATTTATTTTATTAATAAATATGTTAATACCGAGGTAAGTAGCGTCGCGTGCATTATTCATCGGAACGGTGGCTCAGTTGACACAGCAACGGATAGTCATGCAAATTCAATCCGCCGAGATGCGGCCAAAAATTATCATAATTGTGACGTTTTTGTTTCTATACCTGCGCTCAGCTCGGGAAGTTTAATCTGAAGTTTGCCCGACACTTTTAGTTTTGTATAACGCCGTCATCACATCCCCATTTGCAATTCAGATGGTCGGAAAAGGCGGACGCGGGCCGGATCCGTTTCGCCTCAACTTCTGCCGCGCATTGCGGGGGATTTGTTTGAAAAATACGCAGGTCCCCGGTTGAGGGAACTCTTTTTCGTCTTTGTACACTGCTTTTCAGCGTAACGACAAATTGAATAATGTTGTAAACGTAGGAGCGAGTTTTCGAAACTTTCGCCTTGCTGATATGAAAGTAGATGTTGGGTTTTCTTAATTCTTTTTCGTCGGACAGTGGGTCGGGCCGGGCGCTGATGTTTCGGGAAGGTCGTGTTTAGTAGACAAAGCTAAATAGCGTTGGAATCTTAATGCATGTAAGATCAACTGTGATTAACTGGGGTGACGTCAGACAAAGGACGGACATCATAATCTATCTGTGAGATGTATTTAAGTGAAACCAGAGCTGGGCAACACTGCGAGCAGGCTTAGTTTAAGCGACGTAAATAACTAGCTTTATTCGCTCTGACGCAGGGCGGCTTGTAAACTGAAGGTTAAACATATTACGTTTCTTCGTATTCTGTACACTGATCTTTAGAAAGCCATAAAAGCGTAAATTAAGGTGTTCGATATATGTTTATTAACTTGAAATCGTTAAAATCAGTTTAATTTTCTGTAAGAAATATAATGGAGTACTCCACTATTCAAACGAGCCAGAGGACGGGAATTTCTAAATATCATTGAGCCTTGTAAGACAAACAACAAGTGGTCTAAAGATACATTTTGTGAATTATATTTTCAAACAATAATTTTGTAGCTCCTTCAAGCCTGTTCAGCCCATTCTGCTGATACAATTATTTAAATACTATTTACCTCGCAAATGAGCTTCAAACATATAAACAGTCTTTAAATCGAGTAATACCGGTCGTAACCGGATATAACCGGTTTTATTGCGCCTAGATTGGAAGTCAAACGTTTACAGATATTATGTGAGTTTTTATAGTGTCATCATCCTGTAAATACCTACAGGGTGTTAAACTTGGCCCTTGAATCGTAAACGTAGGGTGTCGGATCGCTTTTAAGCCTACCGATCAGACTTTATGTCACAACGAAGTGTCGTTTCGGATTTATTACGCGATGTGAGCCTGTTAAGTGGGTTGTAAAGTTTTATGGAAAAGAAAATTTTACATAATAAGTTTTTTAGTGGACAATGGTTTGCAAACGCTAAATAAAGTGACACTTTTGTTTGCTAGAATTATTATTGGAGATTTTAAAGAAAGAAAAAGAAAAGAAAGAAAGAAAGAATAAAGTTTAATAGGAGACAGTTCGTGAAACATAAAATAAAAATAACAAAAAAAATATGATAATAATGTTATAAACAACAAAAGTGTGTGCCTGACGGCTGCGCCAAAAAGATCGTCTGAAGCTGGTTTTCTAATGAACCTTTAGGGACAAGTGACGGGAAGTACATACAGTTTCAACATATCTTATACATGATTGTTATACTTCACTAGCTGACTCGACAAACGTTGTCCTGTCAAAACTTCAATAATTCATACAAAATTCCCATAGAAAGTGCACTTTAAGTTTTCCCGAATTTTCCAATTTTCCCGGCAAGTATTCAAACATTTTTTTTTTTAATACAAACCTTGTCCTGACAATTACAAACAACAAAAAAGAATTAGCCAAATAGGTGCAACCGTTCTGAAGTGATGCGCTTACATACATTCGACAATTGATTTTTATTTATATAGATTAAATGTTTTATTGTATAACATAACGAACCTACTTATACCAAAGCACAACAATAGGAAGCGCTTGTGATAATATTCTAGTAATAATATTATTTTATTATAATGGTAAAGTTTTGAAACGGTACAATCTCCTTCTTTCTAGTGTTATTATTTATTAAACCTTTTTAGCACTAAGATACCTACATAATATTCAGTTTTATTGCACGAGTAAATGTAAATAAAGTCCCACTTTGCCATATTTTTATAAGACTCCGGTGTTTTGCCGTGTGGTCTGAATGTCCTGTCACATTCTGTGGGTGTTGCGCATGGGCAACTCAGTGGTAATAATAGCAATAACATCCTATTGTAATGAAGTTCGAATGCTTTCTGTGGATATTATTATATTTAACGTATTTGCTTGGCCTCACACGTAGTAGGGCTCGCGGCCAGACGTGGCTAAATGATAACGGTTAGCCTTAGGTTAAGCTACACTTGCCGCGGTCAGTTCGTGGGTGGGTGACCATCCATTGCATACCCCTCCGTGCCTCGGAAAGCACGTTAAGCCGTGGGTCCCGGCTGAAATTAGTAAATCTTTGACCGTCGTCGTTACAGGTAGTCAAAAACCCAAAAGTCTGACAACCAATCTTACCAAGGGGTATCGTGTTACCTAGTAACTATTGTGATTGAGTAGGTCAGATAGGCATTGATCCTTGTATAATACTGGTATTGAGCTGCATCCGGTTAGACTGGAATCTGACACCAACATATTTGGGAAAAGGCTAGGCCGATTGATTGATTAACATGTAGTCGACTATAGAGACCGGTGGGAAGCCAAAAAAAAAGTGATCATATGTTTGTTTGCCTTCAATACAGTTTACAAGCACTAGCAATTTTATTAAAAACCGCGAGGTTTTTACATAACTGTGAAGACATTGACAAAAGAGCACAAAAAAAAAATATTATAATATTCGAATGTGACGTTCTATTTCCGAAATTCCTATTCAATTTTCGTTCGTCTACGACAGCCAATCAGCACGAGGGGTCGCGAGTCGCGTGGGTCGCTTATTTCCGTTACGGTAGTGTTCGTGATTTTTTTTTCGCGGCTTGACGTGGACAAACTTGGTGCATTCATCACTACGTCGACAAGTAGAGCTAAGAAGTGATCGGAATATTCCTGTTTTAGTTTTGTTTTTTCGTAGCTTTGTGTGGTTAGGGTTTGATATTGTAAGGAACGAGTTTGTAGTAGGTACTTAAGTAGGTACAAAAAGGAATTGAATTCCCAACTATGTTGGGGTCGGTTCCAGTAGTCTAACCGGATGCAGCTGAATACCAAATATTTTAAATGGAGCGACAGCCTATCTGACCTCCATAATCCAGTTACTGGGTAATACGATACCCCTTGGTAAGACTGGTTGTCAGACTTTCGGGCTTCTGACGACCCGTAACAACTGTCAAAGATCCTCGAATGACAGCCGGGACTAATGGCTTAACGTGCTTTCCGAGGCACGGAGGAGTCTCGGTATGAAAAGATGGTCACCCATCCACAGACCAAACTCGGCAAGCGTAGCTTAACCTAATGGATCGACCCGCGGCTGTTATTACATAGCCACGAGCTCCTCACAAAAAGGAATTGAATACTTTTTCAAAATCAATATATTTAAATTATTTTTTTAAAGAGCGCTTCTATGAATCAACCTATATTATATTTTTCAAAATATAACTTCAAATTCACTGTAAAGTTTTTGCAGTCCTTTTTTTATATAAAAATGTCCATAATTTTCTAAACCTTTTCTATCTAAGTATTTTAAAAACTTGGATCATTAAGTAAATAGAAATTGAAATAAAAGCTCGCACCATCTCCACTGGTGTACCTCATCCAAAATGTAAAAACATAAATAATTAAATAGCTACTTCACTTCTAAACATTCCTAAGTCTACTCCGAGGACCTGTACAGGGGGATGTTTTAGCAAATGAGCGTTGGCTGGAAGTCGACGAGGCGCCAACTGAAAAATTTGTACCACCCGTACACATACAATCACATCCAGTAGATTTGTATGTATGTACTTATGTATGTATGTGTGGTGTAAATGGGATATTTCAAAGTAATTCGTATATAGCGCGTAATAGAGGAGTGAAAGAAAAATGCGGAATGTAAATTGTAAGCTAAGGAATAGCCGATTAGATGTAATGGTTTCTAATAAGGAAAGGTAAAGATCTTCACGCAGAGATTTTGTCCATATAATTAAATTTAATTATAAAAAATATCATAAGCGAGATATATGACGATGATATTTTTTTTTAGAACATACAACCAGACGAACAGACAAACGGACGAAAGTTCTGTTCGTCTGGATGTAAGTTCCGGAATGGCACAAAAACTGCTGGCTGGACGAATTTGGATGAAATTTGGCACACAGATACATACGTTTATAATCTGAGTAGCAATAGTGTAGGTACTAGGGTTTTAACCACGATAGTACGTTCACGTGAGAAATTTTTTGAAATTCTCGCGGGCGAAGCCGCAAGCAAAAGCTAGTAAAATAATATGATGTGTAAATAAAATAATATCTATATGTGGAGGCTAGTAATTAGCTATTTGTTAATAAGTATTACATTATTTATGTCATTGGTTTGTTAGTCTGTAAGCCTTCTATAAAATAAAATAAATAAATAAATGATTGTCTAAAAATAAACTCACTTTTCTTAGAATACGCAATAAATCTTTATTTTCCTCCAGAGGTAAAACGCTCTCAAAATATGTCGAAAGTTACGTCGACTAACCTAAATCTTTTTAATTATCGAGCTGGATACAAAGCGTTGTTAACTCAACAGCTCGAAAGGCAATGAACGAAGGAAAATTTCTAAAGATATAATCCAACCTCGATATCCAGTACAACGCTTTTGTAACGTTTTTGTATAATCAAAGTTTTAATTGGAGTATTAATACGCAGTACCTGGTAGTACAGGACTTGGAAACTCGAAAGACATACATATTGTAGGGAATTTACGGGCAGAGGTCGTGTTTGGAAACGTGACGTATGTTGAAACGGAAAAACTCTGACAATTACTCTGACGATTTTTAGAAGAATTCTTACCATTCCATTTTAGAGGTCTAATTTTGGCAAAGCATAGCGCAATGTGAGATCAGGAGCAGACCTGCGGGGCAATTGTTTTATTTCGACAGTACACCAACATTCATTGCTTTATTTACGTTGATGAGCAGACAAATTTTTCGGACTTAAGAAGCAATGGATTAGCAATAAGCTTCAAAATGATTCAGATTCTGATTGATAGTGTGTTAATTGCATAAAAAGCTTTCAATCACATTATAATGATTTTGAAAGATAATGAATTGCTTCATAGGTTTGAAAAATTCGTCTACTCAACAACGTCATGATAAAGCAATAAACGAGGCTGTCAAAATGAACGACATTGCGATCAACTAACATTTTATGTGTCATGTAATCACCCCGCTGTTCTTAGTCGTTTTATAGTACATTCGTTTTTAATTACTGAAATATATACGTACGTGTGACATTATATTATACAAGAAAAGTTTTTAAGCAGTGCGCAAATTATCACAGGTTGTTTTACCTATGAATATTAACAACTTTCGCTAGTGGACCAACCCTGAAATTACATCAGCTGAATCATACAAAACTTTAATTCAATTGCGCAATGCTCCTCTCGAATGTCTTATGTTACACAGTTCGACATAAGAAAAAATGCTCCAAGTGTCTTAAGTCGGACAGTTAGACTAAATTGACAAGTGAAAATATTAAAATGACCTTTATGATAATGTAATCCTAATACAGCTTGACAAGCTTGACAATTTCAGTCAAGTCAGTTTAGTCTCCGACATTCGAGAGGTTAAAAACTTTTCCTGTATACGGTGTTTTCATTCTGATTTCTTCATATATTCAGAGAGCGATAAGACAATATTGTTCTTCCTGTTTACTCATGTCGTTACGTAATCATTAAGAATATCGTAACGTTACCAAACAAACCTAATTCCGTGTGTTTCCACGCAAACTTCGAGCTAAAATCGTTTAAAGAGATTACTTTCGTTTTGTATAAATATTAAGGGGCTGATTGAGTTGAAAACTTCTTAATTACGTCAGTCGTAGCAACATTGTTCTGATTGGTTCATTCCGAGCGGTGCATGCGATACGGCGAATGCCATTGGTTAAAACATTCCACTGCAAAGCTGGTTACGTTTTTTCAGTGAATATTTGTGAACTATTTAAAGTTCCTATTGTTGCGGGTTTTTGAAGCCGTGTTTGTAATTCGAGAGTTGTAATCGATTTTCTCAATAATGCTTCGTGCTATTTCATACCCGTTGCTTAATTTTTTTCGTTTATATGTTCAATGCTCCTTCTTTTTTAACCGACTTCAAAAATTGAGGTTCTCTATTCGACCCGTATGTATGTAAGTTTGTATGTCCGCGATTTTCTCGAAAACTAATTAATTAATTTTGATTATCCTTTCTCTAGCGTGATCCACATACTTTCAGGAAGTTTTTAGTATATTTAATACATTAGGTAATTAAACTTATGTACGAGGTTATATACATAAACGTACTGTGTCTCCGGAATTTCTAAGCGGATTTTGATGATTCGTCTTTTCGTTTGCCTTGGGCTTATGTAATTGTATATTCATCTAAAAATGGAAAAATAAATTTACTTTAAAAAGGTAAAAACCGACTTCAAAAACCTAAAACGAATAAAATAACTTTCATAAAAATAAAAACTTAACAGCTTCTGAAGTCGGTGTCTTCAATGTCAATGCACCTTAGCTTGGCACCGACTTCAGAATCTGTTAAGTTTTTTTTATGAAAGTTATTTTATTCGTTTTAGGTTTTTGAAGTCAGTTTTTACTTTTAAAAGTATTTTTTTTTTTTACCATAAAATATAAGATCATGCCGCCTGTGATACAGGTTTATCCTAGTACAGGCACCTAACATTATAATACCTTTGAAAATGATTTATAAGATTTTATGTTAATATGTTACCAATTTTTAATACTGAATACATCGCATGCTTAATAATAAACTGACCGATTACGATTCAGGTTCAAAACTAGTTAAGCGTACAAAGAAATTCGTTTTAACTAAACATCTTCAAAATATCATTTCTGTATCCATAATCAGTTCATCAATTATTCCTACAATACATTGTTTCATTATTATTATTATGCTTTTTGACCAAGTTATATGCCATTTTGTAAGACAAGTCAGTGAGTGGGATTTTTTTAGTTAGGTCAGTCTATTATTAAGCATGCGACATATTAATTTATTTATTTTGCAGATGCCCTTTTCTGCGAATACTATTACTAAAGGCTGATCTCTCCACACGATGAGTGCCTGAGGATGGAAGGCGCCGCCGAGGCCGGCCAAGGAAGAGGTGGCGAGACGACCTAGACGCGTACCGCAAGGGTTGGATCGAGGTGGCCCTGGAAATAGATGCTTGGAAGGATTTGGGGGAGGCCTTTCCTCAACAGTGGGACAATGTAGGCTAAATAAAAATCTCACCAATTGTTGTTCAATCAACTTGTGCAAGTAATATTGATGTTGCTTACCTGAAACAAGAAATATTTATTGTTAACCATACAATGTAATCAATAACAATTAGTGAATCAATCTACTTACTACCTCGTATAACTTGACTACCTAAATATTTAATACATATTGACATTGACGCTCACCTTTTACCATGGATTCAGTAAGCACCTACATGATTCTGGACCCCGTAGCGTAGAAAATTTTCGTCGGTTATAAAAAAAAAAATCTGCTATTTTCTACAAAAGTGAAATACCTACGCGGTCAAAATGTATGGAACAGCGGTTTTTTTTTTTTAATTAATCTAAGACTATCAGGCTTCTAGTTGCCTGACTTATCATTACAAATAATCTAATTCAATACAAATCGCAAATCTGAGAAATGTTTTATCTCAGCTTATACAGGTTGTTGTCATAAACAACATCAGATATATCGTATCATTTTCACCAATCTAAGCGGTCCATTTATAAGGGGATTCGAGTGAAATGAAGTGGCGACAAATACCGGCCCTCCATAACGTAAACATCAATACATAACTAAAATAAACTCGACCCGATATGACGGATGGGATCGTGTATTTTCTACACAAAAATACAGGATTATTGTTAGAAAAATATGAGATATGAGCATTTTTGTTATATTGAGGAATTTCTATCCTATTCAATAGGTGTAATTTATAGTCATTTATTATGTACAAAAAGTAGAAAAACATGTTTTAGTGATATGAAAAGGTTTTTACCTACAGCGGTGTTTGGGATAAACCGAGTACCATATCTGTTGCTACGGTCGCGGTACTCCGAAGAGGTTTCTGATGTTATTTTCGAGTGTCATTTTATTGTTGTAATATCTGTTCGATACCAAACGCTCACAATACAATACAAAGGACTGGTAAACATAAAGGACTAAAGGAAATTTAAATTATGCGGTACTTACATAATTCCCTTGTTGCTTATCAAACAAATGGAACAGAATATTTAAATGTTATATATATATTTTTTTTTTTATAAATAAAACAGTCAGGTCTTTTTTCTGTGGTTGGAGTATAATTATTTTAACAAATTTCTAGTAGGATGAGCATCATTTCCTAACATGATTAGTTATTTTCTATCTTTAGTAATATTCAACATGAGAAAAGTGTACACAATTTTCCCAACTAGAAAAGAAAACATAATAAAGTAATAAAATTGGAACACACTGTTAACGGTTCACCAGAAGCGTTACTTACATATCGGATGACTTACACCACGCGAGCCTCGGGGTAAGCAAATATTTTTTTCTAACAAGCTCGCCAATGTACGTGTTTTCTTTGCACCGCTCGGAGTGCATCAAGCACCTCTTAAGGCAGAGTATCGAAGTTTTTTTAAAGCGAAACGCACACAGCTATGTTTGCTTTCGATCATGAGTTAGAAGTAAAATGGTGTCTACGACGCACGACGTTTTGAAAAGACATGTATTACGTTACTCTATGGCTACGTTTTGTAAGAAACGTTTCAAGATGATTTCTAAGAGACACTTCGACGAAATAAAGAGAAGGTTCTGTCAATTTAGATAATTACCCAAATGAGTACACAAACTATATAGTACTTCTTATCTAGGATGACTGGTAAGTAGTGACCGATACTTAAACACATGATTGTACTCATGATAACAAACAACTTTTACTATGGGACCAAACGTGAAATCGGGAATATAAACTATACATTTATGTTCGCATAACTCGTCAAAATGTAGGTACTCGTAACATCTGATCTGTAAAAGTTGTTCATAATGATGAGCACAATGACCCAGTATTGTGAAGCTGTAAATTTTCATACAAAAAGAGATAACGTTTTTCTCCCCGTAAACATAGTCTAATTTTAATATTTTTTGGAAATGTTGTAGGTATAATGAAAAACTGGGTCCGTACGTTTTTAGTATAAAGAAATATTTCATACGATATAAGTTATTAGCATCTAAACATCTATATTTTTGACATAAAAACAGCCTCGAGCATTTTTATTATTTTAAATTAAATTAAATTGAATTACTAAAAACGAAAAACGTACAGACCTAGATGAAAGTATATTGAATGTAATGAGACCAAAATTGTCTCATTTCGTAAAGGTTTAGGGGAGTGAAAACGTTATCGCCCGAAACAATATTTATGTAAATAATTGTATGAAATATAGGCAATTGCCTCCAAAAATCGCGCCGCGTATCGGCACTTCACAATCCTTTTCGTGTATGAATAGATAGACCATACGTCGTAAAATATTTTACTTTTTTTTACATACTCAATCTGCCTAGGCAGCCTTTTCCCAACAATGTTGGAGTCAACTTCCAGTCTAACCGGATGCAGCTGACCACAACCCAGTTTCTGGGTAATACGATACCCCTTGGTAAGACTGGGTGTCAGACTTTCGGGCTTCTGACGACCCGTAACGACTGTCAAAGATCCACGAATGACAGCCGAGACCAACGGCTTAACGTGCTTTCCGAGGCACGGAGGAGTCTCGGTATTAACTTGATGGATCGACCCGTGTGGCTATTACTTAGTCACGAGCTCCTATACCTACCTGCATGTTATTTGTAGGATCCTATATAATACGTAGCTCACAATACACATGTACAAAACTACAAAGTTGCGGCCAACCCAAAAGCTATTTCACATAAATAACAAAATAATAAAAACCTGCATTACGCTAAGTAACCGAACACATTGTCCGCACATTAAAACAAATGTAAATTAATAAGCACACAACTACTAATTAAACTTTAATGAAGCAATAAATTAATTTGTTAAAAATTCATTGGGAAAAACCGTTGATGGGGGTTTTGGTCCGAACGCTGTAAAATGGTCGAGTGGCCGTTAATTTTAGTAATTGTTGTATACTTGTTATAAATTCAGGAGATTAAGCCATGCTGTTCCACGCGTTGTGTGCTCACCGCTTTAAATTAAGACTGTATTACGATGATACGAGTATATCGAAATTTAAATTAAATATTCATTTGGTTTTTGCTGTGCGAGGAAAACCGTGTGGCTGTTCGACATGCAGAGAGAGAGGTTGGAGATGCAAGAAAAACAGCCCGTAGTTCCGTACCAACCCAATTTTATCCCAAGAACAAACTTAACATTGTAGTTGAAAAACATGTTCTCCCATATATTCCAACTGAAAATGTAAGTTTGTACGCAAAATATTCAGAGATTTACCATGTTATTTTAAGAACATAGACTTCTTATAAGTTTTCCTGTAATTTTTAGGTACCAATAGAACTATTTTCTGTATTTTTTTTTTCAAAATTTTCGGAGATACGGGTGGGAATGGTCAATTTTCGTCTACTTTCTTAAATAACTTATCAATTTGTCTATTTTATTAAAATAAAATATATATATATTTGAGACCCTCACAGTAATCCCTTTCATTTGATATGTCCCACGGTACAGTTTGCAAAGCTTTTTTTTTAATTTTCTTATTTGCCCCCAAAATTTATCCCCATATTAAAAATTCATTTATTTACGTTACACGTCCGTATGTGGGTCACGGAAATACATACGTGTACTTCCTAAATTTAAACTTAATCGGTCCATTCGGCAGACAGACGTACGAGTGATCCTATAAGGGTTCCGTTTTTTCCTTTTGAGGTACGGAACCCTAAAAAGCTGTTATTGGTGTACTGGGATAGGTATTACTACATGTTCTATACGGAAATGAAAATACTTGGATACTTATTGGCTCTTGGAACTCAGTAGGTAGGTATAGATAAAGCTTAATATACACGGTGCGATTTAATTGCCTGAGGCATGCCATAAGCTCAAGCAACAATATAAGTTGCAAGTCTAAACACTGTTGCTTCAATTTTATTGTATGCCACAGACAAGAAACTCGCATCGTGTAAATGGTGCTTAAGTGTATAGGTGAGTGCACTGCAAACCTCTCTTGTATTTGATGGAGCCCGGTTTATTTGTTAATGTTTAGAGCAATACAGTATTGAAAAAAAAAAAAACTCCTCCAGATCCGGGATGGATCTGGAGTTTATTTATTTTTTCACGAGTTTCAAAAACATTGTCTATAATATAATACAATGTCAATTGACATGTTAGTTGGTCACGATAGAATAAATGCTCAAAGTAAAATAGACACATGAATGGAACTGTACAGCATGTTGTTTGTTTTCCCTCTGTCTATGTCCCGAACATTTTTCGTGCATTCAACCCGTCCAAAACAAATACACAAAAATAAAACAGCGAGTATAACATCAGAGCTATCTAATAAAAAAAATTAGATGTCATTCCACCGTGCAATCGTCGTAATGCAATCGTCCCGGGCGATAAAATAGAACGTCAATGCCTACGTTTAAATAAAAAAAGAATAACGTAAATTCTTACAGGCTGTACACAAACAAAGGCGAACGCCTTTGCCTCACATGAGGAGTGTTTGCAAAAATTTCGATCGCCTTTTATCCCCTGCCTCCTCTTAACCCCCTAACGCCCGTCGCGTACAATCATAAGTGTTTTCTTTGTGGATAGCGGAGCCAACAGCACCCTTTAACGTGTTTATCCTTTTCGGTCGAGCCTCCCCTTTATAAACGAATATTTTGACCCTGTTTTTATTTTTTTATACTGTGTTATTGTAACTGAAATGTTTGTATGGAGGTATTCTGTTTACCTACATTGGAGTTAATGGACATACAGTACTTAATACACAAACGGAACTAACTGTGGAAGCAATCAGCGGCGAGTTTTTTTTAATGAAAAGCGACCTGTGAGCCGTTGTTCAGTCAAAGCGGTGCTCTTTTTTATGTCTAGTGATCATAAGCATGCCCACCAAGGATAACATATTTTACGGTATAATCGGTGGTTGCATGTACATCCAAAATTAATAATAATAATAAAGACTCACAAAATAAAATCGTCGCAACACCTATTTTTCTATTACAAGCAAACACATTTAGCACATATCTAGAGGAAAGACATTTCCTAATTTGGTAATAGAATTTCGGTTTGTTAGTGGACCACGCGCTGGGAATACGTACCACGTACGTGGTCGCTGCTGGCGATGTGTGGTCACACTTCTAGCGGGGCATGTTCATTAAAGGTCTACGTGTTTGTATGTTTGTGTATAGTGTTACAAGCGCTGGTACCTAGTTGTGCTATGCTATCTTTCCAAGAAATTTTGCTAATTTAAATTTTAAGAATCGAGGCAACATTTCTTAGATTTTAAGTTTTTTATTTTTTTTAGACTCAGATTCATGTGAGAACCACAGATTTGCGTTCCTATTAAAAAAAAAATCTTTACAAAAAATTGCTGTTGCAACCTGTATAAACACACTTTAGTAATAAATTAATTAAACAAAAACTAACTAACTAAATTATACTACGAATTACGACGAATTGAAAACCACCAACTGATCAAAATAATTAATTACTTTTATAACATCATCATAATCATTCTCCTGTCCTTATCTCAATTTATTTGGGCGCAACATGTCTTTCTCTTCCTACTTCTCTATAAGTCACGCCCTTTTCTAGCCATATCATCTTTCACACACTCCATCCATGCATCGTTTCTTTGGACTCCCTTTACTCTTATAGCCATCCACATTTATACTCAAAACTTTGTTCACGATATTTACCTCATTCCTCCGCATCAGTTGCCCATTAATTTTATAACATCAGTATCGATTTTACATTGCTCGTCGCTGCAACTGGCACCACAAACACCGTTGTTGCACGTTTTGCCGGAGGCGCCGGTGGATTAAACGGATTACACACCACGGGATACGCGTGTTTTTATCTCGTAATAGCTGCCAAAGTCACCGGTTAGTATTAAATTGGTAACATTTTATTTGATATTAATTATACGTTTAAGATATTGAGTAGGTTAGGACTGGAGAGCGATTTGGAAGTCACTTATAAGTGACGATAGCGGTGCTAAAGGAGCTGAGTGAAAGTAGGAAAGTAATTGACTATGTTTGTAGGTCAACTCATAAATTAATGATGAAAGAAACGTCAGAAGTGGGGTGCATTAAAGAAGTTCGCGAGTGACGATCTTGAGTATATCCGGTGTAGCTTGGTCAGAAAGCCTCTTCACCAACCTTCATGACTGTAAAATCGTTTTATCACTGTAAGTATGAATTATTTTACATGTTTTAAATAATTTCTTACTATAATTGGACTTAGTTATGCAGAAAGCAGCCATATGGCACTTTTTCCAAAAACATGTTATAAACACAGTCATACTAATTTCGACATACACGATTTTTTGCAAAAAGCAGCCATGTCAATATCTCTATTTATCACGGAGATATGAGCCGTCAAATGCAGGCTTGTCCATATATCCATAATGCAATCATCGACAGAAAAATGCTTATAATTATGTTTGTACTTTTCCCGACATGGCTGCTTTCTGCATAACACGGTCAAATTATTACACTAAAATTGAAAATTAAGTGTCTATCAAGATAAAATGTATACCTATACTTATCGAGCCAAGAATAAACTGTTTGATGCATCTATTTGCGATATCATAATCGGACACCTAGAGCTTACATTATGTAAACAAATATCACACAAGGGCTTATACTTTGTTCTGAAAACCTTCATCAGCTCAAACTGGAGCCCCGACCCCTGCGCTGCACGTATCGCTCGAGGCGTCGTGGATTATATGGATTACAAGCGTCGAGACACGCGTGTTTATATCACCTAGATGCTGAACACAACGTCCGGTGCTTTATTATGTATTTTGAGTAAAAGAAAAAAAAAAGTAACCTGTCAATAATTTTTTGCAACACAAGCATTGGAGGGTTAAATAGAGGAGATGTGGTATAGTTGAATACCAATTGCATATTATGCATTGGTTTTTACAAGCTTTTATTTAGTCACCTATCCTCGTGTCTTGTCTGTCTGTAATCAAATCTTGCAAGTTAAATTGGACCCACTTCCCGGTTTTTGATTGAGCTGAAACTTTACATACATATGTAAATCGGATGACAATGCAATATTATTAAAATCAAAATCAAAAGTCATTTATTCAAACTAGGCTGAGAATCAGCACTTTTCGAAGGTCAAAATTACATAAGACAGTCCCCCGAAACGCCCGCCCTTCACCACTTCCTAGTGCTTTAGCTGAGGAGAAGAAGTGGCGCAACAGACTATTATACATAACTATTATGATATGGAGCTGATCTGATAATGGAGCTGGAAGGTCATGCTCATGGTCGGGTCATGAGGCTCGTTTGATTCGTCTTGACAAGGAAAGCTTGATTTTTTAAAAAATAATACACTTGTTTTACGACCTTACACTTCAAGAACTAAAAAGTAAATAAAAACATAATTCTTTTTTTTTCTGAAAATGTTTAGATCAGTCAGTTGTTGCCTGAAATTAGCTACGTAATCGAAATGTATATTTTTCAAGTCATATTATGCAATAATACTTTTATACTAGACCACCACCTCTTAAAGCAGTATTATTTTAATCTTATTTGAGTGTGTGAAAGTGATGGAGCTAGACGTCCTGTATAGTTCCATCTCGTTCTCACACTGAAGTAATATTAAAATAATGCTGCTTCAAGAGGTGGTGGAAGAGGTGGTTCAACGGCCCCGACTTACGATTTGTAGGTCGTGGGTTTGAACCCAGGCAGATGCTTTACTTTGTGTAAATAACTTTATCACCATTGCTCTCTAAATGGTGAAGGAAAACATCGTGAGGAAACCGCCATGTGCTAGAACCAAAAATTCAAAGACATGTGACATACTGTGCCCCCGTGGTAGATTACAGCCCCACTCCCTTTCAAAGAGAGAAGGTCTGTGTCTCAGCAGTAAGAACATTATAGGCTGTTTATGTTATTTTGAGCGTTTCACTCAGAATCCACATCCATTTCCAATTTCATCCTTAAACTCCAACATTAGCTTTAAACCGTTATACTCCGAAAATTATTATCTGCTTTAAATTTTAGTGAGGATTCCTGAAACTATACCAGTATCAAAGTTTACTATAGTTTGCTTAAGTAGTACTTACCCGCATTAGTTTCCTAACTATCCTTAGCTGAGGGATTGAATAACGGCAACACTTCAAGGGAATGACGTGTGTGTACTACTAGAGTATCCAATAAGTATCAGTAAGAATAGTAAAAGTCAGAGAAATTAATATTGGCGCCAATTTCCTTGTTCACCAACTAAACTAAATTAAAGTTCAGTGCATCCTTTTCTTTCTATTTAATTAAGAAAAGGACAGAATATAAAATTAGTTTAGTCCTGTAAAATTTTCAGTAGCCAATGTACTCGTATTAATTACGTCTAAACTTGTCTATGGACTATCTTAATTTGACAGGACTAAACTAATATTTATCGTGTCTTAATGAAATAGAAAGAAAAAGATGCACTGAACTTAAATTTAGTTTATTTGTGAACAAGGGTTAAGCAAATAAAATATACTACCAATTTAAACTGTCTGTCAGTATATTCAAATCCTAGTTAATATTGACGGATGTATGAAAAGTCGACGGCAAATTGACATAGGTTGTCAATTTGCTTAACAATTAATCTCCCCGACTGTACCTACTAGAAAAAGAGTATTAGATTGTAAGAAAAGTCTACAAATTTAAATTTGCATGAAGATATGTAATGTACAAATTGTATGGATTCCAGGTAAAATCTTTAACCTCAGACGCTTTTATGTTTTAAGCTGTCTTAAAATGTTTACTCAAACCAATGAATAAATGAAATGCACTGATCCCCGCGTGGTTTGGCCAGACCCAAATGCTCGAACGAACCCAAAGATTCACACCAGCCCCTAGACATGTGGCCCCCATCATTGCCTATATGTAACATACAGTATGTTAACCAACAGAGGGCGTTCCCGTTAACCCGCAATAGTATAGCATCCATACATGCTAAAAAAATATTACCATTCGAAAACAAAATGGTTTTTATTTTTTTTTAATATTAAAATATTCACTAAAAATGCTAAAAATATTCACTAAAATATTCAAAAATTCACTAAAAATAAAAACTAAATTCCGATGTTTCCGTCCTTCAAGTACGCGTGTACAGAGTGTTTCTTTTACGTATCAATTTAACATTTTTAGTGAATATTTTAATATTAAAAAAAATAAAAACCATTTTGTTTTCGAATGGTAATATTTTTTTTAGCATGTATGGATGCTATACTATTGCGGGTTAACGGAAACGCCCTCTGTTGGTTAACATACTGTATATTAATAAAAGAATTTAAAAAAAGTGTAGGACTACGGTAAGGAGTATATGTACAATGGTTAGCTTACTATGATGGATTCATTATTTATGTTATTATTAACTTAATTTAATTTAAAAAAAAACAACTTATTTATTTCAGTATCAGTCAGTTAGGGGTTAACCACAAGTTGAAAGTATACAGGGTTATTCGTAACAACAACCTCTTAAGGGGTCATTGTACTCATCATTATGAACAACTTTTACTATGGGACCAAACCTGAAATCGCGAAAAAAAATCTGCTGTTCAGTACATTTATGTTACCATAATTCGTCAAAATGTACTAAACAGCTGATTTTTTTTCGCGATTTCAGGTTTGGTCCCATAGTAAAAGTTGTTCATAATGATAAGTACAATGACCCCTTAAGAGGTTATTGGAGTTTTACCAATAACCCTGTAAAAGCGTGCGTGAGAACACTCGGGTTGATAATAAGTCATACATCAAAACTTGAACAACTTAAGTTGCGTAAAAGGCTGAAACTACACGGTCTTGTTAAAAAATAGTAGCTCGCATACACTTTATCAATGGCAATTAATCATTTTTATTTGTTTAAAGCCACCAAAGCTGTAATATGCATAAATTAATACTAAAGTACTTGGCTCGATCTTGTTAGAGCTAGCGGGGCAGCCTTTTTTATCATTACGCGTTTATAAGGGCCAGTCACGGCACGCGAGCTTCGTAATTATATTGCCACTTGAACTTTGTAGCATTATATGAAGTCATTATACCTTCGAATTTAATGTTTGTACTGTTAAAAAATAGATTTAATGTTTGAATTGTATTATAGTTAGTATATTATAATAGCGTTGTTGAACAGTGAAAAGTTGGTTACAATACGAGTATAAGGCCATTTTCTTCTTTTATGTGACATCAACAATATTAACTCCTATAATCTTTCCTGCCATTTATTTTACTTTAGACAGCTCGAGTAATGTGTTACAGATTTGATTTCTTATAAAAATCGACTTTTGTCTATTTATGAACAAGTTTAAATCGATCTAACACATTCATATATTATTTTATGTAAAAGAAAAATGTGAAGAAAATACGTCCATGCAAAATCACATTTTTTCGTCTATGTTTGCCTGTCAATATATAGGGTGACTGGTTATTAGTGACCGATACTTAAACACGTGATTGTACTTATGATAACAAACAACTTTTACTATGACACCAAACCTGAATTCGCGAAAAACTTTTTAGCAAAAAATAAAACCGACATCCAAAACTTTAATTTCGGTAGTCGGTGTCTATGGTTTTGTATTCTCGTTTTTTGCTACCGACTTCCGAAATTAAAGTTATTTTTCACTTTGTGGTGTTTTGTTTTGGTAGTCGGTTTTATTTTTTGGCTAAAAAGTTTTTATTTTTCAGTTTTGAGTTGTGGTACCTAGCCCACACAATTTCGAACACCACTAAAAAATCAATCTGTCTAGCCTTTTCCCAACTATTTTGGGGTCGGCTTCCAGTCTAACCGGATGCAGCTGAATACCAGTATTTTACATGGAGCGACTGCCTATCTGACCTCCACAACCCAGTTACTGGGTAATAAGATACCCCTTGGTAAGATTGGTTGTCAGACTTTCGGGCTTCTGACGACCCGTAACGACTGTCAAAGATCCTCGAATGACAGCCGGGACCAACGACTTAACGTGCTTTCCGAGGCACGGAGGAGTCTCGGTATGAAAAGATGGTCACCCATCCACAGACCAACCTCGGCCAGCGTTTTGAACACCACTACCTGCTATGTAAATAACAGTGATAGGAAGTTATTAAAACATTATCCACATATACTAAGGGAAAAAAAAAACGCATTATTGAAGCTAACTTTACAACTACCCAAGCAAAGTTAATAAAATATAATATACGGTGGTCCCGTATCTAAAAGCTCCTCCTTTTTGAAGTCGGTTAAAATTAAAAATCAGCTGTTATGGGACAGCTGATTTTTGAATCAGCTGCGCTCTATATTTTGACGAGTTATGCGAATATAAATGTATGGACATTTATATTCGCATAACTCAATTTTATGACCGGGAAGATCATAAAAACACTTTTTTTAGAATATAATTAATTTATTAGGTACGTACAGCGCAATATTTGTCACCTAGAAAACTATAGTAATATAATGATTCAAATTTTGATTTACAATTATAGCTTCAATGTTCATTAAATCACTAAAAAACCTATTCCATGACAATCAATTCATTCTTAAGTGAGAAATCCCAATCTAACTTCTCTTTCCACAATTTTTGCATGAAATATTTAGCCTTTGTAACAATAGGCCCAGCCAATCCCAAAGGGTCAAAGAATATCCCAATACAACTCAACACAGTTCGTTTTGTCCACTCCTGTGGAAGTTCACCCTCTGGCCTACAAATTCTGAATTGTTCTTAGTACTTATTATTCTTATTACTCGTCAAAATGATGCAACAGATTTTTTTTTTTTCGTGATTTCACGTTTGGTCCCATAGTAAAAATTGTTATCACGAGTACAATCATGTGTTTAAGTATCGGTCACTACTTACCAGTCACCCTATATAAGGAACTTCATAGGCGTGCTTATGTCAAAAGTAAAATAAATGGTCGGAAAGATTATAAGTGATTATGAAGATCGTAAAAAAACCGAGTCCGTGCTACGCCGTAGCGTCGCTACGCCATGCTACGGCGTAGCACGCGCTACAAGTTTTCTTGGTGTGATTAATCAATCTCATCAACTAGTGTAACCGGTCTTGATTTTAATGCTTAGCAGGCCTGCTGGCATGGTCTGTTCGATAAGATGAAAACATTAGCACTACGTGTACTACAACTATCCCTTCTTTTACACGGAAGTAAGGAAGGAAATCCTCATAATCGTCAGAAAAACGTTTTCACAAGGATTCCTTTTAAGCCTGTCTCAGTGAGAGGTGATCATTATACATTTATACACGACTGGCTGTGAAAGATTCCTTCGGCATGCAGACATCCTTAGGATAATTTTCAAAAGCTCGTCGCCTTACAGAGTTACCGCACCGTGATAATATAATGGTCTGCTCCTAAATGTTTTGGAAAAGTCGCGTCTCGAAAGACCATTTCTGTTTTGTTGGGATTCTGGCGAAAATGGAAGTAGATCAAAGGCTATTGTTGCAAAATGGCCGGGTTGTATCTTAACTATAAAAATGTTTACTTTGTATGAAGATTACCATAGAATTGAAAACTGACACAAATTATGCGCAATCCTGGCAATGTGTGATTGAAAAATATAGCAACATCAATGTGGTATGAAAATTACGGCAATACATTTATTTTTGCCGAAATAAGCTCGATTTTCAATATATTTAGCCAAAGCAATGACAGGAGTTATACCAGCCGCTTGGTTAGTCTCAAAACAGTTAATGAATTAAAATTTTCGGAGCACCACGTAATTGCTGTGTGCTTACTGTTCGTTTATTAATTCCTAGAACTGGTTTAAGAAACTTTAATAAAACATTTACTGTACCTAAAGCGGTTTTCTTATAAACGTTCCTGATAAAGGTTTTGGTGCAATTTAAAATATATCTCATAAACAAACAAAAGATAACGAAAATTTCCAGATTAAAGCTGAACAGGCGAATAATAATAGAATAAAACATTATAACCCCCCCTCCCCCCTCCCCCACTAGCCCTCTCTATTACCAAGCGTTTTACTTGGCGCGGATAAATTACTCAGTTATGAATAAATTTCGCATAAAACTCGGAAGTGCACCTTTACATGACGAAAGAGTAAGCAAGATGGACGATTGCGGGTGTTAGAGAGGGACGGACAAACCGGCAAGTCGTAATACGAAAATTTCATTAAGAAGTCAGGCCATCCCGAACAGTTTTGCTGATATCTAGAATATTCGGGCGTACTTATTAAGACGTGGAATATCTTCAATTTCTGCAGATGATTTTAATATAGTAGCGTTCTGGAGATGTAATTATGTTATGAACGATTTCTCGGTTTGTCGAGGTTGGTATTAATTTGATTAAACTTTCTGTTTTTTCATCGATTCCCGAAGTTTTTGTAAGGTTAGACGACTTTGGGGAATTTATAGAGCTTAACTAATGATCATGAAATATTAGGTAGGGGAAAAAGTCTTTTCGCATTATAGTATGTATGAACTTGTAATAAAATCTCTTTGGCTATACTATTTGTATCTGGCTGGTTTTGGTATCATTGAAAGTTTAAATTTTAAAGAACATAAATTCAAATTAGGAAAATGTGTGATTTTCATTTGTTTTTCGTACCGTCAAGATGAGTGAATCTAATGAAGAAATTCGATACATTTTAAAATTTTACTACAAAAAAGGTAAAAATGCAACGCAAGCCGCGAAAAAAATTTGCGATATTTATGGACCTAGTGTAGTGTCTGTGAGAGTAGCACAAATTTGGTTTAAGCGTTTTCAATCCGGAAATTTTGATGTCAAAGATGCACGTCGCTCTGGTCGCCCTATTACGGATAAAATGGATGCCATATTTGAAAAAGTGGAGCAAGATCGGCATATCAGTAGTTACGACGTAGCTGAAGAACTGGAAATTGGCCACAAAACAGTTTTGGCGCATTTGAAAAAAACTGGGTACACAAAAAAGCTCGACATTTGGGTACCTCACGAGCTCACTGATAGAAACCTAATGAACCGTGTACTCATTTGTGATTCTTGATTACGACGTAATGAAACCGAACCATTTTTGAAGAAGCTGATAACTGGTGATGAAAAGTGGATCACGTATGACAAGAACGTGCGAAAAAGGTCGTGGTCAAAGGCCGGTCAGGCTTCACAGACTGTGGCGAAACCCGGGTTAACTATCAACAAGGTGATGCTGTGTGTGTGGTGGGATTGGAAGAGCATTATTCATTATGAGCTGTTACCACCAGGCAGGACCATCGATTCTGAACTCTACTGCGAACAACTGATGAGATTAAAGCAAGAAGTTGAGAGAAAGCGGCCGAAATTAATCAACAGAAGGGGTGTGGTTTTTCATCATGATAACGCTAGACCTCACACATCTTTAGCCACTCAGCAAAAATTAAGAGAGTTTGGCTGGGAGGTGTTAATGCATCCGCCGTATAGTCCTGACCTTGCACCTTCAGATTTCCACCTGTTTCGGTCTCTTCAGAATTCTTTAGGCAGTGTCAGGTTAACATCACGAGAGGACTGCCATTGAAACCATTTGTCGCGGTATTTTGACCAAAAGTCCCAAAATTTCTATAGCAATGGGATCATGTCCCTACCTACCAGATGGCAAAAAATTATCGAACAAAATGGTACCTACATACTTTAGTTAAATTTAAATAAACTATATTAAAAAATGTTTTGAATTTTCTTAAAAAATGCGAAGAAACCTTTTCCCCAACCTATTAGATAAAAAACCTTTTTGATGAAAAAAATATCTGTGGGTGGAACTGCGTATACATAATTGGCTACTTAAAAATCTCATTTTGTTTACATTACATTTCATTGTGGAGGAGCTCGTGGCTAAGTACAGCCGCACGGGTCGATCCATCAGGTTAAGCTACGCTTGCCGGGTTTGGTCCGTAGATGGGTGACCATCTTTACATACCGAGACTCCACCGTGCCTCGGAAAGCACGTTAAGCCGTTGGTCCCGGCTGTCATTCGTGGATCTTTGACAGTCGTTACGGGTCGTCAGAAGCCCGAAAGTCTGACAACCAGTCTTACCAAGGGGTATCGTATTACCCAATAACTGGGTTGTGGAGGTCAGATAGGCAGTCGCTCCATGTAAAATACTGGTATTCAGCTGCATCCGGTTAGACTGGAAGCCGACCCCAACATAGTTGGGAAAGGGCTAGGCACATTGATTGTTTACATTACATTTCATTAAAGAAGCTGATTTTACGGGATCATCATAATTCATTTTACGGGATAATTAAAAAAAAAAAAAAGAGGTACCTACAAAACTTTTTCAAACATTAGGAGCGTGATACGATGATTAGCCGTTTAGCAATCAGGATCAAAATTTTCGAAAAAACGTTCGAAACACACCCGCCATTAATTACGGTCGTGACGTAAATTTTTCCAGTTAATCAAAAAACTGTCCGACTTTCCTGAGGGTTATGTATCTCCCGTGACGTCATTAGCGACCTACCGAAGCGCCGAAGCACCTAAGTTGATTTTCGAACGAATTTAATTTAATTTACAATTAAACCGTGGTCCTCTGTTTATTTTTTCGAGGCACTGGGTTCTAATTTTGAATTTCGATGGAAGTTTGTTTTTCTTATTTTTGTTTCCGTTTGTTTGTGTTGCTGTTGCTGGCTGGGTAGAATTTATTATTTTAAAATTCGATGTGTGTCTGTGTTGCCAGGGACATTACAGTGGGACAAGACGGTGAATTTCGGTTACTATCTATAGTCGTTTTAATTTGGTTTGTAACATCAACTTTTTGTGTTAGTCCTACTAATATTATAAACGTGAAAGCTTGTGAAAATGTTTGGAGGTTTATTACTCAATCACGCCAGAACGGCTGAACGGATCCGGTTGAAATTTAGCATAGAGTAAATTCGGAGATTCTTGGGCAGAAAATATTATTTTAGTCCGGAATAGCAGATAGGATACTTTTTATTCTGGAAAAATGTACGATTCCCGTGGGATAATTTCCAACATACACGCGGGCGAAGCCGCTGGCAAAAGCTAGTCAGTCTATAAATTCACATACCTACTTGAAAAAGCTTCTTACTCTAGCCGATTTAAAAACGGTTTACTTTCAAAATGTGACATCATTCTTTGACATACCAGAGAGTAGTAATATAGTAGCGTTCATACTTACATATTTAGGAACACCCATAGACGGCCGAGTTTTCATTGCCTATTAATCTTACAACCCATACAGTATCAGAACCCAATTGACATTCAAACGCTCTCAAAAATTAGCCGCAAAAATGCGTGCACACGATCACACACCCTCTCTCATCCTATTACACGAATTATCATATCAAACGGTAACCGAAGCATTCACCATGAATAAAAAAAAAAAACAATCATTCAAAACCTTTCATCCTCTTATTAGAGAGAAAGGGTTAGTATTCGGCAAAATTATAACTTTGCTGCTGGTGTAAGCAAATTTCAACTTTAACTCATTGTGATAAAGTCACATTGTTCTGCAGCATCACGTTTGTTATGATGTAACGAGCTTACCTCGCATCGCAATCAAAGGTTCGCCTATTTAAATAAATCTAGATTGGAATTCACAATGGAGTTTTAAGGGAGTCGCTGTCGGTTGTTATCAGAGACCGGGGACGCACTCGGGCAGCTCGAACGGGTGCAAACGAGTTACAATTTATTGGTCCTCGTTTTGCATTCTCAGGGAAGTAATGTTGTTACAAACTTGTGTATTCGTATGAATGGGTACAGTTACGGAATAATGTTTGCTCGTTGGGTACAAAAGTTAAATATGTACTTTGTTCCTGCAAATACCGCAAATCCGTGTATGTATTCATTTTTTTGTATAACTCTTTTTCGGGTTTAAACGCTAAGTAGGTACCTATTTGTTTAAACTAAACATCATCAGCTGCCTAGCCTTTTCCCAAGTATGTTGGGGTCGGCTTCTAGTCTAACCGGATGCAGCTGGTCAGATAGGCAGTCGCTCCATGTAAAATATTTACCAGTATTCTGACCTCCACAACCCAGTTACTGGGTAATACGATAACTCTTTGGTAAGACTGGTTATCAGACTCGGGCTTCTGACGACCCGCAACGACTGTCAAAGATCCACGAAGGACAGCCGGGACCAAGGGCTTATCGTGCTTTTCGATGGTCACCTATCAACGGATCAATCGCGGCCAGCGTAGCGTAACGCGATCGATCGACCCGTGCGGCTAAACTAAACATTAAATATGTACATTTTAATATCCCTCTGTACTCATAAAGAGTTTATCTAAATACCAAAGCCTCTCAAACACAGACACAACAAAACTTCATAAGTAAAAATGGTACTTCTATCCGCCGCCGGCCCTGTCGGGGCGCTACCAAAAATTATGGACATTACTTTGACCAGCAAAATTGGGTTACCGATGGCTATGTAATGAAGTGCTGAACTTTCAGGTCATGTGTAGAGGCTTCCTGGGGTAATTGCCTCTGATATACTGTGCCACCGAATCCAACCGAGCGGCCCCAATGATAATGGGTTCCCCCCATAGTTTTAATCTTCTTTATAGGTGACCCTTTCGGTAAGTTTCGAAGTCGTTTCGCCCCTGTTATTTTATGTTTGTATGCTTGTTCGCTTGTGTGTGTAAATTGAAACGGATACCGTGGTTTAGGCTTGTTGGTGTCTGTGATCGTTAGAAGTTAGTGCTTAGATAAACTGATTTGATAGGGTTTAGAAGCCGCAGCTCTGAAAGTTTGTAATGGGTTTGTAACTAAAATAAAGGGCTGGCATAAAGCTTTTCTTTTATTTAGTGTATTGAATAAAATTGCTTATGTTGTTTATATTTGTTTTTCACAACATATTCTTTGAAAACAAAATATTGGTTACACATAGTAAACTAACAGAAATTAACAAGGGCTTTGATGCCATAAACTACCTACAAAATCTTTCTTTCTTTTAACGTTTTAAGGCTCCGGCAGACAGGCGCTACGCGACGGTGCGACACGACTCTGGTATAAAAAATTGTATGGAAAACTTCATTAAAATTGTTCTACCGGAGTTACGTCACGCCGTCACATCGCGCCTTTCTATGGGATCCTTTAGGTGGTAAGTAATAGTTACTTGGAATCCATCAACTGAATCTGTCATCGCTCATCGCTGTAATTTAAGCTCTATTGTAGCCAAAACCGCTCAGTAGACAACTACCCTTAACAACCCATTTTACAATAACAATACAATCTTCCCCTCTAGCACTTAGATAGTAACTAGTAGGTAGTTTCTAAAGTTATAAATCTCATACCAAAAACCCAATGAGCGATGATTTTTCAAAGCGAATCGGGGTGTGCGAGCGACATAAGCGCTACAATTAATTTGGCTGGCGTCTCCGCTTGGGTACTGTGTGTGGTGTAAGGGAAATACGGAAGCGATTTGATCGATTTGTGGTATAAGATTGTATAGAAGAAACATAAATAGGTACATAATTACTCGTTTTAGTACCCACAACATTATTTTAAAGACATCTGTTCGATTGCGTTTACTTAGTCACTAATATTTTCGAATATTTGTAATTCTGTTAATTTAAGCAAAACGAAACAATTTATACCTTTGATTGAGTTTATGAAATCGTAAATCAGAATTAAGCTTACTGCTTAAACTTAAGGTGAATTTTGTTGACCAAAATGAGTGCTCTTTTTGCACCACAAGACTGCAACGATAGGTAATGCTGTTTTAAGGCGTCATGACAGAAGGTGGCAATACGCTACTTGATTTACAGCGTTACATTTGGGTAAAGTAGGTATTGAAGTTTTGTATGGGACGACTGATTATTTTTTCACAATTACTATGTTGGTCCCATGGAGAAAGTTGTTCAGTTTGATGGTCTGTACAACACCCTTAAATATGACAACACATTTCTGATACACGCTGTATCTAAATAATGCGAAAGTGAGTTTGTTTGTTTGTTTGTTACGCTTTCACGCTAAAACGGTTGAACGGATTTCGATAAAATTTAATACACGGGTATAGTCATGTATTGTACCTATGGACGCTTTTACCTTTGGACATTGATTATAATAAAAAAAAACTGGCAGTACTACAAATATAATATTGCAACACTGTGGTGGCATTTTTATTTACTAGCAACACCAGTGAGTGGCGTGACGCTATCGGTGTTGTGTGCAGTGTGAGGCCATTTTAGAGATAGTCTGAAATGTCCATAGGTACAATATATGACCATAGATAATTTGAACAGAGAAACAAAGCCTTGTCAAATCATCAATATAACCTTCATCAATTGGCTCCAGATAAGCATAAAAAACTTAGATTAAACCTAATCCTAATCACAAAACCGCGTATATTTTCTAACTTGAGAGTAAGTTTGGGCTAAACTGGGGCAAAATTGTGAGGCATTAATCTTTAGCTCACGCGAAAAGTATTGTACAGATAGCGTGGGGGACTGAGATGTTTGTCCCGGCTGCGGGAGCTAGTCAAAGTGGAATACAATGATTACACGGGGTTCCGGGAATGAGCTGTATTTAAAGATGGTAATCCAAATAATTCTATGGTTGGTAAACCGTTATTACTCTCATATACTTTTGATATACGTTTTTTGACGTGGAAACGTCTATTCGCTCGGTGTACTGGTGTGATAAGTTCAATACCGACAAAAACATATAAGATTTCAACCGCCAATAACTACGAGACTTTTAAGGCTAGAGTAATAATTGAGCATTTAAAAGATACGTCGAATTTATAACAATTTTCAAGCCGGATATAATTGGCATGTAACGTCACACTGCGAGGGCACGCGCACGTGCGACTCTCTATTTTTCATTAGGTGTCAAAATATTAATTATTGTAGCGCAAAAATGTGTTTACTTAGATCAGTTATTCTTGTGTCTTTGTCAAGAGTTGACAAGCACTACTAGGATCTAAAGAGAAACAACAGAAATATTGGCCAAAATAGGGTTTAAAATGAATATGAAGTTGACTATAGCAAAATACTGTCAGATATCATCTCATATCGGCCGTAAATCTGCTCAGAAATGAAAAAAACTCGAATCGAAAGAGACTAAAAACTTTAGTGCCGAGCAAATATAATACAATAGCTACGGCAGTGTCAGAAACCGTAAGAAAATCTGTTGAAAATAGCAAAATGTTTAATATGTCGTCTCGTATCGGCCGTAACATTGCTGAGAACTCAAAAATATCATAATCATTGAAAGCTTACTTTATAAGGAATGTAATGAGCCTACTAAGTCTAGTGTCGAGTAAATACAATGGCTATGACGGTATGGCAAACCGTAGTAAATTTTAAATTTGTTTTCACGAAAACAAATGGCGCGGACTCGAACTGCGGCCACATTTTTTTTTTTTCATTGATGCGGGTCTATGCAAATGATAAGAAGTGTTTTTAGGGGTATTAAAAGTGTTCATTAAATGTTAATTAAGAAGGAAACATCGTGAGGAAACAAGGACATGCCAGAGAGATGTTTCTCGAAGGCATGTGCAAGCACCCATGGACGGCATAAAACTCTGACACCCTGCCGCTGACCCATTTCAAAACCTAGTAAGGGATACTTTTTACAAAAATCGTTTTATTGCACAATCTTGCTAACCTAGTAAGTCCCTACCAAATACAAAAGCACAGTGTTAAAATCTCACAAATAAGCAGATATATTTAAGCATCGAAACCTAAGTGCCCCATTCACTGCCCCGTGACCTCTTTACGTTTTTGCCCTTTCTTGTAAAATTTCGTTTTAAATCCTTACTGGGTTTTGAAATGGGGCAGCCGCCTGGTTAGTCACTAACCACACGAAAAAGAAAGAAAGAAAGTGTTAATTGTAACTATACCAGTCTTTTATTTTCTCAAAGTAACACAAGCCTCCCTTGACAAGGAAAAACAGTTGGTGATTAATTATCACGTCTAATAATTTCTGATAATTCATGTTACATTTAATTCTTTTTTCTGTCACATTAAACCTCGTATTTTTTTATACGTTTGTAGGTTGAGGCTGCATACGATTTTCTCGTAGTTAAGATACCGAAACAATGATAGAAATATCGCTCAACACAAACAAACAAAACTCTCTTCATAAAATTAAGTACCGTCGTAAATTCCCACATACCAGTGTGGCGCTACCTTAATACTGGTAGTATTAGGGTTCTGTTGCTAAAAGATTAATCGCAGTGCTCCGTAGCTACACATTAAGTAAATTTCTAAGCAACACACATATAAATCGCGCTTAACGGGCGTCGCTGAGAAAACTGTAGACTTTGGCCCGTTTCAGCTGAATTCAGAATTGTTTACAGTTCAATTGTTGATATTAATTGTTTCGAGAAAGTTTGTGCTGCGCCTTTGTTTATATGTGAGTTGATATTGTGAATATAAAAGGACTCAACGTTTTAATATGCATTGTGGCTAAGTAATAACAGTTGTACGGGTCGATCGATCAGGTTAAGCTACGCTTGCCGCGGTTGGTCCGTGGATGGATGAGCATCTTTACATACCAAGACCTCTCCATGCCTCGGAAAGCACGTTAAGCCGTTGGTCCCGGCTGTCATTCGTGGATTTTGACAGTCGTTACGGGTCGTCAGAAGTGTGAAAGTCTGACAACCAGTCTTACCAAGGGGTATACGTATTACCCAGTAACTGGGTTGTGGAGGTCAGATAGGCAGTCGCTCCATGTAAGATACTGGTATTCTGCTGTATTCGGTTAGACTGGAAGCCGACCCCAACATAGTTGGGAAAAGGCTAGGCAGATGATGAGTTTTAAGCAAATTAAAAGGTCCTCTGAAAGTGCCTGTTAACGTTCTGGATAACAGAGTCTCCTGTGCTAAGCTTTTGCGACTGTTAGAGTTGAACGAAAAGAAGCCATCCCACATTACACCTAATGTGGGTTGGATTCTTTTCGTTTAACTATGGACAAATGTCAGTTTGTCCGCACAATATTGAGAGATTTACCATGTTATTTTAAGACCATAGACTTCTTATAGGTTTTCCTGCAATCTATAACTATACAATTATTTTTTGTATTTTATTGTTTTAATTCTACGGTCAGTAGTTTCGGAGATAAAGGGGACGGGGGGGGGGGGGGGTCAATTTTCTTCTATTTTCTTAAATAACTTTAAAATAGTTTATTTTAAAATTATAAAAAAAAACATATTTGTAAAATCCTCACAGTAAGCCCTTTCATTTGATATATCGCACGGTACAGTTTGCAATTTTTTTTTTAAATTTTCTTATTTGCCCCCCAAAATTGATCCCCATATTCAAAATTCATTAATTTACATTACACGTCCATGTTTGGGTCACAGAAACACATTCGTGTAACTTAATCGGTCCAGTAGATTCGGAGCAAATTGGCTGTGACAGACAGACAGTCACATGAGTGATCCTATAAGGATTCCGTTTTTTCCTTTTGAGGTACGGAACCCTAAAACAATGTCAGATACGTCTTTTTTTGTATTTATTAGTATAGTTTCGAAGATGTCAGAGCGAAGTGCCAAAATAAGATACCTATGTAAAGTATAGGTGACAAGCGAAACGTTTTCAGATCGTATCCAGCGTCCACCGTGCCTGCACTGTTAGAACTTGGCACCGCTATCCAGGTCACTCCAAATATCAGACATAAACTATACAAAACGCTTTCCAACTACGTTAAAATACACTTTTACGTCACATTGTATTACTCTAACTCCAAACGTTTGCATAAAGAAACTTAGCTCAGAGTAGTTCAAACGAAACTAGAGCACATTCCAACTACACTCGCCAATAGCGGGTAACAGATTGCTCCAAAATACACCAACCAACTTTTGAATTAAAAGCAATGCGACAACTTTGTGTGCTGTTATTCTGCTATTTCTCATTTAGCCAACGACTAAACGCGGATGCGTCTGACATCGTGGCTTCGTAATATCCTGTCACTACATTGACCTATTTCTCGCCCAACACGACGCGACACAGTGCCGCACAGTGCACGCCCTACGCCTAAACTTACCCGCCGAACGGTCGTAAATTAACACAGCAAGCTTCTGTGGCGCTTGTTGGAAAACTTACACTGTAACATTACTTAAATCTTTATTACGAAAGCAATAAAGGCCATATTTAACGCTGTCAAAGGTTTCGTCGAAATTAAAGCGTTGAAATGAAAGTTCGGTTGTCTTTTTGGGGTGGCACTTGGGGTCTTGAAGAGTTTACTTAATGGAAAACGCTCTTTTGCCGTTTTATCTGGAATACTGTCTTACGAAATTAATTATCTATCACTTAGAATATTTTTAATCTTCTTTGAATTACTTAAGTAAAATAATCATAAAATAGGTTTGCCTACAAAATATACTTAAATTAATCAATAGATTTTTGTCCTCAATCGAGTACTCCATCTCCGCAAGTTTTATTTGTAAGGAATTTACATCAAAACTCTGTGGTAGTAGCAGCCAGGAATTTATCGGAAACCGCTACGATGAAGAAGTCCCTCTACGAATATATAGATGGCGTTACTGACCCTTGCTTAAAAACGTCATGAAAAGGGAATAAATAATTCGTTCCAGCAAATGCACAGTAAAATAAATGTTTCTTATCACTGTGACCCAAATACACTCGTATTAACCTAAAACCAAAGCTACCGGCCGTTTGTCCATTTACTTTACTACTCGTAGTTCATTTATAGTAGAATAGTTTTACGCTTTTTACTTTACCTATTGTATCCTTCTTTGACGACTTCTGGGAATATATCACTGGGACGTAAAATATATTGATACTGTCCGTAAAATGAATGTATGACAAACTGATTTAGTTTTTCTACGAAACAGTTTTATTAATTCCCGTCGTAGTGCTGTTTACTTACTGTTCGAAGTAGTTCTTTGAACGTTCAGGTAGTTTTATATTTTTTACCTTTGACTTTTATTTCTCAATACCATTTTCTTAAGTTTAGATTTGGAATTCAAGGATTAAACGGACCGAAGGACGATGTAAATTTTAAATGTTGAGCTAGAATTCAATGCTTTCTATTGATAAATAAATTGTAAATCTATTAAATAATTGGTAACAGCTGTTCCATTGGACATAAATTATGGACACGACGGGAACATAAATATCCACGAGTCATATTACGGTCATTAATACTCGATTTTGCAGCGATAATTAAAAATATTGCATCGGTAGTCTAGTGGTTACTGGTAGGGCTGCGTGTGTTGAGGTCTGAGGAATGAAAATTGTATAAAGTAAAAGTCTTGAAATGATTAGGATAGTGCAATCACTAACCTAACCTTACAACTAACAAAAATAACCAAGCGTTATATTTTCTTTGCTTTGTATCAAAACAAGGATTATTATTCCATTCTTATTTGTGCTTCAATGCGTATAAAGCACCAATTCTAACAAAAACAAAATTAAAAAATAGGAAAGAGTAGAAAAAAATATATTAAGGGCAATTATAGGAAGAGGCCCGATTTCAGAAGTACAAGCATAAGTAAAATGAGAGGTATTAGGACTATTTGAGGGCACAGTCCATAAAATAAGAAGGTCAAGCCCCGGGGTTCTACGAAGAAAGGCATCGCCAAATTGGTAGTTAAGACTCCGGAGCAGACGGGCGACTGGATCTGACGCAGGTGAGAAAATAATGAAATGACCGCTGTGATCCTTCAAGGGCTTACGAATATCTGTGCGTATTGGATTATGTGCGTGAGGTATGTTCTGATATGAATGTAAGTACATAGTTCGGTTATTAGAACAAATTTAGGTAACACAAACTAACACGTAACTGGTGAAATGTGGGTGTACTATAGGTATATATTCCCGAAGTGATAGTCAAAACTAACCCTTCGGGGATTATAGGCGTGATGTTTTATTCTTTTCACAATGCTCGAAAAGAGCGTTTTCCAAGCAGCCAAATTGTGCGGAAAGTGCCACTTTGTGCACTAGTGCTTTTTACTTTTCAGTTTTTTTTTAAATTATTAACTTCGTCGTCAGCCCGATACAAAGATTTATTATGATTTTTGAGAAAAGTTTTACAAATTAGTCAAGTATAGATTAATATAAACGGTACAATATAACTAATACTTCATTAAACGCGTAATTAATTAGATTTAGATTTTAATCAATAAATTAATTCTTAGTATTCATTAGATATGTTTGGCAGAACGTATATTTTGCTCGTGCCTTTTTGCGATACGACGTGACAGTTATTTGCACATGCCCAGTAGTAGTAGATATGCTGAGCGCGCATGTATTTAATATAAGCCCGCCATTTTACTAATTTCTTGCTTAGTTCGGAGTCGATCTGTGTAAATCTGCTACAAATGCCCAGACGACTGACTGTTCAAGTGACGAATAAATTAATTTAACCCCGGAAATGTTATTCAAGAAGCATAAAATGCCAACAACAGCCTCTCACCGGCTAAATCAAAAGAAAAATACTTTATCAATATATAATTTTTTATTTCCTCACACAATGCATAGTAAAACATTGTATGATACACATGCGTAAGATTTCCAACTCATGTCGACGTATAAATCACCTACTTTCCGCACTTATAGCATAAATAAATATTATCTTTAGATACAATAAAAAATCATTGTAATTTTTTACCAATTTCATTTTTTATAAGTGATCAAGTCTGAAACACACACACACACAAACACACACACAGATAGACAGACTGTTACACACATAGACGCACAATCTTTTCATTTTTATTACCCCTAAAAGTCGCAAGTCTGCACATCCCATCCTTCGGGTGCGTCGAATTTTTCGGTCGGTCATTCGCGTGACCGGTTCGCATTAGTGCAATGAATCAAATTGAATAAGGCCGCGGTCACATCCGCGATTGGAGGAAACACCCGTCGCTTTGCTAATAAATAATCATTGTAACTAGTCGTGCTACCGAAGTCGTGTTAATGGAGTTTTCAGGCGCACCACTTTGTTTAGATTAGGAATTGATTAGAATATACCTATTTAGGGCAAGGTGTGAGCTAATGGGTAGGCATTTGCGGTAATTGATACAATTGCTTCATGTGTAGATGTGAGTGTGATACCCCTTTGTTGTGTGCCGTACGTGATTAAAAGGACTTACATAACCATTCATGTATTATAGGCCTTATTCACAGAAATGCTTTGCGTACTTTGCTACAAAACCGTGAATTTATTTAAAACTCAACTCTTCGTAAGTCGTGGGCAGACGATCGGCTTATTTAAATAAATATACAAAGAAACTTTCATTAATTTTAGCGAAGTTTCATCGACATAAATAATGATAGTTATGAATACTAACAGAACGATACCGCTGACAGCGATTTCATTATTGACGAGTTTCAATTCGCGCCATACCATTAACAATTATTTGGTACTCAAACCGCAAACCCTAAATTGAAGCTCGCACATTTCAAACAATATCCCAGCCAACACTTTCGCCGCTATGTCATTACTAGAGGTCGTAACGACCCCACAGTGCAAGGATTAGGGCGCACTCGCACACCAAGTTCAAAGTCGTACTGTGAATTAATAGGGTTATTGTGGCAATAAATACGGGAGGCGCCTAGTTTGTGGTGGCCTGTGGTCGGATAAATCAAGTGGGCGAATGCCGCAAGATGTCCCGTGCTACACCCTTCCGTCTCTCAGTAGGCTGTGGTCGCGGCCGGAGGAGATAGCGGATTAAGGAACTGAGCTTTTGAGACTATTTTCTTACCTACAGAAGTTACTAATTTACTATTTTCACTAACACTAGGAAACACCTAAACATTATTGCGTTGGAAATCCAACAGTGAGTTTTTATTTAGGCATTCATCTAGGTATTACCTAGTGTAGAGTCAGAGGCCCAGGGGCGGCATAGAACTCTGACACACCAGGTTAGTAGTTCAATAACAAGAACACGAAAAAAAAGAAGAAATCGTGAAGGGACCCTTCGGCAAGCGACATCGCGGCAGGCCCAGACGGAGATGGCGGGATAAACTGGACTCCTTCAACGAGAACTGGTCCTTAGTAGGTCTAGACAGAGATAAGTGGAAAGAGAGTAGGGAGGCATTTGCCCTGCAATGGCACATCACATGCTTTTATAATGAAAACGGGCATTATGCACTGATGTCCGTTTTAGCCGAAGCATAAATAGAACAAAACAAGGGGATAATATTTTTTCATAATAATAGGGGCTTGAAAATACTAACAATTCCAAGGATTCTGTATTAGAGAATCCTGTGAATTGTTAGCATTTTGAAAACCGGAATGAGATGGTATTGTATGTAAAAAAGAATGGATCTCACCACCGACAATATCATTGTTTGTAATAAACTCTTCACGTTCGTCCTAACTCTGGGCAAAAATGTGTTTTTGTACAACCGCCGGAGTTTATTACTTGGGCCAAATTTCCAGAGCAAAACAGCCAACTTTAAAGGCCATACTAAAGTGAGCGTAGCGGTGTATTGGCCGTGTTATATTGTTGAATGTACAGAGCTCATGATACTCATATGTACTACTCAACTTATATGGATACACGAGCGAAATGCTCATGTCATTTTAGTAGTGTCGAGTTTCTGCAGAATTAAGTGTTGAATTAAGTTCCGTACCAATTTGGTAAAAAGGAACCCTTATGGTGCAACTAAGTCTGTCTGTCTGTCCGTCTGTCACAGCTGGATATCTCAAGAACTACTAATGCTATCAACTTGAATTTTGGACTAGTTTTAGATGACGTTTGCCCAACTATTTCGCAAATAAGAAATTTTTTTTTTTTTTGCAGCAGGAACTGAAAGAGGGTCTGGAAAAGAAATAAAAATTTGAAGTGGGGCTACTAGGGCATGTGGGGTATCATATGAACGAGCGCTGTTTGCACATTCTTAAATATTTTTTCTTTTTTTACGCTGCATAGTTTTCGACTTTTGATGAAAAATGTAAAAAAAAAAATACCGTCCGCCTCCCTTATCTCCGAAGTATGCATCGAGAAAAATCTAAAACTATTTTGTGTGATGGAAGTTTATGTAAAGATTACAGGAAAAATAAAACGATGTCTCTAAATAGCACACTTTTTTATACATATATGATGGTACGAAACCCTCGGTGCGCGAGTCCGACACGATCTTGACCGGTATTTGTATTATTTTTGGACGGTGAAACAATTGAATTATTGTTATTATTCTACTCAGTTTCCGTTACACAACACCAACTATTTGAAATTATGAAAATGATGTAGCATTAAATTATAATGAAACAAATAGGATGGTATTAAGTTATGATACTACCTACATAGCTCAAAGAGTAAATCATTTCAAATTTATTCTTACCGAGGACACACTCACACACAATAATTACTTTAATTTTGAATTGTAATATGTACTTTTAATAAGATTGCTTATGCAATGCACAGAAATGATTTCCAATAGACCGAGCCTTCCTTTTAATTTCTTATCCGACTAGTTCATCAACAATTGAAATGGACCAAGGAGGTCACAATTTATGCGAGGACCAAACCACCTGAGGCCCCTAAAAGCTAGGGGTGACTAATTTATTGCAGCTTAATTTACTGGACATGTATTATGTAAGCCCTGAGGGCCCGAAAGAATGTTCTGGCGTGATTTGCATGTGTTCACGTCTAAGTGGCCTTTAGAACTGGACAAGGCCCAGTGGCCCATGGCGTTGATGTATCGTGGTCGAGAGTAGTGTAGCGAATTAGGTGTGTGTGTGTGTGTGTGTGTGTGTGTGTGTGTGTGTGTGTGTGTGTGTGTGTGTCGCCTTAATAGTTCTAACCCTTGCCTGATTTGGTTTTAATGTTTTGGAGAGCCAATTTAATAATTTAGTGGGTGATGGTAAAGTGATGTGCCCCTTAGTAAGATTTACACATTGCATTTAGATCTATAATAATAATAATAACCTAGGACATTGTTCACACACGGTCATCTGATCCCAAACTAAGCAAAGCTTGTACTATGGAAACCAGATAACTGATATACTACATATACTACTTTTTTTTTGTAAATACATACTTATATAGATAATTACACCCAGACGCAGGACAAACAGACATGTTCATGAAGGATGTTCCTTCAACTTCATCTTCGATTAATGTTGTTTAGTATCCCATAAGTATTTTGAACAAAACTGAGTGGTTCTAAAATTTTGAAGTGAAAATTTATTTAGGCGCGTTGAACGATTTATTTTTTTATTATTTTTTTGGTATGGAGAAATCTTAAGGGTTCGCGTCACACCGTCACACTTCTGTTGGCTGTCTCCATGACTGCCAATTTTTTTTTCATACCACACCATATCGCCATGCCTGTTACTCTTCAATTATAATTTTGCTACACAGAAATTGTTTATTTTTAGAAGTTCAATCGTTTAAGGAAGTCAACAAACAAAAGAACACAATTATTTAAGGAAAAATACAATTATATATTCCCATGACGGTAACAGACATGGTTGATTTTCCTTTAGCCTGCTCTTGACATAAATAAATTCAGTTCAAATTCCCAACAAATATTTTAACTTAATAAGTGGTCGTACGTTTTTGTTCGAGTTTTTAAACAATACTCACTGCGGTAAGCTTTGGAGGGTTAATGTAAGAGGAAAAAACGTAGTCTGTACGAGTCTGTGTTCTGCGAACGAAGTTAATTTACTAATTGATCTACTATTGTGTCGTGTTTTACGGAGAGTTTTGTGATTTCCGCTATTTACTCGAATATAAAGGTACAATAATAATTAATGTAATTATTCAAGGTTTCGAGTTGTACAATTTATAAAAGGATTATGTATTTATTTGTTCTGTGTTGACACGAGTTTAATAATTATGAATAATCGCAAGCGTAGCGATTATTTTCAGTAACACAAGAAAGGATGATGGCGACTTTGGCACCAGTTGCGTATAGCAACTAAATACCTATTTAAAAAAAACCGGTCAAGTGCGTGTCGGACCACGCACAATGACGGGTTCCGTAGTTGTGATGAATTTATCCCAAGAACAAACTTAACATTATTGTTGAAAAACATGTTCTCCCATACATTCCAACTACAAATGTCCATAGTTAAACGAAAAGGATCCACCCCCCATTACACCTAATGTGGGTTGGATCTTTTTTGTTTAACTAAGGGCAAATGTAAGTACGCACAATATTGAGATATTTACCATGTTGTTTTAAGAGAATCGACTTCTACTCTATAGGTATTGAACTATTTTCTATATTTTTTTTTCAAAATTTTAGGCTCAGTACTTTCGGAGATAAGTGGGGAATGGTCAATTTTCGTCTATTTTCTTAAATAACTTTAAAATGGTTTATTTTAAAATTATAAAAAATACATTTGAGACTTTCACAGTAAGTCCTTTCATTTGATATGTCACACGCTACAGTTTGCAAAACTTTTTTTTTTAATTTTCTTATTTGGCCCCGAAAATTGACCCCCATATTCAAAATTTATTTATTTACGTTAGACGTCCGTGTTTGGGCCACAGAAATACAATATGTGTACCTAATTTCAACTTAATCGGTCCATTAGATTCGGAGCAAACTGGCTGTGACAGACGGACAGACAGACAGACAGACAGACACACGAGTGGTCCTATAAGGATTCCGTTTTTCCTTTTGAGGTACGGAACCCTAAAAAATGCTTTATTAAAGTTATATTAAAGAACATAATTCAATATTTTTTAGGACTTGCAGTATGTCTGTAAAATAAAAACAAACATTTATATTTTTTAACTTATATTTACGTAAGCTGATATTGATTCGGAACGCAACTAGAATCTCGCTACGTACGTTCCGTTGTACGGTATTTATTAATGAAATATAAATTAAATATGTATTTATTTGTTGGATTGACACGAGTTTAATATGATATGCTTGCGATTATTTTTCAATAACACAAGATTATCTCTAGCATTCATGGCTTCAACTTCTGAATGGTTTCGTACTATTTACGTAAGCACCAAAAATAAGTTTGACCTTTCCAACTTCGTGAGTACCCTTCTCGATGAAAAGCCAAACCATACTAGATCACTTACGAGTTCTACGTGTCGATTCAATTTAGCAGAAATATCTGAGATTGGCAAGTTTAAGCTAAACGCTTCCGTGGCCCCCGTCAGACCCTAAATTATCTCGGACCCAAATTGGACGTCCGTTAATTATAACTTTCGTGCTGACGTGTCCAGTAAAACTGTGCACTTCAATTAAAAGTATTTGGTATTAGATATCCCGGGCCTTATTGTGTAATTATAAAGCGCTATGGGGTTTCAAAATGTTGGCAACTCCGGCCTTCACTTTGTGACTGAATTCAGAATAATTGAATAGTATTTTGTTTCGTTTTTCATCGAAGTGTGTAAGGCGAGTGGGAGTTTGTTGTTACATTTTGTACCAGGAACACATAACGGGTAGGCTGTAATCTTGATTCTACCGATAGTTATCGCTGTTAACTAAGAAACTTGATGTATTTATAAAATAATATAAAACTATACATAGGCTGTGGAGGGGCTCATGGCTAAGTAATAACAGCCGAACGTGTCGATCGATCTGGTTAAGCTACGCTAGCCGCGGGTGGTCCGTGGATGGGTGACCATCTTTACATACCGAGACTCCTCCGTGCCTCGGAAAGCACGTTAAGCCGTTGGTCCCAGCTGTCATTCGTGGATCTTTGACAGTCGTTAGGGGTCGTCAGAAGAACGAAAGTCTGACAACCAGTCTTACCAAGGGATACACGTACTACCCAGTAACTGGGTTATGGAGGTCAGATAGGCAGTCACTCCATGTAAAATACTGGTTATTTAGCTGCATCCGGTTAAAATGGAAGCCGACCCCAACATACTTGGGAAAAGGCTAGGCAGATGATGACGTAGATGTTGACAAGAATGAAACTACACTGTTTAAAAGCAAAATGGAGCCTATCTGAACGACAATAAACGCTATACTGGAACAGGAATCACACGTATTCCGCACAAACAAACACTGGAAATGAATTTAATTTGTACTTAAGAGTCACATTTTGTCATCTGTTTCTCACATTTTTTTTTAAGATTTATCAAAAGATGCTTTTTTCGAAAATGTAATCAATTGGCGAACTAGTAAACAATATTAGTTTAAAAAAAAAATTACATTTCTATTGTATTATCTAATAAACTCAGCTGAGAAAGTAATATGATCTATTTTTGAGATGAGTTAAATGAGTTACTAAAAAATGTGTTTTTAGTAATGACTTATTAAATTAATGATATTTAATAGTTACAAATTAATTGATTATATTTTTCAAGAAAGCATCTTTTCATTTAACGTTCTCAAAAATTAGGTCACGTGTGAGTGAGAGAGGTGACAATATGCGACATCCCTCTTAATAAGTGAACAGAAGCTACACAAGTACGCACATCCAAAGGCAGTATTTTCAAATGGCTGCAAAAAAATCAACACTGACAAATGAGAGCTCTGATTTTAAATTCACAAGCCTGTTCGCATTAATTCAAAGATCGATCCCATCAATCAGTTAATGAAACGGCTTCCAAAAGGATTTTTATTCCATTAATTCGATGCTATTCAGTATTTCAAGATTAAGCACTTAAAACATTATGTGCGAGTTTAAAATATGGGAGATTTTAAGTGCGATTAGATCTCGTTTGGAATATAAACTTGATTAGTAAGTACTTTTTTGCAAATCATAGGTTGGGGCTCGTGGCTAAGTAATAGCATCAGCATGGGTCGATAGATCAAGTTAAGCTACGCTCGCCGGGGTCAGTCCGTGGATGGGTGACCATCTTAATATACCGAGATCCCTCCGTGCCTCGGAATGCACGTTAAGCCATTAGTCCCGGCTGTCATTCGTGGATCTTTCGACAGTCGTTTCGGGTCGTCAAAGCCCGAAAGTCTCCCATTAACTGGGTTGTGGAGGTCAGATAGGCAGTCGCTCCATGTAAAATACTGGTATTCAACTGCATCCGGTTAGACTGGTAGTCCAACATAGTTGGGAAAAGGCTAGACAGATTGATTGAAGGTCAACCCTACAAATATACATGTCGCAGCCAATTAACTTAGCCTTTCAGTTAACATCGCCTTTTTACTAAACGGCGCCATTCAACTGACGGCCTGAATTATATTCGTTACACATAGGTTAGGTTGGAACGGTAACAACCACGCGTTAGCCGAATTGATTGCAGTAACTAAGCCAGGGCTTCCCGACTAAATGGGTTGGGGTAGGTTAGCACTGTGACCAACTGCGCGCGAGCCGAGCGAGCGAAGCGAGCGGTGCCGTGGGAGCGGCTGGAGAACGCTACTTCCAAAGGCTGTTAACTAAACGGCTAATTATTATCATATATTTTTTTCTTTAGTTATAATTATTCGTTAGTTGTTCAGCTAAAATCACACGTATTTCTGTTGAACATTTTACATACCCAAGTTATTAGGTCACACAAGGGGACGTCATTACGTGTTTCGAGGCAGTTGCTGAAAATCAGCGCCACCGACGATAGGTTCCTCCGACGTCACGACATCTTGCTGAGCAACGACCCGTTCTTGCACAGATGCGACGCACAGTTTAATTTGTTCTTGTTCATGTTGTTTATTTGTTATAAAAGTAGTTATTTCTCGACTCTCCAATTCGGCTTTTTGTGTTGATTGTTTGTTGTCATTTGCCAGTGGCGCACACAGAGGTAATGTAAATTGTCTTTGGTTCCTGGCCCTGACACTTAGAATCTTTAGTTATTATTCTAAGCCCTGACATCAAGCAATGGACAAAAAAGTCAACTTATCTATAGACTGCTTGAATACGAGGCTTTTGCCTGCTTTGCATGTGTGTACTTTATGTCTTGTTTTTTGTAATGTGCGTTTTTTTTTTTGTGCAGATTAAACATATTTTTCTTTCTTTCTTTCTAATTAAGCTGGTTGACTGCGATATACATACTATGTTCTTTGGACCGCATCTGTGACAAGGGCCAATCATTAGACCCACTCAGGCTGAAAATAAATAAATGTATATTGGTGGTATATTGGTCCTAATTAAGACCAATGACGTTAGTGGTCATGAGTGTAGCAACCCAAATATTTGAAAATCGAACTCTAGTCGCAATTGTAGCCACCATTAGGATTAGTAAGTAATTACTACTTTGGTAATTGCAATGACATTTGAGTGGTTTGCTGTAGTGTCAGGATTTTCTGAATTGTTTCGATGGCTAATTAGAGTACAAAATTGAGATCAAAAGACTTCATTAGCTGAAATTAAAATAAATACTTAATGGTGACATTGTAAAAGGCGATATAATATGGTCATTATAAATGATAAAAGATTTTATTTCTGTAAGTAGGTTTGTACAAACACTTTTACACGTCAATCATATTTTAAAAAATAGATGAGGTCGGCGATTTCTATCTGACTACTCTGAGAAGAAAGGCCGCAACAAACTCAGTGGTCACAGTCTCTTTTAAAGTCCAGACATAACCTTGGTCAGACCATGTAGATTGGTATCTGAAGTGGTCTTTTGAGGAAACGAACACACAGATTGCTTATGGTCATACACTTAGTGGAGATAGAAGTTAAAGCCAGCTCGTGGCTAATTAATAACAGCCGCACGGGTTGATCCATCAGGTTAAGCTTCACTTGCCGGGGTTGGTCCGTGGATGGGTGACCATCTTTTCATACCGAGACTCTTCCGTGCCTCGAAAAGCATGTTAAGCCGTTGGTCCCGGCTGTCATTCGTGGATCTTTGACAGTCGTTACGGGTCGTCAGAAGCCCAAAAGTCTACCAGTAACTGGGTTGTGGAGATCAGATAGGCAGTCGCTACATGTATAATACTGGTATTCAGCTGCATCGGGTCAGACTGGAAGCCAACCCCAACATAGTTAGGAAAGGCTCTGCTGATTGATTAAGCAGTTAAAGCCAGATCTAGACGTGTGTATTGTATCGTGTAATGTAACGCGAATTCTGCGCAGTTTTTGGGCTAGTATTAAATATAACACGAGTTAGGAGAATGTGTGGGCGAATGTCGTACAGTCTACTTGGTCATTACACGTAGGGTAGCAAGTATATATATACTTTAAAATATATTTGAAGGTATAAAAGGGACCGTCAGCCTAAGTAACTACCTACATAACTGCCTAAGTATAGGTAGCGCTTCAATTTAAGCGTAACAGATGAAGAAATGCTTTTAGCACGGCTGTTTATTACTCGTGTGATTTGAAATTCCCCAGTATTTGACGGACTGATTGAAAATCGACACAAGATTGCGTGACGCGCCTTAAAATCGGAATTAGGTACATTACGTGAGGATTGGTTGAATTGGATTTTGATTACGACACAAGTAAATAAATAAGCTTATTTTTTTCTTAGATTTTTTGTCATTTTGAGCATGTGAGAAGATGATCAGGTGGTTAAAGGTACAGGTAGGTATGATACATATGTTTATCTACTCTGCCGTCATAAGGAAAAAAGACTATTATATCCATCATACTTTTACTAAAAATAAAAACAAATGTTATTTATTTATTATATAATATATATTTATTTAAAATTTGCATCTATATTTCAATAGTTCAAACTGTAATCCACACTTTCGTACTACAAAGTTAATTTTGATATTTTTTTTTGGATTTTAAAAAGGACACAATATTTTTTTTTCTCCGTTTCAATACTTTTGTAAAACGTTCTTTTTCCTTACGGCGGCAGTACGTATGTGCTATACTATAAATACCATATTGTAATACAATAATTTAGTAAAACAAACTGAGAGTGCCCATTTAAAAAAAAAAAAAACTTGTTTGTAAACTGCTACGGGCTACCTCCAACCTTCGCCCCAACAATCAGAATAAAAGTTGTGAAAAACGAGACTAGTGCACCCTTAACATAAAAAAATAAAACAAAACAGGTTTTAAGTCCAACTCCGAGTTAGACCAAGTTCGAATGAAGAGGACTTTTTTAAAGAATCCCGTTTGTTCCTTTATAAAAGAAAGTCGGGGGCAAAAAGACGGGAATTTGACATACACGTCTGATAAAACCAATAAAGGACTTGGAGTGAATTGTTTACAGCCGATTCGGTGCTGTCCTTTTTTTAATGGGAAATTCTTTTACCTGGCTGTCGTTTCAGTAAGTTTTAGTAACAACTGCCGAGCGAACTTCAAAAGAAATGAGACAAATTAAATACTGGGAGAATGTCACATAACCTGACTTTTCTGTTTTTACTTTGTTTGTCTACTAAGGTAAAGTTTCAACTAATTTTCTTGCCGAAAATTCCGGCTTCTTTTCTTTATTTGATGAGTCACATTCTAAGTAAAATGCCACACAAAACAAACGATATGTTGCTTTTTCATAAAGTAAATTAATCTTCTTTTACTAAGTAAAACATAGACATAATATAGGGTTGCTACCGTTACGAGTACCACAGATTAATACAGATGGGACACTCCGCAATTTAGGTATGAAGCTACAAGTACGCGGCGGGCCTATCTCACTGGGCCAACAATTCAATAGGACTGCCGCGATCAGAAGGTATAAGAGTTACGCGTTAGAAAGAGAGTCAACTTGTAGGTGATAACTGTAGGTCATAAGCGTTGTGCGACCTGAATTGCACTTTATTGTGTCGTAGCAAAAGTCGCTTTTTATTTAAATGATTTTGCGGAGTGTCCCATCTGTATTCATCTGTGACGTTGCTACATTGTAGAAAGTAGATAAAGAGCAAAGGGTCTCCCTCTTTATATTTACACGGTTTTAGGTTGTCAGCCCTTATCTAAGAGTGTTGGAATAACTTTTGACCGGGTCAAGAGGCAGATATATTTTTTTGCCTTTACTCATAAAGACATAGGTACCTATATTACCTATATATACATATATAATCCCTGCGATTAGGAGCTCCTTTTTGTTCTCCTCATCGCTGTCACTGTGGTGAAGTTGTCAACAGCCTCGGACACCACCGCCTGTCTTGCAGCCGAAGTGCGGGTCGCTTAGCGCGGCACGCGAATATTAATGACATCATTCGACGAGCCCTTGTCACCGTCGGCGTTCCAGCTGCATTAGAACCAAATGTGGCTTGGTACGCGACGATGGCAAGAGACTGGACTCTTGCCATCGTCGTCTGTATGGATGGATGTCTTTATTTCCATGGAAGGTGCGCCATCCCATTTTCCAGGCACAGCGTGATGTGCTGGCACTGCTGCTGCGGCTGCGGAAAACCTCAAGCGGCGGAAGTAAAAAACCTTACTGGTAACTATATTTTCGAGCCGTTTGGGGTTGAAACGGGCCATGGGGTCCGTGGAGTGCTCATGATTTGTTCAACGAAATCACCAAACGGCTGGTTGACACTTCTCGTGACCCTACTGCTGGCTTTTACCTTGGGCAGAGGCTAAGCATTGCAATACCACGTGGCAATACCACCAGTCTCTTGGCTACATTACCAGACGACAGCAATGCGGAGGAATTTTTCGACGCGATATTTTAGTTTTTTAATAGTTGTAGATAATGTTAGGATATTATATTTTTAACTTAATTATTTATATTTTGAAGTTACTCTTAGTAGACTAAGAAAAAAACTCCCCGAAATTTAACAAAATTACATCAGAAAACTCGGAATTCGTCGCCAGTCCGATAGCTAAACAAAAAACACCGAAGTTGACCATTACTCACTAACATTCCGAAATCTTCACTTCGGATTCCGTAAATTCCGAACTGACAAAAAACTGCACAAGTTGAAATTGGATTCGGAAAAACTAATACTTTTAGAACGGCAACACACACAAAGGGATTCTTTTCGCGAGCCGCGCATTTCTGGTACGCGTTGTGCCGTGTGCGCCGACCTTAATATCTCCGCATCAAGTGTGTGTTCTTTATGTCGGTCGTTGTTTACTAAGGTGGATTTTTACTCCGAATATTGGAATATTTTTTTACATTTTAAAAGGAAAACTTTTTTGCAGCGATAAAAATAGATGTTACTGTTCATGGTCGTTCGATACATAGCCCAATTAAGACCAATTTTTTGTCATCTATAGTATAGCTTTCGCTAGCGGCTTCGCCCGCGTGAATGTCGGAAATTATCTCACGGGACCGTACTACCGGGATAAAAAGTATCCTATGTCCTAATATCATGGTCAGCCGTTTTAGCGTGAAACCGTAACAAAAAAACACACATTCGCATTTATAATATTAGTTAGGATCTTGTAGTCATTCTATTATGTAGTTATACCTTAATATTACTACACAATATCTAATTGCTTCATAACCATTAGACCACAGTAATTACTTGTCCTCACACACCTCAAGAGACATAGCGTGCCGAAGCCTTAGAAAGTCCACTTCTAGGCATTCATTCGTTCCAACGAGAAAAAAAAAAGTAACTACTTCAGAAATATAATTCATCTTGAGATAACACGTAATGTTACGACTAGTTCAACCTTGCGTGAGAAAAGTCAAAGAGGTGATTTTTTATTGTTAGGTCACGTCAAATAACCTCGTTGTCTCCAACACCCAGGTTTTATTAGGACATTCTACCAAACAAAATACCTTTTCGATCCCCACAAACTTTTTAATACCTAATCGTTCAGATGAGCTACTTGGTAGCAACAGTTCGGCCACAAAAAGTTGTTTGATTTGTTTTTACGGTACTGCTCATGGGGGTCGTTACTGATTTCACTTTCATAGACGTTTGTTAAAATTGCGAAAGTTTTTCAACTAAACTTTAGACATTTATTTGTTCATTTACGACTGCAATTTTTAATTGTTATGGAGGTCTTCACTCGATGCCCAAAATTGATTATTTATCCAGTCTAATAAGTCCAGGACGCATCCAAATTAAGTCATCCGAGCGTGTGCACTTTCATTATGAGACTTTCTTTTACTTCTCTTTAAGGCGAAAGCGTCAGGGTCGCAGCCCGCGAAATCAATTTTTTTTTTACATTTTTGCAATTTACAAGTCGGTTGTACGTTGATCAAAATGTAATTTGCGGCCGTAACAAGTATGTATTTCCATAACTATAATCATTAAAGTGATCAATACAACTCTTTAACCCGTGAGAAGGCGCGCTATGAGCAATTTGCTCACACAAAAATCTAATTAAAATTTTTTTTGTCTTTCCCATGCCACACCAATTCAAGCACTTAAGTACCTTCCTAAATATTCACCCCCTCTCCCCTGACGCAATTCTCGATCCGCTCAGTGGCGTTGCGACCGCGCAGCAAGGCGTTTGTGGAGGCCGTGTACCAACGTGCGGCAATTTGCTCATCACGCGCCCATCCGTGTAAGTATTTATTTTTGTGGTTTAAAAAAGTTAGATTGTTATTTCTGCAATATTATTTCATTTGTTTGATTTATATTAGTTGATTATCATGTAAAAACTCTTTAGTAATAATGTTATTATTTTTATTTTTCTTCTAGCTACACTACAGATACAAAATGGACGATCGAATGCAAGCACAAATTTGTTCGTGGTTGGAAGAGGATTCTGGTGATAAATTGGATGCAGATCTTGAAAATGGGGAACAATATCGTGTTGACACCATAGAAAGCGATAGTTCTGTCATCCGTAGTCCTCACGAAACTGATACGGAGCAATCGTCGGATTTTGTGCAATATGTCCTAGACGTAAAAATAGAAGGTCAAAAAAACCATGTACTTCGTGCAAGCAATTACTTTGCACCAAACATGTAAAATACATGTGTTCAGTGTGTTTCGAGAGGCACATTAGTGTAGATTTAATGGATGAATAACACTTTTTAGTTTTTGTTATGTAACAGTTTTTATTGTGATTTTTATGAAACGTGCCAAAAAAATTAATTAATACTAGGTTGTTTTGTTATTTGCGTAAGAAGTTGCTATTATGTTTAATAGTTTTGATTAAAATACTTGTTTTCTTACTTACTAAACCTTGTATTATTTATTTAAATACATTATAAGCCAATAAATATAGAAACACTAAAAATATAAACATTTATGATAGTGTGAGCAATTTGCTCGCACGCGCCTACTCGTGTAAGAAAATTAGGCGCGCCTTCTCACGGGTTAAGACCAAGTAATCCTAATGAATGACTATTTCATGAAATCTTGTCATTTGAGGATTCTACTAACTTAAGGAGTTGTATTACTGATTCTAATGATTATAATTCTGTAAATACATATTTGTTACGGCCGCGAATCATACTTTATTATTTACCATACAACTTGATACTGATTTGCAAATTGAAAAAACGTAAGAAAATTTAAATTTTGCAGGCTACCCTGACACTTTCATCTTAACGTTATTGGCTACAAAGTAAAAGAAAGTCTTATAATGAAAGTACACACGCTCGGATGACTTAATTAGGATTCGTCCTGTAAAACATAATCACTGGAGATTCGTCAGGACTCAGGAGGCACCAACAGCATACTCAGTACACTTACGCAATGTGTCAATTTAAAAGACCCCACACATTCTTACCATCGCGCTCACACACTGGCCCATCTTCAGTGTACAGCTACACTAAGAGATTTCTGCTGTCTATAAGCCGTTTCATCTTTCCCTTTTCGAGAGAACAAGAAAAGTTCTCCAACTCCTTTAATACTGGCAATGTGTTTTGTCGCGGCGAACGCCCATTGTTGCTTTGAAACTTTTTTCTTTTTTACCTTTTTTCTTTAATTTTATTTCGACCTCGCTGTGTTATCTGCCCTTGGGGTTTACACGCGACGACTGGTAATCGTAGCCATGTTGAATAAGTTTATAGGCGCTAAATTCAAAATGTTTTGCGTACATAAAATGTTAATAGTTTTGATACTATATTTAGCGAGAGTTACACGTGTTGAGAAAATAATGAACGTTCAACCCTATGCGTTTAGTCTAATTTCAGTTATTTACCACGAATTGCTGTGAACATGACACAGTACCTTTTTTCTGGATATTTCAATGATAAAATCGTTGGTTTTTTCTTTTTTCATACTATTCAAAAAACAGCCTATTCATTTGTAAGATAGCCATCTACATCAATTTATCAAAATGTCTAAAAAAAGCTGTGATAACGGTAAAAGCAATCGCAAATTCTAAACGCACATCACCTATATAAAATCGTATCGCTGTCGTGTCGCACAATCAAAATGAGACGTCAAGAAACTCTCACTTTTGAAAATGAATTAGGGCCGCTGATTTCGTTATTTTTATTCAGTGCCCCAAGTTTCTATTGCTTTTGTTTTGTGTCCAAGTTAACAGTCTTTTGTAAGTTAAGTTAGCCCACAGTTGAGATAATGTTCAGCGAATGAAGCACCTTTTTTATTAAGAGATTTCTATCTAGCAGATTCATTTGAATACTTTTTTCTTGTCAGAAAAGCCTCCGTTTTGATAAATAGTTACGTGCAGAGCAACTGTGAAAGTTTTATTAGTTGTATGAGTAATGCTTTCATTCGTTTACGTAATGAAGTGTCGGGAGTTGATATTGTTTATTTATTGTTTTATCTGGCTAGATTATTTATTGTTTTCAGCTTGGGCTTTACCTATATCTTTAGTCTGCAGTAGCTTGAAAATAACCGTATGGAAAGGATGAAGACAGCTCTAATCACAATCACGCAATGTGCAAACTTTTCATCATATCGTAATATGAAGTCAATCAATCTTTTCCCAACTATGTTGGGGTCGGCTTCCAGTCTAACCGGATGCAGCTGAACACCAGTATTTTACATGGAGCGACTAACACGATACCCCTTGGTAAGAGTAGTTGTCAGACTTTCGGGCTTCTGACGACCCGTAACGACTGTCATTGATCCACGAATGACGACCGGGACCAACGACTGAACGTGCTTTCCGAGGCACGGAGGAGTCTCGGTACGAAATGATGGTCACCCATTCACGGACCAACCCCGGCAAGCGTAGCTTAACCTGATGGATCGACCCGTGCGGCTGTTATTACTTAGCCACGAGCTCCTCTAATATTAAACTATTCCTAAATATATTTTTATAGTTCATCAATCCCAGAAATCAAACCAAACCGGTCAAATCGTAATCAGCTAAACGGAACCGAGCAGAAAACTTACGAGTAGCTTCCCACAAGAAAAATAAGGGAATCCTTCCAGACGGATTTAAAAAGAAAAAATCTTTAAACCTGAAGCAAGTGACTCGTTAGACGAATGGGCTGAACCCGTGTGTCGAACGCAGGATGCTCCCTCCCCCTCCCTAAGGATTCTCCCTGTTGACCTCTCTTGTAGTAAATGAAGAAAGCAGAAGGTGTACTCCAGAAAATAAGGATTTTACGCGATAAAGTGGTAATTTAATGTTGGGGTGATGATGTTTGTATACAATATGTAACAATAACCCTGTTGTTCCTTTTAACATTTGATTGTACTCATGATAACAAACAACTTTTACTATGGGATCAAACCTGAAATCGAAAAAAAAAATCTGTTGCTCCCTACATTTTGACGAGTTAAGCTAACACCAACACAAATTATATGAGACAGCTGATTTTTTTTTTGCGAATTCCGGTTTGGTCCCATAGTAAAAGTAGTTTATTATCATGAGTACAATCTTGTGTTAAAAGGAATAAGAGGGTTTTTGTTACATATTGTATATATTACAAGACATGCCATAAAGGCTGAAAGAACTGTAGCCTAAAAAGCAACTTACGCCGTAACTTAGTTTTATGGGAGGAATCCTGCCATCTTGAATGGAAACTACGGTAACTTCACCGACTTCTAAAAGCTTAAGGTAGACGAAAACCGATGATGTTATAGGCGTCCAAATTCTGTGGATTCTACGATAGTCAAAAAATGTGGTACTACTTTCCGACATTTTAAAAGGTGTAATTTTTCGACGCATTCAGTCCTTCTGAATGTATCCTGTGTGTTTGGCCTGTCGAACGCAGCCGATGCCTTCGTTAAAATTGCGATAAGGATTTCGATACGTTACGGTCTCTCCAAGAGTTTTGGTGTGATCTTTATGATTGTTCGACGATTTTCAGGAGATTTTTTTTTATGAAGACGGTATTGTGACCCACCTGTCAATAAGATTTTGTACAAGAATTTGTGAAGGGTCAACGAAAACAAGGATTATTTTGTATTTTGCATGTTTATGTTAAAAAAAAAAAAAAAACGTCTTGATACTGTTATAGTCGGTGTCTTTAGGGTTTTGTATTTTGCCACCGACTTCCGAAATTAAAGTTATTTTTCACTTTTTAGTTGTGGTACCTACCCCAAACAAATTCGAATACCACTACCTGCTATGTAAGTAACAGTGAGAGGAAGTTATTAAAACATCACCCGCATAGATTAAAACCTCATCTACATAAACTGAGAAAAAATACCCATTATTGAAGCTAACTCAAAAACTTCCCACCTAGGAAGTTAACCCTTTCAAACAAAAAATAATTTTCCAAATCGGTTCATCCGTCTTTGAGTAATCGCGTACAAACATGCAAAAAAACACATTCAGACGAATTGAGAACCTCCTCCTTTTTGAAGTCGGTTAAAAATTATGGCTAAACGTGTTCCAAAACTTGTGCTAGAATTACCATGGCCCTTCAACAACACAGCTCACAGTCTAGATTATCATAACTGTTCAGGTGTGTTGCTATAACATATGGACCAAGTCTTGATTGCATAAAGCCATTGCAACGTCGTAGCTCTCTGAGGCTACTGTGAGCAAAGTCAGCATAGCCTTTGGCAAGGAACATGTCAATCGGAAGGCCGGGGCCTCAAGCCATAGCTCCAATAAAGACATGAATCCAACTTACGTGCGTACAACGGAGTTAAGTAAACACAATATGCTGGATAGCGGGAGAATTCCATAAAATGTCTTTGTCAATGTAAACAGTACGCTGTACTTGAATAAAGTTGTGGACAGTTTGAGGAGACGGAACAACAACGCAACGCTTTGAGCTATCGTTTGTTTTTACTAGATTCTTTTGTGGATATAAATTGTGGTTTTGCGTGTAGGAAAAATGTTGATTGAATAAATGTTTTGTTGTCTCTACTTATATCTGTTGTGTCATTCACATAGTTTAGTTGGTGTTCTCGACGTGTCATTTTTAACAAACAATCGAATAAAGAACGCGTCGAGTGTAAATAATAATATATTTGATTCAGTAGACTTCTCAAAACTGTGAAATGGACATCATTTCATCACAAAATCGAATTTCGAAGCCCCTTGAAGACGATCGATCGACGAAATCCCCGTCTTATCTACTTGCTTATTCAATCCTTTTATTATCCAAAAACATCATTATACAAATTCAAATTCGGAATGTAACCCTCTCAATTTGCGGAGGTAGGGTGACTAGAGGGTACGTTGTGAAACTTCTCTTATTTAATAAGAAAGGTATTTTAAAATAAATAGAATGTTCGGATTTTGGCGGTGTATTTGAAGAACCTGTGCCTATTTTTGGAAGAAGAAAACACTTTCTTAAGAACGTATTTCATCTATTTTCAATCTGGGGTCTTATCTTATTAATGGTTGCCAATTACATTCAATACCAAAAAAAACCGGCCAAGTGCGTGTCGGACTACGCACAATGAAGGGTTCCGTAGTTGGGATGAATCCCAAGAGCAAACTTAACATTTTAGTTGAAACACATGTTCTCCGATACATTCCAAATGCAAATATAAGTTTGTATGCACAATATTGAGAGATTTACCATGTTGTTTTAAGACCATAGGCTTCTTAGAAGTTTTCCTGTAATCTATAGGTATTGAACTATTTTCTTAATTAAAAAAAAAATTAGGCTTAGTACTTTCGGAGATAACGGGGGAATGGTCAATTTACGTCTACTTTCTTAAATAACTTTAAAATGGTTTATTTTAAATTTATAAAAAATATATATATTTGAGACCCTCACAGCAAGCCCTTTCATTGGATATGTCACACGGTACAGTTTTGCAAAACTTTTTTTTATTTTCTTATTTGCCCCCTAAATCGACCCCCATATTCAAAATTCATAAATTTACATTACACGTCCGTGTTTGGGTCACAAAAATACATACGTGTACCAAATTTCAACTTAATCGGTCCATTAGATTCGGAGCAAAGTGGCTGTGACAGACGGACATACAGACACACGAGTGATCCTATAAGGGTTCTGTTTTTCCTTTTGAGGTACGGAACCCTAAAAAGTAATAATAATATTTCCTAATCTTTCATTTCTCAACTCATAGACTTATGTCTGTTACACAGTACATTAATCACGACTTGTCTCCATCACAGCATTTTACGAGTCCTATTCAGAGCAATACAAAATCATACTAATTACCCTTGCTCGCCAACCCTATGTACAGGATACAGACATTCCGTACATTTATTTCAGTCAATAATCAGGGGACCCGAAGCAGTAATAGCTTCAGGGCTGTCACTAGCATACGAGTCAATAGAAATCCTCATATACCGGCCAACTTTCGATTCTTCGACGAAACAAAATGAGCGAAGTTGTAACGTAAAAGAAATTGGATTTTCGTATTGAATTGACAGAGGGGTCGGGAGCTGCGGTGATGGTAGAAGAGGGGGGAGGGGTAAGTAAACACAGGTGAAAGTACGTGGTATGTGTCAACACGATCTGTCAAAGATCGCGACATCAGACTTTGTATTGCAGTTTGATTGGACAAAAGTCAATTATTGTTGGCATTGTTTTGATATGGTGTAACTGCATATGTCTGGGGGAACGGTAGATGTGTTTTATTTTCCATTGTTTATTGAGACAGAGTCAATTTCATACAAGAGAGAAAATACGAGTGAGCCTTACAGTATTCGCATACGACATTATATCCTGAAAAAAATGATTTAGGTATTCTAATGGTTATTTCTCTATGGCAAAAGTACTATCTAGTTCCAAACCAAATAAGCAAAGTTTTAAGGTACTGCAACATTTCAATCCAAAGAACAAACATTAAAAAAAAATACATTTCTTATCTGTGAGATGGGTTGGTACCATTTGGCGGCCAACTCTAGCACCGCGCGCGCTTATTGGATCCCCGGCTGGCTTCCTGTTACACACTTCCGTCCCTTTTCATTTCCGTTCCTTTTCACGTAATCACTCCCACAGATTTCAGGAAAGCGAGGAGAAGTAACATAAGATAAAATAACATATGGCATTCCCCGAAGGGTTATGCAGTGGTGTATACCTATATTTCGCCAATGTTTAAGTCCCATGTAATAGGGGGCGAGCTTATTGCCATCTACCAGGCACAAATCCAGGCTCCAGGCTTCTACTGAGATATTCCAGATGGAAAAACCCAATAAGCCCGACCCGGGAATCGAACCCAGGACCTGATGCTCAGCAGTAGCGCTTGCAACCAACGAAGCAGCCACAGTCTAACATACGATATTTCTTTTTATTCCGAAATGTAATTCGATTTTCTAAACACCTTACTTAAGAGGGGCCAACCCGTCATACATTTCATACAAACGCTCGTATGTGATTATAGCGTTTTAACATATCTTTCTAAGAAATGTTTGAAATAATATGTATTTTGTGCACAGTGCACAAAATACATATTATTTATATCTAGGTTTCTATCAAAGCGAAAAAAAAAAATTGAGAAACAAATTCAGTACAAGCCTCCAAAAATCTGCTTTTTTACACAATTTTTACCTGAACTTTGGCCGTTTATGATGTACTCATAAATTGTAAAAGTAAAGAAAACATATCGATAGAAACCTCGCACATGTAATGGAGATTCTAAATGACAAACATTTATTTCACAAACTTGTAAGGCTTGCTAAAAACATGTATTTCCTGGAACAAGTTTCATAAAATTTCCGCACACTATTTTTCGTTTAAAATTATCGCGTTCGCTTGTTAGTCAACGGGCGTTCGCTGGATGAAACAACAAGCTTTTCGACCATGCTTGCGTTGACGATAGACGGGCCGGGAAGGGCCCTCTTAAGGGAGAAGCGCTAGGGTAATCTGCGAAATTCTAATTTGCAAGTTAGTATTAGGTTGTCGACAGTAACAAATATGTATTTACAGAATTATAATCATCGGAATCAGTAATACAACTATAATCCTCATATGTCAAGATTTCATGAAACAATCTTTCAATAGGATTACTTGGTCTTAATGAGTGGTATTGATGATTTTAATGATTAAAGTTCTGTAAATGCGTACTTGTTACGGTCACGAATCATGTTTTGATCAAGATAAAACCTAATACTGACTTGCAAATTGCAAAAAAACGTAAGAAAATTTGAATTTCGCGGGCTACCCTGGCGCTTTCACCTTAATCCTAATTATTCCAATCCATTGAAACCTTACCTAAACCAAATAATTGTCAGACTGAACATTAAAATTGAATATTCTTAAACAAAAATAATTACCAGAATGCAATAATTAATTGTGTTTTCACATCCGCAGTGTCTGCCTACCTTTGAGTCCCTTCAGGCACACGAAATTATTGCAAGCGTAAAATTAATTCGTATCAGACTTTATCCAAAGTAACAACGCGAACGCTAGCGAGCAGAAATAAACTATTTCTCTCTCAGTAAGGAGACATTTACATATAAATTCAAAAGACAATTCATTTCCAGTCGGAATCGAACCGGCTCCCTCGCGGAATGAGTTGGCGAAGTTTGTGCGCTTACAAGTACTTAATATCTAATTAATAAATTGAGCAAGTTTTAATTACAAGATGTTTGAAGATGTTGTATGAGGTATTTAGGAAGTGTGTGGAATTGAAAAGATTTTGCTATTATGCATCTTTCGTCTGGTTTTAAGTGAAGTAGCAGTGAGGTGTGCGTCGTCTGTGCAAAAAAAAAAAAAAACTGAGTTTTATTATTTTAGGTTTTAGATATATTTTTTTTTATTTTAAACAGCTATTGAAACTCTCTACACTACATGCTGCCTGTCAACAAGAGTAAGCTCACAATCGCCATACGCGTTGCAACCAGTTACCATTTCAAAAAGGGATCACAAACCAATGGACCGAATCTTTCGCGTCTAAATTAGTATCCCGAATAGACTCGTATGCAGCAAGGTTCAATTCCGTATAATTTCGGGAGCGTTTTATCGACCTCTCGTGTTATCCCTAAATCCGTAGGGACAAAGCGTTTCCGTTAGGAGCCCAGACTGTGAACTTCCGAAGGCGCACTATCGCCCCCTATCGGACCTTGCGATCTTTTGTATGGCGGGTTATCTAGTTTCATATGACGATCTATTTATTCATTTTGATAACATCACTCTTTGTATGGCTTCATTTTGCAGTGTGGTTAGAAGATACGTGCATATGAATAAAATGGGATGTGATATTATAAAATCGCAGTCATTCGAAAAACTTTCAAGCATTATTTCACTTTCTTTGTTACAGACTAAGGACTAAAAATATCCCAAAAATACTTACAGGCATTTTTGACAGCATTCATACAAAAAATGTTTAGTTCATTTTTATCAATAACAACGTTTTTATACTAATGGAAAATGTGACATTTAGATTAAAATTAATGTAGCGCAACCCTTATTGTATATTTGTAACCAACACTGACTCCATAACCCAGTATCTCAATCAAATTTAAAACGACTTTTTAGTACAGAGAAGGATTAGGTATCAGTCCAGTTCACTAACGACGAACCCTTGCATTTACGAATTTTCACCCCGATTTGAACCCCGTCGGGGCTATAAATCTTTGTGGTTACGGAAAAAACACGCTACAGCAGATTGTTTGATCAAAATTATATAGGTACCTACTTTAAAAAACACAAGTAGTATAACCAAAAAATCATAATTATGATAATTATCAAAACATAACATACGTTTCTGTTTATACGATAAAATTACATTTTAATAAAGGAAATAGAAACTGCAGAGGATATTATTTGTATCGCAGCCCTAACTTTCAAATAGAATCATGTTCTAGTACTTACATATACTTGTACTTACTTATGTCTAATCACATTCCAAAGGTTTTTTAGTACAGAGGGGGATTAGGTATCTGTCCAGTACACTAACGACGAACCCTTGAATTTACCAATTTACACCCCGATTTGAACCCCGTCGGGGCTATAAATCCTAGTAGCCGACGAACCGCTTCCGTTTTACCTGCTTTCGGGTTTAACAGAGGGTTCTAATCGCCGAACGAAAATATTGCCGTATCACAACTTCTCTTGGTAATCATTAGATTTTTTTAACAAGCAAGTAGGTGGTAATTTATTGGTAAATGTCACGCGTATGCGATGTTAATTCTCTATTAATGTATTCCGTGGGGGTGAATTGGTACAAGTACAACATTGGGTACGTAATTGCTGGTTCGAAAGTGTCTACGAAACTGTTGACTTGTTATGTGTTCGTCATGGTTTTTATGCAATTATAATACTTACTAGTTTCTTTATCCTATCCTAAATGACCAATATTTGTATATATACAGGTTGTCCGGTAAAGATAACCTTGAAATGACATATAATAGACCTTACGGCCGTTCAGTATTTCAGGGTTATCCATCCTTTACCGGACCCATGTATAAATATATATTTGTAATCACGTTCTCAAAAACGGCTCTAACGATTTCGATGAAAGTTGCGGTGGGGTTTGCAGGGGCGAAAAATCGTTCTAACTAGGTTTCATATCTGGGAAAATTTGTTTTCTCTATTTTCACCCGAACAGAGCTTGGTCGCCCAGGTTCTGTAACTCAAATAAGCAATCTTTGTTATTTTTTATTAATAAATGAAATGTTATGAATAGATAGATAAAACATTTATTCAGTGCACACAAAAGACACATCACAACACACAAAAGCACAATTAAATGATTTCAATTTACATGATATATACATATAATAACAAATGAAAGTTACTTTTATGTTCTCGGTAATAGGGCAGTTTCTAAATTAAATTTAGTTGAGTAAAAGGCTGATTTACTACCTTCGTAGGTATTTTAAATTGGCTATCCCAAATGGCGCAACGACGAAAAAACGGTCAACCAAATCAATAAACTTATTGTAAATAAATAGGCTAGCACGTGGACATTCACATGTCAAGTTAACGATGTCAGAAACGGATTTATACAATACAATATTCACATGGAAACGTCAAATTTACTATTGTCTTTGATGTGTAATTATAGTAACTGAAATATAAATAACAGATAATTACTCTGACATTGTCTTTCCAATGGAATTTTGATTGATAATTCCTGTAGTGGCAGATAATTATAATGGTTTGTGTAAAATAATATTCCGTGGATGGATATTTCCATTAAAGTTCATTTTGGGAAGGTACTATTTACATCAGGGTAGTGCTCTATTTTTGTTCTACTTACAATAATAGGTATTGAATTGTACTGTCAATGTATTTAACATCATAATAGTGATCTTATTTATTTTCAGCACTTAGGTCATTATACGTATACAAATTCTATCTTCGTTTGTATTCTCAATTTGATATACTCACAGATTGAAGAGAGCAAGCCAGATACATTTTGGCATAGCGAATGATTGCTCATAAACAAAAGTCATTACATCGTTTATTTCCGAGAACTCCAGGGAAAACTATGAATTAGCCAACTCAATCTACACAGTATTACAATTTTAAGTGCTCAGTACATATGTAGGTACCTACAGTAATACCCTATTAATTTGATTTCTCAAACTAACGAGGGTGGCAAGATACCCCTCTGTTTATCGTTCATCCCCTAAGTAATATGCAGTTTTTCCATTTACGTATAACGGACAGTTAGTTATTCGTGGGTTAAAGTAATACCTGTTGATATTGAAGGGACGAAAACTAATTGGATGCTGAGGCTTGAGGAGTCCTTACCTGTAACAAATTGGAAACAAAGTATTAGTATCATTTGTTTGTTTTGCTACGAATATGGTTTTTAGGGTTCCGTACCCGAAGGGTGCCAAACGGAACCCTAATAACTAAGCCTCCGCTGACCGTCCGTACGTCCATCTTTCTGGCAGCGGGCTGTATCTCATGAACCGTAATAGGTAGACAGTTGAAATTTTCACTTCACAGGTTGTGTATTTCTACTGTTGCTATAAAAAATATAATAAAAATAGAATAAAGTTAAAAATTAAAGGAGGTCCCAAACTTTTGATTTTGATTTTCTTTTTCTTACGCTTGCATGTGGACTGTCATTGTCTAGAACTCATCGAGTAGAGTACAAATATAATGGTTCTTTTTTATCTTCAAAAATGATGAAATATGGGGCCGCAAAGGTTGTCAGTTTTAGACCATTTTCGTAGAAGCTCTATCGCAACAACTAAAGAAGTAAGGAATTTGAAACTTCTGTATATCATATAACATATACTGTATTTAATTAACAAATACTAAAAACCCCGATTCATAAGGTATTTTTGTTAATCAATAAAGCTTATTACAGCATTGACGAATTTTGTAATGACAAAAAATCTTAAAAACTAGTACTTAAATTAAATAAGTGTATTGCTCTTTGACTTTGTTATAAATGTTGCATTTTTTTTTTAATACCTACTTAATATTTCGACATTAAATGTATGCTTTTTTATACATAATATTTTGACATTAAATGTATTTTTGTAGTATTTGCTAGGGACTTTGTTCTGTATCAATAAGACTATTAATGTTTGTAAAGTTAGTATTTTGAATTTGGATAGACGTTCTAACTTTGACGATGGGTGAGGAATGTGGTTACTTATTGTTTTTATTTTTTATTTTTATTTTGCTTCTTTTTGTGTACCTACTGTGCAAATATTTCGACACAAATGTATTTTTGTTATGAAATAAATAACTTGAACTTGAAATTTTGTTTAAATATAGGCGATTTTCTGCAACTGCAAAAAAGAACTTTGTAATTCACAGTATCATTATGAAATAAAAAGTTATCTTTGCTATTGTTAAAATTTAAGATAAAAATATTCTTCAATTAGTATTTTCAGAAAAAATAAGTTATAAATGAAAGGGAGTCCCCTCACAAGAAACGTGTTTTTTAACCTGAAGTATTTTTTTAAATATGTAGTGTTAAATATTGTATTGTGAAACTAAGCCGGTTTTAATAAGACACAAAGTTAAATTCGGTTTTAGTGCGGTACCAATTAATTTTTTGACACAATTACATATTGTTATTGTTTTTGGTCATATTTTATTCTATGAAGATGAGCTGTGAAAGGATTCTTCATTTTGAGAATCTGAATTTTCTGTTACCCATATCGAGAACATGTAAACTTACCTCGAACACCACTGGTATAAAAAACCATTGGTGAATCCCAAAGGAAGACACTAGGGTAAAGATTTTTTCCTTACCATATTCCCTATTAATAAGGCCATTGAACTATAGATTAAATAATTTCGACCCTCAGCGCACCCCTATTTTGATTGACGATGCGGTTGATTGAAAAAACGAAACCCACGCACTTCGAAATTGATCCCCAGCCATGCTTAGGGTGGATGTGATTTAAAAAAAATAAGTTTCGGCAGGGACATGAAGTAATATTAAAAAGTAAACAGCAATTAGGAACATAGCGTGATGTCCCAACGCAAAGGGATCCTTGCTATGCTTGAATCAGAGGTTGGTCTTGTCTGAAATGGCCAGTTTGGACTAGAATTTCAATTGCGCGATGCAAGATTTAATAGCGTCATCTAGCGGATTCTAATACCACTTCCAACTACGTAGTTAATGAGCAGGAACACAGATGTCACTACGGGTTTTTATTTATTTACAGTCGTGTGCTCGATGGGATTTCCCACTGGCAAAGTTGACGAACTTCTGTACAAATTTTCATTCCCTAGTTAACCCCTTTAAGAGATGTATTTACAAAAATCATTCCCGCTTTCGTTGTTTAAGAAACTCTTGTGCAGTTTCATGCTTCTAGACCCAGCGGTTATGTGTTGTCTGTCAGTGAATGAAATTAAGATTTTTTTCAAGTAAAAGATACGATGGACTGCTTCATCGGTCTTTATATGAACGGCTACTGAACGTAAGATATAAAGATCATTCTTTACTTTGGATAGTTGATTCTTTCGGCAATGAGCAAATCTATTGCTCCATCTCGCGGGTGTGCTTACTATACAAACAATTGCATACTTTATAAAGTAACAAAGGCTTTATTTGATCAATTTGCATCTAATATGAGTTTTCTCTCTTAAATGTATCTGCAAAAATAACTTGCTTTCCGAGTTAGTGCTTATATGCCTCAAAATCAAAATCAAATCAAATCTAAAAATCCTCGTGTCATTACGAGCCTTTATGGGGGTTAAAGGTTCATAAGAAACATATTGAAGTGCATCGCTGAATTAAATTACGATACCACTACATAATGCACCTTGACAGGTACACTCAAGTAACAGTTTCATACCGAGACTCCTCCGTGCCTCGGAGAGCACGTTGGTCCCAGCTGTCATTCGAGGATCTTTGACAGTCGTTACGGGTCGTCAGAAACCTGAAAATCTGACAACCAGTCTTACCAAGGGGTATCGTATTACCCAGTAAGCGTTATCTCCTGCTTGGCAAACGTATCCGTATGCAATAATTATGTATTAGCAAATCGACGCCCCCAAGGAATCAACCTGTATTATACTATTACTGACTTTTTACTGTTATACCATTTACGGAATCTATGGGTCACTTTATGCAATTTAAAAAAATAATTTGCGGTAATTTCCAACTGTTTTCCTTATAACACTTTTGTTCTTTGGAGCTTGTGGCTAAGTAATAACAGCCGCACGGGTGGATCCATCAGGTTAAGCTACGCTTGCCGGGGTTGGTCCGTAGATGGGTGACCATCTTTACATACCGAGACTCCTCCGTGCCACGGAAAGCACGTTAAGCCACTGGTCCCGGCTGTCATTCGTGGATCTTTGACAGTCGTTACGGGTCGTCAGAAGTCCGAAAGTCTGACAATCAGTCTTACCAAGGTGTATCGTATTACCCAATAACTGGGTTGTGGAGGTCAGATAGGCAGTTGTTCCATATAAAATACTGGTATTCAGCTGCATCCGGTTAGGCTGGAAGCCGACCCCAACATAGTTTGGAAAAGGCTAGGCAGATGATTGATTTTGTTCTTTGGAAATTTTCCATTTTTTATTTACTAGAAAAATAACGAAATTATTTTTTCCTGTAAAATTTGATTTTTACGATTACCGGTTTATTCCCCATGGACGTCGAATTGAGAGAAATGTTCTGCGAATCCTTTTGACATAATCCATACGAGGTGATCTGATTTACTGAAAACCACTCAACCAACGTATTTATTTATACACCGCTATACGCAAACTGTTCGTATGTTAGTTAACAATGCTACAACAGTACCTACCTTAATAAAACAATCAAACTGATTCGATTGTCACTCACAAATTGAACAGTCGTTCATTAACAGGTCTCTCGATCCATCGATCGTCGCGTAAATACAGCTAGAGTTTAATGCGCAAACGACAAGGTCTCATGCAATTATGTAATTACGCGCAGCTCCCAAACATGGCGGCGGCGCCAGGATTACGTTGTTTGCGCAAATTGTTGGAGTTCAAGATTTCTGTTGTTTACTCACATACTGTGACAGTGTGGGTATGCTAATTTTCGTTTGTGTATTGCCGTTGTGAATTTGAGTGAGGTTTTTTCATGTGTGTAACATTTTGGTGCGGTTATTATTGAAAAGGTTTGTTCTTTTATAGAATAGACAGGGTAAGGAAATTGTGGTGTAGGTTGGCTACTATCTAACTACAGTTTAGTCTACAATTAAGTATTCCTTCTACCGTAGCTAACGTTTATTTACGTATTCAGAAATATATTTTGCATCCTTTACACATAGAATATAAAAAAATAGAACAGAACGTTTCAAAATAGACCTTTTGATGAAACCTCTTTGACAATTTGACTACATACGTGGGCTGTTTCTTTCTTTGTGTCTTAAATCTGGATCTGACGCAGCTTTCTGTTTGATTTCTCTTATTTTATCCATCGATCACCTACTAGAAGCCGTTTGCATGTAAGCGCTCAACGGTTTTCACGATTATACATACCTACAGTTATTGGTAATATGTCGGCAATCCATTAAGGGGATGTACAGTGACCGGCCGTAAATATTGCACATGGATTGAAAAGCACATGAAACAAGTACCTAATATGACACATCGAGCATTAGAGACAGTCTGTCACACACAATTACCAGTGACGAAGACGACTCTCTAAAAAACCCAACATTTTCTAAATCCGAATTGTGCAACGCTTACGGCCGGTTACTGTAGGAGAGGTCGTTTGCAACCAAATGACCCCTTATGACTCCCATGCAAATGTCAACAATTTCTTTTTTGCAGAAATCGCCCAGTTTAGTAAAAAAAAAAGAGGCTTAAAATTATGCAAATTGTAACGATTTGTAGCTCTGATTAAAAAAAAAAAGTATTAAAGATAATTGTCATATTATGTATTGAAATGTTAGTAGTTACGCCGTTAACGATAATAAAAAAAATATTTCATGCATTGGTTTTTATTAATAAATTTTCAAAGTTGTATACCTACAGCAGATATCTACAAAAAAATATAAAATGTGTAATTACTCGAAATCAATAAACTGCCTAGCCTTATCCCAACTATGTTGGGGTCAACTTCCAGTCTAACCAGATGCAGCTAAATACCAATATTTTACATGGAGTGACTGCCTATCTGACTTCTACTACCCAGTTACTGGGTAATACGATACCCCTTGTTACGACTGTCAAAGATGACGAATGACAGCCGGGACCAACGGCTTAACGTGCTTTCCGAGGCAACGAGTAGTCTCGGTATGTAAAGATGGTCACCCATCCATAGACCAACCCCGTCAAGCGTAGCTTAACCTGATGGATCGACCCGTACGGCTTTTAATACTTAGCCACGGGCTCCTTCAAATTCCGCGAAAATAGTTGACATTTGCATAGCAGTCATGGGATTCATTTGTTTGCTAATTGAGAGCACCTACATCCCCTTAATGGATTGCCGACATATTACCAATAACCCTGTATATTATATCGTATCGAGTCTACTTTTCTAATACAGCCATTTGTCGGAATAAGTTCGAGATTTTTATATAGGTACATAATACTGTATACTAGCTGGTGCCCGCGACTTCGCCTGCGATCCAGGATGAATAGTAGCCTATGTCCTTCTCCAGGTCATGGTCTACCCACGTGCCAAATTTTATCCAAATCCGTTCAGCCGTTTCCGAAAAAGTTTATATAATTATATACATAATTCAATCATGATTCGAAAGACACGTGGCGCCATCTATTATCTTAAGAAAGTTATTGTTGTTTTTCTCGGGAACAGCACTTTTTCGGAATGAAAGGTACCCTATGTCCGTTTCTGTACACCTGACAACGTATATGCAAACTTTCAGGATGGTCGGTTCAATGGTTTAGACGTGAAAAGGTAACAAACAAACAAACTTACTTTCACAGTTATAATATTAATTAGGATTATGTATTGTTAGTAACGCATAAACAATTCTGAGCTCATATATTTATAATATTTTCAGTTGTCTGTCTGGTTCGTTTATTGCGAACACGAGTTATTTGGTGATGAATTGTGATAGATGGCGATGTCGGCTAAATGTTTTGCGCCTGTTATTAATTTACGTAACAAAATAATAAATAAATATTGTTAATTATTTTTTGTTACATAACATGGATGAAATGCGAGGATAATGTACTACGTTTCATGTAAGCATGTGGGAAAACGTTGTGTGGTGGTGTAGCTTGTAACACACGTCATATTTAAGGGGAAGCTCCAGGTAGCCCGCGAAATTCAAATTTTCTTACGTTTTTTGCAATTAGCAAGTCAGTATTGGGTTGTATGTTGATTAAAGTATGATTCGAGACCGTAACATATACGTATATTTACAATTAAATTAAATTATAATCATTAGAACCAGTAATACTACTTAAGATAGTAAAATCCTAAATGTCAAGATTTCATGAAATAGTCGTTCATTAGGATTAGAATTATGTGAACTTAGAGAGTTGTATTGAAAATTTTAATGATTATAATTATATAAATATAAAGTTGTTACGGTCGCAAATCATATTCAGATCAACATACAAGTTGATCTGAATATTATTGCAAAAAACGTAAGAAAATTTGAATTTCGCGGGTTGCCTGGAGCTTTCGCCTTAAATCGTTGGATAAATTGTCGAGTGAGGGGCTTGTGGCTAAGCTGTAACAGCCGCACGGGTCGATCGATCAGGTTAAGTTACGCTTGCCGCGTTCGGTCCGTAGATGGGTGACCATCTTTACATACCCAGACCCCGCCGTGCCTCGGAAAGCACGTTAAGCCGTTGGTCCCGGCGAAAATCCACGAATAACATTCCTGAATTTTTGACAGTCGTTACGGATCGTCAGAAGTCCGAAAATCTGACAGTCTTACTAAGTGATATCGTGTAAAATACTGGTATTCAGCTGCATCCGGTTAAGACTGGAAGTTGACCCCAACATTTAATGATGATGATGGATAAATTGCCGAGTGTGATTACAAAGTTTTGAACTGTTTATAAGTACATAATTTAAATTGTTACATACACATACATAAGCTCACGTCTTCTTCCCATGGCGGTAGGCAGAAACTACAGAACGCCACCTGCTACGATCCACGATCCCTACGTACTCCTTTTGCCTCGTTTACGTTCACACATCTAGTCGTACGCGCATTTCAATAGTTGTAAATAAGAAATATAGTATTAATTCGCGTTGATTGACCAAACCGGAGTAACATTGATTATACTTGTACTTCAGGCTACCTACTTATTATTCTATCCTACGTACGTCCTATGAAGGACTCCTTTGTCCAAGATAGGTCACAATGTTGGTCTTTAGGGCCTTAGCACACCTCCGGCGCGAAGTCATGACGTTCCAACATTCGAGTCAGTGCAATGGAACTACTGCTGTTTCGCTGATTATTGTTTCGCGGCTGAGGTGTGCTAAGGCCCTTAGGGAATCCCATATGAGATGTAAATGTTCCTAAAGGGGTGGTTGGAAAGATGTTGACCTATATAGCTACCTTCTCTTGCAGAAACTTTCATCTACTTATCTCCCTCAACGAAAACTCCGGATTATCCTTCAAATTTGTCATGAAAATTAACATATTTTCAGCAAATTCCGCAAACGCAGGTGTTATAGTAACAAGTTGTACCGAATTGGGGGAAATAGGGGTGTTCGGATACCGTACCTGTATCCCATAGGGGCAAGGCGGGGTAATTGCATAATATTAACATTTATAACTTCTGGCGTATTGTATACGGGACCGTTATTATACGGAAAGCTTTATTGCTTGGCTATAGAATTATGTGGGGGACGGCGGGGAAAGTTATACCGTTCCTGAATACTTCATTTTTTTTTTTCTTAAGGACAGCAGGATGTGCTAAGATGTGGTTAAAACTTATACTAATATTTACGAAAAAACAAATCGATATTAGCTGTGTTTCGAAAAACATGGATGGTGGTTTTAAGCCATAGCTTGGATGTATAAAACAGAGCTACGAGTATACACTGTATAGTGCTAATATAATAAATCTGCCTAGCCTTTTCCCAACTATATTGGGGTCGACTTCCAGTCTAACCGGATGCAGTTGAATACCAGTATTTTAATTTACGTAACTTTTTGTAGGTGTGTTGTAAAATGTCTTTTAGCGGAGCTTTGTCTTTTAGAGGAGCTTTTTTTTTTATTTGTTTGCTCTTGACTCTAGTCTAGGTCAGAGGTGACAGAGACAAAGTCAACGATGGAGTGAGCTTAAACTGACAACTCTAGTTGGTCTAGAGGGTTGGTCGATGGTTCACGAGAAAAAACAAGTGACATGATATTTGAATCCGATGATAAGAATCTAATAATTAACTTGGAGTAAAATAAGCAACTACATTCCTATCCTGTGTTTGCATGTAAGTATTTTCTACCGTTGTCATTTGGATGCTGTGTGATACAATACAGACCTATTACAACTGGAGCTCGTGGCTAAGTAATAAGAGCCGCACGTGTTGAACCATCAGGTTAAGCTACGCTTGTCAGGGTTAGTCCTTGGATGGGGACCATCTTTACATACGAAGAGTTCTCCGTGCCTCGGAAAGCAGGTTAATCCGTTGGTCACGGCTGTCACTCGTGGATTTTTGACAGTCATTACGTGTCGTCAGAAGCCCGAAGGTCTGACAACCAGTCTTACCAAGGGGTATAGTATTACCCAGTAACTGGGTTGTGGAGGTCAGATAGGCAAGTAATCAAGTATAATCAATGTTACTCCCCGGTTTGGTCAATCATAATAATATCTACCTACACTTGACCATTACGACAGTCCAAAAACCTGCAAGTGTGATGGAAAATGTTATCACCAGTTAATTAAAATACAACCGTGAGCGAACGTAGCGCGACGCTGGGCGGCTCGTGGCGCGTGTTGTCCATGTTTTTGTACGGACAACCAGGTAACATAACATGCTTATAACTTTGTAGTTTTTCATGATACAGTTTTGAAATTTTATACATAGGTTCTTTACATAAAAATACTAGACACGTGTTTCGTATTCTGCATATACTAAAACTAATGTTGTATATAATCAGATCGGAATAGGTAGAACATAAATACCTAAACTTCGAGGAAAGAAGTAACAAGAGTGGATAATACCTCCTATAAAATCCCACAACGATAAACATGACGATTAAATCTCGGTATTTAAGAAATTGCGGGATTATTTATTATTTACTATAGATAATTTAATTTATTACGAATGTATTCAAAGTGAAATAATTCGCAATTTCTTATTTCCCGGGAAAATCCCGGGATTTAGAAGTTACGAATTATTTATTATTTTATTATAAGTAGGTATATAATTTGTTTCGAATGTATTCAAAGTACCTACAATAAATAATTCACAATTTCTTAAATCCCGAGATTTAATCGTCATGTTTATGATTCTGGGATTATAAAGGAGGTATTATTCACTCTAGTTACTTATTTCCTCGAAGTTTACGTAGGTATTTATGCTCTACCTATTCCGATCTCTGATTATAAGTTTTTATAACCTACACAACACCTTTACAACTGTTAAGCAGAATGACATAAAGAAGTTTTGATCTAACACGTAGCTAAGCTATAAGAATACGTAACTCATATCTACAACTTTTTTATTACACATTTCCGTGAAAACATGTCATACAAGTTTCTTCCTAATTTAACACCCAACTAAGAAATAAAATTGTCGCAAAGTAATAATAAAAGATACTACTATTAATACACCTGAATAGTAAAAAGAAGTTATGTTATGATTCCTTTTGTGTTAGTAAACACTCTCTTTCACAAAAACTGGGCCAAGGTGATTGAAAAGTTTCGTCGATATAACTTAATAGATTGCATGTTTAGGCTCAATATGGTATTCTGGCCTATTCTATTGGGCCCACTTTCCTTGGCACTAAGTGTAGGCTTCTCTGCTTTGTGATATTTTATGGGGTTTTGTAGTCGGGTTTTCTGTGATTTTCTAGACATTTATTTTAACTGAATTATTATGACACAAAATGAAGGGTGATGATTATCGATTAAGGGGTATTGAAAGACGTTTTATTGCAACACATTCAATGAACAAATAAGACAACCGCGTTTTATTACTACGATTATAATAAATTAGGTGTTGTTAGATTTATTCATATTTTTCCATTCCAGCTAGGGCCTAGGCTAGGGCATATTACTTAGATAATTAACGTCACGAAGAATTCTTATGGCGTTTACCAGAAACACAACTTAGTAATTCAGCTGTTGATGCTGTTTCTATGTAGGAATACCAATACTACGTTTATTTATTTATGGACCGAGCGAGCGAAGCGTTTCTGCTTGAAGTCTGGCAAAATTTGCTTTGGTCTGTCAGTTTATTGCTTCTCCTCTACAGGTCGTATTTTACAACCATCTGGACGAAACTTGGTATTACAGGTTTTACGACTTTATAGAATTTTTTTGCCGTCGGGGATTTTTGATTGGAGGGGGACTTCCTTCAAAAAGGGGCAAAAAGGGGGCTACTGGATATCTCCGACTTATGAGATCCGATTTCGATGGTTCTTTTTTATTTGAAAGGTCATCCATCAAAAAGATCTGATGAAAAAAAATATCCCATTTTAAATATTAACTTCACTGTTAATTTAATATTACTACTAATTATTACTGTTACTATTACTACTACTCTTACTATTGTTACTGTTATTGTGTACTATTATTATTACTGGTAATTTAATTTCACTGGTAATTTTAATATTAACTTCAAAAAAGTTTGTGCTCACGAGGTCTACTCTTCACAGAACTACTAGTTTAATAAAGAACACTGACAGCATATCGCTGCTTTGCATGAATACCAGCACAAACCAAAATTTTGAAATTACTGGTTTATAACACAGCCAAATGCAAATTAGTCCTTATTTCATGGTCAGTAAGACTCACATTAATAACGGCAATTTTGTCGGTTTTGCCGTTATGAATGTGAGTCTTACTGACCATGAAATAAGGCCTAATTTGCATTTGGCTGTGTTATAAACCAGTAATTTCAAAATTTTGGTTTGTGCGTGTATTCATGCAAAGCAGCGATATACGTACAATCAACATGGGCTTGCAGCGCTGCGTTATTAATTTTTTAAATATCGCAGCTTTATGCTGAAATGGGAGCCTTTTTGGACTCGCACCGGTCTTTTTGTTTAATTTTTAATTTTGTATATTTTTTTTTTGTTTTTCATAATATTATGCTCTTTTTTTACTGTTTGTATTTCCTGTGCGTCTCCCAAATAAAATATTTTTCTTTCTTTTCTTTTCTTTCAATAGTATTTAGACAAAGCATTACTACATTTCTTACAACATAACAACATAAACTTTCACAATCCTGCGTATACTTCAAGCAAGTCTTCAACGATAGTTTACGTTCAATTATACCAGCAACGACTCGAAGCTGATACGCTGACATGATGCTGCTCAAATTGCAGGCACATCATGACCAGTCGTCACGAGGGACCGGCTGTTTTACTGCCATATTGGCGGCTACGGTGAGTTAGGTGTTGGGTACATTTTTAAAAGGAAAATATTTAACTGATTCTCTAAAACTTATTGACCGTCTAATGAATGTACTTACGCTTTTTAATAATTGAGACTCATTTTAACTTTGTGGCCTTTTCTCACTGTTGGTCGCAGTTACTTGGCTGTTTAGTATTGTTAGGACCCCAAAATAGGAATTATTTAATGTTCACAAAAAGAGGCGTAATCATTATATTAGAGTGTTCAATAATATTTTTAGGAGCGCAAATTGGGAATTATTTGATGTTCGATTAAATACATGCCTTTTAAAACGATTAAAATATGAAACGTAACTATAATTTTACCACCTACATATAAGGCTGGTTGTCTACCGCACAGGGAACGTGACGTCAACGAGAAACGAGATTATTCGGTCATAGGGCCTGCAGACATCACCACGGCGCGGCGCCGCTAACGGGACGTCAATAAGAAAACAGATGACGGCGCCGGAGTAGCGACAGTGCATTTACGATCGGCGTGGACACATTACCAAAGCTCAGTGTCACCACTGTGAAACGGCACGATGTCGTACCGCGCCACGGTGCCGTGTACGGTGCTCCACGCTGGCTCACGGCGCGACGGTTTATGAATGAATGAAATGCACCGACCCCAGCGTGGTTTGACCAGACTCGATTACTCGAATGAACCCAAAGATTCACACTAGCCCCTGTTGCCTCATGTTACATGGTGCAACAAAGACCATTGCATATCAAGGAGTAGACCGGGGGTCGCGATAACGGTACATTCATCAAAATGGTACAGTCTACCCTACTTTAGTAAACAATAACACAACACCACAGAATTTTATTACGCAACACAAAATACAGCAAAGAAACACTATTCAATTTCGGTGACCGATGCCAGAGACGCCTGTTCTAACACGTGTCGCGCACGCAGATGCACCGTTCCATCTCGACACGACCGCTCGCTATAGCGTCCCAAACAGAACTCGGCTCACGGCGCGACGGTTTAGTGCAAAAAAAGACGGCTGATAATATCGATGTTGACTACCGAGACGGTAATGTAATATTATTCAACAGTACCTACCAATTTAACTACTTTGATGCTCATTTTACCTTGTTATCAGAGAGGAAGTAGCTTATTTCTTTTCTAATACGAGCAATTTTTCCATACGGCACTCAAAGCTAATGAACTTTTGTGTCTGGAAAAGTAAAGTGCAGGAAAGGTAACCAGTTTTATAAAACTAAGATGAAGCATAATTAATAAAATTATAAAAAGGGAAAGCATGGTATGAAATGCTCATCAATATTTTCTAGCAAATTTCATCCATGTTCCTGCGTTAATCCTTTTCTCGGAGCCATACGGGCCATTTTCGACCCCCTGTAACTACGTTGTGGAAAAAACTAGAAGCCTAAATTTTCAGTGGCCAAGAGGACATGACATCTATAGATATATTTCCAAATTACATCAAATTTGAACCAGTAGTTTAAAAATTATTGCTACAAAACCTACTACTACCACTATATACTATTACTAGTACTATTTTACTTTAAGTTATGTTCTGAAAACATGCCAGTAAATTATGGAGTTATTTAGAACAAAATATAGTTTTGATAATGCCACTTTTGTTATAAAGGTGCGATGTTACTTTTTGTTCGGAAAACCAGAAGGCGCCCTCTGTCGGCGCGATGACTCGTTCAGGTTCACTGAAGAAAAAGTGACATATGAACGCAGCGATCGCTTTTAAATAGGACGCGGCCTAAATCTCCTCTGCTTAAGAGCGTTTATTCCGCGCGGGCTGGCAACGTCGCATTTCTACAGGTTTATCGTGATTCTACTATTTTTCTTAACACACTCCATGAATCGTTGGAATTTATAAGTATGTATGCTATTTTTTTTAATTATTTTAGTATTTACCCATAAAAATTGACAATGTTCTATTAAAATAATCATTAAAACCTGTAGAAATGCGACGTTGCCAGCCCGCACGGAATAAACGCCTTTCGGGAAAAACAGGCGTGATAGGACATAACATCATATTAGTAAATTCTATTTTATTACATTCTCTATATGTATAACCTACCTACCCAAAAGACAAAAGTCCACAATGTTCCATCCCAGTATAAAATATCTCTTCATTCAAACTATCCAAACTCCATACGCTCAGTGGTATAACCGGTGTTGAACGAGAGCGGAGGTCGCCGATCGCTGTTAAGATTGCCCGGGCACAAGTTCACCCTCCATTGTCCCGGATGATGTTGGCAAATGTTATTGTCTACACTAGGCTTTATTATAACTTTGAGATGTTACTTTGTGTGTTAGGAAAAAGGAGATTTGGAAAAGTAAAATGTGTGAAAATTTAAAATTAGAGTTGGAATTTTGTTTTTAGCCAGCAGACCGTGAAATTCGCACACGGCGTAAGAAAAACCTCTTTATATAATATGTATATAAACGTAAAAACCCCCATCCTCCAATGGCGACCGTGGGCTTACAGTAGTTGTGAACCTATGGGGTTCGGTTGACATTCGAGCATACATTGACATATTGATAATAAAAAAACGAATGGGTCTTCCATTCGTTTTTTTTTTTTTTTTTATTATATATAACTCACATGTGAAGGGATGTGGTTAACTAAACAAAGCCTTTTTTAGAAGTAAATTATCCTATTTGTATACCTAGTTACTATGCTATCATAGTAACTTTTCGTAAACACTGATTGAAAAAGTTACGCCCGTAGTTACATAAGTTATTACTCAAACATCAAGTTTCAAGTTTTTCAATTAAATTAAGTAGCTTGCCAATCTTTACTTTTTAGGATTCCGTACCTCAAAAGGAAAAAAAACGGAACCTTTATAGGATCACTTCGTTTTCCGTCTGTCTGTCTGTCAGTCTGTCAAGACCCTTTTTCTCTGGAACGCGTGGAGGTATCAAGTTGAAATTAATATCCAATATTTTACCATACCAGTATTTTACATGGAGCAACTGCCTATCTGACCTCCACAACCCAGTTTCTGAGTAAACCGTGTGGTATTTTGTTTCTTAAAACCGCATGTTTTAGCTGTTTAAAGAGCTGGGGGATTTTATACTTTCACTATACTTACATTTGTTTACATTATATACACATTCCACACCATTTTATTGATAAATTATACATTAGTTTCTAATTTTAAACTATTTGTACTTTCAAAACTCAAATGTCAATTGGCAGATTTTATTTTTTTATAAAGCTAAGTAACCGAGTTCTCATGTTAATTATCACTGGCTATGTTTCTTACTCATCTAATCTGACGTATCTTTACAATATTTAGTATTTGTATTTCTAGAACGAGACGGGGTCCTATAGAGACCCGTCATTGCTTCTAAAGATCAGTCTATTTTCAACTACGAAGCAATCAATTTTCACCTTTGAAACAGTCTATTATACCCTTGAACCAGTCTACACTATCTACATTAAATATCATGTGACGTCTTCACGAGTATTATTATCCGGTAGGCTCCGGCAACCAGTCCAAATCCGCGCTTCACTATAAAACCTACAGTGACATGGCTTAAGTCACTGCCGTCTCCTCTATTGTCCTCCTTGGACAGAAGGATCCCTATAATCCCTCTAACGGAGTGACGTAGGCCATCGCCAAGGGATGCTGCCATCGCTATACTCCTCCTTGGAGTAAGGCGTTGCAGCCTCATTCTCGTCCTTTCTCTGGTGACTTTGTATTCTCCTGCCCTGGCGCCTGCTGATTCCTGCTGCACGGTCATGACTCCAAGCGTCCCGAGCTGCAGACACACCGTCCTTGCTTTGCTACATCCAGCTGCTGCGAGCGTCTCGCGCTGCAGACCTGGTGCCTGTCCTCGAAGACTGAAGACTAACTGGTTTATTACTGGTCCTTGTATTTTCTACTCATCATGTTGCGTAGCAAATAGCTCCGGCTATCTGTTACGTTACAACCGATACTCCTTGGTCTGATTGTCAGACTTTCGGGCTCCTGACAACCCGTATTGATTGTCAAAGATCGACGAATGACAGCCGGGACCAAAGGCTTAACGTGCTTTCCGAGGCACGGAGGAATCTTGGTATGTAAAAGTTGTCACCTATCCACGAACCAATCGCGGCAAGACTCGTGCAGCCGTTATTACTTAGCCACAAGCCCGTCCTAAGGTTAAAACTCAAACATCTACTATCAATTTCAATTAAATTAGGTAGCTTGCCAATCTTTACTTTTGTAGAACCTAGCTAACTTTGAGATAGGGGAATCACAAGAAATTACGAAAATCTTGTCATCAACTTTATGACCATATGCTTTGTCAATAGAATCATCATCGTCATCAAGCGGAAAATACTCCCCACTGTTTAGTGGTACTACTTAGTATTCTATTTTCCGAGATACATCATCGTATCAGCTACTACTTCATAGATCTTGGGTTGTTTAAGTGTCTTGATAGTCATTATAAAGGTCTAGGGGCTTGTGGCTAACAAATAACAGCCGCACGGGTCGATCGATCAGGTGAAGTTACGCTTGCCGCGGTTGGAATGATACCAAGACCCCTCCGTGCCTGGGAAAGCACATTAAGCCCCGGCTCTCATTCGTGGATCTTTGACAGTTGTCACGGGTCGTCAGAAGCCTGAAAGACTGACAACCAGTCTTACCAAGAGGTATCGTATTACCCAGTAACTAGGTTGTGGAGGTCAGATAAGCAGTCGCTCCATGTAAAATACTGGTATTCAGGTATTCGGCTGCATCCGGTTAGACTGGTTGCCAACTCCAACATAGTTGGGAAAAGGCTAGATAGATGATGATAGTCATTATAAAGGTGAATCATAAAACATACTAGAATCGATTCAACAACGCTAGAAACAAGGGACGTTAGGTACTCTAATTTTCTCAGTTACGATAGTTGAGCCGTCATTGTCACCCGGAAAGACTCCCTACTGCTTACTAGTAGGTATTATATCTACATCTATATATTAACGAAACTAAAGGCCTACCCCGTGTACCGTCTAATCCAGTCTTTTAATTGTCGGGGGTAAAGTCAAACGGTATCCTATTTTCTGAGAGATATCATCGTATTAGCTAGGCGAGTCCCCGCTAAATTGTAAGGATAAGATGGAGGTCACATGAAGCTAGATTAACTCGATCGAAGGAAATGTCTGGCAATATCTCTAATTGAGGTTTCATTTTCGACGTAATATTTGTGTGTTTGTTTGTCGTGAAAAGTGTTACAATTAGATAAAAAACTATACAAATTAAAATGGTTTAGTATTAAATAGGTCTTTATTTAGAATGTCAGAGCCTTCCGATTTTTTTTTACTGAGAAAAATATTAATTTTCTAGGTTCCTTAACGACAAATGATGAATGATTTTATTTCTGTAAATAGGTAAGTATATACAAACACTTTTACACGTCAATCATATTTTAAAAACTAGATGAGGTCGACGTTTCCTCTCTGACTACTCTGAGAAGAAAGGCCGAAACAAACTCAGAGGTCAAAGCATTTCAATTCTTTTTAAATAATTTCGTATAATTGTATGTAGTTTAGCTCGAGTTTAAGTATAGCAAACGAAGGTCTAGATTAATTTCTACAACACAGAAATCTAACTCAAATGAAAGTACCAAAACCCATCAATGTAACCTCACCCTATACCGTGGTTGTAAACCGGCTAAACACAGGCATCCCCGCGGGACTGACCTATGTTATCTTACGAGCTTCAGTTAGATTAGTTCCCGTTCTTATTATTGGAAATATCGTCTGTCCTATTATGTGCTGTTGATTTGTCCGGATAATAACAAGTCCGTGAGTCTATGGCTGATTTATTAACGTCTTCGGGATATTTTTCTTACACGTGAGAGTTGAGAAATCATTGTTATTGGTGTTTGTTTCGGTAATTCTGGTAGAGCTTTGGACATTATTCTTAAAAAATATTTTTTGCAACTTTGTCTATGGTATGTAAAATGTCATGTTTTTTTTTTTTTTTTTTAAGGCAAAAGCGCTAGGATTTGACAGGAAAATTTTGTTAAGTTGTTTGCTATTTGCAAGTCAGTATTAGGTTGTATGTTGAATGACTATTTCATGAAACAATGTCTTGAGGATTATACTATCTTATGGAATTGTATAACTGATTCTAATTATTATAATTCTGTAAATACATATTTGTTACGATCGGGAATCATACTTTAATCAACATACAACCTAATACTGACTTGGGAATTGCAAAAAAATATAAGAATATTTGAATTTCGCGAGATACCCTGGTGCTTCCCCCTTAAGTTCGATTATCTTATCCAGTTTAATTACCGGATGTCCAATGTCCAAGTACCAAGATGACAAACTCCTTGATTTTCTTTTCCTTTCTTGTATGATTTCATTAGCATGAAAATATCCAATTTATTTCATTCCACGATCACAGTAAAATTTAAATGAGCTCATCTCAATAACTGAACAACTTTTATCTAAGTAAAACACCCACAAAAAATATCAAACAAATAAAAGGAAATTGGAATACTTCAAAAGTCCCATTATTTCAAGACAAATAAAAATTTACAAAATTAGCTCCTTCGAATATCGATGATGGTGGAATTGGACGTGAAACGGAATGTAAAGCAAACAGTTTTCGATCTTAGGGTATTAACAAAAGATTCCCCTATTCGATTAAACTGGCAGAAATATAAAAAGGAGCCACCCCATCTCTATTTCATAATTTGCATCGTAGACGCAAATAAATTTAAAATATTGCTCTGTGAAACCTTAATTTTCCCTTTCTGATGTTCCAATCAATCTTCAGTGTATTCGTGGGGTGGGTTTCCGATGTTTTTCTGAACACAAAGATAAACATGTTGGTTCGAATTGGAAAAGTTTGGTGCTTCATGTCAAAAGATTAAAGATCTGCATGGATAATCACCCCAGAATGAACGTCAATATTAGGTTGGTGATATATTTGCTTTACTGGAATGACAAAATAATAAAAAACATTACTAACAATAGGTAGGATTGAAGTTAGGAAAAAAATGTTACAGTTTTTTGGCAGCAGAAATTGTATTGATTCAAAGTATATACAATTTTGGCCGATATCAGTGAAGCTTTCAAATCAGATTTCAAGTCAGTTCTAACTGGAATTCCAAACAAAACTTTACACAATACATTGTTTAGAACAATATACTGTTTAGTAGTTTGCATGTATAGATCTATTTATATAAATGTCTGCTTACTACCTACATACTCGTACTTCATAAGTACCCTAATGTATATAATTATGACGTTTCAATTACGTATCTAGTCACTTTCTGCCATCGAGTGATTTTCTTTAATTTATCTACTCCATCTTCTCAATCAGCATCTCTCAGTCTCTCCTTTATGACCATTATTATTTTATTGACTTAATTCATTTTATCTACACTCATATCGTAAAGTTCTGATTATGCATTAGAAAATAGTACCAAAATGACAGACCTTGTGCATGTACAGTCACGACCGGGATTGTTGAGCCACTAGCTTAACATCTTAACTTGGTTGTGTTACACGAATGCCGCCCGTGAAATTTGACATGTGACATTTCTATAACGCAAAACGGGCGGCATTCGTGTAACACAACCAAGTTAAGATGATAAGCCAGTTGCTCAACAATCCCGGTTCGTGACTGCACAACTCAAACAAAATTAAAAAGTTTTATTATGATACAGATTTCTTAAAAACATAATGCTATAAAATAACTTATTTTCTACTAAAGTACACTCCGGATCGGCCAAGGAGTTTTGAATTCCATTTTTATCATTGTAAACGGGGACCGCGCTAGGGCGTTTCCGCGGTTGACCGATGATACCTCCGTAATCATAGTAACGTAATCCACGTTACTAATTTCGGAGCCATTATTGTGTTTGTTTACGTTTTGCTAACTTTGGTTTTTTATTTAAATAAGTAGGTACCTATACACCGAGTGTAGATAAAGTACCTAGTGTATGAAACGGCACATAACTAGGTATTAAAATACTCATGTTTTAATACCCCTCATTATGCAACAGTTTCATAAACTACAAATACAGTCTTTTATAAAAACATGGACATAATCTACCTACATTTGCGAAAATCATCTGCTGTACCTATCATATATTTAGGTTGAACAAGCTTTGATTGAACACCTCTTTTGTCAGGAATTTTGTATTTCTGTCTCAAAATTGTGTAGTTTAAATTCGCTAGTGTTTCCATCTCCCATTTTATAATTTAACACCTACTGTGGCACGGCTATCCTTTAGCATGGGTCCTACATTAGCACATTTAAGTGTACCGATGTAAAGATTGCCATAGCTACAGGCTAAGGCTACCAACCGATCATTTCTAGCGATTCCATCCAGTGCCCCTACTTATACTGTCACTATTTATTCATTATATCTTTAAGCTAATACGTTTTACAGCACATTGCTTCCAGCAGTACTGATTGGTACCTATAAAATGAAGGGCGGTAGATAAGGAGTTGCTGCATTGTATACGTTTATGCTAGAGAAATCGGATTTTAGATTGGAACCGATTTCAAATAGTAAACATTGGTGCCGATTCTGTTGTACACAACTAAACTTAATTTAGACTATTGCTAACATTTTCTCTCTAATAAAACAAGAAAGAGACGGAAGTAAATTAGAGCTGTCAAATTTAGTTGAAACTAATATTTCCATACAAATTCAGACGACACGTAAAAACATGTCGACTAAAATCACGGTGAAGCGCAAGGCGTAAACTAGTTTGAAATCTCTAAACTCTGATTTTTAATTAGGTAGACTAAAATGACATATGATAACATGAGTGAAATGTCAAAATGACACAAAAAGTTCGATTTGAGCTGTCATTTTAGTCTACCTAATTAAAAATCAGAGTTTAGCTTAGCTCATAGCTACAGCCGTCCTTTTCTCGCGCTACCTGTTAGTAAAAGATAGCGATTCTCTAAATTTAGATTATTTATTGAACAAAAGAATCTTTAATCTTTAATCAGTTGAAGGACACTGAACAAGACATAATATTATAAGAAGTTTTATTATTATTACGTCTGGGGGCGTTTAGTGCAAAGTGTTAATTATTTACTCTTCAAGATAGTTCACAATTCACAATTCTTTAGTGCATTCGATAATGTTGGTAGGCTTGAAATTAATGGTACAATTATGGAGCCTGTCGGGCACAGCATAGTAGGAGAGAGGAGGAAGAGCGCTTATTTCGTGTTTATATTATTACTAGCAGCCCCCCGCGGTTTCACCCGCGTAAGTCTTGAACCCGTAAAAAACAGCGGGATGAAAGTATCCTATGTGTTAATTCAGGCTATAAACTATCTGTGTGTCAAGTTTCATCAAAATCCGTTTAGCAGTTTTTGCGTGAAAGAACAAAAATGCATCCATCCATCCTCACAAACTTACGCGTTTATAATATTAGTAGGATATTATATTATGTGTATATTCTGGTAATTGTATTTTTATTTCATTACTACTTTTCTTCTTCTTAAATTTAATTTATTTAAGCATTTTAAATAAATATTTTGGCTTTAACTCTTTAAGTTATAAATAATACCTGCTTCAGTAAGTAGGTCCTTTTTCTGTTATTTATTTATTTATTTAACATAAAACGGCCAAGGCCAATTACATTAGTTAAGACATTAAAACATTATTTAAGTACAATAATAAAAGATAGACGTTATACCTTTAGATAGTTTTAGTTAGTTATTCCTGTCGTTCAGTATTTGTTTAACTGTGATATTTGGTTATTATTATGCTGAATTTATTGCACTGTGTGTTGATATAATTACTATGATTTGCAATTTAGATATTGAAGTATTTATATTAATTGTTTTATTTGTTTAATTATGTATTCAATATGTAGTATTAAATGTAAATTTTTATTTGTCTTTCTTGTAAATTATAATGTATCATCTAAATATATTTTTTATACTATTATCTTTTGCCCGATAGAAAGGGTTTCAGTTTAATCAGATAACAGTTTTACTGTTATCTACTTTTTAATGGTTTCTGGTAACTTACTGTATATTTTTATAGACATAACAAAGGTACTAGAGGAATACATTTTAGTCGCGAAGTTGGTGCGTTTAGTCTGTTTAAGTGTAAATCTACTTTGTATGTTTTCTAGTTTAGTATAGAAATCTGGGTATTTGAGCCAGGCATAGGCATACGCGTGATAGGTGACTAGAGCAGTTTTAAGATCTGTAGTTTTTTTGATCTCATGGAGCCCAAAATGTTGATAGCTTAATTATTTTTTGAATAGTCTATGACTACTCCTAATACGGAGAATTTGTTAACTACTTCTTAAATTGAGTCATTGATGCTGAAATTTATATTTATGGGTATTTCTTGACAGGAGTAAAATGCTATTATTTTTGTCTTATTGAAGTTAATTTCAAGATTATGTTCGGTCACCCAATTTATTGTCGCGTTTAGTATATAGCATTTAATTTTTAAAACATAGGTCCTGTAGTTATAAAACATTCACCTTATTGTAATACGATATATTTCATAATAATAAACAAATTACTTGGAGGACATCAATTTGATCTTGATTCAAGACAATCTATAGATCCGAACACGTAGCATCAGTAACTCTCCTACAAAGTACAAAAACTTTGCTACAATACAAACAGAATTTCCTTCGTCCCCTACCAACAAAGATGACAATCTTAATTCTACAATAATACCAGATATCGGTCAAAAAGCATCAAAATATTACCACCGAACTACTGCGAGAGAATTTAAATCGGAAATCAAATAAAATTGCGAATTCTGTGCGCGTCCCCTGCTGACAAGGAACCCAGGGTATGTTACTGGTTCCCCAAGACGTGTCAGTATACAGTGATGTTTTTGAATGACAAGTACCTAAGGTTTTTATGGCTACAGCCCCTTGTTTGGCCTTTTGATGAAGGTCACGCGTTGCCAAACGGAATAGGGGATTACGGAATGCTTGAGTTTGCTTGAGCAGCGTTTTTTTAAAGACGTGTTTTTGTTTTAGGTTCTTTGCTTACACAAGATGTTTGATAGATTAGTGCTGGACTATGATTAACTATAATACTGAAGTAACGATTTGTATTATGAGGTCAATAAAATACTGGCAATATATAATTTAACCAAACGTGAGGTAAAGCATAAATTGAACAATTAGTTATTAACTGACTTATGATCAGACAGAATTAAAAGTAATTCTATATGGCAAGAGTGGTAGATAATTATTGATATCATTTTGTATAACCTTACGGTAGGCTTATTCTCTTCGGTAGGCTTGTTTTCTTTTTCTTTTAAGCAATAAATTTGTTATGATTTTATAGTTATATATTAAGTTCAAGGTTGTGTCTAAGTCAACAGCTCACCAACTCCTATAAATACAAGCTTGACTTAGTTTAGGAGTTAGAGAATTCCATAATTCTATGTGACAGCGTACAACCTCTAAACTAAGATTTAAATTGCTATTAGAATAAGAAATTGTTGTCCTACCTTGATGGAAATAAATATTTATTATTATTTATTTATTTAACGTTCACTTCTAGTTTTTTATAAAATTTTCAAAAAATAAACTAGTCTTTACAACGTATAAAAAATATCGGGTACTATTTTGAAATACCTCAGCTGTAAGCAAATAAGTTATTAGATTCATGACAGTACATGAGAAAAACAAATAAATCAAATTGGCATTTACATCCTACATACGGATCCAATTTGCAACATGAAACGAATTTTCCTTCGAGAGGATATCATTATTGTTGACATCACATTTATCGAGTAACAATTCGAGATTTTTAATCTACATTTTTGCATTGGCTGATATCTTTCAAAATGGCGGCGATGCTGATACTGCTAAAATAACAAAAAGAAGATCAACGTTTATGAGCACTTTGGAGTCGGATCGTTCTCAGTAATTTCTCCCCTATTCAGATACCTTCCGACAATTTGATTCTAAATCGCTGACTGCGCTGTTTAAATAATTTGAAAAAATATTTAAGAAGGCACTTTCGTTCGTTTGCTGTTTCATAATCTTTATAATTGGGGCTTTAATCATATTTGTCTAGATGAGGAAATTATTTAAACTATTATGTCTTCTTTAATTATATCCAAGCTACCAACCAGCACATGACATTTAACAACACCTAAAATCCTAACCCCAAAATAAACCTCTTACCGTAACTGTTCTAAAAGCGCATAGACTTAAACAACCGTGGGGCTGTTATTGAAATAATTCAATTTCGCGATAGAACTACTAAAGCAGCTATTATGTTAAGCTGGTTCCGTAATGTTGCATGGTCGTGATCATATCGCGATGCCACCGTTGGCTACTGACGGACGGTCCGCCTACCGATCTGAGCGAACAGGAAATTGAATGGAGTTGTCGATGTAAATTTTATTTGATGAATATGTTTTTGTATTTTGTGAATGTTGGACAACATTCGGGGATAGTGACGTTGCAGTTTTTTAGGGGTTGATAGAGTTGAATAAAAATATTACGAGTCACCATGTCTTTTTAGAAATTAAGTTTTTATTGCCTACGAGTCTTTATTCATACAATAATTGGCTTGCTATCTCCACTACATATTCAACAATTAACAGTTAGACATTAATGTAACCATTTTAAAAGCAAAAGACAATAAGAGAACAAAACAGCGAGACGATCATAACCTAAAAAAAGATCGCGACGACAACAAGTACATAATATCTAATCTCCCGAGAATAGCCTTAACAATCCAGTGCGCGGGCAATTGGTAGCGTCTACAGAGTACCCTGCCCGTAAGCTGGCCAATCAATATAGTGGCTGCAATTATGTTAATGCACCGCCCTAGGCCGCGAGCCCAGACGCAATTGAAAATGTAAACGACCTGCACACCTCTGCCAGCCCATGATGGCCTGGTACTCAGCCCTGATGTAGCCGTTCAGTTTTAGATGGCCATAAACAAACTTGTGGGGGGGCGTGGGAGAAAATGATCATTGCCTTTCAATTTATTCCCTGTTTTCGTACTGAAATTTATCTGATGCCAGATAATGGAGGTGCAATTCATTTATTTATTTTATTTATTCGTTCCATAGCTCACACACATTACAGTGTTAGGTTAAACGGTTCAGTACATTTATATTCGCATAATTCATCAAAATGTAGAGAGCAGCTGATTATTTTCGCGATTTCAGGTTTGATCCCATAGTAAAAGTTGTTCATAATGATGAGTACAATGACCCCTTAAAGTAAATCCCTCGTTTAACCTAACACTCTGTTTACATTTAACAAACAACTTAGAAGCTTAACAAATAAAATTGCAATGAGGATGTAAACTAAATAGTAACAGTTATCCAATACCTACTACTAATGAGCAAACATGGGTGACCAATATGACCGTAGTAGACCGTGACTAATTGATAGTATTACAATTGATTTTGGCAGTAGTCATTGCGATTTCTGTGGAATAAGGAATGACCGAATTTCCTTACATTACATAAAATGGCAAAACTTATACATTTATGCAGTAACTACATTACGCACAAAAATGTCTCGTACATTTCCTTGCGCTTTGCTAAATAATTTTAATTAAAACTAAATCTTATCTTCACACAAGGAAGTTTACATTTGCAACAATCTAAATATTTCCCAGTAAAATTATGAAAACAGTACAAATTGTGACGTTATTATCAAGTGTGTGCACTAATTTCACTTCAGTGTAACCGTTTTGCTCAGTGTTTCTACGGAACAATAAATGGTGGCTATTTATAACGATAGCGTTATATTGACTTTATCGACGGACATTGCCTGAAGCCATTGCTTACGTAACGCGACTATTATAAGCTGTATAGGTATAGCTTTCTCGATTTGCATCTACATAAGTATAACTTGTTCCGTGAAATTAACTTAATATCATGTTTACGAAGAAATAGTAAGTACGTATAGTGAGAAAAAAATACTAAAAAATAAACAAGTCTTCTCCTTAAAATGATGACAATCTTTTACTACTATTTTCTTCAACAATTTTGAGTGTATTTAGCCTTAAAAACTTATGTATTAAAAAGGCATAACTGCTCATATTCATTATTTTACAACAAAATAATTCCCTAACCATAGATATTGAAACATTTAAGCGGCTAATAACCTGTCACTTCCTAAACTAATATCTCGGGATACCAATATTAATGAAGAAAAAAAAATCTAATTACAGCATAAAATTAAAGGCCGGTCAGTCGCCTGGCCGTGGCGTGGCTGTGGCGTTGCTTCTCCAACGGAATAGTAATTAAAAGAGGCAAGATTTTTTTTTTTTGCTAGTGTGTCAGGAACGTTTGTGGAAGTCGCCTCCCTTCCGTTTGAATCCGGTTCTACTAGAATTGCGCAAAGAAAATGGTTTTTGGTAGGAGATTAATTAAATAAATCTTTACTTGCCATAAAGATTGTGTAAGTTAGTTTATTGATTTGCACATTAGAACGTTCTGCATTTGGAATTATTATTATTATGGATACGTGATGTGTATAGGATTAAATAGAAATAGCACATGCAAATGTTCCACATGCACAACAATGGAACCAATGGGTATTTTATAATTAAAGCATTATACCGAATAGTCTCAGGAACAAATAAATCACGGGATCATTTCCCATGGGGGCCGTAAGGTAATTAAGGGATTACATGTATCAAAAGGTAGGGATGCAACCAACACACATTGCGATAACTGCTTTGCCTAACAAACAGAGTGTTTATAAATTTCCCTAGGTGGGTAAGTAAGTAAGTACAGACTGGTCAATAAAATAATGAAAGTATTCCTAAGTTTAGGCAAAGGAATATATAATTCTTATAAAATATGACAGACTACCTAAACTAAATTAACTTTGAGGCCAAATTGTTTATGCATTATTCCGGAAGCAGCAAAATGGAAACCGTACGCGATATTCCGAAGTTAGAGAAAGCCGTTGTAGAAAACAGTAACGCCAAGGACACATGCCTGTAGCTTGTACAAAACTATGCAAGTCGTTTGCATGCCATTGTAACATTCACCAATCAGAAGATGTTATAACACATGGCATGCAAGTTACTTGCATACTTTTTGTGCAAGTTACATGCATGTGTATTCCCGCCCTTATTCCTGTCAGTGTCGCACAAATGTCGAACTGCAACGCTCAAGAAGAGAAAGATGAAAACATAATACTCGTAATATGGCTATAGTATGCGCGCAAGTGATAGTCACCGCCTGAGGTATGTGAGCGGTGAGACGGGGGAGGCCGCGATTGACAAGATTGGCAGAGTGAGTTGTATCACCGCTGACTTTTGCTAAAAAAAAAAAAAAAAAAAAACGGTGAAAGAAAACATCGTGAGGAAACCCGTGAGTGTATTTCTCTGACTTAGCATGTGTGAAGCTAAGTAAGAGCCCCCCCCCCCCCCCCCCCCCCAGGTGATGAACGAGTAGACGGTTCGTGATCGTTAGGTGCGATCACCTCAAGCGGTGACTAGCAAGCACTATAGTTTATACAACAATATTCTCAAGTCAATGATAAACTCTCAAACATACTAAAACTAAAACAAAACAAAATTAGACCAAAATAGCGCAATTAATAGCATAAAATAAATAGTCTTAACGCTTGTCGTGTTAAACCAACGTTTCCTCAAGTCTGGCTTATCACTGTCAGAGGAGCAACTGCAAGTCAATAACTGAAAGTTTAACTAATTAACGAGGAGTGTGTATCCTTCCACCATATTTATAGTTATATAGCGTGTTTAGATGTTCATTAAAAACTTTTAGTACCAGATAAGTTAATATTTATCTAATCAGTTTAAGTTTTCTGAAGTGTCCAAATGTTTATTCGTATGTTTAAAAAAGCGGCCAAGTGCGAGTCGCTTTCGCACACGAAGGGTTACGGGGTAACTTTGGAGACAGCGGAGCCTTATTAATAGTATACCTATATATAGTATATATATAATCAAGTGTAACTACATAAACAGACATAGTCATAAATAGTCATAAACGGACATAGGGTAATTTTCATCCCGATAGAAAGTACTGTTCCCGCGGAAAACAACAATAACGTTTTTTATGATAATAGATGGCGCCACGTGTCTTTCGAATCATGATTGAATTATATTATTATAGGAACTGTAGTATTGCGCTAAGTTTTATTATTTTTTTCTAAATTTAAGTAACGAACACATTTTGTGAGTTTAGTATCGACAGACCGGTTTTTCATCCTCCAAACTAATATTATAAATGCGAAAGTGTGTTTGTTTGTTTGTTTGTTGATTACTCTTTCACGCTAAAACGGCTGAACGAATTTGGCACATGGGTAGACCATGACCTGGAGAAGGACATAGGCTGCCATTCATCCTGGATGGCAGACGAAGTCGCGGGCAACAGCTCGTGAACTAATACGTGAAAGTGTGACGGCCTGGCTTATATATATACGAGCTAAGGGTGTGGTGTCAAAGGGAAAACATCTCAAAACATTGGTCAAATTCTAGTGCAATATTTATAACAAAACTATTAACTACTTATTACAAACAAATAATCCAGTTTTTACTAAAAACTAAAAATTATAATATAAAAAGTAATTAAAAAATGAAATCGACTTCAAAAAGAAATTAACTCAAAATTATGAAATAACTTTTAATTTCGGAAGTCGGTGGCAACAAATTAAAATACAGATCCCAAAACAGCGACTTCCGAAATTAAAGTTATTTCATAGTTTTGAGTTAATTTCTTTTTGAAGTAGATTTATTATCTTTAAATTATTTTTTAATTGGTGTTCAGTGCCTTGATGTTGCTGAAAACACCTACTTTGATGTTAAACTCGTCCATCTTCATAATATATGAATGAATAACCCAGTCTATAAAGCTCACATAGTAATTGACCTACTAAACTCACTTTTCAGATCCATATCGATAAAACATATATAGAAAATAAGTTCCGTAACAAAACCCGATTTATATCCGAACAATGCCGAACGAGTGCGCCGAAATTATCTCGTTTTCAACACAATGCCGCTATGTCGAATCAACAATTGACAATGTCACATGCAACGTACCTACGTACTACGTAGTACAACCAACAAAAGGGGGATTTTGTTCAAATAAGCGCACTGATCGAACATTCTCACGTATGATCAAATCTATGTATTTTAATCAGCACACGAGTCCCCGAGAGGCAATTTTGAAAACGCGCACGTTTACGTTAAGCTAACCTCGGATTTTTGATGACATCGACTCGTTTACCCGCTACGTTTGCTTGGTAGACGTGTGTAGGATTACTTCTCATTTTCAGGTGGTTCGTAAGTTTCAATATTTACGGGGGTCATAACGCTTACTTTGCTATTTTAAGTTTTAGGTCACCTGCGCCCTAATTGCGTAACACACTATCTAGGTATCGATCCGAATCATTTTGAAGCAAATCCATTGCTTCATATGTTCGAAAAATGTTGTCTGTTCAACAACGTGAATAACGCAATGAATGTTGTTGAACTGTCTAAATGAAACCGATTCCGATTGATAGTGTGTTACGCAATTGCCCCACTGTTACTAATATATTTGGTGAACTTCTTAAGTCTAGTAATTCAAAGTAAGAACCCCTTTTCAAGCCCAACTTTAGTCTGCCTGAAATACTGCAGATTGTTATACTGAGGGTTGAAACTGACCCAAGATAATATTCCATGATTTTATCTAAACGTAAACCTGAATTTAAATAATATTGCTTGAACATAGGAGTACAAGGCTGTACTCAATAAAATTTAGGGAACAGCTGATTATTTTTTCGCTATTTCAGGCTTGGTCCCATAGTAAATGTTGTTCATTGTGACCCCTTAAGAGGATAGCGGTGATTAAAATTACACCCACTATACAAGATGTAACTTAAATAACGCACAACCTCTTAAAAGGTCATTGTACTCATCATTATGAACAACTTTTACTATGGGACCAAACCTGAAATCGCGAAAAAAAAAATCAGCTTTTCCCTACATTTTGGCGAGTTATCCGAAAATAAATGTAGGAAACAGCAGATATTTTTTTCGCGATTTCAGATTTTGGTCCCATATTAAAAGTTGTTCATAACGATGAGTACAATGACCCGTTAAGAGGTTGTGCGTTATTTAAGCTACATCTTGTATATGCTAGTGGTAATAGTTGGGTATTCAAATTATTTCAATGTTTAAGTAATCTAGGATGTAAAACGAATTTGCAATAAATATTATACAAAGGAATATATGTGTTCTTTCCACCGGAAATTATGTCATAAAAGTAATTTAAGTTCACCGATAAAATAAATACAGTATCGAATACATAAATTCCCCGAATTCCTACGAATTCAACAAAATATAACGCATACATTTCCTATATTTAAATTTAATCGAAATAATTTACGCCAATTTATTACCTTTATCGATGTTCTCATTAATGATGCATAATTGTATCAATTACATACCTGAAACAAAAGAATTTATATTTATAAATATTTGTACAATAATGCATTTTCTCTCGGAAAGCACCATTTGGTGAAGTGGAACTGATGATGAAGACCACAGATGGCCATCGGAACTACTCAATTTTACCTAAGTATTTCACGCGTTGCGATTCGATTACTTTAATATGGTTGCTAAGCAATACCACTGACTCATGGTGACAGCTTTCAATTGCGCGGTGGTAGCCCGCGAAATTCCAATTTTATTGCGTTTTTTTGTTGTATCTTCGGTTTCGGATTTCGGAAATCAGACCAATCTGGAGGAAATCTAGCTTAAGATGATTTTTATGGTATATATTTAAGTAAATACATATTTGTTATAGGCGCGAATCATATTTTGATCAAGATAATATGTGACGTTTCACAAAAGGTACCTTATGGTGCTTTTTAGTTTCGGAGATATTAAATGTTTCGTAAAAATATGTAAAAAAATAGATTATTTTTTCATTGCTGTTTCGTAAACCGTAAGATGTAACATTTATTTTCCTATTCTTACTTCTTATGATATGTAAGTTATTAGGCCATAATGTGGCCTCAAAGTTTAGTAGAAAAGGTACATTATGGCCGTGTGTTATGAAAAATAGGAAAATAATACTAGCAATCATGTCGGGACGTTGAGTTTATTAATACAGTTTTTTTTAATGAAAATGCTTTTTCGTTTCATTGTACCCCACTTGTCCCTAAGTCTTAAAAAGTATAGATAATAAGGAACTGATTATTTTTGTACCAATTTAATAATTAAAATAATAGTTAAAATTAATAAAAATATCATTTATTGTCCTGACATATTGTTTGTTACGTGTAATTTCTGTTATTGCGATGGAAGTAAGTTTAAGTGACTTAAAAAGTTAAAAATAGTCTCTAAATGCGATATTATCAGATTTATTATATGCTAATGAAAGAATATTGTTGTTTTGTGAGCAAGAATTTATATTGTTTGTTAAATTAAAACTTAAATCGTTAAGTTTTGTGATTTTGCATGAAAATATTAAAAGTTATTCTTACCTCTAATTCTTGTTTTTTTTTATTGTCTAAATTTTATCTAGTAATTGTTTTCTAAATGATAAGTAAAAAATATGGCGTTCTCATCGTAAAAAATCGTGAAAATTAAGAAAAACAATATTTTTTTAGAAATTGGTTATTAGGCATATTCATTAGCCCATATCAAGGATTTGATTTGTAATACAGTACTTATCGCAACATTTTTTGAAGGACAGAAGCCCAAAGAATTAGTTTCCATAGCCCACTATGTAACTTACAACGACAACATTGTTATTGAGGTGGCTAAACTTAAATTGTCTGTTTTGTAGAATTGCACAGTTTCCAATATAATCTTTAAACAAACATATCTCCATAACTACACATCGTAGCAGCTTGGTCTTTTTGATATCGACAGCTTATTAATTCCAGATTAATATGTTATGCATAACTCAATACGCACCATAAGATACCTTTACCGTCGTCACATAAAACCGTCGAACGTCACATATAATCATGTTAATTCTAATAAAATTACAGAATCAGAATATCCCGTCTGTAATCGTAGGTTTTGTCAATCATATTCTTTGTGGTAATATAACTTGGTCACTCAGAAGTCTTTGTAGTATACCTATGTATATATATAAAAAATATGCAATGTAAATAGACTGTAATATAAAATAACCACCGTGCCCTTAAAATATCTAAACCTTAATATAAATAAAGGTAAATAAAGGTCCAAAATCTTAACATTAAACCGTCTACCGCAGGTTACGCCAAAAGCCGCCATATCTAATGGTATATACGAGTAGACAGACTTTAGGTCAGATTAGTTGCGGTCGCATTATACGCAACACTGCTACACTGGAAAGAGCAACTAGAATACGTCACTTACAATATAAAAACAGATAATATATGTATTTTATACTTTTATGGACTCCTTTAATAAAAATTGGTCTGAAAAAAACTGGAGAGAGGTGGAAAGACAGTAGAGAGGCCTTTGCTCAGCAGTGCAGCAGTGAGACAAATGGCTAATAAAAAAAAAACTAAGTCTAGAATACCACAATGTATGAATGAATGAATGAAATACACCAGCCCCAGCGTGGTTTGACCAGACTCGATTACTAGAATGAACCTAAAGATTCACGCTAGCTGTAACCTCATGCTTCATGGGGCTACAGAGACCATAGCATATCAGGGAGTAGACCGGGGGTGCGATGATGGTAGAGAAGACGTGCCCTTAGCATATAGAGTCTAGAATATCATAGGTAATGTATGTTCATAATTTACGGTAAGACAAGACATCAACAATTCTTATTGTAGTAAGTATCATGCAGGCCTTACTTAAATTGACAGAAGATTTTACGTAAGCGATCAACACTCTTATGCAAGCCTCCTTGCGTAAAAACTGAATGCCAGCGTTGACCAGCCTGAGCTGTAACCACAGATTAATACAGATGGGACACTCCGCAGTTTAGGCATGATGCTACAAGTACGCGGCGGGCCTATCTCGCTGGGCCAATTCAGTAGAACTGCCGCGGTCAGAGGCAACTTGTAGGTGAATATAACTGTAGGTTGTGCGACCTGAATTGCACTTTATTGTCTCGTAGCAAGAGTCGGTTTTTATTTAAATGATTTTGCGGAGTGTCCCATCTGTAATAATCTGTGCTGTAACCCAAATAGATTGTCATCTAATCAGCTGTAGGTACGTTCACAATTAAACGTGAACCTACCAAAAGGAAGCAAACTAAACGGTTGTAAATAAACATTTCCAGAATCAGCTGACTTGGGTAGACTACAAGCTTAGTAGGTAAATACTATTCCAGTCTAAATACGAACCAAAGCCGGAAACCGTCTTCAAAACCGACAAAACGATCATCTCTCTAAACGACCACGAGCAAGTTAATCAAAATTGTAAAATGTGTATATCAGCTGCGGCTAATGTAACTAGGGCAGAGTGGGGGCTGTGAATAAATGAGGAGTCCGCAGCAATCCAGTTAGCTGTGCAAACACGGGCTGGGAACAAACAACATTGCCCTGGGACACAGAGTGACGCGCGATTTGTGTGTCTAATAACTTTGGACCAAAAATCGCTTGAGGACGGAGGAATTAAACATAGTGGTTGATTCACAGTGGGAATCTTTCTATGAAAATTTAGGCCACTGTATACGTGTAAATGGTGTGAGGTTGAACTACCGAACCGACTAGTAATATAAATCAGTTTGTAGGCAGCTGAAAGATTGACAACTTGCCTGAAGCAGTGTCTAGTCGTGTACCTAATATCCTCTTCCAACGCGCTATGTTTATACAAATTGCTATTTGATGATACGCCTCTTGCAAAAACATCTGCCCAAAAGAGTTGTCGGAAAATATCCAAGGATCCACAAACAAAGTAAGATAAACATTTGGGTCTATCGACAGGTCATTACCATTCATAAACAAACATTAAAATACACCGCGAATACTTCCATACGCTTGAATAAAATATTCTACAAGACACAATCCCGCAACGAAAATTACACCGACTACTGCCTTTCCGAGGCGATTACAAACAGCTATAAAAACAAAAACATAACCCCTCACTCACAATATACAGGGGGAAAATAAACTCTGCATGGCAAATAATAAGGTTCAGTTTTTAATGGAAACTTATGTTAATAGCCCGTCCACAGGTGATCCAAGCATCTGCTCGGTTATTTTGTGAAAATATAAAGTTTTTCCCCAATAAATAATGCAACGTTGCTTTGAAAGCGAAAGGTATGGAAATACAAGTAACTAGTACCTACCTACGTGGAATATACGGTATTTTTGTTGGAGAATTATTTTAGGGATATCACTAATTCATCCGGGAAGATAATGTTTGTTCAAGTTATGAAAACATTCAGGGATGTGGTATCTGTAATCCTGCAGATGTGACTAAAGAAACAAAAAATGTACGGGTGGGTTGATGATATATTATGTGAAATAAAAAAAGTGAAGGATTATTAATTTTTATTTGGGATCGTATTTTATATTTCACTACTGATCTTAGTGATCATTTTCTTATGCACTCGTTTCTAGGGGTTTTTGCCTTAACAGATACCGAATGAATAACCACTATTTAATACAAACCTCTCGATACTTTCCGAGTACTATAAGTAACTCAAAGCTTTATTTGTGTTGATTAAAGATTTCAGGAAACTTCTTATTCATTTTTCGCAATTTTATTACTACCTGTAGGTAATGTACGGGTTTATAGTTTTTAATTAAATTTATCCAACAATGCAAACAAGGGACGTTGAATTGAACTGTACACAGTATACCACTAGTTAATAATAATAATGGGTACAAATAAACATAATTTTACCTCTACTTTGGTTCATTGTAAATAGTGATTATCGGACAGCATAATATAGCTTAGTTTTCATTATTGGGAAATTCAGTAAACCAACCTTTACAATGTTTCAGTAATAATTATGTATATTCTTAAGAGTAACGTCCCTAAGAAATCATCGACCAAATTTCAAAGTCAAATCTTGGCCCTAATACGCTTGTAGGACATACCAAAACCTGTTTATTTTAACGATTATTCCAACAAGAAAGCTGTTAAAAATTCAGCGAGAAAACGCAAAATGTCAAAAGCCGCTTATTTTTATTTTAACACGTATTTAAAACCCGAGGAAAACGCAAACTTTTCCAATATCATTGATTCAAGTCGAACAAAACTTCACAGCACATAAAAATATTCACGTGTAACCGCCAGCGCCACGCTCACAAACAAAGTAATATCAAGACGTAAGATACTTACCGTCTACTACGAGGATTATCCTCAACTTGACTTAGATATTTTGATGTTTTAGCAACGAAATTGGTTTTTCCCTTCAGCAAAGAAAACCCATTATCGTTGCTGTGGAAGCCGTCTCGTTACCGCGTATCTAATTTGGGATCATCCAGATTTCTCTTTCTTTGCCCTAAGGTGTGAGATTGACAGCAACGTAAGTAGGGATTTGTACAGTATAATGGTTAGTTCAAGGGTGCGTTGACTCGCGCGATAATGGTGTATGATGCGACCTCTTTAAGGGCTGAAATTGTGAGGCCGAATCGGTTTACGATTGTGTGAGCACGTCTTTGAAAACCGTTGATCGAATAAAATCTAGGTCGGTCAGATAGAGCTATCTATTGTGGAGTAGATGCTACAATCTGATGTAGGTCACGTGTTTTCTGTGTGAGAAAACACTAAGTGGATGTGGCTGTTTGTCTTGTCCAGATAGTAAATGAACAAAGAGAACGAATACAGATGTGGACTGAAGCTAACAAGAAGTAGGTAATTACTTCTGCATTTTTAGAACTTAAATATGAACACAAAGTGTTATTGATACAATTACTTTCCCGGTTTTCTGCAATATCACCGAACAAGCGTGAGACACTTGACACTTTACACTTCACATTGTATTTTATACTGCGGCCAAATGATAGTGTCAACATAAAAAAAATTAAATTATGTAAGTAAAATTAATTAAAAGATTAAATAGCATCGATGAAATGCATGCAACACTTTAATCTTGTCAGAAACACCACACAATTAAGACATTTCACACACCCACTACATGTAAAACCTCAGTGGTGTTGAAATAAATTTACAAATTGATTACTGGCATCACTCACGAGGCAACAAAATGTTTTGCTTTTGTCACATCCACGCGTATAGGGGTACATTGTGTCTGGCAGGCGTAATGATGCATTTGGCGATGCACGCCAGTCAGGGTGGGGGAGCTTTGTGACGTGTCGTACTAAACAGTGTAAGTTTTTAGAATTTTGGGAGTCAATAATGGGTTAGACGTTTAGGTAACATTAGGTTGGAGGAGAATTTTATTTTAATATGGTTGAGAGTTGAATTTATGAAAAGACGTGAAAAAGTTCGTTAATTACTTACTAATCGTAAGTTTTTTTTTTTAAGTTACTGTGCAGGTAATGCACTTCTTTACAGATTATAAAAAAAATTAAAATGTCAAGACTGGTAAAAATGTAATTCAAGATATCATTTTATGATTGTAATACTAAATAAACATTCTAATTTAGGTAATCTTTTATTATCTTTTAGGTAACCTAGAACTACGATAATTAATATAAGAACAAACAAATGCTCTACAAAAAGATTTTCTGAAGAGAAAAAATATATTTGGTCCATTGCGATCTATGTAATTACGCTGTTACAAATTGTCTAGGACACTTCTATTTCTTCTGTTACAACTAAAGCTTAAAAATTTAACAACGTTATTACATTTACTAAAGGATATCGCGACAATCTCCTCAGGAATCTTATAATTTAATTTATTTGTTTTATTTCGTCTCTCTCATTGTACTTTTGTGTACAAAGTTACAAGATTAACTCAATTTTTGGGGCCACGAGTATTCTTTTGTGATGAAAAAAGTAAAAAATATGGCCGGGGTACTTCTGGGAGTTTTAATGGAATTTTGGTGAAGCGAAGTACGCAAATCGGTTTTTATTGTTCCATGAATTATGTATAGATTTAAGCTTTACAATATATGGACGTCGAAAGAATGAATTGAACATTTTCGTGCCAGAATACATTCGGGACGAAAAGTTTTACGGAGAAGTATTATGATGAATAAGTTATTTTGTAAACTGAATAGATCATACCGCGAAAATCCAGCTTCAGAATTTGTGATTAGACCACAGTTGCTGAAATAGATAAATCATGCGTCTTTATCTACATCTATGTTGGATCGAATACTACACTATTAATTAGGAGTAGCAAAATAAGTAGGAAAGTACAAACAACATAAACAGTGTTATTATGATTAAGAGTTGCTTTGATGATATAATAATACTCATACAAGCCACAAAAGGGAAAATTTAATAAAGACAGTCCTTTCTAGGAAATTCAAATACGTAATTATTAAAATATTATTTTATAAACACGAATCCCGAACGTTAAGAATAGAGAAAGCTTAATTAACTCATCAATACACGTTTTCTTTGAAAACACCACCGTGAGGCGAGGGATCTTTAGGTATTCCACGAACAGGTTGTAAGTGCCGAATCGACTGTGGGACAAGTTAGCAGTAAATAGAGACTTTTAAAATCGTATTTATGGAAACCAGTCAAGTTACAATAAATATTATGTCAATAACGTAAATATACACGATGATAAGAGAAAAAGACACGCAAGGACAGATAAGGATATTTCCGATGACGATTGAGAAACTAGCCCCAAGGATAAATTCAGGAGTATATTTCAATACGCTACGACAAAATTGGAATTCAATACGCTACGTGAATGAATGAAATGCACCGACTCCAGCGTGGTTTGACCAGACTCGATTACTCGAATTAACCCAAAGATTCACACTAGCTCCTGTTGCCTCATGTTACATGGCGCAACAGAGACCATTGCATATCAAGGAGTAGACCGGGGAGCGCGAAGGGAGGAAAGACGTGCCCTTACGACACGGAAAGATTATAGAGACAGATATATTGCGAATGGAAAGCAGGAGAAGCAGGAGTTAATGCGCACCAAACCAAGAACGACGTACCTTACGAGAAAACTGGTGATGTCAGAAAAGAAAAGACAGATTAGTTTATAAACCAAAATCCAAAGTTAATGCAGGAGGGTGATACTGTGATCAATACCAATAAGTACAATGTAACTGAAACTAGATTACATCCGCTATAACCCATATCTTGTAGCCGAATAGGAGCGATTCCCCGGACGGGTGCTTACTAGAGATCCCACCGCCTTATCAAGGCCCCGCAGGCATTGCGGGCCTCAGCGTATTTTTGTTAACAACTTCTTTTCAGAAAATTTTTACTTGACGTACTACATTGTGAAGATGGAATTTGATTTTGTTGTTATCGTCTTCCAGCAACGCATAACTTTTGCTGAGTCTTGTTTTTGTCACGTTTGGGTTGTTTTCAGTTTTTGTTATTGTATGTTTCTTTTGTTCTTTTTATTTTTAACGTAACTAGTTGGGCACTTGCTTTTTCAACACTTTTTTCCTAATGGTATTTGTCAACAACTGTCTTAGTGTTTTTAGAACTTCAATCAATCTGCCTAGCCTTTTCCCAACTATGTTGGGAGCTGCATCCAGTTAGACTGGAAGTCGTCCAGTCTAACTGGATGCAGCTGAATATCAGTATTTTACATGGAGCGACTGCCTATCTGTCCTCCACAACCCACTTACTGGGTACACTACACATTGGTATCAGAGGGGCTGAAAAGTTTTGAGCCTAAGTACCTTCAAGTGTCATTATTGTCTCGCTCTTTAGTATAAATACAGAGTTTCATGTCATTAGCATCATTACGCTTTTAGTAATTAATCCGTAAACATCATCATGTCTCAGTCATCCACGGCCCATCCCTAGGCTCAAAACTTTTCAGCGCCCCCGTACACTGGATGTAACACTCTTAAGGGCGCTATTGTTGCTCAGATTTGCTATAGGGCTTAAAAAACTTAACGTACCGGGGGGCTGAAAAGTTTTGAGCCTAGGCATGGGCCGCGGATAACTGAGACATGATGATGTTTACGGATTAAACACTAAAGCGTAATGATGCTAATACCATTAAATGTATACTAAAGAGGGTATTCGCAAATTAGTATTTAATATGCAGCGAGAGACAATATTGACACTTGAAGATACTTAGGCTCAAAACTTTTCAACCCCCCTGGTAAGACTGGTAATGAAACAAAAAGACTATTTACCTACAATAATTACAAATTTTCACAGATACCTCTTGGAAAAAGGAACAAGGCATCTGCTTTAAAAGAAAAATATTTTATCTTATCGCAGAACAATCAAAAACCAATCTTATGTTAGGGAAATAAGGACCATAAACGTAGCAAAATACGTTTAGTGAAACTGAGGAAATCTTTCGCAGGGCGTCAAAATTGCTACTTTCGGTTATATCCTCCCTTTGTGTCGGCGTTGCCTCAATGCACTCACTGTTTCAACTTTTATCAATACATATTGTACTAAAACATATTGCTACTTGCAAATTTTTGCAATATAATTAAATTATGTGAGGCGTGAAATCTGTATTTTTTTATTAGTACGAATAGCTCTAATAATTCAACTTTAAATTGTGCCTCTACAACACTTACTGACGGCTGATCATCAACTTCGAATGGCTTAATAGAGGCAACAAGATCTAAATCAAACATTTGAAGAGGTGAAACGAAGAGCGGCCCAGTTTCAGAAAAATATTATTTACAAGAGAGACAATAAACTGTTTATTTTAGAAATGAAACAAAATTATGAAAAAAATACTTTTATTTTTGTTTTGAAAAGTATGCTTAAAACTATAACATGTTTATGAAAAATAATGTTACTTACATGTTAAATTTATTTTAAAAAAAAAATAGGCCCTTCTAGTGACTACGTTCCACATTCCTGCCTTCCAGTTATTCTTCATCACTTGAGTACGTTTTGGAGTAAATTCGGACATTTTCTCTAACTTATGAACCATCAAAATATCGCATAAAAACATAAATGCCGAATCACGACGTTTGACAGCTGCTGACAACCTCTATGTGTTGCCACTCCGATGAAAAACGACCCAATAAAAAAAAAAATTGGCTTGTCTTCGATTCACCAAATAATCAAATGTCGTATTTGTCTATGATAAAGTATGAAAATTGGGCCGTTCTTAATACGACCACTTAGAAGTTTATGCTAAAAAAACGTTTTTATGTAAAAAAAAAAACCGGCCAAGTGCGTGTCGGACTGCGCACAATGGAGGAGTCAATTCTCCAACTGCAAAAAGTTTGCAAACCCAATTTTTTTTTATGTGATAAAATTACAAATTAACAATTTTCGGACTTTTCCCCGTACTTGTGCTGTGAGATCTTGCTTCTTGCCAAATTCCATGATTCTAGGTCAACGGGAAGTACCCTATAGGTTTTGATTCCCTTGTGAAATCGCAAAATATGATAAAATATGCCACATAAACGGTTACATCTTTTGATCGCGTTGACTTACTAGTTTGATTTTTTTACAGCTGAAAGAAATCATAAACCCGAGTTATTGATATGAATTCCAACTTGATACCTGAAAAGGGTCTTGACAGACAGACAGACGGACAACAAAGCTATAAGGGTTCCGTATTTTTTCCTTTTAAGGTACGGAACCCTAAAAAACGCTATTATGAAAAGTTGTCGATTAGGCCCCTCTTCGTTTCACCTCTTCATATGTTTCCGTTCATACCCTCTAAGCAACACGCTTAAGTCTATAACTATCTTCCACGATAACATTTAAAATCAGATGACCCCCGGTCTTCTCCGTTCCGGTTCCGGACCCACGTTCAATACATTCAACCTTATTTAACAATTTCCAATTTTCGATTGTTACAGGGTATCGGGCCGATCGGCGAATATTGTCGATATTTTATTACTTATTCAGTACTGAATTCCGTGCTTTTGTCTTCTTATAAAATACTATGGCCACGATATCGGCCACAGCAATATTACTCAGATTTAAGTTCAAAATGAGCCGTTATGTTGTAAGAGGTACTTAATGTTTAGCTATTGCAGTTTAAGCTTTATCGAAGTGGTCGTGTAGATATAAAATATAGTCTACGTCGTGGTCATTTTAATGATTTATAGATATTTTGGCTTTGGAGAATTGTCGTTTTTATACTGTTCATGAAGTGTCGTCTTGGTTGGGTATATGCTACATTATTTTTATAGTTTCTTGTTGGAACGAGACCGTTTTAAAGTATTTGTTTCGGAATTTTGAGCTGGACATATTCATCATATACTTAATGCTGTATGGTTGGTTCATTATTCATGTCATCGTGGTGTACGTACTTAGGAAGTCACATTTGCAATGTCTTGCTAAACCGCCATATGTCCATTAAGTTATCTCCTCTGGGTTTTAACTTAACAATAACTAAACAATTAAATTATGATCAATGAAATCAATACGTCCATTCCTTCGCAGAATTATTTGATCATAATAATTATCAACAATAATTAGTAAAGTTTCCTTCTTTACTAAAAGAAACACAAAAACATATAGATAAAATTGCTTTTCTTATGTAAATAATATTATTAGTAGGCACGTAACAATAATTAAAATTAAATAAAGTAGAGCACGTTCTAATTAAAGCAGAATTATACTATTCTAATTATCAAAATGAAATTACTAAAGCTCGTTAAATAATCCCGTGTATTTTTGTTTCTGTTAAGTAATTGAATGTCGCTAGCAAGATTATAATTATTACTTTGTAACCTGCGCGAATAACAATATTATAATAGTGTTAATTTTTCGGAAAAAGATGAACAGTGCTATGACATCAATTTTCTAAATACATACATTGCATGTTTTATTTAATTTATCACACTCATATCATAAAGTACTGATTATGAATTCAAAAATAGTACCGTAATGACAGACTTCATGCATGTACAACTCAAACAAAATTAAATTTTTTTATTATGATACAGATTTCTTAACAACATAATGAACAAGGAATTTTCAATTCGATTTTTATCATTGTATAAGGGGACCGCGCGAGGGCGCATGCGCGGTTGAACGATGACATCTCCGTAACTATAGCAACGTAATCCACGTTACTATGGTTTGGGAGCCATTATTTTGATTGTTTACTTTTTGCTTACTTTGGTTTTTTTTTTATTTAAATAGGTAGCTACCTATTGCATGAGTGTAGATAGTTTGCAAATCTACACATAAGTATGTATTAAAACACTCGTGTTTTAATACCTCTCATTATGCAACAGTTTCATAAACTACTATTTTCAAATAGTTTTGATGTAGGTATCATAATAAAGTTTAGAACACTATAGAATCCTCGTTCAGATCATCCATAATCTAAGTGCTTCTTTCCCTAGCCTGTCAGTTTCACATTCATCTGAAACCACTGGACGTAAACTTCGCTTAGACAAAGGATGTTGCCGACTGAATCATGTCTGGCTCCGACGGGATGTGAACTATCGACAACCCGAAGACGTGGAAAATGTTCCCTACTGTCTTCTACCCCAACCGATATTTTCATTTAAGTTTTAAAATTGCTACCGCTCGCCCGCGCTACTCGCAAATTGTACTGGAATAGGGATCGATAATAGGATTGTAGGTGCGATTTTCTTTCGCCAAGATGACTGGAGTGTAAATCTTTCTGATAGAAAAATTTCGGAAATTGTCCTGGAGATTTATCGCCGCTCCCGCCGTCGTTGTCGCGTGTGCTACGGTAAATTGTCTTTTGATATTACACTGACATTGGATGGGTTATGGAGTTAGTACGTAAGGATGAGGGAAAATTTGGCGTTATTCGAAACTAACGTTTCGGATTTCAGCGATATTGACATCATCGAAGGTGCCATTTATTTTATCGATGACGGTGATAAAAAGAATATCAGGGAAATAAAAAACAGGGGGATACAAGACTATTAACGTAAATCATTTCATGTAAAAACATTGCTTTAAAGTGTGTATTATTGTTTCAGACCAGATTTCGCTGTTTTTTTTTTTTTTAATAAACATAAAAGTTAAGAGCCTATACAACCTCAGCTCAAATTCTAATTTCGCCCCCACTTCCCTACGCCACCTCACTCTTTATCAGTTTGTTCATATTAGTGTGTTCTGAGCACAAGCGACACAGCTCTCCCGTTCGAAAGCCGAAGCGAGACTGAGCGGGGGTGTCGGGCGGCAGAGACCAAACTTCAAGACGCCAATAGTTTAGTTAATTTCTTTTTACGGTGAAGATAGTGAAAAAAAAACACATAAGACCTAATAATAATAATTATATAAAAATAATAATAATAATTGGTCAGGCAGTGGACATGGTTCTTCCATAGTTAAAGTTACCCAATCCACTTTAGCCACCCAAACCCATAGCCCAATATGTTTTGTTTCCACGTACAACAATAGTCGTGTACCAACTGGGGGTTTTCCTTGGGTGCACTTGCATAGTGCATACAGGGATAATCGTCGGTTGGTGCCTCCTCATCATTTAAAATTATCTAAGGGGCCTCTGCGAGTTGGCTTTGGCTCCTCGTACGCCTTCCAAAGGTCCGGGACCCCAGGGTCCCAAGAAATGTCAAACAAAATAAATAATAATAATAACCGCTGTATCTTTACGTTGACGTCGTGGTGGGGCTTGTGCGCTCCAAACTTTAGGTCTGTGCCGCTAGAGTTTACTTTGCCGGAACTGGTCTAGGATGAGGAGCCAGACCAAGAGAGATACAGAAACCCACAGGGCAGCATGTGGCGAGCTGTTGGGCAGTAGCGACCCCACGGACCCTATCTCCCGGGAGAAATCTTGTCCTCACCTCTGGCTTGCCTTTATTGGCCGGCTGGAGTGAACACTGTCGAGGAACAGAGCTCCCACCTCTTTCTTGCCTTTATTGGCCGGCTTGAGTGGAGATTTGCAAGAGCAAACGTGCTCGGAGGAAGGAAGTATTCCAGTAAGGTGCTGGTAGGGATCTTGACCGTACTTCCGGGATTGTCCTGATAGCCGTGGGATACCTCTCCACTCCTCAAGCACCTCAGGAAGTGTTGTCCCCTTGTCGCTACGTCACTATGTGCTAGCGGCCGTTCCCGGGGGCCCATTATCGAGTGTGCAAGTCACCCCCTGCCATTTTATCCGTGTATAATTTATAACATTGGGCGGGCAAGGGACATAGTTCTTCCATAGTTCAAGTTACCCAATCCACTTTAGCCACCCAGATCCATAGCCCAATATGTTTTGTTTCCACGTACAACAATAGTCCTGCACCAACCGGGGGTTGTCCTTGGGTGCACTTGCATAGTGCAGATAGGGATAATCGTCGGTTGGTGCCTCCTCATCATTTAAAATTATCTAAGGGGCCTATGCGAGTTGGCTTCGGCTCCTCGTATGCCTTCCAAAGGTCCGGGATCCCAGGGTTCCGAGATTTATAGAAACATAATAATAATAGTACGAGTACATTCTTTATTGAGAGTAACAATGAGACTCATATAGTGTTAGTAACAATGAATAAACTGGTTGTCTATTGTTTGCCCGAAGATTATATGCCATAACCATCATTTTCCCGAATTTCATTTGCCCGAATGTTTCATTTGCCCTAAAAGACATATGACATACTTCTAATTGCCCGAATTTTAGATACCATAAGATACGAATGCCATAAGTATTGTTTGCCTTATTTTTATGTGCCATAATAATTATTAGACATAATATTTAAATGGCATAACAAGTATTAGACAAATATTTAAGCCCCGTAATAATCATTACACATGATGACATTATATTTAAACGCCACAATAAATTGTGCATGGTTGATGGTGGGCCAGGTCGACGGAGCCCCGCGAAGCGGGGCTCCTACTTCTGTGTGGTTTATAAAAAAATAACCACGAAGGGGATGGCGGGGTCTATTCGCTCGCTTCGCTCGCTCACACGACCCCGCCATCCCCTTCTAACCTAACCTGTCCGAGTCGGGGTGCCCTAAAGTCCCTATTGCATCCAATTTCTCTTGATATAAACAACCGTTACACACCCGATGTCGATGGCAAATTATGTTATGGCATATCATAATTATGGCATGTGATAATTAGGGCTTACAATGATTATGACAAATGATGTTATGGTAAGTGACTTTATGGGAAACAATGATTCTGGCACGTGACTAATATGGCAAATGAGAGTAGGGCAAATGAGTATTATGTCGTATGATATTATGGCTGTTGACTATTATGGCAAATGATATTAGGGCAAATAAAATTCGGGTAAACGGCGGTATACCGAATAAACTTACAACTATGTTAGCGATATACTTATAACAACAATTACATAAACCCACACAACAAAATAATCATTGCTTTAGCATTCCAGCTGAGATACTGGATCAACGATACACAATTAAGAGCAGTCCATTCTATCTGAATTCATTCCTTATATCTCAAAATAATAAGGATTAAGATAAAAATAAGTTAGATTAAAATTACTAATGAATTTGGTAAGAGGAAAACAAAAGCTAGTTAACACACAACATTAACATAACCTTCGCTTGTATTCTTCGAAGGGATAGTCAGAGTACATCCACATTTCGTCAGTTATGTTTAAGTCCCATGTAATAGGGGGCGAGCCTAAACTATAGTTAACTAGCTGCTTTTGCCAGCGGCTTCGCCTGCGTGTATGTTGGAAATTATCCCACGGGAACCGTATATTTTTCCAGGATAAAAAGTATCATATTACTATGTGCTATTCCAGACTATATATATATATATATATATATATATATATATATATATATATATATATATATATATATATATATATATATATATATATATCTATACCTGTGCTAAATTTCATCCAGATCCGTTCAGCCGTTCTGGCGTGATTGAGTTACAAACATCCAAACTTTCACATTTATAATATTATATTTTATATATCGTTACAAATTATAAAACATATTATATACACGCCGTCTTCCCATGGGAGTAGGCAGAAACTACAGAAAGCCACCTGCTACGATCCTTACATACGAAAACATAAATATTCATTATCATCAATGGATTGTTAAGATAATTAATTTTTTTAAATAGACATAACAACATTTTTTAGGACTAAGTACTTTATAATGAAGAGGAAAATCTTCAACCATCACTTGCAAACATTTAAATTATTATTTAATTAATTGATGATCAATTAAATCACGAAAATTATATAAAATGATTAAAGCAATATTATAAAATAGGTATTTTAAAAAGTTCTTATTATATTACAAAGAAAACAAATATTTTCTCAAAATAAAAACAATAAATCTTTACACAATATTCCTAGAATGTACATGAAAGACGTTTATTCTAATCCCAAATACACGAGTGCTTTCTAAACCTTTCAAACTCAAGATTATTACGTTGCCAGCCTCAGAGGCAAAAAAGATTTACATAAAAAGAAACTTCCAGTCTCCTAAATTATGATTCAATTAGTATTAAAGGATTGGTCTCTCAAAGGACTCGTACTTTTTCGGGTCTGGCGAGTCGCTACTGAACTCCTTTGTGCTTTCGACCAAACTAAGAAGGTTGTAGCTTTGTGCCATGGTTTGTCGCATAAAGCTTTTGGTACAAATTACAAGCGGATTTATTTGTAACATGATGATGACAAAGCATAAGCGGAACATAATGAATTGATTTTCTTTTTGCCTTTTATGTATTTGGTTTCCCCATGGAGGTAACTTAGGACCGCTTCTATATGTTTTTCGACGCTTCTCGCTCGAAACTTGTACTCGGGTCACACGAACGTAGTAAAAGATTTCAGTTCATTACGCATTACAGTATTTCTTCCTTCGTCTTCCGTTTTCGGGTGAATTTTTACGCTCAATGTGCTGTGAAAATCTACTCTACTGTCGTCCCTTTGGTACGAAAGGCCTTTGTAATATACTTTTAATCGTTTATTTTTCTAAGACACCAATATCGGGAATTAGATAGGCTTTCAAGTGACGATAAAATCTTAAGTGAGATTTTAAAAGTTATTATAAAAATATCAAATGTAAACTTAAGCAATATTATTTAAGTATTATTTAGGAATGACTGTAACTATTTAAATACCTACCTAAAGATTTTATTCATTGTATCGACAATAACGCATACTTATAAAATGCAAGATTGTTTAGTTTGATATAGACTCATGATACTCGTAGCACAAGTTTAAACCTTAGTGGTTTTTGGTTGCTATGTAATAAGTAATCCTGTATTCTTTAGTTTAGATGATAAATAAATAAAAAAAAAAAAAAGACCATTAAACTTTTTCAAGTCAACTTCCGAATAAAATGTTTTAAATCGTTTTGCAATCCGCTAGCCCTTACATCTGACATTTTGACAGCTGTATTTATGTATAGTCTCTTTATTTTCTCGATGATGTAATGATGGTTTTAGAAGAAAGCCTGTCCCATCCCCATAAGAGTGTTATCTTTCTACTTCCGAGGGGAAACACGCTAAGAAAGATTTTTATTTTATTTTTGATCATATAAAACTCAAGCCTGCGTTTGTCACAACTAATACTAGGTATTTGTTTGACTAACCCCCCGAGATGCTCGGATTAAGTGACGAATTATATAATTTTTTTCAGCTCGTCACAACCTCGCGATTATTCCGCTCCGTCCGTGAGTTTGAGATATTCGTCTTGAGGATTAAGGGGATGTCTTGAGCGAACGAAATTTCACAGTATCCCCTTGATGGATGAATACGGAAACATTAATTCCGCAATTTCGGGGTGTAAAATAGTGAAAGACGCGAGAAGCGGCGCCCGCTGAAGCTAATAACGTCATACTCTTTCTATCTATTCATATACATTCACTAATAGATTAATGATCCTTCGTAATACTCATTCCACATTTGTTTTGTTAAGTCCGACTCGACGCGATCATTAAAACAGGACGGCACCATATGGAAATTTAAAAAGGCATTCATTCATTAAACAAACACACATAAAATTTAACGAAGCGCTGCCATATTCGTTAACGAATTTCCGGCTTTCATTATGATTATCCCACGGTTACTGAAACACTATGCATATGCATCTCTTTCTAGTGCAGTAGTTGGGATTAAGAGTGAGCGAGATAAATATTGGTTTGTAATGTGAAAAATAACAGGGATCCATCTATCGCTCGGCGATTCGTCACAAGCATGCGTTTAATGGCGGCAATTAAAGGCGACATTCGGTAGGTTTACCGAAATATCGCGACATAAAAACGTCATTGTTACCGCGTATCAAATTGTTTAACACATTCGCTGGGCGAGATCACATTTACGACTTGTCGCCTGTTTACGATGGCAATTCAAGCGATTTGTGATACGCCAGCGTTTTTAGACGTAGTCTCAATTCGTTAATTGGTCCTCGGAGCCGGTGTTTAAGTTATGAGCAATTTATTTTAATACTAGATTTTTCCCGCGGCTTCAGAAATTATCCCACGGGAACGTACTACCAGGATAAAAAGTAGCCTATGTCCTTTTCCAGGTCAAGGTCTACATATGTGCCAAATTTCATTCATATCCTTTCAGCCGTTTTACAGTGAAAGTGTAACAAACAAACAAACTCACTTTCGCATTTATAATATTATAGTTAGGATAACCAAGAAAATTTCTGTTCTTGGTAATAATTTAAACTTCTGATTTTTTTTTCTAAGAGAAAACTAATTTTATTTTCAAAAGTTAAATTATAAATGATTTTATTTCTGTAAGTAGGTTTGTACAAACACTTTTACAAGTCAATCATGTGTTTTTAAAAACTAGATGAGGTCGGCATTGCTTATCTGACTACTCTCAGAAGAAAGCCCGAAACAAACTCAAAGGTCACAGTCTCTTAAAAAGTCCAGACATAATCTTGGTCAGTGAATGTGAAGACCATGTAGATTGGTGTCTCTAAAATGGTCTTTTGAGGAAAGAACCACACAGATTGAGAGGACCTGTCCAGTCAGTGCACGCATTTGTCAGTAATCGCGCAGCTCAACTCGGAACTTAAGGAGCTCAACGATTCGACGAACAATACCAAAGAAAGGACATTTGGGTAGGCCGAATAAATTACTCAAACTGCCAGACCATGATTAAAAATAACTGAGAGACAAAATAAAACAAACAACAACAAAGCAATAACCTACATAGTCTTCACATTCACAATAATTAAAATAATATAATACTTTACAAAGTAAATATTCATGTCAACATTCAGTATGCAAAAATAAAAAAGAGAAAAAAGAAAATTTGGAGCAGGCAATCCCAAGCCTTTTTGTCCTCAATATAATCTTTAACTGTATAAAAAGCTTTCTGACACAACTTGCGTTTAATGAATGATTTGAATTTATTAAGGTGCAGATCTTGAACGTTTATTATAAAAGCGTATACATTGACACCTGAATGACCCACCTATTTTCTTGAGCCTTGTTGGAGGTACAACAAATTTGTGTTTATTCCTAGTATTTATATTGTGGATATCACTGTATTTTTAAACAATTTAATATTTTTATGGGCATATAAAAGATTTTCAAAAATGTACTGAGAAGGCACAGTCATTATATTAATCTCCTTAAATTTCTCTCTGAGAGATTGTCTCGGACTTAATTTATAAATGTATCGAACAGCTCTTTTCTGCATAACAAAGATAGTCTGAATGTCGGCTGCATTTCCCCACAATAGAATACCGTACAACATTACACTATGAAAATAGCTAAAGTACACTAAACGTGCAGTTCAAGAAAAAAGGACTAAAAACAAAAGTGATGTGGAAATTATATTTATCTGTTGTTATTAATTATGCTACGCCACAAGCCAACGAAACTTGCTCATTCAAGTGAAACCACTACACTTAAACTACACCTTATTACTTATGTTAATGTATTTACGTCCGCTGCCTAAGACAGAAAAACGTTAAATAGGATCGTATCACTTAGTTTAATTAACGAGTGGAAATGAACTCGAGTGACACAGGACGACCCAAATTAAAGATGAAACGTAACATCCATTACATACGTACAAATTATCCCGGAATTTGGTGAAAGCAAAACACAGGCAGAATAAATTCAACACCGCAAACAAAGGTCCACGCAGAAACCGCGGAACGACAAATGTTGTACCTACTAAACGACAAATAAAAGCAGCGATAGTTTAAATTAAATTGGGACCCCAAAAACTGTATGTAAACAAACATTGGTCCCAAATTTTCAACTGAAAAGTTTTGAGGGACGAAACTGAAACACTGAAAACATGCGGTGGGTATCAGAAGCGTTCGTTAGTAATTTATATTTACAAGTTATAAGTTATAACTAACGATATTGAAGCAACACGTAAACATTTAACTGGAAGAGATGAATGTTAAACTATTTGGACAATTTGTTTTACAGTTTGTTACGATAGATGAGATAGAGATTTTTGGGAATTAGTTTGAGTAATCTGAAAATATGAGTTGAAAATTAATTAGGTTAGCAATTAACTTTAATTTATTTTGAAAATCTGTGCCGTGCGATAATTATTTTCCTTACTTAGCTTATACACACAAATGGTCCGCATCTGTATTAATATGGTTTAAATTTTACCTAGATAAACATTTACAGTATATGTTTCAAAATGCAGATAACAAAGTGTAAATTGCAAACAAATTAAAGAGATAATACCGAGAACTTACGTGGCTCTGAATAAAATACCAAATAACGTCAACCCACAAACGCAGTGGATTCAAATCACATCGAGGGAATTCCAATTAAATTGCATTTCAATGAAATCTAGAACGATTATAGAATCCAATGGTTGGCAAATTAAAACCGGGACTCCCTAGGATTTCCTGTTCAATTTTCATGGAGCACGACACGATAAAAACCCATTAGGAAACCGTCGCGAGAGGCCTCTGTGACACAGTGCTTTGCTAAATGAATTTAGGGACCGCTGGAAGCGATATTAACGGGGGAAAAAATTAAAAGTCTTACGTCAAAAATTTCTACATTTTTACCTAAAATATTTTAATTAAATCTGAGGAGAATTTTGCATGCATGTGGAACAACATTATGAGGAGCTTTGTACTATAGCGGTATGAGGAACGGGTGTAAAGTTCAGTCATCCTCCATAGAAAAGGGAGGATCCTCCAACCAGCCGGGTACGTTGTGTCTGGTGTGTAACTGCTTGACGATTGATGTCGGGACGTTATACATATATTATGCTAGTCGCGCGGTAAACTCTGCTTGCGCGATGCTGGATTTTGCATGACTTCAGTACGATGTAGTTTCACATGTGACAATGTAGATGCCGCCACAGTACAAAATGGTTTTAACATCGGTTGGTAAATTTTCAAAAAGCAACGAATACAGCTGCCTATAAAATATTCTAAGGTTCCTAGTCTACCTACTAGCCTGCAAAATAAAAATATCGTTTCCAGTGCCACGGGTCGATATCCAGGACTGGCATAATGCGATTCCGTAGCAATCACATGCTTCATTTTGCATTCCAGCAAACACTTTTACCGCAGGATCCTCGCAGCCTCTAACATGGAGCGGTGGCCCTTCGGCTTTACCGTTTAAATTCTAATAAATAACGTTTCTAGATAGATACCCGTTGGAATTACTGACATCATTTCGGTTTAAAAAACATTTTTCAAAAACATAATCATTTCATGACATCCAGTGTCATGAAATGATTATGTTTTTGAAACAGGACTACGTTACCTCTTCAGTAGTTTGCATGTTAAAAAACACAAATCAATAATAATTGTGAGTAGGTAAGCATCTTTTAAAATGATACTTTCTCTAAAGTTTTTGCTTAACGAACGAAGTATTAATTAAAATATCGTACCATATTCCATAGCATCCGTAAGAAAAAAAATAAGATATAAAACAAGAACCCTTAGCAAAAACAAACGCTAATAACTTTCGACACATTAAATGTAACTTAAAGTGTTACACGAGCATTAGATTACTTCACCACGTGGAGACCTCACACGAACAAAAAGTCTACCCAGCAGTCATGTTACATCCTTCATCATAGAGAGATGGGAAGATGTATTAACGATACTGCTGATGACGATAATGATAATAATATAGATCACAGGGCAGATTTAGATATAAGAGGATTAATGATATTACTGAGAAATAATAAGTGTTTCTTGTACTACATAAAAGGAAACAAGAAGTCACGATTAAATGGGTTGTTGGAATTGAAATGATATGTGCACAAAGAATAGGTGACACTTTTAACATCCATCTTAATCTCCAGACTGTTTTTTTTTTATAATTCCCTATGGAAACGTACATTATTATAAGTTAGTGGGTTTCTGTGCAAATCTTTCTATTACCAAGAACAAGAAAATATAATAAAGAAAAGCATAGTGACTGGTGTTCGATGTCGTTATTGAATATATCGTTGTTGAGGAGTTGCAAGAATTATCAGTGAAGTCCCTCGATAATGGAATCTAAGAGACAAAATTACGAGTAAAATAAAATCAGAAAACGCTATACGCAAAATATTATGCGGTTGTTGACTGTACGAAAAGAATAAGAAAAGTAAGTTTCATGAGAAGTATGGAAAAAGAAGACCTGCTGCGTAAATTGGGATAAGGGCAAGATATTGAGGGTGATGAGACCGTACACAGGATTATTGTGGTTACTTCCAATATTACCTCTTCAGTAGTCTTTTGTCTTGAATTACAAGAACTAGTAAACATACCGTTATGCAGCAGGGTGGAGTCCCTAGCCAACGGCAGCTCCGAGTCCGTGAGGGTAGCGTCAGACGCGTTGTCGGAAGCCGACGTGGGCGTAGCGGGAGCGGTCGGCGAGTCGGAAAGGCCGCTGCGCGCGCGCCGCCGCCCGCTTCCGCTGCTTGATCCGCTGCCGCTGCCCGAGCCGTACGGCTGCAGCCGGCCCAGGCCTGGAGAGAATTAAGACTGTTAATTGATGAAAAGTCATTAACCCATATAAGGATACTATTATTGTATAACTCCTGATTTCATTGGCATGTCATGAGAGGTCCTTATCGACCAATGAACTGCAGGCCTAGCCAAAGTAACATTCGATTAGCGATGACGCGAGTAAAAAAGGCAAAATGTAGGGGGTTGACATAAGCTATCGAAATGTCACGTGATCATAGATCAGCATTTCCATAGAGATGCGCGTCGATAGCGATTGTAAAAATAGAATCGCTCCGAAGCGAATGCCATTTGGCTAGGCCTACTGATATGGTAAATAATTGATTTAAAGTCTGACACTGATTGAGACCAAAAACAAAAGACATTTATTTACCTGGATGACAGGCATTTAATAAGATAGCAGGTACTCAAAATAAATCTTAATGAATTATGTAAAGATTCATAAAGCGGAACTCGAACAAAAGAATACCAATGAATGAAAACACATAAGAGAGAAAACTTGAAACATCCAGAGAATACATTTGAAGTAGACGATTCATACATATCCTGCATTACGTATAAATAAAGGAGATATTATCGACAATAAATAAAAGGAAAAGAAGCCGCATAATGAAGTCGGAAGGAAAGGACAAAAACAATTAGGAATAATATGGCTTCGGAACATGACAAAGCGTACAATAAGAACGCTTCGTGAAATGATTTTAATGTTAGGAATGAAAATAAGAAAGTATGCAGTAAACTTAAGACGGAATGAATGTATTGATGCTGTGTTTAAGGCGTAAGTAGTAAAACTGTAAGCTATGGATATTGTTATTTTACTCTTCAGTTATTACGAGGAAATAATAAATAAAAGTGAATAGGGAAAGTATAATGCTAAGGCACTTATTTCTTAAGAATCTATCTTAAGAGAAAAAATACTTTTGAGATCTTACGCACCCTACGCTAAACACAGATGAAAGGGTCATATAAGAAGAGAAAATATCATTGAGACGTCGATCCCTGAAAATGAAATATCTTTATCTCTTCCTGGAAGGAGCAGCACTTTACCCACGATCGGTATACATCCAAACATGCTGAATATATGTATATGTTACCGACCAAACATGTAAAATAAAACGTATAATTCAGATAGGAATACTTTTCTTCTAAATCAGTATACTTAAAAAAACTGAATTCCATTACTAAAGTAAGAGGAAATTCATGTTGTGATTAAAAAACGCAAAGCCGACTTGAAAAGCTAAGCTCATTAACGATATTTATTTATATTTTCCTTGTATTTTAACCCGAGTCGTACAGTAATCGTACGAGATCATTAGGGAAATGTATCGAAAAGAAATAAACGGGCCATGGAGGAGTGCTCTTGAGATCTAGAGAAGAAACTTTTTAATTTAACGCAAATATCCCGGGAGGCCCAACTCAAAGGAATTGAAGAAAATAAAATTAGTTTCGACTCAGCCTTATTACTGGTCTTGGGCATGCTGGACTGCTCTGATAAACTGCAGAATTTGATTAAATCATTTTTGAACTGCAGCTTAGGAAAAAATTGTACCAAGCTTGACATAATATATTTAGGCCGGAATCTAATATATAAACATTACTTACCACGTGTTTTGCGTTAGACAAATATACATGTTCCCAGCTCTGTCTTGCACTTGTAGTTTGATAGTTGTGCGATAGTGACAAGAATAACATTGAGCTAAAGTAGGTACGTTCTAAGCATAGTTTATATAGATCTCAGCCTTAGTCAATGAATAGAAGAGTAATCGTCATATCATGCCTATAACTACATACAGCTAGATGATCCGGTGAACTTCGTACCACGTGAGTAATTCCCATACAAAATTTAGATTTTTCTGTATTTCGGCTGTCTCTTTGGGTTTTTCCTAATTTTCATTTTTCCTAAAACCACCAAACTAAACGACCCCAGTATTGAGGAGAATATACCAAACAAATTATTATTGAAATCGGTCAAGCCATTTTCGTGTTTTTGCGATTGATTTTTATATCTATAAATATTGCATCATTACAGGTACATCCAATATTGTTTGAGTTCAATTCTACTGCATTAGAAGTTTGTGTTGTAACATTGCTCAAATAATATGAAAATACTTTATCAACAACTGATTAGAAAAAAGTTAATTGGGTCACCACACTATTCGTTAACGCTGTTGAGCAATCTTTAAACCCATTATTACTAATTACGTTCGTTATTTCATGCCATATGGTATAGCCATGCGTGACTTAAGCGATTTCAACACTTTGTTGCATATATAAATATGAAACATGCTTGTATAAACAGAACACATCTTCAAACTTAACCACTATTGAGAAAGAGTACTTTAAGATTCAAAAAATGTTTTCGGCCATTGAAATCATCTAGTCAAATAATTTTGGATTCTTCAAGCCGTTAATTAAGGACTGCGACGGAACCCTTTGGTCCAAATAAAAGACAATGAGCTCGTTAGGTGGAAATTTTTGCGAAGTCCTCTCCCCCTCTTCCTACTGTGGTGGTGGAACTAGATAAGGAATGCTAATTGAAAACGAGTCGCATAGTAATGACTATGCATTTTTGTTTTTTTGGGAATGTTTGTGAAGTATTAACTACAGTCCGGCCGTCGGGAGAATGCGTCTTGACACCTGTCAGTTTCATACCTGTGTTTTGCGAATTTGATCCTTATTACTACTAGAAATTGCCTACGGACAGGTGTCAGGAACGTATTCTCTCGATGGCCGGACTATACCTTTATTAATTGTTTGGATGGCATATACATACATATGCTGCTGTTATGTAAAAAAGAACAATTATTAGATACTACTTCAAAAAATACTAACAAAAATAAAAGAGAAGGTGTGAACAGAACTACCAATAACCAAATAGATGACAAAATGGTCATTAAGTAAGAAGCTAGCGTTTAGCATATCAAAGATGAGGTTACAATTCAAAATTCTTGACATTAAAGCCGACGTACGTTTTTAATTGGCGATGTTAAAATATGGGTACTTAAACGTACGATTGTAGCTCTTGCCTCACATCACACCCAATGAATCTACTTCACGTCGGCAGTAAACTTACAACGCCGGCTCAACGTCGCAAGAGCAATGCACATCTCAAATTTTATTGCAATCGTGTTTGTCCTTTCTATGACTTCCTCTATCCATAAATCATGTTTTATATTTCGTGTAGCATTTGTTATTCCCGAATCATTGTATCGAATTCAATTGAACATAATTTGGCATTAATAGTATTCATGTAATTTAATAAATCTAAACGAACAACATACCTTTTGTGTTTTTAATTAAACAAAATTGGAAATTTGGCGTTTGATCAGTCAACCTATCTATCTATTGTTGGGTTTAATCACTGGCTGTCAGATTTAATTACTAAACTTTAACGCTCACTGTTTACACTATTCCACAGAAATTGCAAGTTGAACAATATTTTTAGTCGAAATATTTATCTTTTATAAACTTTCACATACATTATTAACAGACTATTTCACTAGCACTCCAAATACAATCCAATATTTTTTCGGAATCACTGCATAAATCACGTTCGTCCTTCAGATAAAATGATGCGAAACTAATTCGCACGACAAATTCATGGATATTCTAGACTTCAGTGGCATCAGGCGTAGGCGGTGGGGACTAACATAAATAAAAATACTGTCTGTTTCCTCTTTCGGTGATAATATGGGTGATAAGAGGTCGGCGCAGGACGTCCGCGGTGATAACCGTTGACCGGTCAACTTTAATGAAACGAATATTGTTTTAAATGTAAAACAGCTTTGTTAATATAGTAATCTATGTATGTTGAGTCACACTGATACCAAAAATAGTGACAGTGGTGTACTCATGAATAAGAATGCGTCGGTTGATGCAACGCCGGGAACGTTATAAAAATAGATTTTCTTAAGTTTGTGTGACAGGTTACGTTTGTTTCCCTTCCGAATAGAGCCGCCGTTGATAGATCTATGGTTATTGACATCATTTGAGCGAAGCGGAGCAATATCCAACCATGTCAGTTTTAAAATATAAAATATATTGCACAATTAGTGGCAAATTGCCAACGCAGCGCGCTGTCCAGAAAAATGATACAAACTATTTTTTAGGGTTCCGTACCTCAATAGAAAAAAAACAGAACCCTTATAGGATCACTCGTGTGTCTGTCTGTTTGTCCGTGTGTCACAGGCTATTTGCTCCGAATATAAGGGACCAATTAAGTTGAAATTTGGTACACGTATGTATTTCTATGACCCAAACACGGAAGTGTAACGTAAATAAATGAATTTTGAATATGGGGGTCACATTTGGGGGCAAATATGAAAAAAAAAAAGTTTTACAAACCGTACCGTGTGATATATCAAATGAAAGGGCTTAACTGTATGAGTCTGAAATATATATTTTTTTATAATTTTAAATAAATTGTTTTACATTTATTTAAGAAAATAGACGAAAATTGACCATTCTCCCCCTTTATCTCCGAAACTACCGAGCCTAAAATTAAAAAAATAAAATAAATATAGATTACAGGAAAACTTGTTCTTTTGTTCATTTGTTCTTGGGATAAATTCATCCCAACTACGGAACCCTTCATTGTGTGTAATCCGCCACGGTTTTTTTAACAGAATAAAACTTTTAGTTGCAACACAGAACATATTTCAATCGTAACAATGATTCATAAATGGCCAATTTCAAACTCCATGCGAACTAATCCCCAGCAGATTCAACCCAAAATTAGTATTACAATAAAAAACAAACTACTCGTATACAGCGTAATAGTGAGCTCATAAATATACAATTGGTGTGTATCTAGCTGAATCACGTCTACTGCCCTCAAAATATACACAAAAAATATATATAGAATAAAACGCAAAATCCTCTTTCCGCACGTATTGTTAGGAGTTCGTTACTAGCAGAAAGGAAAACTACGATTTGAATTCGACAAAGTCGTATAAACGAACTGATAAATCTCCTCCCTGGGGGGACACCAGTTACAATTGGTGTAAAAAAGACGCATGTAGGTACATAGACAATCGTTATTGCACACCCCTTGAGACGCTTCATGCCGCATGTTGATTTATCGATAAACATTATTAGAGTAATTCTAATGTGAAAACGAAGAAAAGCGTGAATATGACAGCTGTTGATTCAAGTATTCATGCATTTTTTTTTTTGTCTGAATATAAAGCGTCGTTTACATACTTTTTTCTGTTATTGGCATCTATGACTATTTACGGTCTGCAGATAAATTCTGGTACCTATTGTTTTGCATGTACCTACATATATTAAGTAAAAGGATTTGTATAATTTAAATATATGCGAAGTTTTTGAATTGTGTATGAATCTGACAGCCTCAATGAATTTATTATTAAAAGCAGAGATTGTATTTAAGAATCCTTTAACACATCTATAAAATCTCGGCAAATGCCTTATTTGTACAGCTATATCGAGGCAAATATTGGTTCTAAAACCATTTATGAGGTCCCTCTAATTAAAATTAATTATGAAATGTCCGTTAATCTGGCCTAATTAGCTCTTAATTATCAGATATTGAGTAATTATGATTATTACACTATCTTGGGGTTTGTTATCTTTAGTTGTAGACCTCATAACAACGCTCTGATTTCAGTAGCGTTCTGGTTGTTGGCAGTTTCGGTCCCTGTATCAGAAGAAGTATTGGTAGTACCCACTATTAATAGTACCTTATTTTAAGATTTGTAATTCGCTTCACATAGAGCGAACAGGAACTTCCCAGAAATTCAAAGAGTGGTTGTATGCAGAGAACTCTTTCAATGGGAGAGAAAATACATAAAACATAAAAGGAGAAATGCTAAATAAATTCGCTCAAAATAGAATCATACACATAAAAAAAATATTACTTCCACTCATGTCCCGTACATTTCCACGTCACTCAAGATTCATTTCATTTGTCCAGAATCCTACAGCCTTTTTTCCTTATGTAAATCAATATGACTTCCCAAAGTCCCTTCTTCAGATATAATATTCTAAACACGGTGGCCCGCGTTAAGGCAAACGTAGAAATTTGTCACATGAGCGATGGTTCGCCTACGTGTTTCGTCGTCCAAATCCCAAATATAATCCGTCGCAGTTCAAATAAAACACACCTTTATTACTTTAAAGAGAAAAGCTTAAATCCAGCGCGGCGTCCTTCGGGGATTTCATATTTCATACGAGAGCGGACGTGGATTATCGTGCGAATTTATGTCTTAGCGTTCTAATCAAAAAGTACGCTTTCTGTCGACTCCCGAGCTCTCCACGTTTAGTGTTGTAGTTACGCAAAGTGAGACTGTATGATTTCATGCCAGCAAGAGTAAAGAAGGTTGACAAATAGGTCGGGCGTGCCGATGTTCAGTTTTATTAAAATTAAAATGTTCTATCGTGACATTAATAAAATGCTCTAAGGTTTAAAATAGCTTGCGCATCGTCGTTTAAATTTACAACGGGAACACGAGGGATAAGCTGAACATTTTTATTATCATCGCGCTAGTTTATTGCGTCTCGAGTTTGAGCATTAGAAATAATCTTCAATATGGGGTGTATTATTTACGTCTCCAAGAGGTTTGTCGGGCACAGAAAATTGTCAGGGCGGTCTTAATGACAGCTTTTCCGTCAAGCAAATAAATGCAGATCGAAATAGACGTTTCCGATATGGAGGGAAAACGTTTACGGAGGCGAAAATTTCTAAAAACAAAGCGAACGATAAATCTGTCAGGCCAGAGCAAAACAGCGGAGTCGAAGGGCCCGTCCACAGTCGTAACTCACTCCACGTACAATTTTACCGACAATTTATTCGACATGAACTGTACTTGTCAATCGCTGACGTTTGCATATCAGAAGAATAAATGATAGACATAAAAGAGTGGCTGGAGACAAGCGTGAGTTAGATATTGTGGTCACGTACAAGACGCGCCACGACGGAGGCGCAATCTTCGAGGAAAGAATTACATTTATCCAAAACATGGCAAAATCTCGAGTAATTCAATGCATATATTCGATAAATAGAAGGATAGATAGAGAAAGCCTTTGAAATGTCTGACACGATGCCGCCTAATATTATTTTTCGTACAGTAAAGGAGAGAGAAATAATAACAAATTCACGTTGAAAATAAAGTCTGTGTTCTGTTGATTTAGTGATTGGATTTGGTGCGAAACTCTATAACTCCTGACAACAGCTTGTCTAATAAATAATGGCAGACTAGAATATATTTGAATTTTTATTGTGCTGGCCCGTATGATTCATAAAATCATAACAGATACAACATAAAAAGTTTTGATACTTTATTACGTGTTTTAATGTTTTTATTTGCAATATTGAAACATATTCTCATTGTATCGGATTTCGGCTGTTCATTTTCTTTTTATTTCAGCAGTATCCTAATTGCGTAACACATTCATCACAATCTGGATGATTTTGAAGGATATTGCTGACCCATTGCTTCATATGTTCGAAAGGTTTGTCTGCTCAACAACGTATATAACGCAATGAATGTTGTTGAACTTCCAAAATTAGAGCCATTGTTATTGTTAGTGTGTTACGCAATTACCCCGCAGGTAGGCGTTCATTGCTAAAGATAGGCTTATTAATGACCGCCGCAATAAACGGTCAAAGGGAAAATACGCATATTCACCACGTTTGACTGATCTTGGCTGTAATGGCACAATAAGTATATGGACAGTAAGGAAACAACGTACAAACGGTCGGACCGGCACACACACAGACGCACGCACCGACAAGGCCCCAAGCGATAGTCGCGGTGCTCTCAGTATATTTATTGTGGCTTAGGGGTCGCGTCGTTTCACGCTTCTGTATGTGTGCTGTTTCGTACGTTTGTTCGTAGTTTCCCTACTGTCCATATTTATATTGTGGTAATGGTGACCGCAGTTTGTGGTTATTAGCAAGGAGTAGAAACCCATCTTTTAGCAGTGATCCTGCGACACTAATGGCACCATTGGGTTTGGGTGGTAGGGAAAGGCCCGGAATGGGTGGCCTGTTCTTTACCGGGCCTGCATGGAATAGGTGAGTTTCCACTAAATGTTTTTCCAAGATTTAAAAACTCCTGGTTTTTACCTTGTGCATAGGTTAAAACGAGGAGTTTTTATGGTGATTTCCTTGAAAATTTTATTTGAACACAATTTAAGTTTTTTTTAAAGCTACTGGTCCATAAAAGGGCTAACTAAGGGTAACCTTCCAATATCACTAAAGCGTAAGCTTGTGTATCCTGCCTTATCCAATGACGCTCAGACTTGGTCTTTGACCGAGACTCAGAAGTCCAAACTTAAAGGTTTGCCAAAGAGCGAGGGAGCGTAGTATTTTGAAAATTAAACTAACACATAGAATTCACAACACAACAATACGCTCGAAGACAGGCATTGCCGATTTTGGCAATAAGACCGCGAGGCTGAAATAGGACTGGGTAAGCCACACCTACAGGATGCATCAGGACAGATGGGCCAGGATCGTTACGCAGTGGGTGCCTGAAGACGGGTCGTCACCGAGGCAGGCCTGAGAAACGCTGGCCGCTTGGCCAGAAAAGGCGAAAAAAGACGAATGGCAAAGTATGGAGGAAACCTTTGCCCAGCAGTGGGACAGTTCAGCTAAAAAAAAGTTATGTAAAATATTTCATGGAAGATTATATTTTTGTAGGCGCCATGCGCATAAACTCGGTTCAACTCCCCATTTTTTCCGTTGTGATATTGATGGCTATATTTGTGATGTAAGCAGTTGTCCTAATCACATAAAATTGAGCGCCGACAGCTTATAGACCTCTAAATCCCAAACGTACAATCACAGCTCAACACACGATGATTGGGAGTCATCCGAAACTTAGATCCGAAAATCCCTACAGCGAGTGTTTGTTTTTGATTTTTGTCTAACGAGACAATGGGGAAATGATGAGCACTGTGCCGTACGTCGCCTTTGGGATTTCACCCCATACCCACCCTCGAGTTGTAAGTCCAATCAAGTTTGAACTTTATTTAGTTGACGATAGTGTTGGAGTTTATTTTGAACGATTATGGAGTTAGGATGTTTTTTTGCTGGCGTGGTCACATATGGCGTCGAACGGGCCACGCAGAGTGACGGCATGCCACTCGGGGGACCAGGATTGGCCTCCAGTGCTCTACGGGACATTCACTATGTCGTTGGACACTGGAGTTGTGACGAGATTTAAAAATCAGGTGAATTTGCTATTTTTCCGGCCTTGTTTTGTTTCCTTCCTGGCAATATTGTTGTTATTTACTATTATTTTGTTTAATAATGAGTTTTTTTCGGTTGGTATATTAGATTCGTAACTTTTAGGATACGGCATAAGCTGTAGGATTTCAGAAACAGAACACGCGACGGGGCGGCAAGATACTATTTATGACGCTCAAGATATCTGAAGATTTATAAGCAATTAATCTCACAACACTACTCATCATTATAACACAATATGAACGATACAATCGACTTACATAATTCAACTCATCAAAATATCGTAATTAACAAAGTCTTTTGTTAAGAGATTGATCAGTAACGAGTTTCATACGCCTTAATTGCGAGCTTAGACGCACACCGCCACATCATTTACGCAATTAGAGCAACGAATCAATGGCCTACTAAATTAATAGCAGCAGTCACTAAATTAGTGGATTAGTCAGTGCTAACCGAAAATCGATGAGACACGTTCTCGTATCGCTAATTAGTCGTTCTTGTTTACCTTTGTAATGATTTGACATCAAAGTGGAGGTAAGATGTGTCATACAGATGTTTTGGCGTGAGAGCAGTAGTTCAAATTACGAAGGTAAGGTGGGACATAAAAAATAAGACAGTAATCAATAAATTTAGGAGAGAAAGATTAAATGGTTTATGGAGTGAGTCAATCAAACTTATTTCAAACCTTTTACGGAATGATTTCAATGGTGTCGTGACGTTCAAAAAAACTTTTGGATAGCGGCGTATGAACGTGCCCGTGAACCTTCGGGTCTGCGGGTTCAAAATCTGACAAGTGCCAATGTGACTTTTTACTGCCTTTGGGGATGTGACTTTTTATACTCTTTTTTTTTTACATACGCACTCCTATGAGGTTCCTTATTTATTACCAAGCAATCATAGAGTAAAAAATGCAATACTGCATGGTAGCTATGAAGTTCCTTATTTACAGCCAGGCAACCATAGACGAAAAATTGCAATACTTCATAGACGCAATGAAGTTCGTTATTTATTGCCAGGCAACCGTTGACGCAAAAATGCAATAATTCATGGACGCTATGAAGTTCCTTATTTATTGACAGGCAACAACCATAGACGAAAAAATGCAGTACTTCATGGACTCTAGTAAAATGGTTAGAAAAATTATATCTCCCTTTGCCCTGTCTTTAAAGCTGATAATTTTTAGGGTTCCGTACTTCAAAAGGAAAAAACTGAACCCCTATAGGATCACTCATGCTTCTGTCTGCGTCTGTCACAGCCAATTGGCTCCGAATCTAATGAACCGGTTAAGTTGAAATTTGGTACACGTATGTATTTCTGTGACCCAAACACGGGCGTGTAACGTAAATAAATGAATTTTGAATATGTGGATCACTTTGTGGGGCAAATAAGAAAATTAAAAAAACATTGCAAACTGTACCGTGTGACATATCAAATGAAAAGACTTACTGTGAACATCTTAAATATATATATTTTTTATAATTTTAAAATAAATAATTTTAAAGTTATTTAAGAAAATAGATGAAAATTGACTATCCTACCCTTATTTCCGAAAGTACCGAGTCTAAAATTTTGAAAAAAAAAATACAGAACATGGTTCAATACCTATAGATTACAGGAAAACTTATAAGAAGTCTATGGTCTTAAAACAACATGGTAAATCTCTCAATATTGTGCATACAAACTTACATTTGCAGTTGGAATGTATGGGGGAGAACATGTTTTTCAACTACAATGTTAAGATTGTTCTTGGGATTCATCCCAACTACGGAACCCTTCATTGTGCGTAGTCCGACACGCACTTGGGCGGCATAGTGAGAGTACATGAACCTGATGCATTTAATTCATCAATATCTGGTGCGTCAACACCGATACAAATATCCATGCATATGCATACAATAATACAGTCCGTCCGCTAACACCCTAAAACCGGCGCGGTAACCCGTTTCTGTCACTCAACTAATATTATTTGTTGGCCATGATAAATTGCTGAAACAGCTGATAAATTCTGTGGTGGATACATTGTGATGATTTTGGCGTATTAGCCGTTAGTGTGTTTTCATTTTGTGATGGGTCTCAAACAAAGATATATTTCTATGGTTTCTGTGGTCTCGCTGGCGCGATGATTTGAATTTGTCCTGCCGGAGAAGGCGAAAGATGGAGAGAGTTGGAGGAGTATGAGGAAGACCTTTGCACAACAGTGAGATAAAATAGATTAATAATAAATATAAAAATTGCTTCTCAAAAGATTACTATGTATCCAAATTTTAACATTACATTCGGAGCAAATTGGCTGTGACTGACGGACAGACAGACAGACACACGAGTGATCATATAAGGTTTCCGTTTTTACCTTTTGAGGTACGGAACCCTAAAAAACGATCAGTGTGTATATGTTGCGGGTAATGCTAGATGATTGAGTAAACCTAGGTTTACCCAAGCATTTTGGGTAAAGTCCGAATAATAAATAAAATAAATTTTAATTCCCCATACTCACCTAGGTCGATTTAGGTAAAGCTAGAATGATTAAATATAGGTGTATGCTGAAAGGTAGGTTAGGTTAGGTTAGAATTGTGACCATATAACGCACGAGATTATTCGGATTTTATCCAAAATGCTTGGGTAAACCTAGGTTTACTCAATTTTCTAGCATTACCCGTAATATATTACTTAGCGTATCAATTAGTATTTTAATAATTCAACATTATCAATCAATTTATTTTTTAGAAAAGCCTTGTAGCTACGTAGCGATCGCTTTACTACCAACTTCGGTCGCAAAGTACTAACGGGGTTCCCTAGACGATCAAAATTGCTTGACAAGCACGAAAAAAATCATGAAGGCGATCGAGATTTCGGCTCTACTTGACTGAATAATTATTGAAGTTTGCCTCGTCTGTCTTTTGTTTTAGATTAGAAATCTGCCTTAAGAGTTCTTTACGTTCCTGTACCCGTATTACGTATCTTGCAGAAGCGCAATAATTGATTTTCAATCGCAAATCAGTATTATGTATCAGCGATACATCAAACTGATTTTTGATTGACAAGCGATTGAAAAGCAATTATTGCGCAAATTTTGCTATCGCTAGCCATCTGCAAGGCCTGCCGGTCTAAACTGGATTTTCACTCAACTCCACAAAATGAGCTGGGTAGTATCTTCCTACTGAAAATAATGTAAACAATACACTTTTTAAACTTCCTATTAGACACTGAAATACTCTCATTGAAACAGCTGAGCTGTTGTTGGTTCTACCCTTATATTATGGTATACAACCTCTTTCCACAACCGTAACCAATTCCTCTGAATGACACACAGGGGAGTAATCCTAACTTGGCCTACTGAATCTGTCTGTTACCGTCAAGCTTCGGATCGCGAAACTCAAACTTAGTGATTTATTTACGTTGCTGTATTGATCGAGTGTATGAAGGTACATTTAGGGAGAAACGGGGTCAAGTTGCTACTGGTACTCTTGGTACTCTTGCTAGGATACACTCTGTGTCATTTTGTTTGTTTTACACGAGCAAATAATCTGAGAGATTTGATTGAGTTGTGTTCTCGGAAAGGGAGGGTTATTTGATGTCTTTGGATGGAGATCGAGTTTAAAAGCTGTAGGTATTTTGTGTTGGGAGTTTGTGGTTGGTTCGATTAAGTTTAGTGGCAGAATATTTGTTATAAATAGGATATTTATACACGTATAATTACTGTTGTCTCAATTTATCACCGACATGTTTAAAACCACCTTAAAGCGAATTCAATGAGACTTTCAAACCTAGTATCCTAGGTATTATCCTGCGAATAAAATTTGAATTTTGTCAGTTTTTTTTTCCATACAATAACTGTCAGACGTCAATTTTATTCCACGGATAATAGATACTTATCAGACTTTGGTAAAAATAACCTATAATCGAAGTAGTAAACTTGCTTTTACTAGAGATAACAATTAAAAAGAAAACATATGTATGATTATTGACGATAAATCTGTGTGAATCTGTGACTACCTTGTTGGTCTAGTGGTGGCAAGCGCTACTGCTGAGCATGAGGTCCTAGGTTCGATTCCCGGGTCGGACAGTGTTGTTGGGTTTTTCCATCTAAAATTTCTCAGGAATCAAATCAAAATATTTTATTTCACATAAACCTACATGGGCACTTTTTAAACTCCAGAAGCTAGGTGCACGGTTTCAATAGGTCGTTTCCTTTGCAGAAGAGCCAGCACGAAACTCCACGGTTACTATTTAAAAAATAATTGGCTTTTACATTTTGGGAGGGAGACAAGTATGGGAGGACAGAATAGGCCTATCAAACAGGAACAAACCTACCAAGTACTTGACAAAATAGAAAATGGTCTACAAATCTACAGTCTGTAAAGCCTAGGAGCACCTCGGAGTCTGGATTTGTGGCCGGTTGATGGCTATAGTCTCGCCTATTACTTGGAACATAAACATCACATCATTTATTAAGTCTATGGTGGCATACGTCGATAGGCGGTCATTTTGCAGATTCAGGAGCGTGACGATTATGAACTTGAACTGAAAGAAAAAGAGCACCAGCTGTACTTGCGCGCGCAACAGCTGTGCATCAGTTGAATGAGAAAAATATGCTGCTTGAAAGTTATATTGTTATATTCATCATAGTAATTAATTTGTTAAGTTAGTATGTCAAACGCGGATAAAAACTAAGAATCACGACAAACTATCAAGCGTATTTTTATGAAACCTTCACCATTTTAAAGATAATTTAATTATTTATATTTTAGTATACGTGTTATAATATATTTATATATAATAAATTTTATTTTCTGTATAATAAAATAATAATGCGTCTAGTTTGGGACAGCGCTCCTTGATGCGCTATTCCTATTACTGGATAAACGTAAGACGCGTTGCGTGAGCTCAGCACAGAACACGCAAGCTAACCACTTATGGCCATTGACATAAATCTGCGTCTTACTGAACTACAATACATCCTCAAGTTATTGACTCCAAATTGAGGTCTTATTAATTCTGGTTACGAATTGAAAGCACTTTCAGTTCCAGGATAATTACATTAATTACTAGAACAACTCTAATGACGCGATAGCGTATACACCTACAAAGTTGCGATATGCAAGTATGCGTTGATGGATTGTAGCCAGCCTAACTACGTTAGGTACGTTCATATTAGCTATTACGGCTTTTATGGCGAAGATGTAATTTTAAGCGCTAATTAAGCGGTAGTTAAGGAAGCTGTTTGAGAGTGTTGATCTGCATTTGTGTTAATTTCTTTGTTCGTGTATTAAAAGTGAATTTGTATATGGTTGCAGTTTAGTGTATATGTACGGGCGCAACACTACCAACCAACTTCTTTTTGATCGACTGAGTTTTTCACTAGGTCCATACTTCATATGTGTTTTGTGCTATTTAATTGTTTTTGTGTGTTGTGCTGTATTTTGTGTGCATTGAATAAATGTTTTATATATCTATCTTTAGATCTAAATTCAGTCGAAAACTCAGTCGATCAAAAAGAAGTTGGTAGTGTTGCGCCCGTCTAAGCAAAATCTACTTATAATTATGAAAATAACTTAAAAGTAGATTTTGATAGAATAATACCTTAAAAATATAGCTGAATAAAAGGTATAGTCATCCTCGTAATATCTTTATCATCTTAAGGTTGAATGTCACTTGCGCGTCATAAGACAACGTCAAGATCTATTTTTGCTTTAAAATACTACTAATACACTAAGATAGTTTCATCCTTAGCGAAGTTTCAATTTACTGAGTTTCTTTAAAAGTGGTAAAGTATTTACGAGGCCGCCTATACGTACAGCATTATGCATTAAATATGCTTCCCAATTAATACAATCTTTCTTCTATCATTCGAGAAGAAGTCAAGACAAAAGACGGTACTTTAATCACAAATAGGAAGACACCAATAAATAATTCAAATTAAAGTCGATAATCACTATCGATCTGCACAACACTGTACCGGAGGTAAATAATTGAAGTAATTGTTGGGTCAAATCGGGTCAATTAATCATCGGATGCGGTCCAAAGCCGCATTATCAATTTATAAGCCGACCAAAATATTCTATAAGGGGTGCTACTTACATTCGATTCGTCAGTATTTGTGGAACAACAAAGCCGACCCGAAGCAATTACTACACATATTTGGCTTTCAGTTGGTTCGTGACGATCGGCAAACTTGGTTCGGCGTCTACCTTAGCGCTATGACCCGACAGAGACCGGGGTTACAAGTTATTTGAATGCATGTGAAAAATAAAAAGTGTTAAAAAATTCCGAAAAAAAATACTATATAGGTATCTTATTTATGTATCTGGCAGACTGATGATTAGATTAACTTTGCTGGATAGAAAAAAACCCAGTTACCTCTTTTCGTAATGTTAAATCAATCTCATATGGACAAAACAGACGTTATTTTTTTTATTTTTTATGTAAATGAAAAGGTAGTAAGATTGTTTAGTACAATTCGCCGAGTTTGTCTTGATAAAGTGATTAAAATGATTACTATGTTTAAATACCTATCAAATGCGTCAGAAAACTACTCGCGAGCCAACTTCAATTCAGTACGCGGCAAGAGCGCCAGAAATCACTTTCGGGTCGACTCGGCACAGTTCGAGCGGGTTATTCTCGAATATTTATCTATTTATTCGATTTACCCGCTCGGGCCCCGGCCGCGCCGAATCATGCCGAGCCGAACATTTGCGTGTAGCAAGTGTAGCAACCCTAACGCTTGCAATTCCCGCGCTCGGTTTGTTCAGCACAATTTTGTTCCTAACAATGTAGCTGATTTTAGACTAATACATATTTATGCTGGGATGGCAAGCTGTCGACCAATGAATTATGGGATAAGTGATGTTACATTTTTGTTGGCTGTTCGATAGTTCGTGGCGTATTGTTGCTGTGGAAATAGCAATTAAATTATATTTTCCATGTGAACACATGTCACTATCCACTATAACTAAAGGCTGATTTACATTTGCATTAGTTAAGTAGCGAGTTAAGTAACCAGCAGTGCTATTCTGTACAAATCTCACCGTGAAAACTTAGGTGAGGTGAGCGTGGAGTGAGCTGTCAATAGTGTCAATCCCTAGCATCAAACAGCAGTGCTATTCTGTAAAAATCTCACCGTGAAAACTTAGGTGAAGTGAGCGTGGAGTGAGCTGTCAATAGAGTCAATCCCTAACATCTGGTGGAATAACAGCTCATTTCAAGCTCACTTCATCTAAGTTTTCACGGTGAGATTTTTACAGAATATACCGGCAGCTCAGTAGAAGCTCACATCACCTAAGTTTTCACGGTGAGATTTTTACAGAATAGCACTGCTGGTTACTTAACTCGCTACTTAACTAATGCAAATGTAAATCAGCCTTTAGTTATAGTGGATAGTGACATGTGTTCACATGGAAAATATAATTTAATTGCTGTAGTCTGTACGTGACACTTCACACTGAAATAAAGGTCACTTTTAGACTGGTTTTTAATACAACTCTTCCTTCTTTAACTCGCTATAATTAACTCCAGCAAATATAAATCAGCCGATATACAAGTTGTAACTTTATAACGCACAGCCTCTTAAGAGAATTGTGAAGCTGTAAATCTTCATACAAAAAGCGATAACGTTTTTCCCTCCATAAACATAGTCTAATTTTCATAATTTTTGGAAGTGTTGTAGGTATAATGAAAAACTAGGTCCGTAAGTTTTTATTATAAAGAAATATTGCGAACGATAAGCTATTAGCATCTACATATCTATATTTTTGACTTAAGAACTTCCTCGAGCGTTTTTATTTTTATAAATTAAACTAAACAGAATTAAAAAAAAAGAAAATCGTACATACCTAGATTAAGGTGTACTGAAACTATAGCGACCAAAATTGTATCATTTCCTTTATGAAACCTTTAGGTTTAGGGGGTGAAAACGTTTTCGCCTGAAACAATATTTCAAAAAGGAAATGTAGGTAATTACCTCCAAGACTCCCGCCGCGTATTGGCACTTCACAATCCTCTTAAGTGGTCATTGTACTCATCATTTTGAAGAACATTTACTATGGGACCAAAACAGAAATCGCGAAAAACAATCAGTTGTTTTTTACATTTGCGTTCGCATAACTCGTCAAAACGCAGGGAACAGCAGGTTTTTTTTAAGAGATTGTGCGTTATTTAAATTATACCTTGTATATATATATATATAATCAAATAAATAAAATAAAATAAATTTAAGTATTTATTATATGTTTTATTTGCTTAGTGCATTGTTTTTTTTAGATTTTATGTATTTTTATTTTCTCTTTTATTCTTACACACGGTGTCTACATCTCTTTTTATCCTCTGTCCTATCGCAGGTATGCTGGAACAGATTTCTTTAGAAATAAGCATCACCTTTGTACGTAATTTTCAGTTCCTTTATTCTTGTCTGTTCATTTGTATGTACATAAACGGTTAAATAAATAAATAATCCTAACTTTTAATATTATAAATGCGAAAGTAAGTTTGTTTGTTACCTTTTCACGCCTAAACCACTGAACCAATCATTCTGAAATTTTGCATATACGTTGTCAGGTGTACAGACACGGACATAGGGTACCTTTCATCCTGGAAAAATCCTGTTCCCGAGGAAAACAACAATAACGTTCTTAATGATAATATATTAGATGGCGCCACGTGTCTTTCGAATCATGATTGAATTATATTATTATAGAAACTTGGGTAGTGTGTTAAGAGATTTTTTATTTTTTTATTTAAGTACCTAATACATTTTGTGAGTCTAAGAGTGTCGAAAGATCGGTTTTTCATCTTCCTAACTATCCTAAGTAAATAAATGCGAAAGTGTTTGTTTGTTTGTTGATTACGCTTTCACGCTAAAACGGCTAAACGGATTTGGATTTTATTTGGCACTTGCGTAGACCATGACCTGGAGAAGGACATAGGCTACTATTCATGCTGGACCGCAGACGAAGTCGCGGGAAACAGCTAGTATACATATAAAAGAAAGGATACGTATAAAAGAAACCTACAGCAAGTTTCTGAAAAAGGCGCCTACAGCATTAATTTATCAGACGCGTACCCAGCTGGTTAAACAGAAAACATACTTACTGTGGTATCCGGTTACCCCGAAAGCTTATACTGAGCACCCCTAAAAGAAGGTATAAACAAAATTTCGCATCAAAAATGTTAATAAAATAATCTCCCGGAGATAATCTGGATATATTATGGAAAGTAAGTGATTTAACGCATCGCCACATCCGCCCGAGACCCCATAAAAAGTGATAAGTAACGCGGGCCACCATAAAATCATGGATTCATCCCGTGGGACACAGCACTTAAGTGTCAATATCATAACGCCGATACACATCGAGGGCGGCTTGCGTTGGTGGTGCGATAAAGACATACAAAAAATACTAGACCACTCAAATTGATCTGACGATATTATCCTATATTAACTTACACATTTATTAAGTTAAGGGTCTTAATAAACTGGTCTTGTTACCGCGTGGGTGATCCGATTTAAAGTTCGAACTTCAATTCTTTACTTTTCAAGGATGATGTTGTTGCTCTAATTTTGTTCAAAATGGATCTTTATTTAAATACTAGCTTTTTCCCGCGTGCATGTCGGAAATTATCCCACGGGAACGTACTACCGGAATAAAAAGTATCCTATGTCCTAATCCAGGTCATAGTCTACCCGTGTGCCAAATTTAATCCAAATCCGTTCAGCAGTTTTAGCGTGAAAGCGTAACAAACAAACAAAGTCACTTTCGCATTTATAATATTAAGTTAGAATAAGTATTGAACATCGTTATATCAACAGAGCTACTTTAAACAATGCAAACGCATTCAGTTTTCCGAGAATTGCTAAAATAATTATGGAGATAGAAACACAGCACAAAGATCATAATTTCCTTCACAACAAATAGGGACGAGCTAACAAAAACAGTGACAGCAAAAAAACTATATCGTTCTAAATTCAAATGCGACGAAAAACTCATAAATATTATATCATTCGAGAGTGCAGCACGCTCCTAAAAGCGCACTAAAAAACCTTTGTCCCGTTTCAAACAATAAACCGAAATATCCGAGTGACTAGAGACGGAACATTCAAATGCAGTAAACTTTATCTTAATGTCTCTATACCGTTTAAAAATATCCCGTCCATATGTCGGTTGCATCCGACGCAACAACGACGGGCGTTGTTTGTCGTCCCACTTTGTATTACGCGTATATTGATGGCAGGATTTCATTGTTTTTTTGGCCTTTCAACTTGTAATACAGAGTATGACGGACGACCACAGAGACAAGGTTGTTTTAAAAGTTGAACGCCGAAAAATCATAAAGGCCGTGTTCGAACCCGACGTGGAACGTTTTGTCAATCTTTTTACGTGTAGCCTATTATTGCGAGCACTGTTTTGTGGTCAGTCAATCATGTAATCTTTCTTCGGTAGCTTGTAACTCGGACTTGTACGGTAAAAAAAATAAAATCAAATCGGACAAACGGTTTTTATGGTTCCGTACCAAAATTATAGTAAAAAGGAAACTTATGGTGTGACTCAGTCTGTCTGTCTGTCCGTCTGTCACATCTGGCTATCTCAAGAACCACTAATGCTGTCAACTTGAATTTTGGAATAGTTTTAGATGACGTTTGCCCAACTATTTTGCAAATAAGAAGGAACAATGTTTTATTTTTTTTGCAATAGGATCTTAAAAATTCGAAGTAGGGCTACTAGGGCATGTATCATATGAAAGAGCGCCATTTGCACATTATCGAACTTTTTTTTTAAGACGAATTTTATCGACTTTTGATGAAAAATGTAACAAAATATCGTCCCCCCCTCACCCCGTTATCTCCGAAGTTTGCATAGAGAAAAATCTGAAATTATTCTATGTGATAGAAGTTTATGTAAAGATTACAGGAAAAATAAAACGATGTCTCTTAATAGCACACTTTTTTATATATGATGGTAAACCTGAAAGTTGAATTACATAATATTGGGGACAAATTCGGCACAATTCTATAATTCTAGTGATTACTTCGCAATTCACTGCACATTTCTAGCCAGACAAACAAAACACTCCATAGCAATTACCTATATTTATATCTAAACAGCAACCAAACCGAGCGTATCGTCGACATAAACTAGCCTAACAAACACGCCCATTACCATTTCAAATGCTGCCATTTTCACGTAGCAGTTGCATTATAGGCTAGGAGATAGGTCATAAAAGTAACGCACTGTCTTATCAAATGCCACGGGAAATGTGATGGTATCGTCTGCCATGGTAACGTTACATGCACCTAGGGAGCCATCGAGTATTACCTTACAACACACGTTCAAAATTCAAAATTTTCATGTACACTGAAGGTTGCTGTAAGGGTGAGAAATATTAGAGTAATAAAATTCTGCAAATAATTTTCTTAAACATTTTTGTTCTTTGTGAAATTGTAATTTAATTTGTATAGTGGAACTTTCTGTTTACAATGAGAAAGTTTCAAAAGGTTTCCTAGTTCTGTTATTTATACTGAAAATTACTCATTCTTTACAATGAAAAGTTTGAAGAAATTGCGGCAGCGTTGTACCAACCTACTATACCTACAGGGTGTAAGTGTAAACATTGTCAACCTTTTAAGGGGTCATTGTACTCATCATTATGAATAACTTTTACTATGGGACCAAACCTGAAATCGCGAAAAAATCAGCTGTACCCTACATTTTTACGAATTATGCAAACATAAAATGTACTGAACAGCAGATTTTTTTTCGCGCTTTCAGGTTTGGTCCCATACTTTAAGTTGTTCATAATGGTGAGTGCAACGACCCCTTAAAAGGTTGACACTGTTTACACTTACACCTGTATAATTTACGTTACGGAAAGGTGAGTAGAAAAAAATGTACACACCAACAATGGCGTAAATCTTTACTTACGGATTTTGTTTAATACTATTAAGCCCTACTTACTCCTTAAAAATGATATTAAACCTTTGATTTTTTGTCACTTACAGACATCATCGAACTTCGTGTCCTGGGAACCAAATCAATTTCGCTTTCTAAACCTACGAATAACCCACTTTATATTTAAGAAAAGCTATGAAAAAAGTCAATTCCTTCGCTGCGTGGCTCATAAATACCACATCTCCCTGCCTATAAACATACAATTTTTCGTCAAATCAACACTTGGTGATGTTCGCACGTGCAACCTTTCAGAATGCTTTGCTATCAACATACAGATATAATTGAATCGTTTACTCGCGAAGTGGCCGATTTAACGTATGTTTGCGTCCCAAAGCGATTCCGTATCGATTTATAAAAAGATGATTTGGTAAGCGATTAGATATAATTTGTTGATATTCTGGGTTGTTAGCCGCCGATGAAAATGTTTGTGCGAATAAAGGAATATTTTATTACGTTCTGGCTTTTTTTTTTTTGAGTTTATTGACAGGCTCTGTTTTTGCTTTGAAAGCTTTTTGATCCATCGCTCAACTACTCACGTTATAAATGTGAAAGTAGTTTTTTGTTTGTTCTGCTGTTATACCTAGAAACAATGATATTACACAGGGTGTATCAGAGGAGTGCAAATTTAAAGGTGTGGTACAGACCATTAAACTGAACAATTTTTTCCCGGGGACCAACAACGTAATCGTCAAAAAAAAAAATCTGTTGTCCCATACAAAACTTCAATACCTACTTGACCAAATGTATGGGACGACTAGTTTTTTTTTTCACGATTACGATGTTGATCCCGGGAAAATGTTGTTCAGGTTGATGGCCTGTACAACATCCTTAAGTTTGATCACTCCTCTCTGATACACCCTGTATATAAAAAAGAAGGTTATCTATTTCTAGCGTGCGCATCGTTAGGAATCGAAAACGTCCTTTCGGACGTTTTGTCTTTAGTCCGCGCGTCATAACTAAACGAACGCATACAACCCCAATCTCACTCCATCGTCGACCTTGTCTCTATCACCTCCGACCTAGACTAGGGTCTAGAGCAAACCCACCTCAAATAAAAAAGAACGCTATGTAGTCACGTATCACGACCAGATTTTAAACGTCGTAGGTTAGTATGAACGTAACATTACTTGTGTATATTATCATTGCCTAGAAATATGACTGTTGCTAAGTATGGACTCCGGTTCGATTGGCGTCACAACACCAGCTAGGCTACTCTACTTTTAACCTGTCTGTATTGAACGAAACACTTTCTTCGTGTATTGTATTGTATTATAATATGAATATGATTTATTTTATTGTTTTTGACAAGGCCTGCTCTTGACCTCGATCATGCCTGATGGAAAACGGTGGATAAGGTCAATGATGGTACGAGCGGGCCCAGAAGATGCCTGTTCACTCTTGCTTTGAAGGCAGACGGGTTATATGTGGAAGGGAACACAGACGCTGGCAGAGAGTTCCATAGTTTAGCTGTGCGTATAATAAATGTGGAGGAAAAGCGCTGAGTACGACTTGTCGGTATATCAACCAAGTGCGGATGGTACCCTGCAGTACGTCTGGCAGTCCGGTGGTAAAAGGGCGATGGTGGGATCAGGTTATGAAGCTCCTGCGTACACTCTCCGAAGTACAGCCTGTAGAAGACCAGTAGGCAAGTAACATTACGCCGATGACCCAGGCTGTGAAGCCTAGCCATCAACGTCTCGTCGTCTATAAGCCTTTTTTTCTGCGTTCCACCGAGTCAAGTGCTGCAAGCTGGTATTTTGCTGAGCCATCCCATAAGTGGCTGCAATACTCCATACAGAAACGGACCAGTGCTTTGTAAGTCTGTACTTAAAAGCTGTCCAGATGTGAAGTATCACCTCACCTTGTTTAGGATGCAGCTTCTTGGCTGCAGTCTCTGCTTTGTCGATGGTTGAGCCAAAGTTGAGACCAGACTTCAACTCTATGCCCAAAAGCTCTAGGCGGTCGGTAACTGGTACAGATGCACCTCGGAAAGTAGGAGATAACTGAAACTAGCTCCTTTTGGTAGTGAAAAGATACGCCTGTTTTCGGAGCATTGAATTTGACCAGATTGTTGTCGCCTCATTGGGAAACGCGATTTAATATCAAATTAATTCGCTTCTCCATGGCCTCTAAGAATAGCTGTTTCCTCTCTGCTGGATCTTGCACTGGACAAGTATCTTTTCGGCTTCGACCCTGTTAGGCACAGCAAAATAGTAGGAGAGACTAAGCTTTGAAAAACTTGGTTTATCTATCCGTTTTCTGAACTAAATCTAATATTATTATTTTAGGGTTTTTTTATACATATATAGTTTACTGTACTAATACTTATGGTAGATATGTTGATAACTTATATATTTTTATCGTTTAAATATTCATTTATATTATAATAGCATTTTCTTATTTAAAATAGTTTTTTTTTTTTATAAATATATTAATTTTGTCTACTTCTTTTAACTTGCTCTATATTAATACCAAACTAGGCATTTTAATTTATGATAATCATCATTACATCTCCCAAAAACTCTGCATAGTCGAAAACTTGCTCCAACACACTACAAGACTTCATTCGTTCATGAAATTCACGCACAAAATCGAAAACGATTACGAATAAACATTTTGGTAACAAGGCCAAGTTGAATAAAACACGAAAATGTATTTTTAATTCATCCTCATCCCAAAATGCAAACTAAATAAAGAATCGAATCGAAATAACGGCGGTGCGAATGCAAATTATTTAATCACCTCGCCGTGTAGCGTTGAAATATGAACAAAAAGTAAAGTAGCCAAACAAAAATATTGGCGACAGAGACGAACTTTAACAGTTATGCCGTTTTATTAATTATTTTGTGTTCATAGAAAAGTGGAGAAAAACGGGTTCACGAGGTCATTTTGAATCTGTGGCGATTTGGGAACTGAAAGAAAATGTACTGTGTGTTTTTACATATTTGCGTGGGCAATAGATTGATATTTCTTAAAACTACATATACGTATATGACTCCCAGGAATCTTTGCCTATTGGCATACTATAATGTAATAAACCAGTCATTATCAGCACCCCAATTGCGTAACACATTATCGATCGGAATCTTGCGTAGTGCGTACGATTACAAATAAAAAAAAACCCATAATTTTTTTCTAAAAAGAAAAAAAAAACTAGGTATGCCATAGGCTTCTACTCCGTTCACCTAATATGCCATATTTTTTTCAAGACGGTAAATAAAATCACCCAGTATAGGGTGACTGGTAATTTGTGACAGATTCTTAAACACATGATTCATGATAACTTCAAAAAAAACCATCTGCTCCCTACATCTAACACTGGCGTGGTTGGTTAAGATACCGCCTATCATGTCGCAGGTCGTGGGGTCGATTCCCATCCAGGACAAACATTTGTGTGCATGAACATGTCTGTTTGTCCTGAGTCTGGGTGTAATTACTTATATTAAGTATGTATTTACAAACAAAAAAAAAGTAGTGTATGTAGTATATCAGTTTTCTGTTTTCCATAGTACAAGCTCTGCTTAGTTTGGGATCAGATGACCGTGTGTGAATAATGTCCCAGGATATATTATTATTATTTTTATTATTTATGTTCGCGTAACTCATCAAAATTTGGGGAACAGCTGATTTTTTTTCTCGATTTCAGGTGTGGTCCTATAGTAAAAGTTGTTTGTTATCATGAGTACAATCATGTGTTTAACTACCGGTCACTATACCAGTCACCCAGTACTTATTTATACTATGATTAGGTAACTATTTAACTTAGAGATATTTAAGTATAATCATTAAAAGAGGGTCTACGAGTGAGGAACCCACAACCAATATTGTTGTCTGGCTAACATTTTTACCACAACAGCATGACCAACTTTCGTTAAAACCGTGCGGCCGAGAGTTCTTTTCCTGAATAAATGCTTCATCAATGTTTCAGCAAAATAAAATAGCCAGTATGAGCATGGTATTATGTTTTATATTATGTTAAATTGATTTTCATACAAAATGGCCGCTGTAACAAGCTTTGTCTACATAACTCTGTCGCTTAAATATAAAACAATGAACAAAACAACGCAGAACGGCGTCCACACAAAGCCTATCGGGCCCTATGTGACTGCGATGTCGGCCTGTATAAAACATTTTCAATACAGAGGGAAATTGGTCAAAAATGACTCCCCAACAAGATTATCTCGGCTATTTCCAGACCTGAAGCAGAAATGTGACTTACATGTTCCATTTTAAAGTCGATTTTCCTTTGATAACTTTCAAGTATTTTAAGTATACTGTTTCAGCATTATGTAAGTTACTTCGGGGACTGGAGAAGTAATTTGTTGGGGGCTTATTTAGTGTTCTTTGCTGAGAGATGAAATTTATTTCGTAACATGTATATTGCGAATGGCTCGAATAACTTGAAGTAGCGAGCAGAAATATGAGAAAAACAGGGACACATATTATGTATGTGGGAATATACGGAGCTATTATAAACTGGGTGAAAGGCTGGTAACACTTTTCATATTTTATAACCATTGGTTAATCGCAGGACTAAAAGCGAAGTACATAACCGATAGCAGTATCGTAGGATAGTAAGCTAGCAAGCTCTGGCTTCGTGTATACAGAACCAGCTTCACGTCTAGGCTAGTAAGCTAGTATGAAAGTCAGTAAGCTAGCGTTTCAAGCCAGGATAGTTTAATACGATGGAGTTCTATTTTTGAGCCAGTAGCGCCATCCACCACCGATTTTACTATTCTGGCTTGTATACTAGCCTCGTGTTACCGGCGAAGATTATACCCAATTGGATCATTTAACTCTACGGACTGCTACTCGTTATCTCTGCCTTATGATATCCGATTTCGATGGTTATTTTTTATTTGAAATGAATGAATGAATGAATGAAATGCACCGATCCCAGCGTGGTTTGACCAGACTCGATTATTCGAATGAACCCAAAGATTCACACTAGCCCCTGTTGCCTCATGTTACATGGTGCAACAGGGATCATTGCATATCAAAGAGTAGACCGGGGGGCACGATAATGGTAGGGAAGACAGGCCCTTAGGATATGGATAGGGATTATCGCCTACCCGGTATGCACCGTTAAATAAGCATGATGGTTATTTTTTATTTGAAAGGTAGTAAATTTAAATTGGGCTCAGAAAAAATTTGGTGAAGTTCTGATGAAGAAAAAAAATAACATAGTAAATATCCCGTTTTAAATAACTTTAGTGGTAGGTATATTAATTGTTGTAAAAAAAGTTTGTGCTTGCAAGTTTTAATGTTGACAGAACTACTAGTTATAGTAACAATACTTTCAGTTATAGGAACAAACGCACTCTAATCTTACCCTCTACCCAGCACAAAACCACTTTAGCTCGGCATCAATTTTACATTCTTAGTTCCTATCTGTACAGGAAAATCAATACGCAAATAAAAATAATGGATCTAAACTCCCACAACCTGAAAAACAAACTAACTGAATGGCTTCTTCAAAAAGACTACTCATTCACGGAGTCTTTATTTACATTCATAGAATAATCCCAAAAATCATTACAATACCCCGACTCACACTTAATACACAATCACTCACTCTTCTATCAACCCTTATCCCTGCACTCACTCTCTCTCATACACTCCATGCACACACTCTCCCATACTCCCACTCATACACTACACATAGTTATGCTCACTCACACACACACACACTCTTACACATTTACACACCGGCACACAAATGTATGATTCAACCACCCTCGCGCTAAACACCCTGGCTGCTGCTCTACCTACATGCCTAACCGCCCTGTATAGCCTAACACTGTCTCCTAAGATACAGGACTACCTAGTTTAGGAGACAGAGTTACATGATCTGTGTAGATTTATGTAGATATTCCATGTTATTTTTACGTTATTTTATTGTACTTCCGCTCTTGTTGACCAGGAATGTTTTGTGTATCATAATCTTGAGTGTATCTTGTGTGTATCGTAATAAATATTATTATATTATTATTAACCTGTTAACCACACAATAAACACATTAGAATTGAAACACTTAAACTCAAGACTACACAAGACTAACACAGCATCATTTGACTAATACACCAAGCATTGTTACCTCACCCGTAGGAAAAAAAATACCCAAAGAAAAGCAAGCCTGCTTATTCCCCACACAAAGACATAACGACGCACTTTCCCAATTGACAGTACGTATTAGAAGAACGCCCCCCCACCCCTACCCCCTGGGAGACCGTAAGAAGACAGGATCACCAACTTTTTCCATCTGAAACTTGCACTATAAATCGTCACGGGCCGCCGAGCGAGAACTATCGAAAACTATCCCCAGCCCCCGGTTTATTGACAATTTATGGCAGATTTGCATTAGTAGTGAGTAAATGACTCGACGGATTCCGAGTTAGAACGGGTTGGATTTAGATTTATTTTTGTTTAGTTTTTCGGAATTGGTTTTGTGCTAGAACGGTTTTATTTGGACACTATTGTTGCACTTAGCAAGAGCGATTCTAATTTAAGTGACATTTTGGTGACTAGTTGTTTGATGACTTCTAACCACAGATATACATGGTGCAACCTCTTAAGGGGTCATTTTACTCATCATTATGAACAACTTTTACTATGGGACCAGCCCTGAAATCGCGAAAAAAAATCAGCTATTCAGTACATTTATTTTCGAATAATTGCGTCAAAATGTACTGAACCGCAATTTTTTTTTACTCTATTTCAGCTTTAGTCCCACAGTAAAAGTAGTTCATAATGATGAGTACAATGACCCCTTAAGAGGTTGTGCATTATTTAAGTTACACCTTGTAGATACATATACCTAGATATCATGATCTGTATGAAAACCAACCGTGCCATTTTTTGACTACTTACCTACTATGACGTCACAAGCACTATTTAGTGATGGGAAAGAAAAACCCAAACCTAATCAAAGTCCCCGTCTCGCCCAAGCGCCAGCGCTCACCCAGCAGTACCTATTTATGTGGTGTTTTATTTTTAATATATTTTGAATGCTTAGACTTATAAATAATAACAATTACTAATTTAACATCATTTGCATTCCTGTTTTCACATGATTGTACTCATGATAACAAACAACATTTTTATGGGATCAAACCTAAAATCGGGAAAAAATCACCTGCTCATTATGAGTTATGCGAACATGAATGTATGGGACAGCCGATTTCTAGTTAGACTCGGAGAATGCTGACGTTGCAGGAATTCATTCAATTTCTTATTCTATATTAGAGAACGGAGCACCCTAGGGGGCTCGAGCTCTAGACCAAGGACAATAAGGACCACCTTAGTTTTAAAATAAGCAAATAGCCGTAATAGGTATTACAATGAATGTAATTTTACATATGTACATATATTCTAAGTGAATTAAAAGGCAACCGACGTGGATGATCATCAGAAATAAAACGCGTGACAATGATCTCTGGAATGAGATTCTGGTTTCTCACATTTCCAACCCATGCCTCCTGCCTACGTACTATCACCAGCGTGAGAGATATGGCTCTTGGCTCTCTGGGTTCAGTCCGAATGTTAAACCACGACCCATGTCTATAACTTTGGCAGGAGGTCGTTATAGGTACAGACATTCCACCAAAACATACCAAAGCGAACTACTGATTAGCATCGTTCGAAGCCATAGAAAGTGTCGGATTTAAAGCACACTGCACTACAAACGGTATTGTATTTCACATAAAGCACCGAATGCAAACCTTTGTCTTACAATCTATTTAATAAACGCATATCTGAATAAGCAATAGAAATGTTGAAATGTTCTATACAGGACGGAATGTACAATACGGTTAAATTGTGCCCATATGAAATTCTATTAGGTGTCAATTTGTTCCCGCTACGAACCGGTTTTCTCTACAAAGACTGTATTAGGTAAAGAAATACTCTGGATGTATGTAGATTGGGCTGCGGGAAAAGTGGAGAAATACTGAGATCGTAAATGCTGGCGGTTGAGTTCATTCTAACTTTATAACGCGAATAGTATTCTTGAGAATACACAGTTTGCTATTAACGTGATCGGCACGTTTTCATGAGTTTTCTAATTTAAATGAAGCCTTGCTCTGTTTCAGGTCTGCAAATGTAATAGATGTTTTCAAGGGTTTGGTCTTATTCGCGCTCATTAAATCCCTATTGGTCATGCCAACAATGGGATTATGTAGGTACAAGACTGTTCATTGTGACAAGACGCTCCAATCCAAGGTATATGAAACAAGGTAAGCACTCTTTAAGTATCTAAAAGAGCTTACCTTACATCATCTGCCTACCTTTATTCCCCACCTACGCTGGGGTCGGCTTCCAGTCTAACCAGATGATGCAGAATACCAGTAGGTATTTTAAGTACATGGAGCGACCCAGTTACTGTGAAAAGTTAAACTATTTCACGAAGTCCTTTCTTGAAGCCTTTATATCATTTACCATAAGGTTTAAATTGTAATAACCAACACGCCTTCGTGAAATAGTTTACCTATAACACGATACCCCTTGGTACTCTTCAATAACACAACTACCTGGAATGGAAGAGTGGTTCGCCACTTACATCGTGTTTTCGTTATTGATTTCTTAACAAATGTTTAATGACGTTCCAAGTCTGTAACACCAAGTATCGATGCCGTGACGGCACCAACCGCAAACGAAACACGATCTACTCGATTAGATGTCTGTACAATAAATAATCGATATCGCTCATTCGCTTCGACGTTCACAAAATAGCATTTAATGTTTTATTCGACAGCTGTATAGTAAAAATAGAAGTTTTGGAAGTAATAGAAAATGTAGGGAGTTGAAGCGAATACCGATTAGGTTATATTCTTAATAAATGTATTATTAAAAAAAAAAATACATGCTTTTATTTATCTGGATAATCATCTAGGACCAGAAGCCTTGTCAAGACGAATCAAACGTGCCCAAACTCGATAGGGTTGCGTCGTTTTATTACCGAGTTCTCATGACCACCTTCCCACCATCATCACAATCACAATATTGCATTGTCATCTGATTTACATATGCGTATAAAATTTCAGCTCAATCAGTAACTGGCAAGTGGGTCAAATTTAACTTGCAAGATTCGATTACAGACAAACACCGGGCCATGTGAAACTAAATAAAAGCTTGTAAAGAGAACTTGTCATTTAATGACATATGGCCTGTTAGGGCCGGTTTTTTATACGTAGTTAACTCAACCAATGGTTAAACATAGTAGTTAATGTTTGAATTTTGGCTAAATGTGAAGGGCTACATATGAACGAGTTAACATGAATGTATTCGTGTTAAAAAATAGTAACTAATGGCATTTTGGCAAACATTTAGCCAAAATTCAATAATTGGTTACTATGTGTAACCATTGGTTGAGTTAACTACAGATCAAAAAACCGGCCCTTAGAGAAGCCCCTGCTCACCTTATTAATACTGTAGAGGCTGTAGCATACAACCTCCGCGAATTTATTATAGACAAATGGCAAGAACTCCAGACAAGCATTGATTTGGATTTAGTTATAGAATAGAAGAAAAGACTAGACGGCTCCACGAGCTGACAAGAAGATGTCGTGATAGTATAACATAACTATAAAAATATCCTAAATAAGTATTCGGGTTTCGCCGCAAATAATTGTTTTTATTTATCCTGGTACTGTCAGCGCCCGGCGAGCGCGTGGTTTGGCATAAAACCTTCACCGGTTTAAAGGCTAGAATTTGAGACCCAGATGGAGGAGAAAACAATTGATAGATTTTGACATGTCAGGGAGTCAGTCGGCCGCGGGCCGAAGGACTAGATAAAAATATTGTATTTAAAATTAATATAAAATATATTAGAGTCCTGAGGGAAAAAACTATGATTTATTTAGTGTGGTGTAGAGTGTAGTCTCTCTGGTCTTTACAGTACCTCCTACCTATGTATTTTCAGTACAATAAAGTCTACAACTTAATTAGAACATTTTAAGCTGTATGACATCGATCCAACCTGCGTAATTCTCATCAAGACTGCGTAGGTTGTCTTCCTTCATAGGCTCCACATCTCTTCATATTGTTCCTACTTCAAATGCAAAGCTAAAACCGTGTTCCCTAATAGCGTATAACATAGTCAATTGCCAAAATATACTACAGTTAATTCCAGCTGACATCAAAAGAAGTTGTTTGCAAAGAAATCCCGTCGAGAGACCCCCATTCCACTGCCAAATCAGCTTGAAAATACCAGAACTGAAGTGCTGTTTTAATTCGTCGTGTTACAAGTGTTGTGTAGGTATTCAAGTTTCCCTTTGATTAAAGACGCGAAGATTTCTTGATTAAAATGTCTCAACCGAGTGACTGCGGTTGTTACTATTGAAGAGCGTGTTTTGAGTTACGCTCGCCTCTTTGAAATTTGAAAACTTTAGTTTATCTCCTCTAAGATTGTTGGCATACTGTTATACAAATGTTTTAATAAGTTCTACATTATGTATATTTGTATTTGTTTGTTCGTAATTTTAATGATGTAAAATCGAACATTTTGGATGCCGATATTATTTTGTATTTTCCTACAGTCTTACCAAGGAGTATCGTATTACCCAGTAACTGGTCGCTCCATGTAAAATACTGATGTTCAGCTGCATCTGGTTAGACTGGAAGCCGACCCCAACATCGTTGGGAAAAGGCTAGGCAGATGATGATGATTTGTATTTTCGTTCAAATATTGCCCATATTTCAAATTTTTGTCTACGAGTTTTGATATAGTTTTGATATAGACCGAAGTCAGCATAAATAGTCTAGCCACGAATTACGTTAAAGACAATTGCGTCATTGATGAAGTAGGCCTGAACGTACGGACGCAACTGAAAACCTCGGCACGTAGGGGTGCCCGTGTCGGCACTTATAAGAACCATAACACATAAATACAATTTCGGTTGGTATCATATCCATATTTCTTGCCTCACTGATTAGATATGAAGAATAATATTTTGTCGGGGTAAAATAATATCCTGATTTATTCTTACGGGCAAGATAACGGCGCGAAGGATGTGCCCGTAATGGTCGGCACCGGGCCGAAATTGTCCGAAATGGCCCGAAACGGGCCGAAAGTGGCCCCTACCAGCGCGTATTTTTACATATTATTTTCAGGGGAAGCATTAAATTACAGAGGATTTTTTGTGGGGAGTTATGAAAGACCATATTTTGCGGAGGTGTGTGGAATGAAAACGACTCCTGCCTTCGAGAGGCGAGAGAAAAATATAATTATATGTTTTATGTGGTTCTATATTTTATTAGGGTAGGCTTTTGTACGTAAGTTTCAGGGTGTTAAATCAACGAGGAAAGCGTTAATGTGCTATTTGTCAGTGTAAACGCCATGCTCAGACATCTGGCTTAGAGGATGCAATTTTCAACAAAGCGTATAACATTTACGAAATATGGTCAACTTAGTGATTACGGCACATTTTTGGGGAAAATGCAGCATACAATAACTTGCGATAATCCTGATTTATTAAGAATTATTTAGATATATAAATACGGGTTATAACAAATCTACACATTCTTGTAAAATAGATTACGGTTTATTCAGACGTCACAAACAAAAGGATTCGTGCTTCTGTGGCAAGTAAGTACATAATATAGTGTATTAGAAGGGATTATTATGAAGCGGTGATCAAAGGTGATGAAATAGTTCAATACCTTCACTATCAGATCATCTTCGTGGACCCAGTGTTGGCAAAACTGGAAAATAAAAGAAAGTTTCAGAACAAAACATTGTATGAAATTATTTGAAGCTTTTTCTTGTATCCATTTAAAAAATCCAGTTATGATCTTTCATACGTTCTGAATACACACGATTATCAACCCGAATTTTAGGCTTAAACTAGGCTTAAATCCGCCTGAAATACACCCGTCTCCAGTACTTTGCATTGGTCCATTATAACAGTATTTCAACATAGATAGAACAATTCCAGGAATTCAATTCAAAACATAAATGATGACCAATAAACAATACGTTGAGTAATTCGGTCGACATCTATTATGAGAGCATAATCCTTCAGGGTCATGACGTCATCATTGAGGTCATAGCTCCTATTATGTATTCAGTAAACCGTAACCATTGGGACGTCTCGAATTTTTATATGTAATAAACAATTGACGAGCGATCCGAAATCGTGAGAAGATTTTTAATCGAGAATCGGTCAGTTGCTTAAATAAAGCCAAGAATACACTGTCAGTAACTTGCACGAAAGTATGCAAGCAGCTTGCATGTCATAAGTACTACTTACCTGTCTGTAATCATGTTTAATGGACGACGGACGGATGACCCCTAGGGGTTATTGATCAAATCTTTGTGCACCTTTAAGTCCTACGCTGTAATTGTTGCGCATACTTTGTACATTACTTAATTATTATTTTGCAAATACTAACTTCTAATTGATGATAAAGCCAGGGACCACTTGCCAGTAACTTATCACTAAAGTACGCAAATAACTTGCATGTCATTGTGTCAATCATCATTCAGCAGTTGTTATGGTATATTGACATGCAAGTTTCTTGCATATTGTAGTTTAGGGCAAGTTATGTGCATGTGTATTCCTAGCTTAAATGGAAGATTCCAGGTGCACCGATATAACATCATACACTTGCCTGTGGTCGGTTCACTGCATCCATTGCATTCAAACAATAGCAGTTTGTATCAAAGCAATAATATGGTGGGTTTAAGGAGAGCTAGTGAACATAAAATGTAATGGTATCTAGTCCTATCGTATAAACCGTATCCTTATATTGACTGTTACTACTGGATGGGGTACGAGGAAGTCGAGTTTTGTTGTGCTTTCAACTTCCAAGATAGAATAGTATTTATAAAGCTTGTTTTAACTGAAATTGTATTTTATTTTATAGCATCGACTTCACATTAAAAAATTTGCTTCTACACAAAAAATACATTTTCACCTATCAAACCAACAAATAGTGCGAAACATAAAGGAAAATCGAGCAAACTTTAAAAATCGCGTTTCCAAGGAAAATTCTACATGGTCCCGTTCATATGTGGCATTCAAAATCAGTACCTCGACGCCCTGTTCGAAACAAAACGTGAGAATGGTACCTTTGAAATCGGCTTTCTGCAATCCAATGCATTAGAAAGAGACGGCGTCACAAAAAAGTGGTTGTACAGAAAAGGATAGATGATATGCGGACAGTCTGAGACGTGAGTTGAATTGTAAATGCGAATTGCGAGTCGAGGATGCAGTTTCAACCTAGTTTGCGTTGCCGGTTAGTTTTCTGTTGCAAATGGACATAATTTGAAATTCTTTCGATTTGGAACAGGAGACGTTGAAATTAGGAGAATTACTGTGAAGATTTCACTAGGAAGTTCGAAAGTCAATGTAGGTAAGTCAATGTAATGGATGGTCGTGGTGTTTAGCTGCTTGTCATAGTGATTGTTAAACAAGAAAAACTTATAAAGTTAAACTGTAATCGCTGCCTAGCTTACCAACAATGTTGGGGTCGGCTTCCAGTCTAACCGTATGCAGCTGAATACCAGTATTTTACGACGGCCTATTTGACCTCCACAATACGATACCCCTTGATAAGACTGGTTGTCAGCCTTTCGGGCTTCTAAAGACCCGTAACGACTATCAATGATCCACGAATGACAGCCGGGACCAACGGATTAACTTGCTTTCCGAGGCACGGAGGACTCTCAGTATGTAAAGATGATCACCCATCCACGGGTCAAACCTGGCAATATGATGGATCGACCCGTGTGGCTTTTTACTTAGGCACGAGCTCCTTAGTTCCGAGAAAGTTAAACTGAAATTGCCACTCCTTATTTACAAATAGTAATCCAAACTCATTGTAAGGGGTTTCAATGGGGTTGTTTCCTGGAAACTTCGCCGCTCACTTGTCAAAGTCATCTTGAAGACAAAGCGACCAATCGGCGACAAGAAAAAATACTTACCGCCATCTAGCGGTAAAATTTTCAGCAAGGAACTCAATTGGCAGCTAAATGAAAGTAATAAACACTTAGCGTCGTGGGCGCGGAACTAATTTGAAAGTTTTCTTCCCCATTAGTGACGAAAGAAAGAAAGAAAGGATGAAAATACATTTATTTAGCACAGACTAAAAGGCACACAAAATAATACACAACATATTAAAATGTAAAATAATAAAAAAAAACAAATATAAAATCTAAAATGCGATGCAGGAATGTGTGCCTCACAGCTGCGCCAGAAAAGGCCTAGTTCAGCAAAAATGTCAAACTACTAGTGTATGACGTTTTCAACTGGACCTGAAGTGATGGTGAGGAGATATAAGGTAAGGAGAGAAAACACAGAAAATAATTAAAGGAAATGGCATACATATTATTTTTTGTACACGTTAGCAATTTAGAAACCGAATGACACCAAAATTTAAGCTTACACAGTCAGAATCATCTCTTCAGGTAATAACAAACGCAGTTACAAGTCGAAAGAAGATCTCCCAGAAATGAATACAAACCACCATTACTAATTAAGTTATTGAAGAGTCGACCAAACTTGTTAAAATTCAAAGTTGTTTGTTTTTACGTCGGGGCGTAATCAAACTAAGGAATTTCCACAATTTTAACGGTATATTTCCAGGTGAAGTGAGCTGGTTGGATGCCTTGCAATCTTATTATTATGGACCAAGTTACCGGAGTTTGTTTTGCAAGTACCCCTTGGATATTTTTAAAGTAATGGAGATTTTATTATATTTACTTTTGGCTTGTGGAACGCTTTAGCACGTTAGGTCTTCAATCTTTTCATGATTTTAGTGAGAGTGGGTTCAAGTTACTTTATTTGGCAACGAATTCACTTTGTAAAGGATGAGTTAAGTGGACTGCTGGTGGAAATGTTGAAGTAGAATAGTTACGAAACTGTCAAATATTCCCAATCAACCTTGAACCTAATACTTTAGCGATAAAGTTGAAAATCTATTAAAGACATTTGACAGATTGTAGTAGCTTGATGTGCTGGCGTCTGTACCTACTTGAACAATATTATAGAATATGTGTTGAGCTTGTGACTCATGGAAATGTTTGCGGCTAATAACCGCAACAATCCTTGTAAAGGTGTCATATTTATACGGATAATGCAAATAAAAAAGTGTATTAAATGAATTACTCTTAAAAATGTATTTGTAACCGAAATATTTCATATGACACAGTTGTAATCAAAACTTACACACATAAATGTGGTTTTACACGCATTGAAATACAACTCGCAACCCGATTCAATACTTTCCGAGATGAAACGGATAGACATTCCAACATAGCCACTGATAGATATCTAAACAAAACGAGCTGATGCATTCAAATCGAGATATGGGTATTCGGATTCGGATTGGGCGCATTATCGATTCATAGGACATCGAAACATTTCAATTAGGTCGCCGTAGTTTCAGAGGCCTAGGTACAGGTCTATAAATTCAGAATGAAGGTTACCTACTTTATAGTGGCAGGCAAGGTTTCTAATAAAGTCTACGTTTAAACTTGAACTTAAGTACTTTTCTATTTGATTGTTTTGCCTTGATTTACTAAACGTAGTTGTAGGATATAAATCTTTAATGCCAACGTAACTTTATTGTTAAATTGTATATCACTGTACAATTAAATCCCTTTTTAGGGTTCCGTAACTCAAAAGGAAAAAAAATGGAACCCTCAAAGGATCACTGTGTTTGTTTCTGTCTGTCCATCTGTCACAGCCAATTTGCTCCGAATCTAATGGACTGATTAAGTTGAAATTTGGTACACATATGTATTTCTGTGACCCAACACGTGTAAGGTAAATAAATAAAAATAAAATGTTTTGCAAACTGTACCATGTGACATATCGAATGAAAGGGAGAGTCTCAAATAGTTTTAAAATAATTTTAAAATTGTTTTAACATCATTTAAGAAAATAGACGAAAATTTAACAATACCCCCCTTATCTCATCGCCGCAAGGTTGCCTGCTTGTCGGTCTTCTACAGATTGTACTTCGGTGAGTGTTCCCAAGAACTCCACGACCTCATTCCACCGGCCCCCTTCTACCATCGGACATCTAGACGCACTGCTAGTTACCATCCCTACCTAGTTGCTATTCCACCAATTCGCACTAAGCGCTTCCAAATGTCTTTTATAATGCGCACAGCAAAAGAGTGGAACTCACTACCTGCGTCTGTGTTTCCGAGCGCATACAAACCTAATCTCTTCAAAGTGAGAGTGAACAGGCTTCTTCTGGGTAAGCTCACTCCATCGTCGACTTTGTCTCTGTCACCTCTGACGTAGACTAGAGTCTAGGTCAGAAAAAATAATCTCCGAAACTACTGAGCCTAAAATTAAAAAAAAAAATACATGAAATAGTTCTGTACTTGTAGATTACTAACAATTTTGTGTGTACAAACTTACATTTGCAGTTGGAATGTATGGGAGACCATGTTTTTCAACTACAGTGTTAAGTTTGTGCTTGGGATAAATTCATCCAACTATGGAAACCTTCATTGTGCGTGGCTCGACACGCACTTGGCCGATTTTTTGTTTTTATTATATGCAGTTTGTATTCAAAATAAAGAAATACTCACTTATACAGGGTGTCCGGTAATGAATGGATAACCTTGAAATGTCTTATAGTATAACTTATGGCCGTTCAGAAAAAAAATTGAAACAAAATATATCATAAGTAGTACCTAAGTTATGATTTTTTTAAAAGAAAGGTCTAATTTTTTTTACCTTGTTTTACTTTTATGAACACTACGATCAGAAATGAATGGATTCCATCGGTTTGTTGTTATTTTATTATTATACACGAACTATGCTAATAGATAAACAGTCAATAGTATGACTAGCTATTGCACTTTTTTATTAAAAAATTAGCAAATTAATTAATTTTAGAAAAACTTTGCAAAATTTATTTTTTAAACTATGTTTAAACATCTTGGGTATAAAAAAAATGTATGAATACATGAGTGGCCAATAATTTTAAAATAATGTCACTTTCAAGTAGATTTTATAATGGTACAATTCATAAATGTATCTACAATAAATAGTGAATTATTGCCATTAATGTAGAAAAGGAGAAAATTTTACCAAATGTCAAAAGTAATGTAGGAACTTTTTTTAAATTAAATTGCTTCTGACCACTGAAGATTAATCAAAAATACATTTAAGGAATTTGTAGTGAATAAAAATTGCGTATTGAAACCAAATTGTCAGAAATTTACAAATACTCATAATGATTAAAATAGTTACTTTAAAAGCGTGAAATGGGTCGTGTGACCTTCATATTTGCTACCTGCGCGCACGCCGTGCTGTCATTCTTTTGTGTTATGTTAGACAAAGAGGGTCTGAATCGGCTAGGTGCGAGAGAGAGGAAATAAATGTAAAACATCAGGTAAGCACTCATACTTTTAGTGCGTTTCTCGACTTGCTCGACTTCGCATGTGTTTATTTAGTTTCCGTTTGCAATTATCGTGATTTACTTTGAATCAGTGTTAAAACGACCACGTGGCTATTTTATTGGACTATTCGTTTTGCTTACTGATTTGGACTTGTTTTGTTTGGTGATATTTGCGACGATTTGGTTTGTTTTTGGACTAAACTGGACTTTTGTGTTTTTGTGTATCAAAATGCCACGTCAGTATACGGCACAAGAATATGCAAATATGCATTACATTTATGGAGAATGCAGAGGTAACGCAAATGCAGCTGCAGCGCTCTATAGGGAGAGATACCCTAATGCGCGCCACCCAGACTACCGCGTATTTATTCGTGTCCACGGTTGTTACTCCGAAGGAAGATTGCCTGGTAGTGGTGTCGGTGGTACAAGCAGTGGAAGAATCGCTCGTCTTGATGTAGAAGAAGCCGTGCTTGAGGAAGTCGAAAACGATCCTTCTACCTCTACACGAACAATAGCTCGACGCACAGGTATCGGAAAATCGACCGTGCACGATATTTTGAAAAAAAATAAATTCCACCCTTACCACGTTACACGCGTGCAAACTCTCCAACCAAGAGATTATGCAGCTAGATTGCGTTTTTGCCGACAAATGCTGGCAAAAATCGAAGAAGACCCGCAATTTTTTAATAAAATTCTGTGGAGCGACGAGTCAACATTCAAAAGAGATGGATACATGAATCTTCATAATTTACACGGTTGGGAATTAGAAAATCCCCATCTTATGCGTGAAGATAGATCCCAATACCAATTTAAAATCAATTATTGGACTGGAATATTAAGTGGAATAATAATCGGGCCATTTGAATTACCGGGGAATTTAACAGGGCAAAGTTATTTGGAGTTTCTTCAAAATGATCTCCCCAATTTATTAGAAGAAGTGCCCGAGGAGCTGAGGGAGTCATATTGGTTGCAAAATGACGGCTGTCCTGCGCATTATGCTGTATCTGTTCGTGCATTTTTAAATAACACGTACCCAGATAGATGGATCGGGCGGCTAGGGCCAATTTTGTGGCCTCCACGTTCACCGGACCTAAATCCATTGGATTTTTTTTATTGGGGCTGCCTTAAAGAGGAAGTATACTGTAAGCCTATAAGGTCTTTAGAAGAATTAAGAAGACGAGTCAGAGCAGCCGCATCAAAAATTAGTGAACGACGGTACACAAGACTGCTCCGTAGATCATTTATCCGTAGATGTAGGGCCTGCATAAGAGTGGGAGGCCGGCAGTTTGAACATTTATTATAAACGAATGATAATAAAGTGTTGTTTATGTTAAATGTTGTTTTTTATTAATCCCCAAAGTTCAGGTACAATTAAATTTAAAAAATGTTCCCATATTACAAATTTTGATATTTAGTAAAATTTTCTCCTTTTCTACATTAATCGCAATAATTCACTATTTATTGTAGATACATTTATGAATTGTACCATTATAAAATCTACTTGAAAGTGACATTATTTTAAAATTATTGGCCACTCATGTATTCATACATTTTTTTTATACCCAAGATGTTTAAACATAGTTTAAAAAATAAATTTTGCAAAGTTTTTCTAAAATTAATTAATCTGCTAATTTTTTAATAAAAAAGTGCAATAGCTAGTCATACTATTGACTGTTTATCTATTAGCATAGTTCGTGTATAATAATAAAATAACAACAAACCGATGGAATCCATTCATTTCTGATCGTAGTGTTCATAAAAGTAAAACAAGGTAAAAAAAATTAGACCTTTCTTTTAAAAAAATCATAACTTAGGTACTACTTATGATATATTTTGTTTCAATTTTTTTTCTGAACGGCCATAAGTTATACTATAAGACATTTCAAGGTTATCCATTCATTACCGGACACCCTGTATAACTATAGCTGCAATCATCCCCATTCTGTTGCGACTCACCTGAAAAAAGAAAAATAAAAACATTAATTAAGTATTGACAATCATGTTGGAACTTGGAATACTAGTAGCTACGTATATTTACTCCCACTTTGCCGTCCGTAAAATAGAACAAGAATACATCTAAAGGGCTCACGGTGGTCTGTCGACCGCAAAACCAAACTTTGTGGAGTTGTACAAACAAATTCATTCACGTCCATTACGGAATCGTGACGTCACGTACAGGAATAAAACATGTTTAAACATCTAAACACTTTTGTAAGTATACTTTATATTATAGAGACAGTTCATTCACAAAATAATTACTTATTCTCGAACAAGGAAACGTGCACTTTGACACCCAAAAAATAAAGTCTAAAAGAGAGACGAAACTTTGATCGGAGTTCGGCAAGCTTCACAAAAAACTCGACACGTGTCCTCTCTCAATCAAAATTGAATTCTATTACTGAATGGGTAAAGTTGAACTGCGAATGGTGATTTTAAGCATCGTAACGTCACGTCAACGTATATCGCACCGTCACGCGACATTAGATATGAATCTGGAACTCCTTAAAATGTCGTAATGTCGTCTTCCGTGTGTTTTGTTTGAGGATTTCAAAAGCTATTCTCAAGTCACTCGCGTATGGTTATTAATATAAAGTTACTGAGGCATAATCAATCGTCTCTGTTCTTTATTTTTTAAAGGCGCCTGTTTTATTCTATATTTATACAGCTGTTAGGTAACCATTAGTCGAGTTGTTAACTGACTAATAGACAAACAACCATTGTTATGAGCCGTTCGACTGCGGTCTGCGGCCCATAAAACTGGGTCAGTCAAATCTAGAACAAAAGGTGGCATTCCAACATATGATCACCTTAAAAAAACCTCCTGTTATCAGTCCTCAAAGGTATCACTGCCAAAATATCGAATGACAAAAGGATAGGAAAACTTTTTGACGGAAAATCGGTAGTCGTCTTTTTATCCATAATGACGTAACTCTATACTTTATGGACCGCTAGGAATTTCATTTTGGGCCTTTATATTTTTGACCACGCAGTCCCCATAGGGAGTGAGAGGGTGAGGTATTAGGAGGGGGGGAGTGTTCTTTATCGTGGCCATTGCGGGCTCTCTCACGTACGCATATTAGGAGAAAGGTCCTTCTAAAAGTCGTAAAGAGGTCGACTAAGGTCGGTGCGTCTATGATGTGTCTTTATGCTTCTTTTTTATTTCTTCCGATCGACTTTTCGGTTTAGAATTATGTATGTAAATAAAAAGGTTGTGTGTGACCTTTTCTATTATTCCATGATGCGTAAATGTATTGTATCTCTGACGTATTAGTTACATCGTTCTACCTAACTGTAAAAGCAAACTTCACAGACTAATAAATAAACACATTCACAACAATGTTCTTGAGTACTAATTAAAACTGATCACAATACATTATTAAGCTAGCAAAACCATTGAACAAAACAAAATAAAATCCCATAATAATGTCGGGAAGCAGATATACGGGACCATTGTCGTTGAAGAGGCTCTACAGTCACAACACTAGCGCTGTTCAATACCGTGTGAAGTTTTTTTACTTGCAGCACTATCTTTGTATGCATCATCACGATTGTCTCCCTTATAGAGTGAACTTTAACATTCCAACGAGACTGACATGTTCCGGGTTTTCAAGACCGCGTAATGTAAATAAAAAATTAGAAAACGATTTTTGGAACGAAGTTCTTTATCACGGCTTGCGGAAGGAGTTGACTGGTATAAATCGTCAAGTAACGAAAAAGTGCTAGGTATGCCACTTTCTCTTTCTCTCTCTATCTTTCTATTATATATAATAGAAAGAGAAAGTGTGATTTTGGTCAAAATGAAATTCCAAGATGGCGGCTGCGAAAATTTTTCAAACTTTTGGAATGTAGTTCATTAACGATGCTTGTAGGAGGAGTAAACTGAAAGAAATTGTGACGTCACGAAAAAGCGTTATGCCGTCGTGAGACCATACTAGATGGCTTTGTATTGATACATAATATACAGCGAAAGTAACTTCGTTCCAGCCGAGTGTCCCACGACACCTCCCGACTTTTTTAAAAAGAGCTACACTGTCACTGGACGTCAACGAGAAAACAGATGACGGTGCCGAAGTAGCGACAGTACATTTACTATGGCCGAATAATCTCGTTTGTCGCTGACGTACCGTTCCCGGTGCGGTGGACAAACAGTCTAAGCCCAGATTTTTTCCCGTGGCGATTTTTTTCGCGCACTGTATTTTAAACGCACTCCTTAGCGCCGAGCGTTGAAAATCCAACAGTGTGTTTTTATGACGCGCTGAGACGCGCTCAGATTCTCAATGCTCGGCTCAACACTGAGAGTTGAAAATCCAGTGCGCGATACAATCTCGTCGCGATTTTTTTACTTGCCCATTCTTTTACAGAAAAGAATGGGCAAGAAACTATCATTTGGAAGGGGCAGCTAGATTCAATTCCTTTTTTTTTTTTGTAAATCTTTAACATTATAAAAAATGCTGTGATACTGCCTCGTTGTTTTAGAGCACGCAAGCGCTACTGATGAGAATGAGGTTCTAGGTTCGATTCGAACGTCGGGCGCAAAGTAGTATTGGGTTTTTTCCATCAAGATTTTCTTTGCTACAGCCCAAAGTCTGGATTTATGCCTGGTTGATGGCAATAAGCTCGCTCCCTGTTACTTATCAGAACGGGCAAAAAGTGGATGTACTAAAGATGCATCTCCGCCCAACCCTTCGGGGAACACAGGCGTAACGTTACGTGAACAACATTGTTGATGCAAGCACAGATTAATACAGATGGGACACTCCGCAGTTTAGGTAAGAAGCTACAAGTACGCGGCGGGCCTATCTCACTGGGCCAGTTCAGTAGGACTGCCGCGGTCGCGGTATAAGAGTTGCTTGTTAGAAAGAGAGCTACTTGTAGGTGAATATAACTGTAAGTAATAAGCGTTGTGCGACCTGAATTTCGCTTTATTTTGTCGTAGAAAGAGTCGATTTTTATTGAAATGATTTTGCGCAATGTCCCATCTGTATTAAACTAGGATGCAAGTGAGCATTTGTTAGGGCACAAATGCTTCAGAATCAGAATTCTGAAGCATTTGTGCTTAAGTCCAGTATAACCTATACCTTGGTTTATTATCTACGGATCAATAGATCAGATTGCAGATCAGTTAAGGGATTGCAGAGAACAGTACCTAGACCTGAATTTATTTCTTGGAATCGAGTGTAAAGGCAGTCCAGTCCCACACGATTCTTGGAAGCTGCGTTCGGACAGGCATGAGATCACATAAATGCCAGTCAGTATTAGTTGTATTACGGCTAGTTCTAGGAATCTTGCTGTTTGCATAAATTCTGCTTCTACTCGACACAAATGTGCAATTGTGCATTGAACTTTATTTATTTATTAGCGAGATTTCGAGTAGTACAAAGAAAAAACAAAAAAAAAATCTCAATTACCGTCACACTTAAGACATGCGAGTCTTTGGGTGAAACCTAGCAAATGACACACCCAATCCCCCAAAAATTGTGTACGTCCATGCACCGAACAGTCTGTATATTTAAGAGTGTAATAGTTTTAATCTTTAAAATAAAACCACACGATGTTCGGGCTATGTGGCATGAGCTCGTGGCTATGTAATAACAACCGCACGGGTCGATCCATCAGGTTAAGCTACACTTGCCGAGGTTGGTCTGTGGATGGGTGACCATCTTTTCATACCGAGACTCCTCCGTGCCTCGGAAAGCACGTTAAGCCGTTGGTCCCGGCTGTCATTCGAAGATCTTTGACAGTCGTTACGGGTCGTCAGAAGCTCGAAAGTCTGACAACCAGTCTTACCAAGGGGTATCGTATTACCCAGTAACTGGGTTGTGGAGGTCAGATAGGCAGTCGCTCCATGTAAAATACTGGTATTCAGCTGCATCCGGTTAGACTGGAAGCCGACCCCAACATAGTTGGGAAAAGGCCGAAAAAAAAATTGCTTTTTTTGTGCTACAACATCAATCTGCCTAGATTGATGTTGTAGCACAAAAAAAGCAATTTTTCGGCGTTTTGAACCTTCAAAGAAGGTCGCCTGCTAAAGAACTGTCCACTTGCTGCACTGTAGGCGGCGCTGATAAAAACTTTTTTGCTGTAGGCCTTAGTACCTTATAAGGTGACGAATACCAGTACTCAAAATATTTGCATTTCTTTGCAGTCTTGGCTCTAATGCCCGGTTTTAGAAGAATTCTTAAACGGAGTTTAAACTCTTGATAGCTATTGGTTCGACAAAATCATTAAACGAAAAGGATCCAACCCACATTACGTGTAATGTGGGTTGGATCCTTTTCGTTTAACTATAGACCTTTGTAGTTGGAATGTATGGAAGAACATGTATTTCAACTACAATGTTAAGTTTGTTCTTGGGATAAATTCATTCCAACTACGGAACCCTTCATTGTGCGTGGTCCAACACGCACTTGACCGGTTTCTTGCATATATAAGGATCGTAGTAGGTGTTGTTATAGTATATCTGCCTAGCCCCATGGGAAGAAGGTGTGAGTTTATATATGCTTAATATTTTAATTATGATTCTAAAATTCGGCACACTTGCATTTCATTTAACCCTTGAATTCATCACAATATTTACAACGTTCCTCTACCAACTTACGTCGCACAATATCTACAGAAAGATATAAAACATTAAATATCTCGTTTTAAAACAGGCGAAATTCCGTATAAATCGACAACGTCTTCACGTATAAAATTTATAGTCTAATGAAATATTGTTTAGCACTCGGCGCCGGTATTACCACGGGTTTACGATTCATCTCCTCCATTTTTTCTTGTCGTTTATTTGAAGACGCATTGGAGCGTTTGCGGTTTTCTTCAGTATGAGAATGGAGTGTATATATTAATTTTAATTGTAAAGTTATATATTAAATTTTGAGGTTTTTGAGCACTTGATCTAGTATTTTTACCACTAGTAACCTACACTTTTGTGTGGTCTTCAAACTGCTTACTCAGTGTGGTGATATTTTTTTTTCCATTAGCCAAGGAAAATTATCTTTTAGGAAGAATCTCCTGCAGTTAGTTGACAGAATATAGGAAATTCTTCAGAAAGTTATTTTTTTATATGTTTGTATACGTGCGTCCTTCTCTTTGTAATAATGGATTGATCTTCTTCCTTTTTCCGTATCTTTACTTGTTAAGACAAGCTATGTGCCTGATATGATTCCATACCAACTTTTATCCCCATGAGGCGATGAATTTTCACAAATTCTTCTTAGTGCCCATCTTCATTATTTATGCAACTTTTGTGCAAACATGCATCTAGATCCAGCTGTTTAGGTTGTACGTAATCTGTCAGTGAGTGAATGAATTTAAGGTTTTTATCAAGTCAACTACAGGACCTAAACGCAACTAAACGCAAGTTTTATAATGCCTCAAAAGTATATGATCTACTGCAGTGAACAAAATCAGCAAAATATATGATATTCTTTAGGACATATGCTAGTAAGATAGTGTGTTGAAAACATAATAAATAAAATTACGAAGATACCTCTAAAAATTTATTTTAACGATAAAAAACCACACTAATATATATGCAATTCTACAAGCAAAATATTAATGTAATCGTCTTTTATTTTTTTAATCCCATCAATAGATTTTTTGTAAATAGATAATTGCTTCATATTTTGCAATAAATTACCAGCGTTGTGTCATCCTTTGCGCTTCTCTTTCTTTTCTACGCAGTCCGCTTTAGGTCATGTAGTCCCCTTAAGTACGTTTCTTTTTGGTCTCACTATCATTTAATAACTTTCTATCGAGAACCCATAGTACCAATACTTGGTCGAAAGTGCGAAGGGTGGGGGGCGGCGACATTTCCGACTCCGAGCCGCCGAGTTCTCCTAATGACGCGAATATTTCCCGCTTGACGTTTAATTAACTATCAAAAGAGGGTAGTTTGAATAGCCTCCTCTAATGCGACGGTGCCAATCCTAGCACAGCTTAGGAATCGCTTTTTAGTCCCGTTAACCCAATAGTTGTACCTACTGACTTTTGTAAAGTAGTATAGAATTATTGGCATTAGCATTTAGAACTAAGTACTTCTAAAATAAGCAAACTTTAAGTAGAAATCAATATTCGCTGAAAAACTCGTAAACTAGTTCACGTGAACTTTTACCAAATCAGCTTGAAAAACTTTTATCGTTATCTAAAAATAAAGCAAAACCTATCGCGAATTAAATTTCCCTTTTGAGACGAAATTTAAAAATTATTTTGGTATTTTTTTTTTAGCTATTCAGAGTCACGTCTAAGCACTAAGTATTAAGATTTAAATGGTTTAAAGATTACATTAGTGATAAGTAAATAACTCATCATTAAAGCATATCGATTTAAGACTTATCTTGGTGAGATTAGGTGTTACGCCATCATCTTTCTGTATTTTTTGTAACTTGCGGTTAGTAGTTTCAGATCTCAGTAGCAACGACAAATCAGGGCACAATTTCTCACAGTTCTATTTACAATGCAATCATCTATAACCACACAATCAGTCTTTGTGCTCTAAATAATTCTAAATGATAGTTTTGTGGGTGCTCCGGCGCAATCGTGCGCGACGCCCGGAGCCGTTCGACATCAAATCGAGAACTTTACAATCGTTTTTTACGAACAAATGGAGTAAAAACTGTTGAATTTATATACAAGAAGTATTGTGAATCTAAAGAGGCTAGTTTAGATTGGAATTGTAATAAAAAAAATGTGGTGTTCACAAAAGCATGCTTGTCGTGAAGCAAGTTTTTGTTCTTATGAGCGTTTATTTTAACGTGGGCTGATTTTGAGATTATCTTACTTTCACTGTTTACATATATCACGTTTTAGTATGGTTTTACTTTCTAGGACGAAGTCTCAGTTGTGTAAGAGAAACAGATTACTAAGCCCCCACGTTCAGTGCGGTATTCTCGGACAACATTATTAAAAAAAAAAAAAACAGATTATGTATACAACTCGCTGGAAACTACAACAAGACTGCCTCGAACGTGCCGCCAATTAAGATCTGTGGGTCGACTAGTGAGGTGTCTAAACTAAAATATTTAGGTCACATACTGATAGGTAAGCTACAGGATGATGAAGGCCTAGAGAGGCAAATAAGGGCGTTGGCAGTCCGCTGAAAAATATTGGCCCGCAGATTCGCACGATGTAGGTACCACAGATGTAAAACTGTTACCATTTTAGAGCTGTCTGTCCATCTTTTTACATGTGCAGTCTGTAGACCAAATTTACGCGGCGGCGGGCTTACAACGCCCTGCGTGTTCAGTACAACGTCACTCTGACATTGTTTATCCACCGCACAATGTCAACAGGACGTCAACGAAACACGAGATTATTCGAACCGAACGTGACGTGTTATTTACTTATTTATTTTTCTTTAATTCAGGTACATCACCCATAAATTTGTTAGTACTACTTAACCTATGTTAGTATAATTAACTGCGACACAAACATACACAAATTGAATTAAATTAAATTAAACACATTAACAACAACATATCACAACCTAAGACACCACATACCTATCGTGCCATTTTCTGGAATCATCGGGTGGCCTTCAGTCTTGTTCGCAACAATGCTCAGGAGACTGCTGTCACTGCCTCGCACCCAACGCATTAATGACGCGGATCTTTTTCGTATAATCGCAAAAAAGTCATCAGTACGCGCTGCCGCAAACATCCCTGACGCACTACATGATCGTGGCAGCGACAGCAGCATCCTAAAAGCATTGTTGTATTGCACACGCAGGGCATTAAATGTTTTCTGCGTGTATCTGGTCCACAGACTGCAGCTATAAAAAGCCTGGCATTTATGTATCGCTACTTCGGCGCCGTCATTTTCGTTAACTTTCCGTTGACGTGGCGGTGGACAAACGGCCTAAGGGCAGTGTTGAGCAAACCCTGCAGGCTTATTACGTATCTTGCAGAAGCCTAGCGATAGCAATATTTGCTCAATAATTGCTCTTCAATCGCTTGTCAATCGTGAATCAGTATGACGTATCGCTGATACATAATACCGATTTGCGATTGAAAAGTAATTATTGTGCAAATTTTGCTATCTCTAGGCTTCTGCAAGATACGTAATACGGGTACCGGTACTGCAGTGCTACCCTAATGTTTGTGGATGCTTCATCGATGATTTCTTCACCTTCATTAGGAAAAGAACTGCATCGATGATGAGTAGCGTCCGTGGTAGCACCAACACTGTAATCAGAACGTCAGCGTGCAAAATCGATAGTCTTTATACTGTGTACTGATCGGATGTACACAAGCACAGAAATAGCAACTAGATTTTAGTCACTATTCTGTAACTTGTTTGGTTTACTAACAAATTACTAAAACCTTTTTATTTTTGTGTGTACTACTAACAAGTAACAACCCTAATACCATCTTTGTAAAAAAAATATGGACTGATTGTCTGAAATATCATCATCTGCCTTTTCCCGACTATGTTGGGGTCGGTTTCCAGTCTAACCGGATGCAAATGAATACCAGTATTTTACATGGAGCGAATGCCTATCTGACCTCCACGACCCAGTTACTGGGTAATACGATACCCCTTGGTAAGACTGGTTGTCAGACTTTTAGGCTTCGGACGACCCGTAATGACTTTTAAAGATCCAAATGATGACAGCCGCGACATTAATGTCCCGGCTGTCATTCTTGCTCCCGGTGCTTCGGAAAGCACGTTAAGCCCAATGGCTTTCGGAAAGCACGTTAAGCCAGGGTGGTATGTAAAGATGGTCACTCATCCACGGACCGACCGCGGCAAGCATAGCTTAACCAGATCGATCGACCCGTGCGGCTTTTATTACTTGTAATGCCTTAAATTAGTATTATTATTATAAGACTTTTATAAGTTATAGGATCTAGAGTACAGAGGTATGCCTACGGGCACTAACTAAATCTACGTGTACTATAACAACTTCTACAAACATTTGCTTCCCCTAAAAGTTTCAAACAATAGTAACCATTACATCTCCATTATAACAAGCTCGTAAATTACATTTAATTTCACCTAAAATCAAACACTTAGCAGAACTGCTAGTAATACTCAGGCAAATAGTCCTAAGTCAACAACTTGTAAGTCAAAATCGCCCGCTGCGAGCGCAACCAAAATAAATCAGATGAAATCCAGTCAAAGCTACAGACTTAAAAAGCACTTATTTAAAACTACCTAAGTATCTATACTGATTCTTCCATTCTTTATAGGTACTGTTTAAAAGGAATATTATTGATAAAGTAAAGTAATATCCCGAATATTATTATTTTTATCAATTTACAAAATTCCTTTTAAAAACTGGGGAAAAGTATGGAATTATATGATCTAGCGTAGATGTGTAGCTTCATTGTGTTGTGTTGGGTTGTTGTTGTGTTGGTTCCACGCCACTATGCGCAAGAGAGAGTACGTCGCTAGTGCGGCCAGTGCGGGGGAACGCTAGCAGCATGCTGGCCGCGCTCGCGGAAAGGTTTGATTGTTCCATCATCTCGCGACATGTGGCAGGCTGATGCGACAAACAAACCTCATTTAATGTATAAGTTGTTAATTAATTATGATTGTTTTGGTTTTATATTGTGTATTATGGTGTTAATTAATGAATCGGATTGTATTAAATTGAAGTTAATTTGTAATGTTGTGTAGGTAATGTAACTGTATGAGTGTATTAATTAGTATTATGAGTCAGTGGTACTCGAATTAAAATGATTTTATTATATTTTTATTTATTTATTGCGATCGTTTGAGACACTTGTGTAATTATTTGTTTGTGCTCTTAATTATTCAAACACTGCTGTTATCTACCTCATTTTAACGGATATGGAATTTCTGCTCTTATAGTCACGGGAAGGACCAACATTTTAGATGAAAAATCAGACGTAAAGGTTAGGATTCCTGAAGCTCTGTGAAAGACACGATCATCAGGATACGCGAGTAACCAAATATCGTCTTTAGAATGAATAAAAGCCGTATTCGCACACAACGTTAAAATAAAGAAGGCCATTCATACAACTACAGCCGCGCGACTGAAGCCACGTTACGAATTCGACGGCAATTTTTTCACACCGTCGCAATACAGTCTACAATTCTTTGAAATATTGCCTCGACGCGTGCAAATTTCGCTCGCGTACTTTTGTACAAACTTACTGAGCATTAAAAAGGACCTTAGCACGACTATTTAGGGTGTATTCTCGCTTGTGTTAGCTGCAAATGAAAATTGGCGTCGAATATAAGTTACATACGGTTGCCTACACAAAAATAACGAACTGCGCCGTCGAGACGGCTGTAGTAATCACGACGTGAATGGCCGACCATGGACTATATTATGTAAAGGATCTTTTGAGCTTTTCAAAGGGATTCTGAAGCGTTTTCAGGGCGGTTAATTACACGATACGGAGGCCGTAAGCCTGAAGTTTGTCTACAGTACTGAATTTCGTAGCTATAAAGCGATTTTATGCTTCTTTAGGAGTTTCTTCACGGTTTGTGGTTTGTTTTTTCTTTGTTGCGTTCAGAATATTTTCCCGTATAACAGTTTTGTAGATCATTGGGCAAGATTGAATGTTTATAATTGGAATGTAAAGGTTTGTATTAGGAAACACCCGCTAAAATGGAAAGGGAAAATGAATCACGACTTATGAATAATATAAACACTAGACAGTAGATATATATCACACTGTACAATGTTCATACATGCAAAATATGATATAGATTTAGTTATTTGAATAAAAAAATATCACACAAAGGTCAATAACCTACACCAAACTATCCAGAATTGAGTCAAATCCTGCATACTCGTATTATAACTTTTCGGAAAAGGTCTTCGCGCAGTGGAACATAGCGGCACACTAATTCGCAATACAATTTGTCATAGTCTCACTGCATTGCAGTTTCCTACTGCGACAAAGAGCCATTCTGATACATCAGAACGACAAGCCATTGTCAGAACAAAGTGTGGGCCACTACATCAGAGTTTAAGAGAACATCCATTGTTGTTAGTAACTACCTAAACTTTATAGAAAAAAATGGTTTTAGCTACTAAAGCGCATTTTTATGTAAGTAAAGTCTAAAGAGTATCAATATTCGTATAAGTAGTAATATGTTATAGCAACATAAAAGATATTATAAGGCAGCAAGTTTCCTGAACAGTAATAACAACAAAGTTGATATTTACTACCACGCTTTGTTTCTGTGAAGCTTTATTTCTATAAAACTGTCGTAGGCGTCTAAAAATATCAAATGCCTGATGATTATGGAACGTCAGAAAGTGGTGGTTTCAAACTGTATAAGACCTAGTATGAAAAAACGTTGATCACTTTTGGACTTGATTACATTATACTGTTTACTTGTACATGATGTAGTATGTCTTTATCATTTATGTACTTAACTATGGCTAATTGTTTTCCAGGCGACTAAGTTAGTCGCCTAGAAAACAATTAGCCATTAGCAATTAAAAAAAATTTTTTTTTAATTGTGACACGCACAGGAAATACAAACAGTAAAAAGGAGCATAGAAAACTAACAAAATTAACATAAAAAAAAACAAAAGAAATACAAAATTAACAAATTTAAAAAAGACCTGTGCGAGGCCAAAAAGTCTCCTATCTCAGCATAAAGCTGCGACATAAAGGGCGACTAACTATTTGCTGCTACTAAAAAATAACTTGGCAGCGAAAATATTTCCGTCGACATAGGATTAAAGAGTGAGCGAAGGTCACCCCAAGGTTAGGTTTGGTTAGGCTACTTTAAACCCTTTTCACAGAATAAGAGCCCCGCGAAGCGGGACTCCGTCGACATAGCGATGCAAAAGCAAGCGAAGGGCACGCAGAGGTTAGGTTTAGTGACCTTATTCATATTTACTTCTCATCTCAGTTAACTTTATATACAACCTCATTGTATAAATTTAAGAATGACCATTTTCTACTTTTATCCGCTGGTTGTAGCTGCTAACCTACTAGTTTTGTTACAGGCCTTAATTATTTTTTAATCCCAAATTTAGATTAATTTGTCACTGCGTTAAATACAGGCCCTTAACTATTGCTTCGTTGAAATGTGACAAGGTTATAGAAACTTGTCATAGTTTTAGCCCCAGCCGTACGGCTGGGCGCAGACTGAATCAGCAGTCTCGTAACCCTGATTTACATTTGCATTAGTTACGCCTTTAGCACACAGACGGTGCGATAAACGAAAACCTGGCGATAACTTGTCAAAATTTTACTAAAAATAACGCGTTTCGCAGAGGAACCGCAGTGGTAAGCGTCGGTGTTCTAAAGATGTTAAGAAGCGAGTTAGTTTCCTTGACGTATATAATATGTCGTAGGATGATTTGATAATTGGAATTTTCGCAAAAAGCTTAGGGATATTGCGAGAAAACGGATAATTAGACAATGGTTAATACATTATTTTCTCAATCTTACTGGAAAAAGATAGGGTTTTTATAAAAACACGAGTCGCTCTAGTAATATTGCGAAACGAAACGTTAGCTATTATGAAATAAGAACGCTGATTGGCCGGTCGTAGCACCCAAAACAAGACCTCCTCTGATTGGTTAACGTTTTAAATGTACATCATTCACGCACGTTGGCAAGTTTAATAAATAACAGTAGTTTTGATAACAATAAGTTGAGTACCATTATTATGTTACCTCTATTTATATTATGTACCTACAAAAGAAGGCTCGTAAATAAGTGATTTATCTTAAGACACGTCTACTAAAAGTCTATGTTGCGATCTTACAATAAAATAGATATTTACCTAGGTGCTAAAGGGTTACCTATGTTTGTAGATTAAGTAACTAAAATGTTCAATAAAAAGTAAAGTATTGTAAAATGTTCAATAAAAGTATTGTAAAATGTTCAATAAAAGTAAAAGTAAAGTATAAATCGATATTGTTAATTCTAAACCTTCATAACTCTATGATATAATACTACAAAGCTCACAGGGCAAAACTAGGAACCAATCAGAATAAGATTTAGTCAGTAAACAAAAATCTAGCCAATCAGAGTTAAGGATATTCAATATTACTAGAGCGACTCGTGTTTTTACAAAAACCCTATCTTTTTTTCAGTAAGATTGAGAAATGTTTTCACCCTCTCTAATTATCCGTGTTTTGGAAACATCCCTAGGGTTTTCGCGAGAATTCGAATTATCAAATTATACTACGACATATACGTGACACTTCACAATGAAAATCCATCACTTTTAGACTGACGTTTTTCACAACTCTTCCTACTTCAACTTGAAGCTCCATTTACACGATGCAAGTTTCTGGATCGTTCAAGAGCAACAACCGCATAACATAAAGTAGGTTCAATTTTATTGCCATTCAAGAATTGCATGCAAGTGTGTACACGTGCGATTTCCATAAAATGGCATAAGTTTTGCTTCAATAAAATTGCTAGGCGATTTTGCGTCGTCTAAACACAGACTTCTACATCCAGTATTAACCGTATTTGTGCTGCCAAATATTTAATTAAATTTTATTGAACGTCTTGTTTCGTTCGCTCATGTTTGAATGATAGAAAATTTTCATGGCAGAGTTGAATGCGATTTTATTGTACGTGCTGTTTACACCTATACCAGTTTTGAACGACAACTAACTTACCCGTATCGTGCAACAATATTGTAGGTACGTGTTGTTTACACGGTGCCAGTTAATTGCCCCTCAATTTTATGGTATGACCACAGGCAATAAACTTGAACCGTGTATATGCTCAACTCGCTACCTAACTATAGCTGCATCTTTTGTGTGGCCAAAAACGGAACTAACGGCGCCATTTTGTTTTTTCACTAATATTTACCAACAACGCGCTCCCGTCAATGTCATTCAGGTGCATAAATATCCCTGTAGCACTATAAAGTAAATATAAGTCAGCTAATAGTGAACTGTTCTGAAAAACGTGTTTTTACACAACATGAAACTGTACGTCAGTGATAAAAATCACCGGCTTATTTCTAATACTAGCTTCTGCCTGCGACTTCGTCCGCGTGAAATTTCTTGCTCCCGCGACCCACGCCGTGGCATCGCATTGCCTGACCACGCTATTACTTCGTTTTCGCTTAGCGTTCTTTCTGACTTTTTTCGTTTTGCTCATCACTTAGCGTGATATTAAATCCTTAAGAATTGGGCTATCAAATGCAAAAAGATTTTTTGAAATCCGACTGACAGTTTCAGAGATTAGCGCATTCAAACAAATTTGATTCCCATTTAAAAAAAAAATGTGAGCCAACCTTAAAAGATAGACCATCGCGGACTTTTTTTTTTTTAATTTTTAAGAGAAACAACTCCGTCATACATGATTGTTGCGTAACTTTAACCGTTTACGCAGCGCACGCAACGGAAGCTCTCAAAAGGAATAAATTTAACCCGTTTTTGCAACATTTTCATTGATACTCCGCTACTATTGGTTGTAGCGTGATGTTATATAGCCTTTCTCTATAAATGGGCTATCCAACACTATAAGACTTTTTTAATTAGAACCAGTAGTTTTTGAGATTAGCACGTTCAACCAAACAAACAAACAAACTTTTCAGCTTTATATTATTTATTATTAGTGTAGATTATTAGAGCCAACATTTTCATAGACCGTCTGCACTAGTAGCGAGTCAATCGCAAGTTTAGTGGCTTGAGCAGAACGTGTGAAGCTGACAACGCATCGGGCAGTGTTACGATTGCGAATGTTCGATTTATGTGTTGTCGGCCTGTATGTGCCGCTCGTGGGTCATTTAGCACTGGACGCAAAGCGGATACAGTCGAATTTTAAATGAAGTACACAAATTAAATCCTCGTTTGGAAGTACGTATACATACTGTAGTGTACGTATCGCAATACTTTAAAAGGAATCGCAAAAGGATTTTGTCAAGATTGTAAGCAACATCGTACTTTGACCTGCCAAATGATATCACCAAGCCATCTGCAAATTGTGGTGATTGTGGGTATATGAAAGTTTACTGTGGTGGCAAGGACGCGTTTAAATTGGCGACAAAACTGTCCCTAAGATAGTCAAGTGTAGTATAGTATGTTTTCAAGACACGCATGTCAGTGATAATCATTTGGACGTAAATGAGCACAATAACTTCAGTATTAGACTCGAATTTAATTTAAATATACAGTCCCTCGAAAGAGGTATGTATGGATTGCAGGCACGTGGCGCACTTGTTTATATCTGCTCCGTGGGAGTGAGGCCATTGTCTGTATGTGTGTACTCAACACAGCCAGTCACGGCCACGCTAAATAAATAACAAAACAGACTTCGGCACCAGGAGAACTGAATTCTGTACCGACAACACGGTATTCAATAATATAACGTTTAAGGTAGTAAATCTAGGAAACTTGAAAGCCGTTCGTTCAACAATCTGTCGGGTAGCGAACCTGTACATTATGACTTACATAAACTGCCAGACTCCAACTTTTATACCACCAATAAATCCTACGGTGCCCACTGGTTATTCTAGAAATATCTAGAAAAATATCTTTAGTGTTTCCCCTGGCTTCGCTTTATGCAGTTCGTATTTCTTTCAAATTAGCGCAATAAAAGTTTTATTGGTCGTAAATAAAATCGAGAGGTGAGTGTTGCCAGTACGATGGAGGCACATGATCATGCATAATGTATTTGTTTTCGGTTTATTTTATTTCAATACTAAAACAAAACTTCAAAAGTCACTGACCTTTTAATCATAAAAGATCAGAGGTAGTAATTATTGTTGTGTATTTATATATTCTATATAAGTATATATTTACAAAAAAAAAAAGTAGTGTATGTAGTATATCAGTTATCTGGTTTCCATAGTACAAGCTCTGCTTAGTTTGGGATTAGATGACCGTGTGTGAAATGTCCCAGGATATTATTATTATTTATTATTATTCGTTTCCTTTTTTTGTATTTTTTTTTTATTTATGAAGGGTTCGCTCTTGACTCTAGTCTAGGTCGGACGCGACAGAGACAGAGTCGACGATGGAGTGAGCTTACCCAGAAGAAGCATGTTCACTGTCACTGAGGAGATTAGGGTTGTATGCGCTCGGAAACACAGACGCAGGTAGTGAGTTGCTTCTCTTTTCTTTCTACAATCAATCAAAAATATAAACGCTGGAAATGTACTACAAAAACTCCAAAAAATTGAGATGTAGAAACATAAATAAATAAGTTTGAGAATTTAATTAAAAAAATATAGGTAAACGACAACAAAGTATTAACATAAATAATTGTTAATTTGCTCATGTTCGTATTTTGTTTGCGATAAAATAACAAACATATATACAGTATGTATCAAAAAGCAAACACCAAAATCAATTCCCTGTAATTCGTCATTTCCCCTGACAAACACCGAAAATCGTCGGAACTTAACGAATTAATCTTCAACCGTCGACATTGAAAACCGTCTGCCGAACACATTTCCATGTACAAAGAGATTAAAACTGTTTGTCTGTTTGTTTGTTAGATATCCATTCAATCAATCTGCCTAGCTTTTTCCCAACTATGTTGGGGTCGGCTTCCAGTCTAACCAGATGCCGCTGAATACCAGTATTTTACATGGAGCGACTGCCTATCTGACCTCTACAATCCACTTACTGGGTAATACGATACCCCTTGGTAAGACTGGTTGTCAGACTTTCGGGCTTCTGACGACCACGTAACGACTGTCAAAGATCCACGAATGACAGCCGGGACCAACGTGCTTTCCGAGGCACGGAGGAGTCTCGGTATGAAAAGATGGTCACCTATCCACAGACCAACCGCGGCAAGCGTAGCTTAACCTGATGGATCGACCCGTGCGGCTGTTATTACTTAGCCACGAGCTCCTTATCGTTTGTTAGATATCCATATTTGTACATTTAATGACATTTAATGACGTCGGTGTAGGCCAGGGGAATATACGCCAACGTTTCATTAATTACAATCCGGTTTATTCTATAGTAATTCTGAAGGCATTGTCGATCGTAAACGCATAAAGTTGGAAAATAAAGGGGTAGGATTCGGGATTATTTTACCGTAGAGAGTAATAAAAATGTGTTAAAAATTCGTCGAATTAAATTTAATATTTGAAATGTTTTCCTGAATACACATTTTCCTTTAACTAATTTAAAGAACGGAGTTTTATTAAAAGTTGCTCTCAAAATGAATTATGTACCGGACGCAAAAATCATGCACAATCCGGGAAACTTTACTTTTATTATTTTATTTATAAAGCCTTGCATTCTGGTTAAAAGGATAGTTTAGTCCGACCAGCGTCTAAACAAAATGCAGTCAGAATATCTAACAATATTTAGATATACACACACACACACAAAGACAGTGTAACTTGCTACGCAATAACCCGGGGGCGAATTCCAGTTCCGTAGAGTTTAGTGCGTGAACGACTGAACGCTACGACGACGCTACGCCGCTACGCCGTAGGCTATTGCTACGGACCTACGCTACGTGTAGGTTATTATAATGCGAAATTCATTTTAGAATTTTGCATTTACAGATTGCGCTTTACGGGGGTGAGATATTGACGTTTATTTTGTAGGATTATATTTATTTTTTGTAGGGGATCGGTAATATCGATATAAAGGTTATTTATTAATGACAAGACGCATTTCACTACAAGTCTACACAGACTGAAAGTTTCAGAAAAAAATACCATTTAAAAAAACACCGTTCACCCCAAAATAATACCGACGCAATACAAATGAGTTGATCCGCGCAGAATCCCGTTGTTATTAATACGTACAATAACTGGCGGTCCAAAACGTTTGTCCCACAAATAAATTGTCCGCTTAATCATTGTGCGTATGAGCGATGTCCTCCATCAGTTATGAGGTTCGCTGTTTTTTGGTCGCGCAACCCCGTTGCCTGGCTAATCGACGATATTACGGGCTTGACGTTTAGCTCCAGGCTGCTGATGCGAGCCCGAGATTTACGGGTCAGGCGATGAGGTATGTTTTGGTGACGTAGTTGTCATCTTTAGGGCCAGTTTCTTGAACAAAAATTATCACAAAATTAATGTCACAAATTGTCAAGTACGAGAACTGCTGCAGTTGGCTGTTGATAAATAATTCAACCAATCAAACTGGCCCTTCACTGGTTTCTAGGTTTTTGTGAGGCAGCTATTGGTTGAGTTAAGGCTGGCCGCAGGAAGGGTACCGTGACAATCTTGTACCGCAGGTCCTACTGAAGTGATCAATCTCATGTTTTCAGTCTTGACTAATCGACGATATTACGGGTTTGACGTCTAGCTCCAGGCAGCTGACGCGAGCTCAAGATTTACGGGTCAGGCGATGAGGTATGTGTTTTTGTGACGTAGTTAGGAGATAGCTGTGTAGTTATGAGACACACAAAAAACTTCTTAATTCTTGCAGAAATTGCCTAATGAAAGCACATCTGCGCTGAATGTCAGTTTTGAACGAAGTTTTCACTCTTACTCCAGGAAAATAAATGTTATATACAACGGTACAAGGATATTCCAGTATATTCCAGGATATTCCAAAGATATTCCTCGACAGGCCAGTTGGCGTGGTTGGTTAAGATACCGCCTATCATGTCACTGGTCGTGGGTTCGATTCCCATCCAGGACAAACATTTGTGTGCATGAACATGTCTGTTTGTCCTGAGTCTGGGTGTAATTATCTATATAAGTATGTATTTACAAAAAAAAAAAAAAAGTAGTATATTTAGTATATCAGTTATCTGGTTTCCATAGTACAAGCTCTGCTTAGTTTGGGACCAGATGACCGTGTGTGAAAATGTCCCAGGATATTATTATTATTATTATATTTTGGCTCGTGGGTTGTAGCGGCATCTACATCACCACATGCGAACTACGCATCACACTGACATCATGCGAAATCCTGCACCGCGAAGGCAGAGCTTACCGCGCGACTAGCATTATATACAACGTCCCGATATCAATCGTCGGGCAGCAACCCACCAGGCACAACACCTGTCTGGTCGGAGGATCCTCCCTTTTCTATAGAGGTTTGAGCTCCTAGGCATGGAGTTGACATCTAGTCTCAACTTCGGCGCCACTATCGAGTGCAAAGCCCAAACTCGGCCAAGAAACAGGGCGTCCTTAATAGAGTGAAGCGATACTTTACGCCTGGACAGCTTTTAACCCTTTACAAAGCGCTAGTCCGATCCTGCATGGAGTATTACAGCCACCTTTGGGATGGCTCAACTAAATACCAACTAGCCGCGCTTGACTGGGTGGAACGCAGAGCTAAGAGGTTCATTGGAGACGCAAAACTGATGGATGCCAAGCTTCATAGCTTGGCTCATCGCCGCAAGGTTGCGTGCTTGTCGGTCTTCTACAGACTGTACTTCGGTGAGTGTGCCCAAGAACTCCACGACCTCACCAGCCCCCTTCTACCATCGGACATCTAGACACACTGCAAGTTACGATCCCTACCTAGTTGCTATTCCACCAATCCGCACTAAGCGTTTCTAAATGTCTTGTATAATGCGCACAGCAACAGAGTGGAACTTACTACCTGCATCTATGCAGTTTCCGAACGCATACAACCCTAATCTCTTCAAAGAGAGAGTAAACAGGCTTCTCCTGGGTAAGCTCACTCCATCGTCGACTTTGTCTCTGTCACCTCCGATCTAGACTAGAGTCAAGAGCAAAAACACAGCTCAAATAAAAAAATAAAAAAAAGTTGAGTGAACTTTATATTTTGTGCCTCATACCTCTAGAATGACTGGTAATTAGTGTTCGATACTTAAACACATGATCGTACTCATGACAACAAACAACTTTTACTATGGGACCAAACCTGAAATCGTGGAAAAAAAATCTGCTGTTCCCTACATTTATGTTCGCATAACTCGTCAAAATGTGGTGAACAGCAGATTTTTTTTCACGACAAATATTGCTCATTTAATAGCATAGGATATTATAGATTTCATTATGACATCACAGTAATAATAATAATAAATAATAATAATAATATCCTGGGACATTTTTCACACACGGTCATCTGATCCCAAACTAAGCAGAGCTTGTACTATGGAAACCAGATAACTGATATACTACATATACTACTTTTTTTTTTTTTGTAAATACATACTTATATAGATAATTACACCCAGACTCAGGACAAACAGACATGTTCATGCACACAAATGTTTGTCCTGGATGGGAATCGAACCCACGACCAGCGGCATGATAGGCGGTATCTTAACCAACCACGCCAACTGGCCCGTCACAGTATTTCAAGTCAATAGGGCAACATTAGTACGTATTGTAATTGGTTTGTAGGAGGAAGCCAAAGGAATGGTAACGTGATATTGTGAAAACTAACAATCTGAATGTCTAGAATAGGAATTAGCAAACAATACAATACGGAGAATACTGAGTATTCATGACGATATTTTTCCAACTTGTGTAAAAATTATGTTTTTTTTTTAGAATATCTATATATTATACGTGGTAGGTTAAAATGAAACATTTTAATGCAAAAAGTACTTTGAATATAGCCGGTAGGTATATGCCAATCAAAATCAGGAGGTGTCAAATACTACTCGTAACCAACCAAGATATATTGTAATATGAAAATAAACCAAATTAAATTAAAAAATAAAACATACATACCTGCTTTTGCTTACACACACAGCAAAAAATAGTCAAAAATTAATTCCAAAATGGAGTTAATTAAACAATAAATTCATTGTCCAGCAGACGTCCGCACACTAAAAGCCCGAAAGGGTGTTACACTCCGATCGATCTCCTTATCTGCAGGTTCCAGTTAACGTTTTAATTGCTTTATAAATAACTCGGCTAACCCTTGCGCCCTAAAATACGAGAAATTATGACCTTAGGGTGGCACATGGTATATTAAACATGGCTAAATCTTTAGAACAATGCTTTGTGGGCTTAGGCTTTTGAACAATGAGTGTGATTAAAATTTTGGGTTTCCATTTTCATGTGTGGGACGCAAGTGATTTTTTTTGTCTGTTTTAAATAAAGGTTGAATGGAATTAATGTGTCTGACAACTTTGATATTATTATCTAGGTAACTTCTATGTAGTTGGTTTTGAAAAGATAAAATATTAAAACCATCTGTCAAAAGATATTGCGAACAATGAAGTCTCGACCAAAATATTATCTACATTAAATGAAACCCTGAAGTTCACGTTGTTTGGAACATAGATAGATTACATTAATATTGGAGCGTGTTACGTGGGTTTTAAGTAACTGTAACTTTTTTATGAATCACCCTTTTAGTACCTACATAAGTTGTTTAGATAAAAGCCCTTTTATTTTTATGTGTCATTTGTTTTATTGAAATATTTCATTGGCCGGTTTTTTTGATACGTAGGTAACTCAACCAATGGTTAAACATAGTAACTAATGGTTGAATTTTGGCTAACAACCTAAAACTTATAACCTAGTCCATAAATCCTCCAAAACGAAGACCATACATTCTAAGACCCAAATCAAACGCGTAACTTAGAACCATTACAGTTACTACGTAATTCTGCGACGGATGCCGCTAACTGCGGGGAATTTCTATCGTTATGTCATCACTATAAATGTTAGTTGCTATTAGGATCCGCGACTGGGAGGGATATTGTTTAAGAATCGTTTATGACCGAGCTCCGTCTTTATCGCCGATCGTATCTTGTTGTGGATTGGCTGAATAATGGCCTAGATTTAGTATGTCAATTGTGGTATTGGATGAGTGTTGTCAGGGTTGATGTTTCAACTCAGTGTGGTACTCTCTTCAAATACTAAAATGTTCTATTAGTTGGTTGAAAATCATAAAATCTTTTGCTTGATTATATACTACCTCAATAACCTCGTCATATTAATTGCATTTAATGAGGTTGATTAAAAATTGAATGACATACAATCTCGTATCTTCATTGGATGACCCAAAATCGTGAACGATCGAAATGGTACAATAACGTTGTTTAAACTAAAACTTTTGGTATAGTCAATTAATAACAGAGAAACGTTAAAATCCATTAGCAAAAATAACAGATTATGCCTACACAATTAAAATCATAACGAAAACACATAACGGTTGCTTCATGACGCGTAACTTCAAACAAAAACTAAATTATGAGGGTGGGTTGGCTGGCATTTGTTAGTATCGAATAGCGGGGCCCTCGCGAAATATTGTATCTACTCGCAGCTAGGTTATTAGACAGCGGTTTCCAAATAATTGGAATTGTTCTCCATTACCATTTAGGAGACAAAATATAGAACAGCTAAAGGTCAATTGATATGACTGTAATAAAATATTCTCGCACTGAAGTTAACTATAACAGAGAAGTAGCAAACACATTTTGTGCTCAATATGCGTAAGTCGACGTTGTCTTTGCGAGTTTGTATAAGTACCAGAAAGGTGTGTCTTTAAGGGTGTGGTACAGACCACCAAACTAAACATCATTCTCCATGAGAAATGAAATAATCAGCCGTTCCATTCATTTGCATCGAGGTATTGAAGTTTTCTATGTGACAGTTGATATTTTTTCCCGATTATGATGTTGGTCCCATGTAGAAAGTTGTTCAGTTTGATGGTCTGTACTGTACGACACCCTTAGATTTGACCACACCTTTTTGTTACAGCCTGTATAGAGCATGGAAGCAAGGAAGACCTGCTCAGGAACTCCGCCATGGAGTCTAAATGTGGTGCAGTTCCACAAACAATGGGACACTTAATATCGTGTCCAGCATGTTCTGCTGTCTCCACGCTACAGGAGCTGATGGACGCTACTGAAGGTGCCAAACTCGTAGCCAAATTAAGGACTGACTCTATACATGGTTATTTTAAATTGGCTAGCTAAACTTCGCAGATGCGATGGGTATCGATATTTAAACAAAAAAATATATTCATTTGAAGATTGTTAGTGGGGTCATCGACCGTTATTGTATTCACTTGAAATAGTAGTTTATTTAATTTTTTTTGTAAACTTCACAAACGTGATTGGGTATCTATATTAGATATATATCTAAGCACGATAAAACATAAGAAAACAGTTTTTTTGGGGTTCCGTACCCAAAGCGTAAAACGGGACCCTATTGCTAAGACTTCGCTGTCCGTCTGTCACCAAGCTGTATCTCATGAACCGTGATAGTTCGAAAGTTGAAATTTTCACAGATAATGTATTTCTGTTGCCGCTGTAACAACAAATACTAAAAAAACAGAATAAAATAAATATTTAAAATCACGTTTGTTGTATGGAAGCCTCCATACAACAAACGTGAATTTTTTGCTTGTTTTTATAGATAATGGTACGAAACCCTTCACGCGCGAGTCCGACTCGCACTTGGCCGGTTTTTCAACTTATACTTCAAGTAACACCACTAAAAGAGCTCGATGACCTCCCAAAAAAAGTGTTTATATATCGATACACACCGCGTCTGCGGAGTTTAGCTAGCTAATTTAAAATAACCCTGTAGATTGCCATGGACACGTTAAAAAGAAGATAAGGCGAAAGAATGTCCAAAGCTATCTTTAGTAGGTACTAAGCATACCATTTGTATCATTTGTAAGACTTCAACTGCAAAATAAAATGGCATTTTCTTCTATTGTACGACAAACACATCATTAACGAAGCATCTCTGAGGTGTTTGAACGAATGACATCGTATAGAACTCGTCATTAAATGCATGTTTGTTGTGACTGCAGTTCAGCCGTCACTTTCATACCTAACGATGTTGTTACCACGATCGTCATGCTGCTAATTGTCCATAGTTAAACGAAAAGGATCCAACCCACATTACACCTAATGTGGGTTGGATCCTTTTCGTTTAATATGGACAATTATAAGGCACCTGTCCCACAGCGCCGCACCGACAATTAACGAGAAGCGCATAGAGCTAGCAAGTGTAAACGAGTTGGCGAGCAACGAGCAGCGAGTGCGTGACGGCAACGAGCGATTACTCGCTGGTATGCGTTTGTACCAAGCGTGAGTCTCTCGGCGAGTGTTCCACCTGCCACGCGAGCGTCGCTGAGTGAGTACTCTCTTTGATAGCTCTTGTCATTGCGACAAAAGAGTACTCGCCGGCGGTGTGAACAGTCAGCGATCAACTATTATGTATCTCTTTTACTTACAAGGCACCTACAACGTTTCGCGAGCGAGAAAATCGTTGATAGCTAGTCGCTTCCTCGTCAGCGTTGGGACAGCCTAAGTACTCATAAACACACGTTCCAATTGCCTAACAACCACTTGTAAAACCATAGATACGAGCTTAGATATGACGCGCGATACGTCATCGTGAGATATTCTATTTTCAAATTGCTATTATTTTTCTGTTACAGCTGAAGTTTCGTTGACAAATAATAGTTAGATTGTTTTATTTGAATGTCTAGACTTTAGCTAGTGCTTACGATTGACTTTGAAACTTTGCGAAACTGCCATTATTGCCTGGATATTTTGATGTAGTACCTTCTTGAGGTGACATGAAGTGACTGTTGAAAAAAACTTTAACACGTCATCCGAAATTATAAACTCGATTTCCCTGAGGGCCCGAATTTTTTTTTTTTTTGGCACAGACAATAAGTTTGGAAACCATTGTTCTACACAATAAATTCAGTTCGGAGAGACATGCGATTGCTTTGCATCTTTCGCCACCCCATTGAATAGGTTTCGACGTTTGATTAATGGTATTGAACTAGGGGACGAAATAATTTCACATATCTTGACGACACCCTTATGTATTCTAGTCTGACGTTCTTTCCCTCGAGTACTTTTGTGACATTTTTTACTTAATGTGTTTTGGATACACATTAATTAATATTCTAAAATATGGTGCCGACTGCTGATGGAGTTTTATTAATATTGATGATGAAATCTCGTAATGTTTGTTTGAGAGGGAATTGAATTGAGTTATTGTATTTTGATTTGTTTGATTAATGGCAAAACGAGGTACACTTGACATATTTATGTTACCTACTAACTAAATAAAGGGAACCTTAAAAATAAATATAACCGTTGGGGTAAAACGCTAAAGTGATTTCGTCCTACATTGAATGGCGATAATGTCTTAACGAAACGTGTATATACAAGTTCAAAAGTATCCTACTCGTAAAAGCCTAAAATAACAAAAAATACATCTTCTTTCGAACATAATGATTGCGAGAACTTCATCAGACGCAATGCAGTAACTTACAAAGTTATTTTATATACCAAATTAACACGCCAAAATAAAATCAGTGCCGCGCACTAACGAATTGGACAAACGATTGATCAAAGGAGCATTCATGGTCTACTAACGACCAAGCCAAAGCAAAGGCCACTAGAAAACGTCAAGGGAATGGCACGACCATCGAAAGAATTTCACTTGTACGCTCGAATTCGGACGAATAAAATTTTAGCTGAAATTGAATCGGCCGGTAGCCGGCAGTAGACCGTAAAATTGGTCGGCACGCTGACCGTACCGTGCCGTATACGGTATCTTCTTCGGCGTTTGGTCGAATTATGTGTGTATGTTGGGTGTCGCGTTCAGACTCCTGAATTATACATGGGCCGAGGCGACCTGTGATTTAGTACGCCGACTTCCGACCGGGACGCGCCGTTTAAGAGGTATATTCGTTTCCCGTGTTATAGATATTGTAACGCGATTTTTTTGTTACGCGTTGCTTTTGTTTTTCTTTTTAAGTTATTTTCGTAATGGGAACGTAATTTATATTAATGTTGCTGCTAAAATATTAGATTGAAGTAGGATGCTAAAACTCGCAAACTTTATTTGTGGTTACAGATGTGAAAAAAAGTTTAAAAGCTTTGTTTTTTTTATATATAAAAATACGATTAACTTATGATATTTGGCTTCAATACCTAAATTAAGTTTTCCAACAAACAAGATTTGCTGAACCATATGTTTTCCAATATTTCCTGTACAAAAGTGCACTTTTTGATATCAATCCTGTATGCGGAAAGATAATCTGCGAAACGCGTGATATTGTAAGCGTTTCAGGATTATCGAGTGCTCCATAAAACCCATTGGAAAATCAAACAGTAGCCATTAGAAAAAAAAAGCTTCCTCTAGAAAGCTTTTAACAAAATTATTTGTGTAAAGGGAATGTGTTTTTACACTTGTCGATGTACGTAGAGCCAGTATTTATTTTCGTCAAAAAGTGGAAAGTAAACTGTGTGGGTAGGGAGCGGATCAGTCCAAAAATGACATCAATTATTTGTAGGATGAACCGTATATACGAAGGTATGAACTACACTTACGTTCATTATATACATATACCTACTACTCTCATGACCCACCTTCATCCCGGTAACCGTGTAAAAATATTTTAAAATTAAAATGCATTCGAAATTTAACTTTGCGTAAAGCCAAAAATTGGATTAAAAAGCGACTGGGGAAACTTCTGGAACCTTTCACACGTGAGCTACAGTGAGACGAGCTTTTAAGCTAAAATTATTAAGCTCAGCTTGCACCGCCGTATAAAGGCGCGGCTCCACCGCAGTGCACGCTGTGCACGGACACGCGGCGCATTTTAGCTGCGTGTATTCATTTGTTTGACAACGTGGGTCTACGTTTCCACTGAAGTACACGAATATGACCCACGACTATGTGTAGCGTGGCACGGCGCACGGGTAGACCCACGCTGACAGCGTTGAGCTACGTAACCGCTTATTCGAGCAAGCTTTTTTTTTTCGTCAGAAGAACTGTCTAGCAAAGTCAGTACCAATGCCATTCTATGAGTACCTCGATACGATATATACGAGAAACACGAAACGCGTCCGTTCCACAACGTGTATGACTGAAAACTGCTCTGCGATAACCGAGCTGTACATAGTCGTGGGTCTTATTCGTGTACTCCAGTGGAAACGTAGACCCACGTTGACAGCGTTGAGCTATGTAACCGCCTATTCGAGCAAGCCACGCGTGTATCAATGACGTCAATTCATGCGTAGCCTCTCCGTGGGTTGCAGTGGACACAACCACATACATTTTCTTACAAAGCGAAGCTTAATACACGTGCGTAGCCTCTCCGTGCACCGCGGTGGAGCCGCGCCTTAATGCTTAAAGTAAGCTAGCTGACGTATCCTTCACAGATTATATATCGACGTTTTGTTGTTTAGTTTACGAAGAGTGTAAAAGATATGGGGTATAGTATAAACCGCTTTTAAGGCATGAACACATGAACCTAACTGTCGTTGCGATATCTTCACTTAATAGTAATAGGTCTTTACCTATGAAATTGCCGATTTATGATACCGGCTAGTGTGAAGATCAATATCTTTCATTATATTAAGAATTCCAAATTCAAACTAACTTTATAATATAGCATAATATTAAAAAAAAAAAAACTGTTTTTCATTTGTTTTGCCGCTGTTCGATTTTTCTTTGATATCGATGTTTCTGTAAGCATGGAAAAATCGGAATTGCGGGCTATTTTCGAATAAGAGTTCCGTCGTGACACCAATGCAACACAGACAGCACGCAATATTAACGACGTGGATGGACAAGGTACCGCAAGTGAACGTATGGTGAGTCTTTGGTTTGATCGCTTCCATTCTGGAAATTTAGATCTATGCGCCCCGGGGAAAAATTTCAAATCTAACGAGGCGGTTGAAAACGCCTTTAAAGAATTTATCGATTCCCGTTTCCAGGATATCGGCATCAACAAACTTTCATTAAAATGGCAAAAGTGCATCGACAATATTCTTTTTTTAATTGTTTGATTTTTTTTCTATGTAAATTGGCAATTTCAAAGGACCGAATATAATTTTTAAGTGATGTCCGTCTCGTTGGTGTAGTGATCACAAGCCCGACTGTTGAGCGGTCTTGGGTTCAAAACTCGGGGCGGAAAAGGTTTTTTAGGGTTTTCTTTGAGAACACTCTCAATGGCAGTGCCTGGTTAGCGACAAAAAGCTAGCCCTAGTAAATGGCACTTGTAACACACATAATCGGCCAAATGTGGGTGAATTATGCAGTTACGCACTTGTGCCTACTTCTATTGGAAAAGAAAACAACAATACTGTTTTGTTATTTATGCGATAGATGTTCCTGATCACCCCAGTTCACTTTTTGTTGTAACTTTTGCACACATTATATTTGCAACAAACATTATATTTATTTAATTATTTTTTACCGGAGCGTCGGCCAACGCCGGCGTCACTTTACTTGTCACAGTTGCCTGTCCACCACAGATTATATAGTGTCCATTTGTCACTGCTTAGGCATAGACAAGTAACTGATGTCACGACGGGTGCTGGCTGACAGGTGGTTTCATACCGATTTAATAAATATTATATTATATTTTTCTATGTTATTTCGCACATCTATTTTATATATTTTATTTTATTTATTTCTTTAACTGTCCGTGACATCACAGCGGGCCCTATCTGAATACCAGCGCTGCGACACTTACTTTTAAATGTTGCAGCATCATGCTGAGATAGGAGCCTTTTGACCTCGTACGGGAATGTTTTTATATATTTTTTATTTTTACTTTTTGTTTTTATTTTTAAGTGAAATTTGTGATCTTCCTGTGCGAGTTTCAATAAATACTTTTTCTTTCTTTCTTTCTTCCTGAGTCCTGACTGCATGCAAGTTTGATCGTCCGATTTTTCTACTATCTATATTAATAGTAGAAGTATGGCAACCTTTGGGAATAAAAGAATGAATATGAAAGAATATGGACAATTCACGATGTGATTCGAACAAGTTTAGTCGGTCATAATTTTTAAACATAGTGGGAGCCAAAGTAGCAAGTTTTCTGAAAATTCTGTTCCATGTGCAGACAGAGATTGCACATAAATTGTATATGAGTCTCGTAGTTATCATTTGTAAGGAGAATTTTTGAATTAGGTTTGTAGAAGTTAGCACTTTTCAAACCTGAAATGAATTTTGATTCTTTAATTTCTTTGTAAAGTTTTGTTATCTCAATAGTATTTAGTTGCTCTATAAACATCGTCATTATTATATTACCTATTACATTTGACATTTTGTGAAACGTTTATGTAGGTAGAGAAGAATGTCAAGGAAACCTATCAATCTTGAATATATGAATTATAATTAACTGAATTATAACAAACCTACAACTTATAACAAATACTAATATATAAAGTCCACACACACTATAACTAAGGTAACATAAAACAGACCTATAAAATATACAAGACTTATTACTTACTTACTTATCTCCCCACCTATTCAATAACGCTTCAATTGTTTTGACAACAAGAAACACGCTACCAAGCGCCTTGTTTACTGCAGAAAACAGGACACAAGCAAGAAAATCGAACCTTTCCACAATAACATCAACTAAAACAACTAGTGGCCCCTCTAATTCCCGTTAAAAGCGAAAGTGGGGCTGCAATAACAAATAGTTATTGTCGGAGCTCGGCTAATAGATAAAGACTGAAGAAAAATAAATAGCGAAGCGAGTTCCTGCTTCGGAAGAATTCTTGTAACGGTATTCACTTGTTTTTCTCATGTTTTGAGAACACTTTGAAAAGAAATTGTCACAGAATGTTTCTGGAACTGGACGACATGTTAAGCAAAAGTAAAAATAGTAGAGTTTTAATAGAAAAACTAAGATCTTATGGAAAACAACTAATCGCTGATCCATTTCAGATAATCTCTTAAAAAAATAATTTAAAAAATTAGTTTTCAATGAGGATCTATGTATTTGTTGTACAGAAACCCGGACCTCAAGTACATCAAGCTGCTACAATCTGTCAAATTTCTTTAACAGATTTTTAACTTTATCGCTAAAGCATTAGGTTCAAGGTTGATTGCAAAAATTTGACTGTTTCGGGTAGCTTGACCTGCTGGCTTATGTACTATTTATTGTTAATTTGTAAACGGATTAAAAAATTCCATTGTATACGATCAGTCTCCCTAGCTCTTTCCCAGCTATGTTGGGGTCGGTTTCCAGTCTAACCGAATGCAGCTGAATACCAGTATTTTACATAGGGCGACAGCCTATCTGACCTCCACAACCCAGTTACTGTTACTGGGTAATACGAAACCCCTTGTTAAGACTGGTTATCAGACTTTATGGCTTCTGAGGACCCGTAACGACTGTCAAAGATCCACGAATGACAGCCGGGACCAACAACTTAACGTGCTTTCCGATTCACGGCGGGGTCTTAGTATGTAAAGATGGTCACCCACCACGGATGAACCGCGGCAAGCGTAGCTTAACCTGATCGATCATCCCGTGCGGCTGCTATTACTTAGCCACAAGCTCCTCAAAAATACCATTGTATATCTACTTCAGTTTTATTTACAACATTTCCGATATCGAAAAACATAAAAAAAGAGCTCAAAGTAACATAATACCGGTGCAACCACACCAAACTCGCTAAAAAATCGAAATGTAATCATCAAATTGATAGTATAGAATAAAAAATACGTACATACAGTAGGTTGGATATTTTATTTAACTCGCGCACTGCTTTCTGATAAATGAATGGGTCTGTTGCGGCCACTGGGTAGGAAATTGATATTTCACTCGAATCGTCGTGTCGAGGGAGTTTGCCGTCTGGAAATTCATCCGACAGATAGACAGACGTTTCAAATTTTGTATAAATATAGATTTTCGTTACTAATAATAATCGCGGACGACGTTCTTTAAAAAAAAATGCTAAGAATAATGCTGGCAGATTTTTTTTTTCGAATCTAAACTGCAATGCGTGTTCGATGTCTTGTATTTGAAATATGAATGGATTTGTTTACGGAAGGGCGGAAGAGAAAAAATCTTGAAGATGTTCGTTTGATTTGCTTCCAATTTAGGTATTCAATGAAAAATAAGATCATTGTGTTTTTCTATTCATTACATGTAAAAGTTCATAAGTAATATCTTTTTCTTTTCATTCTTAGCGATTTTTTATACATAGCGACTAATTTCCGAACTTAGATAGAATTGCCAGAAATACAAAAACAGTAAAATAAAGTTAGATATAAACTTTGAAGTATAAACTAGTTTCAAGGAAAATTAATTCTACGTGTAAATTAAATTCCTAAGAATTTCTCCTGACTAGAGATAGAAAAACGTGAATTTAATTAGTAAAGGGTTTTCAGCCCACCTGCAAAAAGTTCGTCATAATGTTTTTTTTTACCCGACTACGGCGAAGCAAAACGGAGGGTAATGATTTTGACCGGTATGTTCATCTGTTCCCTTCCCTCATAACTTCTAAACTGCGTACAATAATTTGACAAATGAGATAATGTTGGAAGCGTCTTGATTGTCTGCTGGTTATGTGACGTTACATTAAATTGAATATGGCGCCCTCTAGAGAACATAAAGTCATGAACTATAAAACAATTTTTTCTTAATGATGCTGTGTTGGTTATCAAATGAAAGGGCCTAATTAGCACATTTCAAATATAGACATACATTGTATATTGTTAGCTGTTGCTTGCGGCTTTGCTTGCATGCACCCGATAATTATGAATTATTTCTAAAAACATATTATTTTCTCTCCAAACCTACCCAAAATACATTTATATAATATTAATAATAATTCTTCTTTAAAAATGTAGTGTCTCTGCAAATACTTTATCACGAAATTACAACCCCAAAATAATGTAATTATAAAGTAAGTTTAAAAACTAAGCACGACTACTAAAAAATAACGCTCTAAAAAGTATGAAACAAGAAAATATCGACTATCGTGGGACTCCGGATTTTTAATATGTCCGTCGTTTTCAAATTTCAGTTGAGGATATTTTCTTGTTTCATACTTTTTAGAGCGTGATTTTTCAGTAGTCGGGTTTTAGTTTTTAAACTTACTTTTTTTAATAAATACAAACATTTTTTATTTGAATTTTTATTATAGGCGGTGAACATATGATTATTTCTTCAATGTTTACCTAATCACTACTTTCACTAAAGCACAGTCGCCGTCAGATATATTGTAGCAGACAAGGTGATCAAATACTTCTGAACAATTTAAAATATCAATAAGTTCCATACACTACAAATTACCATTAATATCTGAACATTCATTACTTCACTAACATCTGAGCAGATGCCAAACACTATCTGTGGTATAAATACGCTAAAAAGGTAATAAAATACTTGAAGTTGTAGGTAAGTGTTCAGATATTTTTGGTTAGTTGTGTGTACATAAATTATTGACAAGCATCTGCTCAGATATTAATGAAGTAATGAATGTTCAGATATTATAATGGTAACTTGAAGTGTATGGAAATTACTGACATTTTAAATTGTTTAGAAGTATTTGGTCACCTTGTCTGCTACAATATATCTGACGGCGACTGTACCAATTTTGAAAAGGCAATTAAACAATCACAAGACTAATTAAGTACAATACTTACCTAAAAGCTTCTTCAGTTCAAACTGTGAAAAGTCGTGGTTGAGTCCAAAGGATGTTTATAGGACGTGACGCTACTATTAAGTAAACACACTATGAACAAGTTAAGAGGAAGCAGCATAATAGTGAAGAGATTTACATCCACTTGATACGACTGCATGGAGACGAATGTGGTGGCTAAGAAAATAAATATTTTGCAAAATGTAACCAACCTCTTTTAAGCCAACCGTATTTTCGAATGCAGTGTAATATTTTATTGCATGAATTCTTTTACAGAAAATACAGATTAAAAAGTTATATTTGTTTACGTACCCAAACTCTTTTTACTCCCAATAGGGACAGAGGGGCCATTAAATAAGTTTTAATCATCGAATTCTTCATCACAAAACCGAGTTGCTTATTCAATAATGCGGCGATTATTGGAAAATTCTTTCGATGAAACCCGAAGGCCTTTCAAAACCGTTTCGGGAAAAATTAAATATTAAGTAATGAACGGAACAAATAAATGAACCGCTCTCTCGGGAATTCCTTTCATGAACTCTTTTTAGGATGTCTAAGAGTTTTAATGAGACCCATTGAACCACTTTTCAAACTCAAATAAAAAGATCATAAAAAAATATAAAGAAGTTCGGGTAGGTACCTACCTACTAAATTTGGGAATAGCCTTTGAACGAACTAATTGTGTGAGAAGACCGATTTAATATTCTAAACATGTACGGTTCCATTTCTGTTCGATTTTCACAAGAATTAGGAAAAATCGCTTTCGTTTTACAAACGAACCCTATTTGGCTAATGTTTCTTCTTTGATTTCATGGAGAAAATTAAAGATCAAAAGAATTTACGAAATTCCTTCGTAACCACCTATGAGCCCCACATATTTCATAAAACGGTTAACTGAAAATTGTAAGCGAATAAAATTATTCTTTAGAAAATCACTAAACCATACAAATGAAACTCAGCCAATTAACTTTTACAATAACAACAAATAACCTTCCATTGCTTACATTGGACTATGGGATCGTAATGAAGTTTAAAACTAGTTGAAACTCGCATAAATATCCGGATATGCGACGTAAATATCCGAATATCCGATTTTATTCATTTGTATCCCTAGGCAATTAGATACAAACCGCGATCTGCATATTTACTTTAAAGTTAACGACACGTGACATCAAGTTTTATTGCAATTAACTTTACGGTCGTGTTATAAACCGTATGATTGCTTTACGATGCTGTAAAATCCGTGGGTTTTACAATTGTTCGCGTCCCTACGGTGTGACGCGAAACTAAGAAGCGAAACTGTTTTAAATTTTATTTGTCATTGTTTTATTTACGCCAGGAATTCTTTCTTAAAATGAAAATCATTTTTTTTTGTGTATGAATAAATCATGTATTACTTCAAAATGATATACTTATTTTTCAATTTTGTTTAAATAATACTAAATTCAAAAATAAAAGGTACGGTAAAAGTATGTAAACAAGTTCTATTACTTTGCAAATTAGATTCATTACAAATTTTAACCGACTTCAAAAAAATGAAGAGGTTCTCAGTCCGTCGGAACCTTTCTTTTTTTATGTATGTTCCCCGATTACTCGAAGACGGCTGGACCGATTTGGAAATTTCTTTTTTGTTTCTAAAGGATGGCTTTCTAGTAAGTCCGATTGTCATCAGATCAGGATCTGATGATGGTATCCTAGAGAATTCCACGAAACTCTTCAAATATTATAGGTCACCTAATTGTATAGCGATTTGGGTATTTTTTTATAGTAACTCGTGCATTTGCTCTCGGAAAACACCATTTGATGAAATGGAACTTATGATGAAGATCACAGATGGCCACCGGAACTACTCAATAATAAGTATTTCACAGGTTACGATTCGATTAGAAACTATAATAATGGTTGCTAAGCAATTTATGCTCGTCACAATGCGTTTATGACGAAGTGAAGCTGATGGTGCCATCAGCTCCAGCTCTCCTGGTACTTACCAGGAGAACCCCTCAATATTTTGTAAAAGGTAATGAGCAGTTGACATTAAGCTATTGTAACTTGGATAAATTACAAACTACCCCAAATAAAAAAAATAAAAATTACCAAAAAAAAAAACAACCGACTTCTTCTAAAAAGTAAAAAATAACATTAATTTCGAAGGCCGGTGACTAAAAACTAAAGATATTTTTCACTTTGCAGTGGTTTTTTGGAAAAAAGTTGTTTTTTTATATTATTTTGATTACTTTGTGATTAATTTAGTTCTGACTAAATTCCAAAAAAAATTGCTTGTGTTCCTTAAAAGAGTCAAAAAACCTACAAAAAATGTTGACGTTTGTTTTAATAAATAGTTATATCTTGTGTTGTCTATATGTTTACATAGCGCGATCTATCTCTCAACGCAGTTCACGCAAGCTCTTAATTTATTACCTACCTACTTGTTTACTACTCCTATACGCACTAATATAAACAACATAAAATAAGTAGTAAGTTTTCCAATAAACAGCCCGCTAAAGAATTGTCGGGGATTTTGACCCATCCCATATATTTAAGTGTTGACAGCTTATATTGCGCTTTTTTCCGCTTTTCCTTTTTATGTATGTCTGTTATCTATAGCTTTTATCCTATGGCGAATTGTATTGTTGTGATACCCGTTTTTCTTTTTCTGATAAAATATTAAGTTTTGCTGACGCTAATTTCAATAGAAATTGTTATAGTAATCTCGTAAACTATTTGGTTTACATACAGTTTTAAGTGGCTACCAGCCAAGTAAGTAGGTATGTCTGTATGTGAAAAGCTGGAGCATTCAAACGACCATGAACGGCCAAACTCAAAACGCACAGAGACGCTGCACTCGCGAACTAAAGACAAAAAAAAAATGAAAACGATTTTGCGAAATGGCCGATTTAACTTTTTCAATTAAGTGAATACGGGCCGCGTGGGTATAGTCTGACCCAGATCCGGAGTCGGGCGGCTCTGTCCGATTCGGACCGGTACAGTCCAGTACGCGCCGGTGCGTTGCCGAAATGAAAACCTTTTGATTGTGTTTTGTGGCACAACTCGCGTGGAATAATAAAGAAAAACAAAATTCTACTTCAAAAACGGTTTGATCAAATTTGATAGTTCATTTTTATTTTCTACTTTCCTTTACCATGACGTGACTGACGTTTTTCTGCCTCAAATAAGATGACGCAAATAAGAGTTAAATATTTTTGTTTGGCTGCCCCTCAAATATATTTATTACTTCCCAGTAAAAAAAAAAAATAACTTGTGATTTTTATGTTTTTCTGTTTATATGTTGGTACCTAAACGTTTTTATTATTTTTATATAATTTACCAAGACGCGACGTACCAAATCGAGAGGATATCCATGGTCCCATAAAATATTTTTATGAAAATAAATAAAACACAGATACCAGCCAGCTTATTTATCGACAAATAAAGTTATAGCGTCAACAAAACTCTTTTTTTACACAGTGGGCACAATTCTCCTATCTCAATAAAAAAAGGTCACGACGAAACGTCAATTCGTTTGGAAACCTTCTTAGATCGAATTGTCTGCAAGCTACCTACACGACAATATATTTGCATGACTTGACATGGCAATCTTCTTATATTTGAGCTTATCAACGCACGATTCTTCGTCATTCAGGCCTAAATTGTGTTTGGTATCTCAGGGGCTTCGGCGCAAATAAGCTTGCGAATATCCGAATCTGTAGGCTCGGATTGTGCGCACGGCATTTTGTAGAGTGCCTACTGCCTACCGTGTTAACGTTTGAAGGCTGGTCCGGGAAATCCAGGCTGATGTGGAAACACGTGGACAATCACGTGGTCACTTACTAATAAATAATTATGTAAATATATTTCTTATAAAAAAGTAATAAAAAATAATAAACCATGCTCTCCATAAATAATTGAACATCAAGCACATTGAAATCTTTAGTAACCTTTTATGGTACCTACCAAGCAATTAATTTTTTGCAAACAAAACAAAATAACCACAAAGTTGGTAACACTATTATTAACATCAATTATAACATCTGGTTATTCTACCATTTTGATAAGTAATTTAAACATTCTAAAAGCTCTAGTGAAGGTTCACTGGCGAGACATTGCCCTATATAATATTATTAATAAGGAATGTTAAAATAATCATTAATTTTGTACATCAACTGTCCTAAACATCTGTTCTACTCAACACGATAAACATTGCATGGAACTCGACATTTATATAAAATCAATAGTCAAGAAATAAAAAATATTTAAAAAGATTAAATCGACTTCAAAAAGAAATTAACTCAAATTTATGAAATAACTTTAATTTCGTAAGTCGGTCGGTGTCTTGGGATCTGTATTTTAGTAAAATTGTTTTCATAATTTTGAGTTCATTTCTTTTTGAAGTCGATTTAATTTTTTTAATTATTTTATATTCCGTAATTTTTAGTGTTTAGTAAAAACTGGAATACTTTTTTGTAATGAGTAGTTAATAGTTTTTTTATAAATATTGCACTAGAATTTGACCAAGGTTTTGAGATGTTTTCCCTTTGACACCACACACGTAGCTCGTATCAATAAGCCAGGCCGTCATACGTACACGTATCTTGAAAACTACTTAACTGATTTTGATGAAACTTGAACTGTTCCCTAAGTTGAAGTAAATGTAAGTCAATAAAAATTAAATGGTCACGATCTGATTAACAAGTTATGCGTAGAAATGCATGAACAAACATACATACATCTATAAAATTTTGTATATTTGTTTGGAAGCCCTAATAGATTATCACATGTGAATATATTGCAGTTCCAATAATATTACATACATACGTGTCGAATTGATAACCTCCGTATTTTTTTTTGAAGTCGGTTAATAAAATAAACTAGCGCACAGTATTGGACGCATAATAACTCAACAGTCCATAGTAATTAAAAACATCGCTTTCAAATTAAATTGTAGGTTTATATTACACGGTCCAAATTAACAGATGGATTCAAAATAATCAAATACTCGTATATAGGTAACACAATATTGCGAACTGATTTTAACTCAATCCAGTAACCTTGTCCCAATTAAAGTTCCAATCAACTCGAAGCCAGTAAAGTTGACACGCCAACTGACCAAATAGTCGGCGGCCTGTGGCTGCACCAAGTATGACGACCCTCAAGTAAAGCCCGAAGTCGGTCGAACTTAGCCGAGGGAGTCCGAAGTGGGCCCGAGCATCCGCGATCAATACCCCACACTGGCACCCGCGTTTCGCGTCAATTCCGGGGGCAAAAGTCACGCTTTCGGGATAGCCGTCGATTTTAGCCGGTCAGGGCCCGATCGAGTGCGTCCTGTCGGTAGCTCTGTAACTAACGAGGAACAAGACATTTATGCAAAATTTAAATCCCGATCTTCAGGGCTATTTCTTAGAAATTGCAGCATTGCAGTGGGTTTTTTTGTACAGATTTATTATATTATTTTTCATTTGTTTGTTACTGGGTTTTCAATTTGGAATATTAATCAAAAAAAGAAGACCTTTAGTTAAAAATCACACATCAATAAATTACGACCAGCAAATATTTGCAGCAACTAAACAGTTATTTATATTAAAAGGCACGGAATACAGAAAAATATCTTGATATATTTACAATACAAAAAGTGTAAACAAGCCATGAGAACGGAGGCGGATGTACACAGAAAATGCCGAGATAAAATTGTTGGTCCTTTTTGATAAATAGGTCACGAAAGCAATGTCAGGTAATGCCGTGTTGGGGCGTTCGCATGGACTTGAAACGTTTTGATAACTTCGAAAAAATAAACAACTTTATTGAAGAAACTGCCTCAACAACTTCATAGAAATAACTCTTAGAAGTGACATATTAATGTAACAAAGTAATGAAATAGTTTTAAAAATGTATTGGATGTAATAAATCCATTGTTGAGCAGCTAGAATATTTTAGTTATTTCAATATTGCAGAGTGCGGCACTGTTCCCAAGCACTTGCTCGATAGCGTAATGTAAAGTCAGTACATAAAACTTTTTATATACCTACTATATTTGTTGACTGTTTATGTTAATGCTACTGATATTCCTCTTTTCCTAGAGGCACAGATAAAAACTTCGTTTCTGGATCTTGTGTTGATGTAGATTCACAAATATGGACTGGTAGCTACTTAAAACATGGATACCAAAACAACCCTTTACCCTTACTCAACACAAATAGGGCGGGATAACAATCAGCTGACTCACGAAACATGCATTTTTCTTGCCAGACAGTTCATCAAAAAGTGTTACATCGCCGGAGATAAATCAATAAAATCGATTACATACTTTCTCGACGTTACCGATTACAACTTAAATGTCACTCGAATCTGCAACTTTTTTTTGCCATAAGTAGGTCACGGTCGGAACATTTCGAAGGGAGTTGGAAAAAATACAGTCCTCCCCTTCGAAGCGGAACATTGCGAAATTAAAACGTCGCTGTAGGCAAAACTAGGGCTTTCACAGAATAAGGATGTCATTATCCCAGCATACGAAATCCGAGAGGGAAAAAAATGTTTTCGGTGTGTTGTCGCAGTTGAAAAATTGGAAGTTTTCCTGCTCAACACCGGCCTAATTGTGAAGACGGAATTAAACGAATTGTTTTCATAGCGGAAAGATTAAAATAATACTGGTAATTAAGAAATATTATGCTACATTTTATTTTTAACGAAGTAACGTTTCTTATTACTGAAAAGGTATCAACTGATTTAGTCTCCATTGTTTTATCTATTGGATTGGGTGCCAGCATTTTTTGCGTTTATTTTCTACTACTATGACAATCTAATGAAGCACCAGTGTTCCATAAACCAGTCTCTTATTACATCACTAAAACAAGCTATCAGAAACTCCCAGTACCTACATATATTCCCAAAGACTCTTCCCTTTGTGTATCAAAACGCGATTCCAGGGTGCATTATCAAGTGGAAACGATGCATGTACTTCTGGACGTGTCCACTTAAGGCCGAATGCCTAGACTTCACACGTGCGCGTCCTAGGATTAAGTGATTTTAACCTCTCGTAGGACGTACTGAAGGCGACATGTGTCATGTTCGTACTTTGAAGTGGTTTATATAAATGATTTAGTGTAATTGGGAGAATGGAGAAAAGGATTTTTGAAGAAGGGTCGACAGGGTCCATAATTGTTTCTATTTATTGATGTGCAACATCTTTCTTCTCGCTTTCCTGCAATCTGTGGAATTGTGAAAATGTGGATTTTGTGAAAAGGGACGGAAGTGCGTAACACGAAGCCGGGGAAGCGCGCGCTATTTGATTTGACCAATGAGTGCGCGCGGTGGTAGAGTTGGCCGTTACTTATCATATGCAACTACTGTTAAGGCTCGCTCCTTTTCTATTACTTGCCATCAGTATGTGTAAATTATGGATTGCAATAAAGATTGATTGATTGATTAAAGAACTAAGATTTATATACAGAATCAAATAAAATGAGCTAGCGAAACTCCACAGACGTGATGGGTAAACATGATAAAGCAAAAAATAAATTAATCTAATGATTTTTTTTTTTTGGGTCTACAGCCGCAGTGTAGTTGAAATACTTATTTATCAGTTTAAAAATCTGATCATCATTAAAAAAAAAAAGATTTCTCAACTCATACTAAGTAACCACACGACCAGCGGTCGTTGACCCAAAAAATATCATCAACTTTTTTTTGTCGTGTTTAGATATTGTTTTAGATATGTTTAGATTAGGTATGGTCTGCGGAGGCAATCTTTGCGCCCTCATGCGCCTAGTTGCCGCAGGAGACGCCCTGCGCGTCGGGAACCGAGAGCCGATTCCCGGCCACCGTAGGCGCAGGCTTGCGGACGGCGAGCAGTGGGTAGCTCGCCGTCCGGAAAGGATCAGGCCCGGGTCGACAGTGCGTTGTGTTCCACGCACGCCTTAAAGAGATGTCAGCACTAACTGATGGGGTCCGCTAGGGCCAATGCCTGCTAGGGTCACGGGTTGTTTGAAAGAGCTACTGTGGCCCTGGCACAGGCAACTGAAGGAAACCGAGTGGGTTTTAGTGAGTAAAAGTCTGACACGCCCTCCCGCTACGCCCAGAGCGGGAGAAGTTATTTGATGATTTCCACCCACCTAAAAAAGAAGGTATAATGTCTGCGAAGTTTCGCTAGCTAATTTAATTTGACCCTGTATAGAAGAAACCTAGGATTGTTGTTTGTTCCAACGTTTTTACTCAGGAAAGGCTTAGTTCACACTTCGGTCGCTACATCTAAAGCTTCTTAACGACACCTCTATCTACGAGTATCTACGTGTAAAAAGTTTTTAAACAAATCCGTTTGCAACGAATTACAAAAACCTCCCTTAATCAATAAGGGAGGTTTTTCACTCATCCATAATAATAATTGACAGATAACAGCTGATCTGATATCATAAGCCCAAACAACTTGTTGGCATTGGACATTCCCCACGTAGATACAGGTGGGACCGGACTAAAATAGGTTGATGCGATGCCTGCAAGCGAAGGGCTCAATTCACAGCTGTTTGTAATTGCCATTCATAGAGCAGGGTTTATACCCTTTCTATATTGAAATTGAGAGTATAATACAACCTGGTTATGTAATATTGAATCATGGGTTTTAAAGCTTGATGTTTTTTTTTTTTTTTTTTTTTTAACTTAAGAGACATTCTGTTGCATGAGAGTTAGTTGCGCCACTTCTTCTTCTCTGCTAAAACACTACAAAATGGTGTTAAAAAAAATGCCTCCCGCGTTTTGGGGTAAGGTGAGTCTTATGTAATTTTTGATGTGTAACATCTTTCCTTTTGCTTTTCTGCTATATGTGGGAATGATTTCATGAAAAGGGACGGAAGTGCGTAACAGGACGCCGGGGAAGCGCGCGCTATTTGATTTGACCAATGAGCGCTCGCGGTGATAGTGTTGGCCGTCAAATGGTACCAACCCATTTTCCGAGAAGTTAGTACTCAGATGTTACACATCGTATGCGACTACTGTAAGGCTCACTCGTATTTTTTATCCATCCATCTCGGATCCCTCTCAAAAGGGTAACTAGTACATTTGTAAATATCCATTGCTGGACATGGGCCTCCCATGATCATCACATAATCATGCTTGTGTGCATGTTTTGATCGGCATTTGTTTTTACCATAATGTTTGGGTATGTGTTTTCAAGTCCCAAGATTCCTAGGTCTTAAGTAAGTTCCTGCTAGATCCTTTAAGACGAACTTACGCTACGTTCACACTCGTAGCTTTAACTTAAAGAATCAGTGTAGAGTTTTAAGTGTTACAGATGTGTGGCTTTAAGCGAAAAGATAAAGTCTGCGTCCCATATTATAACATTTTGTCTCACTCAGTCCAAATGATAAAACTTTTGAACGGTTCACTTAACTATACGAAGGTTTAGAAGGATTTAGATGCTGTTTCAATGTAAGTTTAGTTTTGAATAATATATTTTAGTTTATTTAACGTGAATGATATACCTTCCCACCTGTTGGATTATTACAAATTTTCATCTGTTTGATAACTAAATGTGATATAAAATGTGGAATTTTAAGTACTGCGTTTTTAGGCAACCCTAAAAGACAAATAAAGCAATTAATTCTAAAATAACTACCAGAAACACAGCAAATAATATGTTGGTGAAACAATACAATCATAACTATTCATATACTATTCTAACTTATACATACCTTACACATTTCTTGAACGCACAGAAATATTCAACTTATAATAAAATAATGACCAAAAATTGGACAACCCTATTAACCCCAGAGCTGCAGAGCTAAAAATCGTTGCACCACATCCACACTCGGTAAATGTGAAACGAATCGCACGGGTCGATCCATCAAGTCTACGCTTGCTGGGGTTGGACCGTGGATGAGTGACCATCTTTACATACTGAGACCCCTCCGTGCCTCGGAAAGCACGTTGCTAAGCTGTTGGGCCCGGCTGTCATTCGTGGATCTTTGACAGTCGTTACGGGTCGTCAGTCGACAAGCAGTCTTACCAAGGGGTATCGTATTACCCAGGTATTGGTTTGTGGAGGTCAGATAGGCAGCCACTCCAAGTAAAAATACTGGTTTTCAACTGCATCCGGTTAGACTGGAAGTCAACCCCAACATAGTTGGGATAAGGCCAGGCAGATTGATTGCTTTATAACGAGCACAATGACAAACATACTCGTAGAAACACCAAAAAGTGATCATTTTTTAACTTACACTATTTGCCAAAAAAACTCGACACCCGCACTAACGCTAAAGCTGCAGTGCTAAAAATCGTTGCACCAAATCCACTCTCGGTTAATAATACGCAAAAATTCCCACAAAACATATATTATCACAAGGAAAGTACCTTTATCACACAGTCGCACTGCATTATAACAAGCACAATGGCAAACATACTCGTAGAAATATCAAACAGTGTTCTTTCAACTTACACTACATGCCAAAAAACTCGAAACTCCTACTAACCCTAAAGGTGCAGTGCTAAAAATCGTTGCACCAAAGCGACATTCGGTTAATGTGAAACAAAACAATTGTCATAAAGCATAATTATATTATCACAAGGAAAGTACCATTATTACACAGTCACACTGCATCATAACAAGCACAATGACAAACATACTCGTAGAAACACTAAATAGTGCTCTTTCACACTACATGCCAAAAAACTCTACACCCCTACTAAACCTAAAGCTGCAGTGTTAAAAATCGTTGTACCAAATCCACATTCGTTTAATGTGAATTGTCATAAAGCACAAGGAAAGTACCATTATCACAAAGTCACACTACATTATAACAAGCACAATTATGACAACCAGTTATCTGGTTTCCATATAGTTCTTCTCTGCTTAGTTTGGGATCAGATGACCGTGTGTGAAAAATGTCCCAGGATATTATTAAACATACTAGTAGAAACACCAAACAGTGTTCTTTCTCACTACATGCCAAAAAAACTCTACACCCCTACTAACCCTAAAGCTGCAGTGTTAAAAATTGTTATACCAAATCCACATTCGTTTAATGTGAGTTGTCATAAAGCATTATCACAAGGAAAGTACCATTATCACACAGTCACACTACATTATAACAAGCACAATTATGACAAATACACTGGTAGAAACACCAAACAGTGTTCTTTCACACTACATGCCAAAAAACTCTACACTCCTACTAACCCTAAAGCTGCAGTGTTAAAAAGTGTTGTACCAAAGCCACATTCGTTTATTGTGAGTTGTCATAAAGCAATATCACAAGGAAAGTACCATTATCATTTAGTCACACTACATTATAACAAGCACAATTATGACAAATACACTGGTAGAAACACCAAACAGTGTTCTTTCACACTACATGCCAAAAAACTCTACACCCCTACTAACCCTAAAGCTGCAGTGTTAAAAAGTGTTGTACCAAAGCCACATTCGTTTATTGTGAGTTGTCATAAAGCAATATCACAAGGAAAGTACCATTATCATTCAGTCACACTACATTATAACAAGCACAATTATGACAAATACACTGGTAGAAACACCAAACAGTGTTCTTTCACACTACATGCCAAAAAACTCTACACCCCTACTAACCCTAAAGCTGCAGTGTTAAAAAGTGTTGTACCAAAGCCACATTCGTTTATTGTGAGTTGTCATAAAGCAATATCACAAGAAAAGTACCATTATCATTCAGTCACACTACATTATAACAAGCACAATTATGACAAATACACTGGTAGAAACACCAAACAGTGTTCTTTCTCACTACATGCCAAAAAAATCTACACCCCTACTAACCCTAAAGCTGCAGTGTTAAAAATTGTTGTACCAAATCCACATTCGTTTAATGTGAGTTGTCATAAAGCATTATCACAAGGAAAGTACCATTATCACACAGTCACACTACATTATAACAAGCACAATTATGACAAACATACTGGTAGAAACACCAAACAGTGTTCTTTCACATTACATGCCAAAAAACTCTACACCCCTACTAACCCTAAAGCTGCAGTGCTAAAAATCGTTGCACCAAATCCACACTCGGTTAAGGCGTAACAAAATTCTCACGGCGCATGCATCGTAAATTTACAGTACACCGGAGGGTAAGTTGTGTACTTTACTGCGGTAAGCTTTTACGATATGGCTTAAGTAATAAGCTCAGCTCAGCTTAGCTTCCACGTGAGCGCTATAAAACTTCGCGTTTAAGTGTTATTGGGAGTCATGGTGACATGTTAATAGTAATGTCCTTGAGACGCGGTTTTCGATCTAAGAGAACTAATTTCGGCTTTGTTCGATTTCGTGTTTGCCTGTCGTTCTGTGAATAATTTTGAGGGTTGTAAAGTTTCGGGTTTACTGTATTGGATATTTTAGAAGGCTGTCAATGGTTATTTAGAATTTAAGGTGTGGTATAGACCGAAATTTAATCTTTTTCATTGAATAAGAATTGTTACTTCATCTGAACTTACAATTTTGTGATTATAGATACAAATTAGCAAGATAAAGAGATGAAGAAGGATCGTTAAAGAAGAATGATCTGTTTCGTAATATGACCAAGTATTTATACCTACCACTAGTAGTAATAATAAATAGATAAAGCCCATTGTGGACCAAAAATATAAAATCGAATGAGTTTACAGGTTAGAGACTAAAGTATTAATGAAAAATTGTATACCTATGTAAAAAAGTAACAAAAATAAATAATTGTTTCGCAAATTATTATTAAAAGGCTTTTTCTTGTAACTTGTACCATACGCTCGATTCACAGAACATCGACTGCGGTACCTAAATACCTAAACTGTTGGATCACAAATACTACGTCGCATAAAATAGCTGTTACTTAGTGTGATTACCCATTTCTACGTTATTTCTATAGAAAAAGTGGCTCCAGAATATTGTTTCAAGCTTTGAACGCTTAAAAATAAAATAACAAATTAGTTTTAAGTGCTTTCTAGCTTTTTTATACTGAACAATATAATCAGAGCCTTCACGAAAAGTTACAAGGATGAACTACATAATAGTTACACCAAATGAAATACCATCCACAAAGTTTATTCGCTTTGGTCGCGTGTCACTTTAGTCCGTGCACTTAAACGGGCTATCCGTGGCCTCAAGTGTACTCGCTTACTTGTAACTTGATATTGAACACTACATACACTGGCGGCCAAGTTAAGTGGTAAAATCCTAAGGTTTTCGCATCGAGTTTTAGAACAGTGTGTTGTTTGTTTAATCATGTTTTCTCTTGTTTCTGGTAAACAAGACAAATTAAGGCGGAAGCGCCAAGATAGACCGCGAAATTAAAATTTTGTTAAGTTGTTTTAGGGTCGCGTCGTCGTCTGTCTGTCTGTCAGTCTGTCAAGACCGATTTTCTCAGGAACGCGTAGAGATATCAAGTTGAAATCAATAACAAATATGTAGTCTAAAAAAAGCAAGCTTCTAAGTCTAAGCCATAAAAAATACAGTCATTTATGCGACATATTTTGATACTCGCAAGTAAATTAAAACCTATAGGGTACTTACCGTTGACCTAGAATCATGAAATTTGACAATAAGCAAGGTCTCACAGCAAAAGTAAAGGAAAAAGTCCGAAAGATGTTAATTTGTAACACATTAAAAAAAATGGATCACAAACTTAAATTTGCAGTTGGTGAATTGGCGAACACGTTTTTAACTACAATGTTAAGTTTGTTTTTAAGTCCAACACGCACTTGGCCGTTTTTTTTTTTAAATTAGCAGGCCATAATTAGTTTGTATGTTGATGAAAATATGATTAGCGTCCATACATAATTTACATAATTAATATAATCACCCTAACGCCTCCCCCTTAATAACAAGGTTACGTCCAAATTGCTACCATGTTTATGGCCTGACATGGGCCAGTGTGTAAAGAATAATGTCAATCGCTCCATTCTCCTATAAAAGAGATCTATTGTAGTCCCCAGTTCGTAATGGAACGATGGACGTCATTCATAATCGTTAGCTAGGCTTGTGCGAGCCAGCGTTATATGCAACTAGGAGAAATGGGTTACGTCGACACCCTTCGGCTATGACCATCCGTTTGCTTACGACATTTAGAAATTAAGCATATAGTTTCTAAATCCTCGTGACTGTTGCCTATATGTGCCTCCAATAGATATTTTTATTGGAAGCCTTCCTTTCTTTAAAATCTATACAAGTAATAAAGCTGAAGAGTTTGTTTTTCGGTTGTTGGTTTGTGTGAACGCGTTAATCTCTGGAACCAGTGAGATTTGATAAAATCATTTTGCATTTGATAGCCCAATTCTTGAGGACTTTAGGGCCCTTAGGAGCCGAGCAAATAGAAAAAAAGTCAGAAAGAACGCTAAGCGAAAACGAAGTAATAGCGTGGTCAGGCAATGTGATCCAACGCGGTGGATAGGGGAACAAGAAATTACACGCTGACGAAGTCGCGGGAAGAAGGTAGTATTAACACATTCTCTGCTTAATTCTTTATGCAAACGCTTCTTTATGCTACACCCTTACCGACCCTTTTTTACGATTTTTTCGAAACAATAGAGATGCACAACGAACGCACATGTGCGGCCGAAGAAAGTTATGAAAACGCGCATGTGCGTCTGCCGCGCCTAATGTATTAAAGTACAGACGGGAATTCCGGATACAGAATCTATATTTACCGATAACCTCAAAGGGCATGAATACCTAATTACATATCGACGAACCTCCGCGGAAAAATGATAAAAATGTTATTAATATCGAACATCACACGAATCATAATGTACAGCGGTTGCCAGCGGAATACCTATTTAAATATCGGAATATTCATATCTCGTTTAATAACAAGGCATGGTAGGCAGCCCTATAAATATTTTCATAGGTCGTATTACACATTATTTCCGTGGAATCCGATATTAATAAAATTATGTGCGTGGTTTTAGTATAACAATAATTAATCTTCAATAATCGAGAACACGGTGTTGTTGGGTTCACCTTTCTGTGAAAGAAGGCTTTTTAATTAACGCTTTGCTACAGAAATGGATATTATATCGGTATATTGTTTCAGTGTTTGATGAAATAACGTGTGTTTGCTTGCTTTTGAGAACTCCTTCAACTTTTGTTAACGCTCATTTTACTAGCATTTAGCCCTTAACACCTATTTTAATGTATATTTTACGACTTACTAACTTCTGCCCGCGACTACATCCACGGGAAGTTTGTTGTTCCTCCGACCCACCTCGTCACATTGCATCGCCGCAATTCGTTTTCGCTTAGCGTCCGTTCTGATTTTTTTTCATTTTGCTCGGCTCCTAAGTCTTGTAGCTTGATGATGATAAATAGCCTTCAGAATTAGGCTATCACATTCAAAAATAATTTTTCAAATCCGACTGGTAGTTCCAGAGATTAGCGCGTTCAAACAAAGAAACAAACTCTTTAGCTTTATTATTACTACAGGTTTGTTAAGAGGATTGTGAAGCTGTCAATTTTCATACAAAAAGAGATAACGTTTTTCTCCCCGTAAACATAATCTAATTTTCATAATTTTTGGAAATGTTGTAGGTATAATAAAAAACTAGGTCCGTACGTTTTTATTATAAATAAATATTGTATACAATATACTTTATTAGCATCTAAATATCTATATTTTTGACATAAAAACATCCTCGCGCATTTTTATTTTTTTAAATTAAATTAAATTGAATTACTAAAAACGAAAAACGTACAGACCTAGATTAAAGTATACTGAATGTAATGAGATCAAAGTTGTCTCATTTCGTAAAGATTTAGGGGAGTAAAAACGTTATCGCCAGAAACAATATTTATGTAAATAATTGTATGAAATGAAGGTAATTGCCTGCAAAAATCGCGCCGCGTATCTGCACTTCACAATCCTCTTAAAGCCTCTACCTACACGATTGCTGTTTACAGTCCGGCCTTCGAGAGAATGCGTTCCTGACTGTTAGTTGGACAATTTCTAGTTACTATAAGGATCAAATTCGCAAAACACACATTCGTCAGTATGAAACTGACAGATGTCAAGAACGCATTCTCTCGACGGCTGGAGTGTAGTCACAGAAAATATTTCACCCACTTATGGGGGAAGAGCTAGGGTAGCCCGCGAAATTCAAATAATTCTTGCGTTTTTTGCAATTTGCAAGTCAGTATTAAGTTGTACGTTGATTAAAGTATATAATAATCATTAAAATCAGTAATAGGTACAACTTCTTAAGTTAGTATAATCCTCAAATGTCAAGATTTAATAAAATAGTCATTCAATGGATTACCTGGTCTTAAAGAGTTGTATTTACTTTAATGATTATAATTGTGTACATACATTACAACTTAATACTTACTTGCAAATTGCAAAAAAACGTTAGAAAATTTGAATTTCGCGGGCTACCCTGGCGCTTTCGTCTTAACTTTATAGTATTTCCAAATCGACCGAACACAGTGACGATTCGAAGGGATGTGAAAGAAAAAATCCTTAACCAATTTCGCACAACCTTCAACAGAAAACGAGCTATTATAGATAAGTATCGTTATGTTAAACCAGCTATTTAGCTGCTACCTCAGTTTGCGCTGATTAAACCGCTAGAGCTTAGATTAGATAGCAAAAATCCAATTACATCCCTACAAAGACAAGGTGAAGGTAATTTCTAAAAAGTTACTCTGTAAGAAAAAGTAGGTAGGTAAGCTACAATAAGTGTAAGAAAAAATTATACTTTCCTTGTAATGCGAAGAAAACAAGTGGGATTTTTAAATTGTTTCTTACAGATTAATGATTAATTAATTAATTAATCTTACTTCTCATCACATCAAGGGGACTACAGGACCTAAACGCAAGTTGTATAATGCCTAAAAGTATATGATCTACTGCAGTAAACAAAATCAGAAAAATATATGATATTCTTCAGGATATATGCTAAATAGTGTGTTGAAAGCATAATACAACTAATTTGATGCGATACAAAAAAATCCTCAAAAATTTCTTTTTACGAATATAACCTATACTAATTTAGATGCAATCATTCTGATTTTTTGTCAGATTATTCTACAAGCAACATATTAACGTAATAGTGTTTTAATTTTTAGTCCAATCAATATTTTTTTTTTGTAAGTAGATAATTACTTCAGTTTTTGCGATAAATTACCAGCGTTGTGATATCGCGCTTCTCTTTCTTTTCTATGCAGTCCGACAGTGACCAGTTCTGTAGTCCTCTTAAAAGAAATAAAGTAAGTAACAGAGGTTGGTTTAGAAGATTTTTTCTAGAAAACACAAAACAGGGAAAGTAAATTAAAAAAAAATACTTGTTTCACCTTACCTAAGACGTGGTGAAAAATGTATAGCAGAATTTTTATCACTAAATCAAAAAACTTCAATGAAAATAAGGTCCCAACTACCATAATTAGGGACAACCAAAAATTAGGGACAACCAAAAATAGTACAAAAACAATATATCTAGCACATGGAAGCAATTACACTTTATCTACAATTCACTTTGATCATTACGCGGTACAAATGGGGCCAAGTTAATGGCTCACTTCATGCTGCAGTAATAAATATTTTATTTTTGTTTCACTTCCCGCTCCTGGCGATTGCTAGCCTCAAAATATTAATGTAAATGACAGCTTCAACGTGGGTACATTATTTAGGTAGGTATTAGTATGATGTGTATAGTAAACAGGACGAGTTTCATAAATACCTACTATAATAAATGTCCAGGTAGGTTATTCATCATTGATACAATCAAACATCTACTTGCTTAAATTGTAAATGAAAGTCGCCTGACGTAAAATATATATTCCAAAATTATGGACAGCGTTAATAATTTAAAAAGATATTCTTCAAAATGCTATCAAGGCTGTCTACGTAAGTACTTAATTAATTAAAATGTTTCAATTTAATTTTAAGTACTGAAATAACATCGCAAATTTTCATAAGTATCTTAACACAGACATGACGAATGTGAATATTTTCACTAAAACAAAATGGCAAGCGAAACAATTTCAAGAATAATAAGACTGAATTATAATTTAACACCTCCATCGTCTTAAAATAATTTCGTTTAAGTTAACTTTAAAATAAACAGTTTTACGTATAAATTGTTTCTAAATAAGAATGGCTTATACGTTTCAGAAAGATGTCAAAACTAAATGAAAACCGTCGAGAAGATTGTTTCATATAATGAATACAAAAATATTGTATTGGCTCTCATTTGCAAATATGAATATTCTATTACTAACACCGAATTTTTTTCTATGATTAACAATAAAACGATTGTAGGTAACTACAGCCCAAATTACAATGAATTTAATATTTAATAAAACCATGAATATATTATTACAGTGGTTTTTAGGTAGGAGCCCAATTACATAAAATATCAGTGTTAAACAAAAAAGAGTTGAATAACATATCAATTCCCTAATTGGTTTCAAACGTGCGTGAGAAAAGTTTAATCGTCATGTCTGTAAAAGTGATCAAGTTTATTGCGCCTCCACTGTAATCGTTAATGTTAACGACTGTTTATCGTATACAACTAACATTTAATATGGCTAATGGGTTTAAATGTAATCTCTACAAATTAATATGTAGGTATTTTAAATGGTGTTGATCCTATTTATTCCCAGCCTGCTTTAGCAGAGTTTCGATACGTTTATTAGGGCGACCACATGCAACTTTTGTGTTGTGATACTTTACATAGCACTTACAATCAGTTCGTCTAAATATTTTTTAGTGTTCCTTTCCTTAAAAGGAAAAAGGAACCCTTATAGGATCACTCGGGTGTCTGTCTGTCCGTCTGTCACAGCCAATTTGGTCAGAATATAATAGACCGATTAAGTTGAAATTTGGTACACGTATGATTTTTTGTGACCCAAACATGTAGGTACGTGTAACGTAAATAAATGAATTTTGGATATGGAGGTCAATTTTGGGGGGCAAATAAGAAAAAAATAAAAAAACAGTTTTGCAAACTCTACCGTGTGACATATCAAATGAAAGGACTTACTGTGAGAGTCTTAAATATATTTTTTATATAATTTTAAAGTAAGTTATTTTAAAGTTATTTAAGAAAATATACGAAAATTGACCATCCGGGTGAATATTCGAGCTTTTAACCGCCGTCATTACCTTCCGCCAAAAGTTGATGAACGAGAATCTGCTTAAGGACCAGAATCAGGAATTGCTGAAATATTTCATTAAATATATTCTCTTTCATCAACTTTTGGCGGAAGGTAATGACGGCGGTTAAAACGCTCGAATATTCACCCATCCCCCCTTATCTCCGAAAGAACCTACTGAGCCTAAAATTTTGATAAAAATACCTACAGCTTACAGAAAAACCTATAAGAAGTCAATGGTCTTAAAATAACATGGTAAATCTCTCAATATTGTGAGTACAAACTTACAATTACAGTTGGAATGTATGGGAGAACATGTTATACTACACATACAACAATGTTAAGTTTGTTCTTGGGATAAATTCATCCCAACTACGGAACCCTTCATTGTGCGTGGTCCGATACGCACTTGGCCGGTATTTTTATGTATGCTCCCCGATTATTTTTAACATCTTTAACTAAGTGAACCTTTTTTTTGTGGATGGGAAATCATCAAATAACTTCTCCCGCTCTGGGTGGAGCGGGAGGGCGTGTCAGACTTCTACTGACTAAAACCCACCCGTGTTCCTTCAGTTGCCTGTGCCAGGGCCACGGTAACTCTTTCGAACAACCCGCAATTTAATCTATTATAGGTATTGTAGTCTTGAAACGTGTTTAGAAAAAATATTTTACACACAAAAGATTAATTCATTTTTATTCTAAAACAGAACCAATGCCATAACTTTTGATAAAGTCACGAAAACGACTTACGTAAAGAAGTCATCAAGATGGTCAAAGAAACAATTGTATTTGAATTACACCCGATGAAATCAGAAGCTCAAGCGACCCCTAAAGCAACGGGTTCCTTAAATAAACAAAAGCCAAAAATCTTAACAGGCCTTTAGAAATTCCGACCGATGCCCAAATTCTTGATGGGCGGTGACAGTACTTGCAGCCCCCTAGAGAAACCACTTAATCCCGTCTGAAATAATGACTGAAACCCCTTACAGGTTGCGAACGGACCGAAGCATAATTATCGTAAATAAATAGTCGAATACGTACTGACTTATTGTGGTAACCGGATTTTTCCTTTGTTTTAATGGATTATTATAGATATTTTTTGTGAGTTTCAGTAGATACCTAGGTATCTAAACACATACATAAACCTAGATTTCGTAAAACGTCGCTACGTTATGTATAAGATTTGTCTATTCTTGTGATATAATCCTACCGTCACGTCTACGAAATGCGTAGAGCTGCTACGATATTCGTAGCAGAAACTAACTTCGTAGACTTTGATAGTTTGATTTTCACGCATTCGTAAGTAAAAGCTTTGAGTAGAGATGGTGAATTGGCACAAAAATACCTAGCGCGTGGGATTCTTCGAAGGACCGACAATCGACCTTACGCGCAAATCTGTCCACTAAGCTTTCCCTTCTTGGAATAGGTCTACGGGACTGCGGCCATGAAAGGCTGAGTTATGCTCCACCATGCTTCACGCATTTCAGATCCCATTATTCGGAATCTCAAAGCACAAACAACTTACAATTCAGTTATAAACAACACACTACACACATACAAATAGAACGTAAAGCGGAGTTGAACAACTTTAAGCTTACGAGCCTCGTACGCAAAGTTGTTACTTTATTATTTTAAGTCGTGTTTAAGACACACTGCCGTGATAAGTGACGCGCATGTGGGATTATTATTGTTATTACTTGTGTCAAGATATCGGGATGTTGAAGTTAAGAAAGGATTATGTCTATTTAGAGAAGAGTTGGGCTCCAAAATAGAATTGTGTTCCATCTTGTTGAATACGAGTCGGCGATTAGCGTGTCATTCTTAAATGTATTCGAACTAAAACATAATATTACGAAACTACAGAAAACTCTTTTGAAAATGTTAGCATCTAAACCCCACAAAATAAAAGACAGGCGTCACGTGGTAACATATGGTGGAGGTCAGGACGGCTTGGGCAGAGCACCGCCGCGTCCTCGCGGAGACGATCGGCGGCGGCGATCACTCGCGCCGGCCCTGGTCCAGGCCATGGTACGGAGCAAGAGTGCATGGGGAGTCATCACCTCCTTCTACGAAGCAATAATGCTCGCGAAGGACGAGTCGGCACGCGTGAGGTAGAGGCAATCTTTACGCCCTCACGCCCCTAGTCGCCGTAGGAGACGCCCTGGTCGTCAGGAATCGAGGGCCGATTCCCGGCCATCGTAGGCGCGGGCTTGCGGACGGCGAGCAATGGGTAGCTCGCCGTCCGGTAAGGTTCCACGCGCGCCTCAAAGAGATGTCAGCACTAACTGATGGGGGCACGCCACAATTTCGGCGATAAGTCCCCTCTTTGAGGAGTGGTTAGAGAGGCGCCACGGCGTCCTCACCTTCCGCCTGACGCAGGTCCTCACCGGACACGGTTGTTTCGGGAGGTTCCTGTTTCGCATAAGGCGGGAGGAAACGCCCGGGTGTCACCATTGTGTGGATCGCCCAGAGGACACGGTGGAGCATACAGTGGAGGTCTGCCCGGCTTGGGCAGAGCACCGCCGTGTTCTCACGGAGGCGATCGGCGGCGGCGATCTCTCGCGTCCGAGCCTGGTCCAGGCCATGGTGCGGAGCGAGAGTGCATGGGAGGCCGTCACCTCCTTCTGCGAAGCAGTAATGCTCGCGAAGGAGGAGGCGGAACGCGTGAGGGAGAGGCAGCCTCACGCCCTCAGTCGCCGCAGGAGACGCCCTGGGCGGCGGGAATCGATAGCCGATTCCCGGCCACCGTAGGCGCGGGCTTGCGGACGGTGAGTAGTGGGTAGCTCGCCGTCCGGTGAGGACCAGGCCCGGGTCGACGGCGCGTTGTGTTCCACGCGCGCCTCAAAGAGATGTCAGCAAAAGATGGGGTCCAATAGGGCCGATGCCGCTGGGGTCGCGGGTTGTTTGAAAAAGATACCGTGGCCCTGGCATAGGCAACTGAAGGAACACGGGTGGGTTTTAGTCAGTAAAAGTCTGACACGCCCTTCCGCTCCACCCAGAGCGGGAGAAGTTATTTGATGATTTCCCATCCACAAAAAAAAAAAAAAGCACTAACTGATGGAGTCCGCTAGGGCCGATGCCTGCCAGGGTTGCGGGTTGTTTGAAAGAGTTACCGTGGCCCTGGCACAGGAAACTGAAGGAACACGGGTGGGTTTTAGTCAGTAGAAGTGTGACACGCTAGAGCGGGAGAAATTATTTAATTATTTCTCACCCAAAAACAAGGCGTCACGTGGTAACTAACCCACGAGAGAACATAGATAGACTTCCGTAAATGTCGGCTACTTGGCCAACTACACAACGTCGGCAAGTCAGCCGCAAACGCCGTGTGTCGCCCCTATAACATAATTAAACCCAGTAATGAGCTAATGTCTTGAATATTCCGCGCGAAATTTGTTTTGAAAGTCATTACGGCTTACTGGGTGTCAGATTGTCTCGGTTTAAACGCACATCCTATGATAAATTGTGTTGGAATCGTGTCGCCGATTGCTGACGATCGATATGTTTTGAGGTTGCTACGTTCCTGGTAGAAGAAAATTGTGCTTGCTTAGGGTTTCATTTAAGTTTGATATTAATAAACTAGACGTTGCTTAACTTGACGTTAGTGAAAACGGGCAGAAGAGTTAAATTATAATGCCTAGGTAGATAATATTGATTGACTAACGTCGAGCACTTTGAGGAGCTCTTGAATTCGTTCTTAGTAGTCATGAAGCTCTTGCCATTTATTTGATTCTACACATGTGTATAGTGTTAAACGTGTGTAAATTTAAACCAAAAGTAGAATAAAATAATAAATTATAATCGATGTTACCATTTCACATGACGAGAACCTCGTGAAAACTGAGAAAGAGAAACATAAAATATCTCGACTTAGCACACGAGGTTGTTGACATGTGGAATGTGAGCTCGGCTGTCATTGTGCCGATTGTAGTAACGGCCAATGGCCTGATGGCCGAAAGCCTCGACCACCATCTCTCGAGGCTCTCGTTAGGCGGTTGGATCAAGGGCCAGACTCAGAAGGCAGTACTCCTTGATAAGGCTCGCATTGTGAGAAGATTCCTCTCTCTATAGCCCTAACCACCGGTAGCTTGGACCCTGCTACCGACACCGCCGGACCTCTATTTTTATATATATTTTTTTAAAGAAATATTTAAAAATGTAACAAAATAAGAACGAAAATAAATAAATGACATAATAATAATAACAGACATATGGACTATGTCTTTTACCTGGTTGAAACTCGAGACCACAACCAATTTAGTGGCCTAATTTCATCTAACACGTACCTAGCTATGTAGCCAAAACGATTAATTATGAAGTGCCTACATGTAATATTTATACATCCATACAAATAAGTACAGCATGCAGCTTTGGTAGGGCACACGTTTTGGGAGTAGCCCGCATCGCATTGTTCGTCGGACGGCAATTGTCAGTCCATAATTTTGTATGAATTATCACGTTCGGGAGATGGACCGGAATGGATCGCAGACGGCCGGAATTTTTGGTATTATCCGACTATTTCGAACCGGCTTGCATACGACATTGTTGCTCATTTGTGAATTTACTGGTAAAGAAAGGCTACTGAATTCACAGAACTGTAAATCTACTTAGCTCCATACAAAAATTAACATGCATACAAGAAAAAAACAAGAAACCCAATTCAGAAATAGTAAACGTGACCGTAGAAACAATGGACTTAATTTAGCTTAAAATAGTGAGACATTTTTTGTACAAGAGCGCCCAGAGCGAGATTTTAATTCGGACAACCGGCTGTCCGACGTTATCGCCGTCCAACTGTTTGAACAAAAAAAATCCAGTAAATTCTGGGCGAATTCGGGATACAGAAACACGAGTAGCATTAGTGAGGGGACGTTTCGGACATGCGGCGATACGTTCGGACAGTTTTGATAAACGCCCCGGAGCATCGGCTTGTACGGGGATTTTTTTTAAATATACATCCGTTTCGTGCTATGGTGTAAATCTTATTTTTTTAACGCTCTACGTGGGATTCTAGGAAAGACAAAAACTGGAGGTGTTCGTTCTGTCCGAAGAGTTGAAGGTACGTTAGGTACGTAGGGTCAAAGAATAGATAAAAGTAAGGTTTAGATGTAAAGCATTTGGAATGAGACTCAACGAGAACTGGCAACATATCCCGAAAGGTAAAACATGTTAAAATTGCAGAATTACAAAACAAGTTGATAGATAGCATTATTCTGAGTCTGTTGATGTTGCAATTTCTTGTAACTACTAAATCTGTATCCAACTATGGAGCAATATTTTTTGTCCTGTTTCATCATGAATCGTGCTGAATTAAATAAATGTTGCTCTAAAGAAACCCATTTTATTGTAGTTCCGCGTTTCTATATTAACTGTGCGATTGACAGAAGTATAAACGGAGTCCATTTTAAACAAGGTCTGCGTTGAATAAAGCTCGCTTCGGCCCATTACTCTTAATCAATGCCGCAACAATAGTTCGGATTTAGAGGTCTTATCCTGACAGAATGAGAAGCACATTTGTTTCTTTAACACGTTTGAGACTGCACTACTTTGCAAATCGACCATAGTGTATCAAAGGTCGGGATACGTGAGAATTGTTAATGTTTGCGCTCTCTTTGGATCCATCAGTAACTGTTAAAGTCATATTTGTAACATTTTACTGGACATATCCTTAGACATCATCTCAGAATAAGTCCTCTACAGTTTATGGACGACACGATCGTTGTTAAGGGGACTACAGGACCTAAGGCGCGGTCACTGTCGGACTGCATAGAAAAGAAAGAGAAGCGCGATGACAAAACCCTGGTAATTTATAGCAACATATGAAGCAATTATCTTTACAAAATATCTATTGGTTGGACTAAAACATTAAAACACTATTACTTACGTTAATATGTTGCTTGTAGAATAATCTGAGAAAAAATCAGAATGACTGCATGTATATTAGTACCTATAGTTTTTAATAGTTAAAAGAAAGTTTTAGAGGTATCTTTGTGATTTTTTTCTATCGTATCAAATTAGTTGTACTATGTTTTCAACACACTAGCATATTATTACATCCTGAACATTTTGTTTACCTACTGCAGTAGATCATATACTCTTAGGCATTATAAAACTTGCGTTAAGGTCCTCTAGTTCCCTTAAACAGACGGTATAAAAGTACCTTGTACACACTATCATTTTCGAAATATAAAACTACACTACTGAATAAAAATAGTACGGTAACATGGTATCGTATGGTGGTATTATGAAAATTCTTGAACTGTGTTGAACGTGAATTTTAACTTTGAAGTCATGTATTTCGACGTGGTTCTTCACTTATTGATCCCTACTTTAAGCTCTTGCATTCATGAATGCGTCTTTAAGTACTCACATTTGTAACTGTCACCACGATTGGTCATCACACATTTTTTCTCCAGTTCGTGTCACTCCTTTATACGGATTATAGGCTTTCGAACTTTACATAATTCATGTACTGATATGGATGGGTTTGTCATACGATTAATGTTCTCCTCGAGTTTTTTCTTATGTAATTTTTATGCAAGGCCCTTCACCGACCTTAATTGAGTGCATCATATTAGGAGTTTATTTCGTAACTGTACATTGATGCATTGTTTATTTTTGTAGGTAATTGAATATTTTTATTACAACATCTCCTGTGGGAGAAATCGATTAAGGTTTTAATAAACTCAACAATTGCAGAGAAGATTATTCTTTTTAATTAATCTTATATCTGGTTTTAATGTTATTAGAATCCGAGCGCATATCAATACGTTCCCGCCAAAAAGGCGGCCATTTTGTCGTATCCCAAATCCCTCTCCGCCGCCGGTTCAAGCATGTGCGATCGTCTCAATGCAAGGGCTAGGAACAGTGATTGACAGCACACGCGTTGCCCCGGCTAATCTCTAGTGTCACAGCCAGCAGATTGCCGAAATCAGAGCCCTATGACACCGATCATCTTCACGAGACCTTCCCACCCCTCCACTTCACCCAAAAACCGATGGCTTCGGGTTAAAATGACATTTGTTACAGAGGTCTTGCTAAATTTGTCACGCAAGAACATCGTATCTTGTGCAAGTTTGAATAGATCTTGTTGGTCCTAATTTAGTGTTCAGTTAGCTGACCGACTGGTGTGAGAAATCGATACTGCCTCGACTGTAATTCCGTTAGGTAATTATCACCAAATTACGTATAAATAATTCCGGCAGTAGGAATAATTATTTGGACTAATTAGCTTGTAATAGTTTCTGAGCGTAGGATGGGTGAGGAACTTTGTTTATGTCAACATGTATCAAAATAATGTAGGTACCTACTTATTTTAATTTTATCCTTGTTATAAAACATTTTAACAACCTAGGCTGTTTACCCCGATCAAACCATCCAATTTTTGTCTTGATCCGGTCCGATCTCGTTTAACGTATTCGAATAATCGAATTACTTATCGAACCGAAGCACCAATTGCAATCCAGTTATTCGAAGATGGGCGTCAAACGTAGGCCATTAGGCGTCAATCAAATTTCCGGGAATATGGCTACTGATATGTTAATTTGATATAGGTAGTCGGTCAACATATTGGGCTTGATTAAATGGCGATATTTGTTCAATTCCTAAACTAAGAACAATCGATTATCATATAATTAAACCTCATATAACAATCATATAGTCAATAATCGTCATCCTGCATAAGATCCTCTAAAAATACCAGCAGAGATTTTGTAAGATTGTAGTATTATTTTGTTGTTAAATGCTTTATTAGCATAGGTTTCAATTTATATCACGACAGCAGATGGCGCCACGATGACTAAATATTTTAAGTGTCGCCGGTTGGTCGGTCATAAAGTTCACTGCCAACATTTACCGCTACTCCCCAATAGATGGCGCTACTAGTCACAATTTAATTTCAATCCCTTCATAAAATGTTGTTTACATTTGACACATAACTTTTATTACAGATGATATTTGTAACATTTGTACAACTAAGATGTAGTACTTACAAAAAAAAATCTCCGTGAACTTCTGTAGGCGGGACCAGACGCGTGACCGATACAAAACTCTTTCATTCATACTTTTTGTCCATCAAACCCAATTTAATTCTTATACCCGAGAAGAATCGTCAAAGAAGCCGTTCGAACGAACTAAAGACGTTAGTGCAGTTGAAAAAAGTCGTTTACAGCTACGTTTATAGTGTTATGATGCGTTTATTATTATTATAGCCCTTTTTGTGGGAATTCTATCTACGTGAAGTGAAAATTGGGAAGTTTTTTCTTTTTATCGCCGTTTCGAATTAATGTTATGTTATTTGGGATTTCAGTGTTGCGCCAGTTTTGTAGTGGATTGAGAATAGGTACTGTTATATTTCACACAACACTTACCTACTGTAATAATAACATAGAAAGAAGATTGACTTGATATATGTATATACGAAAGCTATACTACGGCCGATTTATCTTGACAGGTCCGAACATTGGCACTAAGAAGTTTCGCGCATGTTCTCTCATTCACACTCTCCTCATGTCACCATTTAATTCCTAAAATATCTTACTGCGCAGCCTTCTGCGGGAAGTTCAGACCTGCCAAGATAAATCGGCCGTACTTTATGTAACTAGTGTGAGTTGAAATATTTGCAGTCCACGTCTCATGAGCGATCTAAGAGCTAATAATAACAACTCAGAGATTCTCATTAGGCGGCTAGGTCAAAACTAAAGAGTTTGATGCATAGACCTATCTTCCTAGCATGACCATGGTGAGTGTGGTGTAACCTAACGTCATTCCAATTAGCATTTGGATTATAGCACGCGACAATCTAATCTAACAAAAAATATGCCAACAAAACGCTTTTCGAATCTCCATTATAGGTTTTCACATCCACAATTGTATTATCAATATAGAAAGGGAACACATATGGTAATGACTTATCCATTCATGGAGCCTATTGTCACGGAAAATTGAAAAATAGTAGAGTACGCTTATATACGATTCATATATTCATAGAAACACATGTACCTCGCAACGACGTGTGAACAGTAATATCTTAGTTTTATTTCTTCTAGAATCTTATTACGTCATCTACTTTCTGATACTTCTAAACTGATTCTTCAATGAAGATAATGTGAGGAGTAAGTTTTGAGAGCTGGTGTATAATAAATATTCAATTTCGACGCTAAATACTACATAATTATAATTAATACCTTAGAGTTCGCACGTCAGTGAGATTGAATTTATTTACTTCTATATTTTCATAAAAGTAGACCGAGCGAAAGCACCATGTTTAAATACCACACTTGTAAATTCCACTATTACAATTGTAATAAGCCAAAGAACTTGTAGCCACCCAAGTGTCATTGTCATCACTGTTACGCCCAAATCACTTGAGACCACCTACTGTTCATTGTTGTCAACTTTATCCCCTTAGCAGACAGGTTGATTTGTCATTTTTAAATATTATCTTGTTTATAATTAATTCTGTCAACATACGTACATATGCAAAGCTTCATCAAACCTGAAGCAGGCAGATATGTGTACATACAAATTTTGCCAGTTATTAGTAAGTCTCTTATAAGAGATGTCGTGAATATACTTACCGATATTAACATATATGGATGCAGAAGGCAATATAGTTCATGCTTACTTAGATTGATGTTTATAGATTCAAAAAGAAAACTTCACTGTACAAAAAATGAAGTGTGGGCGTTACATAGAAAAAGAGGGATAAGTTGTTCTAGTAGATGAAATAAGAAAACTATTTGCTTGGTAAAGATAATTTTACTCTAATACTTACATAACTTTCCACATCAGCATTATCTAAGAGATCTAAAATGAAATAGGTCAGGGATTCCACAGCTGGCATCGAGATTGCACAGTTCTGACATACTGTCCAAGATATTAACACACTTAATTTAGAACAAGAATAATATTTCAACAAGTATTAAATTATCATGTTTGTAAAATGATTTGAGTAAAAAATAAAGAGTGTGAAATAAAACAGCTGTCCATCATTTCACAGGAGACGTAGAATCATCAGAGGTTGATTATTTATAATTGGGTAAACTAGGTGACTTATTTTAACTGTCTCATCCATCAATCTATTTTGGGTTTGATCATTTGTAATTTTATGGGTGCGGGTGGATACAGTTTCTATAACTCCTTGTATATCAATGCAACGTGTCCGAAAACGTACAAAATATTAAATTGCCACCATAAAATTAAATATTGCTGTTGTACGTAGTTTTGAGCTAATGAAATTCCTTGAATTTGGAATTCCAGCTCCTGCGAAAAAGAACAAAATACTGGCCCCTACAAATGTGTTCAATACACATTTAATAAGTCAGCGATTTATCTGTAAAGCTCCTAATACCAATGAATCCAAGATGGCAGATAATCCTACTTCGTGATAATTAAAGCCCTGGGGATGGTCGGGAATTCTACTAACTAGTGGAAATTATCTCACACAGACAGTGGTAATACACTGAAGTTTGAACACAATAATATGTTCAATGATAATTAATTGACCAAGTAGGCTAATTTAAAAGCGAATCAAATTACAGAAGCTAAAAATGTAAAGACTCGGAAGAACTTTGAAACAATGTATATCTTTATATTTAAATAAATATTTATTCCTCATTTCTCGCTATTGCACCTACCACTGGTTGTCTCAGCGCCACCCAAAGGTCGACTGGTAGAAAATGCCTATGGCATTAAGTCCGCCTCTGTACATTTTGTGTGCATAAAGTATTAAATAAATAAACAATAAAACATATTTTTTAAGCCTTTATTGTAAAAGCAAGTAGGTAATTTCGAACAATATACCAAAATAGTTCCAAAAAGTGTAAAGACAGTACAAATCTATGAAAAGCTAACTGGGAGCAAAACCATAACAGTTCAAGCGAGCAGATCTTGAACTCACGACCTTTTTTACCGCATTGTATTCATGCAGATTCTTCAAAGAAGTAAAAACAGTGTATCCTATATCACCTCGCGTAGCTTGAAATTAATACGGGAAAGGAGATAAATGTGCTATCAGTCGACGCTGGGTTATTGACTTTTACTGTAGCTGTTAAAGGCATATATATTATTTATATACTACTTCAAACTATGTCTAGACAGTTTCATTAGAAAAATACGATAGTTCTTACCAGCATCAAAAACTTAAATCAACCAAAATCGATCTCCCTTAAAACCAATTTGTTTAAAATTTACGATCGCGGCTAAAGCATCAAACAATGAGCGAAAGTATTGTGTTTTTACGACATTTTAACTTTGATCGTTTACTGACATAACTCTTTTATTGGCCACAATAAAAAATCTGTATCTTTTTTATTTCCACCGCATCGAATATCATTATCATCGAATGAAATCATTTGTTCTCCTAAATAGCTTTTTAATATCACTTCGGCTAAATAAACGACTATTGAGTTTCAGCAAATGTGTTCAGCCAGAAGTATCGTCAATGATACCAAGTTACAGTTATTGGCAAGAAATGCAGAAATAATACAAGCGAATAAAAAGAAGCTTGATTCTAGCTGGTATTGACTGAAAGCAAAGTTGAGGTTGATGATACACCCATACATAAACAAATTAGAATAATATATATTATGCCAATCATATTGACTTGGAAAGCGCCAAAGTACAAGCACAACCATGGAAAAACCTTTCCCCTAACTAGGTACGTTGCAGGTAAATAAGTAAAATAATAACCAGTTACAAATAGACAAAACAGGGTTTCTTCAAGGTATAATAGTTTCCTAGACCAAACAGTGGGACGATAATAAGCCCTTTCTATACCATAGGCAATCATTACGATGCATTAAATACACAGTATTGGCCTCACAAACCGCCGTAATTATCATTGGGAAGAACTTTTGTGGTAATAGGAGGCAATTAGGGTGCAATGTTTTTGTTTCTGATGACATTGTGTTTTCTGGGAAGTTTGTTGTTTGTACAATACACGTGGGAGTACCGGCTGTGTTGTCGTAAGCCTGTCGTTTGGATGCATTCGACGACCCCGCGTTAAATTAACCGGAAACTTAAGGGAAATAGTTGAGATTCGGCTCAGGTACGCCGTATGAAGTTTTACATGCCGAGGGAATACGGTTGTGTATCGAAAAATGTTTAGTTCCGAGCTATCATGGCCGTTACTTAGTTTGGTTCTATGATTGAACACGGTTTAATCAAATTTTCTGAAATTTCTACGCCACAACTGAAATTTTACGCTTTAGTTGAGCAAAATTGTATTTGTTGAATAAATATTAAATTCCCTAATTATTTGCTTTGATGAGAAAACTGTATTTAGTCGTAAAATTGCCGACGTTGACTTGTTTATTTATGATACTAAGACCTTTTTGTACCCAAACAACGTTTACATTTAAGTATTTGATGAAGGTAGATCGAGGTATCAACGTTGTGTAATGGAAGCTATTAAACCAATATTATGACATTTATATGTCTGAGGATGATATTATAGATGTTGTAAACTCGTAAGAGGTTGCGCAGGTAATTAAGATCGAAGTTGCAACAACAAAATATTATGTAATAATATGCCACAATTTTAGAGAAAACACTTTATCTATTATTAACATAGAAATCCAAAATGCTGAAACAAGTGAACCACACAGTCATAAAGATAAAAACGTATCCTTAATAACAATAACGAACTAAAAAAAACAAACTCAATCACCGGTAGCGTACAATGTAATCGATAAAGATGCATCCAATTTAAAACAGGAAAGAAAATAACAAAAGCCGGATGATGATGCAGTTTTACACGTGACACATTCGAACAAAAACCTGTCCCGTGGAGATCACAAAACGAAAACAAAATAAGAATAAGAATAGAAGAGATGTAAATTACGTAAAAACTGAATACAAACGGGCGGGTCCAACTATCTTTTGATAGTATAATGGGGACGTTCGTCCGTGCCGCGGATGAAGTTGAACGGATCGCGCGGGTGGTCCAGTGCGGTCGGACTATTTAAATATTACTTTTTTATTATTTGCCAGCACTATTTGGTGATTTATGTTGGTTTAACACGAAGGTGTTTGGGTAACATAAGTGTGATTTGTGTGCTCTTTATTGGCTATCGATTTCAAAATGCTCGAAAAAAGAAATATATCTTGATTTTTGTAAGTTTCGGATGAGTTATTGCCGTTAATACGCTGAACCAGTTAAATTTGAGCTTTTATTAGAGTAGGTGATGAATGAGTAATTGATAGCTATAAACCTTACAAAGATAATAAAATAGAACTGAATTCAAGATAAGACTATCCTGCAGAACCCTTAGTGGTAAAAAACGCAGTATCAAAAGGAATCAAGTAGACAGTAAAAAGCAAAAGGCCTGTTAAAATCACAAAAAAATTGAATAATTAAGTTAAATACATAATTGTAAGAATAAGAATTCATAAATAATTCAAGCGAAACTGAACTTTCTTGGAACTGTTTACCAGCTTGATTATGTTTATATTTATTTAACTGGTAAAATTGACATAAACATATAAGTTCATAAGAAGATGTTTAACATTAAGCAATTGGAGGACGACTTTATTGCTAGGGGCTTTCATTTACTATGCTGACATTTTATGCTAGACTAGGTTCAGCTCACGACTTCGTTTGCGTGTAAGTTGTAAGACACCACAATATACTAAAATAGCCACATTTTTTATAAAACGTTGTAAGTATTAGGTACGTTTGTAGGTTTAGTCTCAGGAGTCAAAATACAGAGTCAGGACTGGTGACTTTGAGCAAGTAACGTACAGTTGTCTATGTGAGAAGTAGCTTGTCCTGAGGTCGACACCCGCAGCCTTCATTAGCAATTTCCCATTGCTTGCGAAGTTTTTCGTTTTTATAAGTGAAATAATGAACTCCTGCGTTCCTGCATATACGAATGGCACAACACTGATATACTGACTGATGCATTCTTACGGCTGACGAACAACCATCACTAAAATAATATTTTAACAGTAGAATAAAATTCTACTGAGAAGTTCTCGAGAATAGAAGAGAAGAGAAATCCCGTGTGTTTACATAATATGTAAACACACGAGATTTCTTCTCTTTAACAGTCAAGACATTTATTTTTATTATGACCATAGATGTCAGAAGAGACCTGAACTTCATGTTTTTCTGTGTGCGTTCTACGAACTATCATTAGTCAATTATTATCAATAGTGGAGAATCTAATTTACAACCACAACTTTGCAAAGCAGTCGAGAAACCGCTAAGCTGCTTTGTTTAATAAAATAACCGTTCTTATGTATGTCATCATTGACTGCGTAGCTCAGTAAAGTTTTAGCGTGATAATAACCATTTAAAAGGTTTAATCTGTAACTATCTTCTATATTCTAAGCCTTTGGCTCGAATTTTTATAATTTGCGTTAAACCATAGAAAAATACGAACATAAAGTAATATTGCTCATCCACCATAGCAAATAGCGTGGACTAATATAAAATAGACTAATATAGACTAATCAGATATATAGGAAATATCTATGCAAAAATTGAACAAAATATGTCCGGTACTATGAGTGATGCTGGAACATACATTCAGACAAATAGACAAATATAAAAACTAGATTTTTGGGCCTTAGGATCGTTCCCAGACCTCGTCGCAATTACTTTATTCGAAAATATTCAATGTACAGTTTTGACTTCGCTATGATTTTTTTATATGTATATTGTAAATGGATAGTTTTCAATCGGTCTTATAATTGTTTTAATAATGTCAATATGATCTAGTTTATGTTCAATCTGAAAGTAATTGACCATGATAAAAGTGCTCTCGTAAGTCTCCATAAACATCATTACATTATGTCGTCCATCAAGCAATTCTTTCATTAAATAAATCAATTACTGTCCAAGCATTCCTCAAATCATTTCCAATGATTTCACAACAAGCCATCCTGTTTGTTCCATCGTTTGCCCTTTCGTCTTAATTGGACAAATCATTACCAATTTAACTGGTACTTCGTGTTCGTGCTCATATCTTAACAAAATAAAGCTGTTGACTCAACGGTCGTTAGTAGCTGTTATCTTGTTGGATTTAATATATTCTCCAAGTTCGTCTTTTTGGTTCAATGTAGTGCACTGTGTTCTGTTACAGCCCGTTCATTAACGATAACAATTACTATGCTTCCATTTTATGTATCACTTTTCGAATTAGGCTTATACTTTTTGGTATTTCTGACATTTCAAGAATTCAATAGGATTTACTCAGGAATGTTCACATCATTGCGGTTCTTTACGGACTTTGGAAAATTCTTGAGATTTTCTTGGCCACTATCATAAATCAAAGTAGCTAACTTTCAAATGTTAAATGGATTGTTTTTACACAGGTCGCATTAATTCATTCAAATCCATTTTGGGATATTTCATTTGTAATATTTTAATATTTGTTTTCATTTTGCAAACTGGTAATACTTGTTTGTTTACATTCTTGATTGTGAAATTGGATTACAATTTCCCTTTCAGCAATATTGAATTACAAAATTTCCGAAACACCAAAAACTCGTGTTATCCTTGCTTGGAACTTGCAGTTTAACTAAATAATAAACGAAACTCATCTCAAATTTAATTAACAACTCACTGGAAAGCCCAGCTATTATAATTACAAAGTTTAAATTTAATGTTTACATTATGCAAACCTAATTCCCTACCCACGCGAGAAATTGAAAGAGAATCTTATATGAAATGAATTTAGAAGATTTTAATAGTTACGTGACCCAAGTCACCGCATAGCCGCTGAAAATGTTGAAATGCCGCAACGCACGTCCCATTACACGCAAATAAAGCCAACGCTAACCGCAGCCCGAACGAGGCAATTTACGAATTTCCGCCCAATTCAGCATTAACAAGAACCAAACATAACCAAAACACAAACTTACGTTGATCGAAGAAGCAGCGGTCCAAACCATTCATAACGTTGTAAACAACCTCATAGTGCACTCAAAACACCAATTTTATGCGTTTACGTTCACAGCTTGCACTAGTGACGTCACACTCAAAACAAATCACAACGTATTCGTTCCCACTACGGTTAACACAACGTCAGGGCGGGTTCGGTTAGGGTAAGTTCTTACAACGTATTGCCCATGCGGCGGTCGGCGCGCGACTGGTGTGCGCGGCGCAAGGAGCGAGGGGCGCGGGGTGCGCGGGGCAGAGCGGGAGGGGGTGCGTGCGTTCGGAATTCACTTCCCACGTGCTAGCCACCCGTCCTTTTCTTGCGGGACGGGTTAGCTTTTTAAAAGCGGCGAAGCAGGGCCCGTCGACGCATCGATACGGCCGGAGGCGACGTTTAGCTGTAACCTTGTTTATATGCACTGCAGCTAATAATAACGCGAATAGCACTCGAAGTGAGCGTTTGTTGTTATTTTTTTTTTATATGAGCTAAGTAACATTGTGCGTTACTTGAGTGGCCAGTTGTTTCTTTATTCGAGTTTCCGATACTCTCGTTCCGTTTTCGTGTTTCCTGTTTGGTGTTGAATGAGTGTTGTTATTGTTTTTTATTTGATTATATTGCTTTTCTTTGTCAGTCTCAAATTAACTTTTACTTTTTTATCTCTTTTTGGTTAATGACGCATGGCGGCACATATTTTAATGGGTTACTTGGCATACCTGACATGTTAATGTTTTTTAAACGGAATTTTGGGATTTCTATCATAAAATATGTAGAGCGGATAACAAGAATGGTATCACGCCCAAAGAATTTTTAGATAAGCTGCAAGTTGGGACCAAAAAATGTAGATGGAAAACGTTGATTGAAAAGGGGTTCTGTATCAGACATACATTTTTAGTAATTCAAGTTTTCTATAGTTAAAATTTTGCCCACACAAAAATCTTTGAAGTCAGTGTCTTCAAGCAGCAGATGATTCACACATGCTTAATTCTGTTAAGCAAATAGGAATAGATATGAAAAAATGTAAGTATTTCACACTATAAGTATTTGATTACCTTATATACCTTTATCTATCTACGAGTACGTACTCGTAACACTCAAACAACACAATTATTTCTGACAGCCAATACTTTTAAAAATATATATTGAATCGATGAGCTACTGACGGATTGCCTACAACAAACGACCCGTTTCCAGTGAACATCACGCGTGGGTAGCAGCTGATAAATTTCACCTTTTTTAAATTCCAAGATCAGCATTAAGATTTGAGGAACCCTAAAAATAGTTAATGCATTTCTTAGAGCTGTTCTGGTGGGCTTCTACACTCCTTATCGACTTGTCATTCAACAAGGGTTTTTAGTTTTTTACTACTATTTAGCACTGTGATGAAAGGGGAGAGTGACGGGTTGAAGACAAAATGGGTGATGGATTTCGGTTGTGCATTACGAATGCATAATGTATGTTAATGAAAACGTGACGTATTCTTGTCGTGATAAAACAAATAAGTGCACTTCTTATAGAGATGTTGACGTGTTTGTTTTAACTGAAGGTTTGAACGGGTCGTAAATAGTAAACGTGTGAGCGTCAATCATAGCTCGTTCAGAATGGTTGAGCTTTTCAAATTGTTTGGATCGGTACCAGGAAATCGTGATAGGGGTTTTGGACAAGTTTATATAGATATCTTAAAGTTGTTGAAAAAACGTCTGGCTTGCTCAAAAGTTTCACCAGTCAGTGAAAAAATCGGACTGAGGATAAACCTTGTAGAAGATTGTTAAAAAAATAATTTAGTATCACTAAAAACGTGCAAAAAACACGGCCGTATTTTGATAACTTTAGTGTAAATAAGAAGTCACCTAATTTCCTGTTTTTGCCACCGCCCACTTCTACTAACCAGCTGTTTTTTTCTGTTTTCCATAACATTACTTCTGTTTTGCGTAATAAGTTCTTTGATTCGATTATTCGAATACTTTAAGGGACGGTACCAAAAAATCGAGTTAAGGGTTTTTGATAAGTTTATACAGGCTGTAAACAGTGGCAACTTTTTAACACTCGAATATTCGTTTATATACAAAAAACCACATATGTCATATGAATGTACCTATTCTCGAATGTCAACCGAACCCCATAGGTTCATAATCATAACTACTGTAACCCCGCGGTCACCATAGGATGATGTTTTTTTACACTAATATACGTTTTAATATACGTTTATATGCATATTATATAAAGATTTTTTCTTGCGTACTAGGCATGTACGCAAAACACGCGAGGGGTTAAGGGGTTATTGTACTCATCCTTATGAACAACTTTTACTATGGGACCAAACCTGAAATCAGCTGCTAAATGTTCGCATATTATTTATTCGTCAAAATGTAGGGAACAACTGATTTTTTTCGCGATTTCATTATTGGTCTCATATTAAAAGTTGTTATTAATGATGAATACAATGACGCATTAAAAGCTTGACACTGTTTACACATACAGCCTATATTATGGTAGAAAACTTAAAATAGTAGCCACGAAAAAGAAAATGTCTGGCTAGCTCAAGAGTTTCACCAGTCAGTGGAAAAATCGGATTGAGGATAAACATTGAGATGATTGTTGAAAAAAAAAATTGAATGTAACTAAAAACGTACAAAAACCTTTGTCGTATTTTGATAACCAGTGCGTTAGTTAAATTGCCAGTGAAAAATGATCTAAGGCTGAAATACTCTCAAATCTACTTTTACAAGTTGCGTCTCCAAGTTTACAAAATGAATAAATTTTATTGAGGTTAGAGATCAAGTAGGTATACATTGTACAATCAGAAACTTGCCAAACCCATTTCTAATACAAATGGAATGAAAATGAGTTTTCCCAGAGTTAAAATGAAAGATTGTAGTTAAAATAACAATTTTAACAAAGCAGATATAACTTCGATTTTAATTCAATTCTGCTTAGTAATTAAATAAGGTTTTCATCACCACTGCTCTCAAAACGGTGAAGAGCAGCGTGAGGAAAGCGGCATGCCCTACCAAAAATTCGGAGACAGTGACATCTATCAACCCACACTGGGCCCGCGTGCTGAGTTACGGACCTCACTGAGAGGAGGCCCTGTGTCTCAGCAGTGGGAACATGCTAGACTTATTATGCTTATTAAATAAGGTAAAAGAAAAAATAACACAGCATAAAACATTAAAATTGCATATAAACACAAAAGTACCAACTTTTTACTTAAACAAAGCACCCAGTAAAAAGATACAACAGCTGATACAAAAGTTTAAAACTAAAGTTTAGATTTAAAAGCAAACAAAAATTTTCATTTAGTAGTTGAGTATTTAAAATTAAAAAAACTTATCTTTTAAAATAAATGTTACGATTAAAATTAATGATTTTCAATCAAATTTTGCGTGGGCGAAAGATAAACGTCATTTGAATTAGTGATGAAATGGATAACGTTTTAAAATTTTTGTCATAATTTTGTCGGGGCTCGTGGCTAAATAATAACAGCCACACGGGTCGATTGAAGGTTAAGCTACGCTTACCGCTGTCGGTTCGTCGATGGGTGACCATCCATTACATATCGAGACCCCTCCGTACTTCGGAAAGCACGTTAAGCTTTTGGTCCCAGATGTTACGAGTTTAGTTGTTACTGGTATTCAGAAGCCCAAATAGTCTGACAACCAGTCTTACCAAGGGGTATCGTTTTACCCAGTAACTGGGTTGTGGAAGTCAGATAGGCAGTCGCTCCATGTAAAATACTGCTATTCAGCTGCTTCCGGTAAGACTGGAAGCCGACCCCAACATATGTAGTTGGGGAAACTCAAGATAGATTGATGACATGCCATGACAGGCCAGCTGGCGTGGTTGGCCTATCACGCCGCAGGTCGTGGGTTCGATTCCCATCCAGGACAAACATTTGTGTGCATGAACATGTCTGTTTGTCCTGAGTCTGGGTGTAATTATCTATATAAGTATGGATTTACAAAAAAAAAGTAGTGTATGTAGTATATCAGTTATCTGGTTTCCATAGTACAAGCTCTGCTTAGTTTGAGATCAGATGACCGTGTGTGGAATGTCCCAGGATATTATATTATTATTATTATTGATTTTAGACGATCATAAAAAATCGAAAACCAAAATCATTTATTTGCATAAATAAGGCGCCTGCAAATTTTACATACTTTATTATTATTTTAAGAATTTAATTAATTAACTCGAATAATGCATGCTAGTAAATTACATATATTAAATTCGCTCAAATTTTGTAACAATTAATTACATTATTAATTATTATTATAAATGTCATTATATTACAATTCACAACTTATAAATCTAAGAACTCATGTACTTACCTACACTATTTGAAGCATTTTGGTCAATAAGTAGTTTGATTAATTTACGCTTAATTTTTTTAAATGGAAGTGTGTTTGTTCTACTCGGAATTTTATATTATACTATTTGATGCACATGATCTAGATGTTGTTGCATGTGAGCGTGAAATTCGTGTTGGGTTGATACAACTTGTTAATATTATAAGATTGAAGGGCATAGCTTGTCGCTTGCTGTAAAAGAATCTAATGCTTGAAAACAAATATACTTACATGATTCCAAGATATAGATGCACGGTAAAAAAGTATCTTACATTTTCTAAAGAAAGGGCGACAAGGCTCTATTTGATCTAGCCCATATATACCCCTTAAACACTTTTTTGCATCAAAAGGGTTAGCTCAGTGTAATGTGAGGAAAAGTTACATGCAAGTAGACTAGTACGTATATTTTAATGTCCTATTTTCAGATGGGGGCTATAATACAGAGTAGCCTTGAATTAACAATCATAGAAAAAAAAACCGGCCAAGTGCGTGTCGGACTACGCACAATGAAGGGTTTCGTAGTTGGGATGAATCTCAAGAACAAACTTAACATTGTAGTTGAAAAAAAATTCCTCCCATACATTCCAACTGCAAATAAAAGTTTGTATGCACAATATTGAGAGATTTACCATGTTGTTTTAAGACCATAAACTTCTTATAGGTTTTTCTGTAATCTATTGGTATTGAACTATTTTTTGTACTTTTTTTCAAAATTTTAGGTTCAGTACTCTCGGAGATAAGGGTCAATTTTCGTCTATTTTCTTAAATAACTTTAAAATAATTTATTATAAAATTATAAAAAAGTATATATTTGAGACGCTCACAGTAAGCAGTAGCATTTGATATGTCAAACGGTACAGTTTGCAAAACTTTTTTTTTATTTTCTTTTTGCCCCCTAAAATTGACTCTCGTATTCAAAATTCATTTATTTACGTTACACGTCCGTGTTTGGGTTACAGAAATACATACGTGTACCAAACTTCAACTTAATCGGTGCATTAGATTCGGAGCAAATTAGCTGTGACAGCCGGAAAGACAGACAGACAGAAACACGAGTGATCCTATAAGGGTTCCGATTTTTCCTTTTGAGGTACGGAACCCTAAAACTGATTTCCGGAGTTGCTGGGTCTGTAGGCTGGCATCCGATCAGAGCCGTACGAGGAAGCAGAAATATATAAATTTGAAACATTTTAAATATGAAGCAATTCTATTGGTGGATTTTTCCTCGCTCACCACAAGAATCTGAGCAAAACTACATTTACATTGTGATTTCCAGTACTTGAAGAATCGGAAAGATGCAGGCAGGCGATACGCAACTAGAGCCATCTCTCACTAGAGTCAACCTCTAGGTCTGTTTCAATCTAACTTCAAACTCAGCTAAAACTCGTCCTATTATTATCCCTTTAATCATTAGGCGCGAATGTCCTTTTAGTGTTTATTTATTCTATTAAACGGAGTGGTAATGTATTTTCCACTCAACGAGTGATCCTAATGGCTGCCCCGATTGTACCCACGCGTGGTTTTAATTGAATCAAGTTTATGGAACTGGTGAACATATTATATTGTCATTCCTGTTTCACTGGGGAGTTGTAGCATTCCAAGCTGTGCTAATAGAGTTATACCTATACATATAAGTCGGTTTAGAGATCACTGTTCTCTAAGCAATTTTTGACTAGGAAATTTCTGTCTATTCTACCGCCCATATCCCAATATATTTGGGGTCGGCGCAATATGTCTTTTTCTTGCATTACTCTATTAGTCGCCATCTCGGTAGTCACTCCCTTTCTAGCCATATCATCTTTTACACAGTCCAACCATCGTTTCTTTAGTCTTCCCCTACTCGTATAGCCATCCACATTCATACTCAAAACTTTCCTGATGACATTTTTCTCATTCCTCCGCACCACATGCCCATACCATGATAACCGATTTCCACACAACATTTCAGTCACCGGTGTCCCATTCATACTTCCATTTTATACTCATTTCTTATTCTATCCATTCCTATAACATACAACTCTCTTAGCATTCTCATCTCAGCTGCATGCAATTGCCTTTCATCCATTCCTTTTGTGGCTCAACATTCTGATGTGACAAGACTGCAGGTCTAACCATTATTTTATAAATCTTCCCCTTAAGTTTAAGGGGAATGCGGGAGTCGCAGATTGTTGCCGTGACCTGCCGCCATTTCATCCATGCCGTGTTATTTCTGTGCTTGACAGTCCGATCTACTTCGTCATCGCTTTGCATAAGTCTAAACCGAGACACCAAAAGTCGGAGCAGACCTGGAGAAGCGTGCCATCAAGCGCTAAGGCCCTAGAATTGAAGAGACCGCCGAAATCACAGAACATATTTTTAAGCCAACATTCTCCAGCTTTCGTTGCCTTTTCTGCGATCTGCTCTGGATCTCAGGTCCATCTTCACCAACAATAACGATGTCGTCGGGAAATAGAATGCACCAGGGTGCCTCTTCCTGTATGTCCGATGTCAGAGCATCCGAAATTAAAGCCGATCCTTGGTGCAAGCCTACAGCCACACTGAACTCGTCCGTGTCCGTGAAGAATACTTCCCAAGTATGTAGAATACTTCCCGGGCAAACAATTTTCTTTCAAGGCCCACCTCAAGACATCCCGCGGTATCCTATCATACGCTTTCTCCAGACAATGTACCTACACCATGTGCAAATATTCTTGTGTGCACGTCTGTACTTCTCGCACAATTGGCGGAGTGCAAAAGTGGCGTCCACTGTTCATCGACCTGGCATAAACCCAACCTGGTTTGGCGTAATCTCACGCTCCTATTGCAATATTTTCTCTGTTATTTTCTCCCATACCTTCATACTATGGGTCATACTATGTATTTTAGTATCTAGTGACTAGCTGGCTTGGGAATATTTACTCATACTGTTGTATGAGTAAATATTCCCAAGCTAGAATTAGAATCTGTTATTCTGCTAATAAAATTATTCCAGTAAGAATTTTGAATTTTATTGTGGAAATATGTTTTAGTTACTATGTATATTTTTAAGAATTTTATAAGAATTGTGATCGGAGAAAATAATGTTATGCACTTAATTAGATTTTTTTTTTTACTTTTTCGTCGAGAATACGTTATCGTAAATAAAAAATGAATCAATATTAGCAGTTACGTAGGAGTCCTTACGAATCCCAGGAAATATTATATATCATCTCTGTTATTAGTTTCACTGCTTTGCTCTTATTTCATCTCAGGATCGCCAAGTAATAATGACATCGAAACATTTATTGCCCACACGTAATACACAAGTGCATCTATTAATAAAATAACTTGCTAGCACTTAGCCGGTACTAACATGGCAGTAAGTAACAGATTATACGGCGTGATATTTTTAGTTAAAATTATTATGCTTTTAGATTATGGAGCATTATTTTTGGAAGTTGTTTGTCGTAACTTTACGAGACTGATTTAGGACATTTGGGGATTAATTACTGAACAGTCTGTATTATTAAAAGGGTAGGACTATACGTAACGAGTTTCACGTCATGTTTTTTTTCGCTAATACTAACTGCGATACAGTACTTTTATCTCACGACGCGCGCTTTACTTGTGGTTACCAAGTGTACAAACAAGCTGAGAATGTGTGCGTGAAGACGAGTAGCGTCAGCATATAGCACACACAAAAAAATACTATACGATAAGTAGATGTATGTATTATATGTTTGGTCCCAGGATCGAATGAATAAGAACATAATGACTACCAAGATGGGAAGGTTCAATAAAACATATTTTTATTTTCCTCACACATGACTGCTTCACAAAAATAAGACGTAAGTTTTCAGTTCAAAATCCATCAAATGCGATCGAATGATTTTCGCAAACAGCGTTCACCCTAACTATCGCACGTTACAATGCGAACGATACATCATATACGTCACGATACAATGTATAGATATTTATCACAATTTGTAGCCTAATGCGCCGTATCGTCGCTGACAAAGGGACTGCCCTGCACACTAGACCGTAGCGGACGATCAATACAAATGACGTATCGATCGAACCGTTATTTTAGGCGCCAAAGATGACATAATTAAAACGAAAGAGAATGTTTTAGTTCGATATTTGAAAAAAATATTTTGAAACGAATGCAGAATAATCCACGTTTCTAAAAAGTTGTAGGTACAGGTTTAATGCTTTGAATGAAATAATTATTTTCAAGAAAAGTATTAAATTAAGTTATCCATTTCGTAACTTAGTAACTTTATATATTTTATTTGATTTATTTTGAATATTTTCACAAAACTAATTTACCTATATACATGGAAAATAAGAAACATTCTTGTAGTGCTGGACGTACAAAAAGTTGTGCATTATTAACGATGGGACGTGTTAATAATTTTATGGAGGGGCCTGGCTAATTAATAACAGCCGCACGGGTCGATCTATCAGGTTAAGCTACGCTTGCCGCGGTTGGTCCGTGGATGGGTGACCATCCATACATACCAAGACCCCTCCGTGCCTCGGAAAGCACGTTAAGCCGTTGGTCCCGGCTGTCGTTCGTGGACCTTTGACACTCGTTACGAGTCGTCAGAAGCCCGAAAGTTTGACAACCGGTCTTACCAGGCGTAACGTATTACCTTGTAACTGGGTTGTGGAGGTCAGATAGGCAGTCGCTCCATGTAAAATACTGGTTTTCAGCTGCATCTGGTTATACTGGAAGCCGCCCCAACATATGTAGTTGGGAAAAGGCTAGGCAAAGAAAGAAAGAGAGAAAGAAAAGAAAAGATGATGATAAAAGGTTCCTTTTGTGGAATATTGTAATAAAATTAATAATAACTTCATTTACATTTGTATAAAACGCAGCTAGTACAGAAGTTTGTTCACATTCAAATAAAATTGTGAAAGTTTATGGAACAGTTTTTTTGTATATTTAAAGTTGCCACTGACATAAACTTGTCAGTTTATTGTGGCTGAGTCATATCATAATAACACATTGCAGCTCGCTGACGCGGTATATATTCTTTGAAGAGTTTGTATTGTATTGTCACATTGTATTGTAAGAAACTATCGCTAATAGTTATTATATTTTATTATTTAAAATAAACCTACAATTTTTTGTAATGTGGTATTAAAGAAAATCTTTTAGAAGAAAAACATTTGTTTTTTTTTTTTCATTTTTCGTCTAGAAATAAAACGAGATTAGTCATAGCAACACTGACACCGCGCTCTAACAAAATATCAACAGCCAAGACAGGACGGCACCAGTGTGAATTGACATTCAAAATTCGTTAATTACCCTTTACAACGACGCGTGCATCCTTTATTTCATCAACGCACAGATAAAGAACAATAGCAAAACGGTTACAGCAACGCGCGTCACACATCGTCAGGCCTAACCCCACACATTAGTGCAATAAACTTGACAATAACTTAATTCTGAGCAATGGAGGGCGATTCCCCCGTGGTTCCTTACAACTCCGTTAGGGATGACAATAGTTCGTAGCCGAGTTGAATTTAATTAGAATTATCGATCCTCCGCTTTACCGTCCTAAACTAACAATTAGGTAAAGGTATATCTGTTCGTCGGCTGAAATATTTGTGGGTTAATCTAAAGTTAAAACTCAATGTATTTACATTGTTAAATAGGATAGCGTAGTGCTATCCGATTGTGGTCAGGTTCAGTAACTAAGTCTCGGTAAACTAAAAAGTAAACGGACCGAAGTGAGGCTCTTCGGTAATAATTACAAATGAACCTCTCTTGTACCTTTATATTATGTTGGTACACCTTATTTATACACAGTTAGTAAGTTATCTCAATCAATCTGCCTAGCCTTTTCCCAACTATGTTTGGAACAGCTTCCAGTCTAACCGGATGTAGCTGAATACCAGTATTTCACATGGAACGACTGCCTATCTAACCTCCACAACTCAGTAATTGGTAAGTAATACGATCAATTACGACTTTCGGGCTTCTGACAACCCGTAACGACTGTCAAAGATCCACGAAAGACAGTCGGGACCAACGGCTTATCGTGCTTTCCGAGACACGGAGGAGTCTCGGTATGTAAAGATGGTCATCCATACACGGACCAACCCTGGCAAGCGTAGCTTAACCTGATGGACCGACCAGTTCGGCTGTTATTACTTTAACCACGAGCTCCTCGTTAAGTTGGATATTTTTTTAGATCTATATAAAAAACCGGCCAAATGCGAGTCGGACTCATACACGCAGGGTTTCGCATCACCGTACAATATTTGACACAACATTAAAAAAAACTAAACGAAGAATACTTTTCATCTTAAATTTTAACAATCGCAAAGATATCTTTGTATTTCATAATGACACTGTGAATTACAAAGTAATTTTTTGCAGTGCCCATAATATATTTAAACAAAAGCCTTATGAATCGGCTTTTTTAGTATTTTGTTGATTGAATACAGTACATGGTATAAAGAAGTTTCAAATTCCTAACTTGTTTAGTTGTTGCGATACAGCTCGTATAAAAATGGTCTAAAACTGACAACTTTTGCGGCCCCTTATTTCTTCATTTTTGAAGATAAAAAACCGGCCAAGTGCGAGTCGGACTCGAGCACGAAAGGTTCCCGTATCTATAAAATCGGAAAACAATCAGGTTTGTTGTATGGGAGCCCCCTTAAATATTTATTTTATTCAGTTTTTTTGGTATTTGATGTTATAGCGGCAACAGAAATACATCATCTGTGAAAATTTCAACTGTCTAACAATGTTCATGAGATACAGCCTGGTGACAGACGAACAGACAAACGGATAGCAGTCTTAGTAATAGGGTCCCGTTTTACCCTTCCGATATGGAACCCTAAAAATAAAAAAAATATGTAGTCTACTCAATGAGTTCTAGACAATGACACCCCACATGCCAGGGTAAGAAAAACAAATGCCCCTTTCAATTTTTTACTTAATTTTATTTTTATTATTTTGTTGTTATAGCGACAGTCGCATCATTTCAGAACAGCGGGACCGATTTAGATCATATTCCAGAAATTTAAGGCGCCCCCGAAGCATGCGTAGTTCATACAAACGAAATACCAAAATAATTTGTAAATGAAACACATTCATAAGGCAGTGTGTATTTATTCCGATTGGATTACAGAATATGTAGGTTCCCAAAAATATATTTTGAAAGGACACTGATTTGAAGACGAGTTATGAGGAATTTAAAATTTCTATAGAAACCATATTTTTGTCATCGTTCATGTTGAAATCAATGTTCTTATTTAATATATATTTGGGAACCTAGATATTCTGTAATTCAATCGAAATAAATACACACTACCTTAAGAATATGTTTGATTTACAAATTATTTTGGTATTTCGTTTTTATGAACTACGCATGCTTCGTGGGCGTCTGCTGTTTTTATGTGAATGTTACCTACCTACATTTCCTTAAATAAATCTAAAAACGTGAGCTTTAGGTAACTACAAGTTTTGTGAGGTTTTTTTACTCCCGGTATATCGTTTTAATATAATCTTGTTTAATTAAAGACGTTATACCAACCAAAAATCAATCTGCCTAGCCTTTTCCCAACTATGTTGGCCTCGGCTTCCAGTCTAACCGGATGCAGTTGAATACCAGTATTTTACATGGAGCGATTGCCTATCTGACCTCCACAACCCAGTTACTGGGTAATACGATACCCCTTGGTAAGACTGGTTGTCAGGCTTCTGACGACCCGTATATATACCAACCCATGTTTTAAAAAAAAAAATGCTGCAAAAATGTTTAGGTAAACAACAATTTATATACAAGTTTTCTTCATGCTTTCATCGGTAGTCTTATAGTGGCCACGAGGATTTGTGAATACACGACTTTATAATTAATCCTACAGATCAACTGAACAGAAAAATAAGCCAGAGGTCTCTATACAAATGTTATATGGCCTATGAAACTAGGTTTCCGGACCAAACATTTTTCGATTTGACAAGACCCAATTCCTTTTCAATCTAATAGCCAGATTGAAAGCCCAAATCTCTTATGTATCAATGAATCATGGAACTAAGATCAGAATTATACTGCTGCGGCCTGTGAGTGGAAACAAGGACACTATATTCATTCATGAATTCATTTGGCAGTGGGCCAAATCACAATGAATGAATTTAGACATGTTGTCAACGCCGCCGTGGAAGAGTCGAAGACAGACGGAGATTTCAGCTTGAATTGATATTGTATTTGCAGATAATTTAATTAGACTTTGTGTAAAATATATTTATTTATTTGCACATCACACACTAAAAGTTTTTTACGTTAATGTCAGAGCACTGCAAAACACAATGTTGGTGAGTTAGTGAACATTAACATAAATCGAGTCACAAATTTTCTTACGTTTTTTTGCAATTTGCAGATCAGTATCAGGTTGTATGTTGATCTAAATATGATTCGCGACCGTAACAAATCTGTATTTATAGAATTATAATCATTAAAATCATAAATACAACTCTCGTAAGTTCATATAATCCTAATTAATGACTATTTATGATTATACTAACTTAAGGAGTTGTATGACTGATACTAATGATTATAATTCTGTAAATACATATATGTGACGATCGCGAATCATACTTTAATAGACATACAACCTAATACTGACTTGCGAATTGCAAAAAAAACGTTAGAAAATTTGAATTTCGCGGGCTACCTGGAGCATCACCCTCAACTGTAATAAACAACATAACATAACAAAGACAGTAATATTTAAGCCACATGGTATTAATAGGTAGGTAGTTAAAAATTAAATAAGTCAGTATCAAATACATATATGGCTGTTTACATGGAACGTTTATGAATGTTGCCTTATTCCAGTTATTAAAATGCTGTGTACAAAAGAATCCAGCTTTTTTTATTTTTTTATTTATTCTTGAGCCCTTCTCTAAACCACTGGACTGCTTGTGTGTGAATCGCTGCTGCAAGTTTTCAACATCCGTGTTGAGCTTGTAGCAGGGATTCTCTATGGCAGTGTTAGGTTATGTGTGTAGGTTAAGTTTACTATCATAGTTGTTAAGAAATATTGTTGACAGTAAATGTCTCAGTCCAATGTTACTTGTTAATTAAAGCAATCTGCCTAGCCTTTTCCCAACTATGTTGAAGTCGGCTTCCAGTCTAACCGGATGCAGCTGTATACCTATCTAACTGGGTAATTCGATACCGCTTGTTAAGACTGTTTGTCAAACTTTCGGGCTTCTGACTACCCATAACGACTGTCAAAGATCTACGTATGACAGCCGGGGCCAACGGCATAACGTGCTTTCCGAGGCACGGAGGAGTCTCGTTATGTAAAGGATGGTCACCCATCCACGGACCAACTGCGGCAAGCGTAGCTTAACCTGATCGATCGACCCGTGTGGCTGTTATTACTTAGCTATGAGCTCCTCTTGCTCGTTAATTAAATATAAATAATATACTAGAAAATTGCATTCTTGCTGCCTACCTATATTTCAGTCTCATATAGTTCAGTCTGCCTATATTTGAGGTCTTTCATGTTTTTAGTTAGGTATAACAACGATAAAATATTATAAAACCCTCAGCCAGCATTGTAACAAATTAAAATTTAAAATATGAACACAGAGACAAGGTAAGCTTTACGCTGCGATTTAGCAAAGAGAATTAATTAAATTATTTTTTTTTTGTTTCTTTTTTCGCATAGCAACTAGCTAGCGTTCATTTTTGCTCACAATACCGGGTGAGGCGGACGTCACATGCAAATGTTGCCGTGAAAAATATATAAGAAAATGCAACATCAAATTTCATTTCCTTCACCGGATTTTATTATACATTTTCGATGTGTTCGTGACGCAACGTTGATTGTATAGTCGGTCGTAAAAATCGAACTTTAAATTTTGTTGTGAAAATGCTTTTCTAAGTTCTAGAACGAGGGGTGACATTTTTTTATTTATACAATACGCGACGGTTACGATTGAACTTTATTGAATTTAAAACTATAAATCGTTTGGAGGTTAGTACAGACGCCAGCACATCAAGCTACTACAATCTGTCAGATTTCTTTAATAGAGTTTCGCCTTTATTGTTAAGGCATTAGGTTCAAGGTTGATTGGGAAAATCTGACAGTTTCGGGTAGGTTGACCTGCTGGCGTCTGTACACTGGCGTTTGTGTTGAATTTAAACTTACGAGGTTAGGTTTGATTTGGACTATTTAATTGAAACTTAATTTTACATGGTTACACATTTTAGTTTGATGAAGGAATAAAACTGGTCAGTAAAAGTCTTGTACTCACGCTAACTGGAATGGTATAGTTACCTGTGAACAAAAACAAAACTTCATTAGTAAGTTACATTTTAGATTTCTTGGCGTGGTTAACAAATTAGGTTCTAGTGAATACTAATGCATGACCAAAATGTCTCGGTAGGAATCTATTATTTTTATTATTTATTAAAAGCCTATGATGTCACACTGCGGGGCAAATACCTATTATGAATACCAAAAATGTCTTTGGGTAAATAAAATTAATATTATATTGTAAATTAATTAAATAATTTAAATTAAAATCAACTTAAGTAGAACATTAATAAATTTAGCGATTTTGAAGTATTTACATCATCTAAACCGATGGCTACCCATTTAAAATATTTGCAGTTATAATAGGTATTCAGCTGCATCCGGTTAGACTGGAAGCCGACTCCAACATAGTTGCGAAAAGGCTAGGCTAGGCAGATTGATTGATTGATTTTTATGTTTTGATATTATGTGTTTGTATTATATAGGTATAACATAGCTTAAATCACGCGTTAACAGTTAGGATTACACAGACTATCGACGAAACTGTTATGGCGTGGCAGTCGCCCAACCGGGTGTAGGGAATATGCACGTAATTCAATTCGTATCCATTATTTATATATACATTGTATAGGAGTCAAGAAAAAAATTCATTTTGTTTTGCATTTTTTAAAGCAATACTTATTTTATAATTAATTATTTTATGGTGGAACGGAACACAAACTCAAAACGCGTCGTCTTCGACAGTACCGGAGGTGACGAAATAAACTACATATGTGAATAAAAATCTATTGTTTGAAAATGGCTTGAAATCTCACTAAGGTAAATAAGTGTGAGTCCTGCTTGAATAAACACAAAAAGAAAATGTGATTTGAAGTTAAAAAACCAGTCAAGTGCGTGTCTGACCACGCACAATGAAAGGTTCCGTAGATGGGATGAATTTATCCCAAGAACAAACTTAACATTGTAGTTGAAAAACATGTTCTCCCATACATTCCAACTACAAATGTCCTTAATTAAACGAAAAGAATCCAACCCACATTACAGCTAATGTGGGTTGGATCTTTATCGTTTAAAATAAATGTAAGTTTGTACGTACATTATTGAGAGATTTACCATGTTATTTTAAGACCATAGACTTCTTATAGGTTTTTCTGTAATTTATAGCTATAGTATTATTTTTTGTAATTTTTCAAAATTTTAAGCTCAGTAGTTTCGGAGAAAAAGTGGGGGGGGGGGCGTGGAATGGTGAATTTTCGTCTATTTCCTTAAATAACTTTAAAACAGTTTATTTTAAACTCATATGTAGCAACTTAGATAAATACAACTAATCTATTTACGTGTACACAATGAACTTTAACTGTTCGACCTTAAGTAATCGATATGTTATATATCTGTTGAGGCTTGTTATTAGCAACCTGATAATGTGTTGTTCTTACCTATTATTTATAATTAGTCTGTAAGCCTTCTTAAAAGTAATAAAATAAAATAATAATAAATAAAATAAAATTATGAAAAAAATATATTTGAGACCCTCACAGTAAGCCCTTTCATGTACGCACGGTACCTACAGTTTGCAAATATATATTTTTTTATTTTCTTATTTGCCTCCCAAAATTGACCCCATATTCAAAATTCATTCATTTACATTACACGTCCGTGTTTGGGTCAGACACACGGGTGATCCTATAAGGGTTCCGTTTTTTCCTTTTGAGGTACCGAACCCTAAAAACAGATTTAAACAAAGCAGTATCGTGGTAAATGACGTCACTTCATAACCGCGACAGAAACGATCGTTTTAATTGTAGTAGAAAATTGTTGGAGTTTCATTATATTTTCGAGTAACAAGTTGTAGTTGAATTTAAGTTTTAATACTTTTGTTGGGTTTATATTACTGTCTTTTATAGATTTTGTGGAAAAAAATACGTGCATATTCCATATTGTAGGAGACACTCCCAATAGTTTTACTCTATGGCAATCTTATGAGAAGTATTAATGATACTCTTTGTAGTTACCAAAATCAGAATCAGAATCAGAATATTTATTTGTGAAACATGGGTATTTACATAAAGGTCTTAGGTTAATTATATGAGCGCTATGTTTTGCCGTGAAGGCGTACAAATACTGTAGAAAATAAAAGCAAACAATAAGACAAAAAAAAACGAACACAAAAAACATACTTACATGAAAAAATAACTATTTTAAATTTTATTAAATATCTACAATTAAAGATAACTTAAAAGAGAAACAGATTTCTTAAAAATATTTTAAAAAATTACATCAAATGTTTATTGCACACGAAATATTAAAAATTATCATTTATAAAATCTTCTACAGTATAATAACATTTTTCAAGTAATAGCGAGCTAAACTTTAATAGGGGCATTTTTTTATGCTATCGGGTATTTTATTATAAATTTTCGGAGCCATGCCAAAAAAGCTCTTTTTCACTAAAGCAGTTTTGCATTTTCTGTCGCACAGTTTATTCATATATTTAGAACGCATTGGTGTCTTTTTTACATCGGATAGTTTTTGAAATAGGTGTAAATTGATTTTAACAAACAAAGCAGTCTCGTAAATGTAGGTACATAGCTGGCATAGTCAGTAATTTTAATGATTTAAAATTTGGTTTACAAGTTTCGGTGGTTTTTAAGCCGCACATGGACCGAATACATCGTTTTTGCGCTTTAAAAACAGTCTGTCTTTCAGTAGATTGCCCCCAAAAAATAATACCAAACCTCAGAACTGATGCAACCAATCCGTAATACGCTATTAAAAGTGTTTGTGTATTAACTTTCTTCGACAGCTGAAACAGTGCATATGCAGATTTATTTAATTTTAGACAAACCTATTCGATATGGGGTTTCCATGTTAGTTTACTATCAAGAATTATACCTAAAAATTTTGCCTTGTTTGTATCTTCTATTTGGCACTTATCATAAGTAACATGAACTGGAGGTTTTTCACACCTTTGATGGAAGTACATTATTTTTGTTTTGTTTAAATTAATCACTAAGTTATTGCGATTAAGCCTGTTAATTATTTTATTGCGACAATCATGTATATCATGCTTGTAATAGACAGGATTATTACACTTTACAAAAGCTGTACTGTCATCGGCAAAAAGAACCATATTTTGATAAATGAGTATTGGGAGATCATTTATATATATATTAATTAAAAGAAGTAACGGCCCTAGCACGCTACCTTGAGGTACCCCGTATTTTATAGCTCTTGGTTGAGATGTATAAATGTTTACTAAATTGCTTTTTTGGATAGTTGTGATATTTCTGTGCACTGGGATCTGTTATCCAGATATAACTCTAAAAGTTTTAAAATATTACTTCGGATTCCATAGCCAAACAGTTTTTTTAACAAAAACTTATGATTCACATAGTCAAACGCATCAGCAAACCATAAACGTCAACAAAACACAAATGAACGTGAAAGTGTCGTTTGTCATAATCCTTTTAGCATTTTTTTTTCTCCCAAGGAAAGTGTGAAGCAGGAATCTCTACTTCTTTGCAATAGGAAGAGCTGATTTTAATACGAATTTTCAGTCAGAAAAAGTATACCCATATACTTTTCCGCAGTATCGTAACTTTTTCAAACAAAAGCAAACCGTTAAATTGAACTATTCTAAATTTCATTAACGTTATTTCCAACTTAATTCTTCTACAAAAGCGTTGACTCAAGATATGCATCTTTACCCCCATTATTCCGACAAATCCCTAAAAGAACATAAGTTGTAATAAACTTTCCGATGTTGAACTAACAAACTAAAAGTCATTAAAATTATCGTTTAACTTGTTTTCGTACTTAGGAATTGCAACGCGGACCAACTATAAGGGGGTTGACCCACTTTTGCTATCGCGCGTATCTGCGAACAAAATCTATAGACGCAAAAAGTAAACATATAACTATATAACTACGGTATATAATTAAGTTGAAGACGGAGTTGCCAAGCTGTTTGCTTAATACGATTAAAAGGAAAGGAAACTCCTTAAATACGTTAAAAGGAATAAACGAAACGTCTTTTGAAGGAACTTAAGGTGCTCAATCGACAGCCTGTCCTAAATTTTACTTGTGTAATTTCTAGGGTTGACAAACTGACTGCCCTGATGGAAAATGATTACTACCTTTAGCCACTTGCTAGATGTTTACTCATGCGTTCTTTCCCAAGAAAAAAAATGTGGACTGGCAGCAAATCCGATTTGGAGCGCCATATTCTGTCAATGGCCTTGGATGATACGCTCTTTCTTAAAAAAAAAAACTTATTACATTTCTAATTTACCAGAACTAGATAATCTGTAGAAAAGTTTAAAGATTAACTTTGTCTAATAGAAAAGTCACGCGATTTTCCCTAACGAAGACTTTTCTTTGAACTTAACAAAAAGCTGCAATTGCATTAAACCATAGAATTCTTAGTTCCAGAACTAATTCTTACTCACTACAGTTACCTCGCCTAGGGAACTGTTACAAAAGAACGAAGAAGTAAAAATAAAGAGAATAATATAAACATGGTTACAGCAGTAAAATCAGCTCGCACTGTTCTCAAAACTTATCCCCGCTTTAGGAATACGTAGTTTTTGTGCAGTAGGTACCGTGTTTAAGTTTTAGATGCTACACGCGTCTGAGGAATGGTGGTCACATATTGTTGAGGCGATCGCGATAGCGAGTTAAAATTCTGTGTAGGTTTGATTTTGGTAGAAAGGGCGTGATGGCCCGTCCTGAGGTCTGTCGAGCAAATGTTTTCCTACTAAAATTGTAATTGTTTGGCCGAGAGCTTATTAGGTTAACATTTTCAACAAAATATTATCATCTTGGTCAGATTAAGACTCAAAGTCCCGGGTTACGTAATTTTCAATTCTGGCATCAAAGCCTTACTAAATAAATTATTTTCTTTAGACCGACATTTCATTACCAGATTGCTAAAACCGCTCAAACTTCTAAATAATTTCAAGCTTTTCACCTAAAAACCTTATTTTTATTTCATCTAGCTCTCGCTAACGTAAAATAACGTATGAGCTTAGTATTTTCTTTTCAGAACTGGAACAAACTGGGAACGGAAAATCTAAGGAGATTCTACGCTGAAGTTGGTATTGACAAAACAAAAGTTATAGTTTAAGGTTTCCCAATGTTAGTAATATGGAAAGAGATGTGTGTTACATTTGTTTTGGTTAGAGCCAAAAAAGAGTTTAAAATAAAATTAAATTTAACTATAAAGACCATTTGCCTTCGACCGCACGAGATTGTTTTATAATATTAAGTGGGATTGGAGACAGAAATAGGTCATCTTGTTTACATTTTTTTTAATGTTCACTTCTGAAGCAGTCGGGTTTTTGATTTTTTAAATTTACTACTTTTATTTTACACTTTTAGTTAGAATTATTTTCTCTCACTGTATTAATTAACGCTTTAGATAACGGTGGTTAAAATTATATTTCAGAGCAGTAGAGTTTTGGGCTTGTCACTCGATTTAAAGATTAGGTATATTGAATTAGGGTCGGTTTTTTGATCCGTATTTAACTTAACCAATGGTTAAACATACTAATGGTTGAATTTTGGCTAAATGTGTTTGCTATTTTGTCCAAAATGCCATTAGCTGTTTTTAACATGAATTAGTTAACATGAATACATTCATGTTAACTCATTCATGTTATTTCGCCATTCACATTTAGCCAAAATTCAACCATTACATACCTACTATGTTTAACCATTGGTTAACTACGGAACAAAAGACTGGCCCTTTTATTATAATAATTAACTCACCTGCCAATTTATTAATACCCACTTATAATCGGGTAATCCTACTCACTCATTCCAAAACTTCGGGATTGTTTTTTTTTTATCATTTCTCATTCCAAATTACATTTAAACATAATTTGTATATATTTTTGTAATCACCTTTTAAAACCCTTCATTTTGATACCCCACTTGTTAGGTTAGGGAGAATTTTTCTTTTGAAAACGTATATTTCAGCGCCAAAAATCAGCCTTTTTCATTGTTTTATAATTTGAATAGACTCGGTGATACACGCGCAATAAAGACGAATCTAACGACATATCATTCATCAAAATCGATTCAGCCGTTTAGTAGTTATGAAGGAACAAATTTACGGACATACAATATATTATGTATGACCTCGTAACTCGTAACATACATACATATAGATTCCCTCCTGCTTTTGCTTCGCCACAGTCGAGTAAAAAGTGCATATTTTTGTATGAAGGTGTATTATGAAGACTGCGTCTTGCGTCTGCGGTTAATAAACACCAATTTATTTAATGGCTGTACGAAGTTGAAAACAATGATTCAAAATCGTTCCAACGAATGCTTTGTGCCACTGGAATGTGATACATTAGTAACAGAGCGATGCCTTCTGTTGGAAAACTTATTGGCCCGGATCTCGACCCAAGTTTGATCCTGAATGGTTCAGAATTCAAATCTTCCCAGACTTCCTCCCAAAGTTCTTTGATATTGAAAGACATAAGCTATTTATTAATACTGTTACTAATGTCTATATCATTCATATTTGTTAAAAATTATAGATTAGAATTTAGAAGTGATGTTTTCTGAAGAGTTTGACTGTTCCAGAAATATGACTGACCCTTCACAAGAAAATAGATGTTTTTCTTTAATCTCATCATTTGAATTTAGAACACCTGCAGATACATTTTGTTTTGTTTGTTTGTTGTCACTTGCCAGTGTCGCTACGCATAATATTACGCAACGTGTACTGGTCCTTTGGGTTTTTCCTAATTTTCTTTTTTCTTATACCACCCTAGTATTCAAACAAAATAAGTATGTCTTTGGTCTTGGTGTAATGGACCACATGGTCAAACTTTTAAATTTTAAGGTTTTGAATAAGAAGCTTTTGGCTACTCTGTATATGCGTATTTTGTCAAAAAAATTGTAACAGTCTAACCAGATGCAGCTGAATACCATTTTACATGTAGCGACTGCCTATCTGACCTTCACCACCCAGTTACTGGGTAATACGATACTTTTTCACAGTGCGGTGGCCTAAAGACTCAAAAACAAAGATTAAAGAGCCAATCTGCCAGATCAGCACACTACTACATAATGAGCCTTGGTTAAGTGCTCATAAAATAAACAACGCGAAACCGCTTGTTGCTGTAAAAAGCTGCTTTATTTTCTGCCGCTTTTTCTAAGATTCTCATCTTTATAAGCTTTCAGTATCATGAAAGTATTATTGTGTATTGGCCACACTGTGATGTCCAATAATAATAATAATACGAGCCTTTTAAAGTCGCACTGCAGGGCAAAGACCTCTTCTCATACAGAGAAGGTATGATCATCGACCACCGCGCTTGCTCAAGGCCGAATGGTGATTTCAGACATAACTTTAAGTCAAGGTTTCTTCACAATAGGCATGATGCCTGGGTAAAAAAAAAAGAAATTCTATTTAGTCCGTCAGTCAGATATTAAAAAAATATTAGACACGTATTTTTTGCTTTATCATATTAATAAAAAATGACTTAGATAACTCGCATTAAAGTTCGGGAGTGGGGGCTTGCTACGTCACTTCTACGTATAAAATCTACGAAGACGTGACGTCATGCCACATTTTAACTCAATGTATCGCCGTAATCTTTTGATTACGTAGAAAAATAAAAAAATGCGTGTCCAATATATTTTAATAATCTACTTGACATGACGGACAAAAAAACATTTTTTAGTCATCATCCCTATTTTTTCACCAATGACAGTGATACAAAAATACAAAAAAAAATACAAAATACCCTGGACAGTAAGCCCCATATTAGCTTACTAATTTACACAGGACAGAAGGAGAAGTTAGTTTTAGCGTTTTGAACGACAACCATAGGTAATTTAGGAGCTATATCTTTCATAAACCCTTTGACTAAACTATCAAAACAGATTAGTGGTTCTCAATCAATCAAAAGCAGCCTATTGCTGTCCAGCGCTGGACCAACCGCTCACAAAAGCATAACAAGATTGATGCTCCGCACCGATTGATTCATATTTTGAACGGACTTACAGTTGGTTCTACCTTCCAGGTCTTTATGTTTTTGCGTAAGGATTTGTATATGTACAACTATACACGGAGTTTAAACTTTTCGTAAAGCATTCGTGTTAAGGATTAATAATATCCTATAATATAAAATAATATCCTAGGACATTGTTCATACACGGTCATCTGATCCCAAACTAAGCAGAGCTTGTACTATGGAAACCAGATAACTGATATACTACATACACTACTTTTTTTTTGTAAATACATACTTATATAGATAATTACACCCAGACTCAGGACAAACAGACAAGTTCATGCACACAAATGTTTGTCCTGGATGGGAATCGAACCCACGACCAGCGGCATGGCAGGTGGTATCTTAACCAACCACGCCATCTGGCCTGTCGAAGATATAATAAGGATAATTTTCTTTTAATTTTATGCTTTATGATAATGGTACTGAAAAGGTTCCATGCAATGGACCTTAACCTTATATTGTACTGGCTGAAATTTTATCACTCACGCTGGTTTATAGTTTTCTCTTTTTTCAAATAAATAAAAAAGGTAGTTCGTATGTTTTGTCCAGGCCGCACTTCGGCTTAAGCTAGGATGTTAGGCGGTGTACTTTTAAGAAGTGCACCGTTTTGTTCGAAGATTGTATTGATTTCCTTTTGATTATATTCAAACTGCTATTCTGCCCTAAAGTTATATTATTTTGTAGAATAGTTACCCCTCAATGGAATCAGAACTTCCACATAGGTGGTCTGAACTGCCACAGTACATACAAATAAATACTTTTATGCTTTTAACCATAGCCCGTAATGTTACGATATTGCGATATTCACGATAATTAAGTAGGTAAATAATTAATTCAAAGAAATAATTAAAATAAGTAGCTTATGCCTCATGTCATGGCTCATGACCTTCAAATAAGCGACAATTTTCAGAATGTGAGTATTTAAAAGGGTATCTTCTTTTTTATTTATTTAAATCTGACAAGCACGACTTTTACATCTTGCTAGATCTTATCCTTAATTCCAAATAGTAAAAAAAAAACACTACCACCAATTACCAATTATTAAAACGTGAAGTATGATTTCCAGTTGTATAACAGCAATATAACGATGTAATCGCATTTGATAGCTGGGGGCGATCGCGCTTTGAACCCGCGGCCCGTTTGATGTTACCGCGAGAGCGGTCAGAGGAAGCACACTCAATGTTGGCGGCGATTACACCGTACTGTAACAGGTGTAATATCAGTTCTAATGATTATTATAAAGGATCGCTGTAACATACCTATAATGTGTACAATATTTAATGTTTGTTCCATATTTATTTAACATTACAATCATTATTCGTCCTAAGTTAACGTCATTCATTCGTCATGCATTAATATAGTTGTATTTTCACAGTCAGATAAAAAAAAATAAATAAATAATAAGTAACGTTTGGTGAAATAGTGTAACGTAACGCCGCCATAAAATGACACCCTAATATATGTTTTTTGAGAATGATCAAAACTGACTCCTCTTGTGAAATATTTTGCAATAGATTTTTAGAAGAAAATTTTGTACCCAATTGCGAAAGTGGTTGATACAGGAATGTTTTTACTCAATTAATGAATTTTTCCACAAATGTCCACGTAAATTTTGTTATTATTATGCCTAAATATTTTATGAAAAAGTGAAGCTCTCTTTTATTGTTAACCATTTAATATTACATATTTGTTGTTAATTTAATTTGTATTTTAATTTAATTTGTAATTTAATTTAATTTGATTTTATTTGTAATTTAATTGAATTTGATTTTATTTGTAATTTAATTTAATTTGATTTTATCTGTAATTTATTTTAATTAAATAAATTTCTATTTGCATGCCGCTGTGTCGGCGAGACATGATGATCCTCAACTACTTTATTACATCTTTGTTTGTACCGTGTTTCTGGCAAATAAACGAATTATTATTATTATTATCATAGATATTGACTTGCTTCATGCTTGTGCTGTTAACTTAAATCATTATAATACAGAATTGTAATTGCGTACGTATACTAAACTGCAGTAATAACGACACTGGTATAATACCTATTCAACTGTTTTGTTTTTGAGTATTAATTCAAAAAAAAAAATTCGCACAGAACAAAGAACTAAATTAAATGAAGGTGTGAAAATAATACCAGCTTCGGTGTAAGAGGCGTCCACTTGAGGCTTTCTATTTTTACACTGTCAGTTTGAATGGGCCCCAAGGTGCATAGGTCTCGTGGTACTCCAACCACGTTTTTTTCTAATTAAAGCCCTGGGATTTCCGGGCCGGTACTCAGATTTTTTGCGGGTCAAGATATTGGTCCGGCTATCCGTTTACCTAACGATATAAAGCTATCTATACGATTTTATTTTTTTACTTTAGGGACAGTTGAGTACATGGTACCGTAATATGTGGCAATTGGTTTGATGCGGAAAAAAAGAGTGAAGGTATTTTATAGAAAATTTACCTTTTTATGAAGGTACATAAGAATGGTTTTAAAGTGCGTGTCATATCGATGAACATTATAAGCTGTTTTCAATATGTAGTTGTAATTGGGTTACAACCCAATTTTTGGAGTGAGGCTTTTTTATTTGGGAATAACATAATCTAAACTTTTACATTTTTTTTTTTCTACTCAGTCCAACCTATAAAGGGCAGAAACGAAATTTGTGCAGCGCCTGTAACCATCCGACTAGTCTAACCTTAAGTAATTTTTTTTATTGATAAAATCGAACATAAATTTAGACTAGCCAACTACAAATTTCGTTTCTGCCCTACAAAAGGTTAAATATACAATGCTGAACAAAATTTGTACAGCGCCTGTAATCATCCGACTAGTCTAAGAAAAAGTTCGATTTTTTATTGTTAAAATCGAACTTAAATTTAGACCAAATTTTGTTTCTGCCCTACAAAAGGTTAAATATACAACGCTGAACAAATTTTGTTCAGCGCCTGTAATCATCCGACTAGTCTAACAATAAGTTCGATTCTTTATTGTTAAAATCGAACATAAATTTAGACTAGTCAACTACAAATTTCGTTCCAGTGCTATAAAGGTCTAAACAAAAAATGCTGAACAACTTGATTATCCAATCAATCTGTCTAGGCAAATTGATTGGACAATAAACAAACTATGTTGGGGTCTGCTTCCAGTCTAACCGGATGCAGCTGAATACCTGTATTTTACATGGAGCGACTGCCTATCTGACCTCCACAACCCAGTAACTGGGTAATACGATACCCTTTGGTAAGACTGGTTGTCAGACTTTTGGGCTGCTGACAACTTGTAACGACTGTCAAAGATCCACGAATGACAGCCGGGGCCGACGGCATAGCGTGCTTTCCGAGGAGTCTCGTTATGTAAAGATGGACCAAACCCTGAAGCGTAGCTTAACCTAATGGATCGACCCGTGCGGCTGTTCAACATGATTATTCATACGAGCAACACAATTCAACTCACATCAAACCAAACTACACAGTTGTAGGTGCACAAAACAACTAGCAGCTTATTGTGTTGCACGAACAGCTACAGCAACATTATGTGAATCACGTGTTGTAGCGTGTTACACAACAGAGCTACTGGACGGACTACCTAACAGTTATTAACGACTGCGAGGACAGGTGTGTTGTACTTGCGTGCATACAAATACGACGTACCTAGTTATATTGAGGTAAGTGATATTACAGAGGTTACGAATATGTGGCAGTTCAGACTCCACCTATTTGGAAATACTGACTCCACAGGGCGTGAAGCTAGCTACAAAGAATATAATATATGATAGAGCAATATATATTATACAGGGCTATTTTTTAGTTAAGTTTAGCTAATGATTTAAAAATAACCCTGTATAATTTATAAGTCGAAACGATACAATATTCGGAGGAAATCGCGCACTTCTTAAACTACATGCCTAACACCGCAAGGATTCCAAATTTGAATCGGGGTCTGAAATGGGCCCAATTTTTTTTTTCTTCAGTTCCTTGTGTTAAGTTCTTCTTGGATGTTACTGTCTGATGGAGGAAGAAAACATTGTGGGGAGACAAAGGAACTGAAATCGTGACACGTAATTAGCAAATGTAGTCATCAATGCTTGTGATTTGTACCTTTGAATGAAACGTTGCCCTGAAATTGGTCGGTATTATTATGGCTCTGCCTACCCCTGCGGGGATTACAGGCGTGATGTTACGTCATGTTATATGTTATTATGGTATTTTTCATTTATAAAAATTATAATATCAGAGTATCTGTAAGTAGGTTTGTACACGTCAATCATATTTTAAAACGTTTCCTATCTGCCTTGTCTGAGAAGAAAGGCCGAAACAAACTCAGCGGTCACAGTCTCTTTTAAAAGTCCAGACGTAAGCTTGGTCAGATCATGTGAATACCACGTAGTACCTGAAATGATCTTTTGAGCGAAGAACCAACACAGACTGAGTGTATCTATCCAGTCAGTGCACGCGTTTGTTAGTTATCGTGCAGCTCAACTCAGAACATAAGGAGCTCAACGATTTGACGAACAGTACCAAAGAAAGGACATTTGGGTAGGCCGCATAAGGTACTCAAACTGTCAGACCATCATTAAAACTAAGTAAGAGAAAAAAGAAACCAAAACAATGACCCACATAGTCCTCACATTGACAATACTTAATTACAATTTAAATATTATACTTTACATTTTACAAAGTCATCATTCATGTCATACAGAATACAATACACTCGCTCGTATGTTCTATAAAATTTCTAATATGTAGGATATTCGATCTTCCCAATTCCCCAAAAAAACGACTGGATACCTGACTGGATGAGGCGTATTTCTAGTCGAAACTAGGAACCTTCTTCAGGCACCTGTCCCACCGCCGCCGATGAGGAAGCGACTTGCTATCAATGATTTTCTCGCTCAAGAAACTGTCTAAAAATATAGATCCTGTGTAATTAAAAGAGATATATGTATCTCTTATAGAGGGTTATTGGTAAAACACCAACAACCTCTTAAGGGGTCATTGTACTCATCATTATGAACAACTTTTACTATGGGACCAAACCTGAAATCGCGAAAAAAAAATCAACTGTTCAGTACATTTATGTTCGCATAATCCGTCATAATGTACTGAACAGCTGATTTTTTTTTCGCGATTTCAGGTTTGGTCCCATAGTAAAAGTTGTTCATAATGATGAGTACAATGACCCCTTAAGAGGTTGTTAGTGTTTTACCAATAACCCTGTATAGCTGATCGCTGACTGGACACACTGCCGGCGAGTACTCGAATCGTTTGTTGCAGCGAGTACGCTCAGCGATGCTCGCTTGGCGGGCAAAACACTCCCTGATAGGCTCACGATTGGTAAATACGCATACCAGCGAGTAATCGCTTGTCGCTGGCACGCACTCGCTGCTCGTTATTAGTTGCTAGTTCTACCTACTTCTCATTAATCGCCTGTGGTGGGTGGCGAGTGGTGCCTTAGGTTTTCATCGCGACAAATCATTTTCTGATTAATTCCTGGATAACCTAGCCTTAGTTGGGACTGAATAACGTCAAGGGCCCACCGGTGATAGAAGTGGAAAGAAAACGGTATTCTTAAGAGGATTTTAAACGTTCCGTGATCACGTACTCACCAACCACTGACCACTGACCAAGCACTGTTATAGCGACGTGTTAAGCCACTCTACTCGAACCTTCACAAGTGTGGATCATAAAGCGATTAATAAATGTCTTGATTTGAAATCTCTTGCTTTATCTCTTCCTTATTCTTATTCCTTGTGCTTTTAACATTTAAATTACATCCAGCGTCTCCGATCATATCATAATAAAGTTGTAACAGAGAAACTTGAAAACTAATCGAATAATTTCAAGGGATCGATCACAAGAACAAAAGACGCACAAGGATAACTGCTCCAAACAAAGAAAATATTATTAATAACTTACACGCATTTATACAAAATTATCTTTACCGTTAACACATCAATCAATATAGCAATAATGATCCTTATTACTGGTAAGTTAGAGTTGTTTAATGGGTTACGGGAGGGAAACATTATATTTGGAGTTAATAATGAAAAGAATCTCGGGACTATTAGGGCGTGTTCAGGCGCAACTGACTACTATAATTATTATCTGTCAATGTATAAGCATAGATTGTTTATTACACATTCCATGGAATAGTTCTAATCGAGTTAAGTTCGATTAAGTGTCGTATTTCTCTAATAATTAATTAATTAAGACTATGAGTCATCATCGAGAGGTCGGGGCTTTGACACTGGTCGATAAATCTTTTTTATCAGAGCGTTGAACGCGCAAGACTTTCCAGGAGAGGTTTAAAGCAGTATTAATTATGTGCAAAATGGTTCAAAATAATTTGGATTGATTGGACATTAGTTAACATTGTCTATACTTAGCTTTTACCTACTTATACAGTTTTTAAACGGACTATTTGTCGCGTCGTGAAAATATTACCAACCAATAATTGAACTAAAAGAAATGTTTTTATCACAAGTTAGATAACAATCACATAAAATGTCTGCTTTTTTCAATATTCTATAGTATGTATACGTATATTGCTCAAGACAGATGGGCCAGGGGGTATACTCTCTAAGTCCGTCAACGAAGATACGGGCCCGTCCGAAAGTACTTGATCCGTCAAAACAAGTTTAAAATTCAGGGACAAATATTAAAGCTTGTTATCATTCGAAACCGAAATAGTAGGTTCGTAAATGATACAGAGTGGGAAACGCCCGTAATTTCGGCCGATACTACGGACATCGTGCTTAGAGTGTGACGATTCAGGGGGCCCCCTGAGCCGTCACGCAGTGGGTGCCAGAAGATGGGCGTCGCGTCGTCGCCGAGGGAGGCCAAGGAAACGCTGGCGTAATCACTTAGACGGTGGATTAGCAGGAGAAGGCAACAACATAAATTGGTAATAGTGGAAACTTATGCGGGATATCTTTGCCCAACAGAGGGACAATACAGGCTGATAAAAAAAAAAAATGTTGCTAATATTAGGTCTTTTCCTATGAAATTGCCGATTTACATAGAAAAAATCAAACATTTTTTTTTAAAGAATTGTTGTTGATGCACTTCAGCTATTTTAATGAAAGTTCGTTTATCCCTCTGTATATATATCCTGGGAACGAGAATCGATAAATTATTTAAAGGCGTTTTTCACCGCCTCGTTGGATTTGAAATTTTTCCCCGGGGTTCATTGTTGAAATCAAAATTTCCAGAACGGCCATACACGTCGTTAATATTGCGTGCTGTCGATGTTGCGTTGGAGCCACGACGGAACTCTTATTCGAAAATAGCGGGCAATTTAGATTTTTCCATGCTTACAGAAACATCGATATCAAAGCAAAATCGAAAGGCGGGAAAACAAATGGTCAATTGATTTTTTTTATAAAAAATTTTCCCCGGGGCTCATTGTTGAGATCAAAATTTCCAGAACGGAAGCGATCAAACCAAAAACGCACCGTGCGTTCACTTGCGGTACCTTGGCCATACACGTCGTTAATATTGCGTGCTGTCGATGTTGCGTTAGAGCCACGACAGAGCTCTTATTCGAAAATAGCGGGTACTTTAGATTTTTCCATGGTTACAGAAACATCGATATCAAAGAAAAATCGAAAGGCGGGAAAACAAATGAACAACTGATTTTTTTTTATAAATATCAAAAATTTATTTGAATTTGGAATTCTAAATAGAATGAAAGATTTTGATTTTAACATTAGCCGGTATCAAAAATAAATAATAAGCGCCGGTATAATAAATGAATCAGTAGGTACTTCACCGCATGTTGTTTTAACCACAGTTTGACCAACTGCACATGAGGTCAAAGAAAATATGCAACTGTTTAAAAGAAAAGCCCACAACTTCGGTTTACAAAGCGAGATAGCTTTCTAGAAAGCTTATCTGGTAACATACATCACGACTGAAAGAAATGCTTGAATAAAACGTTTAAAACAGCGTAGTTGCCTTTTAGAAAGAGCGTGCATTAGTGCATTTATAAGAGCAAGAACAATTTCATGTGCAGAAGAAAAATAAAACCTAAAACCAATCAAATTAGAGTTTTCAACGTATCTACTGGCATAAAAATCGTTGAAATATGAAATAGAAACAATAACTAAAACGATAGAAAAGATAGCGAGAATTTTACGACAAACATGAAGACGATGAACAGTGACCGAATCAACATAAGATTATAGGCAATGTACTTAATTGTGTTTACTAGAGAGACTACGTGACGTGTGGTCTAAAAATAGAATAACCTTTCAATTATGTCACATAGCTGTTGCACATTGATGAGGACTGAATGCAATAATTAATCGAATTGTCGCTTCTATGTTTATGTGAAAACCACCTACGCAATCATTCCTCCTCCCACTGTTGAAACCATTGAACAAGCTACAAGGAATTTATTAATTAATGAAATGCACCGACCCCAGCGTGGTTTAACCAGACTCCATTACTTGAATGAACCCACAGATTTACACTAGCCCCTGTTGCCTCATGTTACATGGCGCAACCAGCAACAGAGACCATTGCATATAAAGGAGTAGACCGGGGGCCGCGATAATGGTAGGGAAGACGTGCCCTTAAGATATGCAAAGATTATAGAGCCTACCGAGTATGCACCCTATGAAACCATTGAATAACCTACATAGAATTGAAATAAATGCCTTCATATTCAGCAAAAATCTTTAGTAGACCATTTCAACCTACTACGTAGTTTTAATTACCAACATATTTAGTCCTACTATGCTAATAACTGCTCGCGTCTGAACGCGCTCTTACGTTGTATGTGTAGCGCTGCCCACACGTCAGATGCCGATAGAGAATAAATGGATGCACCTATTTTTGTTTAAGACGATCCCTCATTTTGATTAATAGTTGTTACCGGTACCGTATTGTTGGACTATCTTGTTCTGATTTAGTCGTAATGTCGTTTAAAGTGCGGCCTAATGTTTGTACGTAACGTTGGGAATGTTTTTTAGAACGAGTTTTTAACGGAGTTGTCATGATTATGGATTTATGGGGATTGTTTGGGTGCCTAGTTTGTGTTTTAGACAAAGGATGCAATGTATGTGAACATTTAATATATGTTAACCAAGGATATTATAAATAAAAAGTCGTAGATAGGTTACACACGCTCCGCAAGTGGCACGTCAAAATGTGGCTAGTTAGTCACATTTTCGTCGTATTGTCTCTTTTTTGCTTCCGATAATTTCGACATGCCGTCCTACTTCCACGTGTCATCTAATAGTTCGACGTTGTGCCGTTTTTGAACATCGAATGTTGGCTAGGTAACGTATCTACGTCTTTTTACTTATATGTAATATCATTGATGTTAACGGTCACATTCGAGGTGCAAGGAGACAAAACAGACATAAGAACAAGCTCAGCTTCAGCATAAATTCATGATAAGATCTTCATAATCAGCCTATAATATTCCCTCTGCTGGAACACAGGCCTCCTCTCTGTGAGAGGGGGTGGGCCGTACTTCACTAGGCCGGTCCAATTTTTGGTTCTAGGACATAGGACTAAGGTTTTCTGAGAGCGGTGTTGATGAAATAATTTACACAAAGTAAAGCGCTAGTCAATTACCGAGCCTACGACCTACAACTCGTATGTTAAGTAATTATATCAAAAGTATTGTTAAGATCTTACGAGTCAATAATGCTGAACGTTCACTAATAAATATTTCTAAAGGGAATAACACCTGAGATGGCTTTACCCATGACTACAAGCCGATCGATATTTACCTGATGACAATATTTATTTTGCTTCCGCTGCGAAGTGTCCGAAAAGCAACTTTCGCACCATTACTCAAGCTTCACATTTGTAGAATAGTAATGAATGCGTCACAGTATAGACAATTATCAAGACATTCTCAGTACCGTACTTTTGGAACCAGTCATCGGAATTTTCTCGTAGACAGATCGCGATTATTTAGCACATTCCGCCAACTGTTCTACTTAGGCAATGTGAAAGAAACAAAATAGAATTTTGAATCAGCAATTCACGGTGCTCTAATGAGTTTCCAATGCAATTAGGAGGAAACATTTTAACAAGGTTCCGTTAAATACATTATGTGAGAAAAAGAAGTAATGGAACATTTGTAACGGATATTTGGTAAAAAGCTTTCAAACGATTTTTGAATTACTTTCACGTAAATTGTAATTTTACTAAAACTGGTTCAGGTAGAATGTTCTTTGTTTTGTGAGTATAGGTACAAGAATCCTAGGTTGACTAAACCTTTGAAAAGAGAATCTGAGTGTGCTCCTTATGTATGGAAAAGTTTGTTGTTGGAGCTTGAAGTGATGGATATATGAGGCACCGACTAGCATATTAAAAACAAAAAATGGCACCAAAGAATATAGGCACATGCTAATAGAGGATGTCGTTTATCAATCCGCTACAATGACGAATACAAGGCGGAAATCCTACAAAAATATGGTTCGTAGGTAGTTGCTTCGTTGACCGCTCCATTTTTTTGGTCATCATCATCCGTTAGCTCAGGATTACAAGCTGCTGATACCCCATTCATTATAGCCTTATTGTTTGTAACATTTTAAGCATATCTTAAACGAATATTCGTGCTTCGTCCATCGGTCTAAGCTTTCCTTATCTGATTTTTTAACAATAGACCCTTACTTCGGCTACACCATTTGTCACTAATGGCGCTGCGTTGCGTAAAATTGTAGGAATAAAAATGTTCTGGGTGGAATGTCCAAACCTTTTTTACAGCGTTTAAATATTTAGTAGCGCTTTATATGGTATGCTAATATGATTTAATTTTGTTTGTAAAGCAACTTGTGTGACATAGTTGTGCTGGAAATGTGTCGTCGGTTTTGTTTTTGGCATTAAATTTTGTAAAATGGACAGGGTTTAGGCCTGTTATTTTGTTTGTAGGAGATTTATTTGGTATTTTTCTATGTTTGCTGTGCATTTCTATGGCAATGAAGCTTTTATTTAAATCAATATGAAGCTGTATTTACCTACAACGTGAATAAACAAGCTAGGGTTTACACAGGATTTTTGGTAAAGACTTTAAATACCCTGGAATTAAATTGTTTAGAAAATTAAGTAATTAACTACCAATTTAAATTGACCGTATGTTCAGATCAAAACTGTTATTCATTGACAGTTGTATGAAATAGCTATAACACGTATTGGCGTAGTGTGTCACCTTGATAAACAATTAATTTCCATGACTGTGAAATAGTTTGTTTTCAAGACTTTTTCAAAATTAAGTACATACATAACAACATCCTAACTAATAAATGCGAAAGTGAGTTTGTTACGCTTTCACGCAAATACGGCTGAACGGATTTGGATGAAATTTGGCACATGCGACCCGGATTAGACCTTAGAATACTTTTATCCCGGTACTGTTCCCGTGGGATAATTTCCGACCTCCACGTGGGCGAAGCCGCGGGCAAAAGCTAAAATTGAAAATAAAGCGAAATTGAACTGTACTACTACTAACTTTGAAAGAGATAACACTTCATAATATCACATTCCCAAGCCACGTTCCTACATATATATCTTTTGTTTCTTCCACATTTTCTTGTGTGTATGTGTTTGTGTGTGTGTATGTGTGTGTTTTGTACATGTGTGAGTTATTTAGACATTTATAAGTGCGGTACCAAACGCAGTGACCCAGAAGTTGGCCGTTTAACATTGAATGGGCATTTCACGTCTCGTTAGAACAAAAGAATTACAAACATTGGCCGCGCACTTACAAAACAATGCTAAATGATGTGAGTGGAATTAGTACGTATGCTTGCGGTTCATTTGAAAACGGGTTGGACAGAGAACTTCGGGTTCTGATATTACAAGTCATTGGCTTGGTGTTCATTTATAATAACATTGGCTGTGCCAATGCAGGGCAAGCAGCTGTTCTCATTCGGAGAAGGAACGAGCAGATTGCCAGCTTACTGCATTTTGCAGTCCTGGACATTATAAGGCCACAAAAGGGATGAATCAAAGGCAATTGCATGCAGCTAAGATGAGAATGCTAAAAAAGATGTGTGCGAATGGTTAGAATAAGAAATAAGTATACATGTAAGAGGAAGTTTGAAAGTAGCACCTGTGACTGAAAAGTTGTGTGGAAATCGGTTGTCATGGTATGGGCATGTGATGCGGAGGAATGAGGAAAATGTCGTCAGGAAAGTTTTGAGTATAAATGTCAATGCCTATAAGACTAGGAGAAGACCAAAGAAATGATGGATGGATTGAATTAAAGATGATATGGCTAGAAAGGGGTGACTACCGAGATGACGACTAATAGTATGGAAAAAAGGGACATGTTGCACCGACCCCAAATAGATTGGGATAAGGACAGGAGAATGATGGACATTATAAGGCCATCAGTGGGGTCTGCAGGGCAAAGGTCCGTTCTTATTGGAAGAAAGGACGAGCAGTGACTATCACGCATGGTCAGTGTGTAGTCTATTTAAGACCGATATTAGACTAAGGTCTCTAAACGCTACTTAGCTTGTGCACTGAATTAGACAAGTTACCCTTCTCTATCTTGCACTTGTAGTTAGACAGATGTGCGACAGGAACAGGAATGAAGCTTAGCCCAAGTACGTGCTAAGTAACGTTTATAGATCTCGGTCTAATGCCTTGATCATACGTACTGAGTAGATGGGCGAGAGAGCAAAATGATACCAGGCTGAGTTGGGTGGACGAGTAGGCGGTTACTCGTATTTTTTTTAACTTGGCACCGAGTCTTTTTATTTCAGATGGGTTTGCTCTTGACTATAGTCTAGGTCAGAGGTGGCAGGTAGTGAGTTCCACTGTTTTGCCGTGCGCATTATGAAGGATGTTTGGAAGCGTTTAGTGCGAATTAGTGAAATGGCAACTAGGTATGCATGGTAACTTGCAGTGCGTCTAGATGTTTGATGGTACAAAGGGGCCGATGAGAGTCAGTCAGTCAATACTCAATTCACAAAAATCGCGGCAAACGGTAGCGTACTACGAGCGACGCGACGTGAGTTCTCCGAGTGGCGAGTACGCACCGAGTGTTTATACCTGCCGAGCAGGCAAGCAAGCCAAGGCATAAGTGCTCATCGGTGAACTATGTCCAAGATTTACTGAGGAAGTAGGTGCGGTCTATATTATAGAATTGAATAGCAAAAGTTAGGTACTTAGAATAGCGAAGAACCATTATTTTACCTACTAGTTAACCTTATAATAGGGCCTTTGTCCAACATTAATGTTCCAATTACGTACTTACGTGTTTTTAAACCTGAAGATGTTGTGTTCAAAATATATGACTATTTTGAACACAACATCTTCAGATAAAATTTTATATATTTTGGATAAAGATCTATTGATGTAAATTCCATTGGTTACTTAGCGTATTGTTAGTGGAGCTGTATTCTTAATTAGGCGTCTTGTAGTTGAACACGAGTGGGCGGCGGCCCCACAAGGATGCGTCTTTGTTAAGGCTCAGTTGAATGATTCTTATCTTATATGATATTTACTATTTCGTACTTTAAGTCCAACTTATTACGAGGATTTGGCTTTTAACTAATGTGTATTCTGAGAAGATAACATGTACAGCAAGCTCATGATATTCTTTCAATCAATCTGCCTGCCTTTTCCCAACTATTTTGGGGTCGGCTTGCAGTCTAACCGGATGCAAGCTACCATAACCTAGTTACTAGGTAACACCATACCCCTTGGCAAGACGGGTTGTCAGACTTTCGGGCTTCTGACTCCCCGTAACGAGTGTCAAAGAGCTTTCCGAGGCATGCAGAAGTCTTGGTATGTTATGAATAGTCACCCATCCACGGATCGACCTCGACAAGCGTTGTTTAACTTGAAGATTGACTCGTGTGGCTGTTATTATTTAGTCTTTGCAGTAAAGAATTGTATTTAAAAGTTAGGTATTTCACTTTTTCGTTCTGCGATTGTATCACGTTGCTTTTCGTCACAAGAAACATACAAATTAAGTAAGTGCTTCGCTTTATTTCTATAAAAAGCCAAAAAATATAACTAATGCTGAAGAAAAGAAAAACAGGAGACTTAATTATAGCTAAAGTTATTGAACTCCAGTAGTAGAATTTTATTTGACCCCCACATTATTCCCAGAAAATTATCCGCAGCGTATTCCCTTAACAGTTTCTTTAGTAATTAAACAGTACCTACATATTCGAAATAAAATACTTTTTTTTATCGGGGCTATAGTTTATAGCCAGTTATTAGTTTTAATTAAATATCTTTGTTCAAATTCTTTATTTTTAGTCTGTGGTAACAAGTTTACTTGCTATAATTAAATTACTTGTAATTTATTTGAATGTTCTGAAGATGATCTGCCTATCATTAATTGTTTTTCGTGCTTATACGAGAATCATCTCGTATCAACTTGGAAGAACACTATTCCAATATTTAGTGGCACGAAGTTATAAATCGTAGACCAATTGGAATCGTAGACCATCGCTTATTAGGATAAAAATATTAAGAGTAGATAGAAAGTATGGAACCTTTAAACAGCATTAATGTATACTTTTTTAATTGTAAAAAAAAACACAATGTATTACGTATTGCTGTTGAATGCTCACTTATAAATTTCAGTCTATTTCTATACATGAAGACTTGTAATTGGCTTCCTGTTGACTATTGTTTCCTTTTTATTAAGTTTGTTTTAGCTGTAAGTTTTCCATGTTAAAAAAAAAAGAATAAATTGTTAATCAAAACCATAATCATGTATATTGATAACACTGTTGTACAGTCACGAACCGGGATTTTTGAGCTACTAGATTATCATCTTAACTTGGTTGTGATACACGAATGCCGCTCGTTTTAGTTACTGAAATGTCACATGTCAAATTTCACGGGCGGCATTCGTGTAACACAACCAAGTTATGATGATATAAGCTAGTGGCTCTACAATCCCGGTTCGTGACTGTACCAACTTAATAGTGAAGGTGTCGTAAGGGCGGGTTAGTTTGACTCTAGGGTATAACTTTGGCCCACATCGAGACATATGTTTAGTGTCATTAAATCCACACAAAGTTTAGCAAGTACGCGTCTACATCGCCATCTATTAGTTACCGAAGGACATACGACGTTCGGTTGTTCCGTCGCCACACTTCTGGCTGGTTAAACAGTTGTCTCGATTTGGACCAAAGTTATGCCCTAGAGTCAAAGTAACCCGCCCTTACTGTAGATAATATTATTGCTTAGCTCACTAACGCTCAAAGTTCATGGCTAAATAATAACAGCCGCAGGTCGATCGAAGGTTGGTCCGTGGATGGGTAACTACCTTTACATACCTAGACCCCTCCGTGCGTAGGAAAGCACGTTAAGCTGTTCATGTTCATATGTGTGGCTGTCATTCGTATATCTTTGACAGTAGCTACGGGTAATCAGAAACACAAAAGTCTGACAACCAGTATTACCAAGGGATATCGTGTTACCTCGTAAATGGGTTGTGGACTCCATATAAAATACTAGTATTCAGCTGCATCCGATTAGACTGAAAGCCGACCCCAACATAGTTGGGAAAAGGCTAGCCACTACTAGACAGATTGATTTGATTGAGGCACTAACGTTCAAATTACCAATAGCATCTTACCTGGCCTAAAAGAGTATCAAAGACGTTTCCTAATACTCCCAAACTAACTGTACCAAAGAAAACCGTCAGGTTAGCTGGCTCGTCAGCGGTTATCTATAAGATAGCATCTCTACGTGTCGATGCGAACGATACCGAGCTGAACAATTAGACGCCATTACTCGGATCGATTCGGTACAGTTTCGTTATAACAAATGCGGTCGAGTGTTATACCGTACTGTAACACGGCGATCAGTTTGTTTGTATTTCTGTAGTATTACAATAGCTAATAAGGACTAATTTCACTTCAAGACTTACCAAGAGCGAAGTAAGTATACTTATATATACTTGTATAAGGCACAGATGTGACCATTTTGAACAAAACCTTTATGTAACCAACCGCTATCAGGTTCAGGTTTTAAATTATTTCAGCAATGGCCAATTCTATCTTTTTCGGCATTATCGGCTATGTGCCCCAATATTTTTTTTTTTTTTTTGTTTAAGTTTGAAGCTTTGTCTACCTATGTATTAGCTTTCAATTAAATTAGCAATGTAGGCCCTTCAATTTAATATGTTAAAGAATTAATATTTTATGAAGCATTCTGAGAATTTTTTTGAAACTAATGCTATGCAAACAAATAATAAAAATAATGACTAATATAATTATTTTTTTTCAAGAGCCTCGAAAGTCGACGTATTGAAAATTAGAGTATCACGTACGTGCGCTGTATGTTTAAATACCTACACGCAAACTAAGTGACCAGTGAACCGTGAGTCATGTTAAAAACTCAAAAGCCGCTTCGAGACTTGTGACCTGGTCATGACTGGGTGGCAAACGTGTGCTGGATTGCTGAGAGGTTAGAAAGTAGTGGGATGACATAAAACAGTTAATTCATTCGATTATCACACATCTTTTAAATAGTTCAACAAGTTGCAAATTCGACATTTGCCAGAATTATCGTCTGTTTCATCGGCACCTCTAAATATTTTTTGAACTTTTATACCTCGTTAGATAGCTGATTAACTGAAGATGTTTTCTCCGTAATTTTTACGCTTAATAATATCATAGTCAAATGTTGAGATAACCGGTGTCAAAGTTTCATATACATAAAGAGTAAACTTCACGTCCGAATACGTCAAATTACAAGTCATCCTGTATGCTACCTTGCGCAACGGTGTGAATGCATCCACCTTCGCCGTGGTAGAGGTTATACAGTTCGTAGTGCGATCGTATCTATCAGAGCCGGTAGTGCCTTACCGTACCTTAAGTGACTGACTTACATACTTGAATAAATTCTCTCGATGTTGTTATTATTGTTGTAGTTCATCTGAGGTTAAAGAACAGACTCGATTGTTACTGTTTGTTTGTTTTTAAGAAAGTATTGAGTAAACATCTACAAACGACACGAATTGTCACGAAGTGATATGTATCTAGCCTGGTGATAATTTCGGTGTCATTTTCTAAAACGTATGAGGAGCTTGTGGCTAAGTAATAACGGCTGCACGGGTCGATCCATCAGGTTAAGCTACGCTTGCCGGGGTTGGTCTGTGGATGGGTGACCATCTTTTCATACCGAGACTCCTCCGTGCCTCGGAAAGCACGTTAAGTCGTTGGTCCCGGCTGCCATTCTTGGATCTTTGACAGTCGTTACGGGTCGTCAGAAGCCCGAAAGTCTGACAACCAGTCTTACCAAGGGGTATCGTATTACCCAGTAACTGGGTTGTGGAGGTCAGATAGGCAGTCGCTCCATGTAAAATACTGGTATTCAGCTGCATCCGGTTAGACTGGAAGCCGACCCCAACATAGTTAGGAAAAGGCTAGGCAGATTGATTTTTTTATTTCTAAAACGTATGAAATTCGGTTGTAGTTTTTTTATAGTTTATGAAATTCTAGAAACTAGTACCATTTTTATAATCTAATTTTAATTATTCATATAACAGATATCTTACAGCTTTATGTAGTCTAAATCCCTGAACCGAATTTACTCTAATGAATTGTACCTGCATTATTTTTTATAAATAAACAGTAGTTCACAATTGAACCGCACGTCCAATATGTGGCGATTCGAATCCCGCACAGCCGTACGCAAATACTACCAGTAAATACCGAACAACATTAATGCAGCGGATAAAATTATTTTTGTTGAAACAAACCTCCCGTATTTCGCAAAAACGACATAATACTACTCTACTGAAAATGAGCCATCCAATAATCCACTTTACTGTTCTAAAATTAGAATTCAATGTTCGATGGAGGTGAAAATTGATATTACAAATATCGTTCATGGAATCGGAATCAATGTAGTAGAAAATATGACTCAGTATCGGTACCGGTCGCTGTTAAATGTTTAAAAAATCTGATAAATGCTATACAGGATGCAAGTGTAAACAGTGTCAATCTTAAGGGGTCATTGTACTGATCATTATTAACAACTTTTACTGTGGGACCAAACCTGAAATCTGCTTTTCCCAACATTTTGACGAATTATGCGAACATTTTTTTCGATAATCGAGTGGGATATCTCATTTTACTAGGTTCACAAAACTCTTTGTAACTGTGAGGTTTTTAAAGAATTATTTCACAGCTTTAGGTTCTTGGAGTATTAAATCTGCTATTCATGGATTCGTTTCTGCCCTAGTCTTAATCTGCGAAAAGGTAGATAGTCTGTAAGCGACGTCCTATCAAACATGGCCTAGAAGCCTATCTATTTACCTTTACACGTTACACGCAATACATCACAACTGCACCTACTATAACACTACCCAAAATTAAATTAATTTAGTACACAAAACATTGCATAGGTAACTAATAAATGGCATTTAGTGTGCTTTTAACTGACCATCAAAGTACGTGACATAACTCAAATTTTAAATAAACGCCAAATAGGGTGACAATCAAATCAAATTAGGTGAGACTGTCCATGAGCGCAGGCCGTGTAAATTGTGATGTAATTGCACCTATTACGGGGCCCGTTGTCCGGCATTTCACGGGAGTGGGGTTGCCCTGTAATTAGCGTGTCTGTCCATCTGTAATGTGCCAGTTGTTTGAAAAAAAAAAGTACATAATTTTTTAATGGAAGGCGTGTTTGAACTTTGACATGGCTGAGTGGTCTGTGTTTAGTGGATAGGGTATACTTAGTTTTTAAATAAAGTGTTAATGTTTTGGTAATCAGCTTTGGGTTGACCGTTTCGACTCGGACGAGTGTCGTGGTATTAATAGATATGTTGCAGGAGTTCAAATTGGGATGCCGAGGTTTAAAAAGATGGCTCACTTTTTGAGTAAAACATATAAAAACTTAGATTGCAATAGTTTTAAAACTGGCGGCAATAGAATACCAGAAGGAAATGAGTTTTTGGATAATATTTAAAAATAATACATGTGAAAAAGTTAAGCCTAAGAGTACCGAGTGATATAGGTTTTAATACAAAATATTCTGATTTTATGAAGGATTTTGGATTAATTGATGAACTAACTCAAGATGAGAAAGATACTTGCTTGAAGATTATAAATATGTATTCTAAAGAAAACAGTACATTGATGGCAAAGTTGTCTAAGTAGATATTGTAGGAATAAATTTTATTGATAATTTTTTGTGTTTTTCATTTCTTATATTTTAGTCAAATAAAGTAGGTTATTCTCAATAGCAGCTTGGAGTCTAGATTTGTGACCGGTTTAAGGATCATCGATATTTTTTCTACAAGCCTACCCCTTATTACATGGGATTTATAACAAAATTAAAATTAACAAGTATTAACAGGTTAACTGTCCAGGCTCCAGAGTGGGAATGGTCCAATCCAGTTATGTAGTCGGTGTCTTGCCAAGCCCGCATTAAATATGAGACTTTCTTCTCACGTCTACAGTGTCAGATGGCTTAGAAATTGCACATACCACATACGGTCCGTGGACTGGTATGGAAGTCTCTCTACAGACCGTATATGGACAGTTAACCTGATTTGTCTGTTCATGAGTTGGGACTTGCATATTTTTATTATCTAGTAAAATGGCTGGCAGGGAACTTAATTCATAGCTAAATCAAAACCTGTCATTCTTTGTAAGTCTTAATCTGATCAACATTCAAGTTTCCTGGCTGAACATTTTGAAAAAAATTTGAAGATTTGTTTTGTGTTAGGTACCACTTCATACATAGTTATCCTCGATCCGGGCTGCTATCACAAAAACTTATGACTAATGATTACAAATACCTACATTTACATGACTGACCATGCGTTATCTTAAACTTTTTACCGCTTGGGATTAGTCACTTAATATATGAACTTTTTGCAGACTCCATTTAAAATTATTATTTTAGACATTAGGAGGAGCTCGTGGCTAACTAATAACAGCCGCACGGTTCGATCCATCAGGTTAAGCTACGCTTGCCGGGGTTGGTCCGTAGATGGGTGACCATCTTTACATACCGAGACTCCTCCGTGCCTCGGAAAGCACGTTAAACCGTTGGTCCCGGCTATAATTCGTGGATCTTTGACAGTCGTTACGGGTCGTCAGAAGTCCGATAGTCTGATAACCAGTCTTACCAAGGGGTATCGTATTACCCAGTAACTGGGATGTGGAGGTCAGATAGGTAGTCGCTCCATGTAAAATACTGGTATTCAGCTGCATCCGGTTACACTGGAAGCCAACCCCAACATATTTCGGAAAAGGCTAGGCAGATTGATTGATTATTTTAGACATTATTTGGCTTAATTTTATGAAGAGGACTGTGAACATTTGGGCATCAATTGTTCCACTAAAGTACGGCAGTTTACGAGTACTAATACATGACCAGTAATGTTCGCACTCCTGGGTCGCAGGCCTCCTCTCAACCCCGGATTACCGCATGGACCTACAAGGCCCCACCTACCAGGCTACCGCGACCAGGTAGGTTGCCTAACGACAGGCGGACAAGCCACTTAGCAGGTTAAGAATCAATAATGTCTATCTCAGTTTTTTTTTTACATTTTTCACTTTTTAGTGATGGTTGATTTAAAATTTTAATTTAGCCTGAATGGATGTAGTTTCTATAGCGAATAACTACAACAATTTTGTGAATTTTGAGATAGTGCCTAAATAGGCCACGCCAAATTAAACTTTAAATCTACCTGCATTCAAAAGTGAAAAACGTAAAAACAACTGAGATAGACACTATTGATTCTTAACCGTCGACATGGTACAAGCCCGCGCTTATATCATGGCACCTCCCGTAGGTCCAATGGAATATTATCTATCAATGGTGAAAAGAAATACTAAAAATTTTCGAGCTCGCTATTGCATCTTAGATGCCCCTTAATTCTTAAAGTTTCTTGCATAAATCGACATAGTAGGTCATTACTGTATAAATAATCAAAAGAAACCTAACTTACCCGAGGTGCCTCAATTCGTCGCGTATATAATACCTATATTTTTAATGCATGTACAGCGATTTCTCCGTCAGCTGTCGACTAATTTTGAAAGTTATTTTTTTCTTTGAAAGGGTAAGCTCTCGAGGTGGTCTGATCTGTCTGAATCTGATGAGGGGATCCCATGGACATCGTGGGAAACCTTCAAATTTTATAGGCACGCCTATAGAGGTTTGGGTATTTTTTATAGTACGTAACTTGTGCATTTGCTCTCCAAAAGTATTTGGTGAAGTGGAACTGACGATGAAGGCCACATATGGCCATCGGAACTACTCAATAGTAAGTATTTCACGGGTTGCGATTAGATTACTATGGTTGCTAAGCAATTTATGCTCGTCATAATGCATAATAATGGTGAAGCGGAGCTGATGTTGACTTCACCGTCAACTCCAGTTCTTCTGGTTCTTACTAAGAGCACTCCTCAACAATTAACGTTTCTGGATCAGGAAAAGCAATATTTTGTATATAATAACAAAATGACTGACTACAAATTGAAAAATAACTTTAATTTAAGATGTCGGAGGCAAAACTAAAATTCAGATCCAAAGACACCGACTTCCGAAATGAAAGTTATTTTTCAATTTGTAGTGTTTTTTTTGGAATTCGGTTGTTTTTTTGTTCGAATAAATAAATTGCACAAAACACAAAATAAAGTCAATGTCTAGGTGCGAACCCGCGACCACTCAAAGGTCGTCACCATTACCACTGTTCCACCATTCACATTAATACCGCGATCAAAAATTAACTGTTTCACACCAGCACGCGTTATCTCCATAAATCACAATTATTAGCACTATCATTACTCTACAATAACGATCATTATCTAAATCGCTGTGCAATTATCACGTTAGCGTGTCACCACTAATATGTTAAAACGCTGCATCTCATTAATGTAACCTCTGTGTAAATATTGAATGAGATTTTATTGCGTTATTTTGATGTATCTACTGTGTTTTGGTGGATATATGGATAATTTGGGTAATTCTACAAAGAAAGAAATTTCAATTGGGATTCCCATTGAAATTTCTCATCAATGCGGATTTGTGAACTTTTTGTCGACAAATCCCCATCGGTTTATAAATAAAATACAAATAACATACCAATTAGGTACTTATACGAAGTCTTTATTACTTGTTGAGGTATAAACTCATTGATTATTTTTTTTTTTATAATTATTCAAACAAATTAAAGTAATGTGTAAATAAGTGTAAAATATTTTAGCAAAAATAATGAAATCACAGTCTAAACTTTACTACAAATAATCTTTTAGAGATCAACTTTTAAAATAATAAATGAGTTCGTAATTCCATAAGAAATAAAGACTTCGTGATTATCATTTATTATGTTGTTTGTATTTGATTTTTTAACCATTGACGTCTCATAGAGGTCATAACAGGGATTTGTGGACAAACAGTTCACAAATCACCATTGATGGGGATTTTCTATGGGAATTTGTGGAATAACCCATATTTTGTATGTTTGTCGTAGAAAGATCAGCATACTAGTTTTACTTTGATTGATTTGGCTGTTCAAACTATTCAAAAACTGATGAGCAGTAGCCTATATTTTTTTCCAGGTTGCAGGCTACCTATCTATCAAACATAACGATCGGTTACATGGTTTAATAATAATAATAATAATATCCTGGGACATTTCACACACGGTCATCTGATCCCAAACTAAGCAGAGCTTGTACTATGGAAACCAGATAACTGATATACTACATACACTACTTTTCTTTTGTAAATACATACTTATATAGATAATTACACCCAGACTCAGGACAAACGGACATGTTCATGCACACAAAATGTTTGTCCTGGACGGGAATCGAACCCACGACCTGCGACATGATAGCCAACCACGCCAGCTGTTTAGCCGTGAAAAGGTAACAGAGAGACCGACAGAGATACTTTCACATTCATCACATTACTATGGATTTAGCTTATAATCAAATTTTTTTTGGGTTCCATACGTAAAGGATGCCAACAACAGCCGGCAATTTTTTTTTTTCACAGAAAACGTGCTTCTGTGACCCAGATATTTATGTAACCTGAGTGTTTTAAACCTTATGGTGCTTGTCCGTCCCGCACTTGCTCACTATTTGTCCTTTACCTTTCATTTTACCCGTCTTTCTACCGGAGTACATCAATTATTTCCACCTCTACATTAGGTGTTATATTTGGAAGGAATCGAAACATGGCCAAAAATTCTATGGGCCCAGTTCGCGTCCATTTTGGCCCGAAACACATCATTTAATTTACCCCTAATTAACGTAGGCCGACCGATATTACGGGCAACGCTAATGTGCGCATTGAACGAACCTTTAAAGTTGCTGCCTGATGTAATATAGATACGGCATCGCAAACAGATTCTAATTAACTATGTTTTATATCATAATAATTAGGATGTGGTTTTCTTCGTAAACATTATGAGGGTTTAGCAAGTTAAGCTGTACTTAATAATATTATTATCTCAGCCCGAAACATCAACTGAATTTGGAACTTTACCTTAATAAAAATTTACCTACCACTACACAAATTTTTGAGGCAATATATGATAATAGCTGTGCTAGGAAATTAAATGTCTGTGTTTCCGAACGCATACAACCATAATCTCTTCAAAGTGAGAGTGAACAGGCTGCTTCTGGGTAAGCTCACTCCATCTACTCAACTACTCCATCGACCTAGACTAGAGTCAAGAGCAAACCCATCTCAAATAAAAAAAAAATAGTAAAAGTAGATTTTTCTGCCAATAAAATGTCAATAAAGTAGTATTTTGCATGACACGTTTACATTTCATTAAGAAGCTCCAGGATCAAGTATTGGTGTCAATGATTGGCGACAAATGTTATCACTGCACTACAATCTTTGTTCTACCGGCCAAGAGACAGTTTGCCAAGATATCACCTATTGGCACGACAGTGACTCTATCGATCTGTAGCTTTTACATTCCTTGTTAAGGTGTTATATCCGTAAAGACTGGAATCGATACTGTTTCTATAAATACTATACAATAATTTCTGTCGGTCTTCTATTCAAGTGTGGCCTATTTTCCTATAAAGTTTAGTCAATTGACTATCGGCATCCGTTGTCACCTTCATTTCTATTTATTTTACTAGGTATTCATTTAGTTCACTTAGTTTCTTAGGTACATTTAGTTATTTTTGGAATGGCATCTAAAATTTACAATACCTGATACCTGTGGACATTTCAAACACCAAGGAACTCCCACTATTCAAATATTTGCGCATTTTTGTAACTGACATAGCTTGATACACGATCCAAAATTTTCTTAATAAACTAGTACAATCTGTCACCATACACCTAATTGTTATTTCGTAAGATTTGCTATATAAGGTGATACCTATGATTTTTTTAATACTGCATGTTGAGATAATTATTGTATGCCTAATAGGCAGGACATAATGGAACTGTAATTTACATAACATCTGCCTATAACCCTATGCTCATAATAAAAACATTTTATTTGTTTTCCAATTGAAATATCTATAAAGTCAAACCTTCATGTTCCTGATTATTTTCTTCAAGTCATGTATAATATACCAGCTGAAGACGAGATTTTTTCTGATCAGGGCGGTGCAACCTTAAACTTGTACATAATTTCGGATTTTTGCATTTTGGTGAAGAAAAATTTACTTCGTAAGAACTTGCCGAGTGGCCTTCATACGCTAAGAACATCCCCTGCATTAAATACAGTATAGTGACGCAACCAAATCCCAGCACATGCCTTATCCAAGCATCGATCACGATCCCTGTATTACCAGTATTATTGAGCGGCGGAACACTATCGGACTAACCGAGTTAATTACAACGCAGATTGATATGTCCTCATATAGGCTGCTGTTTGCAGTGGTTGCTTGATAATACGGCATACATGCCACTAGGTATGCAGGACGGGCTAGATCCTTTGATAGGCTGGTACTACAATGTCATTTTATCGTCCGAGAAAAATATAATTTAATGGCTTTTCCACTTCCCTATTGAACGTTCATGAATGAATGTATTAATCCAGCTGTTTATCACTATTTTCTTTAGCATACGCTGATGCAATGCAATGTTGTCCTACTGAATTTGTTGATGTTGTAGCCTTGTGCGTTTTTTCCGTATCAAAAGACCAGTTTCAACCAAGTGTTCCAAGTTTACGGAAGCAATATTTTTTGGATTACCGGTACTTTACTATAATTTTTTTTTTTTTGAATGGCATCTCGTAGTTGACCTAGAGAGGTCGAGACTACTTAACCGGACTATCCTGTGGCTGCCTTAAGAAAACTCAAAGCCTCCAGCCAGGGGCAAAAAACTTACAGACTAAGCGACTACACGCTAAGGGCTCCCCCTGTGGGGAACGGGCCTCGGCTTAGGGCGTCGCTGGGGGAGGACAGCAAGATGGGACAGGCTGGATCAGATTAGAATTATTATTGTCAGGGGAGTTTAAAGCTACAGGCTCAGCTACGCCACCAGCTGGCACATCATACCCGAGCAAGGGACGGGGGGGAGGACGATTATTACGGGGTCGTCACGAGGGACCTCGGCGGCGAGGTCGGAATGTCGATTTGTTTTTGTTCCTACGGTCCCTACTGCTCTCCTGGAGAAGAGTTATGGGGTCGTCGGGATCTGAAAGGACAAGCCTGGGGCGGCGAACCTTACTAATACGAGAGGGGCCATAGCTAGCCGCCTCGACCACCAGAGGGTTGCGATGGTTGGTGGCTGAGTCGAAGAAACGCTTGGAATTGCGTTTCAAGAACTGGGAGATGGTGGGAATATCGAGATCCACGTGGAGGATTTCGTTCCGAACGAACCAAAGGGTATTCTTTGATTAAATTATAAATACTTCATTACTCATAAAAAGTTTAAAAAGTAGTTTCCTGATAATACAGTATACATGCCATTAGGTATAATGGACAGGCTAGATCCTTAGAGACTAAGGCATTGTCATTTCATCGTTAGTGAAAAATATTATTTAAGGGCTTTTCCTCTTGCTTACTGAAGGTTCAAGAAGTGTGAATGTGTAGGTATGGATGGCCTACTCTCAAATCTTTGAATCCATTTTTAACGACTTCAAAAAAAGGAGTTATCAATTCGATACGTATGTATGTAATATTATTGGAACTGCGAGATATTCACATACCATATATAAATAATAATTTTATAGATGAATGTTTGTCCACGCATTTCTCCGAAATTGTTAATCGGATCGTGACCATTCTTTTTTTGTAAGCTTACATTTACTTCAACTTAGGGCACAGTGAAAATTTCATTGAAATCGGTTCAGCACTTTTCAAGATAATAGACTAATATGTGTAAGTTTGACGGCCTGGCTTATTGATACGAGCTACGGGTGTGGTGTCAAAGGGAAAACATCTCAAAACCTTGGTCAAATTCTAGTGCAATATTTATAACAAAACTATTAAATACTAATAACTACTACTACATACTTATAACAAACAAATATTCCAGTTTTTACTAAAAACTAAAAATTACGAAATAAAAAATAATTTAAAAAATTAAATCGACTTCAAAAAGAAACGAACTCAAAATTATGAAATAACTTTAATTTTGGAAGTCGGTGTCTTGGGATCTGTATTTTACCACCGACTTCCAAAATTAAAGTTGTTTCATAATTTTGAGATCGTTTCTTTTTGAAGACTGCTCGACTAAATATCAAATCACTAAATCAAAAGTAAGTAAGCATGAAAAGTTTCTCATGATCCTAAAGGTAAAAAAGTCGCTGAAGAAAGGTTTTTATATGAAATATATAAGTAAAATTCAAACAAATTAATTAATCTGCCTTCAACAAGTAAAATTTAAGGTCTAATTTATGTATTTTTACTTACAAAATAATATAGATTGACTCCAGAGTTCGACGACAAAAGGGTGACCTTGATTAGAGACGTATAAAATATCGACTATAGATATTGTATTTTTATCTTGATATTAAATTATAGTTATTGAAAAGAGCAAGCAAAAAAAAACATGTATTATTTTATTCCAATACAATATTGAGCATGGTTTTAGTAAGAATGAACAAATGTAATATGTTTGCCGAGCCTACAAAATAAAGTAATATTATATTTTATTTTATAGGCTCGGCTAGTACCAATAAGTGACAGACAATGAAATCACAGAACCTACATATTTGAAAGGACGTCCTTTAGCTAGCGAAAAGTATAAATGTTGATTTAGCGCGATAAAAAAAAAAAAAATAAAACCGAAAATTCAATAAAATAAATGAAAAAAAATCTTATCGATGTTATTACATTCGGTTACATCTCTAGTCAGTCAAAGGTAACACAAATTAAGGGAGGTCAAAACTCAGATTAATCTTTTAATACGAACCCAAATCATTCATTTCACATCAAAGCCCTTTGCGATACGGATTGCATTAAAAAATACAAAACACCTAATTATCCCTGCCAGTAATTAAGAAAAGAAATATGTATTCTTGCTGAAGAAAAGCGCACAATTTTACATTGAGCAATAAAAATAATTCTGTCCAAGATTTTTACACAATATGCTTAGAATTAGAGGAAAGTCGGGAACAATGTTATCTTAAGCAAAAAAGTTCAATTTGGGGAGAAAGGGCTGTAAAGGCGAGAAATGAAGCTCGTAATGAAGTTTTATATTTCCATTATTAAAGTTGAGACGTACTGTAACGCAAACGTGGAAATATGTTTTCCACGGTGCACTTATTTCTAAGCCTGCAGTAGAACTGGTGTAAAAAAAATCTACGTCAACCTTTATATCGTTGGCAATACCTAAACAAGTAGTATCTGTGCTATGTGTATATTTAATTAAACAAAAAAAAATCTACGTGAACTTTAATATCGTTCGCAAATAGTATCTGTGCTATGTGTATATCTAATTTAACAAAACAAAAAAAAAAAAAAAAATCTACGTCAACTTTCATATCGTTGGCAATACCTAAACAAGTAGTATCTGTGCTATGTGTATATTTAATTAAACAAAAAGAAATCTACGTGAACTTTAATATCGTTCGCAAATAGTATCTGTGCTATGTGTATATCTAATTTAACAAAACAAAAAAAAAAAATCTACGTCAACTTTCATATCGTTGGCAATACCTAAACAAGTAGTATCTGTGCTATGTGTATATTTAATTAAACAAAAAAAAATCTACGTGAACTTTAATATCGTTCGCAAATAGTATCTGTGCTATGTGTATATCTAATTTAACAAAACAAAAAAAAAATCTACGTCAACTTTCATATCGTTGGCAATACCTAAACAAGTAGTATCTGTGCTATGTGTATATCTAATTTAACAAAACAAAAAAAAAAATCTACGTCAACTTTCATATCGTTGGCAATACCTAAACAAGTAGTATCTGTGCTATGTGTATATTTAATTAAACAAAAAAAAAATCTACGTGAACTTTAATATCGTTCGCAAATTAGTATCTGTGCTATGTGTATATCTAATTTAACAAAACAAAAAAAAAATCTACGTCAACTTTCATATCGATGGAAAAACCTAGCTTGTAGCTAAGTAATAACAGCCACACGGGTCGATCGATCAGGTTAAGCTATGCTTGCCGCGGTTGATCCGTGGATGGGTTTCCATCTTTTCTTACCAAGACCCCTCCGTGCCTCGGAAAGCATGTTCAGCTGCTGGTCTCGGCTGTTATTCGTGGATCTTTGGCATTCCTTACGGGTCGTCAGAAGCCCGAAAGTCTGACAGCCAGTCTTACCAAGGGGTATCGTATTACCCAATAACTGGGTTGTGGAGTTCAGATAGGCAGTTGCTCCATATAAAATACTGGTATTTAGCTGCATCCGGTTAAACTGGAAGCCGACCCCAACATAGTTGAGAAAAGGCTAAGCAGATGATGATGATGTGTACATCTAATTTAACAGAAACAATCTACGTCAACTTTCATATCGTTGGCAAAACCAATCCTACTAGTAGTATCTGTGCTATGTGTATATCCAATTGAACAAAAAAATCTTCGCCAACATTCATATCGTCGGCAAAACCTATACAAGTAGTACTGTGCTATGTGTATATCCAATTTAACTTACATTGTAATAATAATACACTCTGTATACACACTATAGGTACAATACATTTTGGTAACTCAAAGTAAAGTTTCGACGATGTAATATCTAAACTTGAGGATCTTGGAACTTGTAACCTGCTTAGAACCGTAAAACTAAATACTACAAACTATACAACTTCAATTATTATTGATTTTCGTAGAGACACAATATTTAAGTAAGTACAGAAGTTCGGCTCCATACAAAGATCGAAAACGCGCGCACACTTAAGGCGATACCAAAATAAAGGGGGGCTTTTTCGTAACCATTTATTTCACTAATACAGAAAGTATAGATTTAGTTTTTGGATATATGTTTATTGACTATTAGACTAATACCCTGACTGAAGGAAAACACAATTGGGTTAAATTTCCTCGATAGAATTTAATTCCGAAAAGACCTATCTACCTTTATATTTTTTTCGATAATTCTAAAATCCTAATTAATTTCATTGCAAAATTGCATTCAAAATGTGCGTATTAAATACCTAATTGAAAACTCTAGCTGAAAATATTTTTGATAGATAGCTTAATTTATTTTTAAACTATTTTTATTTGGTTTGGCGCTTTTATTTTGCTTCCTGTGCATTATTGCACTCTGTTTTTTTCGCATGTGGAAGTAATTGGCTCTCCTTTTTATTACCGCTCGGTTAGCTTTTTACATATCGCCTTAATTAACGCGACAATAATTGACCTTTAATGATTTTAAACTGAAGATCACGTATAAATGAGTAGAGTGTTATTGATTTGGAAAAATGTATGTTAAATTAGAGCATTTTCTTAATAATTTAATATGTCAATATTTTAGAGTATGTTTATAATACCGAGGGTTCACGGGCTATTTGTATCAAGCAACATTTTTGGAACTTTACAGGAGAGCAGTTTCATTATTCGGAAAAAAGAACAATGTAAAAAAAGATATTTATTTTATACGCAAACGTGGCCTATCGACGGTAAGAATCAATAGTGTCTATCTCACTTTTTTTTTGGGTTTTTCACTTTTTAATGCAGGTAGATTATAACTCAATATCGGCCAGGATGTCGCTCAATATAAATAGCCCGTGAACCCTCGATACATCAATCAATCTGCCTAGCCTTTTCCCAACTATGTTGGGGTCGGCTTCCAGCCTAACCGGATGCAGCTGAATACCAGTATTTTACATGGAGCGACTGCCTATCTGACCTCCACAACCCAGTTACTGGGTAATACGATACCCCTTGGTAAGACTGGTTGTCAGACTTTCGGGCTTCTGACGACCCGTAACGACTGTCAAAGATCCACGAATGACAGCCGGGACCAACGGCTTAACGTGCTTTCCGAGGCACGGAGGAGTCTCGGTATGAAAAGATGGTCACCCATCCACAGACCAACCTCGGCAAGCGTAGCTTAACCTGATGGATCGACCCGTGCGGCTGTTATTACTTAGCCACAAGCTCATCTTTGAACCCTCGATACATAGTGCAATCTAACGGGGTAAAAAACTGAGAATCACTCAAAAACTATCAAGCGTTTATAAAACCATTTTAAAGATAATTTAATGATATTTTATCTTTTAGTACACGTGTTTTAATACAATACCTTTTATTTTCCGTATAATAAATTAATAATGCGTCTACGCTCCTTGATGGGCGAGTCATATTACTGGGTGGACGTACGTGGCGTTGCGTGAGCTCAGCACAGAACCCGCAAGCCAATAAGCGACGGCCTTGAGTGGTTACTCAAGGTCGTCGGCATATATCTGTGTCGTCAACGGCAGAGGCAACTGCAGCCGTCGACAACGTGCTGACCTTCTGCACCTATATATTTTGCGGTACAGGGTTCAGCGTGTGATCTTCTCGCTTAATAACATTGTTAAATGTTTGATGGTACTTCATACATCGAGTTCTAGTTCGGAATGACTATTATGTATGAGAATTTAATGGGTATTGTCATTTATGTTGAAATAATGTCGAAATAAAGATGCCACTTGAAAAACCATAGGTAAATAAATAGGATTTGGGCTTAGTAATTATGGCCCTGACTTTTTTATCCCGTACTGTCTCACTGCTGGGCAGAAGCCTCACCCATGTCCTTCCAGGAACTCTTTTCCCGCGCCACCTTGAAGAAGCTCTCGTGGTACGCGTCCAGGTTACCTCGCCTCCTCTTACTGGGTCGGTCTTAATTGACGGCCCTGACTTACAACTTTTAATTAAAGACTGTTAGAGATACTACAAAAGAGGAGGTAACTGGCGGACTGGATTACAGCTATGGCATTTAGAGGGGTTAAAATTATAATCAATACAAGTCGCATACATGGTGGCTTGATGCAAGATACTGCATTGAAAAGCTATCAATCCGTGATGGGTGACGAAATATGGGTGGACACATTTACAAAACAAGTTATGAAAATACACAAACGGCTACAGTTACATCTTGCGTAGTCTGCAAACATTAAACAGGAATAACTAGTTTGTAAATAAGCTAGCAATCATTCACAATTTATGCGTGATTGTAATCTAGTCATCTTCCAGGAGCAGAGTACTTCATGTTTATATTATATTGGCAGGTCCCTAGCTAATAATAATTACGTCAACAGCTTTTATGATTTAAAAAAAACTGGCCAAGTGCGTGTCAGACTACTCGAAATGAAGGGTTCCGTAGTTGGTATGAATTTATCCCAAAAACAAACTTAACATTGTAACTGAAAAACATGTTGTCACTCCAACTGCAAATGTAAGTTTGTACGCACAGTATTGAGTATTTACCATGTTATTTTAAGACCACAGACTTCTTATAAGTTTTCCTGTGGTTTAGAACTATTTTCTGTATATCTTTTTTAAATTTTGGTTCTCTTTTAAATGGTAAATTTTTGTCTATTTTTTTTAAATAACTTTAAAACAGTTTATTTTAAAATTATAAAAAAAATATTTGAGACCATCACAGTGAGCCCTTTCATTTAATATGTCACACGGTACAGTTTGCGAATTGTTTTTTTTTAATTTTCTTATTTGCACCCAAAATACACCCCCATATTCAAAATTAATTTATGTACGTTACACGCCCGTGTTTAAGTCTAAAAAAATCATAAGTGTACCAAATTTCAACTTAATCGGTCCATTACATTCGGTGCATTAGCTGTGACAGACGGACTGACAGACAGACACACGAGTGATCCTATAGGTGTTTCGTTTTTTCCTTTTGAGGTACGGAACCCTAAAAAACCAACCAAGTGTTGGAGCACGCAAGATAAATGGTTCCGTAGTTGGAATGAATTATCCCAAAAACAAACTTAACATTGTAGTTGAAAAACATGTTATTCCATATACACGTCACGGTCAATTCTCCAACTGCAAAAATAAGTTTGGAATCACAAAAAAAATATATGTGATAAAACTACTAATTAACTATTTTCGGACTTTTTCCTTTACTTGTGCTGTGAGACGGAAAGTACCGCTTTTGTTTTATTTGCGAGTATCAAAACAAATCGTTTTATTGCGTTGCCTTAGAAGCTTGATTTTTTAGAGCTCCAAGGGCCAATAGACCTATATATGTGATATCAATTTCCACTTGATACCTTCACGTGTTCCTGAGAAAAAGGGTCTTGACAAACTGACAGACAGACAGACGGACAACGAGGTGATCCTATAAGGGTTCCGTTTTTTCTTTTGATACACGGAACTAAAATAAATGGCGTTCAAAAATGTACTCATATGGAACTAGTGATTTCTGTAATTCGTAAGTTCGAACACGCAAACTGACAATGTTAATTGGTTTTTGTTTGACAGGCATTGAAAGTTATGGAATTCAATCTGTCTAGCCTTTTCCCAACTCTGTTGGGGTCGGCTTCCAGTCTAATCGGATGCAGCTGAATTTTATATGGATCGACTGCCTATCTGACTTCCACAACCCAGTTGCTGGGTAACACGATACGGGATCAGATGCCCAAAAGTCTGACAACCAGTCTTTGGTTGTCAGACTTTTGGGCATCTGATCCCGTAACGGCTGTCAAAGATCTACGGATGAAAGCCAGGACCACAGCATAACTACTTTCCGACGAACGGAGAGAACTCGATATATAACGGACCCATCCACGAACCGACCGCGACAAGCTTAGCTTAATCTTCGATCGAAACGTGCGGATGTTATTATTTAGCTACAAACCCCTTATTGAAAATTATGGAATGTCTTCGTTAAATGTCAGAAATCATAGGAATCCATTTTATGTAAGCTTTTCAAAATGTAGCTCGATGTATTTAATGATGAAATGTTTATGAGTATTAAAATAAAGGCATTTGATGTAGGTAAACAAGACACAAAGTCAAAACACACAAACCAGCTCAATATAAAGTAAGATATCATGGAACACCTTCCAAGATTTTCCCGACAGTGCACGCAATCACAACAAGAAAACCGCATTACACTTTTATAAAAATGACGCTATCACCGCGCCCGTCCCTCCGACAAGGTGTTGGGGTAGAAATAATTTATCGTCCTCAAGCCACAGACAACATAAGCCGAGAGAAAAATAAGCAAACTACCCACTTAAAAAGACGTAACATTTCTTACGGAGCCGGCAGTAACGAAAGCGAACCTTGTGTCAACGGTCCAAATTCAAAAATCAACCCGCTCCCTGCGACCATCGGTCTTTTTTACCCTGCAGAATCATAGTTTTCTACAAAGGGGTATAAATTTCGAGTTGAAGCGGGGGAGTCGAGTCGACCTTATTTAATTTCATAATAAATTGCAATAATTGCATTAGCGGAGCGGGGAGGAATAAATCAAGTGATACGGAAGATGTTCCTTGAAGAACACTTCTGTCGAATTATGAAATTTGTTGTGGTTAATGTTTTAAAAAGCTCTTGAAATAAATAATGGAAAATGCTTTTTATTTATGAGAGAAGGGTTTTTTAAAATTTGAATTTATGAAACCAGCTTGCTAAATGGTAATTTCATTTAAATAGATACTTTGAGGTTTGAATGTGTAAACTTTATCATAACTTGAAAGAACCGATCACGTGCCGTGCATATAGATGAAGTATTTTTTAAGCTTAATTTGAAAAAAAAAATATTCGTTTCGTGTCGAGTAAAGGTTAGTGAAAATTTCGCCTCTACGAAAGCCTTTGAATGCACAAAAATAACAATGAGGCAACTAGACTAGCATACAATACAAATTCACTTAAGACATTTTCTCGAAACAGTACCAATAAAATTAACATAAAATTCCGCAACAGACTTCTAACCTCCATATATCTCTCCACGACGAATAACAGACTAGTATTGTTCAACCCCCCGAGAGTGTATTATCGGCCCAAAGTACCCCTGGACTTATGAAGATTCGATTAAGCCAGCGTTAGATTAAAACCAACCCTGATTACGAGTGAACATGGAAAAACAATTACGGAGAATACTAAAACAATGACATACTATAAAGTTCGTCTTTGTTTTCTGTATCTTAACGTTCGCTGCGGTGGGCGGGTCTATAAGACCAGGGGTAACTCCGGTGCCTCGGTGGAAATATGCACGGCATTTTGAGGGTTGAACGTTTAAGCCGTTACTGCAAAATTTATAGTTTTTAGATAAAGTATAATGGAGAATAACTTAGTTTAAATGCTGAAAAGTTTTTCTGCGATTGTATGGAGTTATGGGAATACTTATTTTTTATTACAGTTCTCTACTCTAGTCTACTACAGCGGTTTTAAGATATTGGCATTCTAAAATACCAAAAATAATACAGTGAAAAATATAAAGAGTAGGCAGATAAGATATTAAATATATTATACCGTTATAGCCCTTTAAGACCGGGAAAAAAAGTCTTGCGTAGCTTGTTTTCGATCTTATATTCTAAGTACCCATGTCCAAAGTCATCCTAGAAAAATAATAAAAAAAATCCCGCCCCTCCCCCCCTGAGAAAACGCCATGTCACGATAGTGCGATATCGGCGCGAAAATATTTTTGTAAAGTTGAACGCACGATCGTATAAGAGCATCGTTAAAGGAATAGACAACGCTTCGTAGACAACGTGATAATTAAAATTACGATCATTACCACTTCCTTTCTTACTACAATTCTACTGATCTGTGTTGATTATGCAAGTCTTCAATCATAATATTGTACTTTACTTACATTTTTTTATATTAAAAATACAAGAGTTCTATTTAAAATAATGCATACAGTCAAAAAGCATAGTTCATCGTTACCTCAAGGCATAATACAAATGAAAAATTAAAACAGTATCATATCTCCCGAACATGTTTAACAACGCATAAATTATAAAACATACTCTAGCGTAGCTATAAAACAAAAGATAACTAATCAACATACTTGGTTTTAAAAGTAAAACACAATAAAAATGTCTATAATTAACAAATGATGCTATGAATCATACGAAAATGACGTTGGATATGGAGCAGATAATAAAACAAAAAAAAAAAAGTCTGGGATTTTAATGAGTACAGAGTTAATGACAATAGTTGTTAAATAACAATAAGTAATGTATTGACTCCGGAGTAAATAAATGCTTTTGTTGAGATAAAGGCATGATCAGACTTTATCTATATCTTCTATACAGGGCTATTTTTAAATCATTAGCTAAACTTTCACAGGGTGTTCTACCCATGAATATGAACAACTTTCACTATGGGACCAACTCTGAAATCACAAAAAAAAATCTGCTGTTTCACACAAAAGTTGAATACCTAACAAAAAGTATGAAACAGCAGATTTTTTTTTGTGATTTCAGAGTTAGTCCCATAGTGAAAGTTGTTCATATTAAGGGGTAGAACACCCCGTGAAAACTTAGCTAATGATTTAAAAATAGCCGTTGTTTATACTAATAAGAAAGCTGACGACAGGGTGGGTCGGGGGATCAAGAAATTTCACGTGGACGAAGTCACGGACAGAAGATAGTAACTTAATATCCTACGAGAGAATGAGTAATTATTTACCAAATTTTAACAGAGTTGATTTTTTTATTAATAAAAGCATGAAACGAGATTGAATAAACCTCTGACAAAATTAATTAAACTTTTATGTCTTTTTTTTTAATAAAAATGTATTTACTAAAATTTTGATCAAGCTTATTATAAATGATAAATGATTTTTATTTCTGTAAGTAGGTTTGTACAAACACTTTTACAAGTCAATCTTGTTTTTTTTTTTTAAACTAGATGAGGTCGGTGTTTCCTATCTGACTACTCTGCTGAGAAGAAAGGCCGAAACAAACTCAGAGGTCACAGTCTCTTATAAAGTCCAGTATTGGTGTACATTGTTACGTATCAACTTATATTTTAATAATACGTTATTAAAAATTAGATAACTTGGTTAACTAAAACATCAATGGGATGCCGTCATCCCATTCATCATCATACGAGTAACAGTAAGGTGCGTTACGTCACAAGCAAGTTTGATGCCAGTTCACAATGTGAAAGATTATAATTATTAAAATTTATAAACTATCAAAAAATAATGCGTTAAATTGTAAATGGTTTGTTGTAGTTCACAATTTTTCAAAAGTTTATAATCTCAATCAATCTGCCTAGCCTTTTCCCAACTATGTTGGGTCAGCTTCCAATCTAACCGGATGCAGCTGAATACCAGTATTTTACATGGAGCGACTGCCTATCTGACCTCCACAACCCAGTAATTGGGTAATACGATACCCCTTGGTAAGACTGGTTGTCAGACTTTCGGGCTTCTGACGACCCGTAACGACTGTCAAAGATCCTCGAATGACAGCCGTAACCAACGGCTTAACGTGCTTTCCGAGGCACGGAGGAGTCTCGGTATGAAAAGATGGTCCCCCATCCACAGACCAACCCCGGCAAGCGTAGCTTAACCTAGCTTAGCTGGATCGCCTCGTGCGGCTGTTATTACATAGCCAAAAGCTCTTCTAACGTCAATAATACCGATAGATTATAAACCAACGAAGTTCCTACTGATACAGTGACATACATATAGGGACATATAATAAAATAGTAACGATTAAATTTTTGTTCGTTTGTATGTATTTGGATGTATGTTCCGGATTGGCGCAAAAACGGCTGAACGGATTCGGATGAAATTTGGCACACAGATAATTTATAACCTGGATTAAGACATAGATTACTTTTAATTCCGGTAGTACGATCCCGTGGGTCATTTTCAGACATCCACACGGGTGAAGCCTTGGGCAAAAGCTAGTCCGTAATGAGGGAAATATTACTTACACTAAAATCGCTTTCATATAAACTTCTTTCATATATACTAAAACCATTGTAAATAATGAAAAAGTTTCCTGAACTAGAGCAGTCTAAGCCCTCCACTAACCCATTGTCTACTGTATAGTTCCTAGCACTAAATAACAGAGAAGTGAAACATTGACCGGCGCGCGTTAAATTATGAGTTATGAATATCAGCTTTCGACAAGTGGACGCGCCCGTTCGACTAACTCCATGTAGATATTGAATTTTGTAATATTTGATGTAAAGAATTTTTATGCAGAGAAAAATAAAACGATCGAATCGATTTCATAGTTTTTATAGGTTAATGAGAAAATTTTACTCTCTTATGGAGACAGGAAGTCAACAGATTAATCAGTCAGACGTTTTAAAAAAAATGTCCTATTAAACATGCTTAAGTGAACGGAGTAGAAGCCTATGGCATACCTAGTTTTTTTTTTTTGTTATTACAATAGCTTAGATAGAAATTGCTCTTTCAATAAATACTACACATTTGAAGTAGGTAAACTAGAATAATAAAAACAGAATTAAAAAAAAAAACTTTATAGATCGTTAAAAAATATCGAAATTCAAATCATACGCACTACCTAAACAGGATGCGTAGTGTGTATGATTTGAATTTCGATATTGTTATTAAAAAAAAAACTAGGTATGCCATAGGCTTCTCTCCGATTTTTTTCAAGACGGTAACAAAAGTCGCCCAGTATAATATAGCCTCCTGGCCGCAGCAGTATTTATCGCGATTCACGTAGCAAAATCCGGCTCGCAACTCGCAAGACCATCAAGTGACATTCCCTCCACGCCGTCAGTGCATGTCAATTGTCACTTGTCACGTACTTCCTAGTACAGACGCCAGCAGGTCAAGCTACCCGAAACTGTAAAATTTTCCCAATCAATCTTGAACCTAATAATTTAGAGATAAAGTTGAAAATCTATTAAAGAAATTTGACAGATTGTAGTAGCTTGATCTGCTGGCGTCTGTACATTGTTCTTAACAAAATATTAGTTAAACGAGCAAACAGTACACAGCCTATAAAGCGAGTTCAATAACTGGCCGCCCGTTACACCGTCGTGAATAGCCGGGCGTCGTGCATCAACCGAATACTGCCGCGCATACTAATCCGCCTTCATACTGTGTCACAATGACGGTACTGTTCGCTGGAAGAGCCTTCACTTCGACACTTGAAGTCGGATAGCGTACCTCGTAATATCTTGGCTAGGTTTATTATGTTGATGATGATAGTGTTCGATTGATCAGGTTAAGCTACTAGTGGATGGGTGATATCGAGACCCCTCCGTGCCTCGGAAAGCAAGCACGTTAAGCCGTTAGTCCCAGCTGTCTTTCGTGGATCTTTGACAATCGTTACGGGTCTTCGTAAGCTCATCAACCACTCCGACAACCAGTCTTACCATGTATTACCCAGTAACTGGGTTGTGGAGGTCTGATAGGCAGTCGCTCCATGTAAAATACTGGTATTCAGCTACATCTGGTAAGACTGGAAGCTGACCCCAACACAGTTGGGAAAAGGCTAGGCAGATGATGATGGTAGTGCAGAGAAAAGTTGTGTTTTTCATAGGCAGCAGTATTTCAGTAAATAGGTTATAATAGAGAGCCATATTAAGACCTGTTTACACGATGCAAGTTTCTTGCCTATGGCATACGATGAAGCAAAAAATTACTAGGATCGTTTAAACATTCTTTAGACGGTCTATCTTTCATCTTTGTTTCAAGTTATGGTATGCCATGGGCAATTAAATCGCACCGTGTAAATTAGGCTTCAGATGTTACAGGGTGTAACTTAAATAACGCATCACCTCTTAAGGAGTCATGGTGCTCATCATTAGTAAAAGGGACCAAACCTGAAATCGCCAAAAAAATATCAGCTGTTCCCTACATTTATGTTCGCACAACTCGTCAAAATGTAGGGAACAACAGATTTTCTTTTCACGATTTCAGGTTTTTACCCATAGTAAAAGTTATTCATAATGATGAGTACAATGACCCCTTAAGAGGTTGTGCGTTATTTAAGTTACACCTTGTATAAATTGGGACAAGACGTATTGAGTGAGACATTGACTCTTTCGGAAGCCTCGTTCTAAAAAGTCATCATCTTATGGCGAGAATACACATGGCTGTAACTTGCACAAAATTAAGCAAGTAACTTGCATGCCGTGTGCCGTAACAACTTCTAATCGGTGAATTTCACAATGGCATACCAGCTACTCGCATAGGTTTGTACAATCTAAAGGCATGTGTATTCGCGCCCTTAATCATACAGCTATTTAGAATTGGATTGAATGCTAAGTTAACACAAACTAACTTCACAACACAATTTTTATCTTACAAATAATTCTTGTAGAAAAGATTGCTTTTCGCTCTTTTACAGAACCCATTGCGTTTCTCCTTAATTTTGACCACATCCAGTCCTAAATAATCAACGCCACGTATAAAAAGATCGTATGTTCCAACCATTGTTCTTGTAACTTGATAATCGATTTATCGGAAAATATCTAACGTCTGTGGGCGTCCACACTCGATACGCGTGTATCGATTGTATCTCAGCGGGTTCTTTTGATTCCTTAGAAATGGAAATTATAAATGTTTGTGTGTAAATGCGATCGTTCATTACTGAGAAAGAAAGTTCTGTTATTGTTTGGCTTCATAGATGGTTAGTTACTTACGTGTTTTTACGTCAATAAAGGTTTGTGATTAATGGGAGTAAAATGTACAGGATTATTAGTCAGAGATTATAGATTTGCCTTTTATATTTTTTTTTTCAGATCTTGATACTTGCTTTTTTTAAACTTATTTGGCGATATGTGGGTTTCTAGGTCTGTCGGATATTTTCTTTGACCTCGAGCCACTGGCAAGGCAACCATACTAATTGTGAGACCCAGCTTTGAAATACTTATAATTAAATATCATTATAAAAGTAGACTTTAAATGATTAATTTACAATTGTTTACCTAAATCTAATAAAATCTAAGTTCAAATCTTTTATTTCAAATACTCAAGAGATTTTAATTACAGCTCGCTAAACAAGTTTTCTAATTTTCTTCTGTTTTGTTACTAAATCCTTAATTCTGATGTATTAATTCTTCAATAGAGTCGTCAATAACTTACCATTTCACCCAGAAACTCAGTTAAGTAAGTGTAGTTTTAAGTTAAGTTAGGTATTAATAGAGCGAATCGACCAAGCGTTAAGTTACAGGGGTACGACGACATACGCAAATACATCCATACACATTTGAACTACAAGTTTTGGGAGACTTCGTCGTTTATTAAAACTAAACGACGAAGTCTCCCAAAACTTATTTTCAAATTGGATTGTGAAATGACGTATCATAAAAATCTAATAGCCTTTTCAACCTTCACGAGAATCATAAGAAAGTGCTACAACACTGGGCCCAGAGTCTATATAAAATTGTCCATTTTCTTTAAGGAGATACTTATGTATTTTAAGCTTACATAACTGCATTTAAAACAGAAAATGGAATAAAATGGAAATGCGATATAATTATGTGTCATTCTCTTATAACTGAACCTTTTTGTACATAAACATTATTTCCGTTGGTTTAGTACTGAAAACGACAAGAGTAAATTTCCGGTTTCTTTTAGCAATTTAATCCCACTTTATTCATACTGAACAAACATTTAATGCGTACCTGTTATCCATTTGAAGTAATAGTATAAAATAAACTAAATACAGTAAGCAGTAAATGACAAATATATTCATGACACGATTTTGAGCTTGTATGACTGGTAAGCGGTGTTAAAACATTTAAATGAACTATATGTATTCTAGATGCAATGCGAATTATTCATTAATGTTAGGTATATAACACGCACAAATTATACGTAATGAATTAAATCCACTCGAGCTGCATATCTTTGCAGATTAATGTCGATTGTCAGTAGGTACCCAGATAGTGAGTTCTTAGTACCGATTGCATATCGTTATTATTTATGAATATTTGTGATGAGAGTCTCTTTGCCATCAATTAAACCATAACGTCTATTGTAAGATGTTTTCTAAACGTTTGGATAACTCTTCACCAGTACTTCTTCTGAAATACCATCAAATTAAAAAGAATACCTTGGACGAAGTTTATCAGAAAGGACTCAATCCACACTATGGTTAAAAATGAGCTTTAGATACCAAAGAAGTCCTAGCGGTTGGTTCTTTAATTCAGCAAAAAATATCCGTGATACTACAAAGATATAAGGATATTTGCCTCCTAAAAATATTAGTATATTTGTCTATATATGTGACAATATTCAATACACATCTAATCTTAAAATCTCGGTAACTCAAAAATGACTTTTTGTTGGTTGAGTCCTACATGACAAATACTTTACAGTGCAACTTAGTAGAGACCTTCGTCCTTTAACTAACAGTTGATTTTGATAAGCTGATTGGATTCATTGATAGATGTATCGACTTTGTGAAACTCCTCAGAGGACTCCGTCTGAGTTTCACTATATGTATGTCACTGTATGGTCATTGGACAGCATCTGCTATCCTACAATTGCCAAAGTCCTCGTTTATCTATACAGATTTTGTTTTAAGTAGATTAACATGGTACTCCTGGGAAGTACACGACAGCATCAGCTATTCGCGAAATCACTACTTCGCTATTCTACACTCAGTTATTGTATCACAACCCAATATACTTCTCCTCTAGCTCCTAACTTACACCACGCAGCTTTCCCCGAGCTACAGTCATCCGAACAAAATTAGCACACACTTGAGGGGCTGCCTAAGAAACTGCCTTTAACTCAATGTTTACGCAAGCAAGAGTTTCTTATACTTTGCATCTACAACCCTTTATTAAACATTTATATTCACGCCTCTGTTAAAGGGTGAAGGGTAGATGCCCCCTACAGTCTGTTAGAGTACGTTAATGAATTTAGATGATTCAAGTGCTGAGATGACTTCAATTGTAGCTTTGTTGGAATTCTTTACTGTATCTTCAAGTAGGGAAAGAAAAAATAAGAGCAGGACAACACTCGAAAAATGGATTCTATGTATCTTCGATCAACAAGTTTACTATGATCAAAGAATAAGAAGAAAGAACGAAAACGCATGGATAATCGAATTGGTAAAGGTTTGAAAACGTACAATGGTATGGACGTAAAATATGTCTACTGGTGAACCTGGAGCTACACCCTACACAATGACCTCGATCAAGGGTGGGAAGAAGGTGAATGTGTCAAATAGAAATTGTCTAATATATGTGGTAGATATGAATTGTATACTTGCACTTATGTGGAGAACAATGAAACCATTACACTTTTAGGTATATGCAAATACATGTGCCCACGATGACAGCCACAAACGTCGCCATCTTTGTTTTCTATTTTTATTGCTTTAGTAAGATTTTCTCCATGTAGTTTTTTTTGGCAGTTTTTTCCATACCAGCCTGTAACTTGCATCTGTTTCAGCAGTACATAAGTTGCGTTATCCAGTCTCGGCTGCCAAGCGTGGTGAATATGGAAATTTCTCCTTTACTAGTTCACTGTAGCGGTCATTGGGAGGCGTTTAGTTAAGGTTGTTTTCGGGTTGATATTTTGATGTACATCCAGGCAAATTAATTGTTAAGCAAATTGACTACCAACGTAAATTGTCAGTGTATTCAAATCACAAAAGTAATTCTTTGACAGTTGTATGAAATGGTTGTAACACGGCAAAGTGCCGTAGTGTGTCAGTTTGGTTAACAATTAATTGCCCTGACTAGACATGGCTAGAAATGGGCCGAATTTTGACATAGCGGCTGATAGGGATATTTTACACCCAAATAATTAGGGATAAGTTCCGGATGAGAAGTAAGATGATTAGGATAATTATAGGTGATAATAATCACTGCCGTGCCAAAATCCATCTGCCTAGCCATTTTCCTCGGTTTCGGTCCAGTCTAACCGGATGCAGCTGAATACCAGTATTTTACTCGGAGCGACTACCTGTCTGACCTCCACAAACAAGTAACTGGGCAACACGATACCCCTTGGTAAGACTGGTTGTTAGACTTTAGGGCTTCCGATGACCCGTGACGACTGTCAAAGATCCACGAATGACAGCCGGGACCAACAGCTTAAAACGTGCTTACTGAGGCACGGAGGGTCTTGATGTAAAGATTAACTGCGGCAAGCGTAGCTTAATCTGATCGATCGATCTTTCGGCTGTTATTATTTAGCCACAAGCTTAGCCTAGCCTAACTAAACTAGTTTCCATCTCTACCTCGTTGCTATTCCACCAATTCGCACTAAGCGTTTCCAAATGTCATTTATAATGCGCACAGCAAAAGAGTGGAACTCTCTACCTGCGTGTTTCCGAACGCATAAAACTCTAATCTCTACAAAGTGAGAGTGAACAGGCTTCTTCTGGGTAAGCTCACTCCATAGTCGACTTTGTCTCTGTCGCCTCCGACCTAGCCTAGAGTCTAGAGCAAACCCACCTCAAATAAAAAAATAAAAAAGTAATATTTTGTACTTTACCTAAATAAATAGTTCTGAAACTGCTTTAAAACGATTACAAATCATGTACTTTACAAACAACTCGATATCGCAATATGTGATCACTTGATCAGTGTTTCCTGTCATCGTCAAACACATGTAATACCTACTCATTTCATGTGTTTATAAATCGTTTAATATTACAGTCAAGTCTTTTCCGAGAACGTTTGCAACGTAAACGAGATGTCTCGACCATTCAATGCAAATTCGCGATGACACATTGAGACATTCAATATCTCGATCGAGATTTCATAAACAACTTAATTTTATGGTTGAGTGACTGAATTCGGTCGACATGTTTTTTCGACGGTGGGAAAATAAAATCGTATGACATGATACTTTATAATACTTTTAAGACTTTTAGTTGTTTTTAGGGTTCCATATGTCCGAATGAAAAAAAAAATGGAACCCTTATAGGATCACTCATAAATGTCTGTCTGTCCGTCTGTCAAAACCAATTTGTTCCAAATCTAATGGATCAATTAAGTTGAAATTTGGTACACATATTTATTTCTGTGACCCAAACACGGACGTGTTATGTAAATAAATGAATTTTTATTATGGTGGTCACTTTTGGGAAACAAAAAGGAAAATTAAAAAACAGTTTTGCACACTGTGTGGTACATATCAAATGGTTTTTATAATTTTTAAATAAATAGTTTTAAAGTTATTTAAGAAAATAGATGAAAATTGTCAATTAAAACTAATACTGAGCCTAAAATTTTGAAAAAAAAAACAGAACAATAGAACATTGTTCTGTTTTTTTTTTTTCAAAATTTCTAGATTACAAGAAAACTTATAAGAAGTCTATGGTCTTAAAATAATATACTGAGCCTAAAATTTTGAAAAAAAAAATACAGAACAATGTTCTATACTTCTAGATTACAAGAAAACTTATAAGAAGTCTATGGTCTTAAAATAATATAGTAAATCTCCCAATATTGTGTGTACAAACTTACATTAAAATTTGCAGTTGGAATGTATGGGAGAACATGTTATCAACAACAATATTAAGTTTTTTCTTGGAATAAATTTATCCCAACTAAGGAACCCTGCATTGTGCGTGGTTCAACACGCACTTGGCCGGTTTTTTTTTACAAAAACTTATTTTGGCTGATTGTTCAATCAAATTTACTGACTCATACGTGCACTAACTGATCAGGTGCACTTAAATATGTGTGGTTCTTTCCTCAAAATAAAATTTCAGACACTAAATCCAACCATGGTCCTCACATAAACTGACCAAGATTATGTCTGGACTTTAAATGAAACGTGACCTCTGAGTTGGTTTCGGTGTTTCTGCTCACAGTAGTCAGATAGGAAACACCGACCTCCTCTTGTTTTTAAAATATTATTGACTAGTAAATGTGTTTGTATAAGCCTACTTTCATAAATAAATGCCATTTAACTTTTGTTGATTATTAAGAGGACTACAGGTCCTAAACGCAACTAAACGCAAATTTATAATGCCTAAAAGTATATGATCTACTGTAACTGCAGTACCTACGCAAAATCGGAAGAATATATGATATTCTTCAGGATATACGCTAGTTAGATAGTGTGTTGAAAACATTAGAACTAATTTGATACGATAGAAAAATATCACAGACAGGCCAGCTGGCGTGGTTGGTTAAGATACCACCTATCACGTCGCAGGTCGTGGGTTCGATTCCCATCCAGGACAAACATTTGTGTGCTTGAACATGTCTGTTTGTCCTGAGTTTGGGTGTAATTATCTATATAAGTATGTATTTACAAAAAAAAAAGTAGTATATGTAGTAAGTATATCAGTTATCTGGTTTCCATAGTACAAGCTCTTAGTTTGGGACTAGATGACCGTGTGTGAAGAATGTCCCAGGATATTATTATTATTATTTTTCTGAGCACAAGTATTAAGCAACTATTAAGTATCACGTAGAGACCTCTAAAAATTCATTTTAACGATTAAAAACCATACTAATTTAGATGCAATCATTCTGATTTGTCAGATTATTCTACAAGCAACATACTAACGTAATAGTGTTTTATTTTTTTAGTCCAATTAATAAATTTTTCGTAAATAGATAATTGCTTCATATTTTGCAATAAATTATCAGCGTTGCGTCATCGCGCTTCTCTTTCTTTTATATGCAGTCCAACAGTGACCGCTCTTTAGTTCCTGTAGTCCTCTTAAGAAAATGACATGTCTCAGCTCTTAATAAATACCAGTAGCAAAAATGTTATATGATATTGATGGCCGTTAGTCACAAGATTGTGTCAATAACATAATAAACACAGTACAATGACCATAACAAGTGATGCAGCACACTCTTGGACAAACAAACCGTCCGTGAGCGCGATAATATCCATTACAAGCCTTCACTGTTGACGAATGATCATATTAGAACAGAACAATATACACAGACAAATCAATAGAACACTAGAACAAACCACAACACCTCTATCTCAGTCGAACAAGATTGAAATTCGCTTGGTAAATCAGTTACTGAAGAAGATACGAAGTTTGTATTCGTGAATGATCAAAATGAACTATGAAGTTGTAAAATGGTACCGAACAGAGATGTATAACAATGTATGTGAGATAACACATAACATGCGTTTACGTGGGATGCACACGATCGGATAATAGTTTTTTGTTTGCATGTCGCAGGCGATAATCGGAATCGGATGAATTGTGAGTTGTCATGATCTTTTGTGCCTGTTTGTGAGCATCGATTTAGTTTTGAATAAATATCTGTTCTCATCTTTGTCAGATTCTGTTTAGTAATTTGAACTTGATGTAGATACTCATAGATATTGTAGTGGTTTGTTTCATAATAAGTACATACTTAATAGAATGGTGTCATTCTTGCAGGATTAGTGTTAACTTTTATATCGAGAAACTCAAAGTAAAGAACCTCAAATAGAGTAAAACGAATAAAAAAAAAATTATCAAAATCGTGGAAACAAAAACCCAAAGCCACCAATGTAAACTGAGAAGTAATAAAACCTACATCCGAATTTTACGACTGATCTAATATCCTGAGAGGACAAGTCACTTGATAAAAACCCTGATAGCTAGAACTAACTACGGCATTGTCTATCTGATGTTTCATCGGACGTGGGTGTCCGGTATCGGATTTTATTTTACGTTTGTTTGTTTTGGTTCAATAGCATTTTTTTCGCCATTTTAAATGCAAAAATATTTGTGTCACATCAACACATTCTATTCAGCGAAAAGGCTCTTACAATCATGGTTTTCGCTAAACAAAATAATCTCAGTTACACAATATGTATTTGTTCCAAACTTGCATCCAAGATACAAGTCAGATAGAATGAAATAAATCAGTACAAAATTACAAGAATGATAGGTACAAAAAAAAGGTTTTTCAAGGACCGTTTTAATGCGAAAATCATAATACGGCAAGATTTTGATTCAAGTCTACAACAAGGGAATATAATGATTGTGAGTTCATAAAAGTCTGCTAGTTTGAACTGACCGCAACATTGTGTAGCGGACATAACATGGTACATGGGTGTCCGGTATCAAAGTCTTCTTTTTGTTTGTACCGTACCATCAATGTCTTGTTTTGTTCCAATCCAAGTTTGAGGTGATACACATAGAGAAATATACTTAACACTGACTATGGGGATGATAATGAGTCTAGGTGTAATTATCTATATAAGCATGTATTTACAAAAAAAAAAAGTAGAGTATGTAGTATATCAGTTATCTGGTTTCCATAGTACAAGCTCTGCTTAGTTTGGGATCAGATGACCGTGTGTGTAATGTCCTAGGATATTATAATTATTATTAATGATCAAAACTATTCAAAACAAACAGTTTGATTCTTAAGAAAGAGTAGAAAAAGGAGTAGCAATGAACTTAAAAATTAACAGCTTAAAAAAAACTTAACAGCTTCTGAAGTCAGTGTCTTCAGTTCTTCGATGCACCTTAGCTTGGTACCGACTTCAGAAGCTGTTAAGTTTTTGTTCGTTTTAGGTTTTGAAGTCAGTTTTTACGTTTTTAAAAGTAAATTTATTTTGCCATTTTTAGTTGAATATACAATTACCTAGGCCCAATAGGAACGAAAAGAAGAGTGAGCTTACCCAGAAGAAGCCTGTTCCCCTCACTTTGAAGAGATTAGGGTTGTTTGCGCTCGGAAACACAGACGCAGGTAGTGAGTTCCACTCTTTTGCTGTGCTCATTACAAAAGACCTTTGGAAACACTTAGTGCGAATTGGTGGAATAGCAACTACGTAGGGATGTTAACTGGCAGTGCGTCTAGATGTCCGATGGTAGAAGGGGGCCGACGGAATCAGGTCGTGGAGTTCTTGAGCACTCTCACCGAAGTACAATCTGTAGAAGACCGACAAGCAGGCAACCTTGCGGCGATGAGCCAAGCTATGAAGCTTGGCATCCACCAGTTTTACGTCGCCAATGAGCCTCTTAGCTCTGCGTTCCACCGAGTCAAGCGCGGCTAGTTGATACTTAGCTGATCCATCCTAGAGGTGGCTGCAATACTCCATAGTAGATCGGAAACCTTTCTGAATGTATGTAGATCATGTTAGTGAAAAAACCATCAAAATTGGTTCATTAGTTTTTGAAAAAATTACGGACATACAAGCATACATACATACGGGTCGAATACAGAACCTCGTTTTTTGGAGTTGGTTAAAATGGATCTATTCAGTTGCACCTCAAACAATGGAGCCACATAAATAACGTTAACGTTCAGTTTGACCTCAAATACGTATAATAATTCCCTAAATCGTTAACAAAGTCACACTGTCATCCAAACAGAATCTAAAAATAAACTGACTCGAAATCCCGTTACTAAGTACATTCAAATTATAATCGGATAAAAACAACATCCTTACATTTACAAATATTTAAAAAAAGATAAAGAGAAGTGCCTACGCTGTACGCGCTAGAAAAACGTAAAAAAACGTCTTGCCCCGCTATTCTCTCGCACCTTACAACTCAAGATAGACTAAACGAGAATTGATCACCAAATTAACTAGGAACATCACGCGTTTTGTATTGGTCCGCGGGGGCGGCGCATGGGAACGGGGTAATAAGTCCGATAAAACGAAAAAAGGATTATGTCTGTACATGTTGTCAAGCGACATTAAGATCAGATTATTTTTATTGAGATGTATTTAGAACTGTTTTATAACTAAAGACACAATATGCACAAGTAAACATCATCTAGTAAGATAGCTTATTAATACAAAAATATTAATCAAACCATAATGACCAGGCAAGGATCAACTAGATGCAAATATCTGATGGCTCCGATATTGTGACATATATTATCTAGATCATTAGACGATGCAAAACATACATTCTAGGATCCATTAAGATGAAATTACATATTAACCGACCACCCAGCTATAACAGCAGCTGAAGATTCGTGCAGACGACCAGATAGAACTGTTATTTGTACGCAAAACGTCAGTTTAATTGCTTCGATCGTGACCATCCAACGGGCAATGTGCGACCCAAAATCGCTCGTGCGCTCGTAACCTAACATCATCACAGTATCCATCGATTAGATGTCACTTTGTGACAGGATATATATAATCAAGTCAATTTAACTTTAGCTACGTCATCATTAAACAAATTGCGAGAAACCGCTTTCATCTGCCGCTTTCATTTTGTTCTGTCCGTGGCAGAAATTATAATGCGAATCTGGTTTATTGGAGGAATTAAATGTATGGTATCTGACGGATTATGTTTTGGAAATATATATATCTAGAAATACGGTAATAATAAACAAATAAATCTTTGTTTGGGTTTTTACCGTCGTTGAATCGAAGGGATTATCTACGTCAGGCGAATCCGCAGCAAAATTTTCCTATGCCTCAACTCATGTGTTACTTCAATCAGCAATAATTTTGTCTTACAGAATTCTGATCACCATTACCTACTTGCACCTGGTTTAAAATTATAGCTATATGCCTGTTTTCGGCGATACCTCTAGCTCGTGAATAACACCCCTGTCTGACTACACAGCTAGGTATACTATGTCGTAATTATTTCCATTTTAATCTAAGTACAAGTTTAGTACGTTGGTGGCTTCCTAAGCGATCGCTCACAGCCTAAGTTCACAGTTTAGTTTCTCGGTCCGGGTACCCCCAGGTCAACTTGAACAAGACGTAGTTCCCAAGGTTGGTAACTTACGGAATAAGGGCAAACTTGTTAGTTCATAACGTTGATTGATATCACAAGTAATTATTATTTTATTGCAGTTTTCACACCAGTGATGATGTAGGTAGATATCTTAATAAAATTATAATAGGTTGGGGAAAAAGTTTCTTCGCATTTTTTAAGAAAATTCAAAACATTTTTTAATATATTTTTTAATATTTTACATTTAACTAAAGTATGTAGGTACCATTTTGTTCGATAACTTTTTGCCATCTTGTAGGTAGGGACATGATCCCATTGCTATAGAAATTTTGGGACTTCTGGTCAAAATACCGCGACAAGTGGTTTTGGCAGTCCTCTCGTGATGTTAACCTGACACTGCCTAAAGAATTCTGAAGAGACCGAAACAGGTGGAAATCTGAAGGTGCAAGGTCAGGACTATACGGCGGATGCATTAACACCTCCCAGCCAAACTATCTTAATTTTTGCTGAGTGGCTAAAAATGTGTGAGGTCAAGCGTTATCATAATGAAAAACCACACCCCTTCTGTTGATTAATTCCGGCCGCTTTCTCTCAACTTCTTGCTTTAATCTTATCAGTTGTTCGCAGTAGAGTTCAGAATCGATGGTCCTGCCTGGTGGTAACAGCTCATAATGAATAATGCCCTTCCAATCCCACCACATACACAGCATCACCTTGTTGCGAGTTAACCTGGGTTTCGCCACAGTCTGTGAAGCCTGACCGGCCTTTGACCACGACCTTTTTCGCACGTTCTTGTCATATGTGATCCACTTTTCATCACCAGTTATCAGCTTCTTCAAAAATGGTTCGGTTTCATTACGTCGTAATAAAGAATCACAAATGAGTACACGGTTCATTAGGTTTCTTTCAGTGAGCTCGTGAGGTACCCAAATGTCGAGCTTTTTTGTGTACCCAGTTTTTTTCAAATGCGCCAAAACTCTTTTGTGGTCAATTTACAGTTCTTCAGCTACGTCGTAACTACTGATATGCCGATCTTGCTCCACTTTTTCAAAAATGGCATCCATTTTATCCGTAATAGGGCGACCAGAGCGACGTGCATCTTTGACATCAAAATTTCCGGATTGAAAACGCTTAAACCAAATTTGTGCTACTCTCACAGACACTACACTAGGTCCATAAATATCGCAAATTTTTTTCGCGGCTTGCGTTGCATTTTTACCTTTTTTGTAGTAAAATTTTAAAATGTATCGAATTTCTTCATTTGATTCACTCATCTTGACGATACGAAAAACAAATGAAAATAACACATTTTCCTAATTTGAATTTGGAATTATGTTCTTTAAAATTTAAACTTTCAATGATACCAAAACCAGCCAGATACAAATAGTATAGCCAAAGAGATTTTATTACAAGTTCATACATACTATAATGCGAAAAGACTTTTTCCCCAACCAATATTTAAAAATGTAAGAGAAAATTAATAACAAATTCGGCAATAAAACTGTCTAACACAAAACAATCACGATTGAAATCCATCAAAAATTGAAATAAACATCAAAGAATAAAGTTTGCTCCAATCGTACTTTGAATTCTAAAGCTTTATTTATAGACGATCAACTTTACTAATAGTTCCAATCAATTCTGAAATATATGAATCTCTGAATAACTCCAAAGATTTTGAATACTAAGCGTTTATCGAGAATACGGTTCAATCAATCATATTTTTTTATTAGAAATTTTCAAGCAACGAGTTTGCCAATGTTGGGATGAAATTTTTGAATATTAAAACACAAAACCTTGTTGAAGTCAGAAAAAATCCGTTGATTAAAATATATAGATATGCAATGATAATATGGCCTATATCCATACATTGCACTTACTGACAAGGCGAACCAACTATTTGAAACACAAACCCAATAAATCATATACCACTAAGATTTCCTAGAAGAGAGAGGCAAAGCTATTGTTGGTATATTATCAGAAGCGGCTACATCTGCGGTTCAAAATGTTATCATTCCCTATATATACGTTAATGTCGATATAGTTGCGGTGAATCACGAAGTTGGAACAATACGTTTCCTACATGCTATTGTCTTTGTGTTGAAAGTAGATATGAGTGATATTTACTCTATTATCTTCGACGAACATTCCTCTCATCTAGATTTCGTGAAAGGACATAAATATGAAGAAATGCTTTGAGGTGTAGGTATTTTATTTTTGTTTTCTTGCATATTGCTGAAGTAAGGAAGTCAGAAGATGAGGTCATGGGCATTAAAAGTGTACCTTTCACCAATAGCCAATTCATAATAGAAGACAGACAAAAATTGTAGTGTAACCAGTACAATCAAACCCTGGGATATTAACAGATATCCTTTAATTATACCCTGTCTCACCTAAGAACTAAATTCAAGATCTCAAGGTCCGTATTCGATTTTGTTACCAATATAACAATGGTGCGATTCAGCACTAATTAGGGGACCTATTCATTGTCTTGCCCATTAAATGGATTAAAGGTATTACATATTATAAGATTTTGTAGTATTGTTTATCTTGTCCAAAGCACAACCGTTTTGTCGTTTTTTTGTAAGGTACCCTCTAAGTTTAATTTGGGAAATCATGAAATTTTGTTACAAATCTAACTCAGAGAGATTTATTGAAGATTCTTATGATTATAATTATGTACATATTTTTTATAGTCGCGAAACATATTTTGATCAACATTCAACCTGATAGTGACCTGTAAGTTGCAAAAAACTTAAGAAAATTTGAATTTCGCGGGCTGCCACTACGCAATCACCTTAAAGGTTATGTTTCCTGCAGCTGTAATTGTACTCTTAGCAAAAGATCGTTATTTTGTATTGGACATAGTCGTCTTCTAATTTTCCAATCCGTTTTGAGGTATTCGCAGAGCCTATTGTTAATGTGAGAATCTACAATATTAAAGAGACATCGGAAGACCAAAAGTCTGACAACCAGTCTTACCAATGGGTATCCTGTTACCTAGAACCTGGGATGTGGAAGTCAGATAGGCAGTCGCTCGGTTAGACTGGAAGCCGACCCCAACATAGTTGGGAAAAAGGTTAGGCAGATTGATTTTGATCTACAATATTACAGTAGGTGTTCTTTGGCATAGTCCCCACCGACTTTACTAATACTTAGATGATCATGAAGCAATGATGAGCCATAAAGGACACAGCTATTATCACCACGCTCGAATTTAATTTGCTATTTTACAATATCACCTTTCTATATCAACCCTCTAAACTTCAGAATAAAATTTACTAATAATGAGTTTCAAACAGGGACCGTGGTCTACATACACTCGATCATTGTCAAAAATGACAATCGTAGTACGATAGTGGATGACTTTCAAATAAATTCAACGTTCATTAGATTCGCTTGCAGGGGACTACTCAGTAGATCTAATGTTTTAGATTCAACCATTAACACGATCCAGTTTGTGATTTGAAAGGGACACACTGGTTAAAAGAATAGTCAATAAAATAATACTAATATAGTTCACTTGTGGACTATAACGATAAGTTTTATATTGCCCCTATTTCCCAGATCTTGTTAGTTTTCTTATTAAATTCTCATACGATTTGTTGGTTAGCTGGTACAGACGCCAGCACATCAAGCTACCCGAAACTGTCAAATTTTCCCAATCAACCTTGAACCTAATGCTTTAGCGATAAAGTTGAAAATGTATTAAAGAAATTTGACAGATTGTAGTAGCTTGATGTGCTGGCGTCTGTACATCTCCATCCTAGTTGATCTTACTATTCGTGCTACTAATACTGTCATTATAGGATCGGATGTTAAAGTACCACTATGCTCGACAACACAGGTATCTTAGCCATAAAGAAAAGAAAAAAATCGTAATGAATAAAAAGAAAAAGAGAGATAGAAAAGCAGATTTATTTGTCACAGAAACACGTCCATACAAAAAGATAAGACTAAGACCCAGATCAATGTCTTTCAAACTATCGTATTTACTATATGTTGGATGATATAACCGACGGTATGTTCCACAATTATGACGATGAGTCGGCAATCTAAAGTAATGCGTGTGTGGATGTATGGGGTTGCGATGTTAAATTTATTAAAGTACGTAATTAAATGAATAATATTCCTGCTGATCTGTATAAGCTTCTCATCTTTACGTAGGCGGTATTACTTGGGTTCATTCGTTCCCACATATTATAAAAGTTAAAGGGATAAAATGATATTTCAGATTCGTATCAAAATTAATATTTTCGCAACACACTGGTTATCCCTGTTACTTAATTACAAACATTTTACGTCGGGGATCGTACGCTTGTTGATTTATCAATAAACGAATCGGTCCGACAATAGTAAAAACTAACAAACTGTTACTGAAAAAACTAACATTTGAATAAAAATCGTATGCCTAATTATCATCAGATGTTCGTTGCATTTCTTTCTAGAATAACTTAGTAGGAACAGAAAATAACTAAAAATGGTCAAGTAAACAAACGGGCATCATTGTTTTATTCTTAAAGTTGCCTTTATTAAATTTGAGAGTTGCAGCAGCCCTTGAGATAGAGGGGTGAGGTTTTATTAGGGGCAACTAACGAGTGCCGATAAGGAGGTATAATGCCCCTCTGTGTCATTGTTGGTACAAACTACAAGATACAGCGTAGTTTGAGTATGTGTGAAACTACAACACACCACCACTTCGCGAGTTATACCTACCGAGTCCAGGAATTTACAGGCATGTCTAAATTACACAGAATATCTTCAAACATGGTTTCTAAATTTGGCAATGGATATGGAAGCGACTATGGACTTTTGGTTTCATGAGCTTTAACTGTTGACGACTATGTTGACAGCCGTATTTATCTTCACATTCTTAAACTAGCATGTAGTTAATCCATCCCGCTTCATCTTCCCAGATTGTACCACCACACAGAGGGGGCAAAACCATCCACTGTTTAATCTCCAGTTCAATCTTGACTTAAATGAACACCTAGATGTTCCCCTGTATCGATTGTAGGATAGTGTTAAACCACTGGTTTTGCTAATGAATTGATTTGCCGCTCTCGTCAATTTATAATGGGATTCATTGGATGCTGCGCAGGGATTTCGACGAAATTCAAAGGGTTATACGAAATACATGTTGATGCGAAAATATATTAGATTAAAATAAAAAAATCCGGGTATTTTACGCTACAGTCAGATAATTGTTTGTTTCCGGGAAATATTTTATTTCAGTTGTTTTACAAATTATTATTTTCGCTATTTTAATTGAAATAAATTGATCGTAAATACGTTAACGTTTATATGTACATATCAAATTGGTTTTACACACAGTTTGGACAATGTTACAATCTACCCTGGCTCCATATCATAGGATATCATAGGCTTTGCTCGACCGTTGTTGCAATATTAAAAACTAAGTTGTTGGAATTAGAGTCTTCCTTCTTTGCAAATAAATTGATTAATCCTCTGCAGTATAAGAAAATGTTGCTGTACAAGATTTAATTAAATCCCAATGAAGCGCCCCATCCCCAAACATCAAAATAGTAAATCCAAGTACAAATGGGTCGCAAGCCATTAAGTTTTATATCTATACAGGTTCTACTTACTCCTTTATACAGACTTCAAGGAGTTCTATCATATTGATTGGGTATTGGCAGGAGCAAAGCCCCGTTGCATGGCAAATCCACATTCACAACCCCTATACTTTATGATGGTATAACACTAAAAAACCCTTATATTGTACCCCCTTTCCTATCTGTAATGGCTTCTTATCATCTTTATATATAAAGCCTGTATTTTGCTACAAAAACACGGCAAATGCATTGTCCTTCCCTTCGCTAAAAAATAAATCCTTCGTCGTATCTCTTTTGAAGATAACGTTAGATTTATTCGTATAAGGACGTCAATCTACCTTAACAGGGCTAGACGATTTTTTTCTTTATTGAATTGGGGGCTAAAAAAGGTAAGCGCTCATAGTGAAAGATTGGGTTGTGACTATTCTTTAAAAAACCGGCCAAGTGCGTGTCGAACCTCACACAATGAAGGGTTCCGTAGTTGGGATGAATTTATCTCAAGAACCAACTTATCATTGTAGTTGAAAAACATGTTCTCCCATACATTCCAACTGCGAATGTAAGTTTGTACGCACATTTTTGAGAGATTTACCATGTTATTTTAAGACCATAGACTTTTTATAGGTTTTCCTGTAATCTATAGGTATAGAACTATTTTCCGTTTTTTTTTTTTTTTAATTTTTTGCACAGAAGTTTCGGATATAATGGAGGGATGGACCATTTTCGCTTATTTTCTTAAATAACTTTTTAACAACTCATTGCAAAATTGAGACCTTCACAGTAAATCCTTTCGTTTGATATGTCACACGAAAGTGATATGCCAGTTTGCTTTTTTTTTTAATTTTCTTAATATTCAAAATTCCATTATGTTACACATCCGTGTTTGGGTCACAGAAATGTATATGTGTACCAAATTTCAACTTAATCCGTCTATTAGATTCGGAGTAAATTGGCTGTGACTGACGGACAGACAGACAGACACGAGTGATCCTATAAGGGTTCCGTTTTCTTCCTTTTGTGGTACGGAACCTTAAAAATGCTGATTTGTTATTTCAACAATTCGACGTGATATCGGTACCTAAACGATGTAAAGGTTGAAGTCATACTCAAATATGAATTTCATGAGCTTTGTGATATAATATTATCTATTACTCAATTTCACTTTCCTTTTTCTAGAAGTAAATGTAGATGTCCTGGATGACCATACTTTTCGTTAAGGTTCACTTTCAGCATTCAATCCAGAGACGTACCATCGGCACGTTGAATTGGGTAACTCAGATTGGCCTTCAGTCTTTGGATAGCCCAAATCTGGCTCGTCTAGTGCGTTATCTGCATACGGAGTCGGCACGTGCACTACCATATTGGGTTACAACCCTATCGTCTATGAGTCCATAGGAACTAATAGTTAGATGTTTCATAAAATATGTACCGGAAGATAAGCCGGTGTTAAGTTCTCCAATGTTGTTATGAATATTACAAAAAATACTCATAGGGAGGGAGACAGTATAAGCCAGTTTTGCTCAGCGAAAATGGTGCATGAAGACTTATACCACGTTACCTACTATCGATAGGAAAAATTTTGAGATGTTCAAGGAAAACTTAAAACACTGAAAGCTCTTTCTAAGTTTTTCACCTACTATTAATTTTCTGTAAGAAAAGTCTACGTCCTATTGAGGAAACTTACATCAACACACCATAAGGACTATTCTTGCTTGCAGCGCTCGGCCGCTATAGTAATGCTTGCTAACAGTGATGTGGTCATCGTGTGCACGGGATTTTGTTTTAAAATTGGTTATAATAATATGTAAGTTTCTTAGATAGTACATTATAGCTACATTTTCATAACATAAGGGCAAAGACAATTGATATAATATAACATAATTTGATGCGAAACACAATATCATAAATATTTATTTGCTAAAACCATTTTTGTGCTTTCAGGTCATTGATATTCGCAGTTTTAAAGCATTTAAAGTGACACTTATCACAAATAATTCAAAGAATTTTATTAGATTTAAATTAAATTGCGATCAAGTTTACATTTTAAGTTATTTTTGCAATAATATTGTTTGAATTTTAGAGTGTCTCTGATTTCTGACAATTAATTTTAAGCATGATAATAAATATACAGGGTGTTTAGAAGAAACTGGGTGCGAAGCCTTAAGAGGGTGACAGTTGATACCATTTAGAGCATAGTGAGCCATACATGTGTTAGAAGAAGTATGTTTTTTTACTGCAAACTTTCAGTAAAAAATAACATAATACAGGGGCAAAAATAAAATCCTAATTCGTTTAAGACATTTATGGCTCAAAATGCTCTAAATAGTGTCAACTATCCCTCCGTTAAGTCTTTGCACCCAGCTTCCAAACACGCTATTACAGGGCATTTTTTACTACCCATGAATATGAACAACTTTCACTATGGGACCTTCTCTGAAATCACGAAAAGCTGTTTCATACAAAAGTTCAATATCTACTCGACCAAAATGTATGAAACAGCTTATTTTTTTTTCGTGATTTCAGACAAGGTCGCATAGTGAAAGTTGTTCATATTCATGGGTATAACACCCTGTGAAAATTTAGCTATACTGATTAAAAAATGCCCTGTGCGTATTTAACATTCATTAACTTTTAATGTTAATATTTGAATCTACCAAAGCGAAAAGATTTACAAATAATCTACGTTAAACCAATTTGGGTAAATGGATTTTATGAACTGCTTGTTAGGTAGGTAGCATAATAAAAAGATTTGTTCTTGTTTGTACATACGTAGGTTAGAAACAAGTAGGTACAACAGTTTCCAATCTTCTTACAAGTACTTGTATACAGGATGCGGTGTAATTTTTAGAAATTGTATTTGTGGATTTTTAAAGTAGGATGTGGTTACACTGATCGATTGTTCATCAAGATGTGAAAAGAAAATATGTACATTTTTCTCTTGATTTGGTAGTGGTAGTTAGCATTCTGTGTATCTTGTATAAAGGGTAAATTTAAATTAGTTAGCAAAACTCCGCAGACGTGACGGGTATAATGATACCAGGGGGGCTGAAAAGTTTAGAGCCTAAGTACCTACCTTCAAGTGTCATTATTATCTAGCACTGCATATTACTAATTTGTGAATACCCACTTTCAATATAATATAAATACATAGTTTCATGTCATTAACATCATTATGCCTAGGCTCAAAACTTTTCAGCCGCCTGATACATCGGATGTAACACTTAACGAGTGCTATTGCTGCTCAGATTTCCTATAGGGCTTAAAAAACTTAGCGTACCTAGGCCACGGATGACTGAGCCATGATGATGTTTACCGAATAATTACTAAAAGCGTAATGATGCTAATGACATGAAACTCTGTATTTGCCTGTTACAATGTTAATGAATGTGGCAGTCTGTTGTCTAACAGAACCAGATGGACAGATATCCTGAGGCGAGCTACGACTACATCTGCGACTGGACAAAATTCCTTGTGACCAGCCGATCTATTCTTTAAAAATCTCACCGTGAAAACTTAGGTGAGGTGAGCGTGGGCTGTCAATAGTGTAAATAATAAATAAATTTATTTGCCACAGAAAAAAATACAAATAGGAACTTAGGTAGGTGCATCTCCACCGTAGGCGCGGGCTTGCGGATGGCGAGCAATGGGTAGCTCACCGTCCGGTAAGGACCAGGCCCGGGTCGACGGCGCGTTGTGTTCTACGCGCGCCTCAAAGAGATGTCAGCACTCGCTGAAGGGGTCCGCTAAGGCCGATGCCCGCCAGGGTTGCGGGTTGTTCGAAAGAGTTACCGTGGCCCTGGCACAGGCAACTGAAGGAACACGGGTAGGTTTTAGTCAGTAGAAGTCTGACACGCCCTCCCGCTCCACCCAGAGCGGGAGAAGTTATTTGATGATTTCCCACCAAAAAAAAAAAAAAGGGTAGGTGCATATGGTTCTATGTTGAATTCTGTACTCAAGTATTGCAACCCTGCCTCTTAAACTATGTAAACCTGTATCTTAAGTGTTAATCCCTAGCATCAGGTGGAATGACAGCTCACTTCAAGCTCAGTTCACCTAAATTTTCTCGGAGAGATTTTTATAGAATAGACCGGCAGGACCGCTCTACCAAAAGCGAAGCGAAGAAGTATAATATAAACCTAGATGAAGTGGCTTTTACTATTAAAAATTTTTGGGTTCGCTAATCTAGATTTTAAGATTCTTAAAAGATTAACAATCATATTTTTTTTCTGATTTTTAACCGACTTCCAAAAGGAGGAGGTTCTCAATTCGTCTGTATTTTTTTTTTGTATGTTTGTTACGCGATTACTCAAAGACGGATGGACCGATTTGGAAAATTCTTTTTTTTGTTTGAATACTGTTTTTTTTTTGTTTGATACTTCCGAGGTGGTCCCATATAAATTTTATTAACTTTGCTTGGGGAGTTTTTGAGTTAGCTTCAATAATGCGTATATTGCACTTATTTTATATGGATGATGTGATGATGTTTTAATAACTTCCTATCACTGTTATTTACATGGCTATATCTACAATTATTGTGCTCAATTATGTATTCGAATTTGTGTGGGGTAGGTTCCACAACTAAAAAGTGAAAACTTTTTATCAAAAAATAAAACCGACTTCTAAAACAAAACACTACAAAGTAAAAAATAACTTTAATTTTTGAAGTCGGTGGCAAAAAACGAAAATACAAAACCAAAGACACCGACTTCCGAAATTAAAGTTATTTTTCAATTTGTAGTGTTTTGTTTTAGAAGTCGGTTTTATTTTTTGCTCAAAAGTTTTTTTTAGAGAACTCTTTCCATGACAAGAATCCTAACTAATATGTAAATGCGAAAATGAGTTTGTTTGTTTGTTATGCTTTCACGTTAAAACGGGTGAACGGATTTGGATGAAATTTGGCACATGGGTATAGACCGTGACCTGGAGAAGGACATAGGCTACTTTTCATTTTGGACCGCAGAGGAACTCGCGTGCAACAGCCAGTATATAATAATATTGGATTTGTTTATTTTCCTACCGGATGTTTTCATCTTTTCCAGACTCCCCCTTTATCCTCAGAGAAACAACAGCCTGTTCCAGCGGACTTCACGGCACTAAAACTGTGGGAGGTCATAAAATAAAAACTGTTTACTTGCCTCGCAGATAACCAGGAACAAAGTTCCTTGATAACTTTTTATTTCCTCCGGGGATAAGCAGGTAACAGCCCAGTGTACTCCGAACAACTTCAAAAGTTGTATTTGTAAAGAGATTCTTTTAATTTCTTTGACGTTTGAATTTGGTTGGTTATCTTCACCTGGTTGAAATGATTTGGTGAGTCAATAGAGAGAAAAAGTGTAATCGGTCCGATAGGTTTGTTTGTTTATGATCATACCAAAATAAATGTATATGATAATAACAACGTTATCAGAAGTGAAAGGTCGGTCTTTTAAGGGTTCCGTACCTCAAAAGGAAAAAACGGAACCCTTGTAAGATCACTCGTGTGTCTGTCTGTCCGTCTGTCACAGCCAATATGCTCCGAATCTAATGAACCGATTAAGTTGAAATTTGGTATGCATATGAATTTCTGTGACCCAAACACGGACGTGTAACGTAAATAATTGAATATTGAATATAGAGGTCAATTTTGGGGGGCAAATAAGAAAAAAATAAATCTAAATGTACTGTGTGACATATCAAATGAAAGGGCCTATCTCCGAAACTACTGAGCCTAAAATTTTGAAAAAAAAAGTAATGATAATAGTTCTAAACCTATAGATTATAGGTAAACCTATAAGAAGTCTGTGGTCTTAAAATAACATGGTAAATATCTCAATATTGTGCGTACGAACTTACATTTGCAGTTGGAATGCATGGGAGAACATGTTTTTCAACTACAATGTTAAGTTTGTTCTTGGGATAAATTCATTCCAACTACGGAACCCTTCATTGTGCGTGGTCCGATACGCACTTCGCCGGTATTTTTTTTTCAAGGAATCCGTCAGTCGTCTAATCAGACGCATATCTTAAAAAAATAGGTTTATCAACCTCATCCATTAGTTAAATGTACTAACTAGCTCATCATATTATTAAGACAAAAAACAATACCACAGCCAAAAGACATTCCTCACGCTTATTAAGCCGTAAGGACGTGAACAATGCGAGATAATTCTTACCTGCGGAGATGAATCATATTTACTGTCCCGTCCGGAACGCGCCGGCGCCCGACCAACTTCCTACAATGGCCAATAAACACGCCATAAAATATGAAAAGGCCGCACTAAAAATGCCATTATTGTTTGCTAAATGTCCACCTTTTGTTAAATGAACCTGTCAAATGTTTGCAACATGCACATCCGTGTCAAAGGCTGTCGGCCTGACACTGCCATAACTCTTTTATAACGCAATAAAAATCGAACTTGAATTCCACCGTATACACATTCACACTCCATAAACTCTGTGACACGTTAATTGCGTCGTATGACTTACGACTTTCATGGAAAATAGTTCACAATTCGCTTTTGGCTGGTGTAATTTATTCCTCTTTTAGCCAGGGAATCGTTCCCGCGATTAATCGCAATATCGAACCTGGCCAGCCGTTATTAGTACCTACAATAGTTGCCAAGGTGTTCCACCCCTCTATAAATCTTGTCTAATTTGTGTGTAATTACAGAGCGGTACAGTTCCCGCTGTAACAAGGAGTGCGTAGCAGCGGGGAGTAACCGGCACGTGCTTACGCGTGCTCCACTCAAGACCCCCGCTAAAAGAACATATTACTCAATTTGGTGACATCGAAAGTTATGCCTTAACTGGTTCAAGTTATGATTCAAATTCCAGTGCCACTAATAGTTAAATATAATTTGAAGATGTTTCCAATAAAGCTTCAACTAATTTCGATGCTACGTTGAAGGTGGAAGGTAGAAATTACCCTAGCAAAATAATACTTATAACGACCGAGGCTCAAGTTTGATCACTATTAAGTAATGCTGCAAACGCGTCGAAAGGTCTATGTTAAAATTTAGTAAATGTGTTCTTTGACCCCTCGGTGAGATGATAATTTTAATATGTAAAGTACGGGGGTGCACTATTTCAACAATAATTTAAGTTCCTTTATTATTTTCTAAGCCCTCGTGTTCGCAGCAGGAGCTCGGACGTTGTAAAGTTACATTTTTATTCATATTTATTCAAGAAGGGTAGCTTGTTACGTTTGGAATGGCCGCTGTTGACTGCACGTGTCGAAAATGCCGCTTCCTTGAAAATATACTTCATTTCGAATACAAGTCTCGGCACTTCAGAATATTCACTGCCAGATGGCACAAGTCTTTTAATCCGAATGATCCCTCCATAATTAGCGCAGTCAACTCTATACAGCCAAATAAATCCTTCCTACAATTGCCATTTCAATACTACAAATAAATCTACGTCATGTACTGCATTCGTCGCCAAACTGCGTGTGCAGCACTGGAGTGTTTCGATCGCAATCAAGAACGTATCTTGCCAACATTGTTTTAGCATTCAAAATGGAATGCACACAATTTTTACAGTTGCAACCCCAAAAAATATCGTTTCGAGTGTCGATCCGAAACTGTACACCATTTACGAGCTTGATTGAAATTTTGCAATCAACAGGGGGAGTGGTATGATGAAATTATTCTTGTATATTTTTTTCCCTCAAACCCGCCGACGTTGTTCCATTATAATGGCCCTTCGGAATAGAAAATTTACGGGGGATTTAAGATTGTAATCACGGGCCACTCGGTTGTTCAAAGTGATTATGGTGCAGATAAGGGCCTGGAGCGAAGCTGGTCGTCCCACGCGCGATGTATGCCGTTATATGTATGTCGGCCTATCTGTGATGTTAGCTTGTACCTGACCTGGCTGTGTCTTGGTTATAGATGTTGGCAAATTCGTAGCTGGCTTATATAGGTACAGTTTTGGATTTTCCAGGATTTATTCCAATATTTTTTTTTAATTTTTCCAATATTTTGTGCGCTGTAACCCGAATATTTTGTAAATCGAACTCTATTATAGTGGCAGGTATAATTTTACTTCTAAGTAAAATGATACCTGCCACTAAATAATATAGTTCGCTTTCATTCTTGTAAGAATTTCCATTTTTGTTCCCTTACAATTCATTTCAATATTTACTTTACAACTTAAAACTACATGCAGCAAAATTTTCCGAAGATCGGACGCTACTTACTTGAAGAACTCGCATCAAACACGAACAATATATAATTTGAATTGCATGACCATAGGTCGTAAGACCTCACTTCATATGCGACCTACTAACTGAAATATTCATATAAACATTCAATATGAAAATAAACGTGGTTCCACCAAGTACTGAGCAATTCAAGATTAATGTTTAAATCGATGAAGGATATTTTTTATTTTCAGTGGTTTCCTTGCGACTTCGTTAGCTGCTGCTACGGCGCTTGAAGAAATATCTGATGTATTATGAACAAATATTTCCAATACTCATAGGTATTGCAATTTAAATGTAATGATAAAAATAATAACAAAAAAACCTTGCACAATTCAATTATGTTACAAATAAGCAGTAAAGTAAGGTAATTATTTGTTTTTGTTTGGTATGTTTCGGAACTTATTATGGTTGTTACTTCGGAGCTGATTCACTGTTCCCCGTACTAGTGTAAATAAGGAACAGAGTGAATTAGTTCCGATATAATAATATGCTACTGAATTATTTTTGTAGATAATACTTAATTTTTATTTAAATATTATATTATTTAGTTAATTATGTACACAAATAATTCAGTAGCATTTTAAAATTTAACATAAAGAGCATAAGCAACAACATTTAATAGAAAAGAACCCGTGTTGCCCACACTTCATTCAAAATTCTTACTGGCGATGGCCTGAGATAAGAGGGCAGATCCCAGGGCAGACAAGTTAAAATTATAAGAGATGTCAGGTGTCAAATTGGACATAAAATACTGATGCAATGCGCTTACTTCCAATCCAAAGCAATCTCTACAATAAATGACGCTCGATTCTTATCAATAGTAATGATAGTACCAGTTTCCATCACAGATAGCTCGTGTCGGATCAAGTGGGATGAGCAACTTCGTATTCTAAATTCTTGCATTCAAATCTGGATATTTTTCTTTGAGGAAAATAAACGTTTCCATACACAAATCTATCTATGTGAATTAACATAACAAGCGGTCTATGTTTAATTTTAAGGACGAACAAGTTTTACGAGCCATATTGAATCGCACTATTATTCAGATTTCTATGGGGGCTCGCACTACAACGACAGACATATTGTAATTTGTTTGTCAGAACGAGATTCCTTTCATTATGCGTTCGTGCTCCATAAAATATGCATCTGAAATGAGAAAAATGTGTCGCAGTGTCGCGAGTTTCGGTTTTGGTTACAAAACAGCTTATAACTGTACTAACATCCATCCCAATTTGGGTTATATTAAGTTCGGATAAAGTGCAAAGTCCAGTGTGTCGTATATCTCAGTTAGAATGTCTTCCACAAAATGCGTCAAAGAATCATAATCTCGGCTTCCAGTGAGTTATACACACGTCGTCTATTCACATTAGTTTTAGAAATATACAGTAAATACACTTTCGTGAAAAAGTAAGCAATGGTATCTGTTATTACTTTCAGTCCAGAGTTTCGTTGTTGCCAGAGAGAAAAAGTTTCTGCGTAGTGAAAATGATGTCTAGTAGAAGTTTTTACGATTTTTCATGTCATTAGCGAAGGTAAGTGGAGATAGTGCTCGTATCAACTCGAAAATAATGGCCTTTCAGCTTTTATATCTTGACTCGTTACAAATGAATTTGAAATTACAAATGTAGATAACTCAGGACTATAAATAGATAGTCCTGAGTTATCTTAACTCAATTTTTTTGTGTTTGGCCACAACTTTCTGAAGGCCCTTTAAGCTCCTAACAAACCATTATCCCGATTTGATATTAAATTAGGTCCGGTGTTAAAGACGATACTTGTTCAAGTATTTCACACGTAATCCCACACAACGTTCATCATAACTTTTAATGTGAAACTTGGAATCGAAATAGCGCCATTACGAAGGCTTAATGCCGCTCCACATTCTAAATTAAATACTCGGCAACTTGGTAACCGTTATGTACTGGTATAATCGCAATAAATTTGGATAAACCCCGCTTGTATCGAGAGTACAGAAATGGGAGTAAATCAAGTCAGATTAGATATCTCTTTTTGTTTCCAATATTGGTAAGGAGGTAAGAAAGACATGATAATAGTATGAGCTGCTTATCAGACCCCGTAAGTTGTGAGAGTAAAATATTGGAAGCGGTTTACTTCTGTGCTCGGTAAGTCCTTCGATCCATAGAAAACAGGTTGGGAGCGGCGCAGGACCATGTTGGGATATTATGGTCAAGTTGTGGCAATGTCACGGTGATCTCGGCGCAGTCGCAATCCTGTTAAGACTAATGAATGTTCAAGGATAATGAGGAAGTGCTTATTCTCATTTTAAAAATTGCCAAAAATCGCGATAAATTGAGAATTTAAGCTGCATATTGCAATTTAACAGTGTAAATAGTGATTACATTTAAGTAGTATCTATAAAATATACCTATAATATATTTTTGGATGGCAAACAAGCTGGAGCGTCAGCTTGATAGTCAACACCAACAACTGCAGTGCCAGTTGCAGAAAAACACCTTGCCATCCCAGTTAGGTTTTCATTTATTTATTTTACATGGAGGACTTAAAGCTAATAAAAACAGGTGAAGAGCGTGTCAGACCACGCACAATGAAGGTTCGGTCCGTAGTTGGGATGAGTTTATCCCAAGAAAAACTTAACATTGTGGTTGAAAAACGTGTTCTCCCATACATTCCAACTACAAATGTCCATAGTTAAACGAAACGGATCCAACACACATTACACCTAATGGGGGTTGGATCTTTTTTGTTTAACTATGGACAAATGTAAGTTTGTACGCACAACGCACAATATCGTGAGATTTACCATGTTGTTTTAAGACCAATCAACTTCTTATAAGTTTTCCTGTAATCTACAGGTATTGAACTATGTTCTATATTTTTTTCCAAATTTTAGGCTCAGTACTTTCGGAGATAATGGGGGGAGTGGTCAATTTTCGTATATTTTCTTAAATAGCTTTAAACATTTATTTTAAAATTATAAAAAAATGTAGTTGAGACCCTCACCGTAAGCCCTTTCATTTGATATGTCACACGGTACAGTTTGCAAAACTATTTTTTTAATTTTCTCATTTGCTCCCAAAAATTGACCCCCATATTCAGACTTCATTTATTTACGTTACACGTCCGTGTTTTGGTCACTGAAATTCATACGTGTACCAAATTTCAACTTAATCGGCCCATTAGGTTCGGAGCAAATTGGCTGTGATAGACAGACACACGAGTGATCCTATAAGGGTTCCGTTTTTTTTCCTTTTGAGATACGGAACCCTAAAAAGGACAGAGCAACGAACCCTGAAGCACTCCGCTGGGCACGTTTACCCAACTAGACATATAATTATTGAGCACTACTGCCTGTGACCTGTTGTCAATATAAGAAGAGAACCACCTCAAGAGGTCCCCACGTATGCCCATTATTATTTTATTTAGCTTTTAAATAGATTCATTAATATTTTGTGAATGTGAGAACTTTGTAGGCTTAATAGAATGTAGATTTGTAGACCATTTCCTATTTTTTTAAGTACCTGGCACTTGTTGACAGGCCTACACTGTGCTCCCATAACTGTTAATACTGTAATTTGAAAACATTGTAAAAGCCAATTATTTGAGTTTCATGCCGCCGGCTCTTCTCCAAAGGAAACGACCTATTGGAACCGTGCACCTAGCTTCTGACGTTTCATAAGTGACTATAATACCTAAGATTTATGTAATAAATAAATTTTTGTTTTGGGGTAATAACAGCTGCACGGGTCGATGGATCAGGTTAAGCTACGCTTGCCGCGGTTGGTCCGTAGATGGGTAATGGTGATGTTATATTTACATACCAAGACTCTCCGTGCCTCGGAAAGCACGTTAGACTGTCGGTCCCGGCTGTCATTTGTCGATCTTTGACAGTCGTTAAGAGTCGTCAGAACCCCGAAAGTCTGACAACCAGTCTTACCAAGGGGTATCGTAATATCCAGTTAGTTACTGGTTTGTGGTCACATAAGCAGTCGCTCCAGCCGACACCAACATCGTTGGGAATAGACTACGCAAATGATGATGATGCTTTTTTTTTTGAGTTAAAAAGTTATGTGCTTGTAAACAGCAGCGCCCATGCGAACATACCATGCCCCCTGTTGTATACATAATTATGGTAAAAAAAATCTGCAAGTAACTGTAACTTTGAACCGTTTCAAATAAACTAACATTCCCTTATCATTTAACCCCCTAACATAGATATAAGCCAAAACTACTTTCTTAAATAAAATATAAATCAGTCGATAAGCGTAAGTGGTTTTATTTTTAATGGGTCATAAAAGTTTAGCCGGTACCACCGATAAATAATATGTTTATCCTTAGAAAGCGGCCATAATGATGGCCGATGCATTATTATAATGGCCGTGTTGATTTGTAAGTACGAGCTAAACTCAGTTTAAGCCCAGGAGCGGTTAAGATATTTGGGTGACATACGGGTGGATGTACGGTCGAACATTGAAAGTTTTTTTTTTTATTTGAGATTTTGAGATAGGTTTGCTCTTGGCTCTAGTCTAGGTCGGAAGTATCAGAAATAACGTGGACGATCAAGTGAGCTTATACAAAAGAAGCCACTTTGAATAGATTAGGGTTGTATGCGTTCGAAAATACAGACGCAGGTAGAGAGTTCCACTCTTTTGCTGTGCGCATTATAAAAGACATTTGGAAACGCTTAGTGCGAATTGGTGGAATAGTAACTAGGTAGGGATGGTAACTGACAGTGCACCTAGATGTCCAATGATAGAAGGGGGCCGGTGGACTGTGGTCGTGGAGTTCTTGGGCACACTCACCGAAGTACAATCTGTAGAAGACCGACAAGCAGGAAACCTGTGATCCTCGCTTGGCATCCACCAGTTTTACGTCGCCAATGAACCTCTTACCTCTGCGTTCCACCAAGTCAAGCGCGACAAGTTGGTATTTTGCTGAGCCGTCACAAAGGTGGCTGCAATACTCCACGCAGGATCGGACTTGCGCTTTGTAAAGGGTTAAAAACTGCCTTGGCGTAAAGTATAGCTTTACCCTATTTAGGTTGCCCAGTTTCTTGACCGCAGTTTGGGCTTTGTACTCGGTGGTGGCGCTGAAGTTGAGACTACATGTCAACTCCATGCGTTTGTTTGGATTTGGAACAATACAAAAACATACCAATGAATTCGAACTTTCTTGCATTAAAACGGACTGGAGTTTTGAAGCAAAGCTCTACAAAAACCTCATCCGTATATCCTCATATTTATAAGCTTACATCATTGAAGGCTTCTGTTCGACTGTTCCCCTACATACACCATAACTGAGCCACTGAGCCGCTGTGCGGGTTAATTTTAATTCAGTACTCACAGTAGTTGCTACGTGTCGTAAAATAGCGCGTCTGACATCTTTAGTGAACTTTATTGTCTTAATACGAATACTGGCTTGTGTTCCTGCTGCTTTGTGGTTGTACCAGTGGGTTGTAGGAAATCGGGAATTTGAAAATCAACTGGATGCGATATGACTTGAAAGTTTAGGTCAAGAAAAGATGGAGTCTGCAGACGTAGATCTAAGCAACAATGACACCAGAGAGAAAATATTATCACCACAAGTGAATGGCGATCATACTGCATTTATTAAGGGCCTTAACACACCTCCGCACCGCCGCGAAACCGCAGTAGTTCAATTCAACTGACTCGCATGGTGTTCCGCTACTTGAATTGCGATTTGAATAGCGAAACATCATGCGGTTTCGCGGCGGAGGTGTCATACCTGCCTAAAAGTCTATGTTGTCGCCCGGCTGCAGAACAAAGGCCTCTCTACTCTTCTCTTTTCCACTTCTCTCTATTTAAAACTGCTAAGGACCAGTTCTTGTTGAACTACTCCAGCTCATCCCGCCGTATCTGTCTGGGCCGTACTACATTTAACTCAACTCAGCCCGTCGCTGTCCACTGCTGGGCATAAGCCTCTCACAGGCTGCGCTATAACACCCTATCCTCCACCTTCCGTATCCAGCCTGTCCCAGCCACCTTCTTAAGGTCGCTACGCTTTCCGATACGCGGTCTCCACTCCGGGACTCGTCTGCTCCACCAGTACTCAGTCCTTCGACAAACATGGCCAACCCACTTCCACTTCAATTTGCTTACTCTGCAAGCTATGTGGGTTACTCCAGTTCTTTTTCTGATAACTGCATTCCTGATTTTATCCTTCAAAGAAAGTCCGAGCATAGCCTGCTTCATAGCGCGCTGAGCGACCATGAATTTGTGGACCAGCGCGACTATGAGTGTCCACGTTTCGGCACCGTATGTCATAACGGGCAGGATGCACTGGTTGGAAGTCTTCAAACATTACGGGACGGGACTGATGACGAGATGACTTGACGAAGTTTTCCAAACGCTGCCCAACCCAACTTGATCTTTCTGTTGGCTTCTTTCTCAAAGTTGTGTCTACCGAGCTGAATGACTTGCCCTGGGTACTCCTTTACAACTGCGAGAAGCGACCTTTTGATGTGGATTTGTGGAGAACTGCATTGTAATTATGAAATCTTTTATCGTGTCGTTAAACAAGGCCGAAGGTTATCGAAAGCTTTAAGTGCGCAAAAAGACTGGCACTGGCGACTGCAGTATCAAGCAAGATTCGGAAGGACGTGTACCTATGCATTATTCTACATCATAAGCTTTCAAAGACTTCACTTCTAAAATTAAATAAGTTCCTTGTTTATAGTAAATATTTTTTCTTTAGAACATTATTTCGTGTGGCTCTGTCGTGCTCAAAATAGTTAACACCAATCAAAATTCACTTATTCAATATCCACATAATCTGTCCGTTGACAAAACGCGTAATAAATAATAAATCACGCGTCCGTTTGTACGTTGTTTGTTTTTAATTAGTGGCTGCAGTAATGCCGAAACAGCTGTTATGTTCAGTGTTGCCAGATTAGTGATATATCGTCGTTATGGTGGCAGTTAATTAAAAAAAGTTCCAGTGCCGGAATGAACGGTAAAGTGCTCCTGAATTGTTGTTGTTTTTTTTTTGTAGTCCTTTTTGTTTGGTGCACTGATTTGTTGGTTGGATTAAAAATAATTTTTGTATGTGTGCTGACAGTTAATTTCAGATTAAAGTGTTTTTTTTAATACTTACTGGCCCTACTCTTGAAACTTGATAATTATAAAGCTGTAAGCGTAATTTGAAAATTACCAATGCGTCGCTTTACTGAGTTTGGACAATTTTAAGAGCAGAAAATGTAGAAAGAAGATTACCATTGACATCCTAGTTTGCCTACTTCTCAATACTTCTTTCTTTCTTTGAAATTTTTGGGTTAACCGTAAATTCAATATTTATTGAAGAAATACAATATCAGATTGAACGCGTCAAAACATACCAAGGTGTATTAATAACCCACTTGCTGGAAACCACACAGGTGCTAAATTGATACCTGATGTAGTTAAAAGGAAGTTGCTGTGAAATTGGCGTCGTAAGTACACACTGCCCCTTAAATGACCGCTGCTGAACTGTTTAAAGTTACTAATGTACTGTTAGCTGTAGGACTGAAGTTTGAAATGGATGGAAAATGCATTTTGTGGTTGTTAATTGCTATTGACTTTTGTAGTCATTTATGTCTCAGACCAAATAAAAAACCAAGATAGAGTCTGGCCACGCTAACTCTGCCTTGGAATAAATGGGCAACCCCAAAAAGTTTTACATAATTATGGTATACTAAAAGTTGACGTGTAAGTAGATCTAATGATTTTGATATTTTGGTTTTTGATTTTTGCATAACAGCTTACTTATCTAAGAACATTTTTTCGAATATTGATACGCCTGTTCCTATTGTCTACAAGAAGATCGTGTTAAATTACAACATAATGAAGCAAAACAACAAACTTTGTGGTTATGCGGTATCACTCACTGTGAAACCACAGACTATAGACTGCCAATTTATAACAAGTACTTATTTTTTTTTTGTAAATTCCAGGCAGAATAAGCGAAGAACTAAAACTTAATATTCAAGCTGAAAAAACAAAATAACCTATCAAAAAAAAAAAGCCAACTTGTATCAAATTCTTTTTCCGTAGTAATATACAAGCGGTGTTGCCGTCTATAGATTTTCAAATTCCACCGTTTTTTTGTTCACGTATGCAGAGTTGGCGTGGTCAGACTAGAGTCTCTATCAACAGTGTCGTGACGCCGGTTTCGTAAACATGTGTGCACTTAGTGAGGTGTAGTTAGTTGTAGTTTGGTTTAATGTGTGCGTATGAGCATGTATGCACAGAGCGAGGTGTAGTTTTGCGTATGCTTGACTGTATTGTTCGCAGCGCTATGTCTTGATTTTTATTTAGTCTGAGATTTATGTAAGAAGTTATTATTGTATGTACACAGTAACATACGAGTACATAGCAATTAATCGAGGAGTGATGATGTGTTTCGTTCGACTCATAATTGTCCATAGTTAAACGAAAAGGATCCAACCCACGTTACATCTAATGGGGGTTGGATCTTTTTCGTTTAACTATGTACATTAATATTCACACAATATGCTATTTAAAGGATAATAGAGCTCTCAGAGTTATACTTAGTTCACTAAGAGCCGAATTAAATATAACCAATGAGATATAGACAGAGGTTATCGCTAGGTGGACATGGACAATCCACTAGTTTTGTTACTTATTCATGTAGCATAAACCTGGGTTTGCAAGGCTTGCGCTCCTTATAGAAAGAAAAACATCTACTGTTTAATATCTGATTTTCCGTTAATTTTTAATTTTGCATACTCCATCATTTCTCGCTTCAATGTGAATATAAAGGTTTATGTTTGTGGTTAACGTGGTTACATTTTACCGAAGCACTTAATTTAAGCTATCATCAATTAGTAGTAACCTAATCCATCAGTTCCATAAGGCTGAGGCCAAACGAACTTAATTTTTTGAGCTGTGAGTCGCGTAACATGAGTCGCGGAATTTTTTTTATTTTTATAAAATGAGATGAACTTATTTTGCGTCGCCATGTGGCACAAACAGGACTTTAGTATGAATCTGCGACTCATTATACATGACTCACAGCTCAAAAAAACTACGTTCGTTTGGTCTCAGCCTTAGTCTGAAACCGAATGTAGCGTAAATTCCGCGACTGACTTTACGTAACTCACAGTTTAAAAAATTACGTTCTTTTGGCCTCAGCCTAAACCAATAAACCTTTATGAAAACATACATAATAAGAAAATTTCTTCAACTCATATCGTCCACCCAATTAACTACCTTGACTCCTAAGCATTCGCTCATAGAAATATGCAAGCCATACAATATTTACTGGATATAAATTCTCAATTATCTGAAGTCTATACCGAAATCACGGTCCGCCATTACTGCCAGTGTATTTCTCACGGGGAAACTAGCTCCTTTAGTTCTTACATTGAAATAGGAAGATGGCGCGATAGGGCAAGCTATCAAGCCTCTAATGTTTGTGCCTTCGCTATATGCTGTCTTTGTTTTGATTAGGTGTGAGCGATTACAGTACAGACTCCGAAATAAATACTTGAGTTGACCAAGATTTTAACTTTATGAGCTTTCTAATCTTAGTTCAATTCAAACAAAATAAAGACGGAAACTAATTGTTAAGCAAATTAACACCCTACGTCAATTTGCCATGTTATAGCCATGTCATACAACTGTCAAAGAATGATAATTGTGATTTGAATATACGGACAATTTAAGTTGGCAGTCAATTTTCTTTTCAATTAATTTCCCTGATTTTACATCATTGCGCGAAATTCAATTTTTCTTACGATTTTTGCTATTTCCAGCTCAATGTCCGGGTGTATGTTGATTAAAGTATGATTCGCGACCGTAACAAATACTTAAGATTATCCTAACTTCCTAACTAATATTATAAATGCGAAAGTAAGTTTGTTTGTTTGTTACCTTTTCACGCCTAAACCTCTGAACCGATCATCATGAAATTTTGCATATACGTTATAAGGTGTACAGAAACGGACATAGGGTACATTTCATATCGCAAAAAATTACAGTTCCCTAGGAAAACCACAATAACGTTCTTATGATAATAGATGGCGCCACGTGTCTTTCGAATCATGATTGAACTATATTATTACAGAAACTAGTAGTGTGTTAACGAAATTTTGTTTTTAATTTAAGTACCACAGTACATTTTGTGAGGCATAGAGTGTCGATAGACCAGGTTTTCATCCTCATAACTAGAATATTATAGATGCGAAAGTAAGTTTGTTTGCTTGATACCTTTTCACGCCCTAAACCGCTTTTCTAAATTAACGCGAGCGAAGCCACGAACAAAAGCCAGTAATTCTATAAATAGATTAGATATAATAGATTTTTTATGGTCGTGAGTAATGTTCAGATCAACATACAATCTGATACTGACCTGCAAACTGAAAAAAAACGTAAGAAAATTTGAATTTCGCGGGCAACCCTGGCGCTTTCGCCTTAAATCACATTTGGCTGAATAATTTGAGTGTGGCAACAAACTGAGTTTACAATGTAACAAAACTTATCCACAAAAACAGTTTCGTAGTGACATGTTTGTAAGCAGTAAATTCTAGCCTGAGGGCCGCAGAAAAAGTATGCCTAACCCTCCAGAGGCGCGTGATCCGACAATTTACCGCCGGCCTCCATTGCGATTGAGTCGCCATTTTGGATACGTTTAATTTTGGATTTCGAAGAGCCTGACTGGCTGGAGGTCTAAGAAAAAAGGGTGTAGATATGGATTAAAAAACGAAGTATTTGTTAGTAAGCAAAGGTAAAATACACAGAACATTAAATTGTGTTGAGTCTAAATAATCTGAGGCACTTGTAGCAATCGCTTGGAATAAGTTTCGTATTAACTACAGCGACTTTCAACAGGATTGCCAACAACCTTTTCGGTAGCATGTCAATCCAATATGTTATTGCTGATAAATTTTCACTTTTTCTGGGTCTTCTGGTATCAAAGCCAACATTAAATGTTCGTAGTTGTATAGTCGGCTTATGGCCAATTCTCACTAAAATGTTAACACCATCTAAACTGTATTTACTTAGGTAAAAGCCACATATCGTTTCAATAAATTCCTGTTTCATCGAGTTCTTAATTTCAATGACACTAACTCGAAAATACACTTAACACTGAAGGTACCCACATAAGAGAAAGCAAGCGAAAATGTAACACCTAAGTTAACGAGTGTAATTCCTCTCATTAGCTACCTTTGAGAGGCCCTGCAAAACCAATAAGGAGTCGCTAAGCTCTTCGCCAAACCTATTACGTATGTACCTACTAAAGTGGCACACGTATTTCAGGGGATTGTTTTAACATTGCAATGTGTTTTATTATCATAATTAAATATTTAGATTATAAAATGGGAAAGTTAAAGAGTTAAAAAATGTATGGGTGACTGGAATTTTGGTCAGTGAAACTATACTGGTGTTCGATTTTTGATGTGGTGTCAAAAATAAGGATAGGTAGGTACTATTACGAGAATAGATAACGCAACAATTATATAGATTTACTTTCGTGATTATGGAGTTAGAGTAGATACAGACTCTAGAATAAAATCTTTCAAATTACATGGGAAATATCAAGTTATCAAGCTTCAAATACTGTGTCCTCTTCATTAAACTTACTAATGTATTTGAATCTAACGTAGGTATTTGATTTGCCATTATTAAACGTATTTGATTTGATTTTTAATCGAAGAAAAAAGGAAGGAGGAGGTTCTCAAGTATAAAGGATGTCCGGTAAAGAATGGATAACCTTGAAATAGCATAATTATAATAGACCTTACGACCGTTCTAAAAAAAAATACAAAAATATATATATCCCACGAAGTAGGTAGGTACATAAGATTTTTTAGAAAAAAAAAAAAAAAACTTTCTTACATTCTTCTTCACCACGACCACAAATGAATGAATTCCATTGGTTATTTGTTGTTATAATATTGTACATACGTTGGCTATGCCGACAGGAGGCACTAAATAGACTAGAAAATGCATAGTATTAAAAAAAATCGTATCTTAGGTACTATGTACTTGGGATATATTACATATTCTTTTTGTATTTTTTTAGTAGGGCCATAAGGTCTATTATATGCAATTTCAAGGTTATCCATTCTTTACCGGACAGCCTGTATATAGTTTTTTATGTTTGACCCCGCATAACTTATTACATAATAGTTCGATTTGAACGATTCTTGTTTTATTCGGGAAGTTTCGAAGTTGGTCCTATGTAAAATTTATTTTGGGAAGTTTAGCTTCAATAAAAAGTACCAAATTTTTCCACCTAGTCTATTTGGATGTTATATGACTTACTGTCACTAATTTACATAGCAGATAGTGGTATTCGTGTGGGGTAGATACCACAACTAAAAAGTGAAAAATAAAAACTTTTTTACAAAAACAACCGACTTCAAAAAAAAAAAAAACTACAAAGTAAAAAATAACTTTAATTTCGGAAGCCGGTAGCAAAAACGAAAATACAAAACCAAAGATACCGACATCCGAATTTAAAGTTATTTTTCACTTTGTAGTGTTTTTATTATTATATTTATATTAATGTTCTACTTTTAGGACCGTTAAAGTATATCGGTCCAAAACTACTCATAAACTGCATTTAAACAGACAATAACCGGACCATAATATCGTTAATTAAACTATATCCCATAGTGATGTTAGCTTCTCATATGAATAACATTCCGAATCGTCCTTGTAGTCCCTTGTGACATCGTCCAACGATTCAATTACAGAGAACGGACCAACAAAACACTGTTATTGTATAATCGGACGTTCACAGCAATAAGTGTTTGGTAGAAACGATACAGTGCTTGAATCGGAATATAATAGGGATTCTGATTGTATAGTTTTTATTATAAATAGATTTGTATTTAGAAAATTAAATGGGTTCGTAAATCGTAGAGGTCTCTCCGCTGTCATTCTTAGATCTTTAACAGTCGTTACGAGTAATCAGAAGCCCAAAAGTCTGATGACCAGTCTTACCAAGGGGTTACCAAGTAACTGGGTTGTGGAGGTCAGATAGGCAGTCACTCCATGTAAAATACTGGTATTCAGCTGCATCCGGTTAAATTGGAAGCCAACTCCCAACATAGTTGGAAAAAGGCTAGGCAGATTGATTGTTCATCGTAGAGATCAAAATAATTATATTTATTAGCAGTTACTACTATTATCCTGTTTAAGTTTAGTCACATCGTCATTTTTGACAGCAATGAGATCTTAATTCAGGGACTCTTCCTTGGGCATGCCACAATTGCGGCGATAAGTCCCCTCTTTGAGGAGTGGTTGGAGAGGCGTCACGGCTTCCTCACCTTCCGCCTGACGCAGGTCTTCACCGGACACACACACACCGGTACAGGCCATGGTACGTAGCGAGAGTGCATGGGAAGCCGTCACCTCTTTCAGCGAAGCAGTAATGCTCGCGAAGGAGGAGACTGAACGCGTAAGGGAGCGGCAATCTTTGCGCCCTCATGCCCCTAGTCGCCGCAGGAGACGCCCTGGGCGTCGGGAATCGATATAGCCGATTCCCGGCCACCGTAGGCGCGGGCTTGCGGATGGCGAGCAATGGGTAGCTAGCCGTCCGGTAAGGACCAGGCCCGGGTCGACGGCGCGTTTTGTTCCACGCGCGCCTCTAAGAGACGTCAGCACTAGCTGAAGGGGTCCGCTAGGGCCAATGCCAGCCAGCGTTGCGGGTTGTTCGAAAGAGTTACCGTGGCCCTGGCACAGGCAACTGAAGGAACACGGGTGGGTTTTAGTCAGTAGAAGTCTGACACGCCCTCCCGCTCCACCCAGAGCGGGAGAAGTTATTTGATGATTTCCCATCCAAAAAGAAGGACTCTCCCTGAAGTTATATTTGTTTTGATAGACTACTCTTATATGTTTTACTCGGCCAATATGTTTTAGTTAGGTAACATTTTCATAGCATGACTTCATAATGTATATTTAAAAAAAAAAATCTTCTTACTTCAGAAGTGCGTCCTTATGATATGTGACTACAAACACGAATGCACGATTATAATAGTATTGTTCTACGTTCTATAACTATCGGTGAAGTAAACCGCAATACTTTATAGAAGTATTAATTAGCGGTATTGATACTGTTTGAGGAAATTTAGTCATCGGATTATTACGCTGTGATGTCGCAACATGAGTTTACACGAGCGACTGTTTGGGATCGAAGGACGAAGTTCTACGAGTTTTATGTTTGTTTTCGAAATAAGGTTAAGTACAAATGGAAGTAGGAATGTACCTTACATGAATGTACATTACACCACGACCACTCATACGAGTACTAATGCAAGTATGTAATTACCTACATACTTGCATTAGCACTCGTAAGAGTAAGTAAATCCCGTTTCTTTAACTAGAATTACTTATGAATGAGTTTTAAATAAATCAGCAATTACTAAGTAGAATAGAATTACGATATATTAAAAAAAACTTACCTTACCCAAAGTTTTCAATGATCCACAAATTACTAGGCTTGTAGTATGGAGGTCAGACTTACTCAATACGGAGCACACAAAACATCCCGACCCTTACCTGAAAACAAAACAAAAAAAAACATGTTATTACAAAATATCTAGACGAACAATCAACCGCAAAATATCCTGACCAAACACAAATACAGAAAAGGCCGCAAAACGGAAAATCTTCGACAAAACTTAGCGTAGCCTAAACTGGGCAACAGACCAGAAAATGAGTCGAAATCAAATATGAGCCTCCACGAAATGAGTAAGACAAACACGGGCCCACATTGTGTATCGCACAATAGGGACGTAGGCGAACAATTCTTGACCCTTTTTACTAAGTACAGCTGACAATGGCCGCTTAGACCGATTACATATTCTGATGCAAATATATCACGGGCCGCAAGCGGGAATTAATTGAAAAGACCCTACGTGACTTTGATTTATGGTGTACGGTGCGATACGGGACAACGTTGATTCTAAGGTTGCGTCTTGTGTCATCTGACAGTTGCTGTAAAGATGGATGGTGCGGCAATTATTTTAATATGTTTGAGAATTAATTACGATTAATATCAAGTAAATTATGATAGGAATCAATACTTCAAACGCAAGAGGGCAGCTAAGATAACCCCTTCAAATATCTCCAATCAATCTGCCTAGCCTTTTCCCCACTATGTTGGGGTCGGCTTCCAGTCTAACCGGATGTAGCTGAATACCAGTATTTTACATGGAGCGACTGCCTATCTGACCTCCACAACCCAGTTATTGGGCAATAAGATACCCCTTGGTAAGACTGATTGTCAGACTTTCGGGCTTTTGACGACCCGTAACGACTGTCAAAAATCCACGAATGATAGCCAGGACCAACGGCTTAACGTGCTTTCCGAGGCACGGAGGAGTCTCGGTACGTAAAGATGGTCACCCATCTACGGACCAACCCCGGCAAGCGTAGCTTAACCTGATGGATCGACCTGTGCGGCTGTTATTATGATAACCCCTTCAAATATCTCCAATGAAAAGTAAAACCCAATTTACATGATGCAATAATGATTTCTTACTTGTAGCATACAATAAACTATGGTAATAACTTATGGTATGCCACCGGCAATTAAATCACAACGTGTAAATCGGGCTTAACGGAATCTATAATTCCTCTTTATTCCACTCTAGCAGCTAACACTGTCAATAACCTAGCCTGTACAATCAATCAATCTGCCTAGCCTTTTCCCAACTATGGTCGGCTTCCAGTCTAACCGGATGCAACTGAATACCAGTATTTTACATGGAGCGACTTCCTATCTGACCTCCACAACCCAGTTACTGGGTAACGCGATACCCCTTGTCAAGACTGATTGTCAGACTTTCAGGCTATTGTCGACCCCTAACGACTGTCAAAGATCCAAGAATGACAGTGGGAACCAAAGTGCTTTCTGAGGCACGGGGGTCTCGGTATGTAAAGATGGTCACCCATTCACAGACCGACCGCGGCAAGTGTAGCTTAACTTGATCGATTGACCTGTGCGGCTGTTATTACTTAGCAACGAGCTCATAGCCTGTACTAAACAAAAACGTTAAACAACGAACATTTAAATATGAAACCTGCCGGCAGCTTTCCCCAATTTTCAACGAGGCCAATAATTTCAGCTACGGTACCTTTACATTTCCATATCTGATCACTAGCACATGAATATTAAAGTGCCTCTAGTAATTCTCCATCGTAACAAAAAGGTTTTTTTTACACACACACATTATTATTTACGTTTGAAGCGACCTCGTAAAAGGTTCAGTTAAGCTACATTACATTTTAGCCTAATGAAATATTTACATGCGTATTATTTTCATGAGAATATCTTATTCGTTGAAAGGATGAATGAGTGGATGAACGTAAAACTGGTTAGTCAATGGAGAAATTGTATTTGTTGTGTTGAGAATATGGCTTAACTTAAGGCGAGGCTAACCCGAGCGTTCCCATTTTTGCCCGTTTTAGAATTTCTTTTTGAAAGGCAAATATCCTACCGCAACCCGCGTAAAAGAACATCTTTCCAAAAAGTATTTGCTTTTGTTAGCATAACTTGAATAAAAAAATATAAAAAACTACAACCCCCGCTTTACGTCGTTCTGCACAAAATAACCAATAATTCTTGAAAACTTCATTATTTTGTCAGATTTTAAATCCAACTCATTCACAAATCACAACAATATATAAGTACTTATATTTATTTTGAATTATTGTAATTGTAATTAGGTTCATGTTAAGAAATACTTAAAGAAAAACTTGTATTAGTTAATCAATTCAAGTTGATCTACTGCATTGCTATATTCCGTCCCAATTTAGTACCTACTCGAGTTCGTGAACTCATGAGCGGTGCGCTTGGCGTGTGCGTATCCCGCGCATTGTAATTTATTACGATCGCTACTACTTGCGGGACTGGGGTATGCGTTAAATGCCTACGGCGCTCGGGTTAGGCTCGCCTTAAAGTAATCAGAAGATTCACGATCCAGGTCGTAATAGTCAAACAAATTACTAGACTGGACGTGGTAGGTAGAAAACTCTATAAAGTAGCAATCTTTTATATACAGGATTATTGGTAATATGTCGGCCATCCATTAAGGGGATGTAGGAGAGGACATTTGCAACCAAATGACCCCAATGCAAAAACATATGTCAACCATTATTTTTGGCGGGAATCGCGCATTTTAGTCAAAAAAACTTGCTCAAAATTATGAAAATTGTAACGATTTGTAGCTCTGATTAATAAACTATTAAAGATATTAATCCTTAACTACCTACCCCTTATTTTAGTCACGTAATTACGTAACTGCCTACCCACCCACGGTCTGTGTGACCGCGTCGGTATTGATCTAGAAAAAAAAAAACAAAAAAAAAAATAATAGAGGGAGGTAAATTGTAATAGAAACAGAGAACATTTTAATGGTTTTTTATTTATATTAAAATTATGGAAACATAAAAAATCAACATTATTTATTATACTTAAATCAAAATGTCTTCATACATATGAGAAAATAAAATACCAACACATTTAGAAAATGAGATCTGCGGCTGGCGGGGAGAAGATAATGAGCGCACGAAATGTAAAGATGACACACTTAGTTAATCACCAAAATAATATCACTGGTGTCAGTGAGACCGGGTAGGTAGTTAAGGGTTAAAGATAATTGTCATTTTATGGTTGATTATAATGTATTGAAGTGTTAGCAAGCAGATGATAATAAAAATAATAAAAAATCAAGCTTTGGTTTTTTTTTTATAAATTTTCAGTCTTCAAATAAATATAAAATGTCAAATTACTCGAAAATGGTTGACATTTGTATAGGGATCTTAGGGGTCATTTGGTTGCAACTGATCTCTCCAACATTCTCTTAATAGATTGCCTACATAATTATTACCAACTAGGATCCAGGATGAAAAGTAGCCTACGTCCTTCGTCAGGTCATAGTCTACCCATGTGCCGAATTTCATCCAAATCCGTACAGCCGTTTTAGCGTGAAAGCGTAACAAACAAGCTCACTTTCGCATTTATAATATTAGTTAGGATGCCTCGAGAACAGTACTTTTTTCTGGATGAATGGTGGGTATTTTTTTTTCGGTATCCCTGATAACGCATATGCAAAATGTCATGATGATCGGTTCAGCGGTTTGGGGCGAGAAAAGGTATCAAGCAAACAAACTTACTTTCACATCTATAATATTATAGTTAGGGAGGATGAAAAACCGATCTATCGACATTTGACACTAATACATTTTGTGAATCTAGAGATTTACAAAATGTATTAGGTTAAATTAAATTAAATTAAATTAATTAAATTAATTAATTGTTACCTACTTAAATTTAAAAAAATAAAACTTTTAACACACTACTAAAGTAATTCAATCATAATTCGAAAGACACGTGGCACCATCTAATGAACGTTATTGTTGTTTTCCTCTGGAACAGTATTTTTTCGGGAAAAAAGGTACCCTATGTCCGTTTCTGTACACCTGACAACGTATAGTATATGCAAAATTTCAGGATGATCGGTTCAGTGGCTTAAGCGTGAAAAGGTAACAAATAAACTTAGTTTCGCATTTATAATATTAGTTAGAATAACCCTGTTTATTAGCTATACTCGTAGTATTAGGGTATTAGAACTGATTGCAAAAGTTAGGTGAAACAAGAGGAGGCAGTAAATTCTAGATGATTCATATGACGATGTGATTTACACATTCTTTCAAAGCTACAATAGGTAGTCCCCAGCAGAAAGAGTTCAAATGGTCCGGACTTAGCCGGGAGTATACCCATTTCACCTTACAAAACCAGAACACGTATAAAGTCGCTGCTAACACCTGCCATTAATACTTACAAGAGTATAATAGAATGGTCTGAAACAATCCGAGTGAGTATTGCATTATCATCAAGCGTCGTCTCGTAGCAGCAATTACATACCATTTGGAAACAAAATGCCAGAGCATTAGGTTTCACAAAATTTCCTTATACCGTATTAACAGCGAGTACTAACAAGAACACACGAATGAATGCACAAGTGCTTAATATCTGGAATTCCTTGCTCCAAACCACCCGGTCTAAGTTGAACCCCTAACTTTGGAGTTGTTCCATCTCTCTCCCATAATTTTGGAAATTCAAGGAGGGGGAGGGAGATCCAGATACACTGGTAGTACTGTACCTACATCGGGGCTCCTAGTTACGATCCACGATAAACTTTGAGTCTCGTGAAGAGTGAGAGCGTTTAAATTGTCGACGCTCAACGCTGCTAACCGTACATTCTTCTATGGTTTTTAATGGCAGCAGAAAAGTCATAAGAATTTCCTTCGTGTCGTTTAGTTTCTTGTTCAAAGTTTTATTATGCAAGTTTCTTTTAAATGTGGTTTTAATTATTAAATCTGCATTTTTATCATTTAACTTAGTGAATATGCTATGTTTTGCAGTTGAGAACTCATTGTAAAGGAATATAAATGTATTCTGCAAATTATTAAAAAAAAATCATCACTCGAATTTCATAATGAAATAATTATACTCAACTTCAACTCAGCATTGTAACGCCACTCCTCAGCATACAAACACACAATATTGTTTCTATTCGCCCTAACACCAATATAGGTGCTATGAAAACAACTGACAGCAACGGTTTCACTCACGCCAACACGACATCGCTAAAACCAATTTTACAAAATAAAAAATAAAAATCCCTGCGCCACAACTTGGAGCGACAGCAAAAAAACCAAGACAATCACCATTTTTGCCGACTGTACAATAAAAGAAGTATTTTAATCAACAAAATAAATGTTGCAATTATACAAGTGATTAAGGTGCACTATACCTATCATACATTACGTCGCAAGTGGTCGGGTGACTTCTAGGGAGGTCCCTCCCCCTATTAGCTACCCTCGTAGGGTAGATGGGGGACGAAATTAAACATTTTGGGGGCTCTAACGGGTTACGTGTGCGACCATCTTACCACTGTATGTGGAAGATAGAGACACTGGAAGAATACAACGACGATAAGAGTAATCTTACATTATATTTATTCTTTCTACATGTGTAAGAGCACAAATATTCTTTTTGAGATAAAAAGTGCAACACTTACAGCAAAATGAAAAGAAAATGGAACAGTATTTCTTTTTTGTCCAAAATATGTCGAAAGGTCATCTTGCCAACTGAACTCCGATGAATTTTATCAACCAAATCTACAGCAATGGTAAAGTTATTTGTTACATAATCTCCTCTATTAATTTTAATAAGCTGTAGTTTACGATAATACCCGTTTAATGACTCATTCTTGTGCCAAGTTTCCAAGAAATCCATCGACTCGTTCTATCGCAGTTTAATAACCATAACAATGGCTTATTATTCAATTCAAGACGTAAATATACACATTATTCATAATATTCATAGATAAAACAACACAATTAATAGGTACTTATTGACATTATTTTATGATCCGCAAGCAGCCCTTTGACAGCCTCGTTGGTCTAGTGATCGCACGCGCTGCTGCAGAGCATGAGGTCCTGGGTTCGATGCCCAGGTCGAGCAAAGTGTTATTGGGTCTTTCTATCTGGAATTTCTCAGCCCAGTCTGGATTAGAACCCGGTTAATGGCAACAGGCTCGTTCCTATTACATCATCTGCCTGGCCGTTTCCTATGTTGGGGTCGGCGTCCAATCTAACTGGATGCATCTACCAGTATTTTACATGGAGCGACTGCCTATCTGACTTCCACAGCCCACTATCTGGGTAATACGATACCTCTGGTTAGACTGGTTATCAGACATTCGGGTTTCTGATGACCCGTAACGACTGCCAAAAATCCACGAACGACAGCCGGGACCAACGGCGTGACGTGCTTAAATGGGACTTTATTATAACTGATGTAATGTGGGTGTACAGTCACGACCGGGATTGTTGAGCCACTAGCTTATCATCTTAACTTGGTTGTGTTACACGAATGCCGCCCGTGAAATTTGACATGTGACATTTCAATAACGAAAAACGGGCGGCATTCGTGTAACACAACCAAGTTAAGATGATAAGCTGGTTCGTGACTGTACCCCGAGTACACCTCTGCCTAGGGTAGACATGATGTTTATATTAAGTTTGCACTTCCAATTAGAACTTTACTATGATGCAGGTTCTAGAACCTCATCATCATCATCTCCCTAGTATTTTCCCAACTATATCGAGATCGGCTTCCAGTCTAACCGGATGCAGCTGAATACCAGTATTTTACATGGAGCGACTGCCTATCTGACCTCCACAACTCAATAACTGGGTAATACGATACCCCTTGGTAAGACTGGTAGTCAGACTCTCGGGCTTCTGACGACCCGTAACGACTGTCAAAGATCCACGAATGACAGCCAGGGCCTAACCAGTTCTAGAACCTCCGAAAAGTTGTATTTCCAGTAGGAAATAGTGTGCTCAGTGACAGGATAATCTACTGGATCGTTCTAAACTTGGCTTTTTGTACGCTCATTGACAGGGCTATTCTAGTTCAAAAGGCTCAGCTTTCATACGTACCGCATCTAGTAACAAAATATCCATAAAAATTAATGTGTACGCTATATTTGCATGTTCATTTCGCTCCAGAGATGTTATTAGAAATTCAGATTTTAGGGTATGTACTCGTATGTAAGCATCTCTTAGTTTTTACGGTCCTCATGTAACCGTCATGGCTCACGTTTATGAAGCCATTATATGGTCTCTTGATTAAATATAATGCCCTCACGGTCCTCCATATAAAATGCCAGGTAATGTCCTGTACAATTAGTTTTGTAATTGAAGTGTGAAGAGACTAGTTGTAAAATTTTGTCTTAGGATGAGTTAATTAGTAGAGTAGTTTATCGCTGTAAACTTATCCAAATAAACTATAGTAATATTTAAAAACTCACTCTCTAGCTTCTAGCAGATAGAAATAGAAAATAGTTTATTGTCCAGGGAATAGCTCTTAAGCAGGTTTATAGATTAACACCAAGTTGAGACGACATGAGTAGCTTAAATATTACCTATAGCTAGGTTAGAAAATATTATTTACCAGTGAGCCCCAAACTAAACAGTTAGTCTGTATCTTGGGGCTCGGGGTACGAATTGCAGAGTGGAGACTAGAGAGATGATTTTGACGAGTATGCGAATATAAACGTAGGGAGCAGCTGATTTTTTTTTCTCGATTTCAGGTTTGTTCCCATAGTAAAAGTTGTTTGTTATCATGAGTACAATCATGTGTTTAAGTATCGGTCACTAATTACCAGTCACCCAATATTCGAGTATTTACGGGATACTAAGATGACACATTTCATTTAGTCTAGTGTAATTCATAATGTATACAACCATACCAGTTTATCATACCCTTTAAATTATACGTAACAGAAACTCATTACTGATATTCTAACAAATGAGATCGCCCAAAATTCATGTGCCCAATGTCTGGTTATTCGGGTGGACAAAAGCCGAGTTTAGCCGCTATAAAACTACCAAATACAATATCACACGAAGAGATAAGGATCGGTTTAATCTCCCACCACCCAAACTTGTTCGGGTAAACTGGGGTCTCAATACAATTTTCCGGGCGGATGCATTTTGAATTTATAACTAGCAAATTGGTTCAACCAATTTATACGTTGAATATCTTGGAATTAATTGGTCGGTGACTGTGACAGTTTCGCTAGGCCTTAATAGCGTACTAACTACGTAGTTTATAGTTTAATAAAACTGGTGCCCATGGTCCCGGCTGCCATTCGTAGATCTTTGACAGTCGTTACGGGTCGTCAGAAGCCCGAAAATCTGACAACCAGTCTTACCAAGGGACATCGTGTTACGTAGTAACTGATATGTGGAGGTCAGATATGCAGTCGCTCCATATAAAATACTGGTATTCAGCTGCATCCGGTAAGACTGGAAGCCGACCCCAAAACATGTAGTTGGAAAAAAGCCTAGGCAGATGATGAAAACTGGCGCCCATTGTAGTATTTAGGGTTGACGCCGAAATTCTGTTTCTAGTATTATTCGACGGTTTATCTGTTCTTATCACCATCCTAAGCTCACTTGTGTCAGTCATTCCTGCTTTATACTAGGCCTTGTTTCATAAAGAACCAAATAATCATGCAATTAATCACGAAGAAGATTATTTCACATCCTAAACTGAAATAAGCTGGCACGGTTGACTTGCAGCTATCTGTCAAGAATTCCGAAACTTTACGTACTCATAGGAGAAACGAACATCTGAACACCGTGAAAAAAAAAAATTCCGAGCACACGATGTTAGCAAGCTTTATTATAGCGGCCGAGCACTGCAAGCAAGAATATAGTCCTTACTGCGACTGCAATGGCGACATTAATTTGACATACGTCTACGATTCCGCGTTTTTGTTTTATAAAGATATTTTAATTTCATTAAACGTTGTTATTTATTGATTTATTTAGAATTTTTTTAAATAGCATCTTGGAGCAACCTGTAGCGGAGAGATAAAATTAAAACGAACACGAAAAAAAAGGCCACGCCACTCGAGTTTTTTCTTCTGGTGGTTTAAAATTGGGATCACACTGTGCAAAAATTAGCTCATGAAGCTACTTATCAGCTGGGTCAGAACAATTAGACAAACGATGAACACAAAGAAGGTGTTGGTCAATGAATCATATTATCTTATTATAATTTTTATGATTACTGATCACTAGCCCTACCCGTGTATTGAGTTAATGTCGCCATTGTAGCGGCACGTTGTAGATATTCGTTTCTCCGATAGTAAATATTAATAGCAAGGCCCAGGCTATTTATTAGTATTGACGGAGTTGGTCTTGTGATTGAGAATATCATATTAGACTAGTTAGTACCTACTGACACGTGTAAATACCAGTAGATACTAATTTATGAGAAAATTATGAGTGAGGTTGGTTTTCGGAGTAGGTAGGGTAATTGCTGTAGTAACTGGCACTCATAAATTAGAGGTAGAAACAAGGTAATGCAAGCAAGCTCAGGAATAAAAAGCACAACAACTATATTGTTTGCGGTTTCATTGATGAGCTTGCTTCTTCTCCTTGTTTCTCCCTCTTCATTTATGAGTGGCCAATTACTATAGCATTTACCCTATGTTGATAAAAAAAGTTAAAAACTTGCTGCTATATTTGCTTGTATGTATGTCGAGAGACATTACTACGAAAACTATACCTACAAGGTTTAACTTAAACAACCTCTTAAGGGGTCATTGTAATCATCATTATGAACAACTTTTACTTTGGCACCAAACCTTAAATCGCGAAAAAAAATCTGCTGTTTTCTGTTGTTGTTAGGGAACAATTGAATTTTTTTTGCGATTTCAGGTTTGGTCCCATAGTAAAAGTTGTTAATAATGATGAGTACAATGACCCCTTAAGAGGTTGTGCGTTATTTAAATTAAATTTTGTATAATAAGTTAAGTTGACAATCGATTTAAATCTATCCTATTTAGCTACTTATCAATATCCAAAACAAACCTATGACAACGGTTCTATTTTTATCATCTACAGCCTGACATCACCCACTGCTGAAGATAGGCCTCTCTTTTCGTGTGCCAATCCCTACGCTTCTGTGCCAGCCTCATCCAGGTTTTGCCCGCGATGACAACAATGTCGTCCGCCCATCTTGCCGCCAGACGACCGACATCTCGTCTTCCACTCCTCGAACGTCACTCTGTAGGATTCCTCGGACGTCATACAGCCTGCCAGGTCCGTATCTCGACGATTGGAACAACGACGCGACGTTTGGAGTAGTGTAGATACCACTGAATGCTAATCTCAAAGCTCACCTCATGGATGCGTAAGATTCCAAGCATAATAAAATAAGTCATTCAAAAATGTAAAGCGTTTACGAGATTATGAACAAAAAATCCTAAATCCGGAAATATCAAGTGTGCAGCTGCGTCCGCGAAACTAAAAAAAAAACTCTTATAAACATCCGGTGACGCAAATTTTAAATTGTTTGTCTTGTTAGTCAAGTTGCAAGGTCGAGGTCTATAATGTTTTACAAAACTTAGAGGAGATTGAGGAATAAGGAAAATGGAAGTCCTTGTTCTATAGACTTCATGTTTTTTCAAGCGATGTACCGGAGAAACTTGTTTTTATCTCGAACAGTAATGCCCTGCAGGTATTGTTTGACATTTACAACTTAAGTTACGTATAAGTTGTCTAGTAACTATCCAATTTTATCATTCACAGTTTTTGTATAAAACTGCCAAAACAATTTAAGTACTTAGATACATAAAACACAAAAAAAAATCTCAGTAACAAAACAGCGGGTAAAAAGGTCCTGCTTCTGACTAGATTAGAAGAAAAGAAATTATACCGGCTTGAAGCTTAAGGACAAACTTTATACGCAAGTGGCACTCACACTATCTACCGGGATAAAGTTTGAAACTTCTTTTTTTATCATTTTTATAACAGTTTGATGTAGGTCCAAAAAGTATGTATATGAGGAAAATCGAGTGCTGTCTGGGGAGTCCCGTCTGGAATGAAATTTCTTCTCACGTAATACGTGAGAATCTTAAAATTTTAAATTAGGCGATTTAAAAACAAACACACAGCCGCCATCTTGGATTTACATTTTGTCCTCACTATCGACTTAAGCACCCTCGAAAACTATGAAAACAATACCCATGATGTAATTTAATAAACGATCATCAATAAACGAAAAGAAATGTTAGTTCACATAGGTATTTAATATTTACTCTTTAGCTTTTTATTGCAGCTCCCTTGCACCCACCTGTTAACGTTGTTTCAAACAGAGATTAGAGAAAATTCCAGCCAAATGAAACGTAATTTCGTTCGATACAGTTATTAACCGGCGAAGGGAGCGTTTAAAGCCGCCACAATGTTTACAGACGTCACCTACTGTGCAATTATTATAATACAAACAATAGGGCGTCCAAAGCCGGCGTTCGGTCGCATTTCCCTTATAAAATCACTTAGTTAAACCGATGCTGTCACTTCTGTCCAACCCAGAGACGATTAGGACAACAAAAACAATTTTCTGGACACACTACATTAGTGTAGCAATCAAATTTACACCTTGTCTTGTCAAACTTAAAGTTTGATATCATTTGATGGGGAACAGTCATATAAAATTAATGAAAATGAGCTTTGCGTGATAGTGTTAAGGTTTATAATTGATATTAAAAGTGAAGGTGATGTAATATTGAAAATTTGGTGCCATTAAGAAGCGGAAAGTGACCACTGCTAATTTGCAAGGGTCTTTGCAGCCATAAACTATTGTTTTATATGTAGTTTTATTGTAGGCCTAGTGTCAGTTATTTCAATTGGAGGGCCAGTTGCCCCATCGAGGGTACTATTATTTTGTTTGCCTTTGATTAAAATTCAACTGAAAATGTTTAGTCACACTATTACTTTGGAACTTTGCCCGGTGAATGGCTCGGCTTGCTATCACGTTGGTCCCTAATATCGTTATTGGCGATTGGTGTTCGAAAGTATTTGACTATTTCGTTGAATGGAAGCGATGAATAAAATTCAGTTCTTTAGATTAAGTGTGCAACAGTCGACTTTCACCTTTTTTTTTATTGTGATGGGTTTGATCTTAACTCTAGTCTAGGTCAGAGGTGACAGAAACAAAGTCGACGATGGAGTGAGCTTACCCAGAAGAAGCCTGTTCACTCTCACTTTGAAAAGATTAGGGTTGTATGCGTTCGGAAACACAGACGCAGGTAGTGAGTTCCACTCCTTTGCTGTGCGCATTATAAAAGACATTTGGAAGCGCTTAGTGCGAATTGGTGGAATAGCAACCAGGTAGGGATGGTAACTGGCAGTGCGTCTAGATGTCCGACGGTAGAAGGGGGCTGGTGGAATGAGGTCGTGGAGTTCTCGGCCATACTCCCACCTTCCACCTTTCTGTTAGCATTTTATTTATTAATTAAAGAACACCAACAGCATATACATTCAACATTGATTTACATGAGTTATTAGGAAAGGTATTACTGCTAAAGTATACACATTTTTATGAAGTTCCATAGACAAAGATTGGTGAACTCCCAATAGCCTTTTGCTTAGAAAATCACCCATTTTATAGTTTCCATTGATTAGTTAGAGGATCAGAAATTACAAGAAGCCTGTACCGCCTTACATGATCATCATAATAAATCATATTAAGAATTTTAAGATGAGATAAACCGCTATCAGAATCTTGGGCTTATTATCCTATACGACGAGTATTAAATGAGCAATATAATATAATTATATATATTTGTAATCACGTTCTCGAAAACGGCTTTAACGATTTCGATGAAATTTGCAATATAGAGGTTTACGGGGGCGAAAAATCGATCTGGCTAGGTCTCATATCTGGGGAAATTCGTTTTCTCTATTTTCATCAGAGCAGTCCTCGGCGACCCAGGTACTACAATGGAAATTTAAATATCACACAACCTCTTAAGGGGTCATTGTACTAAACGTAGTGAACCACTTTAATATGTGACCAAACCTGAAATCGCGAAAAAATAATCAGCTGTTCCGTATATTTATATTCGCTCAACTCGTTAAAATGTAGGGAACAGCTGATTTTTTTTTTTTGCGATTTCTGGTTTGGTCCCATAGTAAAAGTTGTTCATAATGATGAGTACAATAACCCCTTAAGAGGTTGTGCGTTATTTATCTACACCTTGTTTATGAAGCATTGAAACTGTTAAGAAAATTCCATTGTACCCGTATTTAACTCATTCGAGATAAATATAGTAATACAATCGCGAATTATACCGGGGCTTCATCAGCATGTAACGGGTTAAGGCTTATCATTGCACGCTTCAATGTCGCGATAATAAGACAATATATGCGTGTGATCCTGATCACGCCTCAGTGGACTTCAGTAAAGTCAATCTGTTAGAACTGCGGGTTTGTGTTATGTGTGTCACTTGTTTCGCTATGAATATATTAGGGACAGCTGTTTTGAGTATAATTACCTAATAAAGATTCTACTGTTAACAAATCACCTTTTTCATCTCGGCTTTAACTTACACCATCTAAGCTAGACGAAACATTTGATGATTATAAAGCTACCTGGTTCTTTTGCACTGGGTCATGAGCTTGTGATGTTTTCTCTAATGACTGCATTGGTATCTATACTAATTGTATTATACAGAGGTAAATCTTTGGAACTTCTTGTTGCAATTGATAGACCAATTCTTGAGGAAGGTTATAAGCTATTTTACGTCACGCTATGGCTCTCAGGACCTGAGCAAAAAGAAGCCCGGGGGGGCGAATGCTCTTCGACGCGGTGGGTTGGGGGAACAAGAAATTTCACGCAGACGAAGTCGCGGGCAGAAGCTAGTTCCATCATATTTCGATAACTATGACTTAGATAATAGACGTAATACTTAGTCTAAGCTGGAAGAAATGTACGGGAGGAGATTGGTGTTTTTGTCTGTATCCAGATTTGGGCCTCTCCCATAACATACGGTCCCTCCCCTCCTTAATCTGCACCTGACACAACCAAAATGAGCTGAGTTTATCCACCCAAGGTAAATTCTCAGATCTTTTTTACCCCAAAATGTTGTCTTCAAATAAGCAACAACCGAACTATCGGCCATAACATAGCACACGTGTTACCGCGGACCACCCCCGGTGTCTCCAACACTGACATTTTTTACTAATTTCTCCCTCTGACATGTGTTTGCAGATAAGCTGGTGCATTTTGAACTGACGGGACGAGTGCGTGACGACTTTGGAGAACTTTACTCAGAAGAACCTACAGAGCTACTGACAAAAATACATCGAGGTAAAACTCTGCCTCAATTCTAGTAAATAAAAATGTCAGTAACAAAAATTTAACGAAAAAAATTGGCACTCATGGGGACTGCCCCGACCGACAGAAGTGAAAACTTATACGTAAAACCTATACATAGCATGTCGTGGTTTCGAGGTGTCACGATGACGCGAACCCGTAATATTTCCTCCTACCAAAAATCGCTCAACGCGCCTAAGGAAGTTTTCACTTCAAAAAACTTTTATTTGTTACCCATGTCATCCGAATGGTACTTTACTTGACGTACTAAGCAAACAAACAAATATAAATAAATGATGGGTACCAAAAGAATACAGTCATCCAGAAATCATTGATCCTACGCTAAAAAACTCAGAACAGCAAAAAGTCGTAAGCTCTAAAACCCGTATGTCTACCGGAATCGAGTTTTAAGCAGGCCTGATTTATGAGTTCCAAGTTATGGTGTCGTGAGACAAGTGGCCCTACTCCAAAGATTCCATACGTCACGTTCGTATGTCCCTAAACGTTTTTGAGAATTTCTCGAGTGTTTAAAATATCGCGAAATGTGAAACCGACGGGTACAAGGACGCTTATCTTGAGTTCTGGTAAGAATTGGACGAAAAGTAGACCTCCAGGGTATAAATAGCAGAAAGTTTATGAGCTTTTGGTAAAAAATCTGTGCCTCAGTGATAAATGCGGCGCGCAAAAGGGAATGTTGAGTGACTGAGTGATTGCCGACGGTAAAATGTGCACCGTATGCAGGCTATCGATTTTTGTAGCGCAAGTGTGAATTGAAGGAGACGAGTTGTTCAGTATGGTAGGTTTATCAACCCATCACTATTTCATAATCATCATTTTAGCCGAAAGACGTCCACTGCAGGATATAGCCCTCCCCCAAGCACCGCCACTTGGACCGGTTCTGTGCTTCCCGCATCCAGCGGATTCCTGCGGCCTAATCCACTGCCTTCACCAGGTCATTGGTTCACCTTGTAGGAGGCCTTCCAACGTTACTTCTTTCGTACGGGGTCGCCACTCCAAAACCTTTCGGCCCCATCGGTCCATCACTTTTATGTGGTGAAATTTACAATCACGTAACGTTTCAAATTGGCATTCGTATTATTTACATATGCAAATCACGAGATCAATTTTATTTCGGCGTTCCTTAAAAAGCAAACTAAAAAGTTTCTTATTTCTTTGTATAAACTTGTATAAGCACAGTTATCTCGTCTGAGCTATATCGGCTTTAAATATATCTTCACCAGAAATTAGAGGATCAACGAAAATAAGTCCAAAAGCGTAAGTATATAATTCCTGAATCAGCATGGCAATAAAATGTCTTCAAAGACAACATTAATGTCGCATTAACTTTCTTAATCCTATTAACTGTAACATCCATATACGAGTAATGTTGCTGAACTCGCAAATATATTCCGAGATAAACACGAAACAAAGTCAAACATCTGAACTGCAATAAAGGAAGTATACAATGATCATCATTCACTTAAATTACATATTACGCCATTCTCTGTAGGACTGATATAGTTTCTCGTTGATATAAATAGAAATATACCTCTGTAGGAAGATTGACCTATAACGGGCCTAATATACGAATACCTAAGTACGCCCATACGAAATGTGGAAATGAAACAGTGTGATGTCATGAAAAATTACTTTTATATTAATGGTAGCGTTTCTCGCTTGGTTATTCGAGTTAATGATTGCAAGTTACAAGCTCGTGGCTAAGTAATAACAGCCGCAAGGGTCAATCCATCAGGTTAAGCTACGCTTGCCGGGGTTGGTCCGTAGATTGGTGACCATCTTTAGATACCGAGATTCCTCCGTGCCTCGGAAAGCACGTTAAGCCGTTGGTCCCGGCTGTCAGTCGTGGATCTTTGACAGTCGTTACGGGTCGTCAGAAGCCCGAAAGTCTGACAACCAGTCTTACCATGAGGTATCGTATTACCCAATAACTGAGTTGTGGAGTTCAGATAGGCAGTCGCTCCATGTAAAATACTGGTATTCAGCTGCATCCGATTAGACTGGAAGCCGACCCCAACATAGTTGGGAAAAGGCTAGGCAGATTGATTGATTGATTGCAAGTTACATAGCAATATATATAGTGTTTAGCCAAAAATATGTATATCCTTATGGGTGTGTCAAGGTAGGTAGCTTTCTACGTCACGTACTCACGTTTTGTTAATACTAGCACCACCAAATAAACTGGATGAGGTACACATTGCATTCAATATCGACTTTAAAATTGAAATCGATACGAAACACCAAAGGGCTAAAAAGCTTTTATCAAACGTAAACAGCAAAACAGACTTCCTAAATCAAAACGTTTCTCCATCGGAACATAACTGCCTCATACATACGTTCGGTACTAGTGATAAATCTTTCCGTGCCATCCAATTGTCCACAACTAGGTCATCTGATTGTCCCCTACCTATTTACTGTCATGTCTTTTGTGTTTGAGTTTTTTCCTGTTTCAATTTTCTTTTGTGGTCCCCGTTGTATTAAGTTGTTTCGTACGATTTTGTGGACGACGAATAATGTATATGTTGGTTTTGTTATCTTTCGGTTCGAAGTATCTATCTATCTTTCTATATGTACTGTTTTTAGATGAGTTGCGACAAAGCGTTTCTGTACTTTCATCTATCTATTCAGCTCACATTTTTCCAATTCTGAATTCTGTATTTTCTGCTTTTTCATTTGCTTTGATCCTACATTGGTCTAATTGTTTTTTTTTTTTTACTTGCTATGGTTTAGCTTTGTGAAAATAACACGTACAACATCATGTAAACAAAAAAATACTCTGACAATAGAAATATGTGCAAAACATCTATGATTAGCAAACACTAAACAAAATTCTGTGAACTTGAGATGCATCCTAATATTTTAGTTAACATTTAATAGGTATTAATTTTTAACTGCCTCTCCAGCTCAGCAGTCCTGGGTTCGATTCCCAGGTCGGGAAAAGTGTTATTAGATCTTTCCATCTGGAATTTCTCAGTAGCAATCCGGAGTCTGGGTTTATGCCCGTTTGATGACTCTAGGCTCGACCTCTATTACATGAGACTTAAACATAACTGGCAAAATGTGGGTGTAGTAAAGTTACACTTCTGCCTATTCCTTCGGGGAATAGAGGCATGATAATATGACGTCAAATTAATATTTAATTATTTATATTATTAATTGTTAAAATTATTTAATCCAACTATTCCACGCAGCTTTTATTCGTACTGCAACACAAAATATCGATGATATTACGACAGGTACTCGTGGCTAAGTAATAACAGCCGCACGGGTCGAGCGGTCAGGTTAAGCTACGCTTGCCGCTATTGGTCCTTGGATGGGTGACCATCTTTACATACCAAGACCCTTCCGTGCCTGGGAAAGCACTTTAAACCGTTGGTCCCAGCTGTCATTCGTGGATCTTTGACAGTCGTTATGGGTCGTCAGAAGCCCGAAAGCCAGTAACTGGGTTGTGGAGGTCAGATAGGCAGTCGCTCCATGTAAAATACTGGTATTCAGCTGCATCCGGTTAGACTGGAAGCCGATCCCAACATAGTTGGGAAAAGGCTAGGCAGACGATGATGATTACGTCAGGGACTAGATAATACATATTATGCAAATATGCACAGACGCCAGCAGGTCAAGCTACCCGAAACTGTCAAATTTTCCCAATCAACCTTGAACCAAATGCTTTAGCGATAAAGTTGAAAATCTATTAAATAAATCTGACACATTGTAGTAGCTCGATATGCTGGCGTCTGTACATCATCGTAGTCCTGTCAATCACAATCGCATGGTGAACTGATATGCGTAATAATTGATATTTGAGGTGAATATTAGCTAATCTATCTATACGAACAGTTCATACACGTCCATTGCACAATGTAGATCTAGTTTACAACGTGTTGTAAATGTGAAATGGAATTATTCATCTCGGTTGATACAAGAATTTGTTATTTTCTGAAAGGGTTACTGTACGAAGTGACTTATTACGAAGATTTCATATCATTTCAGCCTAAAGACGCCACAGCTAGGCATAGGCCTGCCCCAAGCGCCATCATTTCGACCGTCTGCATGCACACACGTGCTTTCCGTCATCCAGCGGATTCCCACGGCCTTCACAAAGTCATCGCTCCACCTTATGGGTGGCCTTCTTACGTCTTTCGGTACGCGGTCGGCACTCCAGAACCTTTTGGTTCTATTTCATATATTTGTATGTAATATTTATATCTAATTAACCACGTTATAGGTCTTGAGCACGTATTGCCATAATTATTACCATCCTTGTCATTTTCCTATATTCATACACAATCTGGATGTATCAATTGATAATGATTTAGAAATGTTAAAACTATCATTAATATATTGTAAACAGGAAACAAGTAAATAACTCCGCTCACCTTAACAAAACCTTTTAATCACCTAGCTTACGGATGAGGCGTCATTCAGAGCTGTGACAACACAGGACAATCCTCCAAACAGAAATTCAAATGTAAACACAATTTGACAACGCTTGAGCCAAGTTTCGAGGACAGTAGTTTGTATAACTGTGATCCCTGTAACAAGGGCCAAATGAGGTAGACATTTAGTAGTGTGCCGGTACAAAATACAAACGACACGCCCGTTCAATCTGGGCAGGTTGGAGTTATGACGGCCGCGAGTTCATTTGATGTCCGAATGGGGGCTAAGGTATAAAGGGCAGCGACTTTTATTATTTTTAAGGAAATAAATATAATTTATTTTATTTTGGGATATCGTTAAAGTCGTAATAGATTTTATAAAACAGTCAGTAACTGACTTCAAGATTCGCTTGCCACGGGGGTTCGGTTCGATTATCTCGAAACTCACAGCCTGGAGTCTGGATTTGTGCTCGGTTGATGGCAATAGGCTCGGTCCGTGGGTGTACTATAGGTACATCTCTGCCTGACTCATCGGGGACTACAGGCGTGATGTTATGTTGTGTGACCACAATAAATTACTGAATTGATTTTAATAAAACAGTCCATTTAAATCACTTTTTAAATGTTTAAAGATTGGCGTATCACATGGTATAATTTGTTCAGAAACAGAAAACAGTGACGTAGTACATACTTCTTTTTTGGAACTGAAGAATAAAAATAGTTAGTCATTGCCTTTAAGCGATGCGCTAGTGCGATAATCACAATATCGTGGTGTTCTTTATGTATCGCTGGTTTCTTATAACTTGGAACTTTTACAACAATGTACAATACGAGGGTCCAGTTTGGACCCATTTCATTCGGCATTAGGCTTGATGGCAAGGATTTCTTGCCTTGAAATTTTCTCGTCAACCATAATTAATAGGGTGGGCGGCCCATTAGTATGCCCCATTGAATGCGTGACCCTGATAGGACATCTGGATTCGCCATCTGTCTATTGAAGATTGGATGAAAGGTTAATCAGGGGCACCCTGCCATTGTTTTGGTATTTGTCAAACGAATTGATGCGGACATTCAGTAGTTAATCAAGAGTAATGCATTGTGTTTTCCGGGACTATTATCATCATTCTCCTGCCCTTGTCCCAATGTATTTGTGGTCGGTGCAACATGTTCTCTATTAGTCGTCATCTCGGTAGTCACTCCCTTTCTAGCCATATCATCTTTCAGACAGTCCATCCATCGTTTCTTTGGTCTTCCCCTACTAGTATAGCCATCCACTTTCATACTCAAAACTTTCCTGACGACATTTTCCTCATTCCTCCGCAGCACATGCCCATACCATGACAACCGATCTCCACACAACATTTCAGTCACTAGTGTCACATTCAGACTTCCTCTTACATACTCATTTCTTATTCTATCCATTCGCGTAACACCACACATCCCTCTTAGCGTTCTCATCTCGGCTGCATGCAATTGCCTTTCGTTCATTATTTTTGGACCCAACGTGCTGATCCATACAAGACAGCAGGTCTAACCATTGTTTTATAATTCCCCTATGTGGTCTGCTTTATTTAAAAGTTCAAACGTGCAGTGTCAAACAACGTACCTACGTTCATTAAGTGGGGCATACCTATACCTAAGCGTTTAATTCCGTCCATTTAGAGATTTTCTAATTTTAAGGTGAGTGAAGTGTTTTCTATAATGTTCAGTGATTGTAAAGCTCGTCTACTCTGAAGTGACGCGCTACACTGCCGTATTTACCGTAGCGTACGTTTAAGTAGTAGGGCGCGTAATTTCACCTTAGACAAGCTTTAAAAAGTTATCAGTTTATGTGTCAATAGCTTTTTTTTTTTGTGGATGGGAAATCATCAAATAACTTCTCCCGCTCTGGGTGGAGCGGAAGGGCGTGTCAGACTTTTACTGACTAAAACCCACCCGTGTTCCTTCAGTTGCCTATGCCAGGGCCACGGTATCTTTTTCAAACAACCCGCGACCCCAGCGGCATCGGCCCTATTGGACCCCATCTTTTGCTGACCTCTCTCAATAGCTACATATCAATAGCTATCTCTCAAAAAAGTCCTTCTCTTGACTACTACTATTCTTATTTATTTATTTGGTTCACCAACAATTGTTTACACTAACATCATGAGCACAAATACATCATGTTAAAAACTTTTAACAGTGTAACAATTACTCAAAGGTAAACACCACATGAACTAAATTAAGTAATATTAATTGTAAGCCTAGGTACATGTGCAGTTTACAAGCCATCCTAAAAGTAAAGAAAAAATATGTAGGCTATTTTTAAATAAAGAATTAGTATTGTAATATTGCACAAATTAAGTAAGAACTTATACACTCAATAAAAGAGGAAAACCATCGTAGAATGATTTTCCTTATTAGGCGATTTTAGAGAATATGGGCGGTGACAGATAAATACAGTGCTGATAAATATCTAGTAGTATTTTTGTACAGACAGATAGAAAATAAAACCAAAAATACTGCCAGTTTCGAGTGTAAATCTAGTGATAAACAAGTCTTCTTGACCATCGCTTTTTTAGTTCCAACTAGTCCTGAACTATTTATTAGCATTCCCTTTCATTCGCTCGTTACAAAGCTTTGAGATATTACAACATGCCCGTCGTTCGATTTCAAAGAGAAACAAAATATCGGGAAATAAGAGAAACTTTCGCGTAAACTGTTAAAATTCAACATGGACTGATAGAATTTAATGAGGTTAACCAGTACATCTTAGAAGAAATGGAATTAAAACTAAAGATTTTGCAGAATTGAGAATATGATTTAGGCTTACCTTAATTTGCAAAATCATGTTTTTTTAAATCAAACATCCAAGATGGAACAGACAAGGATTTGAAAATCGAGAGCAAACTTGCAGGTATTTTTTCTTATCACCCTAAATTTTTGGGGATCCGCACGGTTACGCAAAATGGCAATACAGATCGTACGTGAGATGTTTGGGACGTAATCATCTAAGTTATGACTGAATTTTAAAGCAGACTCCCCTACCCCATTGACCGCGATAGGATAGGTCAGAAAGCTTCCATAAAAAATATTTTACCATAATTTTGAACCCGAAAATGCTGCTGTTTCAGAACAAAATAATTTTTAATATCATTCGCATATACACGTACCCGCATCGTAGCGTTGCGTAACGTCATTTTGCAAACCATTTTGTACCGTGACGGTACAAAATTACTTACACCAAATTTTTTTAAATTTTTTTATTTGTGAAGGGTTTGCTCTTGACTCTAGTCTAGGTCAGAGGTGACAGAGACAAAGTCGACGATGGAGTGAGCTTACCCAGAAGAAGCCTGTTCACTCTCATTTTGAAGAGATTAGGGTTGTATGCGTTTGGAAGTGCTTAGTGCGAATTGGTGGAATAGCAACCAGATAGGGATGGTAACTGGCAGTGCGTCTAGATGTCTGATGGTAGAAGGGGCCGGTGGAATGAGGTCGTGGAGTTCTCGGGCACACTCACTGAAGTACAATCTGTAGAAGACCGACAAGCAGGCAACCTTGCGGCGATGAGCCATGCGATGAAGCTTGGCATCCACCAGTTTTACGTCGCCAATGAGCCTCTTAGCTCTGCGTTCCACCGAGTTTAATTGATTCAGCCCAAAGGTGACTGCAACACTCCATGCAGGATCAGACTAGCACTTTGTAAAGGGTTAAAAGCTGTCCAGGCGTAAAGTATCGCTTCAGTCAAAATTACGAAATTTTCAATATAAACCGCTATAAAATAACACAATCTGGCAAACCTTTTGTACCACGTGACACGTCTCATCAAACGTGTCACTACCCAGGACTATAATTAAATTTTGCTCACATTCGGTGATTCAATTAGGGTTTAATATTGACATTCGGTAGTGAGATCCGAAACTCGGGGATCAACACCAAAACATTAGCATAGTTGATTAAAAGGCCTCCCTAGAACTGTTAACTCGTAAATGTCATACATACAACATCATAAAAATCATCTTAAGATTATGCTTCACTTGCTAAATTTCGTATAATTTTGGAGCGAATGTAACGTAGTTTAGAAACCCTCCAAAATTTCACCTTATGTCTCCGTGTTATAGTCCAAAATCACAAAGTTTTAGGTCGACATTTGGAACGTTTCGGCAAAATAGATGATTTTGCAAGTGTAGGAAAGCCAGCAAGTACTGAATCAGCATCTAGGTGGTTCTCATATAATGAAGTAGAACGGGAGCTATGATTTATAGTCCAATTATGAGCTCATCGATTATTTCTTATGAGGCTAAGTAGGTAATGGTTGGCTCTTCAGTTCTCGTGTTATTGGAAATTCAGATTATAGATGATACGAAGATCAGTTGGCAGTTAAACTTCGTGTAAAATCACGGGAACTTGATAAGACGTATTAATATAGGACTAGACTGATCTTTTCGAAATAAAATTTAAGATAACGCAACTCAGTCCCCAAGATACAGGCGCTGCCTAGTCCGAGAACCACTATTTATATTGGCAATTATGTAAAATATTTTAATTATGTACAGTAAGCATACATTATGAATATTTAAAAAAATATTTTGTAACAATGGACCAATAAAATTAATCTTATTCTTATTTAAGACTTGCAGCGCCCCGCGGTTTCCCCCGCATAAGTCTCGAACCCGTAGGAATATGGAGATAAAAGTATCGTAAAGTAAAGTGTAAGATATGTATTAATCCAGCTTATAAACTATCTGTGTGCCAAATTTAATCAAAATCCGTTCAGTAGTTTTTGCGTGAAAGAGTAGCAAACATCCATCCATCCTCACAAACTTTCGCATTTATAATATTAGTAGGATTTCTGTGTTTCCTTAAATGTCTGTCTTTTCATTTCTTCAACCCTTCGAAAAACGAATATGATATGATTTCGTCTTAGTAAGTAATTAATCACAAAATTTTTATTTAGTAGGTACTGACGATGAATCGGCCAAAAACTAAAGTCATGACCAAAGCCGCTAAATACAGGGTCGAGGTTAATGGGCAGGAAATACACTATGTCGACGAATGTATCTACCTGGGCCAGCTCATCTCCTTCCACAACAGACAGGACAAATAGATCGACCGTCGAGTCTAAAATGCATGAAGGAGCTACTGGTCCATGAAGGTGCTAATGAAGGGCGACCTTCCTTTCTCATTATAACGCAAGCTCGTCGACTTGTGTATCCTGCCCATCCTAACCTTTGGCGCTCAGAGTTGGTCTTTGACCGACGCTCAGAAGTCCAAACTCAAGGTTTGCCAAAGGCCGATGGAGCGTAGCATTTTAAAAATCAAACTCACCGACCAAATTCGCAACACCATTATACGCTCCCAGACAGGCATCGCCGAAATTGGCGATAATTCTGCGAGACTGAAATGGGACTGGGAGGGTCAACTCACACCTATAAGATGCATCAAAACAGAAGAGCCAAAATCGTCACACAGTGGGTGCCTCGTGACGGCACCGAGGTGTCACCGAGGTCACCGAAGCAGGCCTAAGAAACGCTGGAGGTCTGCCCGGCCTGGGCAGAGCACCACCGGGTCCTCGCGGAGGCGATCGGCGGCGGCGATCTCTCGCGTCCGACCCTGGAATCGATAGCCGATTCCCGACCACCGTAGGCGCGGGCTTGCGGATGGCGAGCAATGGGTAGCTCGCCGTCCGGTAAGGACCAGGCCCGGGTCGACGGCGCGTTGTGTTCCACGCGCGCCTCAAAGAGATGTCAGCACTAGCTGAAGGGGTCCGCTAGGGTTGCGGGTTGTTCGAAAGAGTTACCGTGGCCCTGGCACAGGCAACTGAAGGAACACGGGTGGGTTTTAGTCAGTAGAAGTCTGACACGCCCTCCCGCTCCACCCAGAGCGGGAGAAGTTATCCGATGATTTCCCATCCACAAAAAAAAAAAGCCTAAGAAACGCTGGCGTGACGACTTGGACTCATTCTTCACCGATTGGCCGGAGAAGGCACAATATAAGGAAAACTGGAAGAGTATGGGGAGACCTTTGCCCAGCAGTGGGACATATTAGGTTAGATTAAGAGAAAGGTACTCGTCTAAAATAAAAAAAAAACCTCAGTGGCTCTTACGTCACCAGCGACAGTTGATGGACCTTTCTATTATACAAAATAAATTTTGCAAGTGGGCGTGGATGGCCAAATCCGAAACTATGAGAAATAGCGAAAAGTACTCAAAGAAGTCTCGGGCTCAATTTTGATGAAAACGAAAACTGCATCATTGGATTTTTGAAAAATCAATATCAAGGTTTAATGAAAAGTAGGTAACATAAGAAAAATAAAAAAGTATTTTGTTAAAAATGAGCTCTTTCCTTTAGTTTGCCGTATGTCATTACTTCCCAGAATTCGATCCTTATAAGCGACACTATCGAATGGTGCAATAATACAATGAGTGTTTTTTTTTTTCTTCAAAATCAACGGGTTCTAATATTGATTTTTCAAAAATTCAATGATGCAGTTTCAGTTTTCATCAAAATCGAACCCACGACTCCTTTGAGCACTTTTCGCTATTCCTCATAGCTTCGGATTTGGCCATCCACGCCCACATGAAAAATTCAGCCTGTATATTTTATTATTATATTGGGCAGAGACCACAAGCACAAACAAACAGTTCAGACTGGTCCTAATTTAATCCAGTAAGCTTACCCGGCAAAATGAAATAAACCTGGTTATAATTAATATTTCATATGAGGTCGCTCGGACGGTACATGTATGATGTATCGCACTGAACATCAGACTGAGACCGACTTGCATTGTGATATTGTGACCTGATTTTGTCAGGGGCTTTTTAGAGGTGACGATTTTTGATTTGGTCGTTTTGGAATCGAAACTTGGAATTTAATTTATGCTTTCTATTTCTTCCATAGAGATAATGATGGTGACGTCTACACTTGATCTTCTTATATGGTTGTTTTACATAGAGCAAACCTATAACAAAGAATGATTTTTAACACTTTCGCTGACGTCACGGCCAGAGGCGTAATTTGTTCGTGTTTGATATGACGCTACGCCCACAGTTGGTTATATAACTTTTCCAAGTCAAAACAGACAAACCGCCTATAGCCGTGTAAATTTGCGTACATTACCACAGATTAATACAGAGAGGACACTCCGCAAAATCATTTAAATAAAAAGCGAGTCTTGCTACGACACAATAAAGTGCAATTCAGGTCGCACAACGCTTATTACCTACAGTTATATTCACCTACAAGTTGCCTCTCTTTCTAACGCGTAACGTAACTCTTATACCGACCGCGGCAGTTCTAATGAATTGGCCTAGAGAGATAGGCCCGCCGCGTACTTGTAGCTTCATACTTAAACTGCGGAGTGTCCCATCTGTATTTATCTATGACATTAATAAGAAGCCACGTGATCCAGTGTTGTATTGCACTCATTTAAATTTTTCTAGTGTTAAGGCAAAAAAATACCGGAACAAAAAATATCATATTACACCTACTTTGACTTGTTTTCTGACGACCGTATGGCTATATGCGTGGTATCATTTTGTATGAAAATTTTTATTGTCATTTTCAGAATGTCATCTCAGTGTCAATGAAAGTTTAACAATTGCAGCATTTTTAGCGATTAGTGCTTTATTATAGTCATTAGGAAAGCTCATGTCTGACGTCACAACATATTTTAAGGCTCTCTACTTTGATGACAGAGTAGGGTAGGAGAATTCTGCAATATGTTAAAAAAACTTACATAACTATCAGAACACCTTCGTAATTTTTCGAATCATTTTCTTCCCATACTCCCTGTACCTATATAGGAAATAATATTTTCTGCACGTCACGGTCCGATCGTATCGTATGCTCTAAATGACATAATATGTTATGAACTGTGCCGTTCCAGCGGCCGTCAGTGTCACAGATAACGAATGCGCCCTTTGTGATAATATCTCGGTATTGTGAGTACTAGTCCTGTTCGCCTGTAAGTATAATAATATGTAGGCATAATTTTTGACGTGGCTATATTTTTAGACTGGCTTAGGAATTTGAGAGTAAATAGATATAGCTTGTGTCTGTATCGGCAGTCTATCACTGCACAGGAACTGAAATGCCCCATTGACCGACATAAAAAAAGGAGCTGGCTTTTTCATTGTAAACTGAATGGCTGTTTTATGAAAATTAAGACTTTTCTCAACTTCAACATCAAGAAGACCATTAGAAAAGATACTAGGTAAGTAACTAGGTAGGTAGAGGAGCTCGTGGCTAAGTAATAACAGCCACACGGGTCGATCCATTAGGTTAAGCTACGCTTGCCGGGGTTGGCCCGTGGATGGGTGACCATCTTTACATACCGAGACTCCTCCGTGCCTCGGAAAGCACGTTAAGCCGTTGGTCCCGGCTGAAGAAGAAGAAGAAGAAGCCCGAAAGTCTGACAACCAATCTTACCAAGGGGTATCGTATTACCCAATAACTGGGTTGTGGAGGTCAGATAGGCAGTCGCTCCATAAAAAATACTGGTATTCAGCTGCATCCGGTTAGACTGGAAGCCGACCCCAAGATAGTTTAGAAAAGGCTAGGCAGATTGACTAGGTAAGTAACTATCTCAATAACAGATACAAAACAGTTTCATTTCCTTTGTCAGTCGCATGAAAGGTAAACCATATTGAGCATTTATTTTCTACCAAATGACCACTGACCTGCAAATTAGTCACTTCATTGTCCAATATATCCATGACATTTTAGCACGGCATTTAGCCTCACCTAGTTTCTAATATTACCAACACCAAACAGTGCTCTCCCAGCACAGACCAAAGCCACGTGTTTGTTCGGGAGTACAAGCGGGTATGTTCGGAACACTGGAGTACCGCTCGTATGAAATATAAATTCGATTATACCGTCCGAACGCGGCCAAAGATTTGACTAATTAAACAGCGTTGCTTCAAACGATTCGCTTTTTCGTATTGTTTTATTTGGCATCGATTAGAGAGTTATGCGTGTTTACTTTTCTATAACATCTTTAAAAATTCTTGCTCAGGTGCTTTATTTTTGGTAAGTTACGTATTTGTTTGCGTCTGTGTTTCCGAACGCATACAACCCTAATCTCTTCAAAGTGAGAGTGAACAGGCTTCTTCTGGGTAAGCTCATTCCATCGTCAACTTTGTCTCTGTCACCTCTGACCTAGACTGAGACAGAGTCAAGAGCAAACCTATCACAAATAAAAAAATAAAAAATAAATGTATTCACCTTATTTATTCTTGAGATTAACCTTCAAATCCTCAATATTTTGTATTCCAGCAAAATATTATATAATAAATATTAATAGTAGCCGTGTATCTATGAGAAGTAGGTCTTCCTTTTCAGCAGGCAAGATACTTTAATTAACAGTCGATCAGCTATCAAGTGTAGTAGATTTTAACAGGAATCAATAGGCTTTCACAAAAAAAGTGCTATTAGCAAACTATCGCTCTACGGCGCTATCAATTCAGGAAGCTAAGTGCCCAACTAAAATCAGCATTTCTCTTACCCCGGCTTATTAGTTCTGCTCCCTTCCAATAGAAGCCGAAGCAATAAAAAGACAGTCTGGATCTATCCGTAAATAAACAGTAGGAACTAATAATTATTCTCATACGTTAGGGTTGCTATTGTTTTAGCCTCCCCCTCGATTCCTCCCCTCCACTTAGACTATACTCGATACGATGGCCCTACAATGTAGGGTTATTACTTAATTGAGCGACCATTTTTTATTTTTGTTTTTAATTACGAAGTTATTGTTAGTCAATATGTTCTGTGTAGCAGAGGGAGTTTTAGAACATAGGGTCTTCGATTCTTGTTTTACGAGTCGTCGTATTTTTTAGGCACCTATAAAAAAGTGAATAGTACATAAAAAGAAGACTTTAGGAGTTAGGGGGCAGATTTTTTAAATCTTGAAGAAGTTGAGCGTGGATTTGAATAAATGTGATCGTTCTAAAAATACTTAGAGATTTTCATTATATAAAATTACATTCCAAAACGGTGGATATATAAACCTTTTATTGAGATTTAAAAGGTTACAGAATGAGTCAAAAACCACTCACATTCCACGTAACCAAAATCATTATTTACAAGATTAAAGTCTTTAAAACCTGCACTTTAAGGCCCACCAACAATGTTTTACCAATAATAAATTAACGAAAAAACCTTCCCTCGGATCGTAACAATCATAGCTTCAGAGAGAAATTCGCCGAAATAGCCTAACTAATGTCAAAATAAACGTTTTTTACAGCCTAACGTCGCATAAACATATTAAGTTTATTCGACATTCAGTTTTAAGCGGCATATAACGATGTGAGGGAAAAATTATCGTATCCATATTGCGAATCTGTTTATATTGTTTTTCTTAGAACTGAGATGCGTCATTCATAGAGGGAACAGATGTGATAGTTCGTTTATTGGTAGTCAAAGTTAAGAGCATTTAGTTGCTATGCGGATCTCTGAGAGATGGGAATCAAATTGTTATTTTTAATTTTATGAAAATCAAAGGACCAAAGAGTTTTTAAAACAAAGTAATACATCATAAAGGGTGAAGATGCCGAATATGAGATACCATTTATACTTAACTATTAAAAAAAAAACAGTTACCGCAGTTGGAGCTCCACTAGCTACAATATTGACTAGGGAATCTAATATAGCTTAAAAAATAATTACTATTTAAACCTTATTTTTAACTAGTTAGACAAAACGGAAAAGTCAGAAATTGCATTTTAGGCTAATGGTTTCCTATTATGAGATACTAGTAACTAGAGGTTCCCAATCTGAGATAGTATTTTATGTTAGGTTCCTTCGGGTTAGAGGTTGACAAATGAAAAATGAAAAAAGGTTTTTTAATCATTTTTTATTTTATTTTCATTTGTTAACTAAATGTAGATTATCCTCAGTTTTCAAATTATAGGTGATAACCAAAACTTTTATTTCCTAATTAAACTTGCGCCTAAATATCTATTACGTATATTTATGAATATTTATTACGAACACACAGAAATTTCATAAAATGGCTGTGTACGGTCAGCAACCGCATATTGTACTTTGGCCTAGTTAAAAATACTGCAATATTGTTAATTAATTATAATTATTAATTAACATCGTCACGTACGCAAGTACGTCAATCTTCGGTTTTATATCGAGCTCGCGCAACATCTAACATTTTGTAACATTTTTATAACATTTTTTATTCGTTTCTCATTAAAAACCTTCTTGAACATTAACATTTATTTAATTAACATTCAACATTATATGTAAGGGCCTGCCCTTACAGGCTGCATATTTTTTATTGACAAGGATGACACAGTAATATCGCACTTATATCATGGAATTGTTCGTATAATTGATATAATGACAGTGAATCTATTACATTTAGCACGAAAATAATGTCGTTATATACCTCGTAAATATTGAATGGCAAAAATTTAGTTATCTGCTTTCGCAAAAATCCACATGCCCGCTGGCACGTGCTGTCACACATTTGGACTCGTTGCTATGACGCTTCGGGCGACACTAACACCAAGTGGTTGCCGTGAATAGTTTAGCCAATACCTTGCTATCTCATATTTGGCGCCCATCTCATAATATACATCTTCACTCACCCTACTACAACAAAACATCTGCAAAACATTATGTTTATTCACCTTCATCTTCTTCGCTTCGCTTTTGACAGAGCGGTCGTGCTCACGATGAACTATGTTCAATCGTAGGCATAGTAATTGCCCGCCTCACGTACTCTCTTCATCTGGTTCTGTTAGACGACAGTCTGGCGCATTCATTAACAGCGCCTCCAACCGTCATTCTCCTGCCCTTATACTAATTTATTTGTAGTCGGCGCAACATGTCTTTTTATTCCCTACTTCTCTATTAGTCGTCATCCCGGTAGTCACTCCCTTTTTGGCCATATCATCTTTCACACAGTCCATCCTTCGTTTCTTTGGTCTTCCTCTACTCATATAGCTATCCACATTCATAATCAAAACTTTCCTGACGCCATTTTCTTAATTCCTCCGCATCCAATGTCCATACCATGACACCCGATTTCCACACAACTTTTCAGTCACCGGTGTTACTTTCAGACTTTCTCTTACATACTCATTTCTTATTCTATCCCTTCGCGTGACGCAAAACTTTGCTCTTAGCATTCTTATCTCATCTGCATGCAATTGCCTTTCATTCATTCACAAATTTTTGTAGCCCAACATTCTAATCCATACAAGACAGCAGGTCTAACCATTGTTTTATAAATCTTCCCCTTAAGTGTAAAGGAATGCGGGAGTCGCAGATTGTTTCCGTGACCTGCCGCCATTTCATCCATCCAGTGGTAGTTCTGTGCAGGGCCTCCAACCGCGGATATTACTTGATCGGTCCACCTCATCGGTGACCATCGGTGTCCATTAATAATAATAATAATATTCCACAACTATCACACAACGCCGTCTAGCCTCAAGCTAAGCAGAGCTTGTGTTATGAGTACTAGACAACTGATAAACATACTTATATATTTCTAAATACATACATATATAGATAAATTACACCCAGACACAGAACAAATGATCATGCTCATCACACAAACATTTGTCCTGGGTGGGAATCGAACCCACGACCTCCGGCATAGCAGTCATTCGTGGCTTATTCACCTTAGATGACATAAAAATTCACTAGATGTTACGATCTACATTAGCTGCTAAATCAGCGAACTAAGTCAGATTTAATATATTTTTATTTCATTCCTATTTCGTAATGGCAGCCTTTTTAGCTAGATTTTCTTAGTATCTCTCTGAGCATTACATTCTATGTCAAAAATCGGCATCGTCAGTTTCTGAAAATGTTCCCATTAAGCTGACAAGTTATTAAGCTAAATAGGTTCAAGACTTTATCTTTTAATAACACTGACGGCTGTAAGTTGTGAGTCAGCTTAGAAATATGTTTGAGCTGATTTTGCGTTTTTTTTTTTTTGCTATCTTTTGGGATGGGAACGCGGCGATCATTAGTTTGAAAATACGACTTTAGGTCGTAACAATATTTTTCGGATTTTAATACTAGGTGTTCTCGATTTTTTTTTTAATTAAAATTTATGTGTATCTATACGTATTATTCTAGTCAGCTTACGTCAGGTTTCGTTATGAAAGGGTGTGGGGTTATTATTGCATGATATTCACAAATAGGTGCTCCCATGAGTCCAAGGTGTTGCGAGGTTTATGTAGGTACGTACATTAGTACTGTAAGTTTTTTTAACCGACTTCCAAAAATGAGGAGGTTCTCAATTCGGATGTTTATATGCTTACCGTTTTTTTTTATGTATGTTCGGGCATAAATCCGTCATATATAAACGCGTTTGCAAAATTCATTTTTTGTTTGAAAGAGTATGCTCTCGAGGTGGTTCCATTGCCACCAAGTCAGTACCTAATGAGGAGATCCCATGGAAATTGAGGGAAACCCTCAAATTTTACCTATAGTGATTTAGGTATTTTTTATAGTAATTGCATTTACTCCTGGAAAGCACCATTTGGTGAAGTAGACCTGATGATAAAGGCCACAGATGTGGCCATCGGAACTACTCAATTATACCTAAGTATTTCACGGGTTGCGATTCGATTACTTTAATACGGTTGCTAAGTAACTTATGCTCGTCACAATGCATAATGGTGATGGTGCTTAAACTTTAATTTCGGAGGTCCGTGGCAAATAATTAAAAATCCGGATCCAAAGACACCGACTTCCGAAATTAAAGTTTATTTTTCACTTTATAGTGTTTTTTTGCAAGTCTCCTTTTTTTTGTAAAAATTTTATAAAACTTTTTATACTGCGAAGAAAGTTGTGGAGATAATCTATCTTTATCTGGGACCTCGTTGTTTTTTCTTTCATACAATTTTACACAGCATTCCCTTCTCTTTTTCTCATACTGAAACACTTTATGCGTTTACCGCTTTCGATTTTCCAGCACAATATAGTGAAGATTTACGTTACAGTGGGTAGCTTTAGGAATTTATTCGTAGTGGTGGGGAGTTTCATTGTTCGTATAAATGAGTGTTATTCTTTTATTGCTGAGACAAAGACGGCACTTGGCCTCAAAGCGAGGCGCCAATATTTATACAACCTTCGCCCGCGCCCTCCTTGAAATAACGCTGTGGGGACTGTTTGATGAGAGGTAGCGGGGCGATTGTAACCTGTGGAAGGAAGAGACTGATATTAGCGTCATCATTTTGCCTTATGCTAAATAATAAGAGCCACACGGATCGATCGAATGTTAAGCTACTCTTGCTGTGGTCGGTACGTGGATGCATGATCTTTACATAGCGAGACTCCTTCGTGCTTCGGAAATCATGTTAAGCCGTTGGTCCCGGCTCTCCGGTATCTTTGACAGTCGTTACGGGTAGTCAGAAGCCCAAGTCTATCAACCAGTCTTACCAAGGTGTATCGTGTTACCCAATAACTGGGCTTGTGGAAGTTAGATAGGCAGTCGCTCAATGTAAAATACTGGTTTTCAGCTGCATCTGGTTAGACTGGAAGCCGACCCCAGCATAGTTGCGAAAAGGCTAGGCACATGGATCTTGCCCTAATGGTCTCTATTTAATTGAGTCCTTTGAGAGTGTATTGATAGATTCGAGAGACCAGCACACAAAAATCCAACATCACGAAAGTTTTAAACACACTGAATTTGAGTTCGTCACGCGTCGCATACATGGTGATTATTAGTTAAGGCATTAATTAATAACAACAAGATAAATCGTCTGCAATTACGTCATGCTCCCAATCTCACTTCCAAAATACGACTTCAATTGCTTGAAGAAGGGGTACAGAAAATCTTGTTAGTCACGCAGTGCATTACCGCTACCTCTCCCCCAATATGAGATCCCCTTAACTTCAACATCTGAGAAGCGGTTCTTGATTATATAAACGTTCGATGTTCTATTGTAGGATCAAGGATGTAAGTTGTTCCAATGTTCTTGGTTATATTCTGCTTACAGCGTGTTTTTATACGAAATATGGGGCGTACAGGCTGTTTGATTTTATCGATGTAAGCAAAGTTCTAAGAAACGGGAACTTAATTTCAGATGTGCGGGACATTGGGGTTGATTGAGTCATATCTTTGGAAGAGAAGTCAGTTAAACATGTGGTCGATACAAAATCTTTATTTTTGCATACATTCTGAAGTTTATCTTTTGTTTAGTTTATCTTTTGTATCTTATGAACATTATTGTATGCTACTGCGAAATAATAGAAAATATTTAGTTTTTAACCCTTTACAAAGCACAAGTCCGATCTTGCATGGAGTATTTGGCTGCCACCTTAGGGATGGCTCAGCTAAATACTATACTTGCCGCGCTTGACTCAGTGAAACGCAGAGCTAAGAGGCTCATTGGCTCGTAAAACTGGTCAATGCCAAGATTCACAGCTTGGCTCATCGCCGCAAGGTTGTCGGTCTTCCACAGAATATATGATACTTCGGTGAGTGTGCCCAAGAATTCCACGACCTCATTCCATCGGCCCCCTTCTACCATCGGACATCTAGACGCACTGCACCATGATGCTAATCCACCAATACGCACTAAGCGTTTCCAAATGTCCTTTATAATGCGCACAGCAAAAGTGTGGCACCTGCGTCTGTGTTTCTGAACGCATACAACCCTAAGCTCTTCAAAGTGAGAGTGAACAGGCTTCTTCTGGGTAAGCTCACTCCATCGACGACTTTGTCTCTGTCACCTCCGACCTAGACTAGAGTCAAAAGCAAACACATGGCAAATAAAAAAAAATAAAAAATAGGTTGATACTTTTAATTAAAGAAAAAAAAAAATACGAAAAAAGAAAATTAATAAACAACTTGATAAATCTCCATTTTAAAGTAAATAACACTTATAAAGATAAGACATTTATTTTCCTTCCAATTCCCGGATCAAAAGGCCTCACCTTTTATACGGGACCCTAACTAGACATTTGGTGTTAACAATAAAATTGTCACCTTTACAAATGTTTTAATGGCACGCCATTTACCTTTTGACATTTTAATCAAAGAAGGGTGGAATTCATAGATAGAACACAGTGGGGATACAATTACCTACTACTTCCCATGGGCTCACTATTGTTTTGAAATTACTGTGGTTAGGGCAACATTTACCGCGGATCTATCGGGCGTTGGCCTATGCTCTATATTTCCAACAAATTTTGTAATAATTTTGTGCAATTGTTACTAAGGGCGGTTTTCACTAATGAAACTGAACGCGATCAGCACATCTAAACGGCGTTCAAGAGCTGTCACTGTCATTATTGTTATTGACCTTTGACGCTGACAGCTCTTGCTCTCTCGCCAGTTATGTTTTAGCCCCATGTTATAGGGGGCAAACCTGTCGCCATCAACCGGGAACAAATCTATACTCCGGGATGCTACTGAGAATTTCCAGATGTAAAAATTCAATAACACTCTGCCTGACCTGGGAATCGACGCCAGGACTTCATACTCAGCAGTAGCGTTTATGACCACTGACCCAACAAAGCAGTAACGATTTAGTAGTAACGTCTATTGTCTATTAGAGAGCCAAATCGGGAAAATTTATGGTCACCGGGCCTACTACTACTGTGACGTTTCAATTCATAAGTAGGTAATGTAACGATCTCCGAAGGGATCCTTACTTTACTTCGGGATCTAGGCTGATAAATAAATACACTGATCGCGTATAAGACTTATGTATTTTTTCAATTTTAAAACAATTGGGGTCTACAGGGGGCTCGTCTCGCTTACGTCTCGCTAATCAACCTCAACGTCTTCTCTATTATATAAGTGACCGTTCGAATGTCATAGATACTGCCAGTAAATACGTGGCATGCCTTTTAAGTTTTGTCGTTTGAAGAAAAAAAATCAACTACAAACTTACAGTACTTTTTACTGATTTTCAAAGTATTCACCACGTAGTTTAATACTCTTTAATAAAACGTTTATTCCACTCCAAAGTGGGGGTGGTCAATATGGCTGATTTGAAAGCGTCGACTGCTTCTTCACAGGACTGGAACCTTTGACCACGAAGAGTTTCTTAATTTTAGGAAATGTAAAGAAATCGTTAGGTCTTACAGACATGGGGCTTCATCATGGAACACCGATGTTAGCTCTTCGAAACACTGAAGCAGAGTTAGGCCTCTTCGGAAGTTATAGAAAATTATTTTCCTTAGTAAGATTTATTTTCGTACGTGACCTGACAGATTCAAAACAACGCTGTGACTAAACAATTGCATTAATCCTAATTCTTTAAATTGTTTTGATATTCTAAATTTCAAATTTCACTTTTTATTACAAATTTCAATATTGAACAGTAGAACTGTTCAATATTGAAATTTGTTGGAATTTCAAAATTGGCGGCAAATATGTAAACGACAGAACTTAAAAGGCATGCCTGGTAAGGTTGCTGTTCAATGAAACCTCTACAGTACTAGCTAAGTTTATCTTGTACAACACTGACATCAGTGAAGTAAAACATCGTGTAGTAACCTGTATTTAAAATACCATAAGTCTGAAAAAAGAACAGAAAAACAAAAATTGAAAAGGCTAGATATTGTTATTGTTAGATGGTTTGGTTATGTTGAGAGGATGAATGTAGATGTGAGTAGAAACACCGGGAGGGGACGCCTTAGGAGGTCATAATCCTAGTGACCTTATTGCTGATGTTCTTCAGAAAGGTCAGGTGCGTAGTACTTGCAACCGGCGTGCGTGTATGACCAGATGTACGAAAGTAAACGCGGCAAAATGTGTATGTAAGGATCATAGCAGGTGGCATTCTGTAGTTTCTGAAGAAGGCGTAAGTTTATATAAGTGTAAGTCTGAAATTGCCAATCCGCTTTGAGCAAGCGTGGCGATCAATGATCATACCTTCTCTGTATGAGAAGAGGCCTTTGCCCTGCAGTGAGACAGTAAGGCTGCTATTACTCGTATTAACGATCACTATACCAATTACAGTCACAAAGCAAAACTGCGATGGTAAAATTCAAGCACGTGAGGTTTCTTAACCTTGAATATTATACATAATGTGATAGGCTGATGCAGAATGTAGCTAACGATTCGCAAAAAAAAAAACTGCTATGCCCTACATTTTGACGAGTTATACGAACATGAATGTATGGGATAGCAGATTTTTTTTGCGAATTCAAGTGTGGTCCCATAGTAAAAGTTGTTGGTTATCAACAATCATGTGTTTAAGTATCTGTCACTAATTACCAATCACCCTATTTACAGTATATTAGTTTAAGCGAGGAAGTTATTCAAACCCACAATAGTTCATGCTTATGTGATACTAATAAAAATATGAATAAAAAAAATACTGATAAATAACAGACAGAATCATACCAAAAATTTCGCAAAAAGTCTCGCAAAGTGTATGCACACTTGCGCTAGCGATTTAATTTTATTGCAGAACATTTGGTGAATTTAGATATGATCCATTTTCCCTTCATACTTTAAACCTGGCTTAGGACAGTAAATATCTAGGTACTAAACAAAACATTAAAAAAACTTAAATGCAAATGTGAATTGTGACCGCAATAATTTAAGACAAAGATATTATGAGACAAACTTAATAATTACGCACTCTTGTGGGTAATGCTTGAAGTATTCAGAAGTGGCTTCTTGTAGGTGCACTGGGAATGGGCTCCCTTCCTCGTCCTTGGGCATGTGTCGCCGCGTCGATACAGTGAACTGACCGAATGTTCGAAATCGTTGGTTGACACCTAACATAAGATTATACGACGGAATTTGGCGGTTGGGAAACATCTCTCGGTATGAATTAATGGCTCCTCGCACACTATCATTAGATAAGGCAAAGGCATGAACTATCCCAATATTCTTCATTGGAATATTGATAAGACGTCATTTTTGTCTATTCAACTACACGTTTACAGGACACATTTATCGCGAAGTAAGCGGGGTTGTTTAAGCGATACGTGGAAGCGCAATTAGAAATGCGGAAATAGCGGTGCACTCGCATAGACTGCGGCAAGCGCGGGACGGGGTGTCCTGTCGATCGGTGCATTGGAGACAACACAAAGGAAAGGGGCGGGGTTTTTTTCAGCAGGAACGGCACGTGTTTTGTCGCGTGATTAATGTTTACAAGTTCACTTCTTGCGCGCTCAGTGTTCATAAATAATGTATTTTATTGGACAATTACGTCACAAATTAAGGTTATACGTTTTTTACATATTTGGGACCAGAATTAAATACTGAATACCCTCCCTCAATAAGTCTCTCGTTTAACCTAACACATGGTATATTTGTAGTTACGTTCTCGAAACCGGCTCTAACGATTTCGATGAAAGTTGGATTACTGGAGTTTGCGGGAGTGAAAAATCGATCTAGTTAGGTCTCATATCTGGGGAAATTCGTTTTCTCTATTTTCAGACCAGGTGTTTGTATTAATGTGACCTTGTTTAATTCAATCAGTTTACAAACTCAAACAAAAAGTAACACTCATTTTCCTAGAAAATTTTATTTATATAGAACGTTTAAGTAATGTCTGTTATTAAAGATTTCTTTGAATAGCAATAAAATTAAGGATATAAAAGTACCATCAATTTTCCTTTCAGGATTTTCTTAATAGCGTACTACCTCAATAAGAAATTACTAGGTTAAAGAATAGCAGGAAATGGTAGAAGAATATATTAAAATTTCATTTAGTAGTAAGTCTGTAGGTACTTCGTATTAATGAGGCTAGGAGATTAAATTAGGTTCGCTAGAAAGTTTATAAGATTTAAGCCAGTTCACTAGGTAATAAATTGTCTGATATTTACAGAATCTTCAACAGCCTATGGCAATCCTCTGCTAGACATAGGCTCGTTTAAGGGTTCCGTACCTCAAAAGGAAAAAACAGAACGCTCATAGGATCACTTCGTTGTCCATCTGTCATTCTAACAAGACCCATTTTTTCAGGAACGCGTGAAGGCGGAGGCAGAAAGTTGAAATTAATATCAAACATTTTCGTGTTTAATATTAATATCTCTACGGTCTACGGTCCCTTGGAGCTATAAAAAAATCAAGCTTCTAAGCCAACGCAATAAAAAATACGGCCATTTATGGGACATATTTTGATACTCGCAAATACTTCCCGTTGACCGAGAATCATGAAATTTGGAAAAAAACAAGGTCTCACAGCACAAGTAAAGGAAATCGTTATACGTCCGAAAAACGTTAATTTATAGTTTCATCACAAAAAATATCTTTTTGCGATTACATTTGCAGTTGGAGAATTGACCATGACGTATATCAATATATGGGAGAACATGTTTTTCAACTACAATGTTAAGTTTGTTTTTGGGATAAATTCATCCCAACTACGGAACCCTTCATTTTTTAACTCGATCCTCGGTTACTCTCAACCAGTTGCTACAAGCCGCCCTGTGAAGACCTTCGTTCCACCCAGCTTGAAGACTTACAGATAGGTTCGATTTTCAAAATGTTGTATACCAAGTTACCAAAGGATCAAAGTATCTGTTAGAAAACACGGTTCTAATTCTGAATTAATTTGAAAAACGGAAGTAACAAGCGTCGTTTCTGAAAAAAAAAATCGTGATGAATGTTTCATATTCTAATAAGCAGTTAATCGCATCACTCATGTGATTTGCAACGGGAAGCGGCGTGCAATTGTGTGTTAAATGAAAAATAAAACGGGGTAAAATCAGTGATGGTAGGGGTTCAGAAGGGCTTCCGAGTGCACTGACCTTTAAGGGTGGCTCGGAATTGGGAAACTGATCAGCTGGACATAACAGATAGCTTTATGTACGGGAAATTGGGTGCTTCCTACTATAATAATTTCAGTTTTATGTGTAATACTGTTGCTGATTTAGTTTGCAATGATTTATATTCAGAGGTCTACATCCTGTTTATTTGAAACATACTTCTCTGTACATTCTTAGAAATATTGTTTTAATAGCTAAGGCATTATTGCCTTTTTATTTTTATTTTGGTAATAATCTTGCTGATGCTTGGAAGGATTTGAGGGAGTCCTATGCTCAGCAGTGCCACAGGGCAGGCTAACATAAAAAACAAAACGAGCAAGTACAGTAACAGTATAACAGTAGTCGCATATGGTGTGTAACCTCTGACATCTGTTTGGGTTGGTACCAGCTGAGAGCGCTCGCGGTGCTGCGCTTATTGGTCAAATCAAATAGCGCGCGCTTCCCCGGCTTCCTGTTACACACTTCCGTCCCTTTTCACGAATTCACTCCCACAGATTGCAGGAAAGTAAGGGGAAAAATGTTACAAATCAAAAAGAAAAAGTAATCTAAACTGTTCGTTTCATGTGGTAGACACACTTTTCCGAAATTTTCCCTACGACAGGAAATGGCCAATCCATCAGTAGTGTGACTTCTCCATAGCTGCAAAAAGCATACTGAACTTCCAATATCAGCAAAGCCAAAACATACATTCAATATACAAATGGAAGACCGCAATCCGTGCTTGCAAAGTAAATCCTACCACCTATAGAGTATATGTAGGTTAGCAGATCGTTCCAGTTATCTGCACGTCGCGCCAACCATCTGGCCCATCTGAATTTTTCACTTTTACCTTTCCCAACCAAAAAAACGGTTTTCCTAAAAGTGGGTCGCGCAAAATGAATGCACAACGAGATTTATAGCCCGAGACTGCTTTTTTAAATTTTATAAAATCTTATTTGGATGTGTCGTCCCTGTGATTACGTTATCTTCATTGAGTTAGAATTTTCCTGCTTCTATTTAATTTATTTATTTAGCGTGTCAAGTTTTTTACCTTAAGTTAAAATATCCTTCAATTAGGTAGGTACTGTGCAAAGTTTAAGGTGAAGAAGAGATGATTAATATTATATATTTCTTTAGCCGCATGGAATAGACCTCTTCTCACAAAAACTCGTAAACCTATAAATAAACTCATGCCTTCTTCAGTTCTTCCCATGGAGGTAGGCAGAAACCACAGAACGCCACCTGCTACGATCCTTACATACTCCTTTTACTTCGTTTACGTTCATATATCTGGTCATACACGCACGCCGGTTGCGAATACTACGCACCTGATAATTCTGAAGAACATCTCCAATAAGATCCTACTAGGTCGTCCCCTCCCGGCGTTTTCAATCACATCTGCCTTGTACACCTTTCGTTAGTCGCCTTTTATTCATCCTCTCAACGTGACCAAACCATTTAAGCATACTAGTTTTGTATTCCTTTTTTTGATCCTCACCGTTGCCTTATCACATCATTCCTCAGCCTATCATTCATAGTCACACCACACATGCTCCGCAAGGAACGCAGTTCCACTGCATTTATTTTACTTTCATTCTGTTTTTGCCACATTTAACACTCACTTCTATACATACGCGTAAAAACTTTAGTAGATAATATGAAGGAATTTGGTTGTTTCCCGATCATTAACTTTAAAATTACAATGTTCCTCAAGAATACAAGACAATTGCATCATTACGTAAATGATGATCAACCCTGACGATTCCGTAATTGGGTAGCCACAATAATACAAAGCAGTAGCTCAAAATCACAATTATTCTTTCTGCCAAACGATCGGAAAATTAATGATTTATTCAACATTCTCATTGTTATTCACCGATATTCCCATTCACGTACCTACTTAGATGAAGTGTTGAGTAATAAGCGATTTTATATTAAAATTTCATGGTTTATTAGCAATTTTTTATTAGGCACGCGCCTACGTATCCCGTAATTATAAGGACAGTTATGGTCGATGATGTTTCACATTATAATAATACAAACGGACATTCAAGTACTTAAACGTTTTCATTGTAAACATGGTGCAGTGGTTGAGCGATTGATTGCTGCGCTACGTGTCGCTAGTTCGATTCCCTCACGATTAAAATATTTGTGTGACCTAAATAATACATATTTGTTGATTCTGGTATAGCTATTTGTGTTTGCAAACGTTCCCACGATACAGAAGAATTTCCTAGTGTGGAACAGCTACACTTTAAAAAAAGGTATCTTTTAGATCATTCATATTATTTACAACTGCAGTGCTGGGTAGCGCTAAAAACTACTTGTTTATTAAATTGCACTCAGATTTTCTGTTTTAAAGATTAATTTCAGCACAATAAATCAATCAATCGATAGCACATTAATTAGCATTTCCAGATTTTGATTTCCATTTCAGATTAAATTAGCATTTCCTGGGGCAGGGCGTGTGTACAATATTTTTGTTATAAGAAGCTTTGTAGATGAAATGTTCTCTTATTTTATTTGTTTCGGCATTTCTTCTCGAGGATCAGTCAGCTAGGAAACGCTGGCGCCATCTAGTTTTAAAATATTGACCAAAATATTGACGTGTAAAAGTATCTTACGGAAATAAACATTTAATTACTTTTCACCCCACTATGTTTATACATCCTAGCTAAATTATAAATGCGAAAGTGAGTTAATTTGTTTGTTAAGCTTTCACGCTAAAACGGCTGAACGGATTTGGGTGAAATTTGGCATATGACCTGGATTAGGATATAGGATACTTTTTATCCTGGTAGTACGTTCCCATGGGATAATTTCAGACCTTCACGCGGGCGAAACTACGTGCAATAGCTGGTAATATAAATAATATCGCCGTGAGTGTCAAAAAATTCGTAGTCAATAAAACCTAGTAACATTTTATCTAACTTTAAATGGAACTTAGGTGATTCCGTACACATTTTTATTAAAAAACTTGAGAGAAGAAAAAACATTTCATTTTTTTTAATAAATAAAAAAATATCTTATTCCATAATGCCACTGTCTCTAGTATAAAAGCTAAAATATGACACACAATGCAGACAAGATTTAATCAAACGTATGAAAACAAAACAAGCTCGTATGTATAGAAACTCCGATTAGCTCAACAAACGTACGACGTTCACCCAATTTCTTTTATATTAGAAATTGCTTTAGAGCTCAGGGCGACGACGCCGTCGCCGCGCCGCCATTGCGCCGCTGCCGCGCCTCTATGCTGTGTATACGGAACTTTGACAGCCCGCCGCCGTGCAGCCGGGGTACCGCCGCCGTGCCGATGCCGCCACCACACCACTAGTATTGTTTAAACTGTTTTTGTTATTCCATTGCCGGCCGCTTACGAAAATATGACACGTGTGATTTTTGTGGCTAACAATGCATTACTATAAAAAAAAAATACAGTGATATGGCAAAATCAAGCGAAGACGGCGCGGAGACGGAGCGGCAACGGCGCGGCGTCGGCGCTTCTGCGGTGCGGCTGCGGTGCCGTCTACACGAGCCCTTGGACAGAACCACAGAACAACAATCTCTTACTTATGTCGTATGAAATTCTATAGGCTCATAGTTGTTTCTTGTATTTATTCTTTTGTAAAAGCTGAACTATACAGCGCTATTTAACAACTTAAATTAGCAAAAGCGTTTCCAATTTTTTATGACGTGAAAACGTCTTTTCACTCGGTGTACCTACTATGTAATACTAATAACTCAATATTTCTGACCAACAAAAACATATAAGATTTTAACTGCTAATAACTCCGAGACTTTAATGCATAAATATAATTTGCCTATGACGTCACACTGCGAGTACACGCACATGCACGCGACCATATTCGAAATTCTTTCTTATATCTATGCCCGCGACCCTCTACTTTTCAATATGTGTCGAAATATACGTAAAATTCGTATAGCGCAAAAACGTGTTCAGCTAGATCAGTTATTCTGGTGTCTTTGTCAAGAGTCGACAAATTACTACCAGGACCTAAAGAGAACAGGCAACTGAAGGCACACGGGTGGGTTTTAGTCAGGACCTAAAGAGAAACAACAGAAATATTGGCTAAAATAGGGTTAAAAATTGATATGAAGTTGACAATAGCCAAATAATGTTAGATACCGTCTCATGTCGACCGTAAATCTGCTCAGAAATTTAAAAAAAACCCAATCGATCTAAGTAAGCTTGCATCAAAAGGAGTGAAATAAGCCTAAAAAGTCTAGTACCGAGCAAATGCAATAGCTACGGCAGTGTCAGAAACTGTAAGAAAATCTGTTGCAAATAGCAAGAAAGTTTAAGATGTCTCATATCGGCCATAAATCGGCTCAGAACTGTAAAATATAATAACCAGTGAAAGCTTACTTTTATAAGGATTGCAATGAGCCTATTAAGACTAGTGTCGAGCAGATACCAGAGAGAGCGAAGAGTGGCTTCGGCAGCATCGGAAACCGTAGTGAAACAATCTGGTTTCACGAAAACAAACGGCGTGGACTCGAACTGCGCCTACAACATTTTTTTTTTGTTAGCCTATATTGTGTCCCAGTGCTAGGCAAAGCCCTCCATTTTTCCTTCTATACCTCTCTGTCTTGTGCGATCTCTGGCCATGTTGGCTCTGCAAAACATTAGCAGCACGCGTATGTAGCATAACCACTTTCAAAACGCGTTGTGTCGAGCGAAAAATAACACATCATCATTCTTAGACGTTAGAAATATTTCTACAATCTGTCATTTTATCTATTCTTCCATCGACAAAACCCGTTTCTATGGTGGTTATGCTACGCTGCTACGCGTGCGCCTGCCAAGGTTTCGGGTCATTTGAAAGAGTTACCGTGGACCTGGCACAGGCAACTGAAGGAACACGGGTGGGTTAGTGAAGGTCTGACACGAAGCGAGAAAGGTTATTTGATGATTTCCCACCCAAAAAAAAAAAAAAAAACGCGTGCTGATCGTCACACCACATTCGCCGTGGTCTACGTCGATGGCAATGTCCTCCATCAGGCGTCCAGTGAGTGACGTCTCTAGAAATCACGGTAAATTAGAGTGCGTTTCATCAAACAGTTCTTTAAAAACTAACTTTCGTTAAACTTTAACACATGGACCTATGAGGTCCATCTATGAGGCTTTATCGACGGTAGCCTATCGTATTCGTCCTACAACAGGGAGCCAACATTACGGCATAGGAACTATTTGATGAAACGCACTCTATGAAAAGATTATTATCGTTTAGAAATAATTACCTTAATTAGCTGATTATTTGATAGCACGACAGACGTGAGGTAACGAAGTTGGTTGGTTGTTTTCGAGAAGAAAGTTATTTAGAAAACGGCATCAGTGATTGGTTTTAAGGGGCAAGTGCCAGGGTAACCCGCGAAATTTAAATTTTCTTACGTTTTTTGCAATTTGCAAGTCAGTATTAGGTTGTATGTTGATTAAAGTATGATTCGCGAACGTAACAAATATTTATGTACAGAAATAGAATCATTATAATCAGTAATAAAACTCCTAAATGAAAAAAAATCCTAAATGTCAAGATTTCATGAAATAGTCATTCAATGGGCATACCTAGTCTTAAAATGTTGTTTTAATAATTTTAATGATTATAATTCTGTAAATAATATACATACTTGTTGCGCTCGCGAATCATATTTCGATGAATATACTCGTAGAACCTAATACTGATTTGCAAATTGCAAAAAACGTAAGAAAATTTTAATTTCGCGGGCTACCCTGGCGCTTTCATCTTAATAGTCTGTTAAGTATACTAGCACTTTTCAGGTGCTTTGGTTGCCTAGACGAGATGCCTGGTAAAGTTTATTACTCGTAAACAAAATTAAAATGCAGAAACCTAGCATGTTGTGCTTTATTTACTTAAATAAATCCTTATGAATATGATCGCTCGGCAATCACTGGAAGTTTACCTCAACGTACAGTTGGAGGGAATACGCTTTGCATACATATAAGACTGATTGAAATTTTACGCTCGCAGGAATTTTTACGCATATTTTAGGGCCGTTTCGCAATTTCACACCTATTCTAATATAGTCGTCGGTGAACGAGTATTTTACGTATAAATTTTCACTTTCCTTATTTTCTGCGTATTAAGAAATGTGTACGGAGAAACGTATACAGGGGAACGAGAATTAGAAACAGTGTTTGTCAGAGTTCGGATTAGATTTTGTCAAAATTTGTTTGCCTTCAATCTCGATCTCTATTTGATCTACAGATTCGTAGATATGTTGGCAAATAAAGGACAGGAATATTCTTATGTGTACGTATTAGCCTATATCAACAATTTTCGATCTTTAATTTGGTTTTATGAGTTCTTCTATTAATAAGCATGTATAGAAGTACACTTACATAAAATTTTGTTTAATTTAAAAATTGACAAATTAGCAAGTTACACAGGTGTGCTGAAAAAATACTGAGTGCCTAGTTCATCCTTACTAAGGCGGTCCTTGATGAAATGCTGACCTTGTTTTCCTACTACATGCAAAAAAGTATGTCACAAGACAGTAGGTACCTACCTGGGAGGGGTAGTTTACGTACAGAAACTTCACTCTACTCCTAAACTGACAGATCGTACACGATAAACGAAGTCTAATCCCTAAATATTATTGCACTGTTGGATTTTCAACTCTCAGCACTGTTAAGCTTAGCGTTGAAAATCCAACAGTGCGTTTTTATTTAGGAATTTATTTGTCACTTTGGGTTGGCGCGCGCATGGCGTAAATGGGCATAAGATCAGAAGACAGGCCAGTTGGCGTGGTTGGTTAAGATACCACCTATCATGCCGCAGGTCGTGGGTTCGATTCCCACCCAGGACAAACATTTGTGTGCATGAACATGTCTGTTTGTTCTGGGTTCTGTTGAGTCTGGGTGTAATTATCTATATAAGTATGTATTTACAAAAAAAAAGTAGTATATGTAGTATATCAATTATCTGGTTTCCATAGTACAAGCTCTGTTTAGTTTGGGATCAGATAACCGTGTGTGAATAATGTCCCAGGTTATTATTATCATCTTTGTAAAAGAGACCTTACTAAAAGAAGCCACGATAAAGAAGATTACTTATACAACGTGTTTTTTTTTATATAAGTACCTAGAGTATTAATGAGACCATAATTTAGAACCACTTTTACTATGGGACCAAACCTGAATTGCAGAATACGAAGAAAATCAGCTGTTCCACACATTTATGTTCGAAAAACTCGTCAAAATGTAGGGAACTGCTGATTTTTGTTCGCGATTTCAGTAAAACTTATTCAAAATGATGGTCTCATTAATACCCTAGAGATTTGGTATATCAAAAAAAAAAAAAAAACATGTTGTATAAATACTACCGCTACGGCGAGTGGTCGCCGCTTTGTTCACATCGCAGAGTTAAAAGAGCATGACGATCTTAAGAAGGCAAAGTGCAGTTCTTGCCAACAACAGCGCAATTCAACAAATGCAAAGGTAAAAATACAGAATGAGAGTCAAACATTAACATTTACATTGTTTCGCCCCCAGCAACTTATATTAAACCGTTGAGGGACATTAGAACTTATAACACTTGAACGTAAACTTGCTACACAATTACAAACTTAAGTTTGCCGCTGTACAACAACAACAACGACTTTAGTGCTTAGAATTTAGTGTTCGTTGTTATGTTGGGATGTAGTTTGTGAGCGGCAAAAACAAATTTGTGCTTTGTTGGAAGAAAGCATCCATTCATATAGGAGGGATGCGCCCTTATTTCTTTCACCCCACATCGGTTGTCAACGTAATTTTTTTAATCATGTTTTATACTCGTATTAATTTACTTAACGACCGTCTTAGTCGGAGGTTTTTGAATGCGTCGCTACGTTTTCGATGAATAACGAATGAGCTTGCAGTATTATAATTAAGTTGGTGATTCTTGAAGATTGTTTGCTGAAGCATTGGTGCGAAGGATTCTGATCTTGATTTTCATATAAACTGTCATAATAAGTATGATAAGATTGGATGGTTAATTTGCATGTTTGCGTGGGAATGTACTCGTAAAAGATACTGTTAGTAAAATAGAGCTGATTTATAAAAGCTCCTAATTAAATTAAAACGGTCTCAACTCAGAGAACTTTAAAATAATAAAATAAAAGGTCTTTGAATTTCATCAAATTGTAGTGGTAACATTAAAGAAAATAAAGAGATTGAATTAAATAATTCTAGGTAAACAACAGAAGTCGCTACTTGCAAAAGTTCTGAAACCTTCGAAGGTAAGTATTTGTTTCGTGTGTCGAGAAACAGATACAGAAAGAATATCTATAATATAAACTGTAATGCTACCAACATTGTAACAAGAATAATACTTTTACAATTGTTATTTCTAATGATCCACTTTATATTTCTCCATAAATCCATTAAGAAACCAAATAGAGGGGGATTCCAGATATGATTTCAAAGAATTCCAGCATCCGAATCACAAAAGGCGATATAAAATTTACAAATTGTAGCCATAAAACGAACGCGGGAAACTTAGACTGGGAAATTATGTACGAGCTAAAGGTAATAGGTCTTTGAAACAATGTATCTTAACATTTATTGTTATTCGAGTCGTCCGAAGGAAATAGGGAGGCATCAGGGGTCATAATGCGATTTTTATTCAATACAGATGTGCAACAGTGTTAATTCTAAGGAGCTTTACAATGTATGGTCTAAGTGATAGAAGAAATTGAGGTAGGACGGGACTTGATACAAAGATGTAAATTGCTCCATTTTTATGGTATCGTAGATGTGTAAGGCTTGTTACGCTGTTTTGCTACAAATATTGCTAGCTTTGTCTGCGCAGCTAAAGAAGTAATTCGCACTAAATTGCATCGTGTTTATCTAGTGACACCAATTAGATTGGCCTTTACAAAGTTTATAAGTATTAGGTCACCCCTAATGTGAAAAGGTACGCGCAAAGCTATGAGCTCTCGAAGTTGCACGCGAGTGGCCTAAAAGTATATTAATAGCTAACATAACATTAAATAACATTTTTATAGTACCTATATGCCTACTTACAGCAGGGCTTATGGCTAAGTAATAACAGCCGCACAAGTCGATCGATCAGGTTAAGCTACGCTTTCCGCGGTTAGTCCGTGGATGGGTATCTTAACATACCAAGACCCCTCCTTGCCTCGAAAAGTACGTTAAGCCGTTGGTCCTTGGCTGTTATTCGTAGATCTTTGACAGTCGTTACGGGTCGTCAGAAGCCCGAAGTCAGATAGGCAGTCGCTCCATGTAAAATACTGATATTCAGCTGCAACGGGAAGCTGACCCAAACATAGTTGGGAAAAGGCTAGGCAGATGATATGCCTACTTACAGCATTGATTTGTTCGTCACAAAAATAATTAGCTAGTATTAATACATTTTTAGGACACGCGTTCAACTTCCAAGAGCTGATAAAGTATTGCGCGTACTGTACCTACTTATATATCTAGTATATTTTGAAATATATTTTAAATTGAACCGCTATATTTTAGTAAAAATTTAATAGACAGTGGCTTTCTTAAAACTTATCTTCAATTATTTATTTTATCTTAAACGCTCTCTCAACTCCTCTAAACAAGTCGCTACGTCTTTTACCTTACACCAATCACTGGTCGAGAACACGGGAGGTAAAATTCTTGAGGTGTTGTTTGCCCTAAAGGCGATTTACTCCAAGTGTCTGTTAAGACGATAATTACAAAAGTTTTTTAATTAGTTTAATTTTGCCGTAAGCCGACGAGATTTTTGAAGCTTTTAAAGCATTATGTACGATACGTTTACGAAGCCAAAAAAATTAGAACTTTCTTTGTGTGTGTGAGATACTGTATTAGGTTTATTATTCCTTATTAGTAAGATATTAGATTGTAAGATTTTAGCGCTTTCAAGGACACTGAATGAAACACAATAGAAGTTTTATTGTTTCTTCTGTCTATGATTCGATGAGGCAGCTGAGCGCAAGGTCCCACATTCAATTTCCAGGTTCAAAATAATATTATTCAGTTAATGTTTGACTTGGTAGTTGTACAAGCCAGTTAGATCTTGCACCAGTGACCATTGGTGAGTACCAAAAAAAAAGAATTATAAAATAACACAAATTATGACGACTGTATTACTTACAGTCGTCATAATTTGTGTTATTTTAAACATTTAATGGGGCACACGTTAAAACGCATACGTTTTCTCAAGAAAGTTACTCGATCTAGTTCAAAACCCCATATACAATTAAACTCACAAGGCTGCCCATTCCATCGAATCACTAATCCTGCTAGCACTCAGCTTAAGATTTACTGAAATACCAGGTACATATAAAATCAAATTCCACCGCTATTCATCTCCTCGGCCAACATTACGCAATTAGGCTACATTCAAGCTGAAGTCCTCATAATAACGTAATGGTAATAAGTTGGACTTCGGGACTGCTAATCTCGTTTTCATTTTTAGGTCCAGCAAAAAGTTCAGTATGATTAGGTACTTTTTAAGCTCGAGGTTGAGACTGGGATTATGTCTATTAGATGGCTTTATAATTTCGAGATTTCAAATTGGTTTTTTATAGGTATTTTCTACTTGTACCTTCTAGGTTATTGAAGGTCATTGACAGACGTAATCATTGTCTGGAAAAATGGTGCCTACCTAATTGTATCTCACCAGGTGGCGGGCTGTTGAGCAACAAGGAAGAGGACTATGATACAGCAGCGGAAAGCGATGCGATGGGCTGGGGCTGAGTTGACTGAATTCTCATTGGGGCTTTCTTATAATCTGAGATTGTCAGTGGGACATTTTGGCCGTTGGTCTCGACTGTCATTCGTAGATCTTTCACAGTCGCTCGTTACGGGCCGTCAGAAGCCTGAAAGACTGACAGTCTTACCAAGAAGTATCGTATTACCCAGTTACTAGGTTGAGGAGGTCAGATAGGCAGCCGCTCCATATAAAATACTGATATCCAATGATAATGAAATGATATATATGAATATATAAAAAAAACAAAAACCAGTGCGGTCGCGGGACCTCCGTCAGCAACTTCCTTTTCACATAAATATGATTTAAAAGGCCTATAACATTTCAACCGTGATTTCTGCGTTAAACGGCCAAATTTGGAAACTGAAAGACTTCAATAACTTTTACTTATTGAGTGATGGAGAATAGTTACTAGTATAGTTCACAGCGGCCTCGCTTTTCGCATTTTTTTCTATTTATATACAGCCTAAATTCCAAAGCAAGTTTTTGATAAAATGCGCGACTGCATTTTTTCGAGCTCGTAGATTGAACTACTGTACATAAGCAAATTAAATGAAAAATATATAATACTATCTCTTAAATAGTGGTTTAGTTCATAGTGGCCTTAGAATTTTGAGATGTATATGGAATATCTATAAAAAATATCCTATTAAAAACCATAAAACTACTAACAAACACTCAGAATTAACTGTAAATTTCTCTTTACTACAATATTATTATTACGTAAAATTTATACCAGAGCAAACGTTAAGAAATTAAAATTTCATACTTTAAACAAAACAAGTTAAATATAAAACTCAAAATAAACGTAATTACAACTGCCATATTATTACATAATGCGATGCGTTGTCGTGCATACATAATCTGTCAAAAGTCTGTCGGTGGAACGCAGAGCTAAGAGGCTCTTTGGCGACGTAAAACTGGTGGATGCCAAGCTTCATAGCTTGGCTCATCGCCGCAAGGTTGCCTGCTTGTCGGTCTCTACAGACTGTACTTCGGTGAGCGTGCTCAAGAACTCCACGACCTCATTCCACCGGCCCCCTTCTACCATGTAGACGCACTGCCAGTTACCATCCCTACATAGTTGCTATTCTACCAATTCGCACTAAGCGTTTCCAAATGTCTTTTATAATGCGCACAGCAAAACCTGCGTCTGTTTCCGAGCGCATACAACCCTAATCTCTTCAAAGTGAGAGTGAACAGGCTTCTTCTGGGTAAGCTGACTCCATCGTCGACGCTGTCTCTGTCGCCTACGACCTAGAATAGAGTCAAGAGCAAAACCATCTTAAAGAAAAAAAAAGAACGCGATATTGTGATAGGTTTCTTAAAACAAAAACAAAATTTTCGCAGAAGCCATCTTGAATTTTTATTTTCACCTCACTATCGTCTTTAAGACTCTCGAAAACCATGAAAAGAACACCCATGATGAAAAATTTGAAAATTTTCGCAGCCGCAGCCTTGGATTTTCATTTTTAACAAAATTCACACTTCATGCATTTCACTTCATAGTTGCATGGAAGAGGCGGAACGCTTTTTCGATACGTGACGATTTCTACCAGTCAACTCCTTCCGTAGCCCACGTTAAGGAACTTCGTTCCAATATCTACCTATATACACTAAAATAGGCACTAGGTACAACTCTATAGCAAATCACTATTTATACCTACGTCCACATGAAATAATCTGACACACAAGCGTCAAAATAACCCTGTGCTTGAATATTTATAAAAAGGTAATTTCCAATCTATCAGTTTAGGAAACACTTCAGATGCTGCCTATCCTCTCCGGGATTAAGGGCGTGATGCAGCTGAAAGCCAACAGGGCAGAACAAGTTGAGACCAGCCCCGGAAGAGAAGCACGCGTAGCCAAGCACGGGATGACGTCACTGCCAAGTTTTAAATTTAATTAAAGACAACTTTGGGGCGAGGCATTGCGACTGTACACAGATTATGTGTGGACAGACGGACGTTTGTTTGGGATTGTTAATTGTTTGTATACTGATGTGTTACAAATTAGGGGCTCGTGGCTAAGTAATAACCGGTTAAGCTATGCTTGCCGCGGTCGGTCCGTGGATGGGTGACCATCTTTACATATCGAGACCCCTCCGTGCCTCGAAAATCACATTAGGTAAGCCGTTTGTGCCAGCTGTCATTCGTGGATCTTTGACAGTCTGACAACCAGTCTTACCAAGTGGTCTAGTATTACCCAGTAACTTGGTTGTGGAGGTCAGATAGGCTGTCGCTCCATGTAAAATACTGGTATTCAGCTGCATCCGGTTAAGACTGGAAGCCGACGCCAACATAGTTGGGAAAAGACTAAGCAGGTGATGTGCTACTAATTACTTATATGGCAATCGATCTTCGATGACATTGGTCACTGAACACCCAATATACGGTATAGACTATCTTAGTGATGCGATGTGAATAGTCGTAATGGGTTTGTTTCCCGAAAGCTTCGCCGCAAGAGAGCTCTGTCTATTTGTCACTTGTCAAAGTCATCTTGAAGATAAAGTGACCAATCGGCGGCAAGAAAAAACCCTTAGCACTATCTCTATCTCATATCATAACTTACTCTTACCATAGTCATTCAAGTATTTTATCATTCATTTTACGAGTTTTGTTAATGGAGACACTACCTGCCAACCGCAGCGTTTGAACCGCTCGTCTGCACAACAACAACGGTCGCCATGTGTCGCCACGTTACAGATGCACAAAGTATTGCAACGTGACATCCACGCACTTTTGCATAAAGACAACATGGCCGACTCCCTTGTATGGGGCTCTGTTATTATAACTGTTTTTTTTTTCATGATTGATGATATTATTAAGTGTTTTGATGATACTGTTATTTTTTTTCGAGAGTAGTTTAATGGTGCTGATTCACGAACTGAACTTGACCTTGACAACGAACCTTATTTACTGTACTTAATTTAGATAACTGATCTATGAAGCACACTTTTCTTACTTAGATAGGTAAATATTATATATCGCAAAAAACAATTTATGTGTAAAAGATTTATTTTCTACTTAATTTTCATATAGCCAAACGATTACCAGAAGTAAACAGTCAACGAGCGCTTTTGATTTCGACAGGTGTCTTCATAGCTCCTACAGCAACTTTAAGTTGAGATGAACGTTGTTCCATTTAATACTTATTCAAAAACGAGCAATATGCAAAAGAAACTAACTGATATTGTAGCTGCTTAACAAGTCATCAACAAACTAGCAGGTGAGAAATTTTCACCCATGCAGGTAAGGTATACTAAAGCTTGAGCATACATACTATGAGAACCCGCTTTAACGCGGTAGTTCGCGTTAATTTAAAAAGGGCCTCGCCTATTACAGTTTACGCGAAAACATAAAACTCACGACCCAATTTGGCAAAAAGAAAATTTCTTGCAAAATTACCTATTTGTAGCCAAGGCACGTGTTTTTGAAGTTTTAAAAATAAAAAGGAATGTTGGTTTTGCCGAAGCCAGAATGTAAAATGTAAAGAATTATTGGAACATAACAAAATATGACCGGACGGGTTTACCTCTATAAATCGTTTTACATCTGCTATAATGTAATGAGATTTAACCCTCCCATTCGCGTTTACGACATACCCGGGCCGTCTAAATAGATCAAAATATATATTTTTTTTCTATAAAAAGTTCCTTTTTGTAAATATACGCATCTATATTGAAAACGTGATCGCTCTGTTATTCGGTAATGGATCTGGATGAATGATAAAAAACCAAGGTTTCCTGCTTGTCGGTCTTCTACAGTTTGTACTTCGGAGAGTGTGCCCGAGAACACGACCTCATTCCACCGGCCCCCTTCTACCATCACACGCACTGCCAGTTCACTTCAAAGTGAGAGTGAACAGGCTTCTTCTGGGTAAGCTCACTCCATCGTCGACTTTGTCTCCGTCACCTCTGACCTAGACTAGAGTCAAGAGCAAACCCATCACAAATAAAAAAAAAACCTGAGACAATTTTCACGTTTTTATTCACTGTCTCATCGATATTCACATCAAAATGTAGCTAAGGATTTCAAATCGTTCTGATGTGCTTGATAAGGAACTGAACAAAAATGTATTAATTTGAAAATATAAAGCAATCCTGACTAATATGATAAACGCGAAAGTGAGTTTATTTGTTTGTTATGCTTTCACACTAAAACGGATTGGACGGACGGAACAGATTTGGATGAAATTTGGCACATGGGTAGACCATGGCCTGGATTAGGACATCGGATAGTTTTATCCGGGTAGTACGTTCCCGTGGGATGATTTCCGACTTCCACAAGGGCGAAGCCGCGGGCAAAAGCTAGTTTATAATATGTAAGAAATAATCTAACGTAGGTATACTTTTCAATCTTCCAAAGCAGTGATTAGTTTTCAAGTTTGAATCTTGTTGAGCTTTGGTAAAGAATAGTTTTGATTGACTAGATTCTTAGTTTAGTTACGCCACTAGTTATAGAAGGCCTGCACAAAGCCCAGAACCGTATATTTCCACTCCTTATCTTTTTACTACAATCCCACAAAAGTTGATTGACGTATTCGAGGAGGGAATTCCTTTCTGAGAATTTGTTTAGTCCTCTCAATGGCCGAGGGAAATATTAAGAAATGCCTCCCGTTCTATTGATGCCCGATTTTTATTCGCCGTCATCACAAGATTAATTCCAATAGGAGTATGGCTGTATATTTAGATATGACTATAAGGCTCAGTTTACATTGCCGCGGAACGGAATGGAAGCGAATTCTTGTTACGAAATTGCGTCAAATCATAATAAACTTTATGTCAATTGTGTAACGTACAAAGTAGATATGAGCAGAAAAACAGGTCGCGCGTCTTCGGGAGAATTCTCGCTCATTCTCGGGATTTCCCGCAGGTAGCAGCTCGAATCTAGTTTGTACGTTAAACAATTGAAATAAAGTTCATTATGCTTTACACAATTTCGTTCCAAAAATTGTCTTACATTCCGTTCAGCAGTAATGTAAATTGAGCCTAATGGCCCTTTTGAATTTCGGCTAATATTCATTATTGGATATTTGCGAAGTGGATTAACTGACGTTAATAAACATTTAATGTTGGGCAATTCCATTAAGATTTTGTTGTTGATGTCTCCAAGAGTTTTGATGAAAAGTGTTTTGTTGTATTTAGAAATTTTGATTTGAATGGAAATGCGAAATTACAAAATGTGTTTTGTGATTGGAAATTGATCTTAAAGTTTCTTTGCTTGGACTCTTTTGCTGGGTAGGTTTTTCTGAAGATAGGTAAATGGACTAGGTACTTATAAATGTAGTAGATAATTGGCCATATAGCGGCGGTCTTTTAGCAGAAGACATTCTTTACTCCACCAATTTTTCAAGCTCATTATTATGTCAATCTACAGCTTTTTTCCAACTATGTTGGGGTCGGCTTCCAGTCTAACTGGATGCAGCTGAATACCAGTATTTTTCATGGTATGACTGCTTATCTGACCTCCACAACCCAGTTACTGGATAATAAGATACCCCTTGGTGAAACTAGTTGTCAGACTTTCGGGCTTCTGACGACCCGTAAAAACTGTCAAATATTAACGAATGACAGCTGGGACCAATAACTTACGTGCTTTCCGAGATACGGAGGAGTCTCGACATGTGAAGATGGTCACCCATCCACGGACCAACCCCAGCAAGCGTAGCTTATCCTGATGGATCGACCCGTGCGGCTGTTATTACTTAGCCATGAGCTCAGCTCATTATTATATATACAGTTGATATAAAAATAATAACCTGGGACATTATTCACACATGGTCATCTGATCCCAAACTAAGCAGAGCTTGTACTATGGAAACAAATATACCTACACAAATATACACAACACGGGCTTGGAAAACTGGAGGTTTGGAAGTTATCCCACGTTAACTCGGCCAGGCTTTCCATGTACATAGCCTTGTACATAAAATTTATAAAGAATATAACACAAATATGTAGTGCATAAATCGACAGGTTTTTGGCTCGCTCCCAGCTAACGTCTTGGTAACCTATTTCCTTCTGCTCGTTGTACAATTTCCGCGGGATGGTAAACAGCTGATAGTTTTATGTTTTTCCCTTTGTTAATCATTCTGGTTTTACTTTATGAAATGAGAAGGAGAAACGATAAAAGGAGAGCCTAGTTGCCACTATATAGATATTGGATGTAGTAAATAAGCGAAATTTCGTGATTGATGACAAGTTTCCCAAGGTTCCTGATTCTTAGAAAACACCTTTCGTCTTTGTCTATATACGCAAAAACAAATAGTGTCACAAGGGGGATGAATAGCATCACATACCTTCTACTGAGAAATCAATTTCTTGAAAAAGAAAAAGTTACAAAGTACGATGAGCAGAATCTTATAGTAATGGCTCAATCGACTAACACAATACACAACAGCAAGTTCATAAAATCTGATAAATCTTTATGAGCAATCCAACATTCCCGAGTGATAAAATCGATACCTGAAGTTCTTGACCTTAAGAACAAAAGCAATGTTAAGCTTTAATCGTAACTCAATAATTTATATCGAGCACAACACATCACTCGAGCCTTTACATAATGCACGAAGGTAGCTAAAATTGCGCTTCGGAGCTCTCGGATGGATTGGTTTGTGTGGTAGTGTGGTACTAATCCTTGGAGGCTACATGAAGATCCATATAAATTTTATTGTAAGATCTGCGGTTTGTACAAATTAATTCAGAAAAAAAGCTTGAGAAAAATAGAATTGAATACGTTTTCAACATGATTTTCGCCTTATCATTACAATTAATTGTAATTCACACATTATAATGATGCACTGAAAGCAGCGCCAAGTGCCTTTTTTATGTGAAAATGTTCATGAATGTCCTCCGTCTAGGGAGAACAAAGGGTTATTATCATACAAAATTTGCCTAAAATATAAGATTTCAAAAACCTTTTAAATTCAAAATTTGAATCTGATTTTTATTTAGACATGGCAAACATGGATTCATTTCACATCACCACTTTGTCTTTACACCTCAGTAAGCGGCATTTTATCAGCTCAGTGCGCGGGCGCCTCCTATTATTTCTATCTGAATCTCTTTTATTGCATCGTAAATAAGTATAGTGACAGTTTTTATTGCGCCAAACTCAGTTCCGGAGTTAGTTGGGGTGAGATTAACATCTCCGAACGAGTGCAGAATAAGTATGAGGATTGCCGGTTTTAGAATTACTTTCGTCTTTGTTCTGTGTTCCTGGTAATTGCTATTTACATTTTCTTGAAATGTTTTAATGATTAGCTGGTAATTGTTTAGAGGATTTGTGTTGAGCTTGGAACCCTGTTCAGGATTTGTATTTCGCCTTTCAATTACGGTTGAGGATAATTTTGTTCGGTACTAAGATTTGCAATTTGATTTAAGTTCACTTTTATAAACATGGCTGTATTATTTTGTAATTTAAATGGATTAACTATTACTCCTTCTACTAAGTATATGAATTTATTACAGGCAACAATGAAGATTATGAACTCATTCGACCACTTTAGTCTGAGCATAGTTTCGATTTTGTTTTAAATTCAGTGACTATCAGATTTTAAATTGATCGCATTCGCAAAGCATTCAAGTCCAGTAGTAAAAAAGCCCACATTCGTCTTTACGTATAAGATTAAACAATTAAAACATTTAATATTGTGTAAGGCAGAGTCTAGCTCCGCATTAGGCCCGGCCTCCACCTAAGCGGAGACGAGACGAGTGGAGAGGACATGTGTTTTAAACAACATATAGAAAGAAAAGAAAGACAGAAAATACGTTTATTTGCGATAAACATGACGCAAAGAAATATAACAACAAAATAATAAAATAACAAGTTTGGGGAAAATATGCATCACATTCACGCAAAACGGCCGTCGCGTCGCTCAGCATAATGTATAGAATTTCGTTATTCACACATCTCGTCTCCACTCAGCTTCAGTGGTTACCACTGAGATGTTTCATATTTGCATGGAGCGATCGAAGCGGAGATGTGAGCTGTGCCTTCCAAGCTAGCGACGGCGCGCAGTGGATACAAGAAGAGGCACCGCTAGTTCCCACACGCACGCAGCTCAGTTCCGCTCTAGCCAGCACACATCTCCGCTCCAGTCTAGCCAGTACGCATCTCCGCACAGCTTGGTGGATACACCGTAGCTGAAAAAAATCTCTTCTCGTCTCCACTTCGGATATCTCCGCACATCTCAGCTTTGGTGGAGTCCGGGGCGGGAGGTACTACACAGTACGCAGTTTTACTCGTATTGAATTTACAGATTAACAAAAAATCCCTTGAAAAAAGCACCCCATATTCCGTACCAATTTCTTACGTTACCTATACAATATAACTTATAGATACAGACAAACCCCCAAAAGAGAGACATTCACGCTTGAATTATCACTATTTGTTGCGAGTGCAAACTTTGCTCCCCATGCAGGTACAGAAAAAACGCGAATCCATGAAAACTTTTGCGTAAATAGTAAGGTATGTTTAAAGTTTGTGCCGAGGGTGAACTGATTGTGTTGCAGGCTTTGTTTCTCTTACAGATACGTGTATTTGAGTATCAGAAACGTTTTTGGAATTTTTATTTTGGAGACGTTCAAGACTTATTTTTTATTTTCTTTTACGTCACACTCAATAGCATCGGGATCATCATTTACAGCATTTTTTCACATAACTTGAATAGTTTTACTTCACTGCTTTAAGATTTATTATATTTCGGTGTCAGATTGGTAGCTTACTATCAACTTTCAGAATCTCAGAAGCAGCTAAATGCGATATTGTCCATATAATTAGTGTTGATAGTAAGTATTTAAGTAGGTCATGACTACAGCAACGATATCCTCAAACCCAAATTCGCCTACAGCTCAAATGCAGAAGAAAAGCTACGTTGCTCATGTGCTATCATCATTGTATGTGTATTGTGCCTGGAAAACATTAAAAAAAAAAAACAAAACAAAAAACCTGGAAACCTAATTAGACCTGGATTTAGTTTTCTTTTATTTAGTTCTATAAACTAAATAAAATAGATTTCAGGACAAATGTAATCACTTCTTATGTATTGTAGATTACTGTATATTGTATACCTACTCAAGACCGGAACATATACCTACGATTTCTCGTCGGTGTCAAAATATTTTATAAAAAGTAGATCATTTGTGCCGTGAGAACAGCGATCGTCTTGTCGGTAGATTGAATTACCGTCTTGTGTAAGATATTTAATTTGTAGTTAAGGTGAAGCTGTGATTTTTGTTATTATTTATAACTTCTAGATTCATATATTTTTTTTAAATTTTCTTTGTTAGAAAAAAAAATCCTTTATCAACGTTAATAACTGGAATTTCAAAAGTAAACCAAAGGCAAAAATCATGTTGACTTTTGTAAGCCATTCTCAGAAATTAGAAAACGGTAATGAACAATTTTATGAAAATTAATGTTCAGAAAATTCGTAGAATCCAAGACAACGCTCCATTGTTCAATAGGTACTCCACGACCTTAAGGCCAAAATTGAGTTGAAGATTTGGATTATACAAAAAAAAAAATACCTCATCCATGGTACACACCAAAGCTCTTGCCTTTAAGAGTTGATCACAGTACCATAACAAATCAAAATGACGGTTGCATGGAATACATTGTGGTTATTAAAATAATCCTCTGTTATTGTTTTAATAAGATTCGTGTTTAAGATAAAACAACATGAATTCTTGTACATCAACTTGATTTCATGGTCAGACCTTTTTGATCGTAAATTGATACTCAATTAATGGTTCACGCAGTGTTTAACGAATATTTGTCGTTAATGTTCTTAATTTTCGCACTTAATAATATTCATGGTCTACTTAAAAAAAGTGTTAACTTATTAGTGATTCTGTTGTTTTGCAATGGTAGTTTCCTTACATAGTATTATTTTGTTTCTGAAGGCTTGTCCGCCCGTAAAATCATGGTCACTGTCGGACTGCATAGAAAAAAAAGAGAAGCGCGATGACACAACGCTGGTAATTTATTGCGAAATATGAAGCAATTATCTATTTACATAAAATCTATTGATTGGCCTAAAAAAATAATGATATGAAATCATTCCTTATTATTTTGTAGAGAATTGTATAAATTTATGAACACTTTTAATGAAAATTGTAGGAGTAATTTGGTAAAAACTAGAAAAAAATTACCTAGATTTAGTTTTTTTTTTCTTTAGTTCTATAAACTAAAATAGATTACTGTGCATTTTGTCCTATCAAAAAATGCTATAGGTAGTTACTGTAAAAGATTAACACAAAGTCGCTTAGTTTCGCCGTTCACAATTCATCAATGATTCTTTGATTCCTCTTCGCCTATAGCTTTGATGTCGCACTTCAGTATTCAAAAATACTTCATCATTAACCACAGTTCCACCCGAGACAGATATTGCAAATCTAAATGAAAAGTAATGCCCCTACCTCATCGATTCGAACGCACTTAGTATGGAAATGAAGTCATCAAGCTAAAGCCCGCCATTCAATACAGGACTCGATCGCTAGGGTGACAGTGGTGACGCTCGTCATTCCTACAAATCATGTTTACTGGTTGTCCGAACAACGCGGGGGCAGACTGTCAATAATCGTGTATTGCACCCTTCTGTCTGTGGTGCGTTTGGTCTGCTGGATAGATACAGTTTGTCATTGAAGAGAGGTTCTATGAAAAAAGTAAAAAAAAAAATGGGAATGATTATTATTATTGAGATTATTTTTTCTTTGTATATGAAGTTAGGTACTACTGAGCACCTGTTAGAATAAGAGTAATGGAGAAACAATTGGAAAAACCTCAAGTTCGAATTTGGAATCTGTCTCGAAAGGCTCTCCTCAACTTGAAGACATCAATAACAATAAGTTATGAACTCATTCTTCTCACGACCTACTATTTTATTTTGAATTAGTTATTTATGCAACTGTTATATAATAAGCGGTATTAAAACACGAATGTGGGTTCCACATGATGTGGTTTTCACATGAGTGTTTTAATACCTAATTATGTACAGTTGCATACAATACTTCATCTACACCCATGATATGAATCCACTATAAAAGGTTCTGAAACCATAGGGTACAGTGTTGTAAGAACTCTGTAAATTCATGCAAAGTTTAATTGCCGAGTATCTAATACAAACCAACTATGTAGGTATTGACTTTTCTGGCAATAATTGGTTAGAAATGTCCTTTTCTGCATTAGAAATATCTGGTGGTGTATTACTAAAGCTTGTATAACTCATTTTTGTAAACAACAAAGTAATAAATTTTTACCATATTAATATCGAACAAAAATGGCGGGATACGGCGTGAATTCGAATAACCTATAAGTTTTTTTTTTTAATTACGGCGCTGTGATGAAACGCGCTTGCATGACAATGTTCTTTTTTTTTAATTCATAAAGATACCACGAATTGAGTTAATTGAGTAGTGAGAATGTGACTGTTTGATGTGTAAGGAAGGGATCGTAAAAGCAAAGGAGTTGAATAATGAAATTTAGTGCAACATTATAACACTCGTTTGAACAATATTTTTGTTATTATGACACCACTCTGGGTATTTTAATGTTGGCAATAAGTTAACTGTTTCAGAAACTTTTATAGAGGACTGTTGACCGCGACTTCGTCTGCAATCTAGGATGAATAGTAGCCTATGTTCTTCTCCAGATTATGACCTAGGTAGACTATGGTCTACTCATGTGACAAATTTCATCCAAATCCGTTCAGCCGTTTTAGCCTGAAAGCTCAATCAACAAACAAACACACACAATTTTGCATTTAAACCTAATATTAGTTAGGATAGTTAGGAGTATGAAAAACCGGTCTATCGACACTCTAGACTCACAAAATGTATTAGTTACTTAAATAAAAATAAAAAACTCTTAACTAAAGTTTCTATAAAATATATAATTTAATAATTATTCAAAAGGCACGTGGCGCCATCTATTATCATAAGAAAGTTATTGTTTTTTCTTCGCGAACAGTACTTTTTTGCGGGATGAAAGGCTATCCCTTTCTGTTCTGTTCTATTTTAGTTTCGTATTTGCAAAATATCAGGATGATCGGTTCAGTAGTTCAGGCGTGAAAAGGTAACAAACAAACTTACTTTCGCATTTAAAATATAAAATTAGGATTTATAGTATGGGTGTAGATAAAATTAATTAGGTAATTTGAATGAGTAACTTTAATAAAACTATAGTAATGGCGGGTAACTAGCTGCTGCTAAATGACCTTTTCAGCTTACCAGAAAAAAAAAAAACAATGACATTCGAACAAACAAAAAACAGACGAACGAAAAAATCTTGACACCGGAGTCCCGGACATGACAAGCCATCTTCCACTTGACTCGCTCATGCACCTAACTGAACGGGTCACGAATCGACTCACCTGTTAGGGAATCTCGATGACTCGGCGGAAAGCGCTCACGTGCTATACAAGTCATTCTATTTGTTTGTAACTGGTTGATACCGGTTACTGGATTACTATGTGTTTTGTTGTTGCTCTCCTATGAATACAACAGGTAGTAATCGTTTTTGTGTTTTGGCTTTTGAGTTATTGTGAAATTTTAATGAAATGGTATTACTTAAGCTGTTGATGCCCACAGGTTGCGTTATTGTAAATAGAGCACGTAGGAGTTCCTATAACTAACTAGGTACACAAGGGTATACTTATAATATTTTCAGAGACGTGTTATATTTACCACTCCAGAAGATTCAATTGAACAAAACGTGGTTCACATACCTGAAACAAAAATATAATAATTATTAGGTTGGGGAAAAAGTTTTTTCGCATTATAGTATGTATGAACTTTGTAATAAAATCTCTTTGGCTATACTATTTGTATCTGGCTGGTTTTGGTATCATTGAAAGTTTAAATTTTAAAGAACATAATTCCAAATTCAAATTAGGAAAATGTGTGATTTTCATATTTTGTTTTTCGTACCGTCAAGATGAGTGAATCTAATGAAGAAATTCGATACATTTTAAAATTTTACTACAAAAAAGGTAAAAATGCAACGCAAGCCGCGAAAAAAATTTGCGATGCTTATGGACCTAGTGTAGTGTCTGTGAGAGTAGCACAAATTTGGTTTAAGCGTTTTCAATCCGGAAATTTTGATGTCAAAGATGCACGTCGCTCTGGTCGCCCTATTACGGATAAAATGGATGCCAATTTTGAAAAAGTGGAGCAAGATCGGCATATCAGTAGTTACGACGTAGCTGAAGAACTGGAAATTGACCACAAAACAGTTTTGGCGCATTTGAAAAAAACTGGGTACACAAAAAAGCTCGACATTTGGGTACCTCACGAGCTCACTGAAAGAAACCTAATGAACCGTGTACTCATTTGTGATTCTTTATTACGACGATTAATGAAACCGAACCATTTTTGAAGAAGCTGATAACTGGTGATGAAAAGTGGATCACGTATGACAAGAACATGCGAAAAAGGTCGTGGTCAAAGGCCGGTCAGGCTTCACAGACTGTGGCGAAACCCGGGTTAACTCGCAACAAGGTGATGCTGTGTGTGTGGTGGGATTGGAAGGGCATTATTCATTATGAGCTGTTAACACCAGGCAGGACCATCGATTCTGAACTCTACTGCGAACAACTGATGAGATTAAAGCAAGAAGTTGAGAGAAAGCGGCCGGAATTAATCAACAGAAGGGGTGTGGTTTTTCATCATGATAACGCTAGACTTCACACATCTTTAGTCACTCAGCAAAAATTAAGAGAGTTTGGCTGGGAGGTGTTAATGCATCCGCCGTATAGTCCTGACCTTGCACCTTCAGATTTCCACCTGTTTCGGTCTCTTCAGAATTCTTTAGGCAGTGTCAGGTTAACATCACGAGAGGACTGCCAAAACCACTTGTCCCGGTATTTTGACCAGAAGTCCCAAAATTTCTATAGCAATGAGATCATGTCCCTACCTACAAGATGGCAAAAAGTTATCGAACAAAATGGTACCTACATACTTTAGTTAAATGTAAATAAACTATATTAAAAAATGATTTGAATTTTCTTAAAAAATGCGAAGAAACTTTTTCCCCAACCTATTATATTGGTTTTAGAATTAATTGTCTTACATATATCGTATCGCATTTGCATTACCTGCATCTGTAGTTGTAGGTAGCTAGTAAGTAATAGCTACGTATATTATTGTTCTCTAAAGCCTGTATGGTTCAAATAGGAGTCTAAACTCTTGTGATAATGATGAGTTAAAAAACCCACAACCAAACATCCCACAGCAAAGGAAGTATGACCTAGACTGCACAAAACAATCTTAAGTTGACACAATAAACAACTGACAGTCTCAACATTTTTCTTTCAAGGGCAGATAACGTCAACAAAACATATAAATAAACAAAATGAACTGAATCAGTAAAACTAAACTAGCAAGTGACGAACTACGTCTCAACAAAGACAAACAGTAGCTTTATTCGCAACAATAAATAAGGCAAGCAAACACATGAGAAATAGTGGGTATACCCTTAGGAGCCCTCATTATTTTAATAGTGTAAACCACATTATCCAAACTAAAGTTAACTTTACTTGGTAAACATACAACCTAAATTCGTTTAGCACGTCGCTTGAGGTATTCAAAAGTTGTAGATCACTAAGCGCACCTGAAATTAAACCTTTTTCTGAAAACGGTAGGGTTTATTTCAGGGTTTCGTTTTCTCTAGCTTAGTGGTTGACCGGTAGGGACCGCACACAGTGTCTTGACGCCTACACTAAACGCATCGAATACGCCTTCGGATCAAGGGGAGACGAATAATTAACGTGTATCAAAGTTTCCAAACTTGGGATGCTAATAAAATATTTGCATGCGAAACTTTTATAAGACGTGGTAGATCATTGAGTATGTATGACGGAGTTGGTGACTTTATTCTTGGAAGACTTACGTACTCCAGCATTCTAAGAAAATGGTTTCTGATAGGAAAGCTTTCTGTTTGAAACATAAGTAGGTACTCCCGTGCCCTGATAAGTTATTAATTAATTTTAAATTGGGTATGCTATATTTATCTAAGTCAATGAGCAGAAATGTGTGGCTAAGTGTGATAAAAGCTATATTCAGTCCAGAGCCAAGCTATATTATGCAATTCACCTGTTGAGCATTCTGCACTAACAATTTTCTATTGACTTCGGACAATCTTTTTATAGATACAATTCCCTCTCCTTTTTAACCGACTTCCAAAAGGATGAGGTTCTCAATTCGTCTGTGATTGTCTGTGATGTGATTACTCAAAGACGGATGGACCGATTTGAAAAATTATTTTTTTGTTTGAAAGTATATACTTCCGAGGTGGTCCCATATAAATTTTATTAACTTTGCTTCGGGAGTTTTTGAGTTAGCTTCAATAATGCGTATATTTCCCACTTATTTTATGTGGATGATGTGATGATGTTTTAATAACTTCCTATCACTGTTATTTACATGGCTATATCTACTATTATTGTGCTCAATTATGTATTCGAATTTGTGTGGGGTAGGTTCCAAAACTAAAAAGTGAAAAATAAAAACTTTTAAGCAAAAAATAAAACCGTCTCCCAAAACAAAACACTACAAAGTGAAAAATAACTTTAATTTCGGAAGTCGGTGGCAAAAAACGAAAATACAAAACCAAAGACACCGACTACCGAAATTAAAGTTATTTTTCACTTTGTTACTCCAAGACTTCATCAAATATTAATGAATGCCACAAATAATACCGAATACGTCACAATCTCATTAATAGTCCAATGATAGATTAACCTTATATCGAAAACACTTCAAGTACCAAATCACCTACGTCCTTACTAAAACACAGACATAAAATCACTAATAACGATATCAAAACGAGACATAAATAGGTTATTGATGAAACATTAAGACCACCCATCTCTTCCGTATATTTTATTTCTTCGACTAAGTAGGTAGTGGTGGCCACCGGTAACGTAATTATTCGGTTTTATTGTAAACAGCCGGTTTATTTGTATATATAGTGTCGGATTAAACCGTCAAAACACAGTTGAAACGTAATTAGATTTAATGATGTTGAATTCTGTATCGTGCTAGCAGGATTTAGATTTCAGCCATTTATAGGTGGTTGATTACGGTTTTGGATGACAGTAATTTGATATTCGATCGACACGTGTTTTTATGTATTCGAAGGATTTAATGGTACCTACTTATTGGTTTTATTTGACATTAGATTTCAGGTGTTGATTTCCTCACAATTTGGTATATTTATTAGGTGAGGAAATTGAGACTTATTTCCTTGTGAGTAAGTATTATGTTCCTTTGTATAGGATTTTTTATTGTTATACAGGTAATGTAATTCAATTCCTTAATATATTATTTACCTATTAGATGGTGCTACATTCTAACCACAAAAACTAAGAAATAAATATGTTTTTATAAGCAGACGCTACAATTTCCCACCCTATTAAGAATAACACAATAAAATACAAAGACGATGGTACACAAAGAAATTCTAATAAATTCATATGTACCTCCTGTGTGCAGTTTCACAAACGTAAGTCACTGGTTATTGCGGTGTGCCACCCGCCTTATTCGCCGTGTGTCGTTAGCAAAACAATAAACATTAAAATATATCAAATAATTTTATTGCACAGGTTTGCTGTGTGGTCAGGGCAAATAATTGTAACTCGTAAAGTATCTTAAACTAGAAATATTTAAGAAAACTAAAGCTAAAGTTCGAATAGATACCAGAGAGACTAATAAAGACTAGGTAATCAAATCTGACATCCTAAAGCAAAATCTAACGCTATAAACAGGCTATTTGACAGGCCAGGTGGGGTGGTTGGTTAAGATACCACCTATCATGCCGCAGGTCGTGGGTTCGATTCCCATCCAGGACAAACATTTGTGTGCATGAACATATCTGGTTGTCCTATGTTTGGGTGTGATTATCTATATAAGTATGTATTTACAAAAAAAAAGTAGTGTATGTCGTATATCAGTTATCTTTTTTCCATAGTAAAAGCTCTGCTTAGTTTGGGATCAGATAACAGTACGAGTATATTATATTTTAAACTTCAAAGCTGGACCTCATATTGTACGAAAAAAAAAGCAAACCAAATACGGTACGACAACCTTCAAAGTTTCCATCGTTATCATCAGAAAAACCGAATTCTGTTGAATTAAATGTGACAAGTACAATATGGGAGTGACGAAATTAGTGCGTCAATCTATAATAATTTAGGTGGGAATATATTATATATCAATTTCTATTGGTCGATAGTCACATTTTATTCGCTATATTTCGTTTTTTCCGAAGATAAAACGATGGAACCTTTGAACGTTGTCGTACTGTACCCTTGCGGGTTTAAATCGTCCTCCACAAACTACAGCCTCGCTACCACCTTGCTGATCGGCTACTAACATCTTGTCATCTTGACCACGACCGGAACTATTCTAGAAATTAGAGAAGAAGAAGACAAAGTATCAATGAGATAAAAAACACCAATTTATTTTTTCTCCAGTCTGTACTGAAGCAGCTCACGTCGTCAAGGAGGAGCCGCCGATTAAGGTTATCGGTTCCGTATATGGCCACTTGAACATTGTCAGCAGTTTGTAGATTATATGTAGGTACACTTATAAAGGACTACGGAGGGAAAATTTACGCATTTTTATTAAGGTATCTAGAGATTCTTAGAGGTGTCAACCCAAGGGTGTTTGGAGCTTTAGCACGTTGTGACGGAAGCCTAGATAAATCAGGAGGTAAGTAAGCACAGATTTATAATATACAGGCATGTGATGCGGAGGAATGAGAAAAATATCGTTAGGAAAGTTTTGAGTATAAATGTCGATGGCTATAAGAGTAGGGGAAGACCAAAGAAACGATGGATGGACTGTGTGAAAGATGAAATCGCTAGAAAGGGAGCGACTACTAGATGACGACTAATAGAGAAGTATGGAAAAAGGGACATGTTGCGCCGACCCCAAATATAGGTATATATTGAGGGACAGGAGGAGCTCATAGCTAAGTAATAACAGCCGCACGGGTCAATTCATTAGGTTATTAGGTTGAGCTACGCTTGCCGGGGTTGGTCTGTGGATGGGTGACCATCTTTACATACCGAGACTCCTCCGTGCCTCGGAAAGCACGTTAAGCCGTTGGTCCCGGCTGTCATTCGTGGATCTTTGACAGTCGTTACGGGTCGTCAGAAGCCCGAAAGTATGACAACCAGTCTTACCAAGGGGTATCGTATTTCCCAGTAACTGGGTTGTGGAGGTCAGATAGGCAGTCGCTCCATGTAAAATACTGGTATTCAGCTGCATCCGGTTAGACTGGAAGCCGACCCCAACATAGTTGGGAAAAGGCTAGGCAGATGATTGGGGGACAGGAGAATGATGATGAAGTAGGTACAGGTTAAGGTTTGTGTACCTTCACTATCAAGAAAAGGAGGATACAGTTATCCCTGATCATAAAAAAGATGGTATAATGATGATACCTAAGCACAATGACTTTTGTAACTTCAAGCCCACCATTTTTCTTTTCTGAACATCTTTCTGTCTTATTTTACCTAAGCCCTTTGACATATCTCAGGACACTGGGGTCCCAGACCTATGGAAAGCGTACGAGGGGCCGAAGCTAACACGCAAACAATTTTAAATGATGGGGAGGTACTAAGCTAACTAAACTCTTTATTATTATTACAGATAATTTTGATGTACAGACGCCAGCACATCAAGCTACTACAATTTGTTAAATTTCTTTAATAAATTTTAAACTTTCCCGCTAAAGCATTAGGTTCAAGGTTGATTGGGAAAATTTGTCAGTTTCGGGTAGCTTGACCAGTTGGCGTCTGTACAATAAAGTACATTCTACTATCTATCTATACGTAGTTGTTAAAAAAAATCTTTTGGTGAGTAAGACAATTCGATTAAACAAACTATGAATCTTCCCATATCGTGTATTGTAATTAAACAAAATCGCTTTCTATTATTGGTATTGACGCATCGACTCTATCCTTTCTATTGTTAACATTAGTGAACGCACAACATCCTTACGAGGTGTGAGATAGGATTACCATAATTTTGCTGGATAATATCAGGACGCAGGACTTTTGTTTGCTTTGGAGTGACTTTGAATAATGTTTAAATTTAAATATCCAGGGAGGCGGAAATTAACAAGATGTTATACAAAAACAGTACAGACTACAAAGATCAATGAGTCAGCTATGCAGCTATGTTGCTTTAGAAACGGTAAGGATCTCATTCTTTAAAATAACTCACACCTTATATTTTTATGCACACAAAACTGTGAGGCACACATAACCTTGGAAAAAGTTTCGTATGTTTTTTTTTAAATTGAGTTCCTTTACAGTTCCAAATGAACATTCACTATTTTTTTTTTCATTGCCGTTAAAGAAAAAAGGGACATGTTCTTTGACACAAATAATTCAATATCTTTCGTTAAAATTTTTGTTTAATTTCATTTCATCTATTCATTCATGAAACAAAAATGCTTCCTATAAAGCAGCTATAAAAAAATAAAACACTGTCGCTAAGTCCCATCATAATTCCATCGAGTACTAAGCGTGTCACCCTACTAAGCGTGACTTGCTACCTTCCGCACGATAATTCTCGCTTCCTGCGGTCACTGCAAGTCATCGTAGGGGTGAAATGATTAGAAATTAGTGCCTATTAGTAACCTTTTCTGATATTAATGCAGTTAGATTTATTTCATTGAGGGTTACTTTAATTGCTCTGTTGCGGGCGTCGACCTGTATCTCAAAAAACTTGGTTGTATTATTTTGTGTTAAGTAAAAATATTCATCTTTTCTTAGAAAAATAATTTTTAGGGTTCCGTACCTAAAAGGAAAAAAAGGAACACTTACAGGATCACGCGTGTGTCTGTCCGTCTATCACAGCCAATTTGCTCCGAATCTACCATGGACCTATATGGTCCATGGTAGATTGAAATTTAGCAACATATGAATTTCTGTGACCTGAACACGGAAGTGTTAAATAATTTTGAATAAAGGGTCACTTTTGGGTGGCAAATAAGAAAAAAAAGTATAGTAAACTGTATCTCATGACATATCAAATGAAAGGGCATTCCCCCTTATCTCCGAAAGCGCTAATCCTATTTTTTTTATACGGAAAGTAGTTGTATACCTACTTATAGATTACAGGAAAACCTATAAGAAGTCTATGGTCGTAAAATAACATGGTAAATCTCTCAAGATTGTGCGTAGAAGCCTATATTTGTAGTTGGAATGTATGGGAGAATATGTTTTTCAACTACAATGTTAAGTTTGTTCTCGGGATAAATTCATCCCAACTACGGAACCCGCCATTGTGCGTGGTCCGACACGCACTAGGCCTGTTTTTTATTTATCTATAGTCTATTATTCTCTGTTTTATTTTTCTTATTGTAAAACTCGAGTTAATTATATTGCTGTATGCACGTGTTTCTGTGACAAATAAACATATTTTTCTTTGTTTCTTTCTTTCTATTAAAAAAAAAATTGTTTCAGGTAAAGACCCATAGTCAATACCCACAAACTATACTATATTTAATTATTAAAAATTAAAGACGCTTTTCATATCTGTCTGTGTGACCGCCTTGTTCTTTTAAACTACACAACGGATTTTGATGCGGTTTTTACCGTCGTATTGTATTTAATGTACATTAGATACATAAATGAATAAAGTCTCTAAATGATAGTGAAAACTGCATCAAAATCCGTTGCGTAGTTACAATAAGACAAGCAGAGCAAAACGAGACCGCGACACAAAAAATGCGTTGCCTTTCAAATGTCCTGAAAATATCAACACACTAATTATATCTCTCTGCGTCGGCGTCGGTCAAAAGGTTACATTACACTTTTAGCTGAATTCGAAATGAACAGAGAGCAAATTTTTCATTTGAAATAAGCTTTTGTTGGCGCTTACTTATGAAAGATCATGAATTTAGTAGTGAGAAAGAGATATTGAGAGACTGCTCAGATCCGATTTCCAAACTACTAAAGTTGGTAGGTACTTCAATCTATTGGTAGATTGGGAGTTGAGCGACTATTTTTAGCAGACCGGATATTTGGTCACACAGAGAGTGGGTAGAGGATAGGGTGTTGTGGCACAGCCTGGGAGAGGCCAATGTCCAGCTGTAGACTGCGCCAGGCTGAGTTGATATTTGGTCCGATTCTCGACGGTATAAAATTACATTTGGTGTGGTCAACAACGTCTACTTACAACCTTTTTCAATTTATTTGATATACCTATGGTATGGAAACCAACGAGCCATTTTGCAACGCCGTCACAAAGCTGTCTTTTTATATTACTGTAATTAGTACTTGGGTATTTAAAAAAATAATTATTAAGTTAACAATATAATATCCTAACCTAACTAAAACTATTAAAAAACTAAAATATGGCGTCGAAAAATTCCTCCGCATCGCTGTCGACTAGTAATGTACCCAAGAGACTGGCGGCATTGCCTGCCCTTGGGTCACAGGAAGTGTCAACCAGACAAGGAGATTTCATTGAACAAACCATTTATATTAATACAAATTTTTAACCATCCCCATATCCAAGACCCAATCCAACTTTTTCTTCAAAGCCAACACTAACGACGATCAGTGACCATTGCTAATTGCCTAACTAATCACCCGGCGTATCTCGACTTGCGACACGGTGCACTGATCAATTAAACAGAATGCGAAGCTCGCTCGACTCACAACTCGATTACGTCACATCCCAGCCGCGTTTTAGAAAGTAATTCGAGTAGACTTTCGCCACTACGTAACCGTGTTAGGGGTTGATTTCGGAATTTGAATTTTGTAGTGTTTTTTAGTGTTGCAGTTTATAATTTATAAAGGTTGTTTTGTATTCAAGCAATGAAAACCATTACATTGCCTTTTATCAATCTTGTCAGCGTTGAAAGCAACGTTTTCGGGGAAAAGCAGCAGCGATTCAAACCAATTATCAACAACGAATACCTTATGAATATTGGTTGTTCCAATGAATGCTACCTATACGACCTATAGTTACACCAAAATCAATTGATATTCAATACAAAAACGAAAACAACAAATAATACGAGTTGTTTCAGAGACAGCAATTCAAAAACGATTTTTACTTTGTCATACTCGCTTTATAACAGTAGCGGGAATTCTGTTACCGCAACACGTATCCCACACGTAGTATCCCACTATAATTTACATTTTCCTCCAAGAAATACAAACAAACAAGATAACAGAATAAAAACAAAAATAGCACACAAAGAGGAATAGAAAGGGACGAATTTATCGAGCCATTACGACCACGACTGGCGGCATTCATGTGTCATAGTAGAAAATAACAATACAGATGTATGCTCGAAATAGCAACGAAATTTTACCGTCTGACTTACTGTTTGATTCGCCACTTAGCTGGCCACTGTCTAAAGTGTTCAGGTAAAGTTGTCAGGCAAATGGGAACAGCAATACCCTTGGATAAGTATTGAGACGTAGGTCAAGGAACAAGGTCTAATCTTCAACTAAAGTTTTCTATGTCAAATCACTTTGTATTTTTGCAGAACCTTTTAAACTTTAGTCCTGAAAACTAACCCAATATAAACGTTCTCTTATGATACCATTAAAGGAGAATGTTCATATTGCCCGGAAAAAATTAAGAGAGGTGGTACACGGCACTTATTGTTGTCGTACCTTACCATCAGTGCTTATGGAAAATCATGACCTTTATACCTCAGCCAAATGTAGCTCCGACCCTTCCCGGTGTTGACATCGATTTACTGCTCACTCTGTTAGGGCAACCAGCCTTAAAGATAAGTAGATAAATAACCCCCAAGTACCCGTTAATGTCTCGCAGATAAAAGGCGGCTCCAAGAACCACATTCTCTTAGAAGTTGTTTCCAAAGACAAGCCTGCTCCTGCAGAATAACCAATTTAATTCACATTTCTCCATATTTGGCCGCATTATAGCCGACCAGTCGACAATGCTGCATTGTACCAGTAACTTAATCCGATAGGAGGAACTCAACCAATTCAGGACTTTTAAACGCTAAAAATAAAGATCAAAGTTAACTAAAGGGTGCACTCGGCGCCTACGCAAGAGTGTCGTATGAGTATTTTTAGCGTCGCCCAAGAAGTTTTATTTGATTGCTACACAACACATAGTTGTTGGGATTTGTGTTTCAAATAAGTCATGTTTAAAAATAAGAATGCGATAAATTCCTGAATGGGAAAGCTACGAATAAAGGTAAATGTACGAATCAATAAATAATGGCATCAGCGACTGAATGCGCCACAAACGAGACCACATTTTGCCTTACTAAAGTGACATGAAGCAGCATAATCTAATAATAATTGTTTGTGCACCTCTAAGTAGCAATAACCTCACCTATAATCGTACACTGTATCGATTAATTTATCGATTTAGACACAAATCTTTTAGGCCTAATCTCGATTTCCGATCTAAACTAGTCTTATCTTTAGGCCACTTGTATAATTACTTAGTACTAATGTTTTATCATAAATAATATAATGGATCGTTGAATATAATATGCAATCTAGTTGGAGGAGCTTGTGGCTAAGTAATAACAGCCGCACGGGTCGATCCATCAGGTTAAGCTACACTTGCCGAGGTTGGTCTGTGGATGGGTGACCATCTGTTCATACCGTGACTCCTCCGTGCCTCGGAAAGCACGTTAAGCCGTTGGCCCCGGCTGTCATTTGTGGATCTTTGACAGTCGTTACGGGTCGTCAGAAGCCCGAAAGTCTGACAGCCAGTCTTACCAAGGGGTATCGTATTAGCCGGTAACTGGGTTGTGGAGGTCAGATAAGCAGTCGCTCCATGTAAAATACTGGTATTCAGCTGCATACGGTTAGACTGGAAGCCGACCCTAACAAAGTTGGGAAAAGGCTAGGCAGATTGATTGTCGCAATCTAGTTGAGAAACAATACCGCCGCATGAAATCATTAGATTCAACTCCTTTTGTTTGAATACTAGCAGGAACTTTATTATGCAATATTACCTAATGCCATCATCATTCAGTCCGTAAACGGATGGTGCTATTGGTCATGTATAACACTGTCTCTCTCTCGCACTGGAATCATGATGGCTTGAATCGTCTTGGATACGGCACCAGCGCAGCGGAGCCATTGCGTAACACACTACGCGAAGCGAAGGATTAGGAATTTGCTTCAAAATGATTCAGATTCCGATTGTTGGTGTGGTATCTACGCAATTAGGGTGCAGGTACATTTTTAACTTTATTAAGTATCGTTACATCTTTTTTTTAAATGGATGTCGTCTGATTTCTCAACTAGATCAGTTTTATCCGCCAAAAAATCTCAACACAAGTCTCAATCCATTTTGTCTTGCCAAAATCCGTACGTCACTTTATTATGCCATGGGAAATAATCCCCACCTGGGCCAGTCATATCCGGCGCCGAGATTTTCCATTTCCACCCGGTGTGTGCCACTTCCGGGGGGTAGTGGGGAACATGTCCTTACAAGTTCTCCTATTCTTGTGATTCTATGCTCACGTTAGTAATCAGTCGGCATTGTCCGGCCACGCTCGATAATTTTCGTCGCATGCATTTCGGCATGAGCACTCGTTTTTGTGTTTCTGATTATGGATGGTCTGTGTGGCAATTTGGTTATGGATTGTGATGTAACGTAGCAGTAATGACTTTGTAGTAGTTTTTAGGGTTCCGTACCTCAAAACGAAAAAACGGAACCCTTATAAGATCACTAGTGTGTCTGTCTGTCCATCTGTCACAGGCAATTTGCTCCGAATCTAATGGACTGATTAAGTTGAAATTCAGACACGGACGTTTAACGTAAATAAATGAATTTTTAATATGGGGGTCAATTTTGGGGAAAATAAAAAAGAGAAATGCAAATTGTACTGTGTGACATATCAAATGAAAGGGGGTCTCAAATATTATTTTTTTTATAATTTTAAAATAAATTGTTTTAAAGTTATTTAAGAAAATAGATGAAAATTGACCATTCCCCTTATCTCCGGATTATATACCGAACTTAAAATTTTGAAAAAAAAAAATAAAGAAACTAGTTTTAAAGGTACTTATAGGTTACAGGCAAACTTATAAGAAGTCTATGGTCTTAAAATATCGTGGTAAATCTCTCACTATTGTGCGTACAAACTTACATTTGCATTTGGAATGTATGGAAGAACATGTTTACCAACTATAATGTTAAATTTGAATTGTTCTTGTTAAATTTGTTCTTGGGATAAATTGATCCCAACTACAGAACCCTCATTGTGCGTAGTCCGACATGCACTTGTACGATTTTTTTAGTACCTACGAATCTTGATAACTCCAGATCTGTTAACTATTTAAAATGCATGAATGCACCTTAATCTAAACCAGTAAAAGTGGGTACTTTGAAGCTAAAGTCTTGCTTAGTTCTTAATAGAGTAAAATAAAATGATAACGATATTAGACGCCCGCTGTGTTCCAGCTAAATACAAAGGACTTTCTCGGAATCTGAATCCAAAAACGACTGCAGTATTATGAACTCCAGTTGTTAACGCAAGAATTTCCACTGTTGAGCTATTCTCGTAACATAATAAAAGAAAGAATCCACTGGCAAGTGTTCCGAAACATATTTTCTTTAGAAAAAAAGAAACGAACGTAAAAAAGACGGGAGAAAACTAGCAAATAAGCCGGCTGGCTTCCGGAGACGTAAATATAAAAATAAATGAAAAATATATTATATAAACATTTTCGGGGGCGTTAAATTTGCATTTTAATGGAGATCCACGCGTAGGTAACAAGTTTAACTAATAGCCGTGAAATGAGGGGAGGCGGAATGGGCGGCCGGGGCACAGTGATGCCTTTGTTCAGCGCCGGGCCAAAAATGTCATAAATTCAGAAAGGTTTACTGTCTTTGTCTTATGAGTTTACTGTTTATGAGTGTAAAGAAAATGTGTGGATATTCTTTATCCTTTATGAGCATATTTTGTTTTTAATGAGTATCAAAAGCAAGTAATCCAATCGAATTAAATACATGGTCGGGAATTCATTGACCGTAGCCACTTTGGTAAATTGTGTCTTACAGATTTCATAAGGTTTAATAACGTTCACTTTATTAAACGATATTGATATAATAAAGAACCCATTTTTCTACAGTTATTACTTCGACTTAATATTAAAAAAAACGGCTTATTAGTTGATTTGCACGAATATTTTACACACTTTTAAATAATATTATTTTTCTGTGGTGATTCTCACGAAGTTAATTTATTTTTGGGCGAATCGACAACTCCAGAAATTATAAATTATTCTTTAGATTATAGGTACAAAATAAAATAAAATATTTTACTCGACCACTTCTGTGCGCTAGTGTACTTTTTTTCTTAACATTCTTGCATAAAATTCAAAATGTGCCAATTGCTTAATTCGTATTTCTGGAGTAGTCAATTCACCCATAGATAAATTAGCTTCGTGCGATCCACCACAACAAAAATAATATTATTTCAAAGTGTCGATTCGCCCGATTCGAGCGAGCAATGTCGTGAGAATCGATCAATAAGCCAGAAAAACAGCTTACTTTCCTTTCTATACTATTTTACTATTAAACCAGCTTAATAAATAAAATATACACCATAAAACTCAGTCCCGCTAACCAAATAGCCTAATCCTACAACCACTACAGCGCAACGGGTCAAGTTTATTTTCAACGTAATTTTCCTTCATATCCTACGAAATACAAAACATTGTTGGGGTACAGTTGGCATGGGCGACACTGGTACACTAGTAATCCTGGCTGAACAATCGGCCACCGCTCGCTCCGCGGAATATGGTACTAAATAAGAAGCGAGAGCGCTCTCTTCGTGTGTCAAAGACTAAGTTCGTGGACAGATCAACGGTGACCTGGTTTGTTTTATGCCTACATTAGTTTGAGCTTTGTGAAGACAGACCCTTGTATGTACCTACTGACTAACCAAAATCATACCAGCACTTTTATTTTGTTACTAGCTTTAGCTCGCGACTTCGCGCTATTGTTGGAAATTATCCCAAGGGAATGTACTACCGGGATAAAACGTCTCCTATGTTCCCACATCATAGTCTACCCGTACGACAAATTTCATCAAAATCCGTTCAGCCATCATAAAGGCGTGAAAAGGTAATAGACAAATTTATAATTATTAGAAAGATTATATATTTCTATACTATAGAAGTATGGATAGTATGTTTGGATTGATTTCTATTGATTATTCCTTGTATGTATTACTGATTGTATTCCAAATTAAAAAAAAAACTAAGTTTTCTATTAAGTCAGCTTTAGACTACTCAGTTTATTTGTCTTTTTTAAAACTGTGCGTCCATTAATTCGTTGCGGCTTACTTAATCATATAATAAATTCGTTGTTGTTTTAATTTAAACATGATATCACTAATTATTATGCTTGTACACAGGAAACTCTCAATATTTGCTAACATACCGGTAATTGACATCGGATCAGATTTACGTATCAACTCAATTATAGCTTCCGTTTGCAAGATAATCAGGACACGTCATATAGGGAGCCATTTTAATAGAGCTTTAAAGAAATAATAGCAGTGAAAGACTCAACCAATATCACTCCACTCTAGTAAAGTAACCTCAATTCTTATTAATACTAATCATGCCATTGTATTAACAATTACGCCTTGTTAAATAGTATAAATCATTACACAAACATAAACATTGAATTTCGAAGTGACGAAGCGTAACAACTGTTAAAAGTCAGCAAGTCATTCTGTCCTTAATTCAAACCCATCCATCAAAGCTCTGTCAGCTCTGTTCCAATAATCTACGGCTCGTCGCCACATAAAGCTGTCCCAGCGTTATCTTGGCATATTGCATACCGTGCGGACGCATATGATAAGTGCATAACCCGAACATTTGTTGGAAAAACACACTTTCATCGCGGAAAGCGCCCCGAGACGAACATGTTTTTCCACTAGATGTTTGTGTTTACATTGCTTGGGTGAATTTGTCTTGTGAGGAAGGGATGTGGGATGTAATTTATGGTATATGTTAGTTGTTATAGATTTTATATAGACGGTTTTAGTTATGGTGTTGGAAAGGGAAATAAAGTTAAGAAGTAACTTTTAAGGTAGGCGTTTGCCCTGCATTGGGACATTATGTGACTGGATTGATTATATTATGGTATTGCGTGGTTGCAACCTTATTGCCTAGGCATTAATAGCAGAAGTTTCAAAATGGGTGATCATGACGTCCTTATACTGGTTACATTCAGACGCTGAGAAAAGCAACAAATCTGCTGTTTTAAAGAGACTCTTCCTGCAATTGCGCCCTGTTCTAATATGCCTCTTGAATAAAACACAAACAAAAGAAAACTTAAACATAAATCTACACTCTATAACCAAATCAATTCAAGTTTACACTTTACATAATTATCATTCCAGCGATAAATTCTCTTAATCTTAAACACAGCACATAAACAACACAAGTCGTGACTCACGTGACCTCGACAGTCGGCCACAAAAGCTAATTGTATGTGTGCGTTTAAGAAATTCGCAAATAAATAAGTGTCCCCCACCCACTCGAAGTCCGTGTGGTCAGAATGAAACACTCTCTGTGCTTTATTGAAATTATTGTGATCCAGTAATAAAGCTATGAGACAGATATCATTCTGCCTAGCCTTTTCCCAACTATGTTGGGGTCGGCTTCCAGTCTAACCGGATGCAGCTGAATACCAGTATTTTACATGGAGCGACTGCCTATCTGACCTCCACAACCCAGTTACTGGGTAATACGATACCCCATGGACTGGTTGTCAGACTTTCGGGCTTCTGACGACCCGTAACGACTGTCAAAGATGAATGACAGCCGGGACCAACGGCTTAACGTGCTTTTCGAGGCACGTAGGAGTCTCGGTATGAAAAGATGGTCACCCATCCACGGACCAACCCCGGCAAGCGTAGCTTAACCTGATGGATCGACCCGTGCGGCTGTTATTACTTAGCCATGAGCTCCTCTATCGAGCTATGAGACACATAGGCTTTTGTTAATGTGAGAACAAAACTTTGGAAGCTGACTGATCCCAAAGGAACATGTTCATCATCTAGGAACTTTTTTACATACTAAATCTTGTTTTTTATATATTTATATAGACTCTATGAATTTTATATATACAATGACATGAATATTTGCTTTGTAAAGTATTATATTATTGTGAATGTGAAGACTATGTTGGGTCATTGTTGTATGTTTTTTTTTTTTCTGTCAGTTATTTTTAATCACGGTCTGACAGTTTGAGTCATTTATTCGGGCTACCCAATTGTCCTTACTTTGGTATTGTTCGTCGTCGAATCGCTGAGCTCCTTAAGTTCTGACTTGAGCTGCGCAATTACTGACAAATGCGTGCACTGACTAAACAGGTCCACTCAATCTGTGTGGTTCTTTCCTCTAAAGACCATTTCAGACACCAATCTACATGGTCTTCACATGATCTGACCAAGCTTACGTTTGGACTTTTAACCTTTCTTCTCAGAGTAGTCATAATGGAAACCCCGACCTCAACTAGTTTTTAAAAATATGATTTACGTGTACGTATTTGTACAAACCTACTTACAGAAATAAAATCATTTATCATAACTATTTGGGGTCTAGCCAGATGCAGCTGAATACCAGTATTTTACGTGGAACGACCCAGGAACTGGGTAAAACGTCTTGAAAAGCTTGGTGGTCAGACTTTCGGTCCTATGACTAACAAGGAAGCAACTAAAACTTTATTTGTCTTTAGATTTAATCTGATTCCCGTGCATCTCTCAGGTATGCCCAGTTTTTTTGCAGGCTGTCCACCAAACCCTTTACCTTGCATTGCCATGGACATGGACCCCTTGCATGTAAATTTAGCGAGACGGCGGGCCAGACATGCCATGATTTGATTAGCAATAACTTGATGATAGTGTACATTACTAGCATTTCTGCCTAGGCTTTCGGGCAATACATACGTGATGTTACGTAATGTGTCTCAATTTGAAGATCATTACGTAATTCATAGTCAAAGTCATGTTGTTTTTTTCAGTAAATGCTGTACAGAAGATACTTTCTTCTTGACTTACTCATTTTACTTTAATAAGAGGTGATTAATACAATATTTCTGAATAACGGGTCAAAGTAATAGCGGTTGATTGGAATGTATTCCATGTTCACATTTTCCTAATGTGAATCGTAAAGCTATGTTCCATTAAAAAAAAATCCGACCAAGAGCGTGTCCGACCACGCACAATGAAGGGTTCCGTAGTAACGATGAATTCATCTTAAAAACAAACTTAACATTGTAGTTGCAAAACATGTTCTACCTTATCCTCGATATATGGTAGTCAATTCACCAACTGCAAATATAAGTTTGTATCGCAAAAAAAAACGATAAAACTACACGATTTTCGTACTATTTCCTTTACTTGTGCTGTGAGACCTTGCTTCTTGCCAAATTTCATGTTTCTAAGTCGAAGAAAAGTACGGTATATAGGTTTTTGATTTAATAAATTTACAAGTATCCAAATATGTCGCATAAATGACCGTAATTTTTTATTTCGTTGACTTAGACGCTAGATTTTTTTAAGGTTCCAAGGGACCGTAGACCTACGTATTTAATATTAATTTTAAATTGAAACCTCCACGCGTTTTTGAAAAAAGGGTATTGACAGACAGACAGACGGACAACGAAATGATCCTATAAGGGTTCCGTTTTTAAGGTTCCGTACCTCAAAAGAAAAAGGAACCCTTATAGGAACACTTTATTGTCCGTCTGTCTGTCTGTCAAGACCCTTTTTTCAGGAACGCGTAAAGATGTCAAGTTAAAGTTTATAAGAAATGCTAGGGTCTATATAGTACCTTGGTCAAATTCTAATGCAATATTTATAAAAAAAAACTATTAACTATAGTCATGTATTGTACCTATGGACGCTTTTACCTTTGGACATTGATTATAATAAAAAAAAAACTGGCAGTACTAAAAATATAATATTGCAACACTGTGGTGGCATTTTTATTTTCTAGCAACACCCGTGAGTGGCGTGACGCTATCGGTGTTGTGTGCAGTGTGAGGTCATTTTGGAGATAGTCTGAAATATCCAGGAATACAGACGCCAGCAGGTCAACCTACCTGAAACTGTCAGATTTTCCCAATCAACCTTGAACCTAATGCCTTAGCAATAAAGTAGAAAATCTATAAAAGAAATCTGACATATTGTAGTAGCTTGATGTGCTGGCGTCTGTACAATACATGACCCTAATCTCTTTCAGCTGTAAAAAAATCAAACTTGTAAAGTCAACCTGATCAAAAGATATGACCGTTTATGTCGCATATTTTCGCATATATTGCGATTTCTCAAGAGAGTCAAAACTTATAGGGTACCTACTTCCCGTTGACCTAGAGTCATGAAATTTGGCAAGGAGCACGGTCTCACAGCACAATTAAAGGAAAAGTCCGAAAGTTATTAATTTGTAGTTTTATCACATATTTTTTTGTGATTACAACCTTAATGTTGCAGTTGGAGAATTGACCGTGACGTATATCGATGTATGGGAGAACATGTTGTTCAACTACAATGTTAAGTTTGTTTTTGGGATAAATTCATCCCAACTATGCAACCCTTCATTGTGCGTGGTCCGTCACGCACTTAGCCGGTTATTATTCCTTTTGAGGTACGGAACTAAAAACCATTCTACTATAGTTTAATACAACTTCCTGGTTATAAAATTTTACAGCATTCAGCGGAGTCATGCCAATGCGTGCCTGCATACATTAAAGGTAACTAACTAATAGGTATTTTAATATTGTACTAAGTTGAAATCGGTACGTACCATTACTTAAGTTTACCGTTGAAAATACTTAATTATGAAAACGTTTTTAATTTTACATCTCTTTCAAGTTTAGTTGCACGCAAATAAGTAATAAGTTTTGTTGTCATTAAATCGAATTAAGAATTAGTTTAGTCATGCAGTCTTTGAATTCATAATGGTGCTGAATTGTGCACAAACTAAACTTAATTAAGGCTATTGCTAACTTTTTCTCTCTAATAAAACAAGAAAGAGACGAACGTAAATTAGAGCTGTCAAATTTAGTTGAACTGAGGAGGTTAGGAACGAAAATTGATAATTCGATATTTTCTCAAATATTTTTTTTATTTACTCTACACATTGATGTTTACCCACCCTTGGCATGTTTTCGTATTCAAACATGTTAAAATGCTAGTAATAAAATGATACAATATTAAGTTTGATTAAAAAGTATCTAATAGTTTGTTGATATTTTCCTTTTACCTTCGATAGCCGTCCTTTTCTGCCTGTTAGTAAAAGATAATGATTCTCTAATTTTAGTTTAGTTATTGAATAAGAGAATCGGCACCAATATCTTTGCATAGTAGGTATTTAATTACTCAGTATCTCTAATTAATTACAGATGGAAAGTTAATCGCCAACAGTTTTATTAAAACTAGAAATAAAAAAATGTCACATGGAGTCTAAAAACACTGAAAATAGCTTAGCTTCTCAATATTTCCGCTTCAGCTACACGACCGCAGTTTTAAGCACTGACAATTTATTGCGCACGCAATTACAACATGGCGGACAAAAATTGCAGCGCGCACGCGCGACAAAAGGCTGTCAACCGGCGCTTGCGCTCCGGTGACATATTTACGATTATCTTGTTTTATTTAATTAGATATGCCATGTCTGTTTAAATGAAGTTTCCTTTGATAAAGAAGGGGAATATTGTTTACAGTTTTCAATATTTAGCTCGTTCCATTATCAGGTAACATATTTCGTTTAACTCAGTTATCTATATCAGTTCGATTTCTACTTTCCCTTCATTGAAGACATAGACAGAAGTAATTTAAAGTTACCTGATATTGTTTCCAGATTATTATCTGAAGAGGAAATTGATGGACCTTGATCACATTTCAAAGCCGCAATTCCTCTTACACCTTTAAACCAGACTATTGCTCCTTTTACAATACAGGAAAACATCAATATTTTTAGCGATCGAAATCAAAGCTGATTGCACCGATGGAGAAGCTGTGACTAGAATAATACACATAGTATTTTATTGCATATTATTACCTGTAACACTCATAAACCGTGTATTGGTCGTTATCTGCGCGCGAGTCACGAAATAAGACAGATTGTTGGTAAGAGATGATCTAGCGCACTGGACGGGAACAATGTTGCTAGCTTGGTATCTCTAGGATTTATATGCTGCGATTCTCCGTAATATTCAAATAAACGTTTAAGAGCTCATTAGAATTATTGGTTAAGGGACGGCCGCGTTTGTCAAAATTGAAAAAAAGACTGATTTATCAAAACGCTAAATTCTAGTAGCAACAAAAATTGCCACCGGGTTCTGAAATAATGTTTTGTAAAGTTTATAAATAAATTTCAAAAGTACAATTCTGTTCGGTATTGACCAGTCACAACAATAAAAATGTTAAAACAGTTTATTTATAATGTTAAATACAAAGCATTCTATATCCCCCTCAAAGTTACGACGCCACTTGACGTAAAACAGATGGTTCCAACAAATATGTATAGTAAAAAGTGGCAAAACATACATTTAGTCAGGGTGGATAGACAGACACACATCAAACCAACATTTATATTGGAGATTTTTGACATTGGAAACGTTTTTTCGATCGCTTTGGGATTGGGCCCTATTTATAACCGACTTCAAAAAAGGAGGAGGTTCTCATTTCGTCTGTATATTTTTTTTGTATGTTTGTTACGCGATTACTCAAAGACTGATTTGGAAAATTCTTTTTTGTTTGAAAGGTATACTTCCTAGGTGGTCCCGTGTAAACTGTATTAACTTTGCTTGGGTAGTTTTTGACTTAGCTTCAATAATGCGTATTTTTCCCACTTAGTTTATGTGGATGAAAAATCATCCACATAAACTAAGTGGGAAAAATACTACCTATCACTGTTACGAGTATTTACATAGCAGAGTGGTGTTCGAATTTGTGTGGGATAGGTACCAAAAGTAAAAAGTGAAAAAATAAAAACTTTTTAGCAAAAAATAAAACCGACTTCCAAAACAAAACACTACAAAGTGAAAATTACTTTAATTTCGGAAGTCGGCGGCAAACAACGAAAATACAAAACCAAAGACTCTTTTTCATTTTGTAATGTTTTGTTTTGGAAGTCGGCTTTATTTTTTTCTAAAAAGATTGTATCAAGAAAAGTGGCAATATATTATGTAGTTAATTGAGTCAAAATGTTTGTATTGACATGGTCTAAAATGTACAAAGAAGTAAAGATGAATTGGTCATATATCTCTTTTAAAATATATATTAAAAAAAATGACTCTAAAATGGTCTCTTTTTTGAGGTCCCTTGTGTATCCTACATCTAGTCTTATTTATGAATATAAAAAAAAAATCTGCATGTAAGTACATGTCCAGAAAGGTTATACACTGGGTGTTTTTCAAAATTAAAAAAAAAAATAGTAGTAATAAAGTAGCACTTTGATATAAGGAATTGTTTTAATTTTCTAATAAATACATTTGTCTTTTTTATCTCTCTTATTTCTTTTGGCAATTTATTGTAAATTTTTATTGACATGACAAAAGTCAATATCAATTTGTAATGTTTTTTTTTTTTTTGGAAGTCGATTGTATTTTTTTTTTTTTTGTAAAAGATTCCTATTTTTCGCTTTTTAGTGGGTCATTTTGTAATCATTATCACCTTATACAAAATATTGCTTTTCCCGATCCATCAAACATTCATTCAGTCTTGTCATCATCATCATTCATGATTCATGTCATCATCATGTCATGTGGTCTTTGACATCCGTTACGGGTCATTAGAAGCCCGAAAGTCTGACAACCAGTCTTACCAAGGGCTATCGTATTATCCAGTGACTGGGTTGTGGAGGTCTGAGAGGCAGTCGCTCCATGTAAAATACTGGTATTCAGCTGCATCCGGTTAGACTGGAAGCCGACCCCAACATCGTTGGGATAAGGCTAGGCAGATGATGATGATGTTTGTATTTTTTATTTCTAAAGTTCATTTCCAATGATGTTTGAAGGTGATGCAATGCAGGAAATCTGTGAATTTTAGAAGTTTACTAAAATTGATTTTCATATAAGGCCCCGGGTATGGAAAAAAATATGAGGAGTGAAATACAAGCGAAGCGTTGTCACGTTTTCCATTTTTTGTTTATTTTCGACCAGTCTTCATTGTAGCGGTCCATCTATCCATTATATTCAAAGACAATCGTACAGGAGTAATCTCCAGTCGACGACACACACTTTGTTTTTTCTCCATTGAGTGAATGAAATGAAAATAATTCTCTTTTCACCTACCTTCATACAAGTTGCATAGAGCGCCGGAACTGGATAGTAAAAATTAGTTTTACTAATCAGGAGTAAAAAATATGTTCAACTTTTTCCTACCGGGTAGATAAAATTACGAAAAAGTTAGTTTTTTTTACTTCTGGTGTATTATTTTTGCCATTTCGTATAAGTACATACCTACGCTATTCTTTTATAGCCACAGAGAGAAAAGGTTGAAGTAAATTAAATGAGCTGCCTCACAAAAAAACTAAATCTAAATAAAAACAACCCAATTTCTCTAACTGAAATCTTTCTCAAAGTCTAAAAACCTAAAAATAGAAGAGAAAGATCATAAATTTTATTAGCCTAGTAGTTTTTAACGTCGTACCACATCACCGCATACTCATATTTAAAATATCCGTACATAAATCATACTCGGCCTAATATTTTAGTAGTCGCGGTACAAAGCAACCACAAGTTGGTCAATCCAAAGTAGAACTAGGTTCGTTTATTTACTTAGGAACCGTTTGTAAACCACATGTTGTGTTGTTTAAGAGCCAGCCAACTTTGTTTTATATGGAAGGATTTGCGATGTCGCTGTCGTCATGTTAGCTTTAAAAATTATGGGGTTGGCAAATAGTTTGAGGAGGTGTATTAAACCCACATTTCCCCTGTTATGGTATAAGTACCAATCTAAACTACCGGCTGCTGCAAATGCCCCATGATAAATTGGCTGATTCAAGGACTAGATCTAGGACGCGACGCTCAGCATTTGCACTGACAGCCACTACAAGACCAAAAAAAAGTTTTATTTAAATGAAAAGGCTTGCATCGTAAAGTAAATTAAATTGTATATTTACATCTGGCTTTCAGCTATCACCCAAATATTTCAGTTGTGGTTATATAAAATGAATCCATATTTATGAAACATTTTCCAATAACCGTATTTTGTTTTAAAATATTTAATGAATAACAAAGTTTCACTGTAAATTAAATACAGTCCACAACAAATAAAGCCAATAATTTACAAATAATATTTTCTTGTATTTGATTCCAATTTAAATAACCGCATAGTATTAACGCAGCCATACATTAATTAGGTCGGTAAAAACTTGTTTTTAAAGATCAAATAAATTAACAATTTTAACAGGTCAGTAATTCTGAATGAATCTGTCGAAAATATTTTACCCGCAAGCTCCTGTACTACAAACTCGTTTCCCCACTGACTCACGTCATGTCAAGGTCGTGATTTCGATTGATGATAAGCACATTGAATTCCCATTATTATACACTTACGTAATTATAAAATTAGACCTCATTTCTTAGAAGGTAGAGTCTATTTTGGGACTGAAAGGAGCATCTGCCAAATTAGCTGGGAATCGGGAAACCATGTCTTAAACAGCTGTTCATTAGTCCATTTTTTAATATACTTAATTTTTGCCAGATCTAGAGTAACATTTGAGTTTTTACATGCTCATAAAATTTTATATCTATCAGCGACATAATTCTGTGTGTATGATACTTTATGGGTTTATTGACATACCACCCAAGGACCATAATATGTATTTACATTACGGACTAGACTTCGATAATTGATACGTTTTATGAGTGATCCATTTCTCTGGTACCTACAGTTGGAACATAGATGTTGGAAATTCGGTGGCACGGTCACACACATAACTAAATTTTTGGTTGTGATTTAGGACTCAGATGCCATGTAGTAAATACATGGTGAACGCGCTTGATAACGGATTTGATGGTATCTGCTTCCAGTAAAAGGTCAATCGTGGACTCATGGTATCTTGATCAGTCTAGAGACCAAGCACTATTATAGGATTTTGTTCTGCCTCAATGACAAGGCTTGCTAGCTAGGGAGCAGATGAAATTGAGGTGTGAAATTCAATTGACTTGCTCACTCAGATCTATCTTTTAACCAGGTTCAAACTAACAAAACCTTGAAAATTTCTGCACTTGAATCTAAACAATCTAACTTTTGCCCTTATAGTACCCCAAAACCCAAAAATATTAAAAAAAACTTGGACCCTATTCCGTTCCGCTCGTTACAATTCCACGCCCGTGGAAACATGGTAACTGATACTCGTCAAATCGTGGCCGCTAGAGCGAGACACAGATATCTTGTTCTATTACCGTCTTCCCAAATTGTAATATGAGACCTGATGTTTTGTTTCTTTTTAGTTTGGGTCATAGATAGTTGGTTTTTGTTGTACGCTGTACATTACTGGTTTTTTTGATAGATTTTTAATACTTAAAACTTGGTAAAACTATTTGCTGTAGTGTAAGTTGGAAGGCCGGGAATGGAGCGAAATTCTTTGGTCCAAAAGCCTGGCTGACCGTAAAAGCCTCCATAAAAATAAGTATATACGTACTCGATAAAAATAATTTGACAAAAAAATCGAGCTCTTCATCCAAATAACTTTATAAATAACGCGCAATGTATTGTCTACACCCAAAAATCCATCGCATACTGAACAAAAGGGGATCGGTTTCGATATAATTGTATTTTCGAACAAAAAAATTGGGCTGACATGCATCAGCGACTTAGTATACCGATGCTAAACTGTCCGTCCGTTGTTGTATAAAATTGATTTTGACATTGTTTGTGGTTGCACTTGTATGTTTACCTGACTGTACCTACATCGGTGCCGCGTGGGTTTATAGATTTTGAATGTAGAATATCGATAAAAGTTATCGTTTTTTTTTTCTAGTGATATACAGAGTGGTGATTAGGTTATCACATTAATTGAAACTACATATTCAGGACATGACTGTGGTCCCCTGAGTTGAAATTTTTTGCCGGTTATTATACAAAAAAAAAAAAAAAATGCTATTCCATACATTTTGACCACGTAGGTATTGCACTTTTGTAGGAAACAACAGTTTTTTTTTATAATAACCAACGAAAAATTTCAACGCAGTGGGTTCCAGAATCATGTACTGAATACGTGGTTTCAATCAATGTGATAACCTAATCGCCACTTTGTATAAAGTTTTGGGGTGCCGCAGTTAGCAGTATCGTCGAGAGACATCTTATTGCAGCATCCCACATATCATCGCATGCAATGAATACTTAACTACTAATACTACTTAATGAATAATAACAAAATTATTGATTCTAATATCGATTATGATTTTGTTTTGTTTTTTGTTTCTAATTAATTTTTCTATTCTCACTACGAGTAAAAAATCTTGTTAAAACATATATTTAAGAGGCTATTTTTCATGTAAGTGCTGTGTACGCCTGTAAGTGACTAATTCACCATAACTTAATGCATATGTTATTTATTATTATGTCAATATTCCTAGTGAATAGATGTACCTTTCAAATAAAAATAAAAAATACTAAATCAAAATAATAAGATACCAAACTTTAGAAAAGGATGCTCACATAACCCTAACTGATCCAATGACGTATTTAGGATGTTTTGACACGGTAGTAAAAAGTCATTTACGCAATAATGAAATTAAATAACCATAGAAACAAACATAAAAACCTCCAAAAACCCAGCATTTAAACCATTTATTGGTCAGCAAAAACATGAACCGGGCTCCCAGGGGTCATAAATAAGCGATCGGGCTCGACGTTACCGCGTCTCATTTCGCCACATTTCAAAATTAGCGCGCGATACCGCGCCAATAAAACATGGCCGACCATCGCACCAACATAAAACAGTCCTGGATTTATGTATGATGTAAAATTTTATATTATTCAGCTCCATCTATGAATGGGCGAATACTTTGTTCTGATTGCCTGGTACAGGAAATGTTTTTATGTTTACTGAGATATTGAAATGCGGGTGTAATTGGTTTTCAAATCATTAAAGTATTTGACCAAAACCTACTTTTCACGGCATTAGGTACAGTTACAGTGAAAATGCACCAAATAAGGTACAGCTACGTCCAACAATAACGCATTTACCATTTGCTCTCCTCGTAAATTTCGAATTTAATCGCGAAAATTCCGACAAAATGCAACTTAAAAACTTTAAAAACGGTAACTCTTTCTCTTTCACTCGCACAAATACGTAAATTAAACGTAACTACATGCAGAAGTTGACCATTTAGTAGCAGGTGGGTGCAAGTTTGTGACTGCACTATTGTAAATCCGCATCCGCATTGCAGCCTCTGTGAATACTTCTGGAACAGGACCGTCTGCTCACCGCAGCCGAATAATTTCCAAACTTGCTTTCACTGGCGCCGAATGTTGAACGTTTGTTGTAGATTTGTGGTTGTGTTGCATAAATATTAGACAAGTGGATCGTTACGGCTGTTTGTTCGTAGGTGAGGATTTTAGAGTGTTTTCGCCCCGAATTGAGTCGTTATAGCTCTGCGTAGCTATGTCAAAGACCCAAAAATTAATTTGGAGTAAAACAATAAAACTAAGAATGAACTATCTCTTGCTTATTTCAGAATTTTGGGCCCGTTTATCAACGACTTTCAGAAAACTGGCTTGTAAAATATCTGTCACCCAAAGCTGTGTTCACACTCCATAAACAAACAAAAGTTTGTCTCCAATATCGATCACTCATCATCGATAGCTGTTAAAGAAAACAAAGCAAATTTTAGAGACAGCCTAAAACAGAATGTCGACGTTACGAATTTTTAGGCGCGAACAAAAATCTAGTGAATGGCAACAATGAAATAAATGAAATTTCAAGCGGCGCCGTAGGAGGTAAGTTATAGCGTCAAATAGAAGCATAATGTGTACCCAACACGAGCTCGGATGTCGTTAACTGTAATGTAGTTTAAAGTACAATATTACTGTTTTGTAAGTCGGCTAAACTTCGCACTTGTTCTTTAAGTAAACTTAGCGTTATAAATATAGTGTGGCCACAATAGTTTTTTATGGAAAACCTGATCTTTTCTTGAGGAAAATGTATAATGCTGTCAAGGTATGACTTTTTTAGGGCTGGTAAACCTTCAAAATAACTGAAAACAAGGTTTTCTTATGTTATTGGATCAGAATAAAGTAGGTATGTAGCTATGTCCAACTCACAACCGAAAAAAAGTCAGTCATAAAGTCCACTCCGTTTATTTAGACACTAAAACAACGCAAACAGTGTTGCTATTCATTACTAAATTAGTAAAATACTTTAAATGTATACAAAAACTATTTCTGAGGGATTCCGTGGAAACTATTGACGACATTAAAAAAGTAATTCTTCTTCATTTATTTGACATTAAATGTAAAAATAAAATAGGCATTATATTTCTCGGTTCTTAAACCGAAAGTGATGCCAAAATAGGAAGCCATCAATTTTAAACACGTGACTTCTCTTTCTATTTCAAATGATAGAAAGGGATAGAGGAAAAGAAAACTAATGCGACGTCATAGCTAATTAGCGTCAGTTAGTTTTAAGGCGAAGCACATCTTTCGAAAACCAAATTACTTATTTCTACGTTTGGATTTTTTTATACTAAATTGCCGCAAAATCAAAATTTTAGATTCCAATTTATTTAAATTACAATAGTGATGGTTTTAGGACAAAATACCAGGTGTTGGAACAGCCTTCCAAGTAATAGGTACTTATGTTTAGCAGCAGGGTAAAACTCCCATCAGAATCCATTCAAGCCAAGGGCTGTGAATTCTAGAATCATGAGAAATGATAGGGAAAACTGAAAATTTAGATTTATTTTTGGAAGAAAAACAAATTAATAGCAACACTCGTAGCTCAGTTCGCGAGTGCTCTTTTGTTAACAAAAAATGTTCAATAAAAATAATACAAGAACTACCCCTTAAACACAGGCCACTTCACACGGCAACGAGACAAGGGGGACACGCATCGTTAGTCATGATCTTTACTTTTTTCTTCGCTTAAAATGCCTTTTAATTGAGCCCACATATTTTCAATATCTGATAGATCGGAGATTTTCAGATTGGTTAATACACGCCCGCAGTTTTTTGTAGATGCTCAATGAAAGGGACAAAAGAAAAATAAACCTTATAAGGTGTGTAAGTAAAAGACAAACAACAGAATGACTGATACGAATCAAGTATTTGGTTGTTGATAAATTAGTTAGGTATAGTAAATAGGTAATATCACTGAAGTTGATGAATCTAGAAGATATAGGTAAATGAGATCCTAAGAATTTCTCGACCTTATAAATTAAATTAGTTTATTAATCATAACAAATAACATTTAAACGTATAAAATTGAAAAGTCACAACACTAACAAACCAATTTCCCAAACAATTAACACGCTTTATATCAAACCCTTAAATATGACGAAACATCCATATTCTATGGTTTTTATCATTTTTATCACAATTACCTTAATTTGACAGTATAGTCGTGTAATAAAATACGTCCGAAGCGACACGCGCCCAATAATTACCAACCAACCAGTAAAAAAATGGTTCAAAGAAAGATTTTATCACTAACCCACAGCGATAACTCAACTTTCACATAGTGAAAATCAAGCAAAAGTCCATCTTATTGCCTTAAAACAAGGATGGAATAACTTAAAGCTGGTGGCAAAGTATTTTGGTGAATAGCCCACACAGCAATTTACGAGAATCACGGAGTCACAGATAATTAAATAACAAAAAGAATCAAAAAGTAAAAAAGTGTTGATTTATTTAGGGTTCAAATCAGATTCCAGCAAAGTTTTACTTTGTAATCACTAGGACTTTTACAGAGGCTAAAAGAATAGACGGAAGAAATCGCTCTAAAGGTGAGATACGGACCTAAGCAAGCTTACAAAGTTTAAGGTAACAAAAGTTAAAGTTAGACTTCGGGCACCTGAACGGGTGGATGGATGCTCCAAAAAGTCAGGAATGCAAGCTTTGAGGTTGAACTGAAAATGAATATGTCGAAGACCAAAGTAATGTGTAACAAAACACCTAAAAGCATAAAAGTAGGTGGGGACAACATGCCCAGGAATACCTCTACTTGGGGCAACTAGTCTCTTTCCAGGTGAGGCAAGACAAAGAAGTTACAAGACAAACGGAAAACGCCTGGAAGAGCTGCTGGTTTATGAAGGAACTTTTCAAGAGAGAATTGCCCATGGCACTCAAGCGCAAGCTCATGAACATGTGTATTCTTCCCGTCCTAACCTATGGTGCACAGACTTGGCCTTTGATTAACATACAGAAGTCAAAACTCAAGGTCTGCCAACGAGCAATGGAGTGCAGTATACTAGGTGTTAAATTAACGGATCGTGTTCCAAACACAATACTGAACTCCAAAAAAAAAGTTGATGTGGCTCAAAAGGCTGCCCAACTTAAATTGGACTGGGCAGGATATTCCTGCCGAATGTCGGACAAACTGTGGGCCCAGATAGTACAGAACTGGTGCCCTGAGACAGTGAGGTGGGGCCGCGGCAGGCCACGTGGGAGATGGCGGGTTGAACTGGACAGATAGATTCCGCCAAAATTGGTAGGAGAACGCGCGGGCTTGCGAACGGTGGAAGGAGTGGAGGGAGGCCTTTGCCCAGGAAAGAGACAGCACAAGCTAACAAAAAAACAAAAAGAGTGGCTATAAGTACCTACTAAAGGTTGTATCTCCACATGGATGATCAGCCACTCTACCTTATGAGAAGAATTAGTTTTCTTAATAGAGCATTATAATAATTCATGGAATAAAATTTGCCGTACAAATGCTACATAATTAGGTAACGTATACTCGTATAATAAACTCACGCGTTCTTCCCATAGGGGTAGGCAGAAACTACAGAACGCCACCTGCTACGATCCTTACATAACTACTCCTTTTGCTTCGTTTACGGTCATGCAAGCACACCGGTTGCGAGGTTACGAGTACTACGCACCTGATTTTCCTGAAGAACATCACCAATAAAGTCATCCCCATCACTACAGGGCAATTTTTTATCACCAGCCAAATTTTCACTGGGTGTTTTACCCATGAATATGAACAATTTTCACTATGGGACCAACTCTGAAATCAAGCAAAAAAAATTGCTGTTTTTTTTTCATGATTTCAGAATTGGACCCATAGTGAAAGTTATTCATATTCATGGGTAGAAACACTCTGAGAAAATTTGGCCGGTTGTTGAAAATTAACCATGTATGTCCTTAGGGCTTATAGCTAGGTAAATATTAAATAAACTATTATTAAAATGAAATTGATACATATTTCTGCTACATAATATACATACGTGGGCAAGTATACGATAACCAATGCATTGAGTTAAAAGCCGGGGCGCCATTGTTCCGATTCGATACGATTCCGGACAAACATTGAATATGTCGTTATTTGATATTCAATTATCGGAATGACCCAACAAACGAGCTAATGGGATTTTAAATTAGTATTAATGTTTTATTATTAATACCTGACTTTATGCCCATTTCCCCTCATGGAGTTGGTAGACGTGAAAACAGCTTTATGGCTAAAGGTTCGAAGAGCAGTTACAAGGTAGTTATCATAAAATTGTAAAGCTACTTGATGTAGTAACAATAAATCAAAGATTAATGATAAAGACCACATAGACACTATTATTTTTAAGCCCCGAAAAGAATTTAAGTTCTATTAGGAATGTATGAAACTACACAAAGCAAAAGAGTGGAACTCTCTACCTACGTCTGTGTTTTCGAACGCATATAACCCTAATCTCTTCAAAGTGAGAGTGATCAGGCTTCTTCTGTGTAAGCTCACTCCATCGTCGACTTTGTCTCTGACGCCTCCGACCTAGACTAGAGTCAAGAGCCAACCCATCTCATATTTAAAAAAAGATGGTTTTATTACTCACGCAACGCTAACTTTAATATAAGAAAAAAAAAAAAATTCTGTAGATAAACAAAAACAAAGCCCAGACACATATTATTCTCGTATCACTAAACCGTACTAATTCGACCAATTTTCTGAAAACATCAGACACTATTTGGGGAACATCAAAACAAGAATCCATTTGCTACATTTAATCCAGTTGTAATCTCGCGCGGTATAAAACGACCTAAAATAACAATTGGAGAAGTATTTCTGTTGCCCAAAAAAGAAATAGTGGAATTTTAAGCTTGGAATGAGGGAGATGTTGTAACTGGGTCCTAAACGGTACGCCATTAGGTCTATACGACCGACATTAGTCTTCAAACGTTCGGGAAATAGGGCGAGACGTGACCCGAAGTGTAGGCTCCTTCGTTCTAAGTAGTCGTGAACGAAGGAATTTGAGACGCTATCTATCCGTGACGCTAGGTAAGTCTTTGGTTGTGGTATGTTTTTGGGTAGGATTATGGATTATAACTGAATTATGTGAAATATACAGGTTGTTTGGAAGCTGGGTGCGAAGCCTAAAGAGGGTAGTTCACACCGATTTTTTTAAAATTTTTAACTACAAACCTTTAGTTTTTTTTTTTTTTTGAATAAATCAGTTTCTGTTTTTTCAAATTTTAAATATCCAGATTCGATTTTCTATTACTTACCCTAAAAACCTACTTCGTTTAAGACATATGGCTTAAAATGCTCTAAATGTTGTCAACTAACACCGACCTAAAGCTTTGCATCCAGCTTCCAAACATCCCGTATTATAGGTATTGATGTCAATGATTGCTGTATGAAGTATTTGTGAAGCAGCTCTGTTTCACGCTTAAAGCTCTAACTTATAGAGAGTTAGTTATCTTACAAGCACAAAAACTTGGTGTCTCTCAAACCTTGGCAAGGTAAATGCACAAATCTTCTGAACATGATCGCTATTATCCGTATATTTCCTGAAGACTTTTCATTTCTACTGATGCAATAATATGCTGGAGCAAATACCATCATATCTGCCGAACAATACTCGTTTCTCTAATCTGAAAAGCAGCCTGATAAGTAATCAGAAGAACAACATTTAATTAAAATATTAAAAACGATCGAAAGCCTACTTTAATTACCAAAGATTCTAGATAACTCAGTAATACGAGCGTCAAATACAATCAATTTATTGATGACAGACAAAAAAGATAAAATACAAAACTGTAAATTCTGAACTTACAGATACAGATGTACTTACCACCACGTAATAAAAGTCAGAAATTAATTTGTCCCCTGCTAACAAATACATTTTAACGAATAAAGCTTAATTTGATTAATCTGATGTGGTAAGCACAATATAATAAATCTTGGGACAACTGTATGGGTACATTCGTGTAGAAAAGTGTAAAGAATTTTAGAGTAAAAAGTTTCGCATAATAGATCGAATGTGCCCAGAGTTGATTTTGGAGTAGACTTGCAAATGGCATATGCACTGGCATAGTGTGATTTATGTTTCTTTTATAAAAGCCTAAGGTTACATCAAGGGATATTTTATCAGCAAAGTGTGTATGTACTTCTTCATTGTTTTAGTAATGACTACTGAAAAAGTATATACAGTCATGTTTGTCTAGCTTTTTCGAGACGTCAAAATTCATTTTTAGGGTTCCGTACCTCAAAATAGAAAATTGAAACCCTTATAGGATCACTTCGTTGTCCGTTTATAAGTCTATCAAGACCCTTTTTCTTGGGAATGCGTGGAGGTGTAAAGTTGAAATTACGTAGGTGTACGGTCCCTTAAAGCTCTAAAAACATCAAGACTCTGTCAACGCAATAAAAAATACAGCCATTTTTGCAACATATTTTGATAGGTACTCGCAAATAAATCAAGACCTAGGGTTCATCCCGATATCCTAGAATCATGAAATTTGGCAGGAAGCAAGGTCGCACAGCACAAGTAAAGGAAAAAGTCTGGAAATCTTTAATTTGTAGTTTCCTCCCATATTTTGTTTTGCGATTACAAACTTATATTTTCAGTTGGAGAATTGACCGTGATAAATAGATGTATGGGAAAATATTTTTTCAACTATAAAGTTAAGGTTGTTCTTGAGATAAATTCATCGCAACTACGGAACCCTTCATTGTGCATGGTCCGACACGGACTTGGCCAGTTTTTTATGCTTTGTAAAGTAAAAAGTTACATATGGACATACACAGATCATATTCTGTTGGTTTCTTTCAAAGGGATCGCAACTACCCAATCTGACCTTAGCCGATATCTGGTCTTAACTACGGCGCCACCATCGAGTACATAGCCCAAACAGCGGCCAAGAAGCAAGGCATCCTAAATAGGGTGAAGCGATACCTACTTTACGCCTGGACAGCTTTTAACCCTTTGCAAAGCGCAAGTCCGATACTGCATGGAGTATTGCAGCCACCTTTGGGATGGCTCAGCTAAATACAAACTTGCCGCGCTTGACTCGGTGGAACGCAGAGCTAAGAGGCTCATTGGTGACGTAGAACTGGTGGATGCCAAGCTTCACAGCTTGGCTCATTGCCGCAAAGTTGCCTGTTTGTCGGTCTTCTACAGATTGTACTTCGGAGAGTGTGCCCAAGAACTCCTCCCTCTTGGTACCCCCTCCCCGATGGTAGCATCGAACATCTAGACGCAATGCCAGTTACCATCCCTACCTAGTTGCTATTCCACCAATTCGCACTAAGCGTTTCCAAATGTCTTTTATAATGAACACAGTAAACGAGTAGCACTCACTACCTGCGTCTGTGTTTTCGAGCGCATATAACCCTAATCTCTTCAAAGTGAGAGTGAACAGCCTTCTTCTGGGTAAGCTCACTCCATCGGCGACTTTGCCTCTGTCGCCTCTGACCTAGACTAAAGTCAAGAGCAAACCCATCTCAAATAAAAAAAAAAGATTTGATTCAGCCTAGAAGATACGTAAACAATTTCGTTATTGACTGTACATTTTCAAGTTTACAACGTATTTAACTACGTAGTGGTTTAATAGCAATCTCTGACCGAAACTAATAAGGTGAAGTCCTTTATTGTTCGCTATAAAACTAATTGATGTCCAACAATCTTAGAATTGGTATGTTAGTTTTATGGGTTCCCTCCCACCCGCCTTAGATTGTCAGGTTCAATTTATTGGTTGAGATTTATCTAAGTATTACGTATCCAGTAACACGTGTTATAAATAATTATAAAAATTAATTAAAATTATCTTAGAAAGAAAGACATCGAGAAAAGTTTAGCTAAAGTTTACGTACCGACATACTTTCCTAAATTAAAAAAAAAAAACTGTTAATAATAATAACACAAAAATGCGTAGGTAATGGGGAAGAGTTTTGGCCAACTGTAGTAAAGAATATAGCTTTATTTTCCTTGAAAAGCTAGGAGGAAGGCGTTCAAATCGGGTTACAATATTTTTCTTCCCAGTTAAGTTGTGTTACAAATCTTAAATGAGTTTTCCTTAAGCTCCATTTACACGGTGCAAACGTCTGGAACGTTCAAAAGCAATTTTATTGCCATTCAAGAATTGCATGCCATAACGCCCATTCAATTTTATTGCCATTCAAGAATTGCATGTAGGTAAGTGTTTACACGCGTGCGATTTCCATAAAATAGCATACAATAATTGAATGCAAGTTTTGACATTCAATAAAATTACATGCGGCATACCAAGACAATAAAATTGCAAGGAGATTATTGCATGCAAGTTTTGCCTCGTCTAGACACAGAGTTGCTCGTCTTTGTACAATTGATTCAAGTATTACCCGTATTTGGACTGCCAAATATTTAATTAAATTTGATTGAATATCTTGTTTCTTTCGCTTATGTTTGATATAAAATTTTCATGCCATAATTGAATGCGATTTTGTTGTACGTGTGATTTTATTGTAAATACGTACTGTTTATACCTATACCAACCAGTTTTGAATGGCAAGTAACTTACCCGTATCGTGCAACAAATTGTACGCGTTGTTTAGACGGTGCCAGTTCATTGCCCTTCAATTTTATGGTATGTCACAAGCAATAAACTTTCACCGTGTAAATAAAGCTTTATTGTTAGTTAAGGGAGGTATATAGTTCTAAAGCTTGAAGCTTCGCATATCAACATCACTTCTAAAAGTTGTCTTTTTTAACATCACCCTTTTTATTGCCAGCCACTTTATGTTGACAGCTCAATCAAGCATTACTTGAAAAATTAAAAAAATTAAAACTTAATAACTAAACCCTCATTGGCCGACATCAAATTGATTAAATCTAACAGCGAACCCTCATTAGACGTGGACCGTAGCTTTTTATGACAGATTCATTAAAGCTCTACCTATTTACCAGTTTTTTTTTTAATATATATAAAGCTAAAAAATCTCTCCTCGAGCCTTCCGCCGTAGAATGAGAAATATATTTCGTTTCTGCATAATTAGTTTAAACTTGGTCCGTGGGTCACTCAACTGAATTATGTTCGTTTGTTTGTTTGTATTACAAGGACCAAGTTTGATTGTTTGTTCAGGACGCTCTGTTTTATTTTCCTGCAGTGTCTTTATTTGGAACAATGTTTGAAGACTTTCTGGATTTAATTTTTGTGGCCAATTTTGAGATGGACTTATGAAATGAATTGTACCCCCTCAAATGTCCGCTATTTTATTTATTTATTTCATCCACAAAAACAAGACTTAGGTATACGATAAAAATTAATTAATATAACAAAAGCAATTTCAGTCAAGTGTATGTGCGGAGCTGGTGTCTATTATAGGTAAACCAGTATTACAGATCACCAGGTCCTCACCCCACGAAATCAGGTATAACATAACAAATAAATTAACTAGGGACACGTATAGAACAATTTAGTTAGACAAGATATTAATTTAGTATCTAAACGCTAATACGCCTCTTAGCGCGGAGGTTTGGTTGCTATATACCTAAGGAACCCCATAGGTCCATGTCAATGAGTGCTCGAATGTCAACCGAACCCCGGAGGTTCATAACTACTATAACCCGCGGTCGCCATTGGATGATGGTATTCTACGTTTAGATAAATATGCTATGCGCATACACATACACGCACAACATTACATATTATACAAACACACATTTACATTACATTACATATTTTACATATTATATGAACATATTTTTTTACATATTTTTTGGCCAGTATCAGTTTGTTCGTGACCAGGTCTTTCACCATCTTGATCAATATACCTAAATAATTGGTATCACATCCGAATCGAGATGCGTAGTACGTAACTCGACTAGCTCAGTTTGGACGCAAGTCATTGTTAGAGCGAACAAAGAGTGCGGCTGGAACGTCGGGCATCTGCCTTCAGTATCGCTGGCTTATTGTGAAATAGACAACTGTTAGGCGGCCAGTAAGGCAGCGAGTTCGGCTATTATTCACTGGTCTGGTCTGCATAAACTGCAGGATCTGATAACAAACGGTATCCTGACGAGAAACGGTGTAAACCGGTTCCGTGAATGGCAGGTTTACCTTACTGTCAAACGGTTGAATACCATCTTACTTAAAAGACTTACTTATGTTGCTGAGGTGATGTTGCACATAGTGGTGTAGAACACACCCACATTTTGCCAGATGTATTGTAGACTCTAGTATCTGGCTACTATTGAGGATTTCCTAATGGAAAAACCCAATTACAATTTGCCCAACCTTCAATATGGATGTCTAAAAAACCGGCAAAGTGAGTGTCGGACTACACACAATGAAGTGTTCCGTAGTTGGGATGAATTAATCCCAAGAAAAAACTTAACATTGTAGTTGAAAAACATGTTCTCCCATACATTGCAACTGCAAATGTAACTGTGTACGCACAATATTGAGAGATTTACCATGTTATTTGAAGACCATAGACTTCTTATAAGTTTTCCTGTAAGCTATAGGTAAGTATAGAACTATTTTCTTTATTTTTTTCAAAATCTTAAGCTCAGTAGTTCCGAAGATAAAGGGGGGAATGGTCAATTTTCGTTTATTTTCTTACATAAATTTAAAAGAATTTATTTTAAAACTATAAAAAAATATATTTGAGACCCTCACAGTAAGCCCTTTCCTTTGATATGTACATGGTACAGTTTGCAAAACTTTGTTTAAAATTTAATTATTTGCCCCCCAAAATTGACCCCCATATTCAAAATTCATTTATTTACGTTACACTTCCGTATTTTGGTCACGGAAATTGATCAAACGTGTACCAAATTTCAACTTAATCGGTCCATTAGATTCGGAGCACATTGGCTGTGACATACGGACAGACAGACAGACACACGAGTGATCGTGGTTCCGTTTTTTGCTTTAGAGGTACGGAACCCTAAAACTAATAAAAGCTATACTAATATTATAAAGGAGTAAAAGTGAGTTTGTATGTCCGGTAATCTTCAGAATTATTGATCCGATTCCGAAAATTCTTTCACTCAAGGGAAGCTACATGACAGTATTGCCAAGTATCATAGGATACATTCTATGTTATAAAAAGAAATTTCACGCGGACGAAGTTGCGGGAGAAGCTATTACCATTACTTATTTTATTAATCTGTTTTTGTTCTTTTTTTTATTTTTTTTACGCTACAGGATTTAAACGTATTTGGCATTGTTGTTGTAAGATCTACATAGTTTAATATTATCGAAAGGAAACATTAAATTGAGTAACGAGATAGTCGTGTTTGTCTTTTTCTTAAAAAAAATGCTTATCAGTTGCTAATCCATATTTGACAGGCCAGTTGGCGTGGTTGGTTAAGATACCGCCTATCATGTCGCTGGTCGTGGGTTCGATTCCCATCCAGGACAAACATTTGTGTGCATGAACATGTCTGTTTGTCCTGAGTCTGGGTGTAATTATCTATATAAGTATGTATTTACAAAAAAAAAAGTAGTATATGTAGTATATCAGTTATCTGGTTTCCATAGTACAAGCTCTGCTTAGTTTGGGACCAGATGACCGTGTGTGAAAATGTCCCAGGATATTATTATTATTATTATAATCAAATAACAAAACCAACAGTTTTCATGGCCGTACCAAGGATTACATTGGATATCAGAGGGCCATCTTCTTATTCGTATCTGAATGGCAAATGCCGAGAAAACCAGTAATCTTTGATAGAAATGAATATTTTTATCCTCCAATTAATTGACTGTCTACCTCAAAGAATTCACTCCTACATTATTCAAATGCTGAGCATAGCCGATCTATTCTGTAAAAATCTCACCGTGAAAAGTTAGGTAAAATGAGTTTGAAATGATCTGTCATTCCTGGTGCTAAGGATTGACTCTGTGGCGGCATCTACATCGCCACATGCGAACTAAGCATCACACTGACGTCACGCTAAATCCTGCATCACGCAATCATAGTTTACCGCGCAACTAACACATATTTTATTAATTTATTTATTTATGCTTTATTTCAGGCAACTATGATCCATAAAACCTACATATATAAGCTTAAAATCAATAACTATAAACTAATACTTTTTATTGTATAAACTAATACTAATAAATTTTTATACAAAATACTTAAAAAGACGCCGTCACTACGAGTGCAGTAGGCACTCGTAGTGACGGCGTCGTGTTACGCTGCGAGATGTAGCGTAGCTGGCCGAAGAAATGCCGAAACAGCACTCCTTTCGTCCAAAACTTGATTGAGGAAAGTCACCATATGATGGGTTTGAACGCGCAATACGAACGACTTAAAATTGGTGTTATGGCGTGCTTCCAAGTTCTCCAGCCTCAAGGTCCAGTTGGTCTTCACCCACATGTACTCTACGATGTCCTCAGTCAACGAAGACTGAGGACAGACTCTACGAAGAGTGGTGCAACCGGGACACATACGTCGTACAGCTGCGTCGTCGGTTCTGTAGGACGTAGCAGGATGTTAGATCCTGCCGGCGCTGTCCCACACACATTCTTCGGTGGAACCTGCTATTCGTGGTCCATCACAGTGCCTTTCGCCGCACTCGATGCGGAGCGACTCTGCTTTCCCCCTTTTGTTTTTTCTGCTTGTCGTTTCGTCTGCGACCCAGCAGGTTTCGTCTTGGCGACAGCTGCAGAAAGGCACGTTTGGGGGTCGATGTACCTATTACACGCGTCGCTTACTCGGCAAGCATGATGCGATCAGCGGAACACAGTGCAACAATATATACGACATCTCGACATCAATCGTCGGGCAGTAGCCCGCCAGAAACAACACCCATCTGGTTCGAGGATCCTCCCTTTTCTATGGAGCATTAGTAAACTTTACACCCTGTTCCTCATACTTCTATAACACTATTGACGGCTCACTTCACCTAAGTTTTCACAGTGAATTCGTGGACAGTCGTTACAGGTCGTCAAAAGCCCGAAAGTCTGACAATCAGTCTTACCAAGGGGTATCGTATTGCCCAGTAACTGGGTTGTGGAGGTCAGATAGGCAGTTGCTCCATGTAAAATACTGGTATTCAGCTGCATCTATAGACTATATTAACTTAATTATTATTAAGTTTATTAATAATAATTCAGAAGGCAGTCCTCCTTGATACGGCGAGTATTGTGAGGAGGTTCCTGTCTCTGGGGCCCTAACCACCGGTAGCTTGGACCCTGCACCCGCTACCGGCGGATCACTATTTTTTATATTTTTAAATGTTTTTTTTTTATGGTTTTATAAAAATATTTAAAAATGTAATAAAATAAGTTTAAAAAATAAATAAAGGAGATAATAATAATAATTTGTCCTTGGGTGCACTTGCATAGTGCATACAATAATCGTCGGTTGGTGCCTTCTCATCATTTAAAATTATCTAAAGGGCCTCTGCGAGTTGGCTTCGGCTCCTCGTACGCCTTCCAAAGGTCCGGGACCAGGATCTCGAGAAATATCAAAAAATAATAATTTTAATGATAGAAAAAAATGTTATTTCATTTTATTTTTTATCATACCTATAGGTACGACTAATAGAAAAGTGGGGAAGAAAGGGACATGTTACGCCGACCCCAAATTAATTGGGATAAGGGGAGGAAAATGAAAATGATTATGACCTACTTACTGCCTGCCTTTTTCCAACTAAGTTGGGGTCGGCTTCCAGTCTAACCGGATGCAGCTGAATACCAGTATTTTACATGGAGCGACTGCTTATCTGACATCCGCAACCCAGTTACCAGGTAATACGATACCCCTTGGTAAGATTGCATGTCAGACCTTCGGGCTTCTGACTACCCGTAACCACTGTCAAAGATCGACAAATGACAGCTGGGACCAACGGCTTAACGTGCTTTCTGAGGCACGATCGACCCGTGCGGCTGTTATAACTTAGCCACAAGGCCCCTCTCTCTCTTTTGTGCACCCTAATTTACCAAAAATAATCCTTTTCTTTGTACTCATAAAAATGTACTCATGAAACGATTTGTAATTAATTAAAGTCTATTTCAATGCAATATGGAAGATTGACTGACCTTAACACCATAATATCAGTAATTTAAAAAAAAAGGCACAGCATACGTATTTTATGAATTAAGTCAGATTTACCCGTGTAAGCCACAGGCCATTGAATTGCACCGTTGCAATTCAATTGCCTGTGGCATACTATAAGTTGAAGCAACAATAAAAGTCGCACCGTCAAAACTATTTAGACGCTAGAAGTCGCGAAGTTGATTCAGTTTATTGTATGCCACAGGCAACAAACTTGCATTGGGTAAATAGGCAACATTAATCAATAAACTAATTTATAATATGGTAGCAAGACCATATTAACTACTACAACTATAAAAACTATAAACTATTCGATAGGACGTCACTTTTGATTTCGGGTCACGCAGTCAGCTTTGTGACCGAAGACAGCTCATGTTAGAACATGATCGATGACGTGCAAACGATTGATCCGATGATGAATATAATTACATTGCTTTAATAATAAATAGCCTGTAGAGGCAATAGGACGGTTTGTCTTTGAGTCTTGTAATGGAAATAGGAACTGGCTTTTGCCACAGCAAAGTATCCTTGAATGAATGAATGAATGAAATGCACCGACCCCAGCGTGGTTTCACCAGACTCGATTACTCGAATGAACTTAAAGATTTACACTAGCCCCTGTTGCCTCATGTTACATTGTGCAACAGAGACCATTGCATATCGAGGAGTAGACCGGCGGGCGCGATAATGGTAGGGAAGACGTACCTTTAGGATATGGATAAGGATTAGAGCCTATCCAGTATGCACCGGAATCCAGTATACATAAGCAATGGAATTGTGGAGAGACGGGTGATATGTATAAATATGGATGGGCTCTTCATAATTTATTCTGTTATCAAGTGTTTTTTTTTTTTTTTATCAGTGCCTATTTCTGGTCCTTTAATAGGACCTGGTTTATTTATTCTCTTTACTACTATATATAGATACTAAAATAATTTAAAATCAGAATATTTAGATACTAAGAAAACTAAACTAAATAATTTTGTTGGTAATACAGGATGTAAGGGACAGATCTTCGCAGACTGATAGGATGAATTCAGTATATCATACTAAGATGACCGGTACATGAACTTATTTCAGGAACGTTATGGGAATCCAATAAACCTGATTTGTTTGTGTTTATTATGTGCACGAATCGGAGCGTCTGTTACTGGTTGGGTTGAGGTTGTAGCTAGGCAGAAGGTGAACAGCTGATTTCACGCGTCGTTCGTTAGAGTATTTCAACATGCATTACAATTTTTTTTAGCTGTTTTATTTACATAAACGGAGTGCTGCGTACAGAGAATGTAATTTTACATTAAAATAAAGGATAGTATCTGAAAAAACAATAAAAAAAAATATTTTCTTGAGAAATCTTCCGGTGGAATATGATTCAAATTAAAGAGCTGAATGCATCCTATAACTGTCTTCTTCTTATCGCGTACGAGTTTGGCACCTTCAGTAGCGTCCATCAGCTTCTGTAGCGTGGAGACAGCAGGACATGCTGGACACGATATTAAGTGTCCCATTGTTTGTGGAATAGCACCACATTTAGACTCCATGGCGGAGTCATGTGTGACTTCAAGGCGGAGTCATCTGTGAATCTCCACCTGAGCAGCGTTTTCTTGTACGAAGTCTATTTAAAGACTTCCAGGTAAGCTAAGGCAACTCACTTTCAGAAGTTACTATAATAAATTACGAGCCACTTGATCCGTTTTTTTCCAAGAATTATAATTAACATTACAAGAACATTATTACTTGTACTAAATTACCTACTTCTATAACGCTCTTTACGGACATTTACTTTCGTTACTCGAGGCTTTTATTTTATTGTAAGTACCTACTAAGCTAGGGTACATAAATTAGAACAGAATTGTAACAAAATCTATTATACTTTGTACTAATTACATAGAACCAAGTTTCTGACGAGAAAAGGGTGTTGGCTTGCCATTGAACGGTATATAATGTACCTCGTCTGTGTATAGTCGATACTAGGGTTAGTGAATACACGAGTTGTGTAGCTGTAGGTAGGGAGGCTTGCCAGATTAACTGAATGGTCGAAGTTTAATCAAAAGTTTTAGACCTTAAGGGCCGGTTTTTTGATCCGTAATTAACTCAACCAATGGTCAAACATAGTAACTAATGGTTGAATTTTGGCTAAATGTGAAAGCTAAACATCAATTTATTCATGTTAGCTTAATTCATATTAAAAGAATAGTAACTAATGGCATAGCTCATTCATGTTTAGCCTATCACATTTAGCCAAAATTCAACCATTAGTTACTATGTTTAACCATTGGTTGAGTTAACTACAGATCAATAAACCGGCCCTAAGGGAGCCTGGGTTTAATTCTGAGTTCTCTTTTTGACGAATAATTGGGTAACGTAGTTATGCCCTTGGTTAGTCATTAAAATGTTATAAAATTGGTAGTTTTGGTAATTGGAATAAACTTTTATTATTATTATTTGTTACATATCTCGGGACCCTGGGGTCCCGGACCTTTGGGAGGCATACGAGGGGCCGAAGCCAACTCCACACAGAGGCCAATTAGATAATTTTAAATGATGAGGAGGCACCAACCGACGATTATCCCTATATGCACTATGCAAGTGCACCCAAGGACAACCCCCGGTTGGTGCAGGACTATTATATTTACTATTATTCTTATGAGCCTGTTATGTCCCATTGCTGGGCAAAGGCCTTCCTTCCGCCTTTTCATTTTTTCCTGTCTCTTGCTACATCTGGCCAATCCTTTAGATAGGCGTCCAATTCGTCACGCCATCTCTTTCTGGGCCTACCGTGTCGCCGATTCCTGTTATTCGGAATTCAGTGGCTACTTTTGCCCAATTCGGTTGCGACATGCGGCAAATATGGCCTGCCCAATTCACGTTACTTTGGCGGCTGTGTTGCCCACGTCTGCGATTTATGTTGTGGAACGAAATATACTGTTCCGAATGCGGTCTGTTACTTTGACTCCAAGAATACTTCGTTCCATTGCTCGTTGGTAGACCTTTATATTGGGTGAAAAATGAAAATCATCTCCGATACGGATTAATAGTGGACGTAGTCACCCAGCTATGATACAGCCTTAAAATCTATTAATTAAAATTTTACAAAACATAAACGCGCCTGTTTTCCTCGAAGGGTTAGGCAGATGTGCACCTATAGTACTCCCACATTTCGCTAGTTATGTTTAAGTTACATGAAATAGAGTAAAATATGTAGGTACCTATAATAAATTAAAATAATATTTTTACGATACAAAAACCGAATTTTATAAAAGAATAATTTCAAATTGAAAAACCCTTACACCCACAATAAACAAATAGGATTATAACACCGCACAGCGGTAATAACCAAAATTTTGTGACCCAGAAACCGCAGCGGAACCAAAATACTCGTTGAGGGGGAAAAAATTAAAGGTCCCCCAATTAACAATAATGAATTGGAGCTTTAAAGTATTAGGCTTTCGACCTATCTGTCGTCTCGTCGCCGCCTTGTCCCAGGTTCGAATCCGCTGACATTTTGAAAGATGGCCCCACTAATATTTACAGGGCTTAATTTGTTTGAGAGCCTCGCCCCTTTGCGAATTTATTGCTGGATCTTGCCACTTTACGGTTTTTTGTTTTGTCATATTTTATACAGGATGTATCAGGAAGGTGTGATCAAATTTAAGGGTGTGGTACAGACCATCAAACTGAACAACTTTCACCATGGGACCAACATCGTAATCGAGAAAAAATTGTCAGCTGTCCCATACATTTGGGGTGAGTGAGGTACCTATTGAAGTTTTGTAAGGGACAGCTGATAATTTTTCTCGATTACGATGTTGGTCCCATGGAGAAAGTTGTTCAGTTTGATGTTATTACCACACCCTTAAATTTATAATATAAAATATAAAATAAAATATTACCTTATTATTCAATTGCCGGGTCTTACCTGGAACAAACAGAATATTTTTTCATTAGAAGACGTAATTTGGCTTAGTTTAAGGAGGAAGCGTCAGGGTAGCCCGCGAAATTAAAATTTTCTTACGTTTTTTGCCATTTGCAAGTCAGTATTAAGTTGTATGTTAAATAAAGTATGATTCGCGGCGTAACAAACATGCATCTACTGAATTATAATCATAAGAATCAGTAATACAACTCCTTAAGTTAGTATAATCCTCAAATGTCAAGATTTCATGAAATAGTCACTTATTAGGATTACCTGGTCTTAAAGAGTTGTATTTATGACTTTAATGATTATAATTACATACTTGTTATGGCCGCGAATTATATTTTGATCAACGTACAACCTAATAGTGAATTGTTATTTTCAAAAAAAGTAAGAAAATTTGAATTTCGCGGGCTACCCTTACGCTTCCTCCTTAAAGGCTTATTAATAACGTATTAATCTAAATATACATTTTTGTCAAAGTTGAAAATTACATGGGTTCTGCTAGGTACTTTTATTACCTACGCAAAAGTTTCATTATTTCCTAGTACTTTTTAAAATATTTTTTCTTATCATATAATATCCTAAGCAAAGAAGTCCTGAGAGCTCCGACTTGATGATGCAATTGGTACCTACCTAATGTTTACTCGAAAGGTATATCGAACTGTTAAGTTATGTATGTAGGCGTTACAAACAACTTCGCTCACAAATAAATTCACTAACCTATCACAATCGGCTGTCATGAATATTATTCCTTCACCCTACCCACCCGAGTCACCGACGTATTAAATATGTAACGCGCGCGTAAACGTTACTGATACAGAGTAAACGGCAAGCTGGTGTGACGGTAACCCGGTCGTGTGACAGGTCAAGGTATGAACGGGTTCGGTAGACTCGCAGTGATAGCGCCAATGCACTTCGTGTACAGGTAGCAGACAAATAACCTGTATTATACACTAAAATGATTTGGTAATGCTTATATTTTGTAAGTAATTTTAAAATGAACGTGGTAGGTTGAGCTATACTGGATGATTTTTTTTACCGTCTTGAAAAAAATTGGGTACAATAGGAGAATGGAGTAGAAGCCTATGGCATATCTAGTTTTTTTTTTTTGTTTTTTTAATAGCTAGACCCAAATTGCTCTATCAATAAACACTACATTTGAAGTAAACTAGAACAATAAAACCAGAAATTTTGAAAAAAAAAAAACTAAGTATGCCATAGGCTTCTACTCCGTTCACCTATTATGCCCTATTTTTTTCAAGACGGTAAAAAATATCATGAGGAGCTCGTGGCTATGTAATAACAGCCGCACGGGTCGATCCATCAGGTTAAGCTACGCTTGCCGGGGTTGGTCTGTGGATGGGTGACCATTTTTTCATACCGAGACTCCTCCGTGCCTCGGAAAGCACGTTAAGCCGATGGTCCCGGCTGTCATTCAAAAATCTTTGACAGTCGTTACGGGTCGTCAGAAGCCCGAAAGTCTGACAACCAGTCTTACCAAGGGGTATCGTATCACCCAGTAACTGGGTTGTGGAGGTCAGATAGGCAGTCGCTCCATGTAAAATACTGGTATTCAGCTGCATCCGGTTAGACTGGAAGCCGACCCCAACATAGTTGGGAAAAGGCTAGGCAGATTGACGATAAAAAATATCATCCAGTATAGCTCAACCTACCACGTTAATTTTGAAATTACTTACAAAATATAAGCATTATCAAATCATTTTAGTGTATGTATGTATCGTTTTAGAATTGAGCAGAATAAGTGTAGTAAGTCCTTTAAACTACTTTACTCATTTTTGTCTTCAATTAAATACTTTGATTGCAGCCCTAGATTTTTTATTTCATTCAACCAAACAACATAAACTTATATTTTACAATAGAAAATTGAAATCATTAAAACAGTCGCACTATAACAATTTTGCGGACGCTACGATAAATCTGCACACACAGTGCGATGCTCCGTTGTTAATATACACATATACTACAATATAGGGCCCATTCACACGATTGATATTTACTCGAATCACTATATTTTGGCCGGTGGTAAAAAGTTATTATGTACAACCAATTTAGGCCAGTACCTAAATCGGTTGTACATAATAACTTTACGCTTAGCAGTTGTAGTGTTCAGTAATTAAAATATGTGAATAACGCGCCGGGTTTATTTATTTATTGAATACTTCAAGCACAGACGTACAGAGACGGACTCAATGCCATACAAATTTTCTACCAGTCAACCTTTGGGTGATGCAGAGACAAGCAGTGGTAGGTGCAATTACGAATAAATTTACTTAAAAAAAAGTAAAATAACTTTCATAAAAAACTTAACAACTTCTGAAGTCGGTACCAAGCTAAGGTGCATGGAAGAATTGAACACCGACTTTAGAAGCTGATAAGTTTTTTTTTTAATGAATATTATTTTATTCGTTATAGGTTTTTGAAGTCGGTTCTTACTTTTTTAAAAGTAAATTTATTTTTCCATTTTCAGTTGAATATACAATTACATAAGCCCAAGACAAACGAAAAGAAGAACCATCAAAATCCGCTTAGAAATGCCGGAGATACAGTACATTTATGCTATATATTAAGTTTAATTACCTAATGTATTAGGTATATACTAAAACCTTCCTGAAAGTATGTATATCACGTTAGAGAAAGAATCATCAAAATTGGTTCATTAGTTTTTGAGATTAGTTTTTGACATACATACATACATAAGGGTCGAATACAGGTCCGCCTTTTTTGAAATCGGTTAAAAATTTTATAATAAATATTTATTTAAAGACACAATTATTAATACACGAATATAATAAAACAAATATGACAAATAATGGAAAAACAGTAACGTGATGATACTGCCAGCTCCTTACGAATGTGCTCGCGAACTTTTACTTTTAAGTTGCCATCCAGTTTTCAAGGGAGAGCACATTCTACAGAGTGATAGGCTGAATGAATAAGGAAGAATGAATGAAGTCTGTGCGGTGAGTGGGACATTGAAGAAGGCGATTATTTGATGAACGTAGATTTTTATTGTGGTTGGTACTAATGTACTGAAAGCGCGGGACTAGATAACTAGGGGAGTTGGAAAATCAGGAAATGCAAACAAGGTTGTTAGCGCCCTTTTGCTCTTTGCTGGCATTGCTGGAAAATGCATCTAATGCAGTAATTGAGAAGACGGTCAAGTTTGTCGAGGCGATCTGCATTCAGGTCATAGTAGCACACATCACCATAATCGGTGATAATCGGCTGCACAAGCATTGTCTTCGTACTCGTTGATAATAATTTTTTCAGTCGGTACAGAGCCCACAGCGTTCCAGTACCTTCTGGCTGACCCTAGCGAGTTTTTTTAGTGTATAGTTTATTGTGAATGCCTGGAAAACTGATAATTATATATTTTTTTAATCAGTAAACTAATCAGTATTAGAGTTACCAGGTCGACTCCGAATTCATGGAAAAAACATGATTTTCCTGACCAATAATTAATCGATGCTGTCTATCTAACTGTTACCAAAATTGTCCTTGTAACGTCAAAAACAATAGTAATGGGCTCCCCTATCAAAACAATCCGGACACAGCTTTCCTTTATCGCAGCTTCAAGTAAACACAAACAAAAACTAAATTACACAGAAGTTATTATGACAGCTATATATTCAAGCCATAAAAATTTCAAGCCAGACGTAAAACATTACACAAAGAGCTATATTTCAAAACTTAACAAGGACTTCATTTCGAAAGAAAACTAAAGGAAATCGGGTGTCTTTTCTCCACCTTAGCAGTTATTCTAATCCCCGGAGGAATCCCCCATTTCACCCATTTGTAGGATACCCGCACTTGCAGGAATACGTGACGTCTGCACCTTGCATTTTATTATAACTGCCCACCCCTAACGCCAGGGGAGTGGTAAGTGCCTAGTAATTGTGTAGGATAACTTAGATTGGGTTTTTAATTCGAAGAACTTATAGGGTGTGGTAACATAGTGTACTTGGTGCAAGAAATTCATAAGGGTGTGGTGTGAATGATGTGATTTGGAATAATGTTTTAGGGTTCTTATAGGATCACTCGTGTATATGTCTGTCTGTCCGTCTATGACAGCTAATTTTCTCAGAATTTAATGGACCGATTAAGTTTAAATTTGGTACACATCACGGACGTGTAACGTAAATAAATGAATGAATATGGGGTCACTTTTGTGCGGCAAATAAGAAAAAGTTTTGCAAACTGTAGCTTGTGACTTATCAAATGAAAGGGCTTCTTACAGTGAGGATCTCGAATATATATTTTTTTATAATTTTAAAATAAACTGGTTTAAAGTTATTTAAGAAAATAGACGAAAATTTCCCCCCTTATCTCCGAAACTACTGAGCCTAAAATTTGAAAAAATACAGAAAATAGTTCTGCCTCTATAGCTATAGGTTACAGGAAAATCTAATAAGAAGTATATTGTGCGTACAAACTTACATTTGCAGTTGGAATGTATTGGAGAACATGTTTTTCAACTACAATGTTAAGTTTTTTCTTGGTATTAATTCATCCCAACTACGGAACACTTCATTGTGTGTAGTCCGACACACTTTGCCGGTTTTTTTTAGATATTATGTTAATAACATCCATATTGAAAATTGAGATCAATATACCTAGTTAGTTTAGTGGTCACAAGGGCGAATGCTAAGCATGGGCAGGTTGGGCAAATTGTAATTGGGTTTTCCATTATGATATCCTCAATAGCAGCCAGACCATAGTCTTAACATTGTAATGTTAAGTTTATTCTGGAGATAAATTCATCCCAACTACGGAACCCTTCATTGTGCGTTGGACACGCACTTGGCTGGTTTTTTTCAGGAGTATGACATTATTTTGTTTTGGATTAGTAAAAAGAGTTGTAACACTTTCGCACATTATATCAATTTATTATTTTTATTGATTTTTGATACTTTGCGAATACTAGATTCGATTGTTATTCTTTTAAGCTCTAGCATGGATTCGAATTCGAAACTGAAAAGGTACATACATCTAACGTTACCAAGCCTACTAAAATATTAAAATAAATAGCAGCTTCCTTCATGATTCGAGTAGCTTTACTAAATTCTTCATAGAATTCTAGAATTTACTGCTTGAATACGAACCGTTTCGCTAGAATTTATCCTGGGTATTAGTGCACTTGCACTGGTAGAAATATTAAACTTTCCTTTAGAAAAGGAATTATATCTCTCATCTTTGCTGAGCGCGACAAGGTTGGGCTATAAATCTTTATACAAATCTTAGGAAAACTTTCATATTCTAAGTAATTTTAAATGTTTGTATGATCTGAGATGTTTTGGTATGTATGTTCTATCCTAAAGTAAATCAATATGATATTTTAAAATAAAATAAAACAAAATAGGCTGTCTTGTTAAATTTCAAAATATACTGGATGACATTTTTACCCGTCTTGAAAAAAAATTGAGTTTAATAGGTGAACGGACTTGAAGCCTGTGGCATACTTAGTTTTTTTTTTTGGAAAATAAATATCGATATTAAAAGCATACGCACTACGCACCATGCGTAGTGCGTTTGATTTTAATTTCGATATTGTTTAACGATCTATAAAGTTTTTCAAAATTTCTGTTTTTATTGTTCTAGTTTAAAATAGGTATGCCATAGGCTTTTACTCCGTTCACCTATTGTACCCTAGTTTTTCCAAGACTTTAAAAAGAATCATCCAGTATATTGGGTGACTGATAATTAGTGTAATATCGGTACTTAAGAGGTCCCCGGAGCATGCGTAGTTCATACAAACGAAATACCAAAATAATTTGCAAACCAAACATATTCTTAAGGTAGTGTGTATTCATTCCGATTGGATTACAGAATATTTAGGTTCCCAAATATATATTTTGAGAAATCACTAATTGAAAGACGAGATATGAAGAATTTATAATTTCTATAGAAAATTTCATATTTCATGTTTAAATCAATGTTCTTATTTAATATACATTTGAGAACCTAGATATTCTGTAATCCAATCGGAATAAATATACACTACCTTATAAATATGTTTGATTTACAAATTAACTATTTTGGAATTTCGTTTGTATGAACAACGCTTGCTCCGGGGGCCTCTTAAACACATGATTGTACTCATGATAACAAACGACTTTTACTATGCAACAAATCTGAAATCGCGAAAAAAAATCAGCTGTTCCCTACATTTTGACAAGTTATGCGAACATAAATGTAGGGAACAGTTGATTTTTTTCGCGATTTCAGGTTTGGTCCCATAGTAAAAGTCGTTTGTTATCATTAGAACAATCATGTGCTTAAGTATCGGTCACTCATTACCAGTCACCCTATAAAGGCATTTATTTAATTCTTTCAAATAACGCTTATTTTTCTAAAATTCGTAATCCCAAATCTGTGTAAGATTTCATCTGCGAGCATTACAAAATACACTTAAACATAATAATATTCATTTCTATCATAAAATATATAAATCCTTAGACTGGTACATACCCATTTTATCTTATAAATACATCAGTCAACGGCTGAACCATCGCCTTCGATCGTATTCGTAGGCCTTATTGTGAGAAACAACTTTATTTTGCACTGACGTGTACAAGATTCTCTCGCTGTCCCAAATTTATGGGCTCTTTGCTACACTCGCCTCTTTATACCACTTTTCATGGGTTGAAAAAGAAAATATCTCTTGTAGTGTATTAATTTAAAATGCCATGAAAAATGAAGATTGTGTTGTTTGTTTAGGTCTATGAAAGTGCAAGTTATGTATTTAGGTGACTGCGAAAATGAGGATGGGTCTCTACTTTATTTTTAAGCATTAGGCTCCTATCCCACTGGCGTTTTACGAGCGTTCGCGTTTCTCCAACGCCTGCGCAGCGTCAACGCTGCGCAGACGCGACGTTGACGTTGCGGGTTTCTAGTGGCAAGCATTCGCGCTGCGACTGTGCAACGTTTTTGCGTTTTTTGGCAACAGGTGCAATCATGCCGTCGCGCTCTATCCATCTCCGCAGCAGGTGCGCGATGTCACCTTGCATTCAGTGGATGCGCAACGTTAACGCTTGCCACTAGAGTCTCGCGACGTCAACGTCGCATGTGCGCAACGTTGTCGCCGCACAGACGTTGGAGAAACGCCAACGCTCGTAAAACGCCAGTGGGATAGCGGGCTAAGGAAGTATGAATATTTGGAAACTTCACTTCTTAATTCAGTTGGTTTCGATCTGCACAAAATCAGGAGAACAGAATAGTAAAACAGAAGTATATCCTTCGTTGCTTCATCATTGCACAAGTTTAATTTCCATTTACTCCATTCCATTTACAATTTTCTCTTAGCATTTATAAGGGAGAACATACTAAAATTGAAGACGCCTCGTGGTGCGGATAAACTTACACTGTCTTGTCTTTAATACACTAGTAAATATTATCTAGAGCGTCAACATTTTATCCATACCTAATTGACACGCTTAAAGACTTGCTGTATTTACATTCCAATTATATGAAAGAGCCATGCATTGTATGTTTTGTAGTGTCTAATTTATTTTCTTTTTAGGGTTCTGTACCTTAAATGGAAAAACGGAAGCCTTATAGGTTCACTCGTGTGTCTGTCTGTCCGTCTGTCACAGCCAATTTTCTCCGATTCTAATGGACCGATTAAGTTGAATTTCTGTGACACAAACACGCATATGTAACATAAATAAAGAAATTTTGAATATGGTTTTGGGGCAAATAAGAAAATTCAAAAAAAGGTTTGCAAACTGTACCGTGTGCCATATCAATTGCTTCATGTGAGGGTCTCAAATAGATTTTTTTATAATATTAAAATATATTGTTTTAAAGTTATTTAACAAAATAGACGAAAATTGACCATTACCCCCGTATCTCCGAAACCAACGAGCTTAAAATTTTGAAAAAAAAATACAGAAAATACTTCTATACCTATAGATTACAGGAAAACCTATGAAGTCTATGGTCTTAAAATACCATGGTAAATCTCTCAATATTGTGCGTACTTACTTACATTTGCAGTTGGAATGTATGGGCGAACATGTTTTTCAACTAAAATGTTAAGTTTGTTCTTAAGGCAAACTCATCCCAACTACGGAACCCTTCATTGTGTGTGGTCCGACACGCACTTAGCCGGTTTTTTTGTAATGTATTTTTCTGGTGTACAATATAGTATATAATAAATAAATAATAATAAAGAAACACTATGAGAACTTGCCTACATACGTGTTACCTAAATATTATGTCATTTTACCTAAGGACTGCCATTTTTTCTGAATGTTGTCTGACCTGCTACTGCGGGTCTTGAGATAAATCGAAATCGACAAAGAATTCAACAATGCTTTTAAAGACTCAACATAATAAGACATTCATTCTGTTCAGAGTAATAATTCACTAACAGAGAGATTTAATAAAAAAAAAAATCTTTGATCAGTTTGAAGTTCGAACGTAATCCGATCAAAACCCTTAATCCTGGTTATACAATGACTTTTCAAGTGTCATCGAATCTTTTAAAATGTTGAAGGTTCTCTTAAGCTTCTGATGCAAAGGACATAATTTCTTAATTATTGGAAGGTCTTTTTTACCAGTTGCAACTAAAATTTATTAAGAACATGAAAGTATCCGAATTGTTGGTCTACGCAAGCGCTACTTCGGAGCATGAGGTCCTGGGTTCGATTCCCCCAAAGTATTATTGGGTTTTTCAGCAATTGACCCGCTTCCTATTAAAAGGGACTAAAACATGATTCACAAAATGTACCCGCGTGTACTATAGGTACACTCTGCCTAACCTTTTGGTAAATACAGGCGTGATACATGTGCTTGACCAATGAAGAGTTGTCCAAAATGTTACCTACTATGTTTGTAAATCATTGATTATTTGTCCATAGTTAAACGTAAAGGATCCAACCCACATTACATCTAATAAAAATTAAAGCTAAGCCAACTTGCAAGGAGCGCAGTTTTCTCGTTTGCCGCATCCCTAATGAGCTGTGGGCCAAAATACGTATAATGTGGAGCCCTGACACAGCCTTGCCACAGCAATGGTCTAGGTTTGCCCTGGATGGCAAGAGCTGAAAGTCACGGGGAGAGGTCTTTGTCCAACGGTGAGATGATATAGGCTAACAGTAATTAACGTTAATATTGTATTATATCCGCGAATGAAATTCGCAACCTACTTACTGATATTTTTATTCCGGTTGACAAATACAGACCGTTGTTATGGTTCATTATAGTAAAGGATAAAGGACTCAGTGGGGAACTAGAGAAAAAATGGTTGACGAAACGTTTTGACATGTTGAGATAGGGCTGCTACCTACGTGGACGGGAAATGAAATATTGTTCGAATGAGTTTGAGTTTTTCAAACGTAAGGCACATGTTACTTTCGACACTGTTGTCGCCCCCTTTACACTGCGCCTTACGGTTTGTTCAGGATCGCCTGTAGGTACCGTAATCTATTTCCTAGTTTATTGCTGTGTACGTTTTGATTAAATAACGTTACCAATATATGAAATGTGAATTAAGAATATTTTAGGAGCTGTATGTACAGTCACATGCATTTCTTACCTTTTATCGCCTATTGGAGCTCATAATAAATGAATCGATTATTTCAAAAACAACATAAGTCACACTGAATCAACTTATCAGTATAGACTATAAACTTTTTCACACTAAGCCAACAATGAAAACGTGTTTCTCTTAATTACTGTGTATAAAGAAGTATATGTTACATCCATTATCACAATATTTTTTACATATCAATGTGGCATTTTAGAAATATTTAAAATTTAAAGCCATGGACATATGTTGTTTTTACAATAAAGGTGGACATATGTTACTTTTACATCCATTCTGCAAAAATGAGGTCATAGCTTATAATGAGGTCATAATAAAAATGCCAATAATATTCAATTTTATTTTATTCAATGAAAAAACATACAAAATGAATGTCTATAGCTCTTCAATCTCTTCATTTACTGTAATAAATAGTTTTATAAAAGTATATTTAGTGGATATTTCTCAGATGTAATGTTGTTTTAGCACCGATTTGTCCGTTTATAGCTGCATAAAAAAATAAAAAAATTAAACGATTTTCTAAAAAAATGTGACAAATGTTGTTTCTGAAATAATCGATTCAAATGATATGTCTCTATAGATCGATAGGATAGGATTGTTTACGTACGGATGCATGTGAATACATAATATTGCGCTAGATATTACTATTAGATTATCAAGTTTTAAACTTCAACAACCCTGTCCACTGTTCGTGCCAAGCTAAAGACGCTGATCTTATGAAAGTATTTACAGATTGTATACATTTTACGCACTGGCAACTTTCAATCAATGTCGCAGGGGCTTCTAGAAAGAATCAAGTTTGCAACAAATGAATATAAACTTTAATGCTCGAGTGAATTTTGTGAATTTCTTGACAGAGTTTTTGTCGTTAGTTTAATGAATTCAATGCTATGTATAAAAGGGAATGAGGGTGAATATTTTTTATTGAGTTGGCAAGAAGAAATGATTCTCTTGATAAACTTTTGTAACGACATTAATCTGTTTCGGTTTGTTAAGTAAGAAGAAAAATACTGTATTTAATTGGGCTTGACATTTTATTTGGTCTCTTTTTGTTTTATTTGTATTGCTTATAATAACAAAACATTTTATCTAGGCGAATTAATATTGCGTTCTCCGAACACACCACCAGGTCAGGCCATTCTAGGAAAAATACCGGAGCCCTAAAGTAAAGCAATCACCTTTTAACACAGAATACCGTTCATATTTGAAACTCCTACAAAAACTGTGTAATTACTGTCACTGAACATGTAGCCTTCGGCTTTTGGCGAAAATTGTATGGAAAAAATGTTGGTCGGGAAACGTCGAGTCACGATCCCAGTCACCTTACTGAACGCTCATAAATTACGGTAAAAATTGGTAAAAAAATATCACTGCACCATTAATATGAGCCGGTATTTGCTTCGGGCGCTCGGTGTACTTCTTGCAAAATATTGTCGGATTTTATTACAGTATGTGAACAGTGTTCGGAACGCGCTTTCCGATAGGTTTTTGCGAATGGTTTCGGAGTTTTTGAATAAGAGATTTTTATTTTTGAAAGTGCATCAATAGAGCGTATACATCAATAGACCATACTTTAGGTAGCACTATAAAAATGATGGCGTTAATCGTTCAGAATACCGCACCTGCGCAGCGTAGTTGATCGTAGGTTCAGCTTCTAAGTTTGCCATTTAAGTAATCTTTTCATTATAGCATCATATACCTACAATACTAACTTTAAAAAACTGTTTAAGGGGGAAGCTCCAGGTAGCCAGCGAAATTATTTTTTTTTTTACGTTTTTTTGCGATTTGTACGCGAGTATTAGGTTGTATGTTGATTAAAGTATGACTCGCGACCGTAACATATTATATGTATTTACAAAGTTATAATCATGTACAATCACTAATACAACTCTTTAAGATTGTATCCTAAATGTCAAGATTTCATGAAATAGTCATTTATTATGATTTGATGATTTTAATGATTATAATTCTATAAATACAGATTTGTTGCGGTCGCGAATCCTATTGAGATCCCTATACAACCTGATACTAAACTGCAAATTGCAAAAACACGTAAGAAAAGTTGACTTTCGTGGGCTACCTGGAGCTTTTGCCTTAAACACGCCATTTCAAAGTCTAGTTCCTCGTGTACCAAACTAATAATATACATAGCTGACCTTTCCTATTGGTCGATTATGACATGCGCGAAATTACCACGTCATCGATATGTTGCGGGTAATGCTAGATGATTGAGTAAACCTAGGTTTACCCAAGCATTTTGGGTAAAGTCCGAATAATAATTAAAATAAATTTTAATTCCCCATACTCACCTAGGTCGATTTAGGTAATGCTAGAATGATTAAACTTAGGTGTAGGCTGAAAGGTAGGTTGGGTTAGGTTAGGTTAGAATTGTGACCATATAACGCACGTGATTATTCTGACTTTACCCAAAATGCTTGGGTAAACCTATGATTACTCAATCTTCTAGCATTACCCGTAACAGATATAGGTACTATCAGTCCAGATGAAAACAAAATTAAGGTGTAATGTGTCTATATAATACTTTTGAACCCTAGATCACAACATCACTCATAGATCGCTTATAGGCCAATCGGGCACGATCGTACGCCTTATAAGCCGATAAACCGTTTCCACCAAGCCTCATTGTTACCGGTAATGCCGGTAAAGTACGGTAAATTACCGTAAGGTTACTGCTATACAGTTATTGTGTAGATGAACCTTGATTTTACGAGGTGCCCGTGGGGTCAGAAGTAAATGGGACACTAGAGGACGAGGTATGAAGGTTGGGATGTGGTATTTTCTGCTGACCAAGGTTCTATCTCTTTGTAGAAGGAGCCAATAACTTGAAGGTCAAGGAAAGAGTTATTTTCAAACTATGTAGTAGCAGTGACAACTGTTAGATATAACCTTTTTGTGAGGCTCTCTTCTATACTCCGTCATTTAAAAATATTTCACTTCAAAACCACCCCCACACTATTCTAATAAATTAAAGAACGCAACAGACTTTTCTAGAAGCATATCTTGTAATATCGACCCAATGCTTCCAATAGAGTTTTTTATCGATGCTTCTCGATACGAAACTATCTTTTGGAAGGAGCAAATAGAATAAATTCTTATTTTTAGGGTTCCGCACCTCAAAAGAAAAAACGGAACCTTTATAGGATCACTCGGGTGGCTGTCTGTCACAGCCAAATTGCTCCGAATCTAACGCATCGATTTAGTTGAAATTTGGTACATATTTGAATTTCTGTGACCCAAACATTTACGTGTAACGTAAATAAATGAATTTTATCGCTTTTGGGAGCAAATAAGAAAATTAAAAAAAAAAACTTTTGCAATCTGTACCGTATGACATATCAAATGAAAGGACTTTATGTGAGGGTCTCAAACATATGATGTATATTTTTTATAATGTTAAAATAAATTATTTTAAAGTTTTTTAAGAAAATAGACGAAAATTGATCATTGTCTCCGACCATTATTGAAATATACTCGTAAGACTTGATTTGTCTTTGACAATACTTTGAATGCAGTCCACCGACACGAAACAATTTATTGATAAAAAACATCAGCACATCAAAATACATATCATCGCTAATATAAAAAAAAACCGGTCAAGTGCATGTCGGACCACGCACAATGAAGGGTCCCGTAGTTGGGATGAATTTATCCCAAGAACAAACTTAACATTACAGTTGAAAAACATGTTCTCCCATACATTCCAAACTACAAATGTCCATAGTTAAACGAAAAGAATCCAACCCACATTACACCTAATGTGGGTCGGATCTTTTTCGTTTAACTATGGAAAAATGTAAGTTTGTCCGCACAATATTGAGAGATTTACCATGTTATTTTAAGACCATAGACTTCTTATAGGTTTTTCTGTCATCTATAGCTATAGAATTATTTTCTGTATTTTTTTCAAAATTTTAAGGTCAGTAGTTTCGGAGATAAAGGGGAGAGAATGGTCAATTTTCGTCTATTTTCTTAAATAACTTTAAAACAGTTTATTTTAAAACTATAAAAAAATATATATTTGAGACCCTCACTGTACGCCCTTTCATTTCATATATCGCACAGTACAGTTTGCAAATATATTTTTTAAATTTTCTTATTTGCCGCCCAAAATTGACCCCCATATTCAAAATTCATTCATTTACATTACACGTACGTGTTTGGGTCACAGAAATACATTCGTGTACCAAATTTCAACTTAATCGGTCCATTAGATTCGGAGCAAATTGGCTGTGACAGACGGACATAAAGACAGACAGACAGACACATGAGTGATCCTATAAGGGTTTCGTTTTTCCTTTTGAGGTACGTAACCCTAATAAACAAAACATTACTAAACCCAAATGATTATCAATTCATAAGGCAAAAACCAGGCAATTATAATCACTTGTCCGTTTTTACTGGCTCCAGTGAAATATCAAGTGAAAGTTGACAGTGACGAGTTGTACCGGTGAGAATGTCTAGGCTCTCATCAAGGAACTAGACAGAACTGTAGTTTTTGCTGGCAGTAGAAAGCTGTGTTTTCCAACTTTATTACTGCTTTTTCATTGACCAATTGTAACTCTTTGTAATGTCTGTCTCTTTGAATGATTGGATGATTTGTAATGGAATAAACGTGGATGAATAACCACCTTATGAATTGATCGCAGATTAACACCAAGTTGAGAAGACATGAGTCAATTCTATTACACGGATAAAAGTTAACCAACTTAGGTCAACGACTGCAGTAGTAAGAAACACAACTGAGTGCACAAATTAATGAACTATCAGTAAGAACAAACGAATTCATAGAATTCATTTTAAACAAACGAATAAAACTAATGACTCAGTCGTATTATCTATGCAATCAAAAAACAATGATCAATAAAATCTCTAGCTGTTGCCCGTTGCCGTCTGCATTTTTTATTTCATTATTCTTGACGTGAAAAAATCCAGACGAGGAAAGCTTGCATCAATTCATAAGGATTTCCCCTTGGTAAGACTGATGGTCAGATATTCGGGCTTTTGACTACCCGTGACGATAGTCAAAGTTCTACGAATGACAGCCGCGACCTTTCCGAGGCACGAAGTGGTCAAGCAAAGGTTAACCTTTGATCGACCCGTGCGACAGTTATTACTTAGCCACGGGCACCTTTGTCTTCTAGTAGCACCATACTACCGAATAAGATTGCAATCAACAATCAACCTAACAAGGGTGGATATTAAGGCGAAATTATTCCTCTCCCAGTATTAAATGCAAACCATTTTAAAGTAACGTTCTGTTTACGAATAATTTAAAAAAAAGCACGATCTCTTTTACAAATTATTTCATACAAAAAACAGTCGTTAAAATGGCAAATTGGCCACACAACCGACACTTTCATATCATTAGTTACATTAAAGGCTTAAACCGCAGTATTAAAATGTTTTCTGGTTGCTTTATGTTGTTAAATTAATGTTTTTTTTTTTTTGTAAAATATTGAAACATCGGGGTAAGCAGATGTTCGGGATTTAGAATATCCGGTAGATCCGGATATTCGTATGTAGCTGATGATAAAAGAGAGTGACAGTTTTAACAGTTGTAGAATTTATTATGAATTTTCAATTGAAATTTTAAACGTAGCACTATTGCAGTAAAACCAGGTTGGAGTCTCAGCTTGCAGTAATAATTCTTATGACGTGGTAAAATTGCCCTTGCCTTGCCAAAGAGACGATTATGGCAAATGTTTTGCATGTCTGTTCAAAGGTCCCAATAAGGTAAAAATAAGGTAATAATAAGGTAAAAATATCTGGCTATATTACAAAAGCCCGAGTCATTAATATTGTGAGTTCCCTACAAGTGGAAATACAAAATAAATAATTTTCTTTATACTAATGCACGGAATCTTCACAATGGTGCTATATTCCAAGTATTCAGACGCTTTATGAGATAACGTCCACGTCATAACGAACTGATGTGAGCGATGCCTTATAGTCAGAGGAACCGTTAGCAAAAGCAGCCAGAGGCCCTAAACGCTTTCTTTTTATTAATTAAATAATTTATGATTTTTTTTTTCTATGAATTATGAAGATACCTACGATGAAAAATGAGACCACGTGTAGCACGACGACATTTTGTCGACGGAAGAATAAATAAAATTACACATTGCCATGCTTAGACGCGTAGATTGCGTAGAAATATTTCTACAATCTGTCATCTTTTCTATTCTTCCGTCGACAAAACCCGTCTCTATGCTGGTCATGCTACGTGTGCTGCATCCCAATTGCGTAACATACTTTCTATCAACATCCGAAGGATTTTGAAGGAAATAGCCAATACATTGCTTTGTATTGTATGTTTGAAAGTTCCGTCGTCTGGACAACGTAAATGACGTGAAGAATGTTGTTGAATTCTCAAAAGAAACGGCATTACCATTGTAAGTGTGTTATCAATTACTCCGTTGTAGACCACTCTCCATTTAGGTGTGTTACCTAATCACCCCAATTGTAGACCACACTCCATGTAGGTGTGTTACCAATTACCCCGTTGTAGACCACTCTCTCTCCATGTAGGTGTGTTACCTAATCACCCCAATTGTAGACCACTCTCCATGTAGGTGTGTTACCTAATCACCCCAATTGTAGACCACTCTCCATGTAGGTGTGTTACCCAATTACCCCGTTGTAGACCACTCTCCATGTAGGTGTGTTACCTAATCACCCCAATTGTAGACCACACTCCATGTAGGTGTGTTACCAATTACCCCGTTGTAGACCACTCTCCATGTAGGTGTGTTACCTAATCACCCCAATTGTAGACCACTCTCCATGTAGGTGTGTTACCCAATTACCCCGTTGTAGACCACTCTCCATGTAGGTGTGTTACCTAATCACCCCGTTGTAGACCACTCTCCATGTAGGTGTGTTACCTAATCACCCCAATTGTAGACCACACTCCATGTAGGTGTGTTACCAATTACCCCGTTGTAGACCACTCTCCATGTAGGTGTGTTACCTAATCACCCCAATTGTAGACCACACTCCATGTAGGTGTGTTACCAATTACCCCGTTGTAGACCACTCTCCATGTAGGTGTGTTACCCAATCACCCCAATTGTAGACCACACTCCATGTAGGTGTGTTACCCAATTACCCCATTGTAGACCACTCTCCACGTAGGTGTGTTACCCAATTACCCCATTCTAGACCACTCTCCATGTATGTGTGTTACCCAATTACCCCATTGTAGACCACTCTCCACGTATGTGTGTTACCCAATTACCCCATTCTAGACCACTCACCATGTAGGTGTGTTACTCAATTACTCCGTTGTAGACCACTCTCCATGTAGGCGATTAAAAATGGGGTCTCCTATTAAACCTTAACTGTATGTGACTGACAATTAAGGGGAAGCGCTAAGGTAGCCCGCGAAATTAAAATTTTCTTACTATTTTCGCAATTTGCAGCTGAGTGTCTGGGTGTATTTTGATTAAAGTATAATTCGCGACCATAACAAATATGTATTTACATAATTATAATCAGTAATACCACTCCTGCCATAATACTCAAATGTCAAGATTTCATGAAATAGTCATTCAAATGCTAATACGAACTTAGAGAGTTGTACTGATAATTTTAATTCTACAAATAGAGATTTGTTACGTTCGCGAATCATATGCAGATCAACATACAACCTAGCACTGTCCTGCAAATTGCAAAACACGTGAGAAAATATTAATTTCGCGGGCTTCCCACGCCTTTGGCGCTTTCGCGTTTTAGTTTTCGAGTTACTGCTTACTAAAAATGTGATAACAAAATATATTTTTTACATTTTTTAAATTAAATTCATGAATTCATTTTAAGTTTTTAATAACACTAGTTTTTTTATTTATAAGTTTTAAACACGTTTTTCTTTTACGCAGTAAATTGATATTCAAACGACGCGACGCGACGGAAATATAAAGGATGAATTATGATTAAATAATTAAAACTTAGCACGCATGGAATAAAAGGCTAAAATTAAAAATTTCGCTCTTCAACGTGCTTAAAAGATCAATATGTATAGGTACATTATACGTATGTAACTAATAGGTAGGTACGTTTTATTTTTAGTTGTAGATAAATATATAGGGGGTAATTAGTGACCGATACTTAAACACATGATGATTGTACTCATGATAACAAACAACTTTTACTCATCATCTGCCTAGCCTTTTCCCAACTATGTTGGGGTCGGCTTCCAGTCTAACCGGATGCAGCTGAATACCAGTATTTTACATGGAGCGACTGCCTATCTGACCTCCACAACCCAGTTACTGGGTAATACGATACCCCTTGGTAAGACTGGTTGTCAGACTTTCGGGCTTCTGACGACCCGTAACGACTGTCAAAGATCCTCGAATGACAGCCGGGACCAACGGCTTAACGTGCTTTCCGAGGCACGGAGGAATCTCGGTATGAAAAGATGGTCACCCATCCACAGACCAACCCCGGCAAGCGTAGCTTAACCTGATGGATCGACCCGTGCGGCTGTTATTACTTAGCCACGAGCTCCTCTTTTACTAACAAACAACTTTTACTATGGGACCAAAAGTGAAATTGCGCAAAAAAAAACAGCTGCTCCCTACATTTTGACGAGTTATGCGAACATGAATGTATGGGAGAGCTTTTTTTTAATTTTTTTTTCACGAATTCAGGTTTGGTCCCATAGTAAAAGTTGTTTGTTATCATGAGTACAATCATGTGTTTAAGCATCGGTCACTAATTACCAGTTACCTTATAAGACATAGCACAACATACAAAAGAACGATTAAATAATAACAATATACACGTATACAAAAAAAAGACACATTTTGAAGACGCTGTTGCCTATGACACACTTAAATTTCAATAAAGAACATACAATGTGCGGTGTGCGTCTCAAGGTTGCACCAAATGGGATTCCAGCTCAGCAGTATGTCAGGCAAATATACCTGACGCTGACATTCTGCTGGACCCCTGTCAGGTATGTTTATAACACAAGGTTACAGCATTTTTGTTGCATGAAATATTATGACTATTATTATAAATTTTCGGGATGCTGATTTTAGATCTGAAGTCAGATATTTTGTATCAGCTTTAATTTTAAAATTTTCTTTTATAAGATTTTCTTGCTTGACTTGGTTCACAAGGGCTGCTTTTAATGCTCCAACAGTTAGTAGTCCCATCGTGTGGGTATTCCAGTGACCCTGATACCGCTCTTCCAGAGTCCGAATAATTATCTTGATGGAACCGTTCCCCTCGTCCTTCACTCAGATCACCAAGATTTTCAGGGAATATGGCCAATAGCTGTATCTCAAAAACTAGAGCTTTTAGAGACAAATTAAGGGTAGATTTGAAATCAGCGACCTCGAATTAGTAAACAACAGCCATAAAATTTCATGCAACAAAAAAGTCTAATTTTGTTCCCTTGTGTAATAAATAGTTTGACTTGTTTTGTACGTCTCGATGATTCATTTTAGAATTCAACCAATCAGTCACAGATGCCAACTTGCGGAAGAAAATCGAAATCGAAAGATATTTTATAAATCTTTCTAAGAAACCTTTTTTTTGCGTGGAGAAATGCTCATGCACAGTTACAGTTGCACTACCACGGGGAGATAGTGCAGTTATGTAACCACTAAAACTCCACGGTGTCCTTCTCTGTCGCTTTTGATGGGAACACGGGCACGCGTTGGCACTCACCGCGAACCCGCCGCGGCTGTCCGTCACCAGACCCTCCTCTGGGGAGCACCTCCCATCACCGGCGCACAAGACCACATTGCGCGCCGTGACCACCCCATGGACCAAACCTGGCGCTAGACGACCCCCTACGACCAGTCAGGTCGGTGGCCCGGCCGCCTATCACTTTTCGGCCGCAGAGGATATGAAGAGCGGCCAACGCCATACCGACACTCCTCCTCCCCTGCAGCCATCAGACGGTGACGACCCGATCAAGGCCGCGGAAGAAAGGACAGCGGCGCACCGCAATACCGGCACTCCACTCCCGCTGCGGCCTCCAACCCTCAGCTGTGATGCCTCCCATACGACATTGCGGCCCGCCTCAGTTGCGATGTCGCCCACCGCGGCACCGCAACCTACTTGTTAGCCGCAATGTCGTCGGCTTTCGCTTCACCGTGGGTGACCAAGCCATGGCTAGTGAGCCCCCCCCCCCCCTTACCTCGACAATGCGGGAACCCACCGGGGGATTTCTAAGAAACCTGTAATAGCCTTTTAGTCGTTTCAAAATATTAATCAAATCTGTAATAACCCTTTCTGCTGACCGTACCTGAGGTCGTCACTTGTCCGTGCAGCGATACATTTTTTTCTTTTTCGCTCATTAGTTTCTTAATTAATATCCCGAGCTTGGCATGTTGAGGGTCCCGGGTTCGAATCAATCATAATTATTTGTTATAAAATATTTATCATTATTTTACTAATAGATTTACTACGACTTCTCTTATTAGACCTGTGCTTGTGTATTTCTATTTTTACGTACATATGTTACAAGTCAATAGAACGATGGGTGGATAAGGGTGAGATGAAAGTATTTATGGTAATTGGGACTTTAATTAGTGCTCTCGTAATAAGTCATTAGATCAATAATAAGAGATTAAAACTAGGTAGTGAAACCTTTAAACCAGGACTTTTTCATGTCATTAGAACATTATATATTAGAGAATAGCACAAGCGGAGGGCCAAGACCAAGTGACTTTCTATCAGCAATATCAGAGATCGCAAAGTAAAAAAAAAAAAAATTGTAAGTAGTCTTTATCATCATCTGCCTAGTCTTTTCCTAACTATGTTAGGGTCGGATTACAGTCTAACCGGATGCAGCTGAATACCAAGATTTTACTTGAAGCAACTGCCCAGTTTCTGGGTAATACGAACAATACGATACCCCTTGGTAAGTCTGGTTGTCAAACTTACGGGCTTCAGAAGGGGTCGGCTTCCAGTCTAACCGGATGCAGCTGAATACCAGTATTTTACATGGAGCGACTGTCTATCTGACCTCCACAATCCAGTTACTGGGTAATACGATACCCCTTGGTAAGACTGGTTGTGAGACTTTCGGGCTTCTGACGACCCGTAACGACTGCCAAATACACACGAATGACAGCCGAGACCAACGGCTTAACGTGCTTTCCGAGGCATGGAGGAGACTTGGTATGTAAAGATAGTCACCCATCCACTGACCAACAACGGCAAGCGTAGCTTAACCTGATCATTCGACCCGTGCGGCTGTTATTACTTAGCCACAAGCCCCTCTTTGTCTATAAAACAATTTATTCACATGTTTTACGAAACATAATGGTTAATACATTTGGTCTGTGTATTTTATATAAAACATTGGTCAGGCAGGGGCCATTGTCTTTCCATAGTCCAAAATAACCAGTTCACTTTAGTCACCCAAACCCATAATCCAATATATTTGTTTCCTTCTGCAATAGTCCTACACCAAGTGGGTGTTTTCATTGGGTGCACTTGCAATCGGTTGGTACCTCATTCCTTTAAAATCGTGTAACGGGCGGGCTTCTACGAGTTTACTTCAGGTCCTCGTACGCCTTCCAAAGGTCTGGAACCCCAGGTTCCCGTGATGTGTCAAATACAATAGTCAATTTTTACACAACTATTTACAAAATAATAATATCGCTGTATCTCTACGTTGACGTAGTGGTGGGGCTTGCGCGCTCCGAACTTTAGGTGTGTGCCGGTAGAATTTACTTTGCCGGAACGGGTCTAGGATGAGGAGCCAGACCAAGAGAGTTACAGAAACCCGCAGGGCAGCATGTGGCGAGCTGTTGGGCAGTAGCGACCCCACGGACCCTATTTCCCGGGAGAAATCTTGTCCTCATCTCTGGCTTGCCTTAATTGGCCGGCTGGAGTGAACGCTGACGAGGAACCGAGCTCCCACCTCTTTCTTGCCTTTATTGGCCGGCTTTAGTGGAGATTCGCAAGAGCAAACGTGCTCGGAGGAAGGAAGTACTCCAGTAAGGTGCTGGTAGGGATCTTGACCGTACTTCCGGGATTGTCCTGATAGCCGTGGAATACCTCTCCACTCCTCATGCACCTCAGGAAGTGTTGCCCCCTTGTCGCTACGTCACATGTGCTAGCGGCCGTTTCCGGGGGCCCATTATTGAGTGAGCAAGTCACCCCCTGCCATTTTATCCGTGTATAATTGTATAACATTGGTCAGGCAGGGGACATAGTTATTCCATAGTTTAAGTAACCCAATGCACTTTAGCAACCCAAACCCATAGCCCAATATGTTTTGTTTTCACGTACAGCAATAGTCCTGCACCAACCGGGGGTTGTACTTGGGTGCATTTGCATAGCGCATATAGGGATAATCGTCGGTTGGTGCCTCCTCATCATTTAAAATTTTGTAAGGGGCCTCTGCGAGTTGGTTTCAGCTCCTCGTACGCTTTCCAAAGGTCCGGGACCCCAGGGTCCCGAGAAATATGGAGGAAAATAATAACATGTGCCTCTGTATGCTGTTACTAGGAACTACCATGGATCTTGTGATGTCATGAACCCCTGAGGAGATCATGACATTGATGGCTCATTATATCAGCTTGTTTGTACAGTACTGTGAAGACTCGAACTTTCCAGTGGAGGAAGCTAAACTAATAATTGGTAGCAGGTAAAGCAATTTGGTAGGTATTATATTTTAAATTAAATACATATTTTCTTAGGATAAACGCGCACTTCTTAAGCCGAACCTCTCTTCCATCTCACTTACTCCTGAAACAAAATAAAACCGGTCAAGGGCGAGTCGGACTCGCGCACCGAGGGTTCCGTACTATCATATATTAAAAAAAAAGTTTGCTATCTAAATAGCAAACTTTTTTTTTTTTGTAACGTGCATTGCAACGTGATGCGAATTTTTTGTAACGTGAAAATAAAACGGTGTCTCTAAAGACACCGTTTTATTTTTCCTATAATCTTTACATAAACTTCTATAACACAGAATAATTTCAGATTTTTCTCTATGCAAACTTCGGAGATATTTAACGGTATTTTTTTTTACATTTTTCATCAAAAGTCAAAAAAAAAATACGTCTAAAAAAAATTGTTTGAGAATGTGCAAACAGCGCTCTTTCATAATATATGATACTCCATATGCCCTAGTAGTAGTACTTCGCATTTTTAAGACGCAGTGTCAGGCCTGTTGCTAAAAAAAAAAAATCTTTCTTATTTGCAAAATAGTTGGGCAATGGTATTCTAAAACTAATCCAAAATTCAAGTTGATAGCATTAGTAGTTCTTGAGATAGACAGCTGTGACAGACAGACAGACTGAGTCGCACCATAAGGGTTCCTTTTTACCATTTTGGTACGGAATTATTCAAATGGTACTTCGATATTTGCTTCAGCGATAGAATGTCAGCCAGTAAAATATAAGGTTTCCCATTGTATGAAACCTTTACAGTACCTAGGTATAAGGAAAACGTATGATTAATTAAAAATAACTTCATAAAAACTTTGCACTAAAATTGAAATGAGTTATGAATTTCACCATTATGATTCACGTTACCTTAGATCAGCCATTACCAATAAGATGTCAAGTAAAATCATTCATCAAAATGATGTCGGGCTGACAGTTTGGGGCCTAACTAATAAAACTATGCATGATAATTAATAATGACTCATGCAAGCTTGCATCATATTCCGCGAATCACTTAATGACTGGATGCGATCCAATCTACTTGAACATCAGATTCATTTGCGTGTGTGTAAGATATGAGTGCTGTGATCTAAGTTTATGGAGAAATAAAAATATTGCAAATTAAGTAAGCGTTAATTGAACAAAAACGCGCGTATAGTTTTGAATTGTTCAAAAGTCTACTTATGTGCACTTTAGTTATAATATCCTGACATATATCTGACCTTTTAGGGGCTGAAAGTACTCGTGAATATGAATGTTTATACCTATTTTTTTTACGTGTAAACTACTTATATAACAATAAAAAAATCTCGTTATTTTGACATGTCGAAAACCGTGTAAGTGGCGCTAGCGACCCGCCATTGCTTTACACGGTTTATCGAGATCTTTTTATTATATGTTGGTTTAATATTAATGTAAGTAGGTATTATAATATAAACCTGGAAGAAATTCTATACATGATGGTGAAAACCGCACCAAGATCCGTACGCGGTCACACAGACATACACGCATAGCGACTTTAATTTATAAAATGTATAAATTTACAGAAATTAATCACTTATCATTTATAGGTCCAACTTTGAAATAGCAAAACCATTTTTTCAAAAATTATATATACAGGACAATTTTTTTTTTCACTATCCAAATTTTCACAGGCTATTCTACCCATGAATATGAACCACTTTTACTATGGAACCAACTCTGAAATCAAAAAAAAAATCGGTTGTTTCATACAAAAGTTCAATACCTCCTCGACCAAAGTGTATGAAACAGCAGATTTTTTTTCTGATTTCAGAGTTGGTTCTATAGTGAAAGTTGTTCATATTCATGGGTAGAAAACCCATAGAACCCCTTTGAAAATTTGGATATTGATAAAAAAATTGATTGTGATAAAAAAATCCTGCTGGTAGGCGTACTAATAGCAAGAATGTCAAGTATTAATTAATGAAGCCATAATCACCCATGCTTGAACTCTGCATACAATGTGACTATACAAGTCAACAAGTCGAGAGACTTAAAGCCTCGTACAGATCGTAATCCTTGAATCAAGATGCACATTATTCCAGCTAGATGCAGATTGATGCTGCTAATTGTGTCTTCGCCATTACAAAACTTGTTCCAGATGCTTACGAGGCGTACATTTTATGAGGGTTTTAATGGTTCAATTTTAACCGTACGACTAGTTGCAAACTAAATCATCCAGCGAGACCGCATAGACAGAACATCTATTAGTTCATTACTGTCGACATTGGTGCCGATTCTGTTGTGCACAAACTAAACTTAATTTTGGCTATTGCTAGCTTTTTGTCTCTAATAAAACAAGAAAGAGACGGCCGTAAATTAGAGCTGTCAAATTTAGTTGAAGTAATATTTACAATACTTACAAATTTAGACGACACGTCAAAACATTTCGACTAAAAACACGGTGAAGGGCAAGGCGTAAACTAGTTTTTAACATCTCTAAGTTAGTTCATAGCTATAGCCGTCCTTTTCTCGTGCTGCCTGTTAGTAAAATATAGCAATTCTCTCATTTTAGTTTAGTTATTGAGTAAGTGAGTCGGCACTAAAATTGGTAAAACAGACATTCTTACTCTTTCATGCGTAGGAAAGCGATTGTCTACCGCATGCGATTCGCCCCCGAAGGCAGTACTCAGTTAATATGGAAAGGTCAATTTTAGTCCCCTGTGGCTGACTTTTGCGATGTTTGTTGAAATCTACTAGAAAATTGAGTCGTGTAAAGTCTAACACTGAGATGACATAAAGTTTCGTGAACACTTAAGTGCATGCAGTCTATTGATTCAAGAGGTTATTAGCACCGTCGATGACTTGTAACTTGTCATTACTAATTGCGATATTTTAACATCACATTTTAATGCATCTGCTTGGGGTTAATTGGTCCAGTGTGATAAGTACAAAAGCTCCTGATGGGGTACAAAAGTTTGCAACACGTTGGATTAAACCGTCAATTACTTTGCTCGTTAGGTTTAAAGGTATTTTTTGGACTACGTCTGTTGCTAAGGGGATTTCTTTTTTTCCTAGAAATGATACAAACGGAAAAGGAAAAACGGAACCCTTATAGGATCACTCGTCTGTCTGTCTGTCACATCTAATTCGCTCCGAATCAGCTGGACCGATTAAGTTGAAATTTGGTACAAATATGGATTTCCGTGACCCAAACCTCGTGTAACGTAAATAAATAAACTTTGGATACGGTACTTTTGGCGGGCAAATAAGAAAAAAATAAAGTTTTGCATACTGTACCGTGTGACATAACAAATGAAAGGGCTTACTCTGAGGGCCTAAAATTGATATTTTTTTATAATTTTAAAATACATTATTTTAATTTATTTTTTTTAAGAATATATATAATAGACTAAAATTGACAATTCCCCTTAGCTTCTGAAATCTTGAAAAAAATACAGAAAATAGTTATACTTATAGATTACAGAAAACCTATAAAAGTCTATGGTCTTAAAATAACATGGTAAATCTTTCAATATTGTGCGTACAACTTAGGTATAGGTACTTACATTTGCAGTTGGTACCAATGTATGGGAGAACCGATTTGTATTGACCTTAGTTGTAGCTATCTTTAGATCTTATATTCTACTGCCGAGAAAAAAAATAGACCCACATCCTATATTCGTCTTTTAAAATTAAAGTCATAAATGATTACCTACATAAACTTAACTTCCATCCAGTACATAAACACTTTTTCCATCTTTCCCATCATAATGAATCCTTAATTGCAGTTAGGGTGTTTAGCAATAAATTTTAATGATAACCTAAAGTTATTCATTACCTAATCACGTCAGAGTGTGGCCAGTATGATTGATGAACGTTTCCCCAAGCTTCTCCGTGGTGAATGAAGGTAGCTGAGCGGAAATATTCGGTCAATCATTCGTGTTAGTAGAGTAATGATGGGTATAAATGTATTGTGAGAGTGGGAGTGATATTCTTTTTGGAATAATAGAAGGTATCTTAATGTAATTAATAGTAATAGAATAATTTATTCTGTTTTTATTTGAAATTAATCGAACAGAAAACTAGATTTTTTATATCACTTTAAAATTATCACTCGTATTCCGAACTGCCTGATTACTCTAATACGGACCAAATCCAAAAACATCGAATGCTTATTTCCTGAGCTAAAAAACACAGGTTCAAATTAAACCACATAATTTGTCGTCGCAATAGACTTTGGTGAGATTGAGATAGCATGTCGATATGTGTGACCGCCACTGTAATTTGTACTGGACACCGCATTCACTGTATACTTATGTGTGTCTTCATTTGTAACTGAAACGCAATACGATTTGATAAAATAATTTGTCGTTAAATAAATATTTTCATTCGTAAAGTTTGTTAGCTGTTCATTAAAGCATGAAATGTGGTGTATAATTTGATGACATACTTATATAGGAACATGATAATCTAGTGAAGCTATACCACATTAGATGAACCCCACATGTATACAGACAATATTACATCAAAACTAATTACATTTTAAGAGAAAAAAAGAGAATACAGTTTAGTACTTAGGTCAGCAACAAAAGTCAATTAACACTGTTACTTTTACACATCATGAAAATTGATACAAAACGATTCTGTAATCATCTTTTTAGCATTTCATGTAAATAACGGCTAAGAGCTATTTTTTTTTAAATTTTACCCCTTGTTACGATTCATTAAATCATTTTGCTCAAATCAAATAATTTTATTTCAAAATTAAGATTTAGAAAACTAAAGTGTTAATCGACTTTTGTTGCTGACTGTACTAGTACCAAACTATGTATGAGGATGTCCATAGATAGGGACATGTATAAAAGTAACACCTTGGTGATATTTTCAAATACGCATCAAAATACAAAATAAGACGTATTTATAGCAAGTAAAAAAGGAACAAATAAAACTGACAGTCCTTAACTCGTTAACGTATTTCGTACTAACATCCTATCATTACCTCTTCCGCCATATTGGAGGGACAGCTGATGCGTTTGCGCCGTTACGGTGTTCACCTGTTACCCCGGGCTAAAAGAAAGGGGTATAAAAACTTTTTATACTCGTCTTCATTCGATTTGATGTTGCGAATTTGCCTCTGATATTGTGAGCGGAAAATTATGGGACATCAAAGATATTAAAAAAGGTATTCGCCATTGGCGATAATTACGGCAACACTACCATTGTTTCAAAGCCTATTAAACATTCTTCCGGGATTTTGTTTTGTTTTTACCCGACTGACCCGGAAAGAGGGTAATGTTTTTCGCGTGTATGCATGTATGTATGTATTTCCGTTCCATTGTGACCTCCTGTAGCCTAAACGGCTGAACCGTTTTAAATGAAGATATATCATTAGATTCGTCTTAATAGCGTGAGTGTCACTGGGTATATTAAAATTATTAAAAAAATAATAAAATGGCGGATTTTTGGCGTAAAAATTTGTTTAAAAAAATATACTCTCAAACCTATCGAGTGGGGTATCAAAATGTGATTACAAAAATATATACAATTTATAATATGTTCAAGCTAACTCTAAAATATATTACATACAAGTATATAAAAAATAAAAATAAAAAGAGGAAGAGCCAATCATATAGCAAATTCGTCCGCATCGCCGACAATGGAACAAGTGCCCAAAAGGCTGGCTGCATCACCACAATGGATGGCAATGCTGATTCTATAGTTTGAATAAATGTAATGATATTGTATGAAGTTATATGCATAAATATACTGTTCATTTATATGTTTAAATGTAATTCTGAATGAGAAATGTTTAAAAAAAATCCGAACTTTTGGAGTGATTGAGTAAGAGCCTAAGGCCGTTATCACCCGAAAGCGGGTATTGTACGCACGAGAGTTAATTATTTTAATATAATTCTCATTTTTTATTTTTTATTTATTTGAGATGGACTTGCTCTTGACTCTAGTCTAGGTCAGAGGTGACAGGGACAAAGTCGGCGATGGAGTGAGCTTACCCAAAAGAAGCCTGTTCACTCTCACTTTGAAGAGATTAGGGTTGTATGCGCTCGGAAACACAGACGCAGGTAGTGAGGTTCCACTCTTTTGCTGTGCGCATTATAAAAGACATTTGGAAACGCTTAGTGCGAATTGGTGGAATATCAACCAGGTAGGGATGGTAACTGGCAGTGCGTCTAGATGTGCGATGGTAGAAGAGAGCCGGTGTAATCAGGTCGTGGAGTTCTTGGGCACACTCGCCGAAATACAATCTGTTGAAGACCGACAAGCAGGCAACCTAGCGGCGATGAGCCAAGCTGTGAAGCTTGGCATCTACAAGTTCTAAGTGACCAGTGAGCCTCTTAGCTCTGTGTTCCACCGAGTCAAGCGCGGCTAGTTGGTACTTAGCTGATCCATCCCAAAGGTGGCTGCAATACTCCATGCAGGATCGGACTTGCGCTTTGTAAAGTGTTAAAAGCTGTCCAGGCGTAAAGTATCCCTTCACCATATTTAGGATGCCCAGCTTCTTGGCCGCTGTTTGGTCTTGGTACTCGATGGTGGAGCCAAAGTTAAGACCAGATGTCAACTCCATGCGTAGGAACTCAAGCCGATCATTTACAGGAACCTTCCTTTCCTTTTAGCGGTAAAAAGACACGCCTGTGTTTTGATGGCGTTAAAAGAGACCAGATTATCATCACCCCACTGGGAGATAAGGCTTAAGGTCATATCTGTCCGCTCTACCATGGCTTCTCTCAAGGAACGAACTTCGGCCCCGCTGGTTTTTGCGCTGGACAAGTATCTCTCTGAAACTGTACTGTCATCTGCGTACCCAACAATACCAGGCTGAAGCCGGTCATTGATGTGCAACAGGAAAAGAGTTGCAGAGAGAACAGACCCCGGAGGAACTCCGGCATCAGTAGCCATAAGGTCAGACGAAAAGCCAAAATCAAGTGACAAACGCAGAATTTCACTGCTTTGAAAGATACATTTAACGACCGTTACCTAAAGCGTTATTTAATAGAGTGAGAGAAAATAATCCTAACTAAAAAGTGAACTTTAAACAGAAAGGAAACAAGATGATTTATTTTATCTCCAAACAATCTCATGCAGTCGGGGGCATCATCTTTTTGCATGAGATTCTTTATAGACAAAATAGGTCATCTTGTTTCCATCTTTTTAAGGTTCACTTTTTACGCAGTCGGGTTTTTTTTTTTAATTTTTCTAATTTAGTAAGTACTTTTTTATTTCTGTTTTGACTATATCTACTGTCCCATAGCTGGGCAACGTCTTCCCCAAGTTCTTCCAGGAACTCTTTTCTTTTTTCTTTATTCCGGAAATACACTACATACAATCTTCAAGATAACTTATGCTCTTTCTAGGTAGTAAGTACAGTAGCGGCGGGTACCAAGCATCTAGCAAGTACTTACTAGTAAATAAGTTACGACTTTGTAGTTACTACAAGGTAAACATGTTACCGTGTCAATACTATAAATAGCCGTTGTACGCCAGTTATGTTTTATTCAATAACGATAAAAATAACGTAGTAAAAATAAATGACTGAAATCGATGTGTTTCAATTCTTTAGATACTAGGGCGGCTGAAAATTTTTAAGCCTAAGTACCTTCAAGTGTTATTATTGTCTCGCGCTGCATATTAAGTACAAATTTGCAAATACCTTCTTAAGTTATCATCATGTCTCAGTCATCCGCGGCCCATCACTAGGATCAAAATCAACATTTTCAGCCCCATTTTTTGTTTTTTTGCTTGGAGAAATGCAGATAATGCAGTTATGTGGGACTCCAACCCACTAAAACTCCAAGGTGTCATCCTCTGCCGCTTGTGGCGGGAACACAAGCACGCGTTAACATTCACCGCAAACCCGCTGCAGCTGTCCGTCACCGGACCCTTCTCTGGGGAGTACCCCCCATCACCGGCACACCAGAACACCTCAGCGACCAACGCTAGACGACCCCGTGTCGAGGCACTTTTAGTTCCCCTGCGACCGGCCAGGTCAGTGGCACGGCCGCCTACCACTTTTCGGCCACAGAGGATAGGGAGAGCGGCCAACGAAATACCGAGACTCCTCCTCCCCTGTGGCCCTACCGCGTCTGCCATCAGACGGTGGCAACCCCGTCAAGGCCGCGGAAGGTAGGGAGAGCGGCACACCGCAATACCGGCGGCACTCCTCTCCCGCAGCGGCCTCCAACCCACAGCTGTGATGCCTCCCATACGATATCGCGGCCCGCCTCAGTTGCGATGTCGCCCAAGCAAAACCGCAACCTACTTGTTGTCCGCTACGTCATCAGCTTCCTGGGAAAAGCCCTCATAAGCGGCCCCTCCTCGGGTTCCTCATCGCTTCACGGCTTCTGAGCCCCCGCCTCGACAATGCGGGAACCCACCGGGGGGTAGTCAGCACCCTAATTGCATAACACACTATCGAGAATGGCTGCTGCGCTATAGTTTATCAATGTATGGATTTTAAGGATTTTTAAAACTAACCAAATTTAACAAAAATCTACGTTATAGGAAGTTGTTATATCAAAAGACGTAATAAAGATTAGAGTTTACATTGTAAATAAATCAATGTTCCTAATTTCTAATTAAGTGTAGGTACCTACATTAAAGAAAGAAAAAGTAAAACTAGGAATAAAAGCTGCTGGTTTTCCATCAATTTACCTATTCAGCTGCGATGCATCCCATACGATATCGCGGCCCGCCTCAGTTGCGATGTCGCCCAAGCAACACCGCAACCTACTTGTTGGCTGATACGACATCGGCTTGCTAGGAAAAGCTCTGACGAGCGGCCCCTCCTCGGTTTCCTCTTCGCTTCACCGTGGGTGACCAAGCCACGGCTACTGAGTCCCCCCACCTCAACAATGCCGGAACCCACCGGGGAGAAAATTTTAGCCCCTCTGGTCTGAAAAATTTTGAGCCCCTCCCTAAGCTAATGGTTTTGAACCATGCCCCCTGAACCACCTGACAAGTTTTGAGCCTAGGTATAGGCCGCGGATGGCTGAGACATGATGATGTTTACGGATTAGTTACTAAAAGCGTAATGATGCTAATGACATGAAATTCTGTATTTATACTAAAGATGGTATTCGCAAATTAGTAATATGCAGCGCGAGACAATAATGACACTTGAAGCTAGGCTCAACACTTTTCTGGTATCTTTTAACAGATTCAGAGAATTCAACATAAACATGAAAGTCATGCTAACATATTTTACGGTACTAAACTTTTCACTAATTTCTTACCGTAGCAATTTAATTAAATCAAAATCACATTCTCGAAGAAACAGTTTCATATCAACGTCTATGAATTAATTAAAAATGTATTATAAGCGTTAAAACGTGCTATCTCGTGTGTAGTTTATAATTGCATAGAAAATAATGTGCCAGGCTTTCATTATGTCTGCGAGCCCGCTCCGCAGTCCCTGCCTCGTTATGCCGAATAAAAAACTGGTAATTCCTTTTTCATTTTATTTATCGGTTCGTTAAAATGTTCGTTTTAGCATTGCTTATTATTTACTTTTGCTCGGAGAAACAATTTAAGAATTTGCTGCAGCGTTCTTTGTGATCGGATTTATGTTAGGTTTTTTGAGCTGCGCAGACTTTTGCTGCCTGAAGCTTATTATTGTCATCGGTTTTGGATAAAGCAATATCAGATAAAAGAGTAGTAGTACCTACCTAATCTTGTTAGCAGTGACAAAATTTAAAACACAAGCGATATGTAGATTAGCCCTTACGATGTTAGGCGACGATATTTTTTAAGCTGGGGTCTTTAATAACATCTAGATAAAAATGAAATGGCAGTAGATACATGTTGTTAGGTAAATTAGTCTTTAAGATGCTATGCGATATTTTTTTAACCTGGCCTTTAATCAGTTTATCTTAAAGATAAATAGATCTTGAATTTGGTATGGCTTCACAATGTTCTTTAATTTTAGTTACACATGAACTCGGGACGTTACCTAAACGTTTGGTCATAATAAATTCCACATTAAAATTAAACAGTTATTTTACCAGCTGTAAACTAACATTCGTCATACCAAACCGGCACTTGATTCGCGTGCCATGCTCGCGTGACGGCCTACCAACGAACGTTGCTTTTATGCGTTTTCATACTGTAAGCTCTGGTACTCCTTCTTAACCTATATAGAGAATGAGTGGTAAGCGCTTAGCTAACGTAGGGTTTATAGTAATGTCGTACTTACATGTATGTGTATATTGTGCTTGAGAAGCCATTTGTTTGTTGTTAATGTTCGTGTAGAAACGACATTGAATGCATGGTTAATTGTGTGAATATCACGTTATTTTCCGTACCTAAAAAGTAAAAAACAGCCAGACTCGTGTGTCTGGCTGTCCGTCTGTCACAGCCAATTTGCTCCGAATCTATTGGACCGATTAACGTATGAATTTCTGTGACCCGAAAACGGGTGTGTAAATGAATTTTGAATATGGGGGTCAGATTTGGGGGGCAAGTAAAAAAAAAAAAGTTTCGCAAATTGTGCCGTGTGATATGTCAAATGAAAGGGCTTACTATGAGGGTCTCAAATAGATAATTTTTTATAATTTTAAAATAAATCGCTTTAAGGTTAATTAAGAAAATAGATGAAAATTGACCATTCTCCCCTTATCTCCGAAACTACTGTGCCTAAAATTTTGATAAATATACAGAAAATAGTTCTATACCTAGGTATAGATTACAGGAAAACCTATAAGAAGTCTATGGTCTTAAAATAATATGATAAATCACTCAATATTGTGCGTACATTTGCAGTTGGAATTTATAGGATAACATTTTTCAACTGTAATGTTAACTTTGTTCTTCAGATATATTCATCCCAACTACGGAACCCTTCATTGTGCGTAGTCCGACACGCACTTGGCCGGTTTATTTCTGTTATACGAGTGTGTCACATTAAACCAGCCTGCAATTAAACAAAGTTAAGCTTATTGAAACTTCTGAGTTTCTTGATAATACATATTTATAGCTAGGTACTACAATGTGTTATAAATTAATTGACTATGCTAAACTACTCAAACTTATCTATGTGTGAGTCTCACCCTGCCAATGCAGTTTACATTGACATTACTCCACTACCTTCAACAGAACCGTACAGACAAGTTTAAAACTATAGCACGTCACTCTAACTACGTCACAACATATGATCGAACATACTCCGACCAATTGAAACAGTTTCATTCAAATTCTTTTCAAATTCAAATTTCGAATTCGCAACGGACAACAGGCAACGACAACACTGCCCGTTTGTATAGTGACGGGAATCGGGCGTTTGAATCGATTATTCGAATGAGCTGTCTATCTGATTGTAGTCGGGAACGGGACCGTCTCATTCTGAACATATGTTGAACGAGTGAATGATGTTTTGTTGCGAATGTTTTGGGATTACCTTTCGTTTTTTAATGGTTATTTTTTCGCACTCTTTTGCCCCTTTTGTTATTTTTGGAGTATTTTTAATCTCTACCTGTGTCCTAACGTGTAGGTAGGTAGGTACTTACTTTTACACTTTACTAGCCCTCATTTTAAGTCACATCTTTGTAAAAATATGCAGAAGTTTCTTGCAAACTTCACATCATTACAAACCATGATAAATTATCTTAAAAAGTACATCCGATTCTTTATGTATTCCAGTCATGCCATAAATTAGCATGAAAATATGCACACGTGCGATCTTCAATGCATTATCAAGAGGAGAGCAAGCTGATGCCTGCAATTCTCATAAGTGAGCGGAACGTTCGCGTCGAACAAAAGGACGCGAAAATAAATATCAGGTGGAACGACGAATGATATAATCAAACCGGCCATCAATAATATCGGCAGAGTAATTTCATACAGATTATCATGAAAGTCATATTAACAGCGATCAGATTTGTTCAAACACACGATTTTAAATGTTCAAATGTATCAGTGACTGTATTATCTCATCAAACGGCCGAGCGGTTAGAGATCCCATTAGGATAATGGTCGGCTGTACTATAGTTGACTAATGGCCGTGTGTTCAGAGCTCTTTCATTCACTCGTTCGCATTCCATTCAACTCGTTCATACGGTCGCTCGGCTATTTACAGCTTTATGAGTCCGCGCTAAAGATCAAATAGTCTTGATTTATTTAAATATGTTTTGGAATTTTGTGCTATATTGAATTCGTTTTGATGGAAAGTGGCTCTTCAATTCTATTTCTATATCATATTGAACAAAGTTATAGGAATGAAATGTAAGAAGCTCTGGAAGAAAGGTCGAATGCCTCTTGAAGTGAGAAATGATGCACTTTCTGAGTTCATTTCTACTGAACTACCACTGTTACGCCTACTAAATTGTGTTGACCTATTCAAAAGAATGCGGCGAGAAAACATTTTAAAACAAGGTACCTTCTTATTAGACATTAGTTATCGCAATACCACAGTCATTACCATCATCTGCTTAGCCTTTTCCCAAACATGTTGGGGTCAGCTTCCAGTCTAACCGGATGAAACTGAATACCAGTATTTTACATGGAGTAAAAATAATATACCACAGTAAACACAACAACACCTAGTCAATTCAACATACAACAGAACAGCCTTAACACAACGCATTGAATCGATCTATCGTTTCGAATGAAATAATCGGTAAGTTTGAAGAGTCAATCAGATTTTGAAAATCGAATCGTTATGCTACGTCCACTACAAATTAGGTTCTGAATAAAAGTAGTGCACACATTTGAATGTATGTCTATATTAAATAAAGTTGAAAATAGAATAGGATAAAAGGCTTTATTTTATTTTTTCGGACATGTATTTTTGCAGTGTCGAAGTCGCCTACACTCTGAACATTGGAAATAACAGAGATCCACGTATTTAGAGATTTAGTCTATTCTCTAGCTTTTGCTGAATTCAGGTGATTCGTTGTAAAGGATTTAGAGTTATATTTCACGGATATTGCTGATATCAGTTAATTCAATAAACGTCAGAAAAGTTTGGGGCTTATTAGGAAGTGGCTTAATTAGAATCACGGATAATATAATTAGAACTAGTCCGAAATTTACCACAAATGATTGATGTTAAGTAATAATTCACTTATCATAATTTTATATTTGTTATTTGGAAATAAGTATCATTTTTCATTTATTCTATCAACGACTACTTAAACGATAAGAATAGTTGGTCGCTGTGATTAACTCAAGACAATGTTTTTGTTCTTTCTCCAGAATTAGCTTATCTTCTGACAGGTTATATGAGTTCATATAATTATTTATTTTCTTTGACTGTAAAAGTCAATTTAAAATTAAATTTTATTTTTATTTATCATTGATATAATCTACTCATTACAATGTTTTTTTTATGAGTGGTATTGCAATATGTGGTTAGCTAGTGACCTCGACAATTGATCATATTATTCTTGCCTGAGCAACCGGCAGCAAGTTCGTCATGCTCCCTTAGATTTCACTGCTTGCGGTAGCGTCGGGGGTCGGGTTGCCTCCTTCCCTCAAATATGGAACTCTGCGTTATGCTCGTGAACGGGTGCTGCTTGTGGTGACTGGTCGTCTTGCTGTCCTTGGTTTTTTTTTTTTTTAAGTAATTAACTTTGTTTATATTACTACGATGGTCCTAGTTTATCATTTGTGACTTCGAGTTTCAGCTTCATACACAATCTTCATATATGTAAGTGGGCACATCCTTTATTACTGGAGGCCTTTATTTAGGTATAAAGTTCTGCTTACGTTTGTAGTTTTGTATTTTTATTTCTGCTTGAGTATAGTTTTCGATTATTATTATTATTATTATTTTGGTATATTGGCGTGTGCTAGCTTACGTATAGCAAATAATTTAATTTAATTTTTTGTGTTGCGTAATGTACCTAAATTATTATGCGCGGTGTTGTATACATTCAATTTTTTTTTTAACTGAACAGACAGCTGTGCTGCTGGGGAGTTTGTTGCGCCAGTTCTTCTCCCCAGCTAAAGCACTAGGAAGTGGTGAAGGGCGGGCGTTTTGGGGGACTGTCTTATGTAATTTTGACGTTCAAAAAGTTCTGATTCTCAGCCTAGTTTGAATAAATGACTTTTGATTTTGATTTTTCCACAAGCGTACGAAAATAACTTTTTTTGAATGATGTCCCAACTAGCAAAATGCTCTTGACTACCGCAGCTTTTAATGCTTTGGATCTTAAAAATATCATATAATGGCTTTGGTCAATCCTATCTTACTTGTAAACGCATTTTCAAATGCGTTATCAAGGTCAAAGGTAGAAATCTTTTTTAAACGTCTCAATAACTTTATGACGTATACTCTTGCCTAAATACTCAACCATCAATAATGTACTAAGACTGGTATATAGAATAATATTGAATAATTTTATTTATACAAGAATTTTGGTTTTGAGAACGCAAGCATTTTGTTGGAATCTTATAAGCTAAGAACGCGTCACTGTAATGGGAGTGTTAGCATTGATTTCGACAAAAATTCCTCATAAAATTAGCTGAAACTTTGAAAATAATCTTACCTTATTTTTGCTTTTACATGACAAATTTATGACGTTTCAATAAGATAATATTGTAAAAAAAAAACTGATCAAGTGCGTGTACGCACAATGAAGTGTTCTGTAGTTGAAAAGAATTTATCCCAAAAACAAATTTAAGATTGTAGTTGAAAAGCATGTTCTCCCATACATTGATATACGTCACGGTCAATTCTTCAACTGCAAATTAAAGTTTGTAATCCCGAACAACTATTTTTGTAAGTATGTGATAAAATTACAAATTAACAATTTTTGGACTTTTTCCTTTACTTGTGCTGTGAGACCATAATTCTGGGTCAATGGTAAGTACTCTGATTTTAATTTACTTATCAGTATCAATGTGGCATAAATAACCGTATTTTTTATTGAACTGACTTACCGTTTAAGGGGGTTTTTCCTTTTGAGGTACGGAACCCTAAAAGTGATATTTTATGCAAGTTTTGTTACTTAAAATAGATGGATTTAAAAAAGTGGAAGCAACTTAAACGAAGTGGAGCATTTAGAAGAAAAGTTCTTTCGTTATACAGTAAATTACAACAGAATTGCAATTTATCTGAAGAAAAAAGCAATGTCGAGAATTAAGCTAGTGGTTTTCTGCATATTCAAGACAAATAAAACGACGAAGAAGTTCGTGATTTGGAGGAATTGTTTGCACAAGAGCAATCTTCGAGTCAACACAACGATGATGAAGCTACTGGTTCCGTAGACTTATCGATTTCTTCTGGAAATAATTCTGATTCAGAGGAATTGTCTCAGAGGGGTTGTCTCAAACAGTCAAATCACATGTACCCCATGGAGAAATTAATGACAAATTCGGAGAAAATATCAGAAATTGGGCTGCTAAGTATAACATTCCTCACATAAACATGCGTGTTTACAATAATAAATAAAATAATACCTATATATATACCACATATATATAAATGATCCTAGGACTCTTTTGAAAACAAATATTAAAGAAATGTGTTTAACATCAGTTTCGCCTGGGTATTATTGGCACAATGACTTAGCAAAGCAGCTGACATGGAACTTTTACACCGGATAAAGTTTCATTCAATATAAATATTGACGGTTTACCGATATATAAGAGCATTCTATGCAGAATGTTATCCTGAGTAGATTGGTATGATTATAGAAGATTGAATAAAACAGTTTAATAACAAAACTCTCGTCGAATGTGAAATGATCGTAGATCATAAAAGGAACAGTTATGGCACCAAAAAAAATCGAAGTTCAATAATAGCCTTATAAAAATAAAATCGTTTATTTATAAAAGGGGCATAATGACAATAAATACCTTAACAATTAGAATAGTAGGTAACCTGCACAATTATGTTCAAATTTTTAGCAGTAAATGTAGGCTTGTTGGTAGGACTAACTGAATATCCACATCTAAAACATTTTTCGGCTAAAATAAAATGAGTAGATTTCCACGGCCAGTTGCTATATTTTAGTGAAAAAAAGTCTTATTTTGTTAAAAAAAATATCGACATCTAGATAAACGGAACGGAAAATATGTATGAACCTATTCTGGTAGAATACATCATCCGATCCCAGCAACCAAGGGAGCCTCCTTGGTTTGTAACAACGTCTTACATTGCCCTCTCGTACAAATGTCACATTTCATATATTTTAAAGGTTTTCATATAGGTACTTTCAATGGAACCCCAATTTATATAATGGCGTCCGAGTAAATTAAAATCAAAAGTCATTTATTCAAACTAGGCTGAGAATCAGCACTTTTAGAGCGTCAAAATTACATAAGACAGTCCCCCAAAACGCGCGCCCTTCACCACTTCCTAGTGCTTTAGCTGGGGAGAAGAAGTGGCGCAACGAACTCCCCAGCAGCACAGCTGTCTGTTCAGTTAAAAAAAATTGAATCTATACAATACTGCGCAAAATAATTTAGGTACATTACGCAACACAAAATTCATGCATCTATGATCTATGTCACAAGTCTAAATGCAATAGCTCCCATAGAAGCATAGGAATAGTACTTAATTCTTGCAATAGTCTCAATCAAGTCATTGACCAAATTTAATTTATTCCAAAAATACTTAAAACTCGATTATATCGTGGGGCATTGAAAATTTACCGAAGATCCACATAACATATGACAGAAAACTTACCTTCGCATTATATTTCACTTCCAACACAATACAACACACGTGATTCCTAATAATTGTTATTTTACGCTTTCTTTTTTTATTTTTTTTTTTTAAATTAATCTTGTGTGCCGAAATCCTGGAAGCTTGCAAATGTACAACCAGTGCCCAAAAAAGGCGACCGTGCAGACCCTGCCCATTACCGTCCGATCGCTATTACCTCCATTCTGTGCAAAGTTTTGGAAAGGGTACTGAACAATAAGTTGCTGAACTACCTTGAAGACAATGATCTCCTCAGTGACCGTCAATATGGCTTTCGCCGGGGACGGTCAACTGGCGATCTTCTTGTGTATGTCACGCACTGCTTTGGCGAAGCCATCGAGAAACACGGCGAAGCACTGGCTGTATCGCTTGACATCTCGAAGGCCTTTGACAGGGTCTGGCACGCTGCTCTGCTCAGCAAGCTTCCTGCTTATGGCATCCCAGCTGATTTTTGTAGCTGGATATCAGATTTCCTTAGTGAACGGGCGATTAGAGTAGTTGTTGATGGCTGCTCTTCTGACCTTATGGCTATTGATGCCGGAGTTCCTCAGGGGTCTGTTCTCTCTGCAACTCTTTTCCTGCTGCACATCAATGACCTGCTTCGGCCTGGTATTGTTGGGTACGCAGATGACAGTACAGTTTCAGAGAGATACTTGTCCAGCGCAAAAACCAGCGGGGCTGAAGTTCGTTCCTTGAGAGAGGCCATGGTAGAGCGGACAGATTTGACCTTAAGCTTTGTCTCCCAGTGGGGTGATGATAATCTGGTCTCTTTTAACGCCACCAAAACGCAGGCGTGTCTTTTTACCGCTAAAAAGAGTCGTTTCGCCCTAACTCCTACTTTTCGAGGTACATCTGTTCCTGTAACTGATCGACTTGAGCTCCTAGGCATGGAGTTGACATCTGGTCTCAACTTCGGCGCCACCATCGAGTACAAGGCCCAAACTGCGGCCAAGAAACTGGGCATCCTAAATAGGGTGAAGCGATACTTTACGCCTGGACAGCTTTTAACCCTTTACAAAGCGCAAGTCCGATCCTGCATGGAGTATTGCAGTCACCTTTGGGATGGATCAGCTAAGTACCAACTAGCCGCGCTTGACTCGGTGGAACGCAGAGCTAAGAGGCTCATTGGCGACGTAAAACTGGTGGATGCCAAGCTTCATTGCTTGGCTCATCGCCGCAAGGTTGCCTGCTTGTCGGTCTTCTACAGATTGTACTTCGGAGAGTGTGCCCGAGAACTCCACGACCTCATTCCACCGGCCCCCTTCTACCACCGGACATCTAGACGCACTGCCAGTTACCATCCCTACCTGGTTGCTATTCCACCAATTCGCACTAAGCGCTTCCAAATGTCTTTTATAATGCGCACAGCAAAAGAGTGGAACTCACTACCTGCGTCTGTGTTTCCGAACGTATACAACCCTAATCTCTTCAAAGTGAGAGTGAACAGGCTTCTTCTGGGTAAGCTCACTCCATCGTCGACTTTGTCTCTGTCACCTCTGACCTAGACTAGAGTCAAGAGCAAACCCATCACAAATAAAAAAAAAAAAAAATCTTTTCAGATTATACTCCGATTCGCAAAGTAAATGCTTTTGATTCCAATTTTATCTCATATTGGCAAAGTTTGTGATTTAAAGCACAAATTAATGCGCTTACAGCACGCAATGCTTTTACAGAACCAAAGCAGAACTAGAAATCTTGAAATTTGTGCCCATTTCAAGACTTCCAATTCAACTATACAGGGTTATTGGTAAAACACCAACAACCTCTTAAGGGGTCATTGTATTCATCATTCTGAACAACTTTTACTATGGGACCAAACCTTAAATCGCGAAAAAAAAATCAGCTGTTCAGTATATTTTGACGAATTATGCGAACATAAATTTACTGAACAGCGGATTTTTTTTTTTCGCGATTTCAGGTTTGGTCCCCTAGTAAAAGTTATTGATCAAGATGAGTAAAATGATAGATAGGCAGTCGCTCCATGTAAAATACTGGTATTCAGCTGCATCCGGTTAGACTGGAAGCCGACCCCAACATAGTTGGGAAAAGGCTAGGCAGAAGAAGAAGAAGAGTAAAATGACCCCTTAAGAGGTTGTTGGTATTTTACCAATAACCCTGTATACTCTTGGCAAAAATGCATTGGTGACTTTTAAAAGACCAGCTTTTGGTAGTTGGCAGTCCCTGCCACTTGTCATTATTAGACATGGCCAACGAATTAAGAACGGCATAAAATCCACTGTTCAATCAATATTCAAAGAGAAAATATACCACCATGTTTGCGACATATATTGGTGTTTTTGCACTAAAAGTGACACAACCCTTTTCTAAACCTATCTAGGTGATATTATACAGGGTCAAATTAAATTATCTAGCAAAACTTCGCTAACGTGATGGGTATCGATATCTAAACATGATAAAACCAAAAAATAAATTAATTTGATGATGGTTTTTTTTCTTGTCGCTTAAAATATCAGTTTTTAGGGTTGGTAAATGGTAAAAAGGAAACCTTAATGGTGCAACTCAGTCTGTCTGTCTGTCTGTCACAGCTGGATATCTCGAGAACTACTAATGCTATCAACTTTAATGTTGGAATAGTTTTAGATGACGTTTGCCTAACTATTTTGCAAATAAGAAAGAAATAAAAACATACACATTTTTTGCAACAGGGACTGAAAGGGCATCTTAAAAATTCGAAGTGGGGCTACTATAGGGCATGTGCTAGGGCATGTGGGATGTCATATGAAAGAGCGCTGTTTGCACATTCTCAAACATTTATTTTTATTTTTTAACCGACTTCCAAAAGAGGAGGTTCTCAATTCGTCTGTATGTTTTTTTCTTTTTTGTATGTTTGTTACGCGATTACTCAAAGACGGATGGACCGATTTAGAAAATTCTTTTTTTGTTTGATAGGGTATACTTTCGAGGTAGTCCCATATAAATTTTATTAACTTTGCTTGGGGAGTTTTTGAGTTAGCTTCAATAATGCGTATATTTCCCACTTATTTTATGTGGATGATGTGATGGTGTTTTAATAATTTCCTATCACTGTTATTTACATGGCTATATCTACAATTATTGTGCTCAATTATGTATTCGAATTAGTTTCGGGTAGGTTCCACAACTAAAAAGTGAAAAGTAAAAACTTTTTAGCAAAAAATAAAACCGACTTCCAAAACAAAACACTACAAAGTGAAAAATAACTTTAATTTCGGAAGTCGGTGGCAAAAAACGAAAATACAAAACCCAAGACACCGACTACCGAAATTAAAGTTATTTTTCACTTTGTAGTGTTTTGTTTTGGAAGTCGGTTTTATTTTTTGCTAAAAAGTTTTTACGCCTTACACTTTTCTACTTTTAATGGCAAATTGAAAAAAAAATACCGCCTCCCTCCCTTATCTCCGAAGTTTGCTTAGAGAAAAATCTGAAATTGTTATGTGTGATAGAAGTTTATGTAAAGATTACAGGAAAAATAAATCGGTGTCTCTAAATAGCACACTTTTTTAAATATTGATAGTACGGAACCCTCGGTGCGCAAGTCCAACACGCTCTTAACCGGTTTTTTTTTTGTAAACTTCACAGGCGTGTTGGGTATATCTCAACACGATAAAACAGATTTTATCAACTCACACTTCAAGTAACAACACTACCAGCGGTCATTGACCCAAAAAAAAATAATCATCAATCAAGCTTTTTTTATTTTTATTTAGTCGTGTTTAGATATCGACACCCATCACGTATGTGGAGTTTCGCTAGCTAATTTAATTTGACCTACCTACCTACTGTTTATAAAAATCTTGTTATTGAGTGGTGAGAAACAAGAAAGTTTGGAAATCGGAAATGAAGTCCTTCTAACAAAACAGGAAGAAGAAAAGTTATAACGACAGCAATACCCCGGCAATCAACTTTAACTATCTAACCTTAACATATCTTATTATACCGCAGTAATAAAATGAACAACTAAGTCTTTCAACCAAAAGACACCGACTACGATTAATATTATTTGATAAGGCCACAAAATAATCCTTTTATAACAAGAAAAGACACATTAAAAGTGTAGCCATAACAACGCGTTAACTTAAAACAGTGTGACTAGGGTTAATAAAGATCCCCTACTCCCATACTATATCAAACCATTCGAAATTACTTACACGCATACATTGCTGTATTTTAACACACAGGCATAAACGGGGGTAAACGGAAAACGGTAATGAAACGCATACGTTATAGGTAAGGTCGTAAAAGGAGAGTTTTATGAGATTATGTCTCATACGAAGGAAGCGAGGGCAAGCGATAAGGTATCACAAGAGACAAATGCTATGGACTTAATAAAGATATTTCCTTCGTAATAAAACGTATGTGCTGAGTTACGTTGAAATTATGGGAGTAATAATTTCTATATGAGGAAAGAAAGGTGACATAATAATAATAAACAAATTTATGAGCGCTGTTGTATGAAAGGATAAACTGTCGGTGCGGCAGAGTGGGGTTTTGGTAACTTTTTTTATAAACGTAATAGTATTTTATAATCTTCAACCAATCTGCCTAGCCTTTTCCCAACTATCATGTGTCGGCTACCAGACTAACCGGATACAGCTGAATACCAGTATTTTACATGGAGTGACTGTCACCTATCTGACCTCCACAACCCAGTTACTGGGTAATGCAATACCCCTTAGTAAGACTGGTTGTCAGACTTACAGGTTTCTGACGACGCGCAACGACTGTCAAAGATCCACGAATAACAGCCGGGGCCAACGGAGGCACGGAGGAGTCTTGGTATGTAAAGATGGTCAGCCATCCGGACCATGCATTGCTTAACCTGATGAATCGACCCGTGCGGCTTTTATTACTAAGCCACCTCATCCAACATCAAAGACATATATGGCTATCTAGCCATAACTCAACACTTGGTTCAAGCGGAAACGAAAAGATTCAATTCTATTTCCAGCCGCGAACAAAAAGCAGTCAATATTTTTTGAAATACGACCCTCTAAGTATGCAATTAAGTTTCAGCGATTCATACTTCCTAGCCTTTTCTCAACATAGTTGGGAAAAGGCTAGGCAGATTGAAAATGTGAATATAGTGCAGTTCCAATAATATTACTATACGTCGTGTGGAATTGCTAATCTCCTTTAAAGTAGGTTAGTAAATACATACCTTAGGTATAACCACTAAGATTTGATTTTTCAATAGTTAGAGAATTTTTATCTGAAGAATAAATATGACAGTTTAATATATTTTCTATAAGTACAAAAGCTGTCAAACCGCCATATTTATTCCATAAATAAAAGATAAATCTGGCTATTGAAAAATCAGCCTTAAGTCACATAGTGTCGTGAATAACAGAATCGGCCAGGTAATCTCTGCAACGCTAGACAATAACAACAATAGCCGCGATGGATCAACCGAGGCGAAGGGTCGCGCATGCGTTGTTGTAAATTATAATCCTTGGCTGTACTCACTATCTGACGAAGTACGAATGAGCTGAGAAATGTTGGAGGTACGAATCAAGTTTATATAGCTTTGATATTTTAAAATGAATAACAAATGCTTCTTATGATGATTAAAACGGCACACTGTCGTCAGCGCTTCAGCAATGCTATTAGATTTCATCTGATCCTCAAAACAAATCGTTGTTTATTGCATCTAATTTGTTCAACCAATCATGGCTGCTAGATTAGACAATGGTCTCTGTAGCCCCTTGAAACATAAAGATCTAGGGGATTTGCACTAGGCAAATCTTTGGGTTCATCTGAGTAATCGAGTCTGATCAAGCCACGGTGGGTTTGATGCATTTCATTCATTCAGAGACTTGACACAGGCTTCCTGAAACTAGTGGTGCAACAGCAAAATATCGCTTCAAAAGATTGATTCTGGAAGATCTTTTCCTCGAAATGATTTTTCATAGAGTTTCAGGAGAATTATTTGCTGATTCTGCGAGATACAATAGAACACAACGAAAACTACTAGAAAAAAAAAAACTATCCTAGGTACAATTGTCCATAGTTAAACGAAAAGGATCCAACCAGAATATGTTTGGTTGTGGGTTGGATCCTTTTCGTTTAACTATGGATTATTCATATAGGCCATATCAAGAATGAAAGTTCCCGTTTACGGGAAAAATACTGCACCTAGCATATTATAATTAGCCTATAATGTTCCCACTGTTGGGCCACAGGCCTCCTCTCTTCGAGAGTGAGTGGGGCTGTAATCTACCACGCGGGCCCAGTGCCGGTTGGTAGATGTCAGATGTCTTTGAATTTTTGGTTCTAGAACATGTCCGTTTCCTCACGATATTTTCATTCAACGCTTTGAGAGCAGTGGTGATGAAATTATTTACACAAAGTAAAGTAAAGCGCTTGCCTGAGGTCGAACCCACGACCAACTCGTAAGTCAGGACCGTTATCACCGAGCCACCACTGGCTCTCGACCGAACTTAGGTTCGGTTCTTGTAAACCATTCCAATACGAACATTTACTAAACAAAAGTAAAACTTAACTTCATCACTACAAGGCGACTAATACTCTCTCTATTTTCCTATTTAATAATTCGGAACTTGCAGAGAAACGAAGCTGAACTATGTTGCTCCAAGTCGAACGCATAAATCTGTAGCTAGGCGCGGTGCCCCGGGCAAGTCGCGGCCCGGCCATCGAACCGAAACACCTTTGAATTAAATCCAACGTATTACTCTTTAACTATTATTTCCTGAAGTCAGTGAGAGACTGGTTATATTACATTGTCATCGGGTTCGGTAAGCTAAGTTTATCGAGAGAGAATTATTCTTTCAAAGCTCTACAAGTAGTCTCCCAACGAGTAATCAAAGATGAATTTCCTGATTCTTTCATCCGAGCACTAGTAACCGTGGCCTACTTGGAAAATATTAAAATTAAATAGTCTTCGTACCCAAGAGGCCGCAACAAGGACAACCTCCATAAGTGGGGGTTCAAGGACGGCTCAGATCTCCGGTGTGTCTGAGGCGTCTCTCCACAGACAATGGCTCATCTCCCATCTTGCTCTGCATGACCGGTCACCTGCACACGTGGACCTAATGGCTGCGTCACCGAACGGTATTCGTGTTGCTGAATTTTGGGCAAATAAGTATATTTTTTCGTGTTATGTTTGCTTTTGACACGCTAAGAAGAAGAAGAACAGATGAAAAAACATCGGGCAGTAAACTGTCCCCTAGTTTGACAGTGAAAAGGAACTGTTTTTATCTTATTCCCTTACGGATTTATAGAAGTCCGTAGGTGTGTCCGTGGCATCACATGGGCCCATCAGATTTTTTTTATTTTATTATCGTAGCTTTATGCTGACTTGCTGAGATAGGAGCCTTTTCGGCCTCGCACCGGTCTTTTTTTTTTAATTTGTGAATTTTGCAATTTTTTGTTGTTTTTAATGTTGATTTTATTAGTTTTATATGCTCCTTTTTACTGTTTGTTTTTCCTGTGCGTGTCCCAAATAATTTTTTTTCTTCCTTCTTTCTTTTCTTACACGGAAACAGAATTCTTCCGTTATCTCCGAAAGGAAAATGTGATGACGACTTTCTTACCGCACACTTGACAATCAATCGTCAACATAAAATAAACTAATAAAAAGAGAGGCTGTCTATATAGCTGAAGTCAGATATAAAACACATATCATATTCCATCTTCGTAAAAGAAATACCCTCAGGGTTAAGCTTTAACCAATAATTAATTATGTAACCTTGTTAACCCAACACGTAGCCATAAACGTGATGTAACTTTATACAGCCATTTAAACAAGCAGAATTTAGTTTTATATTCTTAACAAAATAGGGGAAGGTAACCCCAGCGAGTTAATATGAATCAGGTGGACGCGAGACCCCTATTTCCAAAACCCACGAGCCCTATTCGGACCCCTTAAAAATTTATCAAATGCACCGCAAAGGAAATATCTAGTATTCTTATATGTATAGGAGAGAGTGAAAGTTGTAAAGCAGGAGAGTTGGGGGATCGCTAGAGATTTACAGCGTTTCAAGTGAAGGCCCTAATAGACGTAAATTACGCTGCGGTCCGATTTATAGACTATATTTCTTTTGTTTTCCTTTTTTTATCGATTTATCGCCAGGTGCGGTGGTTTCGCTGTGTGGATATTTAACACGATAGGCAGGTGCTCGGGAAATACATGATGGAATCGCTTTATTTATTCAATGTTCACAAGTCTGTATTACTGCTGATTGGTACCTCAAAGTTGGCACGTGGTCGTTTTTTTCGATTAATTGGGGTACTCGAAACTCTGCCGGTAACAAAAGCATTACATTATAGACTCGAGTATGCTTGAGAAGTCGTTATTAATAGCGCTACTGATTTGTTTGAAGCCGAAAAATGGCGCAGTTGTTCAACACATTTTATTTATGAAGGACTAAAACAATAAACATTGATCTAACCAAGTACACCATAAATTCACTTCTCAAATGTCGTATGGACCCCACTGGTTCAGACACTAGGGATTTTTAATTGATTATAGCTCTTTCATTTACAGAAACCTTGCTAAAATTATTCAATTACCAGGGCTAAATCACCATGAGGTCAGAGTTAAGGTACAAAGTTGGCTTCAGGATCAAGACTACGTTCGAACAGAAGAACTACTCCGCCTCCAGCAGTAGCAGTATAAAACTTCTTCTATCCATTTTTACCAATCGCAGTCTCATCAATGTCAGCAAGATACATAAAAATACTACCTAACACTATAAACACACATACATGCAAATACATACAACTCAATCATACACACACCCTTATGTACATTAACATCCCCACTTACACTCCTCCACATTCACACACTCTACTACACGTGCACACTCACAGTTCAACTCCGTTTAATAAATTCCTTTACTCTTTACTCTTAGTTCAATCTTTTGAAATTATTTGATTGTACTCTCAAACAGGTTTTGTGCCATGATTTTGTATGTACTTCTTAGCAACAGGTTTTCGGTAGCACAGTGACAGCAGAACACTGACTCCTGAGTCACAGGATCTCCTAGTTTGGGAGTCAGGGTTTACTCTATCTGTATGACCTTTATTCACAGAAATTCATGCGACCTAGTATTTAAGCATTGTTTAAGGTTTTTGTATAAATAAAGATTTTATTTATTTATTTATTTATTTATTATGCAATTACGGCAGTCGAAAGTTTAAGAGCAATTTGGTCCAATTGTAAACAATACAGGTACTTTTGTAACATGAAGCTTTTTGACCACTTTCAGCCTAGTACCTATCTAAAAATGACCACAGCATACAAGGCAAAGGCAAGTAGAATATTAAAGGTAACAAGCCTGCATGAACTGTAACGACCTATACTTATCCGTTTGGCTCAGTTGACTTTTGAAACTTTCACAATAAGTACTGGCTACACCGTATATTTTTACTCGAATACACTTTCATTTCAAATGTCATGGTTTTAGTAAGAAATCGTTGGTCTAGTGGATGCAAGCATTACAGCTGTGTTTGAGGATTTGAGCTCGTCTTCCAGGTCGGGAAAGTGTTATCGGGGTTTGCCATCTGGAATTTCTCAGTAGCAGCCAGGAGTCTGGATTTGAGCCCGGTTGATGGCTCGCCTCCTATTACATTAACTGACGAAATGTGAGTGAACCTATTAGTAGTTAGATACACCTCTGCCTAAACAGTTCGGGGAGAACAGGTGATACAAGGTTATGTCATGTACGAAATCTGCCAGAAATGATCTGCAGTGCTGCATTTTCTACTCTTAACTAAGTACTATCAACAAACGCCAGACCTTTCCAATGTCGAAACAATATTGCTTGCGAGCTGGTAGAACAAACAAAGGACCATAGGGGCAGGGTGAATCAGTGTATACAAAAAGCAACTTTTAGGTGTAAAGGCGTCTGTTTTGTCGATAGTACCTACGCGCTGAAGAACAGTGTATTGATTTCCAGGCATATTTCACAATTATTTATATTGTTTTGTCGCGAAATGGACCTGCTCGATCTCGCCTGGTGGAAAGCGATGGATGTAGCCTACGATAGAACGAGCAAGCCCAGTGGTTTCTATTACCAATCGTAATTCAACGATATCTTAGTAAATAAACATAAAAAAAAACTATTGTCAGTATATACAGTATTTTTTCTCACGAAGTGACATGCGCTTTACATGTTTACCAAGTGTTCAGACACGCTGTGAATGTGTGTGTAAGCGCATGCGCTCGCGGTACGGTACTATCGAAAGACAATGACGAAGTCGGCAGTGTGTCTATGTGTGTGGGTGCGCTAACCCTATACGTATTCACGCACACATTCACAGCGTGTTTGTACACTTCGTAAACACAAGTAAAGCACGTGTCGCTTCGAGAGATAATACACTCGGTACCTGTTCGAATACTTCAATCTGCAATCTGCCTAGCCTTTTCCCAACTATGTTGATGTCGGCTTCCAGTCTAACCGGATGCAGCTGAATACCAGTATTTTACATGGGGCGACTATCTGACCTCTACAACCCAGTTACTGGGTAATACGATACTCCTTGGTAAAACTGGTTGTCAGACTTTCGGGCTTCTGATGACCCGTAACGACTATCAAAGATTCACGAATGACAGCCGGGACCAACGGCTTAAGGGGAAGCGTCAGTGTAGCCCGCGAAATTCAAATTTACTTACGTTTTTTGCAATTTGCAAGTTACAAGTTGTGAGTAAAGTATGATTTGCGGCCGTAACAAATATGTATTTACAGAATTATAATCATTAAAATCAGTAATACAACTCCTTAAGTTAGTATAATCCTCAAATGTCAAGATTTCATGAAATAGTCATTCATTAGGATTACCTGGTTTTAAAGAGTTGTATTGATCACTTTAATGATTATAAGGCACGGAGGAGTCTCTGTATGTAAAGACCTATCCACGAACCAACCCCGGCCAGCGTAGTTTAACCTGACAGATCGACCCGTGCGGCTGTTATTACTTAGCCACGAGCTCCTCCAATACTTATTGGTAGAAAAGTACTATAGTAAAATGTCATCCTTAGGTTAACCAACTCTTATAGATTCAAGAACTTACGAGACCTATTAGTATCATCTTTCATAATCATATCTCAAGTTGACGACTGAAAAATTAAATAAATAATAATCTGAAAGCTGTTCTTTTTAATATAAATCTCCTCGCGTAGTTTAAAGCGAGATCCAAATTTAGTTTTCATTAAAAACTGATTTCGATAAAGTTTACAACGAGACGTTAGAAGTATTCGTGTTGACATTTGTCTGTTGGAGACATCTGTGAGTTACGAGTTCACTATGAGTAAACGATGAAAATCCAAAAAGAATAATTATAAATATAATTCTAAAAACAGATTATTATGTTAATGTTCTTTGTTTTAAACAAACTACTCTGGTGCTTCTTACAGGAATATTAAGTAACTAGCACTTTGCTCGCGTCTACAGATTAATACAGACGGGACACTCCGCAAAATCATTTAAATAAAAAGCGATTCTTGCTACGCCACAATAAAGTGCCCTTATAACCTACAGTTAGATTCAACTGCCAGTTGCCTCTCTTTCTAACGCGTAATTCTTATGCCTTCTGACCGCGGCAGTCCTACTGAATTGGCCCAGTGAGATAGGCCCGCCGCGTAGTTGTAACTTCATACCTAAACTGGGGAGTGTCCCATCTGTATTAATCTGTGCCGCGACTTCATCTGCGTGAATGTCGTACTTTCCTCTAAAAAAATAGTAGGCGCAGTTCGAGTCCGCGCTGATTGTTTTCGTGAAAACAGATTGAAATTTTACTATGATTTCTGATACTACCGTAGCCATTGTATTTGCTCGTCCCTAGACTTAGTAGGCTCATTGCATTTCTTATAAAGTAAGCTTTCACCAATTATGATATATTTCAGTTCTGAGCAGCGATTTACGGCCAATATGAGATGACATATTAAACTTTTTTGCTATTTGCAACAATTTTTTTTCGGTTTCTGACACTGCCGTAGCTATTGTATTTGCTCGGTACTAGATTTTTTTAGCTCATTGCATTCCTTTTGATGCAAGCTTTCTTCGATTGGAGATTTTTTTTTTGAGCAGATTTACGGCCGATATGAGACGACATTTGACATTATTTTGCTATTGTCAACTTCATACATACATCACACTATACGAATTTATATTTCGACACATACTCGTAGTAGAAAGCAGAGGGTTGCGCGCATGCGCGTGCACTTGCAGTGTAACGTCATACACCAGTTATAATCGGCCAAAAATTGTTATAAATATATTACTTATCTTGTGAATGCTCAATTATTGCTTTAGCATTAAAATTCTTGTAGTTATTAGCTGTTGAAATCTTACATGTTTTTGTTGGTCTGAAATATTGAGCATGACACCAGTACACCGAGCGAAAAGACGTTTTCACGTCAAAAATTTAACACTCCAGAACGTTTGAAAGGTTATTTTCGAAAATGAATGTTTACGATGATTATCATTACAAACTCAATGAATTTATTTCAAATAAAGCAATTACAGGCACTGAATTGTCAAAGAAGTCGGTCAGTCAGAAATAGCTGAAGCTAGTTGCACATCCCAAAGCGTAGTAAGTACTTATGGAGAAGAACGGGCAAGAAACTCTACCACGGACACTAGTAACATCATTCATGTTGAAAATATACATGTGAGAACAATGTAGAAAGACGTGCACGTTAAAAGCCTCCGCAATGAATGTGCAATACTCACTACCTGCATCTGTGTTTCCGAGCGCATACAACCCTAAATCTCTTCAAAGTGAGAGTGAACAGGCTTCTTCTGGCTTCTTCATCGTCGACTCTGTCTCTGTCGCCTCCGACGTAGACTAGAGTCAAGAGCAAACCCATCTTAAAAAAAAAAACAAAGAAAAAAATAGAAAAATTGAAATTAAAACATTAAATTAAATTCAAATTAAAATAAGCCGTGGCTGCTATAGCTACTTATTTAGATGAATAAGTATTCGGGCCAATTTTTAAGTTTTTTTTTTATTTTTTTATTATATATCAAAGTAATAATATTTTTCAAAACGCCCGCCCTTCAGCACTTCCTAGTGCTTTAGCTGGGAAGAAGAAGTGGCGCAACAAACATCCCAGCAGCACAGCTGTCTGTTCAGTTAAAAAAAAAATGATTCTATACAATAGTAAGCAAAATAATGTAAGTACATTACGCAACACAAAATAATGAATGAAATTATTTGCCATAACTAGCACACGCCAAAATACCGAAAAAAAAATCTAATACTATACTCAAACAGAACTAAAAATACAAAACTAAAAACTTAAACAGAACTTTATAGCTAAATGTTTTTCAAAACTACCTTGGTTTTGAGAAACTAATAATGAGAGACTTCATTGCTTACGCTAATATTTGTGCCAAGTTTCAAGTTTATTAACGAAATTAGTCCATATAAACACAATCTTTGCTTTTCATACCCTGGTCGAATTTTCCAAAACCTCTTCTTAGTGCTACCCCACATTATAAAAGGAAGCAGTGCGCAAAACACGTTCCTAGAGCCAGTAGTTTCCTACTGTGCAATGTCAGGTATTTTTATAACATTTTTTTTTCCATTTTTCCATATTTATACACCGATTGAAATAAAACAAACACTAAATGTTACGGGAAGCTTACTACAATACAATATTGAAAACCATACCCAAATCGGTTAAGACGTTATTGCGAATAGCGCAGTGAAACGCACTGACAAACAGACAAACCGACAACCAGACAAAAATTCTAAAAATCGTTGTTTTGGGTTCTATTGCGTTAATAAAGACCCCCAATAATAGATTTTCTCAAATATCTTCCATGTACAGACAACGACCAGTTACACTTTAATTATAATAATGTGTGTATAGATTTATTACCTACCTAATTTGGAAAGGGATATTATTAATTGCACATCAAATAAATAATGACCTATCAATTTATTTCCATCATTTATATACTTTTTTACATAAAAAAAATACTGACTGCACAGCAAATTAACCAGAGCGTACATACATAATACTCAGACTCATAGCAAAATGACATGGTGACTAATATTAACTCCGAGGTTAGGTTTGGTTAGGTTACTTTAAACCCTTTACACATAAATAGGAGCCCCGTTCTAGGATGCAAGAGCGAGCAAAGGGTAAAACAAGCTTTATTGCGGTGCGCCACGAATATAAATTGTTTCTTATTTAGTTATATTTTAAGTTGAGTATTTTGCTGTGCAATCAGTAATTTTGATTGGAATTCGGATTATTTTTTGATACAAAAAGTAATATTTTGATTTGCGTTTAAATACTACCCATTTGGAAAGTAGATATGGCAAGGTGTGGAGTTGTGAACATACCTACGTACTCGTACAACTTCATCATCTGTCTGCCTTTTCCCAACTATGTTGGGATCGGCTTCTAGCCTAACCGGATGCAACTGAATACCAGTATTTTACAAGGAGCCTATCAGTATATTACATGGAGCTACCTATATAACGTCCACAACCCAGTTACTGGGTAATAAAACCAGTCTTACCAAGGGTTACCTTGGTAAGACTAGTGGTTGTCAGACTTGTCAGCGTCTGACGACCCGTAACGACAAGCGACTGTCAAAGATCCAAAGACAGCCGCGACCGTGCTTTTCGAGGCACGGAGGGGTAAAGAAGGTCGGTCGGTATGTAAAGATGGTCACCCATCCACGGACCGACCGTGGCAAGCGTAGCTTAACCTGATCGATCGACCCATGCAGCTGTTATAACTTAGCCACAAGCCTGTGTATGTCCAGGGTGGAGGAGGTCCATATACACAGTGTGTGGACGTACAACTTGAGGAGAGAAAATCTCTCCTCAATCTGAGGATCTCTCTCCATGCATTTTGATTAACATCTGATTAAAAAGGGCCTAACAGTTATATTATCCCAATTGAATTATCGAATTAAAACATGACCTAGATTTTTTATTTTACTAAAAGTTTAATAATACTTTGAAATGTAAACTAATTAAGTACCTAGCAAAATTACACATTACATTACAGTCTAAATTATAATAAAGGAAATTGTTGACTAATAATATTAGTTACCTATATAACACAGTATAAATGAGCCCAATTTTATCTAAGTAAGTACATATTCATTTTTTTCTTAAGCTAAAGTAAGTTGCCAGTGATGAAAATTTAAAATGCCATCATGACCTTTTAGGGGACGCAGATGTTGCCAAACTTTTTCTTTTTAAGAATACAAAATAAACTTTCTTATATCTTACTATTCAAATACTTATACCTACTTGACATCATTATACGTAAGTTTGTGTCTTGTTTTTACAAGACACAAACTTACTTAAAAGATGGTAAAACTTAAATTTCAACAGTCAATTTTTGAGCCTACGTTGTAAAACATAGTTGGTACTTTACGTTAAAGTTGACCATCAAATTAGTGAATTACCAAAGTCCCGTTCTACTATCACAACACAGTCACATAATAATGTATAACACTATCATTCAATCACGCACGCTCCTCAAAAAAAGCGCCTAACACACATACACGCACCCACAAGTCGCTCGCACGGATCAACACCACTCCACACATACCCACACATACCCACACACCCTCACACAACACACTTCCACACACAAATAACCTAAATAACAAAGTTAAGGTTATATTTTTCCACTCGAGCCACCAATCTTTGTATAATGTTGTTTTTCTTTTATCTTTTAGGTTGTCAGTGTAAAAGTACATAGCAAAATAAAATGTATGATTTTGTATGTTTTTTGTAAAAGGAGACTTGGTGTCCTGAAATACACGCTTTAGGCACCGGTCGCCCCCCCCCCCCCCCTCGTGGGTTCCCGCATTGTCGAGGCGTGGGGAAAACGACAACGTAGCGGCCAACAAGTAGGTTACGGTGCCGCTTGGGCGACATCGCAACTGAGGCGGGCCACGATGTCGTATGGGAGGCATCGCGGCTGAGGGTTGGAGGCCGCGGCGGGAGAGGAGTGCCGGTATTGCGGTGCGCCGCTCTCCCTACTTTTCGCGGCCTTGACGGGGTCGCCACCAGACTGTGGCGACCCCGTCAAGACCGCGAACCACGATGGTGGACGCGGTGGGGCCGCAGGGGAGGAGGTGTGTCGGTATTTCGTTGACCGCTCTTCTCATCCTCTGCGGCCGAAAAGTGGTAGGCGGCCGGGCCACCGACCTGACCGGTCGCAGGGGGGCCATGGGTGCCTAGATACGGGGTCGTCTAGCTTCATATGCTGGTTTGGTCCATGGGGTGGTCACGGCGCACAATGTTTTCTTGTGCGCCGGTGATGGGGGTGCTCCCCAGAGGAGGGTCCGGTGACGGTGACAGCCGCGGTGGGTTCGCGGTAGTGCTAACGCGTGCCCGTGTTCCCGCCAAAAGCGGCAGAGGAGGACACCGTGGAGTTTTAGTGGTTTTGCTTTTAGTGGTTACATAACTGCACTATCTCCCCGTGGTAGTGAAGTATTACTTCACTACCACGGGGAGATAGTGCAGATATGCTCATGCATACTTCAGAAGTATGCATGAGCATTTCTCCACGGAAAAAAACCACCAGTCTCCCGCAATATTAAATGTTAAATAAATAAAATAAAATGTTATTATGTTAAACTTTTTCAAATCAAATTCTCTCGGGGACTAAGGTAAATTTAGCGCTGTTATTAATTTTCTCAAGTTTTTCACACAACGCATTCATTTCTTTCCTATCTTGTTTTGCCTTTCAGCCACCACAAGCTTCTACATAACGGTTTACTACTTTTTTGATGAATGTAACAAACATTACACCTGTAATCCCCGAAGGCTAAGGCAGAGGTGTACCCATAGAAATACAAGAAAAGAAGAAAAAAAAACTATTTATGTATGTACCTGTAGTACACCCACATATCGCCAGTCATGTTTAAGTCCCATGTAAGAGGAGGCGAGCCTATTGCCATCAACCGGACACACATCCTGTAGGTACTTAGAAATTCTTGATGGAAAAACCTAATGACACTGCACGACCTGAGTTCGTAATCTGCTAAATGCATAATGGTCGCTCATTGGTAGGTCAGTGGTATCGTAATAGAATCGTGGTACTGATCAAAGGAACTGTCAAAATTTTAGCAGATTACCGCATACGTCAGTCTTTCATTTGTCATTATAGAATAGAATAAACTTTATTTCGAGCCAACTTATATATGGTTAGTAACATTGTTTTTAACTTTATGTATGAGATTACCATTTTAAGCCGTTTCTTTCAATGGAGTGTCAGTGGTTGACCATTGGAAAGTCATAATGACGCCATTATATTAGTAGATTACAAAACTTGTCAAAATCAACAATTATGAAACCAATGATAGACCATTCTGACACTATTGTAATAGCAGACTTGAGGGCCTGGGAATAAACCCAGGACCTCATGCTCAGCAGTAGCGCTTAGCAATCAGATCTAAAAATGTATTTTTGTATAAATCCTAAAACAAAACATAGCGAGTGTATCCAATGTTTGAATGTAATACATAAAACACGTGAGCTGTGAAAGTCAATTGAGGGAAAGTTATTATTGTTCATGTTGCCGATAGCTATAACTCGTACTATTTATGTTTTATTGCAATATATAAACTCAGCATGCCATTCATTGCTCTCGGTTTTAGGAGTACCGAAATATTTCGTGTTTTTATTGCAGGTATTCTGGCTAAGTGGTTTTGTTAATCACGATTAAAGTAGGCGAGGTGGTTTGGATAATGTTATAAGATTGCTAGATAGAGAGGCTTGTTACTATTTCAGCAGCTATGCAATAAGTTCTCCATTCAAGGTACAATTTTCACATCCATGTTAATAGTATAGGTCAGTACCTATACTATTAAAATAGGTGTGAAAATTGTACCTTGAATGGAGAACTTATTTGCTTGCTTTATTTGCACTTCGTGCACAAAGCGTTGTAAGAAAACAATTATGGCACGCTTATACACATTAAGTTATAATGTAATACGGTTAAAATTGTAATAGTAATAATGCAATTATAACTCAATGCATATGCACAAAAAAATCATAGTCAAACGTGTCAAAAATCTACTGAAACTCAAATCTGTTTTGACTCTAGTTTGCAGTACTGTCTAATAACTAATCTGTACCAAATGTTAATATACTAATAAGACAAGTTGTCAATTTACTTTCCCTTTTTAAGATTACAAAATATTTTAATGAAAACGTAAATGATTTCGTTAAAAACGGCAGACACTCTAAACCTGATAATATCAAAGACATATTTTTTCATTTCAAGACCACTTTCGTCGAACCCAAGCTTGTCGTTACGTAAAATCTACGGTAATCTCCTGCTAGTATTAAATTTTATAAATTATATTACGAAAATTGTTTAAATAAAGCTCCCTGCGTAAGTAAAAGCGGTCGTATACACTGCTATCAAGACTGGCCACGTACCGAACCTCGTTTACTAAAGATTTACGCAACAGATAGATCTTACTCGAACCCCTTTCAGTCGTTTTATACCCCTAATTCTACCTACGCAACGTCAAAACGTAACATGTCTTTTAGAAGCCCGAACCGAATAAGTTTTTACCGAATTGATTCGGGATTTTTATTCAGCAACATTAACACAAACCTATACAAATTTTATTAACACCTTACAGGGCATGACATAAGGTTTCAATTTGAGTAACTTTATTCAAGTATAAGTGCATTGTGTAAAGTTGTGGGATGCGTTCAAAAGTTAGGCGTTCGTTTTGTCCATTTTTCTTCTCCCCTACGATGGCCATAGAATGCTATTTTTAAAACATTCAGCGAGCTATCTCAGTTGTGTTATGGGAATTTGGTTTCAGAATGAATACTTGTTGATTTTTGGGGTCGGGTGGTTTTAGTAAGGTGCACTTTCGGTAAGCCTTAAATATTGATAGGGTTTGATCGTACAGTGATTAGATTGAGACTTAAGTACAGACGCCAGCTCATCAAGCTACTACTAACTGTCAAATTTCTTTACTAGATTTTCAACTTAATCGCTAAAGCATTAGGTTCAAGGTTGATTGGGAAAATTTGACTGTTTCGGGTAGCTTGATGTGCTGGCGTCTGTACATGAAAAGGCTTAGGTAGTACATTCATTCTGCCAGTAATTTAATAGCAAAAATGGAATTTATGAGTTCGTCAACGCCTTGAGCGCTGTAATGGATTGCTTCAATACTTTTTACCATACATAATATTTTACTAAATCACTACTCTTGGAGTTTTAATATTTTGTGATAGTTGTGTATGAATGATTCATTCATTCATTCATTCGTTCACAACTGTCAAATTTCATGAGAAGGTACAAATCTAAATAGTCAAGAAGATAAGAAGACCGGTAGATCGTGAAACATTTTGTTGCGTACTATGCTATGCTGGCGGTCTCAAATCTTTAAAAAGCTTTAAAACAAAAACATCAAAAACCAAATAATAAAAATGCCCGATAAAAAAACAGTATTCACGCAAAAAACCAAACGATCACAATCACCAATTGAATGAAATTGAACGAGTACATGACCCGTTCGTTTTCGTGATGAAATTAATCGGCGTCACCAATTGAGCGTACGCGAATGGCCGCCTGATGGAACACCGAAATTATTGCCACCCAAACTTGAATGTTACTAGCCATTTTATATTTTATAATTATAATCACGTTAATAATGTTTGCGAACATCAATTTAATGAAAAACTTTGATTGCACGGTTTTTTCGGGTCGTTGGGCAACGGGAATATAGAGTCAGAGTATTCGATAATTTGTTGTACTTACTGTTTATGCCAATAAATAATTTTTGTATTTGTATTATATTTCGATGCTAGCAACCCTTTGGGAGTTTGTTCAGTTGGGTATTTTGTACTGATAGAGTTTGATATCAGTTGGTCGCTGCTGCTAACTCGTAATTAACCTCTCAAAATTTTTATGTGTGTTTTAACTGGTAACACCTTAAAATAAATCGCACAACAATTAAAAAAAAACATGTTGATTTTAAACCTCGTCTAACTTTACAAATTTACAAATGTTAGAAATTTTGCATCTTTACGGGGCAGGAACCCACATCGAGAAACTTGGTCCATTCATGTATTATAATATCTTGTGGATCTAAAGAGCAATGACAAAACCCTTGCTAGATGTGTTAGCAGATACCTTTTATCACCCCTCCAATTCTACCATCCCCCTATCTTTGACCACACTGACTTACGTTCCATCCTTCTTCGGAAGCGGCATCGATCTTGGTTCAGTAATTATTAGTGCCAGTCCCCTGTAATTGGCGCAATCGGTCATGGTGTGCCGTACGCTCTTCCATCATTGGCAGAAGCCATTTAGTCGAAGTGTTGTGATTGGGGGAGACAGAGCATGATGCTTTTAGACACTCAGATGTGGAGTGAACGGGTGTCAAGTCTGCCGATGTTTTTATCCTCTAAAGGTAGGTAATTGTTTAGTGCTGCTTCATCCAACGTTGTGACGTTGGATAAATCACTAATATCATGAGATATCTGTATCTGATCATATTCGTGGAATAAAATTGACGTTTGACAGTTTTTTGTATACACAATTATTCCTCTGATAAAGCCCTTTATCACTTACTATGATTATAATAATTATGTTATTAGGTATGTTGGCTATGTAATAACAGCCGCACGGGTCGATCCATCAGGTTAAGCTACGCTTGCTGGGGTTGGTATGTGGATGGGTGACCATCTTTTCATTTTCGTTGGTCCCGGCTGTCATTCGAGGATCTTTGACAGTCGTTACGGGTCGTCAGAAGCCCGAGTCTGACAACCAGTCTTACCAAGGGGTTTTACCCATTAACTGGGTTGTGGAGGTCAGATCGGCAGTCGTTCCATATAAAATACTGGTATTCAGCTGCATCCGGTTAGTCTGAAAGCCGACCCCAACATAGTTGAGAAAAGGCTAGGCCGATTTATTGATTTATGAAGAGCTAAAGCGCGGATGTGATTCATTTAGGATAGAAGCAAGGAAGTTTAAACGTATCATGCAATCATGACAAATTCCTCAAACTTGCAAATATTCCAGTTTCACTGCTAATTTTCAGAGTAAATTATTGGGTAACGAATCGAGTCTAATTTCTCGATATACAACGGAGACTTAGTGCTAATTTGCAATAATTGAACCATGACGATTGGATTTGCAATTGAGACGTCTAGACCGTAAGCAAAGTGAGGGTACAGTGAAGGCCTTAGCACATCTGCGCCATGAAACAGCGAAACCACGTGATATTTCGCTGATGTTCCGCTGGTGTTCGGCTACTCGTCATCATGCCAGTCAGTTGAATTGAACTACTGCAGTTTCGCTGCCATGGTTTCGCGGTGGAGGTGTGCTAAGGGCCTTAAAGATTGAAAGTCGACGCCAAATCATTTTTTTGACATTTATCATAGGACATTTATTATTTCTTTAGAAGCCGTCCGCCCGCAGCCTATCTCCTGACGTGGATTGCGACAGGCTAAGTTGATTGAGTGATTGTGCGCCCAATGGGATTTCTCCCATTGGCAAAACTGACGAACTACTAAATAAATTTTCATCCCCTATTTACCCCTTTAGGGGGATTTTTTTCAAAAATCCTTCCTTAGGGCTCACCTACGGTATACCAACAGCAGTGATAGTGTAGTGGTATGACCGTCGGACTGCCAAAAGGTCTCGAGTTTGAACCCAAGGCACGCACCTCTGACTTTTCGGATTCTTGTGTGTATTGTATTGTATAACTTGCTTAAAAACGGTGAAGGAAAACATCATGAGGAAAAAATGCCTGAGAGGTATTTCTTGACGGTACTGAAGCAAAGTCAGAGGCCCATGAGCGGCGTAAAAACTCTGACACCTGGTTAGTCACTAATCACACGAAAAAGAATAGAAAATTAAAAGAAGACCTACGAGGGACCCTTGTGCAAAATTTCATGCTTCTAGACGCAGCCGTTCAGGCTGTGCGTTGTCTGTCAGTAAATTAAGAATTATATTAAAGTAGATTATTTTTAGAATTCCTAACCTCAAAAGGAACAAAACGGAACCCTTATAAGATCACTTCGTTGTCCATCTATCAGTCTGTCTGTCAGTCTGTCAAGACCTTTTTTCTCAGGAACGCGTGGAGATATCAAGTTGAAATTAAAATAAAATATGTAGGTCGATAGTCCCTTGGAGCTCTAAAAAATCTTAAGTTAACGCAATAAAAAGTACGGCCATTTATGCAACATATTTTGATACTCGCTAGTAAATCAAAACCTATAGGTACGGTTGACCTAGAATCATGAAATTTGGTAAAAAAGCAAGGTCTTACAGCATAAGTAAAGAAAATGTCCGAAAATTGTCAATTTGTAATTTTCGGATTACAAAATTTTTGCAGTTGGAGAATTGACAGTGTATATCGGGAGAACATGTTTCTCAGCTACAATGTTGAGTTTGTTTTTGGGATAAATTCTTTTCATCTACGGAACTCTTCGTTGTATGTGGACCGACAAGCACTTGGCAAGTTTTTTAGGTAAATAACCTTTTTAATACTCACGTTTAAAGACATACTTACCTACATAGAAAGTTAATGTGCGTCATACTTGTTGGTAAACAGAATTTCTTTCAAATCAATCACCGCTGTACCTTTTTATCCCTCTTGGTGAGAAGTTGGCAAAAACCACATTATTTTTATACTGATCATCATAATCCAGTGTAAAATTTGTAGTATTCAACATTGCAACACGATCACGATAATCAAGGTAATACATATATTTGCTATGTGGTCTGAGGTTTCATGGGGTGGCCGCGTTAATCGGACAAATTGATTGCAATTTGGAAACCAACCCCCATAATTACGAAACGTTATTTGCTACAGATGGCTAAGGTGGCTTTCTTGTGGTGCAATTGTATTGGAAAACTGTCACTTTGGTCTTTAATTAGGAGAAAATAAGAGTGCAGTGGTTTATAAGTGTTTTATAAATATAACGGATAATTATAATTATAATATAATTAGACATTATAATTATCACTAATTCTTAAAACTCTTGGTACCTTTCGAAACCAACTGGATTTATGAAATGAATTTTTCTATTTCGAAGAAAAATAATGTTTCAAGAATAATTTCTTGGATTATGCCAAAACCTTGAAGAAGCTGTCGCCCAGTGGTTAGTAACAACAAGATATAGTCATGCATTGTACCTATGGACGCTTTTACCTTTGGACATTGATTATAATAAACAAAACCGGCAGTACTAAAAATATAATATTGCAACACTGTGGTGGCATTTTTATTTTCTAGCAACACCAGTGAGTGACGTGACGCTATCGGTGTTGTGTGCAGTGTGAGGTCATTTTGGAGATAGTCTGAAATGTCCATAGGTACAATACATGACCCTACTGCTGTAAGGTCGTTCTTTGAAAGTGTGAGCAGCTTTACATATTTGCGGTGTAGCTGATGTAGAGGGAGAAAAAATGATAGAAAGCTAATATCCAAACCTTGGATAGACTGATTAACAAAAGATAGTATGGAGCCATGTAATTGATCCGTCCTATTATCATTGGCAGTATTGCCACACAAAACGCTTATTGAATACACCACCATTTGATGTCCAGAAAACATTGATCCGTAGAACCCTTGCTTCGCCAAACATTTATAACTAGTTTGGAGGTAATATAATGACGTGGATGGGGTCTAAATGAATTGGCTGGTCCATCGGTCCCAATAGGATTGAATATTGATGCACCAGATGGCGCCACATTCGACACATAATTAATTTCTCAGTCGCCCACCGTGGGTTTGGACATTGTTGTTCTATTTACATATTTGCTACTGTTTGTCTAGTGTTAAAATGTTTGTGGATAATAGTTTTATATTTTTTTGGAAAATCAACAATTGTCTATCGACAGATTGGGCATTGTATCGTCAGGAGAGCATCGAGCTTCTTCTTCCCAGTGTGAATGAGTCACCAGACTGGGGTGAAGCCCAATAGAAGGATGATGTTCATATTATTTTTGACATTTAGACACCTGCAAGGAATAACATCGTAACTCAGTTTTAGGCCATTTTGAGTTACAATCGTATTCTTGCTGTAAAAAATTAATGCTGTTTTTTTTTTGCAATAAACTGAGTTATGATGTTATTCCTTGCTGGTGTCGATTTATTACAATATCTAGCTAATCATAGTCATCTCGTGTCTACTAACACCTTAATTGCCTACAACCAAAAAGTTCCTTACACGCGAACTAGAATCCAATAAATTACGCAGAACTTTCCACAAAACCGCAAGTAAGTGTAAACCACTATCTATTAGTGAGTGGCAACTAATGTGAGCAAGAACAATGAGTAAGCTACGAATGAGTCGACCGTCCGTTACCGACATGCGGTCAATTGTTTGACGATCAAATGGACGGCAGACCGTATGTTACATGAGTCAGGATTTGATTGACATGTATATGAGTCGGTTGCTTGCGGTTTTTGCTGATTTAGGAGCGTGAGAAAAAGAAGCTTATTGTAGGTTTTAAAATCAAGCACTTCACGTTGCGGTGCTACAGTAAAACACCGGCCATACTAGGAACGAACCTAAGTTCATTTAACTTCGTTCATGTAGCTACCCCGTGTTTGCATTCTTCGGTTCAAGCCGCGATCTATGAACTCAAGTATGCAATAATTATTTAATTAAAATTAGTAATATTAGGTCAGTATTTATACAGGATAAATTAACTAGCGAAAACTAAAAATAATTTTATGGCTTTTTTTTGGGTCGACGACCGCTGGTAGTCTTGTAAGAGTTAAGCAATCTGCTTTTGCTTTTTTTTATTGTTTTATCGATTGATATCGATATGTAAATAAGAGCTCGTGGCTAAGTAATTACAACAGCACGGGTCGATCCATCAGGTTAAGCTACGCTTGCCGGGGTTGGTCTGTAGATGGGTGACTATCTTTAAATACCGAGACTCCCCCGTGCCTCGGAAAGCACGTTAAGCCGTGTCATTTGTGGATCTTGGACAGTCGTTAACGGGTCTTCAGAAGCCCGAAAGTCTGACAACCAGTCTTACCAAGGGGTATCGTATTACCCATAAACTGGGTTGTGGAGGTTAGATAGGCAGTCGCTCCATGTAAAATACTGGTATTCAGCTGCATCCGGTTAGACTGGAAGCCGACCCCATCATCGTTGGCAAAAGGCTAGGCAGATATTTTGAGATACTGATATTAATCACGTCTGTGAAGTTTACAAAAAATTAAAAAAAAAAACACTAGTTTTTAAACTGATATTTCAACTACACTGATGCGGTTGAAGACCTCAAAAACAAAATAAAAAATTAAATTAATATTTTTTTGTCTTTTCATGTTTTGATATCGATACCAATTGCGTCTGCGGAGTTCCGCTAGCTAATTTAATTTGACCCTGTATTCATAATTAGTAATTACCAACTTATAGACGTCAATAATAATAAGTTAAACAGTTAGGCCTTAATAAACATCAACGAGGTGCTCGAATGCCATCTGTCTTGTCTATGACTTGTTTAAACAGCCACAACATCGTTACCTGGGGGACCTAGACGGTTCATCACCACATCATCATCATCGGCAGCCATGTTCCACTCTCTACTGAATATAATAGTGCCGCCGCCGTAAAGAAAAAGGAGGTATCTACGGAAATATTGAAATGAAGAAAAAATATATATTTGGTCCTGTTTAAAATACAAAGGAAGATGCGTCTTTTAATGGTAAGAATTATTAGGTTTTCGCCAATATAAAAATGCTTGTAGATGCGTCTTTTTTTGCTGATTCCGAATATGTAAATAACTTTATTCGAAAAAAATGTCAGATAAGTTTTTTTTCTTTATGGCGGCAGTATAGGTCTCCTCCCTTTTGTGCCATGCTTCTCTGGTCCAAATTCTTAGAAACATAATAGTTAGTTCTACACAAATATAATATGAGGCATCAGAACAGCGTTTTCTGAATTTGTCCATTAAGCCACTGCCTACGCGAAATCAGATAACTTAAAAAAAACCTTAACAGCTTCTGAAATCGCTGTTTTCAATTCTTCAATGCACCTTAGCTTGGCACCGACTAGCGCGACTACAGAAGCTGTTGTTTTTTTTTTTTTATAAAAGTTATTTTCTTCGTTTAGGACTTTAGGTGTATGAAGTCGGTTTTTTTTTAAGTTTAATTTTACCAATTTTAGTTGCATATAAAGCCCAAGACGAACGAAAAGAAGAATCATCTAAATCCGCTTAGAAATGCTCGAGATACAGTACATATGCATATAATTCGTACATAAGTATAATTACTTAATGTATTATATACGAAAACCTTCCTGAAAGTATGTAAATCACTTTAGTGAAAGAATCATCAAAATTGGTTTATTAGTTTGGAGAAAATCGCGGACATACAAACATACGTATACATAGTGATTTTGAAGTCGGTTAAAAAACCTATCGAACGAAAATTCATCAATTCCTTTTGAGCAACGCCCATCGAAATTACCATAACTTTTACAGGAAGCTAGATTTCTACAACAACTCCTCTCTCCAAGATCAATATTAAAAGTTATTCAGAACTATATAAGTAAGTAGTGACAAAGACGGAAAGTATGACGCATTACACATGAATATATTTGTGTTAGTACATAATATGCAGGCTCATGCATTATGCATCGGAGATCATCGCGGTAAACGTTTAGATCAAAGTAGGCTACAGACGTCCCGAGCGCCGGAGGGGAACCGGACGAAGACCGGAGAAGTCGTTGGTTTCATTTGGAAACTTGGGTTGGTCCTGCCAATGTTACCTAAACCTACATCGCTGCCCGGGATTAATGGAGCTAGAAAAAGCAGAAAGTTACTTATTGTAGCGAAAAAAATAAAAGAAACACCATTTTTGGCCACCTGTGAACGTATAATATTTACTTGAAAAAATAAAATAAAATGCACCGGAATAAAAAAAGGTTAAAAAAGGACAATAGAGATTAAATCATCACATAATATTCAAAATTTCAGTTATGGTTTGGCTGATTTTTCTTCTCTTTCTGATAAAAAAGCTTGATCTCACGGGTATAACTTAAGCGCGCGCGGTCATTAATATGCTGGTTTTGTTTTGTTGTACGTCCTAAGGGATTGATTGCAACCAGTCTACTAGGTACGTTTAAAAGATGAAATTAAATATTAAGAATAAACCGTTATAATATTTAATTTCATCTTTTAAACGTACCTAGTAAACTGGTTGCAATCAATCCACCACTCATGCATCAATAAGAATTTTTTGGAATGTGGGACAAAACTTCGGGACGAACGAAGACGTTCGTCCTGAAGTTTTGTCCCACATTCCAAAAAATTCTTAGTGATAGCTTCGTAAAAAATACAAGTACTTTAAAGGTACAATCAACAAAAAAAAAACTACTTATTTGATATTTTTGAAAGAATAATTCCATAATAAAACAATTCTAAATATTTAGGTATAAATCATCTTTACTATCCAGTATCACAATCAAAATCACAGAAATGGTATAATAATCATCTTATCTTTACCTACTACAGTTTAAATATACAGAACAGTCAGATCTTTAATAAACAACATTTTAAGGTGATATTTTTAATTGCTGAAAAATTTACCGACCTAAAATTAAATGAGAGTATCAAAACAATAGGTTTAAAAACAACCTGTCTAATATAATCAATCATTATAATAATACGAGTAAATTTTCCCTCGTGGCGAAGACAGACGGGAGCGGTTGTTTTAAATAGTTGATTGATGTTAAATATTTAATAATACGTAACCCTTTTTTGCTGATTGTACAAACAAGTAAGTTTGGCATATACAAAAAAATATGGGCGAAGGAATATAAATTAAGACGAAGCGGGAATAAAATAATTAAAATTATATTTAGGCCAAATGACGTGGTTGATTAAGATACCACCTATCAGCATGATAGGTGGTATCTTAACCACTGGTTGTGGGTTCGTGTCCCATCCAGGACAAACATTTGTGTGCATGAACATCTGTTCGTCCTGAGTCTGGGTGTAGTTATCTATATAAAAGTATGTGTTTACAAAAAAAAGTAGTATATGTAGTATATCAGTTATCTGGTTTCCATAGTAAAAGCACTGCTTAGTTTGGGATCAGATGACCGTGTGTGAATAATGTCCCAGGATATATTATTATTATTATTTATTTTGGGTCGAAGGAAGCAAATTTTTTTGGACGACTCAGGAATTTTTTATGTAGGACAAAACTTAGGGGGCTAAACGAAGAATAAATCATTATAAAACTTAAAAAGTGTCAGTCAGTAACTTAAACCGAAACATATACCTAATTAGATTAACATACTTAATTTATCTAGAAAACGAATTTCAATATTATTATACACGTGATAAAAATACGACTGTATAAGTTAGCAACGGTATGGCTTTTTTTTTTTTAAAGAAGAATAATATAATCATCATCATCATCATTTCAGTTAAAAACGTCCAATGCTGGACATAGGCATCCCCCAAGCACCGCCACGTCGACCGGTTCTGTGCTTACCCCATCCAGCGGATTTCTGCGGCCTTCACAAGGGAAGGCCTTCCCACTTTACGTCTTTCGGTACGCAGTCGCCACTCCAGTACCTTTCGGCCCCATCTGCATTCTGTTCTGCGAGCAATGGTCCTTGCCCACTGCCACTTATGTTTGAAAATTCTTCGGGCTATGTCGGTTACCTTGGTTCTCCTGCGGATCTCTTCATTTCTGATTCGATCACGTAGGGAAACTCCAAGCATAGCCCTCTCCATTGCCCTTTGGGTGACTTTTAGCCTTCTAATAAGGCCCATTGTGAACGACCACGTTTCAGTGCCGTAGGTCCTCACTGGCAACACGCACTGGTCAAAGACTTTTCTCTTGAGATACTGCGGTATGTGAGACGAGAAGATATTGCGTAGATTCCCGATCGCTGCCCAGCCGAGTCCGATTTGACGATTGACCTCTTTCTCGAAGTTGAACGAACCTAACTGGACAGTTTATCCAAGGTATACATACTCGTCTACAACTTCAAGTGTAGAGTCTCTCATCTACAACTTCAAGTGTAGAGTTTCATCTTCATGAGAGTGGGTCTTACATGGGCATTTGATATGACCTTTGTCTTGTCCATGTTCATTTTAAGACCCACTCTTTCGGAAACTCTACTGAGGTTGGTAAGCTCTAGAGCGTTGTACTGAGGTCCACCATAGTCTCGGCCATCACTACTATATCGTCGGCAAGCCGAAGGTGAGTGACGTACTCGTCATTGATGTTGATGCCTAGCCGTTTCCAATCCAGCACCTTGAAGATATCATCCATAATAATATGATAAAAAGAGAATATCTGGTATTATCGTTGTAAAGTGCGTGCGTAGTGCGCCGTAGAGTCAGGGTCCACCTCAGGGGCGCAGGAGCTGCCTGGCTGTACTGTGCTGTACCTCCTAGGGTAGTAGCACGTAGAATTCTTTGCCTAGACCGTCGGTTGGGCCAAAATCTGGCCTGATAAAAGAAAGGTCTTACAGCTTTCTTGAAGGAAACATTCTTATTGATTCTCACTCGTGGCTAAGAACGTTACCCAGATTATAACGAAATATCAATAAGATCTGATCACCGTTTAAAGACTACTTACTACTATTACTTACTTACTTTACTTACTTTAAAGTTCTGGCGCGGAGATTCGAAAAACATAAAATGATCAGCCTTCATGGTCTGACACGCATCCTGTAAAAAGCGTGACATTCTAATCAACTATGACCAGAAAAAAAAAAATCAAATATTCCAAGATAATCTTAATTACTAGTCAAAACAGACAGTAATATAATTGTAAAGTGTATGATGGGCATGAGAGCAAATAAGTAAATAAATTAAATTAAACAAAACAAAAAACTTTTACACGATTTTACCTATATGTATTTTTGCTATTGGGACTACAGAGATATTTGTTGAGTCAGGTTCCAAAATCCAATCCAATTCAAACTACATTATAGATCTGACTATTATTAATTAATAATATTTATTAGACCAGAATGATGTTATGTTACACGATTTGTCTATTACGTACTTATACTTTAACGCTAAAAGTAAAACAGTTAAATTGTGTCTAATTGTTAGCAGAATACAATCAGGTCCGTTTGATATTACTGCCTTAATTGTGCATAAATCAATATAACATTGACAAACCACCTCTTACGACTGATAAACAGCCGGCGATAACTACCGGACCAAATAACCGCAACCGGACAGTACTAGTGGAAACGCTCCCTTACCCATAGCATGCGTCGCTATGGTGAAACGCATCCGGTCATATTTCGACCGGTATTAAGAGTTATAGCCGCATTTTTATTCATAGAGCAATTTTAGAAATCCTTTCTTGGACACTCCTAGGATTTTTAGGGGGTTTCAAATGCAACCAACCCTTATTTTGGGGAGCAACTGACCTTTTATACCGGTCATAAAATGGGGAAAGTAATGGCATTTCATATACATATTCGTATAACGCAAAATTTTAAGTGCTGTGCGTTTATCATGCTTAATGTGGTGGCACCTTTAAATGTGTTTTTAAAATTACGAATTTCCTATTCTACAATATTCATGTAAATGTTTCCACTCACCAAATTAAAATGAAAATATACGACAAGAAGTGTTTTAGAAATTAAGCTTCCATTCCCACTCAAAGATTTGCGGAGTGTTGGGAAAACCTATGAAAGATCCTTTTCAATTTATTGTTATGAAAATATGAAGTACTATTGACTGAATAGTGAAATTTTCTTCGCGAAGCAAAATCCATATTACTCGTGGATCTACTTCAACTTCAATAGCGATTTTCATTTGTAACATTTTAGCGTATTGCAGAAACAATATTATCCATCTGTACCTCCGCAGCTTAGCAAGGAGATAAACAATTAATACTCTTCTGATCCTTTCTTAAACCACACTTGAACGTTCAAGCAATATAAATTGAAACTCCAATAAATGTTGAAAGTGCTCTCAGAATTAATCAAAATAACCCTTCGAACGCTTCGAAAACTTAACAGAGCCATCGAGATCTTAAATCGTTTAGAAGGGGCCACATATTGAGTTATCCGGCGGTTAGGTATAAGTAATAATGTATGGCAAGGGTGTAGTAACATCGGCGCTTTAGACCCTGGTACCGGTTTGATAGAGACTGCCTCAACGAGAAAGGGTTAGTACCGATAGAATATTGGGTTGCTATTAATTTTGGAATGTCAATTATGTTAACAATGGATTTGACGTGGAACTTGAAGAAGAGCAAACTTGAGTAGAATTATTGAGACCACGAATTGACATTGTGTAATTGCTTGTAGCAGACATGCCTACTGAATATGTAGGTAACGAGATATGAATCGCAAACAATGCGCAGTTTTGAAGACTGCATGGCGCCCACAATGCCTACCAATAGGTAAAATTCATATTGTAAACATGATTCATGGGGGACTTTACAAAAATATTACTATTTAAATTTGAGTAGCCCAAGATAAAAGATGCCATTTCTGTGACGCTTTCATTTGAAGTAGCCCAAAACCTCGTCAATCAGTTTAATTGAAATTACTGTCTCAATTTCATGCTAAATAAAATGGCTCTGTTGACGCTACTCACCCGACGAGCAAGTATCGTGTGTGCTTACACCGTAAGTTATCGAGATGCGTTAAAGGCCCAGCCTTAGTAATTAATAATGATTGAAATACGATGCATATACGGAACACAGTTTAAGCATTAGTGGGCAGAACACATTGGGTACGGTAATGTATTCGTTGGACGATGGCTCTGGCCATAATTTAAATTGTAGGTGAGATTTCTTTGGCTACTGTAGCTTCTTTATAGTTCCATAATGATTAAATTAAGGAAAGAAATAGAGTAACTTATTAAACTACTGAATAATTTTCTTTCATTGGATACCTTTGACGTAATTACAACACGGGAAAATTTCATGATTAATAAATCAACAACCTTCCCATATGAATAAAATTACTTGTTGAATGATATTATATTCGAGGAGCACGTGGCTAAGTACCTAATAAAAGCCGCACGGGTCGAAACATCAGGTTAAGATGCGATTGCCGGGGTTGGTCCGTGGATGGGTGACCATCTTTACATACCGAGACTCCTCGGTGCCTCGGAAAGCACGTTAAGCCGTTAGTCCCGGCTGTCATTCGTGGATCTTTGACAGTCGTTACGGGTCGTCAGAAGTCCGAAAGTCTGACAACCAGTTTGACCACGGGGTAAAGGATTACCCAGTAACTGGGTTGTGAAGGTCAGATAGGCAGTCGCTCCATGTAAAATACTGGTATTCAGCTACATCAGGTTAGACTGGAAGCCTGGAACCTACAGCACAAATACAAACTATGAAACTATTGATCTGTCACGTTGGGCTATTCTGTAACTTTAGTATCGAGCTCACTTCTGTATCCTAATATTGAGTTTTCAGTTAGAAAGGCCATAGTTTATGTGCAAATCATACTTTTCAGTTATTTACTTCCATAGTCGGATTGCAATTACTCACTAACTCACTCTCTCTCTTTTTTTTTATTATTTTTATTTTTTACTCATTGAGTAGGTAAGTTGTTATGAAATCTAAGCAAAAATCATGTAATTTTTTACCTCGAGCAATCTGTTTGTACAAAATTCATTGTTGATTAAATAGATTTAAATTAAATAAATATTATGTTTATCCTCAGGCGTCACAAACGACATGTAGGGATGTCGGTGACAATCTGTACTCCCGACCTTGGACAAAAAAGGAACACCTTCTGGTTTGTTTCCACGTGAACAATTTTGTTCAATTTACGAATAACAAATGAGGATCTCGTGGCTAAGTAATAACAGCCGCACGGGTCGAACCTTCAGGTTAAGCTACGCTTGCCGGGGTTGGTCCCTAGATGGGTGACCGTCTTTACATACCGAGACTCCTCTGTGCCTCGGTAAGCACGTTAGGCCGTTGGTTCCAGCTGTCATTTGTGGATCTTTGACAGTCATTACGGGTCGTCAGAAGCCCGAAAGTCTGACAATCAGTCTTAACAAGGGGTGTCGCATTACCCGGTAACTGGGTTGTGGAAGTCAAATAGGCATTTGCTCCATGTAAAATACTGGTATTCAGCTGCATCCGGCTAGACTAGAAGCCGTCCCCAACAGATACAGGTTACTTTCATGAGACAGTTGGAAGGGCAATTTTGTCTACATAATAGTTTTCATGTAGGTATATAGCTAAGCATTTTTACAGTGCCAGTCTTTTTTATATATGTTGAGCTTAGTTTTGGGTTGAAATGCTTCTGAAGAGAAGAGATACTCTCGAGTCATAGTAAGTCATTTACCTAATTAATTTATGAATAAACAGAAATAAGTTCAAGAAATACCCCCAGGGGCAACTCTACCTCTCACAGTGACTTAGTATTCTTTGGCCTAGTTAACTCGGTGCACATTTTTTAAATATGAGCAATCAGTCAATTCAGGAGCAACTGCGTTAGAAAGGCACCCCAATATTGAATGCAAAGTATTCATGTTCCCCTGTCTTTCTTTATCAAATCACTCAGTAAAATTTCTGGATACGACACTACACCAAAAATATAACACCGTATCTCCATATCAGAGGGTGAGAAGGCAGACATTGTAACTGTACGAGCATCGCCCGTGGCCGCGCCGTCGGATTGCGAACGGTTTCGGCATGCGTTGCGTACGCCGCCGACCTCATGCGTACGCGCTCCGAATTGTTTATCAAACAGACCGATACCACAGTAGGATACATCGTACTTACAAGCTGTTTTGTTGTAGGTGAGGTGATTCATTTGGATATTGGCGTTCTGTTTGATATGCATAAGGAAAATTGATAACTTTTAGGGTTCCGTACCTCAAAAGGAAACAACGGAACCCTTATAGGATCACTCGTGTGTCTGTCTGTCTGTCCGTCTGTCACAGCCAATTTGCTCCGAATCTAATGGACAGATTAAGTTGAAATTTGGTACGCAAATGAATTTCTGTGACCCAAAGACGAACGTGTAACGTAAATGAATGAATTTTGAATATAGCGGTCAATTTTGGGTGACAAATAAGAATTTTTATTTAAAAAGTTTTGCAAACTGGCATATGGCATATCAAATAAAAGGGTTTACTGTGAGGTTCTCAAATATATTTTTTATAAAATTTTTAAATAAATTGTTTTAAAGTTCTTTAAGAAAATAGACGAAAATTTACCATTCTCCCCCTTATCTCCGAAACTACTAACCATAAAATTTTGAAAAAAATAAAGAAAATAGTTATATATCTAAAGATTACAGGAAAACCCATAAGAAGTCTGTGGTCTTAAAATAACATGGAAAATCTCTCAATATTGTACGTACAAACTTATATTTGCAGTTGGAATGTTGGGAGAAAATGTTTTTCAACTAGAATGTTAAGTTTCTTGTTGAGATAAAGTCATCCCAAACCCTTCTTTGTGTGTAGTCCAACACGCACTTGGCCGTTTTTTTTTTATTCCTATGGCACGTTTATGTGCACAGATTTTTTTTCATCCCCCCTATTACAACCTGTACGGAGTGCCATCCTAATTTTTATTTTTATTTTCATTAATCCATTGTAGCGCTTCATAAAATACACCTTCCTTAAAAAAATATCTATAGCAGTAACCGTCTCCGAGTAAAGTGGCTATGGCTTAGGGATGGTGAAGGTAAAGCGAGTTGATAAAAAGAAACCGGCCAAGTGCGAGTCGGACTCGTACACGAAGGTTCCGTACCACTGTACGTTTAAAAATTTTAATAATCGCAAAGACAACTTTGTATTTCATAACTGTGAATTACAAAGTTATTTTTTGCAGTTGCACAAAAATTAAAAAAATAATCCAGCCAAGGGCGTAGACTTGAAACTCTGTATTCATGCTAAAGAGGGTATTCGCAAATTAGTAATATACAGCGCGAGACAACAATGACTCTTGAAGGTAAGTTTTGAGCCTAAGTAGGCTCAAAACTTTTCAACCCATCCTGGTAACGATAAACAATATTACCAATCAAGAAGTTACAAATGCTGCTGCAAATCTGTGCGCATCGTCATAAGTTATGACGCACCAATACATTAGTTGTTCAAATAGACAATCGTGTGGTGAAGAGTTGTGTACGAAGAATGAATACAAGGAATCACGTTTTCCTTCTACTGCCAATCAAAATGCACGCGGTGGATATTTCTGGTAGTAGGTACTTAGTCATCAGGTGAGAGCTCTGTACTGAGTGCGAAGTATTGAGTCAACCTTATATATCTTGAACACCTTTGGAATTTATAATAAACTTGTGGTTTAATGGTTACATTCCATCCTAATACTTCAGCGTAGCATAATCGTCCTATAATGTTCCAACTGCTAGGACACAGCAGGCCTCCTCTCTTCGAGAGGGAGTGGGCTATAATCTACCACGCGGGCCCTGTGCGGGTTGGAGATGTCACATGTCTTCGAGTTTTTGGTTCTAGGCCATGCCAGTTTCATCAAAATGTTTTCTCTCAACAGTTTCGATTGATTCTAAATTCGTCTTTTATTTTTCGATAAGTACCTAACACTAATTTCACTTTCACCTATCTCGCTGAATATGAATACCCGTTAATAAGTAACGAGATGTGACCGCGACGCAATCCTTCAGGTGTTCCGATCCGTTTGATCCGCCCACGGTGCCAGCGCGGGACCGGCGCGGCCGGCATTGGAGCCGTGTCACGGTAAATACGTTATGATCTTGTTAAGGGCAGCGCTTGCAATATTAATACGTTAATACAGTGGGAGGACTTGTTATTGGATGGTTGATTTTGTTAATATGTGTATTTGTGTAATGTCCTGGTTGGTAACGAATAAGTATTTACCTTTTCAGGGCTGAAAATAAAATATTGAAATCATCACAGCACGTCCTGTTTATGTATGCTTTTGCAACACCCCGTTGCAGGAGGTAATTTGAAGAACCATGCATGATACGTTCACTTCGAAAATAGCACGCAAGTAAGTAGATGCTTACCGAAAGCAAAAAAACACATCCCCTGAATAATGAAGGATTAAAAGACAGATCGACACGATTACCAAAAACTGACTTAGAAATTAATTATTTAGACTCCCACTAACAAATCTGTACGTTCAACTTTCATGCCTCCGGCGACTCAAGCTCAGGACTGTTCATACTGAAAGAGAACCATTATTTGTAATTTATAATAAAAATCCTAACTAATATCATAAATGCGAAAGTAAGTTTGTTTGTTTGTTTGTTACCTTTTCACGCCTAAACCACTGAACCGATCATTCTGTAATTTTGCATATACGTTGTCAGGTGTACAGAAACGGACATAGGGTACCTTTCATCCCGAAAAAAGTACTGTTCCCGAGGAAAACAACAATAACTTTCTTATTATCACAGATGGCGTCACGTGTCTTTCGAACCATGATCGAATTATATTATTATAGAAATTTAATTAGCGTTTTAAGAGTTTTTTTTAATTTTTTTTATTAAAGTACCTAATAAATTTTGTGAGTCGTAGAGTTTTAGTCGTAGAGTGTCGGTTTCTCATCCTCCTAGCTATATATTATTTATATAGATGCGAAAGTAAGTTTGCTTGCTTGATACCTTTTCACGCCCTAAACAGCCATTTTAAATTAACGCAAGCGAAGCCGCGGGCAATAGCTAGTAAAATAATAAAGCATAAAGCAAACTAAAATGTTTGTAAAACTTGAATTTAAAGCTCGATCTTAGAAGTTGTTACTTTGAGAAACAAGATAAAATTTAATAAAAAATATATTTTTTTAGTAAACTTTCTTTGAATTCGTTTTATGTATTGTTAAAGGTCAATAAAGCATAAACCGTATATTAATAATTATAAGATATTCGCAAAAATCCTTCAGCGCCATAAAACTTATCTTCAAAAAGTTATTTTACAACTCTCTACCGAATATCGGTGCGTTCACCTTAACTGCCTTCGGCGACACGCGTGTGGCGGATTGGGTCAGACTGAAATATCAGTAGTTATTTGTGTAACTTCGTTTATTTATGGCCGGGCCAAGTATGCTCTTACAGATCACGGGAAAATGAAAAATGTGAGAGCCGGATAAATCTTTTATTTAAAAGCATTAAAATGACGGAAAAAGGCTAGTGATTGGAAGCAGAATATGATATGCGGTATATTTACAAGACTGTGAGTCCTGTGACACTTCAATAGGATTCATGTCGAAAACACTATTCGGAGAATAGCCATTTACCATCATACCAATTTCAGTATTTTTAGGGTTCTGTACTTCAAAAAGGCAAAAACGAAACCCTTCGAAATTAATGCTGCAGTATTTTCGACACCCTTATCTCCGAAACTAATTATTCAAAAATTTTGAAAAAAATAGTTAACCTACAGTAACCTACAAATTACAGGAAAACTTAAAAGATGTCTATGGTCTTAAAATAACATGGTAAATCTCGCAATATTGTGCGTGAAAACTTACATTTGCAGTTGGAATGTATGGGAGAACATGTTTTTCAACTACAATGTTAAGTTTGTTCTTGGGATGAATTCATCCCAACTACGTTGAGCTGCGCGATTACTGACAAATGCGTGCACTGACTGGACAGGTCCTCTCAATCTGTGTGGTTCTTTCCTCAAAAGACCATTTCAGACACCAATCTACATGAAGTGACCAAGATTATGTCTGGACTTTATAAGAGACTGTGACCTCTGAGTTTGTTTCGGCCTTTCTTCTCAGAGTAGTCAGATAGGAAACGCCGACCTCATCTAGTTTAAAAAAAAAAAAACACATGATTGACTTGTAAAAGTGTTTGTACAAACCTACTTACAGAAATAAAAATCATTTATCATTTACGGAACCCTTCATTGTGCGTAGTCCAATACGCACTTGGCCGGTTCTTGTAATTCAATTTGAATTATTGAAGAACACCAATTATACCAATAGTTACCTACTGTAGCTTATAATCTTTCCAACCATTTATTTACTTTAGCGTCTATAAAGTATTTAATTTTTTCATCTAAGGCTATTATTATTATTAGCCTTTATTGTCCCACTGCTGGGCAAAGGCCTCCATACTCTCTTTCCAGAGCTGCCAAGGACCATTCTTTATTAAAAGAGTCTAGACCATCCTGCCATCTCCGTCTTGGCCTGCCACGATGTCGTTTCCCATTAAGCGGAACCCACTGGGTCGTAAGTTTGGCCCATTGATCGTCAGGCAAGCGGCAGAAGTGTCCAGCCCAATTCCATTTAAGCGTGACAGCTTTCCGAGTGACATCAGTTATTTTAGTGATGGAACGGATTATTGTATTCTTAACCCGGTCCACAAGTTTGATACCCAGAATACTCCGTTCCATAGCTCTCTGGCAAATGCCAAGCGTGGACCTCTGCTGAATTGTCAAATACCATGTTAGAATACGTGAGGATGAGAGGAATAAACATGTCGATGAGTCTTTTCTTGACATAGGCGAAGATCGCCCTTCATTAGATCTTTTATGGACCAATAGCTCTTCCAGGCATTCTCGGTACGTCTTGCAAGTTCATCAATCTATGGTTGCCTGTAAATAAGGAATTTCATAGGCGTGCTTATGTCAAACGTAAGATAAATTATTGGAAAGAGTACCTTTAAGAGGACTGTTTCGTTTTGTCACCTGTCTCGCAAGGATGTTAAATGAAACGATGATTTTTTGAAAAATGTAATTAATTAACGAACTAGTAAATAATATTAATTTAATAGGTAATTATTAAAAAGACATTTCATTTATTTCAAAAACAGATCACAATACTTTTTGAGCTGATTTCATTAGATAACACAATTACCTAAAAGGCATCCTTTCATTTAATAACCTTAAAAATTTGGTCCCGTGTGAGCGAGCGAGGTGACAAAATGCGACAGCCCTCTTAAGTCATATTTATTCTATCCTAATTGAGAATGGTTGCAGTATTCGCACAAAATAGTGCTAAATTCAGACCAATATCCAAAAACATAATTATGTAGTCACATATAATTAATAAAAATCAAGATAATTATGGCAACACTTAACATAATCATCATTTTATGGGATCAGATATTTGTTTCAATTTAACCAACCGGTAGGATTAATTGGACCACGCGGTTGGTAATTTGGACTTAGAGAAAACTTACCTATAAATCTAAACAAAAACACTTTAAAAAAAAATATTAATTTGACAAGAACATAACCTATCTAAGCCGGCGAATGTTTATCACCAGTTGATTGTTAATTAATAAAGAATCTCAATTAAAAATATAAATATAGACAGCTTAGCTTTGCTTTAATTACACCACTAGCAAAGAACGCCAAAATTTACATTAAAAACAATGAAATTCGTCATTCGTTAATGACAACTAGCCGCGCTGTTTTATGAGAAATCCAAAATGGCCGATGTGTAGTGAAGTTAGTTGATTGTCGTTTGGTGTTGCCAATTATAAAATCAATAAACTACTAAACTGTTATTTGATGGCGGTCCAACTTAAAGAATGGCCCAATATACCAAACCTTCCCCTAACCGACACCTGCATGTAATTAAAAAAAAAAACGATCGCGGCTTCAACTGCCGATTGCGACCAGACATTACCATTAATTAAGAGAGTAAAAATCGTGACTACGCGGGCGACTGTCGTAAAATATATCTTCCTTCTAAAACAAAACGATGTTTTGACGTATGCTCCCGCGCAACGAAGCCGACGCCGCCGAAATAGCCCGACTAATTACGATTGCAGTTCGTGTTGTTCTTATTATTTTTGAATTATGAATGGTGGATGGTGCTGTGATTGGTGTCAGGATATGAAGTACTTATGTACATTATAGGTTTGTGTATTTAAATTTGAGATAAATTGATCCAATAAGGATGGGAGCACTTACTGACGTTCAGGAGTCGTATTATGGAGTACTAATGCCATCATATTTCCATTGCGAAACAGGTATGGTGCTAGGTCATACATAGCTTCATCTCTCTCGCACAGATGATGATACTTCATAATAAGACCCTGATTATGGAAGACTTTCACTTTAGGAAAATCACACATGCTTGTGAAAGATGGCAGAGCATTATGAATAAGATGTTTTCGCGACCAATAAAATATTTCACGTTGATTTTAGAGATAGAGCTTTTTCTATTTATGCCTGAACTTATAACGTTGACATTTAATTAATTTCCCAAGAAAATAACATTATCAAAATAGGCCAACACTTGAAGCTACAAATGAAATAAATAAATAAAACATTCTACGTCTCACATACTAGTCCGTTAATCCTTACAAACTGAAATCCGTACAGCCAGCATAACAGTTTCAAGAGCGGAGTGGGCGCAAGCGAGCGCGGCGCGGCGCGGCTCCGGGCAATTAATAAGTTTAGACCGGCGTCGAGACGGCCGGCACCGGACGTCCGGCACGCGGCTGTCACATTGTTGTGTACTACCGTACGGACGGCAGAATAGATTATAATGGAAATATTGTACGACTAACAGTTAGACTTAGCGTAGAATGTGTATTTATACGTAGATAAAAGAGGCACTAATTAAGTGGAATTGTCGTGACGATTATTTATTTTATTTTACTTATTTTTTCTGAAGAACATAATATCCATATATACATTTTAGATGAATTAAACATAAACTAAAAAAACCTTGTTGACGTTTCTGCTATTCAGATTGAATCTCGAAGTCTGTATTCTTGTTTAAATCGGGTTATACATATTGTAAGTAGGTAATTAAGTCTAGTATTCCCCAGAGACAATTATGATATTGATACTGGGTTTTAGTTGATGGTGTTTCTTGCGATCACGCCTAAAGGCATTTGAAAGTTAGGATTTAAATTAGTAGAGAGATCTGTAGAGTTGTGCAGCAAACTATGGACCTACCTTTATTTATTGTTAGATTCATTTGAAGGTTGATATAATTATTTTACTATTTCAAACAAAAACACAAAAAAAATCAACAACTAACAAAACTTTGCATTTTATCTTGACAAACGACACTATTAAACGATATCAAAATAACATTATATTCCTTTAATTTCTCAGACACTTCAAAAAAATCCAACCGAACGTGCAAACTAAGTTTTGATAACTGCGCTGCTGACGTTATATGACATGTGTCTAAGAAGCCAGCATTGAACATCAACAGCTAACTTAATAGACAACAAGACTTCTGACAAGTAGTAGTAATAAAATATTTTAAACTAATTGTTACGGAATCTCCTCTTTTACATTAGTCATTAAGTTTATTTCAAAATTTATAAAATAATCAGATTGTACCAGAACATATTGAATAGTGAACCCCAAACTAACTCAAATCATAGAAATTGATTTAGTTACCTGTGTTTATCTTGTGTCTACCTATCTACATAGTCTTTGATATTCAAATTATTTCACACTTAAATAATAAAAAGTACCAGAATATTATTGACCCACTGCAAAATCCTCTTCTCATTAAACTTTTTTTTTTTTAATTAAGTAGTTTAAAAAATGTTTTGTAAAAAAAGGAATTACTTTATTTTCTCTGCTATCGTTACAGCGTAGTGACAAAAGATGGCAATGGCATCAACCCGCGGGCTGTGGCCTGACTCCGGTCTGTGACAAGTCTTCACAAAGTTGAGGCCAAAAGTAATACTAGTAAGTTCATCATATAAAATACTAGCACAGTCGGCCTATGAAAACATTGACCATATTTAGAACTTTGACACATTATTTGATTATAAAGGTGCCGATTCTGTTGTACACAAACTAAACTTAATTTATGCTATTGCTAACTTTTTCTCTATAATAAAACAAGAAAGAGACGGACATAAATTAGAGCTGTTGAACTAATATTTCGTTATTAGACGTAACGTCATAGGTACCAAAGTGAAGGTATGCTATTTACGTAAAGTCCTGTTTTGGTAACACTTTAATAATATATGATGTTAAGGGGGAAGCGTCAGGGTAGGTAAATCTATTAAAGAAATTTGACAGATTGTAGTTGCTTGAGTCTGTACAATCTAATAGGTACTGGCTTGTAAATTGCAAAAAACGTAAGAAAATTTGAATTTCGCGGGCTACCCTGACGCTTTCGCCTTAAATGTCATATCAGCAGTTTGATTGGTTATTTTGGTCAACGACTCAAAAAGCTTTCTTTAAATTTGACGATTAACAAATCATGGTTTCACGAAAAAGGACATTTTTTTTTCCGCGGGAACACTGGAAACTGCTAACATTGTTTCACACTTTGTAAAAAAAAATAAAAATAAAAAATAATAGCTGTGAGCTTAAACTGTTACTGAAGTGTTCATGTATAATTCAATGGTCAGTTAGTCCCCACATCACTCAATCAAACACGCGAACCGACATTTAACCTTTTTAGTCACTAATAATAGTTTAATGTCATAATTGTCATGTAATACGAGTAGTTTTCTATGACATCGCTAATTGGAACATTGTTTATCAAATTCAATCTACCTAGCCTTTTCCCAACTATGTTGGGGTCGGCTTCCAGTCTAATCGGATGCAACTTATTACCAGTATTTTACATGGAGCGACTGCCTATCTGACCTCCACAGCCTAGTTACTGGGTAATACTTGGTATGACTGGTTGTCAGACTTTCGGGCTACTGTCGACCCGTAACGACTGTCAAAGATCCACGAATGACAGCCGGGACCAATGGCTTAACGTGCTTTCCGAGGCACGGAGGAGTCTCGGTATGTAAAGATTGTCACCCATCTTCGGACCTGTCCCGGCAAGCGAAGCTTAAACTGATGGATGAACCCGTGCATCTTATTAATTAAATTGCGTTAAATTAATGTAATAAATTTAAAAGAATGCATATTTTTTCACAAACACCCCTCTTATCTATATACCAGTATAATAAGATAGACTATTATGGACTCATAATTTTCTAACAGACTTGTGCAAATAACTTCAAAACAAACTTCGGAACAGAAGTAGCAAAATCTAATCTGAATCTCAAAAAATCTTAAATAAAGGAACCATGATAAGAATCTGTTTTCTGTATAAAAAAGGACTAAAACTCTCAATATAAGTTAGTGAAAGTGCTAGAAACATAAACAAATAAGGGCTAACCACAGTTCGCACTTATCTCTGACAACTCTATCACTTCAGGAACAGAATAAACCCAGAAAACTAAAGCCAGCTCCTAGAACATTAACCAAAGAGGTCACGTCTGAATAACTAATAATACGGTCACAAAACTATCCCTGTATAACTCACAAACAAACTTTCCTGATAAATCTCAACCAGATATCGTATAAAACAAATTTTTCCAACTAAATACATAATTCATACAAAGACTGTATCGATAATCGGTTGGCTTGCTACCGGGCAGCAGTTTCTTTGTAAACGCCTGAAGCCACGCAGATACGGCGCTTGGCAAAATAATAGGACAACTTTTATCAGCGGCAGAGACAAGCAAACCGAATGGTAGCTTATCTCTGAAATACTCTTTCAAATTACAGTGGTGGCGTAACTTTTTATCGGCTTGCCCCCGGCTTTGGACCTCATAATCAATAAGTGGCTACTGCTATCTAATGGTGTGACTGCAAAGGAAGCGGTGTAAGTCTGTAAATGTACGATTGCAGGTTTTGTGGGCTTAGTTGGTAGCGGTTAAGGAATTGTTAATGTTGTTTCGATTTATGTTGTAAAATAACAAATACAGTAAAGTTTTAGTTAGGAATTTACAACACCTGACTACAGATACCTAGTTTTTATAGTGGAATAGGACATGTATACCTCTTCTTCATATTTGCCTGTATCTTTTATTTTGTAAATCTTAAACTGTAAAGGATTCGTCCCATTTTTGCGGGACGTGCAAGGTATGAGGAACAGGGTGTAAAGTTCACTCTTACTCTATAGAAAACGGAGGATCCTCCGACCAGACGTGTGTTGTGTCTGGTGGGCAACGACGTTGGGCTGCCCGACGATTGATGTCGGGACGTTGTATACATATTCCGGTAAACTCTACTTGCGCGATGCAGGATTTTGCGTGATGTCAGTGTTATGGGTATTTCCACAAAACTATTTTGCGATTTAATCGAGATTTCCAAAAATTAGGCCTAACTCGATCACAATCAGATCGTTGTAATCCGTGTCCACAGGCAAGCCGATCCGAGCCACACATAACACGTTATCTCCCAACTGTCATACACACAAAACATTTCCCGGCTAAAAGTGGGTTATCACAGTTCACAATGGGTCCGCTAGCCGCGACTCCATCTGATAGGACTCTTGCCAGTTGCCTCAGACTTGGCTCACTAACAAATATGACTGGAAATACTCGGTAGGGTGACTATGACTAAGGCCGGCTGCACCACAAATCACTAAATACGTTTAGCGCTAAACTAGTTCAGAACACAACATCACGCTTTGTTTCCCCGAAGGGTTAGGCAGAGGTGTAACTATACACCGTATACACGCCCACATATCGCCAGTTATGTTTAAGTCCCATGTAATAGGGAGCGAGCCTGTTGCCATCAAAAATCAATCTGCCTAGCCTTTTCCCAACTATGTTGGGGTCGGCTTCCAGTCTAACCGGGTGCAGCTGAATTCCAGTATTTTACATGGAGCGACTGCCTATCTGACCTCCACAACTCAGTTACTGGGTAATACGATACCCCTTGGTAAGACTGGTTGTCAGACTTTCGGGCTTCTGACGACCCGTAACGACTGTCAAAGATCCTCGAATGACAGCCGGGACCAACGGTTTAACGTGCTTTCCGAGGGACGGAGGAGTCTCGGTCTGAAAAGATGGTGACCCATCCACAGACCAACCCCGGCAAGCGTAGCTTAACCTGATGGATCAATCCGTGCGGCTGTTATTACTTAGCCACGAGCTCCTTCCTATACAATTACAGACTCCGGGCTACTACTGAGAATTTACAGAGAGGAAAACCTAATAACTAATTTGCCCGACCTGGGAATCGAACCCAGGACCTCATGCTCAGCAGTAGGGCTTGTTGTGACCACTAGACCAATGAGGCAGTAATCTAAATCATCATCGTCTAATTTAAATCATCGTTCTATTTCTGTCAAACGTTTGAAGGTAACAGAGACAGAGTGTTTCTAAACGCATTGATTGATTTGTGGCACCAGCGAGCCTAGTACCTACTTGCTGTGGCTACGAAGTTACCTTTTGGAAGGGGCAACTAAAATATTTAGTCTTGCTGCAAGCTATCAGTCAATGAAGTATGTAATATACCTATATAACTATGTACCTATACTATGTAACTATGTGCCTATGTAACTATATACCCGTAGAATTAAATTCCATTTACAATATATTATAAATTAGTTTAAGAACCAGCTAAAGACATTTCTGATGGAAAGTGTTATTATCAACTTGATGAGTTTCTCAGTGATGTGTATATCTAGAGGACTATTTTGATTGGTAACCTTTTTTCTTATTGACATGATTATGAATATGTTTTTTCTTTTCTTGACATTTGTATCTGTGTTAATGTTAAACCTAAATTTTGTTAAAAAAAAAAAAAACTCATGTATGCATAATATATTTGTTTTATTAAGTTAGTGTCTTCATGTTGTATTAGTTCGTTTCGATACAATTTAAAAGTTTTTAATGAAATAAATAATACAACCCTAATCTCTTTTTATTTGAAGATGGGTTTGCTCTTGTCTCTAGTCTAGGTCAGAGGCGATAGAAACAAAGTCGACGATGGAGAGAGCTTACCCAGAAGAAGCCTGTTCACTCTCACTTTGAAGAGATTAGGGTTGTATGCGTTCGGAAACACTGACGCAGGTAGAGAGTTCCACTCTTTTGCTGTGCGCATTATAAATTACATTTGGAAACGCTTAGTGTGAATTGGTGGAATAGCAGCGAGGTAGGGATGGTATCTTGCAGTGCGTCTAGATGTCTGACGATATCTTATGATGTATACTTTGTGAATTACTGAATGGTATTAAGTAAACAACATGGGCGTTCTTTATATGTACCTCATTTATTTGCTGTAATCTTTTCAGTTTGATAAATTGACCACTGGTGTTAAATTAACGGATCGTGTTCCAAACACAATACTGCGCTCCAAAACAAAGGTAACTGACGTGGCTCAAAAGGCAGCCCAGCTTAAATGGGACTGGGCAGGACCTGTCTGCCGCATGCTGATAAACTGTGGGCCCAGATAGCACAGAACTTTCAGATTCCGCCAAAACTGGAAAGAGGACGCTGGCCTCGCGAACGGTGGAAGGAGTAGAGGGACGCCTTTGACCAAGAGTGAGACAGCACAGCCTCACAAAAACAAAAGAGTTTTAACAACTTTTCTCGCTGCATGACTGCAAACACCATTAGTTTGAGAACTTAGTTTAAGTAACTACAGCAGATGCAGCAAGCAGAACAAAAATAAAGTAAGTAGGTATGTAAATTCAACTTCAACTCTAACTTAATCTTAGCTCCGCACACGTCATGTTTGCAAGTGATTGCTTACTTGATTTAAACTTAGTTGCTTCTTCACAAACATTATTTTAAACAAAAATTAAAACAGAATTTTCTTTTGATCTTTCTGTAATGACAAATCTGAGAAATGTTTGTTATTTTAAATTCGCTTTACAAAGGCAGTATCTAACCACAAAACAGATAAACACAGAAGGACTATTCCGTTTAATAAGCGAAAAAGCTCGCACACATAGACATGCTTCACGTTCATCGAGTGCAAACGCACTCACGACCGTTTGTATTAGATCGCCGTATAGTTCGCGTCATGTACAAATGGCTGCGCAGTAGTCAATATTTATTCTAAAACAGCATCGGAAAGCCTCGTTTCGAAGCGCCAAACTTACGTAATGCGAACTATACGTACGCAAGCGCGGATACAGAGGGGGGAGGGGGGTTGCAACGGGTGCAGTTGCTCCGGGCCAACCTTTATTTTCTCCACCACACAACTCTAAATTACACATAAACATAGTTTTATAACCTGTATTTTTACTTTATACACAGTATAGTAATAAGATAATGTAGATAAACCGTAGTCATCTTCGGAAAAGGGGCACATTGTTGAGCTTAGGGAAAATAGGTGCCGAGGGCTTTTCTTAAAAGGGCTTTCACGACTTGGGAGATCAACCCCGCTCCACCCCTCGTCCCCAAGAGAGAAACATTTGATCCGCGCCTGTACGTACGCATGTGCATAATATGTGTGCGTGCGTCTGTTTTCGTTGGTTATTTGGACCCGACCTTCTGTATTATTCTGTGGCAGTAAATAGGTAGCTACGACCTCGCTCGTCCGGTCGGATGTTATTACCTATCAAAGCTGCGATGCCCTGAGCCATAATTAACGGCACATTAATTTCCAATTTCCTACTACGCAAACGCACTTCTTGGTACGTTTGTAAACTATAATTGCTTTGGAGGCATTTTAGCTGAAAAATATTGACAAAACTTTTCAAACTAGACAAATAAACCAATCTGAAAACTATGACATAACTTACATTATGTGCATGCTTTGAATGTTTATAAATAATTATTTAGGGACCTAAAATTCCTGCGAAACAAAGTTTTAATTTACGTGATTATCTACAATAATAGTATTCATAAGAAAAAACTGCAACTGGATGCTATCAAAACCAAGCTTTTAAACCATATGAAAATTTAATAAAATCTTTGTGTTGTCTGTCAATCATTTAATTATTTCAACAGTATTACGTTTTAATACGTACTTACTACACATTAAACTAAAACGTTTTGTAAGTAATACATTTATGTAAGAGAAGCCAATTTATTTGCCAATAATTGTGACCACATCTGCAATTCGAAGACGCATATTCATTAAATGTATTTACTAGTAATCTAAATAGCTTTCATTAGGCGTTCTATCTCAATGTCTGCTACAACCAATTCCAATTATCGTTAAAGCTATAATAATATAGAAATGCTCCTGATTAGATGTTGTCTGTGGACAATTTTGGTTACTCTATTTAATTTGTTTCATCATCTGCCTAGCCTATGTTGGGGTCGGCTTCCAGTCTAACTGGATGCAGCTGAATATCAGTACTTTTACATGGAGCGACTGCCTATCTGATCTCCACAATCCAGTTACTGGGTAATACCCTCTTGGTAAGACTGGTTGTCAGACTTTCGGGCTTCTGACTACCAGTAACTACTGTCAAAGATCCACGAACTGCAGCCGGGATCAACGGCTTATCGTGCTTTCTGAGGCACGCAGGGGTCTCGATATTTTGAGATGGTCACCCTTCCACGGATCAACCGCGTCAAGCGTAGCTTAACCTGATCGACCGACCCGTGCGGCTGTTATTACTTAGCCACGAGCCCTCTATCGAATTGGTTTCTAGTCCTTTTTTTTGCTACAATTTTTTATAAACTTAAATCATATGTCGATTTTAGATAATTCCTTCATCGTCAATATAATTGCGCACTCACTGACTCACAGATTTATAATAAATACCTACTTACCCGTTCAAATTTTGTTCAAGGTACATTCAGAAGACTAACCTTTGAAAGTACGTGAAAGTTCAGCCATGTTGTCCACGACAAGGTGTATGAAATATTTTTGAAATTAAAGATACCTTCCATAATCTCTGGAAGGCTCCTTCATGGTATCTCTACTAAAATAGGAAGAGGACGTTATACCAGCGCACTCTTTTAATAGGTCCGGTTTTCGCTCATCTATTAAATACGCAGTAAGAAGGGTTGCCAAATTGGTTTCATCTAGGTACAGCTGCCATTTGCAATCTAAAAGATTTGTACCCCTCTTTGATTTTATTTTTATTCATGCTGCTGGATTCTGTTGGAGAGTTTTTCCTTTTATTAGTGGAATAACCCTTGGAACTGTAGTTAAATATAACATATTATATATATAACATATTTTTATACTTACCCCACTGTTTTTGCTATTGCTTTTCCAAGAGTAATTTTTGCGGTCATTTTGTTAGTGCTTTCTAGTTCATGCTTTTCAATTGTAACAACATTAAATAAAAGTAATTTCAGCTGGTTATCTCAATGGTTGGCCTTACTGTAAATTAGTTCCCGCAACATCTGCGGAGATCAGATCTAATCACAATAAACATGACTCACCAATGAAATAACTGATAAGCAAACAGGAATAAATGAAAAATAAAATCTTACATGGAGAAAGAGAACTGAACATAATCTAAAAATAAACATAGAAGATGTTATTAAGGAAATTACTCGGAAAACAATCGTCATTTTGTTAAATTACAAAAGGTAATAAATTCTGAGTAATAGATTGTGGTCTGTGACTGACAGTAATAAAATATTAAAAAAATAACTAACTTATGTATTATTTGCATCAGGTACCTAGTATGCCCAAAGTAAAAACCCATGTAGGTACATATATGAAACGTTCCAGTTCAATGTCGCTAAAGTTTCAAAGATGAGTGTGGACATCGTGTAGCCGTGTGTACAAGCAGTATTGGCAGAGTTGTCGTATGCCGAACTTACGAGTAATACCATCAAACTACGCGCATATTGGAAACCAGCTGCTTATTTGCAAAGGTGAATATTGGAATATTAGTAGATGTTATAATATTCACGGAAAACGTTAGTATGCTGTTAGAAGCTTGACTGATATAATTAATTAATTTATTTGTTCTTATGCACTTTACATATTTTACAATACATTAATAATAATTGTCGGTTTTTGTACATGAACTTTGTCTCGGCACTGCAAAACACAATATTGGTTTGCTGTTGAGTTAGAAAAAAAATAGAGCGAAGAAAATACCACGTTTTTGGAGTTTACTCCTTAAGAATCGGTTTTCATTTCAGGCACCCACCCGGTATGGTTTGTGAGGAGTGAAATGAATAAAAGCGTTAACTCAAAAGTGTTACGTTTTTCTGCGCAACGTATCTTGCGCACCTTTTTCTTTGAAAGTGTGGTCAATCTATCCATTATATTCAAAGACAATCGAACAACTCCAGTCGTGCGTCACGTCGGAGCTGACATATACTTATTACTTAATAATTTGCTATTTTAAAGCACAACCAGAAACACACGACGACGACATAGTGTAGAAATCAATGACATATCATCACGCATGCTTTTTGATGTCTTTATTATGCTTTTTATCATACTATCAAATTCTAAATTCGTATCAATGATATATTTCACGCATCTCAGCTAGTTCACTATCCATTTGCATAAAATTTTAAGCCATAATATAACATGGCATAGTTTTGTTTATCCTAATTTTATTTACGCATTATTTTTTAAAGCATAAAAAGGAACCTAACCAAACCGAATTTCGTTGACCGTCTAGGGTTAGCTTTTCGGGTCAGGTAAATTAGCCTACAAGATAATTATGTCAACGTAAATAAACTGTATGCCAAAAACAATTATGGCAAAGTATTATTATGCCAAAAAATGTATATACCAAAATAGTTATGCCAAAGAATATTAGGAAAAATAAAGTATGTGAAAAGAAGGGGTGCCATGTCAGCTTATGACAGGACTGTTTCAGTCTTTATCAAAAATAATCACTTTACACGAAGGACATAGTGATTGTCATAACAACAGCTTCAATAGATTAAAATAAAGTTCAAAGTAATGATCAGTAATTTTTATTCACGTCTGCCTATAACATCTAACGAATTTATGTCATCATTACAATAAATACATAAGTTACATTGACAATTTCCTGAAAACTATCTACTCAGTGAAAACTTTCTTGTAAATGCGACTTTACGTAGGAATTTATACAGAAGTCAGTTCAAATAAAATCTGTCTTTATTCGTGAAGTTTTGCATTGTATTGTATTGCAAGTAATATTTATATTACTATAGACAACGTCGCCGGTTTCAGCCGCACTTGGTTTGATATTCTACTTGATGTACTTACTCGGTTTATTCCTTTTAATTACATTATTAACTAATACGCCGTTAGTCACGGCTTTCATTCGTGGATCTTTGATAGTCGTTACGGGTCACTTGAAGGACTAAGTGCGGAAACCAAACCCAATAACATAGAACATAACAAAGAACATGGTCACCCATCCACAGACTAACCGCAGCAAGTGAAGCTTAACCTGATCAATCGACCCGTGCCGCTGTTATTAGTTAACCATGAGCCCCTTTATGTACGTGTCAATAGTAAAACTAATATTTTACTTCATAAAGATTGTTGGCTACATCATCATTCATCATCGTCGTTCTGTTCTCCTGCCCTTATCTCAATCCATACTTCTCTATTAGTCGTTATTTCGGTAGTTACCCCCTTTCTAGCCATATCATCTTTCACACATTCCATACATCGTTTCTTTGGTCTTCCCCTACTTTTACAGCCATCGACATTCATACTCAAAACTTTCTTCACGACATTTTTCTCATGCCTCCGCATCACATGCCCATACCATGACAACCGATTTCCGCACAACTTTTCAGTCACTGGTGCCACTAGAATTACAATACACACTACTACATAGAACATAGGTAGAACTTTTCTTTTCCCTGTTTCATTTGACCACAAAAGTTTTGCTAATAATATGTATTCACAGAATGTGTACTGATGAGCGTGCCAGATATATTGGTGGAAATAATTTCTAGTGAAGTTAGTGGAATTAACCAAATTATTGAAAGATAACTTCTTTTCTGCAACGGTGAATAATTATTTTCATATAATTGGGTGGCAAACAGGCATACCTATTCGTATGGTTCACCTAATGCCTATAGACTTCTGCTTCCGAACTAATATCCTAACTTAATATTATAAATAAGATAGTAAGTTTGTTTGTTACCTTTTCACGCCTAAACCACTGAACCGATCATCCTGAAATTTTGCATATACGTTATCAGGTGTACAGGACATAGGGTACTTTCATCTCGAAAAAAGTACTGTTTCCGAGGAAAACAACAATAACGTTCTTATGATAACAGATGGCGCCACGTGTCTTTCGAATCATGATTGAATCATATTATAGAAAAACTTTAGTAGTGTGTTAAGTTTTTATTTTTTTATATATTTAAGTACCTAATACATTTTGTGTATGTCAATAGACCGATTTCTCATCTTCTTAACTATCATAACTAATATTATAAATACGAAAATTGATTACACGGTCACGCTAATACGGCTCAACGGATTTGGATTAGACCACGACCTGGAGAAGGACACAGGCTACTATTCATCCTGGATCGCAGACGAAGTCGCAGGCAACAGCTAGTTACTAAATACTTCGTTTTTCGTTGTAGATTACCTCTTTCTGGAACATCAACCATTGAAATACACGGTTTGGCAATTATTTTCAATCAATATGAACATGATTGTCTCGATGTGATGTTGTTGTTGTTATAACTCACTTTGGTAATAATATTCACATTTTTAGGGTTCCGTACCTCAGGAGGAAAAAACGGAACCCTTATAGGATCACTCGTGTGTATGTCTGTCCATCTGTCACAGCAAATTTGCTCCAAATCTAATGGGCCAATTAAGTTGAAATTTGATACTCGTATAGGATCACTCGTATTCTGTGACCGAAACACCGATGTGTAACGTAAACAAATGAATTTTGAATATGAGGGTCAATTTTGGGGAGCAAATAAGAAAATTGAAAAAAAAAATGTTTTGCAAATTGTACCGTGTGACATATCAAATGAAAGGACTTACTGTGAGGATCGCAAATACATTTTTTTTATAATTTTAAATAAATTGTCTTAGAGTTATTTAAGAAAATAACGAAAATAAAAAAAAAAATACCCCTTATCTACGAAACGACTGAGCCTTAAATTTTGAAAATAATACAGATAATAATAGATTACAGGAAAACTTATAAGAAGTCTATGGTTTTAAAATAACATGGTAAATCTTTTAATATTGTGCGTACATACTTACTTTTGCAGTTGGAATGTATGAGAGAACATGTTTTTCAAGTACAATGTTAAGTTTGTCCTTGAGATATTCATCCCAACTACGGAACCCTTCACTGTGCGTAGTCCGACACGCACTTGGCCGGTTTTTTCTTTTACCCTCGTTTTTCTTTGGCACAGGTACAGAATAAATGACACCTACGTAAATAATTTGGTAGTTTAGTATATTTGAGGTTTGGTCCCATAGTAAAATTTGTTCGTAATGATGAGTACAATGACCCCTTAAGAGATTTCGTGTATGAATAGATTGTCCTTATATAGGACATACATAGCTAATTTTGAAAAGTCCAACTTATTTTCCAACTCCAGAAAAATTCAAATCGGAAATCTACGTTTTTTAAGCTAGTTCAAAACGCAAGCCTTCAGAACGGTTGATAGCGAGTGTGTACAAACTTATTTATACGTCGCTCGCAACTACGGCGGAGTGTCTGGCGTTATGGGGTGCCGAGTGCTTGCTACTGTGCTGTCTTTAGACCACTCGCCTGTTACTTGCATTACCCACCTGAAGCTGTAGTGTTTACTATCTGCTTTTTACACAGCCTAGATGGGTATTTAACCCTCCGTGTACTAAAAGTCTCATCCCATACTAGGTGGGGTGTGACCAACCCCAAAATAGAAAAGTGATAAAATTACATATTTTTTGTTTTTTTGGCGGAATTAAATATTAGGTATTTATAAATACACAATAATTATCAGGTTTAAGTAAAACTCAGAGTAGAAAGTATGTATTAAAATATTTTTTATTATAAAAGAACAAAAAAATACAACTTCTGTAATTTATGTAACTTAACAGTAATTTCTTATGTAATAATTTCAATAGGCACTTTTAATTATCACAATCATTTTAATTTTACAAACTACAATATATATTCTATTATCTAAACAAAAATTGAACACAGGAAAGATAAATTTTAATTGATATCACCGGTGTTCAATTGACCACAGTCTTGACATAAAAAATCAGTGTGATCCATACATATTGGTACGTAACATTTTTTGCATGAGTATTTTGTTTTTCTATCTTCAGATTCATATGTTCAAATGTTCAGATTCATATTCAGATCCCGGTCCTGAACCTCCAGATTCTAACTCAAAGTCGTCTCCTTCGTCTAAAAGTGCTTGTAATATAATATATCAGCTTTCTTGATATGAGACATTTTTCATGTAAACTGTTATCTGTAACGAATTAAAATCCATTTAAAATGCTAAACTTACATAAATTAAACACATAAATAAAAAAATAAATATATTACATCAAATAAAATTCTTACCTTTTTATCAACGCGCCGTACGAGGTGGGTTCTGTGACGCCCACACGCACTTTAAGGGCGTGTAGCTCGCTTGGCGGTTGGCGCCGGAATGACTTAGCGGCACTGATCGGAGCGGCCACGTCGCAATTCCAGCTACTAAGAATTCGAACTTCGGCGCATTAACAGTTTCAAAATTATTGCGAAATTTGAAGGACTGGGGTTTGTCAAACCCCACCTGGTGCACGGAGGGTTAAAAAAGACTGGCAAGACCATGTCTTGCTATTCTTTTCGATATGGTACCTAATAACACTGTAATTTGAAAACATCGTAAAAGCCAATTATTTTTTAAAGAGTAACCGTGGAGGTTCTAGCCGGCTCGTCTCGACAAATTGTAATCGTCTATTTGGCTTCTGATGTTTTATAATTGCCCATTTAGGTTTATGTGAAATAAAATATTTTGATTTTGACACTTACTTCAATGTAAGTACGCTAGTCGCACCCTAAGGTTTCAAAGTAGTTAGCCTCCCTACCCTACCCTGCTGACTGTTTTTCCTTGGTTAGGAGATATTCTCGAAATGTTGGTTCTTAAACGAGAAAAGAAATACTTAATGGATTTGTTGTATTCTTTTTCTCCTCTACTGATTGTTATTTCTCCTCTACCGATCGTTATTTCTCCTGACAAAGTTTATTCTGATTATATGTATGTATATATTGATGTATTTATTCTTTTATTTTATAGTTATTTTCGTGTTATCTATCCTTTATATTGCACCTGCCATGTTTTCTCTGCATCACCCTAAGGTTGACTGGTAGAAAATGCCTCAGGCATTAAGTCCGCCTTTGTACGGTATTTGTTTTTACTTGTGCATAAAGTTTTAATAAATAAATAAATAAAAGAAATACTTAGGTACCTATTATAGAAGTTTCCAGTTCTGCTACATTTTACGTAACGCTAACATACATTAGGGACTGCCGTCCATTCACAGGTCCTGTTTACTTTTGCTAATTTTGATAAGTCTAAAAATATTTTCCAAGGGATATTACTAGGATATTACTACGACTACTACACATTTTAAAAATAACTACATTATTTAAGCTTAGATTTTTTTATTAGACATTACTGTTCCACTGCTGGGCAAAGGCATCCCTACTCTCTTTTCACCTCTCTCTGTCCAGAGCTGTCAAGGATCAATCTTAATTAAAAGAGTCCAGCTCATCCCACCATCTCCGTCTGGTCCTACCGCGATGTCGTTTGCCATTAAGGGCGACCCCCTGAGTCGTAATTTTGGCCCAAGCTTAGAATAAGATTTTTTTAAGATCTAAAGACTCCTTGCTTGTATAACAAACCGGTGGTAAGTTACTTGCTCAAGCCAACTTGCCAGTTACAACGGTACGACGGGACGCGTGTCTCGTCACTCAGTGGTACTCAATAATGTATATGCAGACAGAATCGTGGGGCCTACGATCCGCTTCCATCACACAAAAATGCCACTTTGACACACTTTCCATGTAAACAACAGCCTGATGAAATGGGTTGGTTAAATGATTAGGTATCTGATGGTTTTTACTGAGAAATGAATAGCTCGGTTTGATTTAGAATAGGACAGAGTCAGTGTCATTCATGTTTAAAAAGCTGTTCTTTTGTGAAAATTAGTTACGTAAAGAAAATTATGTTGACTTGCTTGCGTATAAGTATCTAGAAACGTCGACTAACATGCAAGTACGGTCAGCATAATATTAAGATGGCGATTATTGAATTAATTCTGTACTTGATGGTTTTTAGAAGCATTTGAAATATGATATATATTTGTTTAAATCTTTTTACAGTCCGTTCAATCGATTTTGACTTTTATTCCGTAGGCATAAGGATGGCATTCAAAGCAAAAACGTGGTTACAATAACAACTGTTTACTGCAGCTGCAGTTTGTCTTACCACCAACGGAATAGAAGTCTAAATCGGTTGAAAGGACTGTAAAAAAAGATTTATTTATATATCTAATTTTATATATAGAGTGGTGAAACATTTTATGGCTGTAAATAACCGTACAATATGTTAAACACATAATCGTCGGTAATCAGCTAGCTTCAAAATTAATTGACATTACACTACGGTTTATTTATCTTGGCAGGTCCGAAGATAGGCACTGACAAGTTTCGCGCATGTTCTCTCACTCACACTCGCCTCATGTCACCATTTGGTTCTTCAAAAATCTTAATGCGCAGCCTTCTGCGCGAAGTACGGACCTGCCAAGATAAATCGGCCGTACTGTACATTCAAACACTAATCTCTGAATTCCTACTTATTTTGAAAAACAAAAAACACCTTGTCAACTTATTCTATACTTTATCATTCCTCAAATATTCTAATGAGTCACAGCACTTCAATAATCACACGCACTAAAATATAACCTTGGACCTGAATAAGGTACTTTTCGCACCCACTCGGTGGCACTACAGCTGTCTGAAGTAGTCTGGCGCGAGACACCAAGGGGTCCTGGGACTACTTGTACCAGGATGTAGGAAAGATAGGACACGCGACGATGTGAAGGTTTTTAGTAAAAGATATACTTAGGTATACTGGATGAATTTTTTTTACCGTCTTGAATAAAATAGGGTACAATAGGTGAACGGAGTATGGCATACCTAGTTTTTTTTTTTTGTGTTTTCAATAGCTTATATAGAAATTGCTTTATCAATAAACCTACATATTTGAAGTAAACTAGAAAAATAAAAACGGAAATTTTGAAAAAAACTTTAGCAATCGTTAAAAATATCGAAATTCAAATAATACGCACTACACAGGGTGCGTAGTGCATATGATTTGCATTTCTATATATAAATTAAAAAAAAAAAAACTAGTTCCGTTCATCTATTATACCCTATTTATGTCATGACGGTAAAAAAAGTCATCCAGTATAATATACAATATGCAGGTATCAGAAAGGTGTAGTCATATTTTAAGGGTGTGGCACAGACCATCAAATTGAACAACTTTGTCCATGGTACCAACATCGTAATCGCGAGAAAATTATCAACTGTCCCATACAAAACTTCAATACCTAATCGAGCCAAGTGTAAAGGGACGCTTGATTAATTTTAGCGATTACGATGTTGGCTCCATAGAGAAAGTTGTTCAGTTTGATGGTTTGTACACATGACCACAGTTTCTGATTCATGCTGTATAATGGTGTAAAAGTTGTGGGAAAAGCTAAATAGGTAAGGGGCTGAAAGAAGTAAGTGAGAAACTCATGACGCGATTTCAAGAGACGGTGGGCCCACAAGGCCACAAACCATGCGGGTACGGGAAAATATCGCTGAATGAGTTTGATCCCTTCTACCGATTATACTAAGAAACACAACAATATATACTTAAAAAGATGTAAGGTTTATTGGGGTAACTATACTTGTAGTATTCGTAGGGTAACTACGGTACTGAGGGTAATTTTGTTTGATAATAATTTCTACCAAACGCAGCGGCACTTCACATATATTAGTAATGATTAGATGCCATTTTATCGGCCGCCGTTTTTCACTGTCGCTGTATAAAATGCCGCTGCGTTTGTTAGAAATTGTCATCAATCGGAATTACTCCATTATCGTAATTACCCCAATAAATTATACGAGTATATCCTTTTTTTATATAACAATACGTCCCAAAAATACATAAATTTATTGCTTGGCATTCTATCTAGCTATCTATCTTATTGGAGACACGTGTTAATATTTTAATTATCCTTAATTCTCTCGAGTGTTCTCTGTAAAGCGTATGTAAAGCCTAGTTCAGCAATTAATATTAGTAATTAATTAGTGTTATAAATTATATACGTGTAACAGCTTGTCTTCAGAATTGGGATTAGCACTACAGTCAAACAAGATATAATCATTTATCTTTCAATCATTATTAATAATGTAGATAATTTTCTACAATTTAGGCGACAATGAGCGACATAAGGGCACACCTCAGGGGGCCAACCACCGCCTCTTCAAGTTGATTGCAGACCAAAAACTAAGCTAAGTTAGTTTAGCTTAGCTCTCATACCTGGTGTAGATTTTTATACTTGTGTGCAGACCGCAAACTACGCATAGTTGTTGGTGTGCACGCAACAAATTCAGGTGGCTTAGTTTAGCTTCAGCATAGCTTAGTTTTTGGTCTGCAACGCGCTTAAAGCAGTATTATTTTAATGTTACTTTAGTGTGAGAAAGAGATGGAGCTCCGTCTCTTTTTCGCATTAAAGTAACATTAAAATAATTCTGCTTTAAGAGGTGGTGGTCTAGCTCCTGTTCCGCTAAAAGTCATCTATGGGGTGTTATTTTGGTAGGGATTATATGGTTTTAAATCAACGTAAACATCATCATTATTTTGTTATACTTAAAATTAAGCTTACTCTATGTTACAAAAACTTTTCAAGTAATAAATTCGCGAAATCCAAACCTATTTACACAGTATAATCTAGTCCAATATAGTTTAAAATTATATCCCTAGGTACCCTAAATAAAAGGACTTATTTCCGTCCGTTTACCCTTCGTTTAGGGGCTGTTTAGGACGTGACTGCCTACCATTTGCACCCTCCACCCTCACCTGGTAGACACCCCTTATTCAGTTTGCAGATTCTATTCATGATTTTAGGTTCGTGACACACGTAGTTGGGTGAAATATTTTGGATTGGCGGAGATAAAAGTGAAAGAAGCAAAGTAGTTCTGCGCGGAAGAATTTTTTAATCCTTCCGCGCGTCTTTTAGTAATTAGAATTAATTACAAAGTGTGTTGTAAATAGCTTGGACTGACGAAGCAACTCAAGCGTTCGAGCAATGTAAAGCTAGCATCAAAATCGCAGCTCTCCTTGCTCCCTTTGCTTTGTTTGCCTTATTCTGCGGCTTACTATGCCAACATAGGATAGAGCCTCCGCGAGCGTTCGTTTGTTGACCACGCAATTGAGCTACCAACCTGCTGACTGACTATAGCAGCATATATATTCGTAAAGATTAGAATCGAGATAATCAGTATGACCAATATAGCTAAGACAATAACTAAAGACACTACAACTCTAAAGATATAAACATAACTAGAGATGGGTCTCTACCCGGTAAAAAACCGGAACTTTGGGCAAATACCCATTAATACCCATTTTTACCTTCCCGATTTTAATTTTTACCGGGTTTAAATTAATTAACCAAATTACGTTATAATTTTTCACGTCTGTCTGCAGGGTTGCCATTTACATAAATATTCTGGACTATCTCACAATAAAATACAGTTTTATAAAAAATATATTGTATAAATAAAAACAAAATTATAACTTGTACATATTATTCTTAATTTTATTTTTATTAAATCAGAACTATCAATCATAATGAACACGGCAACTTCTGAATTACAACATGGAAATAAAATACCCAGGAACACGGTTTGCATTTACTTTCCATTTCATCTAGCCATTTTTACCTACCCATATTTTACCCACCCGCTCATCTCTAAACATAACTAGGTGTACTATGGGTACACCTCTGCCCAACCCTTTGGCGAAACCAGACACAAGTTTTCCCATGGACCATGATAATGCGAAATCATTTAGTGGCGGAAAAGCCAATCTTCACTTAGTAAAACCTACCTATCTCCGTATAGCACATCCTTAACTACCCTCAAGGCTGTCTACCCCTTTAATTGTGACAGCATATTGCCGCGAATTGTGTGAAATCGACCAAACAGCTCGTCTAGGCGGTACCTAACCGGCGAAGCGTGATGCTATAGGTAACGGGGGATATCAGGTACTTGTGAACGCGTGTATAACTTCTACATATTGGGACGATAGAAGGGGTTGTTTATAAGAGTTTTGATTTTTTAAATTAAAATAGTATTGGAAGATTATTGAAAATGAATACAAATAATCCTAATCGCGAAAGTGAGTTTGTATGTTTGTTGTTTACGCTTTCATGCTAAAACGGCTGAATGGATTTGCATGTAATTTGGTACATGGGTAGACCATGACACATGGAAAACGACAAAGGATTTTTAAATTATTTTTATTAGTATTAATAAAAATAATTAAAAAAAAAAATAAATCGACTTCAAACGAAATTAACTGAAAGTTATGAAATAACTTTAATTTCGGAAGTCGGTGTCTTGGGATCTGTATTTTAGATTTTTGCCACCGACTTCCGAAATTAAAATTATTTAATAATTTTGAGTTTATTTCTTTTTGAAGTCGATTAAATTTTTTTTTAAGTTACTTTATATTTCGTAATTTTTAGTTTTTAGTAAAAGCTGGAATATTTGTTTATAATAAGTAGTAAATAGTTTTATTATAAATATTGCACTAGAATTTGACCAAGGTTTTGAGATGTTTTCACTTTGACACCACACCCGTAGCTCGTATCAATAAGCTAGGCCGTCACACTTACACGTATTAGTCCATTATCTTGAAAACTACTAAAGCGATTTTGATGAACTTGAAGTAAATGTAAGCCAATAAAAATTACGGTCACGATCTGATTCATAGTTTCGAAGAAATTCGTGGACAAACATACATACATACATACATACATCTATAAAATTTTGTATATTTGTTTGGAAGCCCTAATAGATTATCATTTGTGAATATATTGCAGTTCTAATAATATTACGTACATACGTGTCGGATTGATAACCTGCTTTTTTGAAGTCGATTAAAAATAAACAAGAGTATTTTTGAGTTGGAGAAAATTGTTTTTTTTTTTATATGAATCTTAGCTATTGGTTGTTTTATTTTCAACTCGTGACAATTTTCGCAAAGATTGCTTGAAAGTTTGCCTAGTCTTTTCCCTACTACGTTGGAGTCGGCGCTCCCGTCTGATCTGACCAGTATTTTATATGGAACTACTGACAAAGGTAGATAGAGCAAGGGTGGATTTTAAATAATCCTTCAAAAACTTACCTTGGGTATACAGCATACTATTCGCACCAGGAAGTTTCCATTCCCCTTTTTGTCGTCTTAATCATTCATACAGCACTCACCTGCAAATAAAGAAAAATCTAATTAGATTAACGTTTGTTTGGAACTTAATCAGTTGAAGCCTACTGAACAAGACACAATAGAAGTTTTATTGTTATAACGCCCTTAATAAATAAATAAAATTCATTTATTTCAGGTAGCTACTTATTCAATACACAAAAAAAAAGGAAGAACATACATTTTCAATTTGTCATCTCAATTTTTAAATATGAAATTTATTACATTCAAATTAATTAATAATTAATTCAAAAATAAACGTCAGGTTAAAAACTATTAAACGTTCATTAAAGTAAATGTCAGAATAAACTATTAAATGTCAACAACATTAATTAGGTAATAAGATAACCAAATAATAACGCCAACACACGGAATTGATATAATGTCTACATATAATGTGCTAATTTAATCGTTCTCTATTTATTTTGTTAGGTTCTCTCTTTTTCTTTATAGGAACTTAATTTCAAAACCTATGCTCACAAAGAAAACGAGTTTTACTTTCAGTCAATTTATTAAACTTTAATCTAAGAGAGAGACCGTCTTAATTTTCTTAATCATTCTAGTTATACCAAGAATTAACTTCAGTACGTAAGTAGATACAACAGAAGCAGTAAATTGGACTGGATTGTTACACAGTTTGCGCAAAACGAACCTCACTAAATTATTTAACAGACTAGTCAAAATTCAACACAGATTGTATAAAGCAAATATTACAACGAATGTTGCTGTTAAATGCGCGGTGGCTGTTGTAGGGATGTGAACAATTTTGTAATTACTATCGATAAAATTGTCACTGAAAAGACGTATCATTTTGTTAGCCAATTTTTTTATCAATTCTTGAATTTGTGGATAGATGAACTTTGAAGATATCGTGATTTATAAAGACGAAGATTAACATTTCTCACACATGTTTACTAATAATTAAAATGTCGGAAAAGGGAATCAGTACTGCCGAAATAAATGAAAGCAAATTATTTTTACTACAATAATACTACTCTTGCCCAGTATAAAGTTCGTTAACTTCCAAAACAGGTCGATAATGAAATGAAATCAAGTGAAATCAAGCAATGATCGAGTAGCTGGAAATGTCAACGGCGTCAATACAGCTGTCTTTCAGTGGCAAACAACAATCGACACGACAAATTCCCGTGTCTGCCCACACTGGCGTGCACACAAACAAACAGGTGTTCCCGAGCCAAGTGGAACGCATAAATATCGCAAAACACAAAGTTATCGATGCCACTAAGCCGCCTTTATTGACTACGTTTCCCTTCACTAGCGAAACGACTGAACAGCTAATATTGTCACGCCATTTTAGACTTCAACACTGGAGAAAAGAGCTTAGTTTGTGTTGTGGATGTGATCAAGGATGTTCCGTTAGTGTTAGACAAACTTCGGTTTTGCAATAATGATAGCATGACAGCAACGGTGTGTATAAAGTGCGTTTCATATAGTAAATCGATACGGGGGCTTCGACGTCGAATACAAACTAGTGTTAAGTACAGGGATCACTGATTTGTGGAGCAGAAAATCCAGATCCTAAATTCTAACCGACGCGGACTGTCCAATTCGAAAACCCAATAAGTTGTTAATGGGTAAATTGCTCGAAAACCAGCAGCTTTTTTTCCTAGTTTTACTTTTTCTTTCTTTAATGTAGGTACCTACACTTAATTAGAAATTAGGAACATTGATTTATTTACAATGTAAACTCTAATCTTTATTAGGTACGTCTTTTGATATAACAACTTCCTATAACGTAGATTTTTGTTAAGTTTGGTTGGTTTACCTTAAAACCCATACATTGATACACTCTTTATAGCGCAACAGCCATTCTCGATAGTGTGTTACGCAATTAGGGTGCTGACTACCCCCTGGTGGGTTCCCGCATTGTCGAGGCGGGAGGGCTCATAAGCCGTGGCTTAGTCACCCACGGTGAAGCGATGAGGAACCCAAGGAGGGGCCGCTCGTCAGGGCTTTTCCCAGGAAGCTGATGACGTAGCGGACAACAAGTAGCTGGCGGTGCCGCTTAGGCGACATCGCAACTGAGGCGGGCTGCGTTGTCGTATGGGAGGCATCGCGGCTGAGGGTTGGAGGCCGCGACGGGAGAGGAGTGCCGGTATTGCGGTGCGCCGCTCTCCCTACCTTCCGCAGCCTTGACGGGGTCGCCACTGTCTGATGGCGGACCCGGTGGGCTGGCAGGGGAGGAGGAGTCTCGGTATTTCGTTGGCCGTTCTTCCTATCCTCTGTGGCCGAAAAGTGGCAGGCGGCCGGGCCACTGACCTGACCGATCACAGGGGGACCAAGGGTGCCTAGATACGGGGTCGTCTACCGCCCATGTGCGGGTTTGGTCCCTGGGGTGGTCACGGCGTGCAATGTGTTCTGGTGCGCCGGTGATGGGGGGTACTCCCCAGAAGAGGGTCCGGTGACGGACAGCCGCGGCGGGTTCGCGGTAGTGCTAACGTATGCCCATGTTCCCGCCACAAGCGGCAGAGGAGGACACCGAGGAGTTTTAGTAGGTTGGAGTCCCACATAACTGTACTATCTCCCCGTGGTAGTGCAGTATGCACGCAAAAAAAAACCCTTCGATCAATAATAAGTATTGATCGAAGAAGACACTTGAGGTTGTGAACAGCCGCCTTGCTTTTGTTATTGTTGATTACCTCATTAATTTAGGAATGTTGACCCCAGTTACTAAACATACTAGGGCACGTCTCGTAATATTTGTCGTAAACTAATAAATCGATAATTAAAATATTAAAAAGTATATAAGGTTGTTTTTCTTTCTTCACTCCACATAACGAAAACTTTTTAGAACGAACACAAATGCTCGGTTCCTTGAGTTTCGTTATAAAGAGTTTACACAGTATTTACAAAAAAAATATCATTAAATAAAATACTGTACAAAGGCAGACTTAATGCCTGAGGCGTTTTGTACCAGTCAACCTTAGGATGATGCAGAGACAAAACATGGCAGGTGCTACATAATAAGACACATTACAACACACACACACACACACACACACACACACACACACATTTACAACAACATGACTATATACATACCTAGAGTGCGCTCCACGAAAGAAGGTCTGCGAAAAATTGTGAAACTACATTTTTTTTTTATGCATTTCTATGTGATGCAATGACATAGACGCTAGTGCCGCGTCAAAGGGACTTCATTGGTAGCGCGGATTTTAATCGTCTCTTTTATATTCATAATTATCTAAGTCAAGAAAACTTAAACATAATTCTTATTATTCTTTGCTTGGGCAAAGTTCACAAAACTACAAATAAAATTTTCAAGTCCAAATTCTCAAAATGAAAGTAAGTTTCACTAAAATGAAATTAGCCAAAAATAAGTCTGAAGATTTTCGTTAGTAATTTTCAAATTGAATTGATGAAAACTCGAATGCCTTTTGTGCAGTCTCTAGCATCAAACATGGTGGAAATAATCCGATTATAAATATAGACTGTTGTCTCTGAGTCTCACTGTAGTAAGTAATTGCTTCTTTTATTACAAAATAGCAGCTTGATCTTTTGTTTTCAAGTGGCTGGTTGTTATTGACTCAGTTCAATTCCTTTTCTTTTGTTTTGTTGGTTTGGTTTAATTCTTGAGTGTGATTGTTACTTTACTGATTGGTTTGTTCTATAGACATGACATAATAACTGTTTGAAATGTCTATATTGCTAGGAGGGAATATATTATTAAAGCATCATCGTGAACCGCATCAGTGCTTCACATTATGTGAGAATTTGGTCAAGCGCGATTCTTTCCACTGGTGAAAAATATTCAAGGTAAAATTGAAATAAATGAAAACCTGAAAGGGTCATTGTGAACAACTTTTACGAAGACCACTTTCATAGTTTCAGTTTTTTCACTTGGTATACCTTGTATGATTTATGTAACATTTCTTTTATTTCAGTTACATGGCAGATCAACTCAAGCTACCCCAATCAAAAACCCAATTATATAATATGTTATAATTTAGGGTATCAGGCAACAACTATAAAACTAAACTTTCCAAAGAAAATGAACTTCATAAATGTCTACAAGATATTACCAAAACACATTCATTAAGATAACAATCTCGGCGCCTCCGACGCCAATCTAAGTTTGCCCTACTCTTCATAATGACGGCAACCTCTGGCAATTTGAAGGAACACTACGACTACAGCTACATTCATGGTTTTGTAAGATGATGATGAAGATGGATAGGAATGAATTAGGCGTTGGATTTACAGAAATAAGTGAATTAAAGTTTATAAAAATCGGTCAAGAGCGTGTCAGACTCGCGCACCGAGGGTTCCGTACCATCATTTATAAAAAAATTGTGCTATTTAGAGACATCGTTTCATCTTTCCTGTAATTTTTACATTTTAAACTTCTAACACATAGAATTATTTCAGATTTTTCTCTATGCAAACTTCGGAGATAAGGGGGGAACGGTATTTTTTTTTTTACATTTTTCATCAAAAGTCGAGAACTATGCGGCAATAAAAAAAGAAAAACTTTTTAAGAATGTGCAAACAGCGCTCTTTCTTATGATACCTCACATGCTCTAGTAGCCCCACTTCAAAATTTTAAGTCCCTGTTGCAAAAAAAAATCTTTCTTATTTGCAAAATAGTTGGGTAAACGTCATCTAATAATTCCAAAATTCAAGTTGATAGCATTAGCAGTTCTTGAGATATCCAGCTGTGACAGACGGACAGACAGACTGAGTCGCACCATAAGGGTTCCATTTAACCATTTTGGTAAGGAACCCTAAAAAACCGGTCAAGTGCGAGTAGGGTTCAGTACAACCGTACAATATTTAACACTACATATAAAAAAATAACTTCAGTTCAAAAAACACGTTTCTTGTATGGTTAAGTAATTAGCGGCGATAGACACAAAATCTGCGAAAATATCAACTGTCTACCTATAGTAATAGGTAGACAGTTGATTTTTTTTTTTTTGGCTGTAATTCATGAACATTAGTAGCAGTTTATGAGATACAACCCTTTGACAGACAGACGGATGGACAGCGGAGGCTTAGTAATAGGGTTCCGTTAAAAAAGAAAAAAAACCAAAGCTTAGAATCTGTATTTGCGAAAGGTGGAATCTTTGTGTCCCTACGAAACTTGCGGGGTGCTTGTGTAACACACATAAAATGGCAATCGATCACAATCACAATCCCTTTCATTTTGATAGTGCAGCCAAGTTATTGAACAGAGCCACAGATTAATACAGATGGGACACTCCGCAGTTTAGGTACAAGTACGCGGCGGGCTCGACTTGTCGGGACAATTGAGTGCGGGCTGCTGCGCACGGTCAGTTCGATACTCACTCACACGCCGCATCGTAAAAGAAGACAACCCAAAGGCGCGTCGCAGTCGAGGCGGCGTCGCGGCGCGGGCGTGCGTTGCGTGCGCCTAACGAGTCAGAAGGTACGCGAGTTACGCGATAGAAAGAGAGGCAACTTGTAGGTGAATATAACTGTAGGTAATAAGCGTTGTGCGACCTGAATTGCACTTTATTGAGTCGTTCAATAAGAGTCGCTTTTCATAATAAATGATTTTGCGGAGTGTCCCTGTGCATTAACCTGTGGCAGAGCAGACGAATTTTTGAAACCTAATAAGCAATGGATTAGAACTTTCCTTCAAAACCGATTGTTATTGAAAGTGTGACACGCAATTTGGGTGTTGGACTGCATTCTACATTCAGGCACTTTCGAACGACTGCTACAGCCATATTATGTAATATCAGGAAAATAAATTGTTTAGAAAATAGCAAGGGTAACTGCTATAGTAATTGGCCACGCTATAGTAACTGGACACTCATAAAAAAGACGTAGAAACAGCAGAGGTAGCAGTCTTTCGATAGTGCCTGAATGTAGAATGCAGACCAACACCCAAATTGCGTAACACACTTGTCTTCTTTCAATCACAATCGGTTTTGAAGGAAAGTTCTAATCCATTGCTTCATAAGTTTGAAAAGTCCGTCTGCTCTGCTCAACAACTTGTATGTACTATCAAAATAAAAGGCATTGCGATCGATTGCACAGATTCTAAGTTTTGTTTTTTTTTTCTTTTAACAGAACTCTATTACTCAATGATCAATTACAAGCACAAACAATAATATATTTGTTGTGCTTTTCATTCAAAAAATTGCTTGCATTATCTTGTTTCTACCTCTTTTTTTATGATTGGCGAGTTACTATAGCGTTGCCAATTACTATAGCAGTTAGCCTATAATACGGCAAATTGGCGAAGTGTGTCAATTTGATAAACAATTAATCTCCCTGATTATATATGCGGGGCTATCTTTCCTACTGGATGCTTAACTATTCCCCGATGTATTAAGTTCTGAACAGCCGTGGTAAGGCTTGGTTTGGTAGCTAAAATTAAGGAGGTCTACGTACTATTCTGGATCCCAAGGGCTTACAGTGAAAACGAATGACGAATGATGATTCATCCTCCTAAGCTTAAAAGTTCTCACCTAATAATTATAGCCTAAAACTAAACAAACTAAATCCACATTTAATTAAAAACCGGGTATCCGGTCCCGATACCCGTTTCAACAGAACATATGCTATTCGAGTGATCAATCATTGTAATCACCCCGCGCGGAATACCTTAATCCAACATTTAATTTGTCTCTTTGTCTATTCATGTCACGCTAGTAATTAAATTATATTAGTAGGTACTAGGTTTTGGGGCGGTTTCAGTTGTATTTCGGTTTTGAATTTCTCGAGTTGGTTTAAATGGTCTCTATTTAATTCTTTAAGGTTCCTGTAATTAGAATAGTTTATTTTGAAGTACAGGTTTTTGTAAACGAAGTCATCCGGAGAAGTAAGACGTATTTATCAAACATTGGCGACTTCGTCTGTGAAATTTCTTATTCCCCGACCCAGCCGGTCGCATCGCGTCGCCTGCCCGATCTATTACTTCGTATTCGATTGGCGTTCTCTCTTACTTTTTCCCTTTTTGCTCGGCTCCTAAGAGTTCTAGCGTGACGTTAAATAGCTTGTACCCTTCCTCAAGGATGGGGCTATCAAATGCAAAAAGTTTTTTTTAATCCGACTGGTAGTTCCAGAGATTAGCGCGATTAAACAAACAAACAAAATAAAAAACTTGATAAACACCTTGAAGGCGGTGACCACGCACCATCAAATTGGCTTGTTTGCCACTCAATACTTAACATGAAAATTATAATCATCATTATTTCAGCCGAAAGACTTCGACTGCTGGAAATAAGCCAACCTAAGCACCGCCGCCGCCGCTTCGACCGACAAAGTTATAATACATTCAAAATTTTGCAGTTAATTTAAGTATTTATTTACAAAAAAAAAAAAAAAATGTAGTATATGTAGTATATCGGTTAACTGGTTTCCATAGTACAAGCTCTGCTTAGTTTGGGATCAGATGACCGTGTGTGAATAATGTCCCAGTTATTATTATTATTATATTATTATAATTGGTTAGCGGACATCCCAACAATATAATTTTCCGAGTTTGATAACTTGCTTTATTAGTCTAAAGACATCCTTTGATTTTAGACGTAATCACTTCTGTCTGACCTTTTAGACCCTCAGGGAAATATTGAAGTTCGTAGCTATAATAATTTGCTACAAGCCCTTAAAGATCTGTAACGACGTAGGTAAGACCTACGTCGTTATCCATATCCATAAAAAAGTGGTAGGTACTTTGTCACCTTGGATGAACAAGAAGACCATTATGGCCGCATACACTGGAATAAGGTGTAAGGTGTATCTTAATGTATTGCATGACAATTTGATGTACCTATTGTATTTTAACTATGAACCAAACTTTTAATGTGAATTTTGTATGCCTCAATGGCGGGACACAGCAGACTTACCTGTATAACTAACACACCATCTTATGAACCTATGATCCACAGTAAATTATTTTGAATTTGAATTTGAAAAAAAAAGGTACGGTTTATGGAAATCTGGAAAATTAAATTCAGACCTACAATAAAACGGGAAAACAGTTTCTGAAAACTGAGTTGTGTAATATTTGAAATCAGTTTTTAACCGACGAAAAAAGGAGGCGGTGCTCAAGTCGAGGCGTATACACATATTATATATATATTATTATGTATGGCTACGCATAACTTTTTACAGAGTAGTCTGATTTGAACATTTTTGTTTTACTCTGGAGAGTATACCTCGAAGTTGGTCCCATGTAAAATTTATTAATTTTGCTTGGGTAGTTTTTGAGTTAGCTTCAGTAATATGCATTTTTCCCACTTAGTCTATGTGGACCCATCTAATTTATTTTGCAGGTATTCGAATTTGTGTGGGAAGGTGCCACAACTAAAAAGTGAAAAATAAACCCTTTTTGACAAAAAAAATAAATACATAACAACCGACCGAAAGAACACTACAGTGAAAAATAACTTTAACTTTAACTAAAAATTAAAAAATTAAATCGGCTTCAAAAAGAAATTGGCTCAAAATTATGAAATAACTTTAATTTCAGAAGTCGGTGTCTTGGGATCAGTATTTTAGTTTTTTGCCACCAACTTCCGAAATTAAAGTTATTTCATAATTATCAGTTATTTTCTTTTTGAAGTCAATTTTTTAATTTTTTTTTCAGTTCTTGAAAGTCAGTTGTTTTTTTTTTGTGTGAAAAAGATTTTATCAGAAATTGTTTTCTCAGGGCTAATTTTTCAATCGCCAGATAACTTTTTATGGAATAAATACGTTTGACAGCTTTTGTACAGAAAATATGTCAAACTGTCATATTTATTATTTTTTTCTTTTGGCTTCGCACGGTTTGAGCATTTAGCCAATGTCAAGTTTAAATCATATTTATTCTTCGGATAAAAGTTATCTGATAATTGAACAATTAGCCCTTAGTTGAGTTACACAATAGAAGAGTTTGAAAGTCGGTGCTATTTCAATTTATTTGCCACTGAAATTGCCGCATACATCCGGTGATCACAAAGCAATTTTTTACTATTATATGTGCTTTCAGATAGTGAAATTGTCCTTAGTACTTTACTAACCTATTATTTTCGATGTGTTTCTCATAATCCAAAAACATTGACGGAGAGAAAATGCATTAAATGGTTAAACAAAAAACATAGTTATGTTATTCCCATTGCACTTGAATTATTATTTTTTAATTTTACAACTAATTGACATTGACAAACTTGACGTAAAAAAGTAAATGACATTTAAAGAAAAAAAAAAAATACATGTCAAATGGTGACAAATATTTACATCCTAATATTATTATTATATTTTATTTTTTTCCGAAAAACTTGTTAATTCAAGCTGAATTCAAATATTCAGCTTCTTACACCGACTACAAAAAAGTCTCGATCGCATAATTTTCACCCACGTCAGTGAGACATGTAGATACGCATCCAAATACGACAATAGTGTCGACAATTAGTCGTGTCGTCTAGCCGAAGCCTTTCAACTCTAAGCTGCAGCCAGACGCCGTTGTCGCCACTTTTATTTCGACTATATCTATAGGTACGTAGCTGAAGGGTACTGGAAGTGTCTCGACGTGAGAAGTTTAGGACAATGAGGGTGGTGATGATTTTATCACATGTTGTGTCGAAGAAGATAATCAGGGGACGTGATGTGGTAAAGAATTTATATTTTTGGCTCTACACAACAACTGATTTAAAAAAAAAATGAGAAAACTTACTGTGATTGGGAAAAATATGACCTTCATTACACTATGTGTATTGGAAGAACGTCAATCGCTATGAATAGAATATTAGTTAACTATATACAGCGTTTAAGTGTAAACAGTGTCAACCTTTTAAGTGGTCATGGTACTCATCATTATTAACAACTTTTACTATTGGACCAAACCTGAAATCGCGAAAAAAATCAGCTGCTCTCAAGATTTTGACGAATTATTGCGAACATAAATGTACTGAACAGCTAATTTTTTTTTGCGGTTTCAGGTTTGGTCCCATAGTAAAAGTTGTTCATAATGATGAGGACAATGATCCCTTAAAAGGTTGCCACTATTTACACTTACACCATGTATAGTGTTGCTACGGAAGTATAGGATGTACTCCATCAGCTTATTCTGTACAGAGTGTGTGTTGTGTGTGTGTGTGTGTGTTCTTAATTTAATCTGTTCTACTTAATAAACACACACACATCACGCCGGTATTCCCCAAAGAGCCAGGTAGAGGTGTTGGCAGTTGTCCCACTGTCGGCGAGGAAGCGAGTAACTATCGGCTAATAGTGGTTGTCTGACTGTTCACACCGCACGCGAGTACTCGTTTGTCGCAGCGACAAGAGCTATCAAAGAGAAGTACTCGCTCAGCGACGCTCGCTTGGCGGGCAGAGCGCTCGCTGAGAATCACGCTTGGTACGTACGCATACCAGGGAGTAAACGCTTGTCGCCGTCGTTCACTCGCTGCTCGTTGCTCGTTTTTAGATTCTAGCTCTACTCGCTTCTCGCTCGTCGTTGGCGGTAGGACAAGTGCCGTAGGTACCTTTCGGACACCATATTTCACCAGTTATGTTTAAAGTGTAATAGGGGCGTATAACTTCAGACCAATAGGCTCGCCTATATTGTTCTGAAGTTAAATCAAAAATCTCAAGGGTATTTCTTATTTTGATAGTCGGTAACGTTTCTAGTAAATATAGAATCTTCAGAAACAGGCGTAACTTGGTGAATTCTTGGCATTACCCGTGTCATGAGTTGCGGGGCTTCCTCTAAACGTGTTGTTCCTTATCTCGACGACTCATTTGTGTTTTAAATATTTGTTTTATTGTGTTTAAATTATTTTATATTATTTTGTATCAATTCTCGTCATCTGCCTAGCCTTTTCCCAACTATGTTGAGGTTGGTTTCCAGTCAAAACGGATGCAGCTGAATACCATTATTTTACATGGAGCGAATCCAAAACCTCCAAAACCGAATAACTGGGTAATACGATACCCCTTGGTAAGACTGGTTGTCAGACTTTCAAGCTTCTGACGACCCGTAACGACTGTCAAAGATCCATGAATGACAACCACCACCAACGACTTAAGGTGGATCCGCAGTGGTAAATTTTCTTGCGTTCTTTAAAACGCAAGAAAATTTTAATTACGGATACTTAAAAGTGCTTTCCAAGGCACGGAGGGCCGCGGTATGTAAAGATGGTCGAACGGTACGAACCAACTGCGGCAAGCGCAAATCAACCTGATCGATCGACCCGTGCGGCTGTTATTACTTAGCCCCTTGTATCAATTGTCATCTAGGTTAATGTGTTTATAATTGGTTTTCAAGTTATAAATAGTTTTTCAAAAAAAAGTACCTACTAATTAGTCAGGTAATAACTTTTGTGTCTCGTTAAATACTTATACTTACTTAAGGTAATTTTCCCTAAGTAAATAGGAATTTTCTTTATTGAGCTATAAACGAAATATAAGTACATTCAAAAGTATTTTGTATTGAAAATAGGTAGCTACGAGTAGGTACTCCATTTATATTTTTTTAGGAAAAAGAAACCTACATACAAATATTTGGACCGATAATACCTGCCTTCCTATGGCAATGTCTTATCAAAGGGTATCGTATTACCCAGTAACTGGGTTGTGGAGGTCAGATGGCAGTCGCTCCATGTAAAATACTTGTATTCAGCTGCATCCGGTTAGACTGGAAGCCGAGCCCAACATAGTTGGGAAAATGCTAGGCAGATGATGATATCCAACTCGTAAGTTGATCATTTGCATTTGTATCATGACAGGAGACAAGATTTAAAACTTGTGACAAAAACGCACGTACCCTAAACTTCAAAAAAAAAACATGCCCACATAGCGATATATTATGTATAATAAGTTGCAAAGATACAGAGATATTCGCTCGTAACTGAAGTTTACAAAACAAGCGCATCAGAGCCGCTCCCGAAACAAATGTCGTCGGCAATTCTTTCTCACGGAGTACCCGAAGTGTAACATCTCTGCCATCTTATGCATGGCGTATGGGGTAAGACATGGATTGTAGCGTGTCTTAAGTGGACCGTATTAGGAGGAGCGGGGAAACTCTACCTTGATTGAAGTTCATGCAGAGATTTGAACGTGATGTCTTAGACTTGCTAGCAAGTTGCTGCTGGGGTAAGTCTCACAGCGAGTCGAGTCTGAGGTAGTTTTATTTGGCAAAAACAAGTTCGTATATTATCAAATCATTTGAAGGTTGCTCATTTACCTAGCATGGTTATGGCAGTTATAGAATCCGCTTGAATGCCGAAATTAATTTTTATGTTCGATTATGTTCCACCATGTAACTGTAACACTACTCTGATAACCGAGCATGTTAGCATGTATGAGTCTTTTTTATATATTTTTATGATATATTATATTTTGGAACCTTGTACAGGTTGACTTGAGTTGAAAGCCATTTTGTTTTAACATTCACAACGACATTAAAAATATCCGTTACACCATACAACTAACAAGCCATCAAATTCTCAATTCGCTTCGTCTTCCTTCAAACACCATACAAAAACTACCTCGAGTAAAAGTTGCTATTTTTCTCATCTTAAAGGCTTCTAATATCGCAGCTCCCCGCCTCAGGCCGGTTGTCATTTGTCTGCTGCTCTGTAGGCAAACTTCGCTTCAATGTTTGAAAGCACTACATTATATCCGTCCTTCTTTATCGTCTTCGTCTAGTGAAATAGTGATGGGCTGTAAGAGATGTTTTGCATGTCGATAGTTTAGTAAATCTTCTTTGGAAGGCTATAAAATGACGTACTTATTAGAGTCGTAATATTAAAATTGTTGTTTCGTCTCGAAAGAATCAAATATGTATCAAAAGGTTTACACAAAAAAAATCTGAAAAGTAGATAATAAATTCATGTACCTACGTGCTGTCACATAGATATTAATTACATCATTAGAGGTAAACATTATAGGCTTGATAAAATAACATCAAATTGATTCACAAAATTCCCAAAAAAACTCAAAAAGAACTGTTAATTGGATGAAAAAAGATAAAAAAAAATATACATCGCTATAAAAGTTACAAAGCCGAAAATGTTTAATTAATATTTACTGGCCTTTGCCTACACTTCAAAGGTGTCTACATTAAAATAATTAATTTTCTGTTATTAATGAGATCATTTCGGAAAAGCGGAAGCTGATTAGAAACTTTGAGTTATGTATCTCATTTTAATTATCTATGTTTTTTGTTTTTATTACTTAAAAGTTTTTGTTATTTATGTAGTTAGCTACATAAATAACGCAAACATATTTTTTTCTACAAATATACATTATTTTTATCCATTTATTTATTTTTCTGAATAAATAGACACATTGAAGTCATTGACATTTATTTTTATCGATAGTCATCTTTATCGATAACCTCTCGAAACTACAAGAGCTCAAGACTCGGCACTTCCTAACATAGCTTAGATTTCTTTTTAATACCACACATTTAAACTCTTTGTAGGAAGCACATGTCGTTGCTTAAACTTTATATCTACTTCATCTATTGTACTATATTGGAAGTTTGTGTTGGAGTGCTTTTACTTGGTACTGTAACGTATTTGAACTAGTTTCGTATGCTTTGAGGTACTCTACTTATATTTGACAAGGACCACTGGATGGCATATCTCTTGTATGGATTAGGGTGTTCATGAATCGTCCTTGGCAGTCTGTTCAGCACTCCTCTGTTTAATAATAATATACTAAATAATAAGACACTTACGCTACAAGTAAGTACACACAGTTTAGGGTCAAATGCACGCAGTAACGAAATCTGTGAATCATCTTTCAAAGGCTCAGGAAACGCGTTTACGCCACGTGTTTACTGTACACTACATAAAAATTAAAGGGGATAAGCCATATTAGTCAAAAAAAATGTATCTTCAAAATTCCCTATCCATTTCCACAATCCGCTTCGCTTTCCCGCATCAGCAAGAAAATCAAATAGAATAGTGCGAATTTTAAAATCCTGCACAAAAAACTGTCGCCAAGGGCGTTCACGAGGGTTGTAGCCGCAAAAACAATAAACTGTCATAAATCAGAAGGAAAGTTTAATATACCCCTACTTCGTGCAAGTTCTACCACTTTCGTACTAGCCATGTTACATTCGCCAGCGGGTTTTGTTATTGCGGGGAATTTTAAACTTTGCCGTGATATATAACTGTGTAATGTAAATAAATGAGTGATTTTAAAGATTATTTATGAAGGAGTTTGGTTAGGATACGGTGTCTGCTCGGTTTACTGAATTTTGCAGGCTTAGATGAGTTTCCTGGGTATGATAAACGTGTGGATGTGAAAAAAAAAATACTAGGTACTTATCTAGATTTATTTTTTTGACTGGCCTGTTGGTCTAGTGGTTAGTGGCCCTGACTGCTATGCCGGAGGTCGTGGGTTCGATTCCCACCCAGGACAAATGTTTGTGTGATGAGCATGATCATTTGTTCTGTGTCTGGGTGTAATTTATCTATATATGTATGTATTTAGAAATATATAAGTATGTTTATCAGTTGTCTAGTACTCATAACACAAGCTCTGCTTAGCTTGAGGCTAGACGGCGTTGTGTGATAGTTGTGGAATATTATATTATATTATATATATATATTATATTTTGTAAAAGGACTGGTTTAATAAGCTGTATAGGTACGCACATGTAAAATAATACTTAATGCTATTGGTATAATACTCGTTGGACAGATTAGTATTTTTCGAATAATTAATGAACTTCTAAGCATTGTTATACCCACTAAAATCAGGTAGCTAAAGAAACCTCAATACGTGCATTTTGTAAGACCTCGAGAAGAGAAAAATAAAAACTCATAATTTAGGTATAACTCCAAAAACAACCTAAATATTATTCTTGCAGTTTTAACAAGCGCAGAGAAAATATGTTGGCTTAGTGAAAAAATAATTATTTAACCCGAGTAGAATTTTGTAGAAGGCAAGGGGAAGGTTTTCTTACTCAACGACCCTCCTGTGGGAATGCCGCGCTAACAAGAACGTCTTAGCGCTTGCCACGACAAATTTAAGTAGGAAATTTTCTTTTCTGACGATTAAGGAAATGTGGAAACAAACATAAACATATTATAAAGTTCTTAAGTGTTTTTAGCTCACAAACTTTCATGGTGAACTCCTAAGGAAATGTTTGTAATAAGGTTTTGTGGGAGTTGTGTAGGAAACTGCACTAGACATTACTTGTTGTTTTGTCATTTGTCTCAAGTTATACTCTAGTCTACTTTAGTTTTCAGGGTTCCGTACCTCAAAAGGAAGAAACGGAACCCTTATAGGATCACTCGTGTGTCACAGCCAATTTGCTCCGAATCTAATGGACAGATTAAGTTGAAATTTGGTATACGTATGAATTTCTGTGACCCAAACACGGACGTGTAACGTTAATTAATAAATTAATTTTGAATAAGGGGGTCAATTTTGGGGGACAAATAAGAAAATTTAAAAAAAGGTTTTACTAACTGTACCGTGTGACATATCAAATGAAAGGGCTTACTGTGGGGGCCTACATTTTTTTTAAATAATTTTAAAGTTATTTAAGAAAGTAGACGAAAATTGAAATCCCTCTTATCTCCGAAAGTACTCAGCCTAAAATTTTGAAAAAAATAGAGAAATTAGTCCGATAACTATACTATATTACAGGAAAACTTATAAGAAGTCTATGGTCTTATAACAACATGGTAAATCTCTCAATATTGTGCGTACAAACTTACATTTGGAGTTGGAATGTATAGGAGAACATGATTTTCAACTACAATGTTAAGTTGGTTCTTGGGATTCATCCTAACTACGGAACCCTTCATTGTGCGTAGTCCGACACGTACTTGGCCGGTTTTTTTCTTTTCATGTTCTATACATATTATAAGTGACCGCGTGGTTCTGCTAAACTACGCAACAAATTTTCACCATCGGTTAGAGAATTTATTTTAGAATGTAATACATTTATATTAAAGTAATTGTTAGACAAAAACCGTAAAAAGCAGAGATGGGTTGCTAGTTTATGATAGAATAACATACTGCAGTTACTTATCCATTGTAGACAAGCGTGTTGAGTTAAGCATTATTGGTAAACTTTCTTTACTATGAAACATGAGGAGTGCCATGTTCAGCAGTAGACATTTAGGAGGTAATAAAGGTAATAATATTATGGTGCTATGTGTAGACAGTGATCCAAACAAATCAGTTACTAGATCAGTGAGAAAAGCTTGTATTAACAGTCAAATTAAAGTTATCACTCAAGTTCTCGAAGATATGCAGCAAAAAAAAACCGGTCAAGTGTGTGTCGGACTACGCACAATGAAGGTTTACGTAGTTGGGATGAATTATCCCAAAAACAAACTTAACATTAAAAACATGTTCTCCCAAACATTTCAACTGCAAATGTAAGTTTGTACGCACACTATTGAGAGATTTACCATGTTATTTTAAGACCATAGCCTCCTTATATGTCTTCCTGTAATCTATAGGTATAGAACTATTTTCTGTATATTTTTTTTTTAATTTTAGGGTCATTAGTTTCGGAGATAAGGGGTGGTGGTCAATTTTCGTCTATTTCCTTAAATAACTTATAAAATAATTTATTTTACAATTTTGAAAAAAATATATTTGAGACCCTCACAGTAAGCCCTTTTATTTCATACAATCAATCTGCCAGCCTTTTCCCAACTATGTTGGGGTCGGCTTCCAGTCTAACCGGATGCAGCTGAATACCAGTATTTTACATGAAGCGACTGCCTATCTGACCTCCACAACCCAGTTACGGGTAAGACGATACCACTTGGTATGACTGGTTGTTAGACTTTCGGGCTTCTGACGACCCGTAACGACTGTCAAAGATCCTCGAATAACAGCCGGGACCAACAGCTTAACGTGCTTTCAGAGGCACGGAGGAGTGTCGGTATGAAAAGATGGTCACCCATCCACAGACTAACCCCGGCAAGTGTAGCTTAACCTGATGGATCGACCCGTGCGGCTGTTATTACATAGAGAGCTCCTCTCCCTTTTATTTCATACGTGTACCAAATTTCAACTTAATCGGTCCATTAAATGTGGAGCAAATTGGCTCCGACAGACGAACAGACAGACACACGAGTGATCCTATAAGGGTTCCGTTTTTTTTTCGTTTGAGGTACGGAACCCTAAAAACAACATAACCAAAAGCAGACAGCCCCTTCATCAAACTTAACTCATTAATCCATTCACCTAATTCAAACAAAAGCTAATTGAGACACACTTCATTTGCACCAGAAGACCCACCAAGATCAGTCCAGCATGGTTATTAGCTGTTAAAATAACAAAAGAAAAACACTAAGCCAAAGTGCCTTGCCACCGCTATCCATACCGTTCACACTCCACGGACCATACAATATTCAGGAGGTCGCATTATGCATTGGGACATAACAAGCAAAATCAATATGGCTTTTGTACTGCGAAAGATTTCCTAAGCACCTTTGTCATAAATATTTAAAGACGCGTTGACATTTCGTATATTTCTGGGAGTTTTTCTCCCTTCTCCTTTTTTGGCTTATAGGATATATTAGATAGTGGTTGCCCATATTTTAGAGAAACATATGTTTTGTTAGCTTACTGTTTTGTTGTAACCATCTGCAATGTATTGGGGTTGCAAACTTTCTATAATGGTCTATCTTTCAGTTTTAAATTCAGTCGATGTTGATTGTGAATTCAAAGGTGGTTTTAGTGAGTTTTCAGGTAAGATAACCAAGGTTTACGAGGCGAAAGGAGTATGCAAGGATCGTAGCAGGTCGCGTTCTGTAGTTTCTGCCTACCTCCATGGTAAGAAGGCATAAGTTTATGTGTGTATGTATAACCATCCAAGTTTACGTTTTCTAAATCAAATTAATAGAGCCTTTCCTAAAACCCAAATATAATAATAATCACCAGAATATCGATTTTACATTTCCTTAAAAGAAAAATATACTTATATAATACAATTTCACTAAGTACATTGCCCGTGGAATAATTTTCTTTGAAAGGAAACATAATTACTAATATTTTAACTATGGACTCCACTAGGTCGGGCCTGTCTCGTGGAGTCCGAGAAATCAGCATATACCGAGAAATCATTAAAACCCGCTACCCACACAAATTCTCACTTTTCTGACGGCACTTCTTCGAATCTGTCGCAAACTCATTTGGGGTAATGGTTTGAAGAACACGAGTATCTCTACACACCATTTCGCTTTTAACCCTTCATTTAACTTCGCTGTAGCTGAAAAACCCTCTCGATACTGTATTCAACGTGTGTGCTAGGCATCCCAGTACGATTCGATCCGCTCCCCTGACGGACTACCATAAATTCTCGTCGTAGGCTTCAGGCCGCCTCAAGACTTTGATTTCCCAAGTGGCCTGAGACACAAGTTTTTTTTTTTTAAATTGGATTATTTTATTTTTATCTGACCTTGGCCTTTTTGGTATCGAGGTCAAGTTCGTTTCCTTGTTTTTGAGTTTTGAGTGGTTTTGTAAGTAGTATGTAAATGTGTAGATTAGAGTTTAACCCGTTCTTGTCACTTTTAATTTAGCTGGTTCAGTATTCTTTGTCTATGTGTCAAGTGGATCTATAAAAGTGTTGGAAATTAGAATAGCTTGAAGGGAATGCCTGTGGCGTCCGATTTTTCTACTAGACTAAACTCCGGGTTTTTACCATGCTTGCTGTTCGCTACATAGCAAACCGAATGAAAAAGCACCGTACTATGCTGCGGCCTTCAGATCGCTCACGCTGCACCTTTTGTCAAAGACACTTTTAAATATACTATCGCTACCAGTCTACTTTCCCATGCTTTACTTGCCTCTCCACTGAGAGCGAGCCTATTTTTTGTAGTTGATCCTCGTAACATGAAAAATCAACAGGAAGCTTGCATTTAAAAATATGACAGAAGACTGCTTTATAGGTACAGAGTGACTGGTAAATAGTGAACGAAACTTAAACACATTATTGTACTTATGATAACAAACAACTTTTACTATGTGACCAAACATGAAATAGCACAAAGAAATCAGCTGCTCCCTACATTTTGACAAGTTATGTGAGTTAAGGAGCAGCTGATTTTTTTTCACGATTTCAGGTTTCGTCCCCATAGTAAAAGTGGTCTGTTATTATGTGTTTAAGTGTCGGTCACTCATCACCAGTCACCCTATACATGATGACTTTGAAAACAAGGGACAAAATTTAAGGGGTTATTCTACCCATCAATATGAACAAGTTTTACAATGGGACCAACTAAGAATTCGCAAAAAAAGTCGACCTTCAATCGAAATTAAAACGACGAAAAAACTGAAAAGTGAAAAATCAAAAACCTTTTAGTCTAACTAAACTCCTAAATTAATTAATTTATGTTACAAATTTTCGGCGCCAAACCAGCATTCGACGAAGATCTACCAAGCAATTATACCATTTTATACGATTTACGTAATTAATTTGTCTGTTTGTTTGTTTGGCGCCGACTCATAATTTGTAACATAAATTAATTTTAGAAAAAAGTTTTTTTTATTTTTCTCTTTTCAGTTTTTTTCGTCGGTTTAATTTTTTGTAAAAAAGTTTTTATTTTTCGCTTTTCAGTTACCATTTTGGAAGAAGGTTGTTTATTTTTTTTTGTAATAGTTTTTATTTTCAGTTTTTACTTTTGGTGGTGGTAGCTAACCCCACACAAATTCGAATACCACTACCTGCAAAATAGATTAGAACATCATCCACATAAACTAAGTGGGTAAAATACGTATTATTGAAGCTAACTCAAAAACTACCCAAGCAAAATTAATAAATTTTATATGGGACCAATTTCGACGTATATCCTCCCGAATAAAACAAAAATCTTTCAAATCGGACTACTCTATAAAAAGTTATGCGTGGTAATAAATAAAAAAAATATATTCCTATATATACGTGTCGAATTGAGAACCTCCGCCTTGTTTATTTGTCGGTTAAAAAGTACATACCCCATTGGACCATTTTGTATAAGAACCTCGAATTTTTTTTGCGAATTCCAAGTCGGTCCCATAGGTAGAGTTATTTATAATGATGGTTAGAACATCCCCTTAAATTTTGTCGCATGTTTTCAAAGTCACCCTGTATAATATACCAGTCACCACTGAACTGTTATCTGTGAAATAACGAGTCAAACGTCATCTTTCCGAACACTCAAAATATAAAATTAAAATCAGACATTTCAGTATATTTTTGTCTACTTTAACTATTTTATTTGAGTGTTTTATTTTGGAGTATGCGCACCATTATCGCGTTTTCACTGAACGATAGTCTATCTAAAGACAGCTGACTCAGGTCTGCGCACCGCTTTACCACAATTTACTACCCAATACGTTGACTAAATCAAAACTTTACTCACTTATTCTTCAAACGTTATCCTTATTTATAGACCGGCTACATTTGACTAAGTGCAACCAGCTCAGCAGTTAATCAGCGCGTCTAAATGTTAACTCAAGACTTGTTGAACTTAATTAGAAACTTGAAAACGTTTGTAAGTCGAAGTGGAGGAACTTTTGGGAAGCGTGCGCCCGTTTCGCTATAGCTACGCGATCGTGTTATATAAAAATTGAATGTTGAAGGAATTTCAGCGTATTAATGAAATACGCCTCTGTTAGGTTTTGCAAAATGCTTGCTTGGTGATGGCAATGGATAGCTGCTCTGTGACACCTTGACCGAAGACGTTCAGAAATGAAAAAAATATGGTAGGTACATAAAGCCCAATTTACACGATGCAAGTTTCTGGCCTGTGGCATGCGATAAACTTGAAGGAAAAAATTACTTGCATCCAATTGCATTACTTAAATGTACAAATTGACCGCCGTGTCGAGAACGCCTGGCAGAGCTACTGATCCATGAAGTCACTAATAAAGGGTAACCTACCTTTATCCCTGAAGCGCAAACTCATCGACATGCGCATTCTGCCCATCCTAATACGGTGCTCAAACTTGGTCCATAACCGAGTCTCAAAAGTCCAAACTCAAGGTTTGCCAAAGGGCGATGGTGCGTAGACCGAATACGTAATTGCACGATACACTCCAAAACTGGAATCACCGATGTGGGCAACAAGTCTGCTAGGCTGGCCATGTATGTAGGATGCATCGGGATAGATGGGGCAGAGTCGTCACGCAGTGGGAGCTAGAAGACGGGCTTCGTTGCCGAGGGAGGCCGAGGAAACGCTGGCGGGATGACTTTCAGGCGTTTACGGGAGATTAGCCGAATAAGGCAACACACAGGGAAGAGTGGAAACCTGTGGCAGAGACCTTTTCCCAGCAGTGGGATAATATAGGTTGATTAAAAAAAAAAATCAAGAGTCAAGTTACTCTAAAAATCATAGTTGTGTAGGTACTTTTCGAGGTCAATTTCAAACTTAACTAAATGTAGTGTCAAACTGGAAAATACTCCAAAATGTTGCAGATAAGCTTTCCTTGTGTATCTAGTGTGCAGGAGTTTGTTTTAATCCCATACCTAAGATAAAACTAAGCATGTAATAGCTGGTGTAAACATGTTTGTCCACCAACTTAAGGTAAAAACTCCTCGACATACACGATACTTGAAAAGTCTGAACTAACTTGAGTTTTAGTGGAACGTCTAAAATTCTAAATTGACTTTGGATGTTTACTTAAACATGCTTATTTATTTGGATTACATATGAAACGCATGTCTGGGTACTTTTGACAATCTAATAATGTTTAATTAGCTTAATAAATTACATTGAAACAAATAATTAAAATAGCAATTAGTACATTCATTAAAATTACTGTTAATTAAAAAAATAATACTATATGACGTAGCAACACTGTCAAAGTTATGATCTTTTATTGCTTTAAACTTTTAATGCGACTAATTAATTATAAGTCTCCTTGAAAAATCGGATTATGAAGTGCCGATACGCATATGCGGCGCGAGTCTTGAAGGCAATTACCTGCATTTCCTTTTTGAAACATTGTTCCGGGCGATAATGTTTTCTCCCCCTAAACCTTTACTAAATGAGAAGATTTTGATCTCATTAGATTCAGTACACCTTCATCTAGGTCTGTATCTTTTTCCTTCTTAGTAATTCAGTTCAGTTTATTTAAAAAAATAAAAACGCTCGAGGAAGTCGTTAAGTCAAAATATAGATAATTAGATGGTAATAACTTATATTGTACGCAATATTTCTTTATAATAAAAAATATGGACCTAGTTTTTCATTATACCTACAATATTTACAAAAATTTTGAAAATTAGTCTGTGTTTATGAGGAGAAAAACTTTATCTCTATGTATAAAAATTTACAGCTTCACAATCCCCCCTTAATGTTGCCGTTTCATTAGTTTAAATTTATATTTATATAAAATCAACAGCCGTTCATTAGTCTCGCCAAAACTCAAAAAAGGCTCGACCGATTTGAATAATATATTTTTTTTTTGTTTGTTTTGTTTGCCTCATTACTGGAGTGAAATCAAAACTGAACTTTTGACAGGACAACGACTGACGGATCAGCTAGTCTTAACTAAAAGTACAAATACTCGTATTCTAAAGCCATCGACAGTAATGAGGTCTTATATTTCGACAATTAATTTACAATAATATATGATGACGTTCATAATTCAGTCATGACTAAATAAAATACAGGCGCTTTGATACTTTTGACAGGTGCCCGGACCTGACGTCTCAGAGCTATCACAATTTAGTTAACGTCATTTCAGCAAACCCTCACTAATAGTACAGCAATAGGCTAAGATTATTTATCACCATGCACCTTCACCACGTTGAAAGTCATGAAATTGCAAACCAAAAAAAAAACAATTACACACCAAAAAGTATTGCACCAGGACCTAACCCCATCTGAAACGAAAAAATAAATAAATTTGTCACCAGCATTTGACGTTACACGTCGTCAATGTCAATTCGTCGCACGTCAGTTGTCAGTGAGCAACTAAAACAACAACATAGCTGATAGAAGCACACCGACATCCGCTTCCGGCAACCACACAAGACGAATCGGGCCAAAGATTAAAAGGAGAGAGAGTGACCTTGGCTTTTGAAAAATTGAATTTTCTTTAACCAATTTAAAGTAAACGAAGCCAATAATAGATATATAGAATTTTCCTTGTAACAATAATGTAGAAGTATATTATTTATATTAGTATTCATTAGAAGGAAATCTAAGAACATTTTTTGGTTAATAATACGATTTAATTTAATTAGATAGATAGAATGGCAATTATAATGTCGTGGTGTGGCCGGTGAAGTAATGATTGGCCTAAATATGGATCCAAAAGGCCTGGCGAATACGCATATGCAGAAGAAAACAGATTTTATTTTTATTTTTTCATTAGTTATTTTACTGTACGCAGATTTTTTCGCTTAGTATGATTATTGTTTGTTGCTATGCAAGAAAGTCCGGAGGGAATTTCGTATTCACCGTTTATCAAGTTTAATTTTCACTAACCAAGTTCCATACATCCAGCTACATACAACACATTACCCGAACCATTTAAGTCGTAATACGTATAATCCGGCAGGTGATCTAGCTATGTAATTAATACATATTAATCGAATGTCAGCCCGACGCGTCAATGCTAATGAATTCATTAATAACGCTTGCGTTTATCGAAAATGGCTGTGTATACCTATGTAAATGTACGGTATTGAGCTTCTAAAGACTGTGGGCTATATATAGGTCTGTGGCTTTTCAGTAATGGAATGATTTTAGTTAATCTGTTGAGTTACTTGCGTAAGTACCTTCTAGAAGGTGTGAAAAGTCCCAAGAGAGGCCTAATAATAATAAAGCTGTTTAAAAGCTGTTTAAAAGCTGTTTAAAAGCTGTTTAGAATTTTGAACTTAGTGGTGCCATGGCAGAATTCGCTTGGTGTGGAGTGTGTAAAAGAAATCAATTGTTACAGATTTACAAAATTAAAAAGGAATTAATTGAAAGGCACGTTTTAGGACTGCGGTACCTACGATAGGTTTTAAATACAGTTACGTGCTCTATAAAACCCCCAAATAAAATAACAAAATTAAAACACCATCACAACTGCAAGAGCCGCAACCCAAAAAATATTCAGTCAAAATAAGTAAACAGAAAACAACAAAAAGAGCACAGATTATTGAATCGAGTCGCCCCTCTGCATCGACTGGCGGTCACGTATGTCGCACGGTGTACGTTAATGTGTCGGACGTGCACAGCCTGCCTAATGTCCGCTTATAAAACGTGTAGCCGCGTTGCAGTCGCGCGATTTTATTCTCCTTTTGATTGTGTCGACGTGCGTACCGCGACACGTGTGCGGTGGGATTTTAGTTACGTTTCCATTTATTTGGTAGTGTGTTGAATAGTCGTGTTATTTGTATGGAGGAAAATGGGGGATTGTTCTGTGAGGAAAATGTTAGCAAACCTATGATGTTTAGTCGATTTCGTAATAGCTTTATTAATCTAAGGTTGAATGTCACATGCACCTTGTAACACTACAAGGTCTATTTATACCTACGTGATAGTTTCAACCTTAGTGTGTACTCCAAAGGTTCCATGCAATGGTCCGTAACCGTACTGGCTGACATTCGATTACTTGCGCCAGTGAAGAATTGTCTTTTTTTAAATAAAAAAAAAAAAGATAGTCCGTATATTTTTTCCAGTCCGGACTTTGGTCTAAGCTAGGGCGCTAGGCAGTCTAGTTTAAGAAGTGTGCTATTTTATTCGAGGATTTCATCGTTTGAACCTATTAATAATACATATGATTCTTGCCTCTCCGAGTGTTATTCCGTATCTAGTTACGTTCCCTGTAGAAACTCAGAACTCCTACAGTACCCAGGATTTTATAATATCTTGATTTAAAAGAGTGTCCTTTGAGTCTTGGAGTTTTTTGCTCGTTCTTCTCCATAGAGATCTACGTTTTAGCTTCAACTTTCTGACTATCTGACTGACTCCTTGGCAATTCAAAAGTGACTGTAATTTCTTACGCACACATGGTTTGCGCGAGACGTTTGACGTTTTAATTGAAAAAAATGATCAAATGTGAGTTTGAGTGAAGTTAAACTACTGGGAATTGTTGTCAAAACTGGTAAATCTATTCCGTGGTCTCTATACTTTTTCAATTAAAATAATACATTGCTACTTGTCCTTATTTTCTACCTAAATGGGTCTCATGAATGCTCGTAGGCAGTAACCAAGTACATCGTCATGTCTCTTTAAATTAATCTTTGCCCCATACAAGTTTTCGTTGTAGCAGACTTCAAGCGGTATCTATGCGTCTCGACAGCCTGTATGTCTATGCTATATTGATTTGCTTTCTATACAGCTTGTTGGTATAAAACTACAGCAGGTAGGTACTTAACATTAAAACATTGATTTAAATAAAACTAATTTGCATAATTAGAACGAGTATTTTTTTCCATGAGCTTTAAAAACTACATTACTGCACTTTTTCACTAACCAGTAATTTAATAATTTTATAAGCTCTCAGTTTTAGTAAAGCGTAAATAAACTTTTTTTTTTTATAAACCGAACGAGTTAAGTATTCTTCACCACTAATTTCATAATACCCCTAAACCAAACTAAACGCAAATTGAGACATAACTTCTAAGAATAAAAATCTCGTATTTCCACCGACATGACAGCAGATGATTTATTACACGAACGATAAAGCCACCATCGGCCGCCATCTTGAATATTCGAGAATTTAAATATTGCTCCTCGGAGCCAGATTGACAGTAATATTTTTCCTCTTTAGTGCGCAACGTCACTATTTCATAAAAAATATTGTATGACCTCGACTTAGATGGTTTCAAATATATGCCATTGATCTTGTATGCTTTTCTTTTATCCTGACAGATTTACCATAAACTTGGAAACATTTTACTGGTTCAGTGGACCATAACATTCTTTGACATTTGCAAATAAGTTAAGGGCTACATCAAAATATGTACGTAATCTATTGACGTAAAAATATTACATTACACAAAACCAGCCTTACTATGCCACGTAAGGGCAAAGTCAAATCATTTATAATAATTAGTTTATTATAATTATTTTTATCACTATATCACATTGTCGGCACTATAGGTCTATTGTAAGGAATTAATTCACTTAAGAATAATATTGCTTGTAAGTACCTATATGACTGTTTGATGCCAAAATAAAAAAAATAACTTTATTCCAAATAGGCACCTAAAAAGCACTTTTAAACGTCAAAATGTACAAGAAAATAGAAATGATTCTCGTTGCTCCTTTTTAGAAGGTAGTTTTGTATGGAGATGAATGGGCAAGAAGCTCCACAGTTACTCTTTTGAAATGTTTTACAATATTTTTACCTACAATTAAACTAGATACTATACCACACTAAGTAGGTAAAAAGAAATAAAAATGAAGCAACGACATATAAATTAATTACTGATAGATATTGTAGAAGTAGACGATTTTCTCTAAATAAAAAGAAAAAAAATTAAAAACAATCTGCCCAGCTTCCAGTCTAAACGGATGCAGCTGAATACCAGTATTTTTAAATGGAGCGACTGCCTATCTGACCTCCACATCCCAGTTACTGGGTAATACGATACCCCTTGGTAATACTGGTTGTCAGACTTTCGGCCTTCTGACGACCCGTAACGACTGTCAAAGATCCACGAATGACAGGCGGGACCAACGGCTTAAAGTACTTTCCGAGACACGGGGGAGTCTCGGTATGTAAAGATGGTCACCCATCCACGGACCAACCCCGGCAAGCGCAGCTTAACCTGAAGTATCGACCCGTGCGGCTTTTTATTACTTAGCCACGAGGCCCTCCTCAGCTCAAAAAAAAAAAACAGTAAAACCAAATAACCGCCTTAATATTTCTAAGCCCTTTCATCATTGCCTGAAAACCTGAATCCAGCTACTAAGTCCGAACAACGTACGAAAACAAACAATAAGTTGAAGCAGACATACCACAAGCACCTGCAACAAAATGCACTGAATAAACCCTTCAATCAATCGATTACCAAGCAATTTAAAAACACTGACTTCTAGAGCAATTAAGCGCAAATTATATAAATGCCTAAATACACAAAATTGTTATTCTATTAAAAAAAATATAGAAACAAAATATACTCCAACAATAATTTAATATCATGTGATGTAACGCATACCTATAAATTTGCATGTTATGTAAGTATCTTTAGCAAAACATGCATGCACTAATTTTAATGTAACACCTGTAAGTAATACCATGTTTTAACGCAAATAAAATATTAAAAAAATAATAATAATAACCAATGTTACAATTTGAAGGGCCTGCAATGAAGCACATACTACTTGAATGGGCCAAAACTACAAGTGAAAAAATAGCTTTTCTGTACAACTTTTTACCATAAACACACATGCCATTGAAACCTATCACATAAAAGTCCCTTTTCGTATATAAATAATGTTTGAAAGGAATTGATAGCAATGATTGATTGGCATAGAGTCCCCTTGCATGCATCATATAGAGTAGTTGAGGGAGCTAGACATACGCGTACGTGACAATATGGGACTGAGTTTAAAGTTAAAGATGGCGGAAACCTTAAATAAAGTAAAATGTGAAATTATAACGTATGCGAATATCAATATTTTCAAAGACATTAAAATTTAGGTAGTGTTAATGTTGGGCTAGAGAGATAAATAGAAGAATTGGAAATTAATTGACTAAGTAGAAAGTGGTACCTATAGCCAGAAATAAACTGAATAAAAAATAATCCAAATGTAGATAGAACAAACGTTCAAACTAATTATAGCTCTTTGTAATTGACTAAAAATGTACACGAGCCAGAGTCATCTATAACCTGACAGAAAATTTAGAACAGGATATTGTAACAGCATAAATTCCCCAAATTTAATCTATCCGTTAAGTCGGACGCATAGAATTGAATTTCGATTGAAAAGACAATTAAAGTTTTGTCGTTTTGGACGGTAAGCTTTCCTGCCAAGTGTCAAACGCTCACTATTATGACGCGATAGAGAAATATCGGCAAGTTAGACACGCTCCAACAGCTCCTTTTAACTTCAGATGCCTACAAAATTCGTTCAGTTCATTATTTGCTGTGAGTTGACTTAGTGAGCTTTTTAACGTCGACATAACGGCATTTTGAGGTTTCGTTTTAAATAGCCTGCTTTATGCTGTGAAACGGGCTTCGCTTTTATTCATTCTGTTTTGGTTTTCGTGTCATTTGAAAAAGGGTTCCTATTGGTATATGGTCTTTTTGGTCCACAATCAATCTGCCTAGCCTTTTCCCAACTATGTTGGGGTCGGCTTCCAGTCTAACCGGATGCAGCTGAATACCAGTATTTCACATGGAGCGACTGCCTATCTGATCTCCACAACCCAGTTATTGGGTAATACGATACCCCTTGGTAAGACTGGTTGTCAGACTTTTGGGCTTCTGACGACCCGTAACGACTGTCAATGATCCACGAATGACAGCCGGGACCAACGGCTTAAAGTGCTTTCCGAGGCACGGAGGAATCTCGGTATGAAAAGATGCTCACCCATCTACAAACCAACTCTGGCAAGCGTAGCCTAACCTGATGGATCGACCCGTGCGGCTGTTATTACTCAGCCACGAGCTCCTTTTTTAACCGACTTCCAAAAGGAGGAGGTTCTCAATTCGTCTGTATTTTTTTTTTTTGTTTTTTTTTTTTTTTTGTATGTTTGTTACGCGATTACTCAAAGACGGATGGACCGATTTGGAAAATTCTTTTTTTGTTTGAAAGGGTATACCTCCGAGGTGGTCCCATATAAATTTTATTAACTTTGCTTGGGGAGTTTTTGAGTTAGCGTCAATAATGCGTATATTTCCCACTTATTTTATATGGATGATGTGATGATGTTTTATTAACTTCCTATCACTGTTATTTACATGGCTATATCTACAATTATTGTGCTCAATTATGTATTCGAATATGTGTGGGGTAGGTTCCACAACTAAAAAGTGAAAAATAAAAACTTTTTAGCAAAAAATAAAACCGACTTCTAAAACAAAACACTACAAAGTGAAAAATAACTTTAATTTCGGAAGTCGGTGGCAAAAAACGAAAATACAAAACGAAAGACACCGACTTCCGAAATTAAAGTTATTTTTCACTTTGTAGTGTTTTGTTTTAGAAGTCGGTTTTATTTTTTGCTAAAAAGTTTTTTTGGTCCACATGTTCCCTAAAGAATGAATATACAACGTGTTTTTTTTTATATACCATAGCTCTAGAGTATTAACGAGACCATCATTTTGAACCACTTTTACTATGGGACCAAACCTGAAATCGTGAAAAAATATCATTAGTTCTCTGCATTTTGACGAGTTTTGCGAACATAAATGTATGGGACAGCAGATTTTTTTTTCGCTATTTCTGGTTTGGTCCCATAGTAAAAGTTGTTCAACATGATGGTCTCATTAATACCCTAGAGTTATGGTATATAAAAAAAACACGTTGTATAGTTTCAATATGTAAACAGATCGATGGAAGGATTAAAACTTGTTTCTCTTTTCTAATTCCTTGCTCAACTTGGTCAAACAAGTTTAGTAAATATAAAATACAAGCAACAGAAAAGCTTAATAATATATTTTCCTGTCTAGTTACTAATTACCAAATGTCATAGTTGCATCACCTATTTTTAGTTGTCTATAGTAAAATTGTATAAAAAAGCAATCGAAGTTAATTCCAAAGTCTACAAATGATGTGAAAGCAAAAAAAAAAGATGAACAAAGCAAGTTTGGAATATATTTTATTTTTTAATGTCTGCTTACTTTTTTAAGGTTCCGTACCTCAAATGGAAAAACACTCGTGTGTCTGTCTGTCTGTCCGTCTGTCACAGCCAATTTGCTTCGAATCTAATAGACCGATTAAGTTGAAATTTGCTACACATAAGCATTTCTGTGACTCAGACACGCACGTGTAACGTAATCAAATGAATTTTGAATATGGGGTCAATTTTGGGGGCAAATAAGAAAATTTAAAATAAAAGTTTTGCTGTAGGTACTTGCTTACCGTGTAACATGTCAAATGAAAGGGCTTTCTGTGAGAGTCTCATTTTTTTTTTATAATTTTAAAATAAGTTGTTTTAAAGTTATTTCATAAAATAGACGAAATAGAAACTACTGAGCTTAAAACTTTGAAAAAAAAATACAGAAAATAGTTCTATACCTACAAATTACAGGAAAACCTATAAGAAGTCTATGGTCTTAAAATAACATACTAAATCTATCAATGTTGTGCGTACAAACTTACATTTGCAATTGGAATGTAGGTATGGGAGAATATTCAACTACAATGATAAGTTTGTTCTTGGGATAAATTCATCCCAACTACGAAACCCTTCATTGTACATGGTCCGACACGCACTTGGCCGGATTTTTAAGTAAAGATATTATAATTGAGGGAGTAAAATATTATTCTCTATAGTTACCTACTTTAAAAAATCAGGATAATAGGGTCTAGAAGACAAACGTGCTAAGTGCAAAATTTATAATTTTTAGGGTTCCGTACCTTAAAAGGAAAAACGGAACCCTTATAGGATTACTCGTATGTCTGTCTGTCCGTCTATTACAGCCAATTTGCTCCGAATGTAATGGAGCGATTAAGTTGAAATTTAGTACACGCATGTATTTCTGTGACCAAAACACGGATGTGCAACGTAAATAAATGAATTTTGAATATGGGGGTCAATTTTGAGGGGCAAATAAGAAAATTAAAAAAAACTTTTACCGTGTGACATATCAAATGAAAAAAAAAATATTTTTTTTGACCACTTTTTGAAAATTGACCACTCCCGCCCTTATCTCCGAAACTACTGAGCCTAAAAAATTTGTAAAAAATACTGAAAATAGTTCTATACCTATAGATTACAGGAAAACAAGAAGTCTTAAAATAACATGGTATATCTCTCAATATTGTGCGTACAAACTTACATTTGCAGTTGGAATGTATGGGAGAACATGTTTTTCAACTACAATGTTAAGTTTGTTCTTGGGATGACTTTATCCCAACTACGGAACCCTTCATTGTGCGTAGTCCGATACGCACTTGACCGGTTTCTAACATTTAAATGCCAATCGGTGCTAGCACGCTTATTTGGTACATTTGGCATTTAAATGTTAAAAATTCAAAATTTTGCACTTAGCACGTTTGTCTTCTAGATCAGCGATATATCAAACGACCGTCGAAAATTGAAGTTTAAGCATACCTCATTCAAAATCACAATAGGACTTTCCTATTTTAGTTTTCATCGACACTTGAGTTATATTCTTGCTCATTTGTTAAGAAAACACTTTGTTTTAACTATAACTATATAGAATCTTGCTCTCAAAGCCGGCTTCAAAGTCAAGGTCACGCCACAAAGGCGAACAAAATATTTAACTGTAATTATTCAATTATAAATTCCTTGTTTCCCTTTCTTCAAATTGAATTAAGATTTGTCACAGCAAAATCTGGGGGCTTCAAGGATTCGAAGTTCTTAACCGGCATTCTGTTGACTAGCACTGATCTTTATTAGGTTTACGGAAAACGAGGGGTTGGCAGAATAAATTCGGAGCGACAGGGGTGGACTGTCAACAGGGGTACACTGTACCATTCATTGTCCCCTTTGATGACGTTAGTTCATGTCCGATGCACAAAGTCACCGCTCGCTGACGCATTGTCACTTTTAGCGAATCCGGTAAACAAGCCATGTTGTTTTCTCCTATTCTGAGTCTCTGTATTTTTCTTCATCATCCTCTTGTTTGTTTCTCGGGATTCTGTGAATTGAGATGTTTTTATTTGATTTTCGATTTCAACTTTTTCGTTCGTACGCTGGGTTTGAGGACTTGGTATTTTATTTTTGTTTCGGAGCATTTTATGTATAAACAAGATTAGTTGGCTTTAAGTATTTGAGTTAAGCCCAGTGACTTTTCAGAACTTTTCATGCGCGATGGCAGAATATTTTCTCAAGTTATTTATTCATATTTTCTAATAGGTACATGCTTTTTATGTAACTTGAGTTTTCAAATAATTGTAAAAATCTCATGAACAAAACTTGTAATATTACTGCAAAGTAAATAGTTGGTTAGGTGTCAGATTGATACTTCAGTTTCAGAACGAATGAACTTTCCCTGAAGCATGGATGTAGGAGCAAATATCTACCTACCTAACCCTTTCGGAGTAACAATCATACGTTCTTCTAAGTTCAAAGTAATTAGCTTCAGACTAACATCCTTCCTCTTACACACTCCTGCCCCTATTGTCACTTGAATTCCTATAAAACAGAGTTACATCAAAACTTGTAAAGCGAATCTTAATATCTAAAAACGGAACAAAAGAAATTTTCATATATTAAATCCGGTCGTGTGTGTAGAGAACAATAAGCAACTCGGCAACTCGAAGCCAGAGATAAATCATCTGCCGTCGCCATGGGAACGACAATTGGGGGACAAAATTAGAAATAAATTCCTTTCGATATGCCAAGGGCTGTTCTTAGCCGTGTTATTGGTGTATTTGAACTCGAATGTAGAGCGTCAGGTGTGAAAAATGATTTTGGTTTACGCTTGATCAGTTTGTGTGTTCATTTCGCTCGTGGGGTGAACCGACAGCCCCTTTCTCCGTAACTCGTGTTGTTGGGTGTTACGCTGATAAGCGAATTATGGAAAACGTTGTTTGTTTGCTATTTGTCTTCTCTGAATTGGGTCAAATGAAAGAAATGTATCAATGGGGAAATCTTAGATGAATAGCCAACTGTGTTTGTAAAAAGTTTTTATCTAGGTGGAATGTTTGTAGAAATAACTTAAATATTTGTTGTTTGCTGAATGATAAACTTAAAACCCAAAAGCACCGCAAACCGAAATCAATCAACTTATCCTGGGAGTATTTACAAAAACAGAAAACACCGTCTAAATGAAACTGGAAAAAGAAACACGTAAGGAATCCACAATTTTTGGCGCAAAAGTGGAAAAAAGGCCGGAGCTTGATGGATTGCCTCCTCCTTATTAGTGTGCGCTTAGACACCTAGCAAACGTTTCGGTTTCGAGACGTTCCAAAGAGGATTTTTAAATCTTTTCGCATGGATTTCGGTGCTGTTTACTTTATTTTTCGCACCATTGTTATTAACTAAATCTCACCGTAGTTCTGGTGGCGTAGGATTTTTATGCGAAGAAATTGTAGTTTTGTTGATGATGAATTTTATAAACGTAGGTAAGTGATAAAAATTCTATTAAAGTCCAGTCCCACAGATAACCTTCCTTATCTATGTTCAGCTCCCTCATGTTCAATGCATAGACCGACTTACTTACATATATAATTCAAAGATTGCGTTTTGTCACTTCGTTTTATTTAGAGTTCCGTGCCTCAAAAGGAAAAAACGGAACCATATAGGATCACTCGTGTGTCTGTCTGTCCGTCTGTAACAGGCAATTTGACCGAATCTAATGGACCGATTTAGTTGAAATTCGGCACACATATGAATTTCTGTGACCCAAATACGGACGTCTAACGTAAATAATATTTAATTTTGAATATGGGGGTCAATTTTGGAGGGCAAATGAGAAAATTTAAAAAAATATATGTATGTTTTGTAAACTGTACCATGTGACATATCAAATGAAAGGGCTTACTTACTGTGAGGGTCTGAAATATATATATTTTTTATATAATTTTAAAATAAATTGTTATAAAGTTATTTAAGAAAATAGACGAAAATTTACAAAACTTTGACAAAAAAAAAAAAACAGAAAATAGTTGTATAGATTACAGGAAAACTTATAAGAAGTCTGAAGAAGAATACTGTGCTTACAAACTTACATTTGCAGTTGGAATGTATGGACATGTTTTTCAACTACGATGTTAAGTTTGTTCTTGGAATAAATTCATCCCTTCTTCGGAACCCTTCATTGTGCGGAGTCCGACACGCACTTGGCCGGTTTTTTTTTCAATTAAATACAATTTTCACGTTGTAAATTAAAATACCATTTATAACACAGTATCGACAGTCACCATAAACAAGTAACGGGAATTTTAAAAGTATGTAAACTTCACGTAAAGTAAGCAACATTCTGTAAGGATAAAACAAACAAGAATTTCTTATCCCGTCAGTGCTGGTTATAAATGATGGCTGGCAACCCTTCGCGAGTGTTAAAGCTTTTCAAACCCTTGTTTTGGCAGCTCTTCTGGTTTTTTCCTTAACGAAAACGTACTTTAGGTACCTAATATGCGGTTACTAGAAACTTGCGTAATTTATAAGTGTGGCAATATTGCGTAATCGTAGTAATATTATGAGGCAAGTTCTCTTTGCAGAAGTTCTCAGAAATCGACGTTATTATCATCAGTATGAAATTAAATTAGTAGGTACCTACCTACTGCGAATGAAATTTCTAATGTTAGGTACTCGGTCGCCCCGGATGTACCATTGTGCGGTTCGCCCGGAGGACACGGTGGAGCTTACGGTGGAGGTCTGCCCGGCTTGGGCAGAGCACTGCCGTGTCCTCGCAGAGGCGATCCGCGGCGGCGATCTCTCCCGTCCGGCCCTGCTTCAAGTCATGGTACGGAGCGAGAGTGCATGGGAAGCCGTCACCTCCTTCTGCGAAGCAGTAATACTCGCGAAGGAAGAGGCGGAACGCGTGAGGGAGAGGCAATCTTTATGCCCTCACACCTCTAGTCGCCGTAGGAGACGCCCTGGGCGTCGGGAATCGAGAGCCGATTCCCGGTCACCGTAGGCGCGGGCTTGCGGATGGTGAGCAATGGGTAGCTCGCCGCCCGGTAAGGACCAGGCCTGGGTCGACGGCGCGTTGTGTTTCACGCGCGCCTCTAAGAGATGTCAGCACTAACTGATGGGGTCCACTAGGGCCGATGTCTGCCAGGGTTGCGGGTTGTTTGAAAGAGTTACCGTGGCCCTAGCACAGGCAACTAAAGGAACACGGGTGGGTGGTGGTCAGTAGAAGTCTGACACGCCATCTCGCTCCGCCCAGAGTGGGAGAAGTTATTTGATGATTTCCTACCCAAAAAAAGACATTTTATTAAAATTATGGAATGTTTCCTGGATATCTACTGCATTGCACTGGATGTCGTGGATGAAAAAGATGAGTGAAACTTGGAGTCTATACTTATCAAGCAACCAGATACCTAAAGTTCATTTCAACTTTATGAAGCTAAAAGTTAGCTTACCAGTAATTAAACTACGCTGATAAACCTATTTAAGTATACTTAGAATAAAACTACATTTACACGTTTAAGAAAAACAATCATCAAGATAAACGTTCAAAAAAATAAAAACGCAACACAAACTCCGACAAAAAAATTTGAACAGGTACTCGTAAGTGGAAAAATAATGGTGAAAAATTTGTACGGTCGTACGATTGCCCGCGGCGATGTCGCACTTTGGTTGTGACATGCGATACGATACGGCGACGCCTTGTCGCGCAACGTCGCGCCCACGGGTGAAACAGCACTGCAGCGCTTTTTTGCATGAACCAAATTTGGATTAGCGCGTATCGACAAAGCGTTCCTTTTTTGTTTTGACAGCTTTTTGTGTTACAACAGTTCTTGTATAGATCGTATTTGTTTCGAAAACTATTTCAAATTGCAAAATTTTTGGAACGAATTATTCTGAATGTTGCTGATGCATCTACTCGTACTGCTTTGCATAGGCTGTTTAATTTGATGGTCGATATGCTATTTATATGGTTTAATAAATAATATATGAAAATGGTAAAGGTTAATTATGGGATTTAAATAGCAAAAGTTCTAATCATTACCTACCCTAGCATAACTTTGTAAACACAATACATACGAACAATCCTACAACAAGGAAAATTGTCCCCAAATACAAGACAAACACAATAACGTGCCAAAAAAAAAACACAAAACATGACGTCATCGATCAATCTACAAACACACACGATCGCATTATTCATAATTTGTCGCGCGTTCTCACCGGTGGAACCCTAAAACTATAAATTGCAGCGGGCGCGCGATCAATCACCGGGTTCCGTACAGTTAGTAAATTAAGTCTGGTTTTGAATTAGCGACCGCCTGGGCGCTAACTTAGTTATGGTATGACGTAATTATGCCGAGCTAATGTGATTCAACGTAGATGTTGAACACGTCTACACATGTAGGTAGGTATATTTTTTTTTGAGGTGCTTTTTTAATATCTTGAATTTTTCCTTTCTAAGATAATTTGAGCTTTAACGTGGTGCCTTGGTGAAATGGTAGAGTTTTTAATTTCGACTACGGTGTCGTTTACTTTGAGAATCCTGCTTCCTAATTTGTGGTTTTCGACAATGATCGGTCACCCTACCTTGCCCAAGGGTCGTAAAATACGACTTTTGGGATTACGTCAAGAGGATTACGCCAAGGGGACCAGCAGCATGGACCATCTGAACTAATTATAACAAGTTGATATTATGTAGCAATCGCTGTGTTTGTCAAGCGGGACCATGAAGGCATTACAGTTGGTAATCTTATCCCTTGTATTGTGTATTGGAGGTTCATATTCAACAGTGGACGTTTAAATTTAAAATCGACACCAGCAATGCTCAGCTACGCTGACTTGAAAAAGTAGATTTTACACCAGACGCGTTTCCAAGAAAAAATGTGGTAACTTTTTATTAATAAAGATAATTCATTGAAATTTTCACTGTTGTCATTTCTCTTGATTTTTTTTTTTTTTTTATTTGTGATGGGTTTGCTCTTGACTCTAGTCTAGGTCAGAGGTGACAGAGACAAAGTCGACGATGGAGTGAGCTTACCCAGAAGAAGCCTGTTCACTCTCACTTTGAAGAGATTAGGGTTGTATACGTTCGGAAACACAGACGCAGGTAGTGAGTTCCACTCTTTTGCTGTGCGCATTATAAAAGACATTTGGAAGCGCTTAGTGCGAATTGGTGGAATAGCAACCAGGTAGGGATGGTAACTGGCAGTGCGTCTAGATGTCCGGTGGTAGAAGGGGGCCGGTGGAATGAGGTCGTGGAGTTCTCGGGCACACTCTCCGAAGTACAATCTGTAGAAGACCGACAAGCAGGCAACCTTGCGGCGATGAGCCAAGCAATGAAGCTTGGCATCCACCAGTTTTACGTCGCCAATGAGCCTCTTAGCTCTGCGTTCCACCGAGTCAAGCGCGGCTAGTTGGTACTTAGTTGATCCATCCCAAAGGTGACTGCAATACTCCATGCAGGATCGGACTTGCGCTTTGTAAAGGGTTAAAAGCTGTCCAGGCGTAAAGTATCGCTTCACCCTATTTAGGATGCCCAGTTTCTTGGCTGCAGTTTGGGCCTAGTACTCGATGGTGGCGCCGAAGTTGAGACCAGATGTCAACTCCATGCCTAGGAGCTCAAGTCGATCAGTTACAGGAACAGATGTACCCCGAAAAGTAGGAGTTTGGGCGAAACGACTCTTTTTGATAATACAAGGAATGTTTTTATTTAATTTCTTTATTCATTATTAGTTTTGAATTTAACCCGAGTTAGCCGTGTGTAAACTAAAAAGCCAATAAATTAATGTGTCGCCAACTCATAGTTAGCGTATCATATTATGGAAAGACAAAAGGCGAGAATAGTAAAACAATACATACATTAAATTCATATTAATTGCCAAACTATACTCGTAACTAAAATAACTGAAATAAAAACATAAATAATTTCCATTATTAACAACAACAAAAAGCAATACTAATATCAGGTTGGCACAAAAGTAATGAGACACTTTTATAATTTTTATTATTACAATACAAAAAGCTTAGTCTTTACATCATTGTAATCACCATTAGCATCTAAGACTTCTTGCCAACGATACGGCAAAGATTGGATGCCTTTCGCCCAGAACTCTGATGGCTGTGCCTCGAAAAAGTTGTTCAACTCCTCCTCTACATCAGAGAAATCATTAAATTTTTTACCCCGCAAATGTTGTTTCAGGTTTCTAAACAAAATAATGATAGTCTGATAGGGCGCGGTCTGTGGAATAAGGTGGATGGGGTAACGTCTCCCAGCCCAAGTTCTCCAACTGTAGGCGAACGGCAGACGCGACATGAGGTCGAGCGTTATCGTGTAGTAAAAGTATATTGACTCATCTTCATCGTTTTTTCTTGATAGCAGCATATAGTTTGGTGAGCTGGGTTGAATATTTGTCAGCCTTCCAAGGAAGGCTGTCTTTCAAAGCTCCTGTCTCCTGATTTAAAACGGTCAAACCTTCGGGATACCGTCGCATGGCTTGTACTTCCAACGCCCAATGCAGTGTTGATATTGTCAGCCGCAGCCCGCGCACTGTGGCCTTACAAGTACTCGTATAATCGCTCGTCTACTTTTTTTCAAACTGACTAAACCGATTTTTTTTTTTGAATGGCATCTTGTAGTTGGCCTAGAGAGGCCGTGATTACTTAACCGGTCAATCCTGTGGCTGCCTTAAGCGAACTCAAAGCCTCCAGCCAGGGCATAAAACTTACAGACTAAGTGACTACACGCTAAGGGCTCCCCCTGTGGGGAACGAACCTCGGCTTAGGGCGTCGCTGGGGGGAGGACAGCAAGTTGGGACAGGCTGGATCAAATCAGAGTAATTATTATTGTACGGGGAGTTTAAAGCTACTGGCTCAGCTACGCCACCAGCTGGCACTATATTACCGAGCAAGGGACGGGGGAAGGACGATTACTTCGGGGTCGTCGCGAGGGACCACGGCGGCGAGGTTAGAATGTCAATTTATTTTTGTTCCTACGGTTCCTACTGCTCTCCTGGAGAAGAATTATGGGTTCATCGGGATCTGAGAGGACAAGCCTGGGGCGACGGACCTTACTAATACGGGAGGGGACATAGCTAGCCGCCTCGACAACCAGAGGGTTGCGATGGTTGGTGGCTGAGCATCAAAAACGGAAATTGCCCAAAACTCAAGTTAGCGTAGTTTAAATTGCTGGTGTTGAAACTAATGATGAAATAATAATAATTAAATTCGTCTTAATAAGGTTACTATTACACCTTTGAAGAATACATATTAAGATTTGCTTTGTTTTAAGAATTTTATGAATAATGTTCATCTTCATCAACCTCATGCTAGGAAACGAGATCTTCAGTGCTGAGCCATAGTTGACCAATGAGCGAATAACACTATAACTAATCACAGTTTACTAGCTGATCAGGCTAATACAGCAGACTGCAATGAATCAATTGAAAGTGTAAAGGGAGCTATTGAATCATTCATTCGCGTCAATGGCAAGAGCATTAGTATATTATGTTCCAATTAATTAGTGTTAATAACGATAACGATACAAATAATGCGAGCAGATTAGTGGAATTTAATAAGCTGTTACGAGTAATAATTCCAGAATCCACTGCTGATCATTTAATAACTTCTGTTAACAAAGCTTCATAGAAAAACCGGTCACGCACAATGAAGGGTTCCGTAGTTGGGATGAATTTATCCCAAGAACAAACTTAACATTGTAGTTGAAAAACATGTTCTCCTATACATTCCTACTACAAATGTCCATAGTTGAACGAAAAAGATCCAACCCACATTACACCTAATGTGGGTTGGATCCTTTTCGTTTAACTATGGACAAATGTCTACGTAATTTTGTACGCACAATATTGAGAGATTTACCATGTTATTTTAAGACCATAGACTTCTTATAGGTTTTCCTGTAGCTATCTTTAGGTTCTTGTAGGTTTATCTATAGCTATAGAATTATTTTCATTTGTCATTCCAGTGCCCAAAGGCAGGGCGGGAGCTGACATCAGTGGGTATAGACCGGTGGCGGTGTTGTCGACGCCAGCAAAGGTGTTCGAGTCTGCCATTCAGCGCTGTATGCAAGAGCAAGTGCGCGGACAGTTATCGGATGTGCAGCACGGATTCCGACCGGGGCGCAGCACTGCTACCAATCTCCTTGATTTCATGGGACGCGTGGTGCCGGCGGTGGATGCTGGGGTGCAGGTGGACGCAGCTTATTTTGACTTCAGAAAAGCGTTTGACACCGTCGACAATGACATCTTACTGCGAAAGCTAGCAGAGGTCGGATGTACCCAGCATCTATTGCGGTTTTTCGCCAGTTACATGCAAGGCAGATAGCAGTATGTGGACTGCAACGGATGTGAATCCGACTTACAATTGGTCAGGAGTAAGTCAGGGCACCAACTTGGGGCCTCTAGAATTCATAATTATGATAAACAATTTGCCGGAAGTCGTAAGACATGGCTCTTGTTTATTATTTGCTGATGACCTCAAGTTGCTGCTTGAGATTAGGTCCGAGTCTGATTGTAGGCGCCTACAGGAAGACATTGATCGAATAGTACAATGGAGCCATGAAAACAAACTGTACTTCAACGTATCCAAGTGCTCGTTGATGAGTTTCATCCGTGCTCGTGCACCTCTGCTCTATGAGTATGAGGTGGACGCGGCGCCAATGCAACGAGTCACGGAGGTGCGACCCTTTGGTGTTTTCATGACTCCCGATCTGACATTCCGTGAGCATGTAACCAGGATTTGTAAGAAGGCGTACAGAAACTTGGGATTTGTTCTGAGACAGACACAAAGCTTCACAAACATCACAGCAGTTAGGGTCCTGTATGATGCACTGATCAGGAGTCATCTGGAACATAGTGCGGTCATATGGGCTCCACATGAAGCTAAGTACTCTGTAATGTTGGAGCGTGTTCAGAACAAGTTCACGCGCCATTTGTACAGGAAATTATATGGGGTATATCCGTTTTACCCACTGATGTATCCCACTCTGTTTGTCCTGGGCATGGTTGGCTATAATCAATTGCATGTCCGACGGGAGTTTACGCTGGTCGCCTACTTGGTGAAGGTGCTTCGTGGAGTGGAGAGTAACCCGGGAGTATTGCAGCGCTTGAGTCTGTGCGTGCCGGACCGCTACGTGTGGAGGCGGCGCAGCCCGCCACTGCTACTGGTACCTACAGCCAGAACTAACCTGCTTGCCAAGGCACCCCTTACCAGAGCTATCCGTACCATCAATGACCTTCAAACTAAGATTGATGTGTTTACATGCTGTGTGAGTGAATTCGCAAGGGTATTACTATTTATATTATGCTACAAGCAAAATAATAATAATAATTTTTTTTTTCATAATGTAAGTAAAGTATGTTTGTGTTTATGTTGTACTATGTTATGTTATACTATGTTTTGTGCTTTTAATGATGTAATAATGTAGTAATGTTGTTAGTTTTAATTTTATTTTATTTTTATCTGATTTGGTTATTGTAAGTTCATATATACTTAGCTTAGGTTATTAGTTTAATTTCTTAACTGTCGCATTAGGGTAAACCCTGTAATGGTAGTTTAAGCTGTTATAAAAAATAAATAAATAAAAATAAATAATTAAAAATGTTCTGTATTTTTTAAAATTTTTAAAGTCAGTAGTTTCGGAGATACAGGGCGGAATAATAAATTTTCGTCTATTTTCTTGAATAACTTTAAAGCAGTGTACTTTGAAATTATAAAAAAATATATATATATATTTGAGACCCTCACAGTAAGCTTTTTCATTTGATATATTTTTTAATTTTCTTATTTGCCCCCCAAGATTGACCCCCATATTCAAAATTCGTTCATTGACATTACACAAGTACAAGTACATTACACAAGAAATACATACTTAAGTGTACCAAATTACAACTTAATCGGTCCATTAGATTTGGAGCAAATTGGCTGTGACAGACAGACAGACAGACAGACACAGATCCTATAAGTGTTCCGTTTTTTTTTTTTTTGAGGTACGGTACCCTGAAAACTATGAAAGAATATTGCCGTAATCACCACCGTTTTTCTAAAGGATTGGCTTTGGATTGGTTTATCTGCACAAGACGTTACTTTTGCTTATAGTCTTCCAATATTATTATTGATTGCCTTGTACGACCCCATTAGAAACCGTTTCCAAAAACTGCTTTTTAGGGTTCTGTACCGCAAAAGGCAAAAACGGAACCCTTATAGAATCACTCATGTGTCTGTCTGTATGTCTGTCTGTCTGCCTGTCTGTCCGCCTGTCACAACCAATTTGCTCCGAATCTAACGGACCGATTAAGTTGAAATTCTGCAAACGTATGTATTTCTGTGACCCAAACACGGACGTGTAATGTAAATTAATGAATTTTGAATAAGGGGGTCAATTTTGCGGGGCAAATAAGACAATTAAAAAAGTGTATTTGCCAACTGCACCGTGCAATATATCAAATGAAAGGGCTTACGTGTGGGTCTCAAATATATTTTTTATAATTTTAAAATAAACTGTTTTAAAGTTATTTAAGAAAATAGACAAAAATTGACCATTCTCCCCCTTTATCTCCGAAACTACTGAGCTTAAAACTTTGAAAAAATATAGAAAATAATTCTATACCTATTGATTACAGGAAAACCTATAAGTAGTCTATGGTCTTAAAATAACATGGTAAATCTCTCAACATTGTGAGTACAAACTTACATTGTCCATAGTTAAACGAAAAGGATCCAAGCCACATTAGGTGTAATGTGGGTAGGATCCTTTTCGTTTAACTATTGACATTTATAGTTGGAAAGTATGGGAGAACATGTTTTTCAACTACAATGTTAAGTTTGTTCTTGGGATAAATTCATCCCAACTACGGAACCCTTCATTGTGTGTGGTCCGACACGCACTTGACCGGTTTTTTTTTAATTCGAGATGGGTTTGCTCTTGACTCTAGTGTAGGTCAGAGGTGACAGAGACAAAGTCGACGATGGAGTGAGCTTACCCAGAAGAAGCCTATTCACTTTCACTTTGAAGAGATTAGGAAAGTATGCGCTAAGAAACACAAACCCAGGTAGTGAGTTCCACTCTTTTGCTGTGCGCATTATAAAAGACATTTGGAAACGCTTAGTGTGGATTGGTGGAATAGCAACTATGTAGGGATAGGTAGGTAACTCGCAGTGCATCTAGATGTCCGATGGTAGAAGGGGGCTGGTGGAATGAGGTCGTGGCGTTCTTGGGCACACTCACCGAAGTACAGTCTGTAGTAGACCGACATGCAGGCAACCTTGCGGCGATGAGCCAAGCTTGCTTTACAAGAAAACGAAGTAATGAACATAACACATCACACGCTAGCATAAAGTAGATATTGAAAACTTAGGTACCTCAACATCCATCAAGCAAGAAAATTATAAAGCTCGTACGTACCTGAAAGTAAAAAGACTCAGCATTAACAACATAACAAATGCACTGACCTACGTGAGACAGATACGAATAAACAGAAACGGTACCTACACAAAAAGAAAAACCATAAATTACGTTAAAACGCCGGCAAAAACCAAGAGTGTTCCTTAAAGGTGTGTTTAATGTGCGTCTTTTGTGCGCGTGTTGTATTGGTGTCTTTTTTTGGGTATTTTCTGCTTCTCCAACTTATCTCTTGTTTTCGTCATCAGACATAATAATGATTTATTTAGAATACAAAAGCTATGAAAACATCGTCATCCATAAGACCATTACCGTTGTCAACATAATATTATAAAGTTGCTACAATTTTAATTGTCCCTCATTTTCGACAATCACATTCGAGTACCTACGTTCGAAATGTTATTTGTACAAATCTAACAATCGCGTAGTGGACAGTGTTCCTGCACTCATTAATTGTCGTTCATTTAGGTACGTGGAACATCGTTTGGAACTGCGCCCTTCTTTGTTTTTCTCTATGATATACAAAACTGTGTATTTGCTCAATTATTTTTGTAGATAGGATGTTTGATGGGGCGATAAGAGTAATTAAAAAGTGTTGAGCGTAAAACATATCGGAATTTAAAGTGATCATGTCAGTACAGTTTTGGTCGTGGAAATCAACGCTTTAAGCTTCGGTAGTTTCCATAAACTCTAACCTACAGCCAACCCAAAAAATTCTGTTGATGAAACTACTCTCTCAAAAGCAAATGACCAACAGAAATTAAGATAGGTAAACCAAAATTGATGTTCAATCCATAACCAAATAATTAGGTAACAGTAAGCAGAAAAATATATAAAAACAATTACAGAAATAAAAATAGATATAAGAATCCATCAGAGTCTAGGATCTAACGGTGCAGCAGTTGTGTAAGTGTGCAATCAAAAGGCAATGTTTGCGCATGAGGCGTCCTCACGACCAATTAGCGTCGACATCGCGCCACATAAATTGTATCAAACAGCTCGGTTCCTAGCTGTGCCAGTCCTGGATGTATAAGTGAACTGGATGATGGTATGGGAGTAAAGATTGCAACGCAAGGCTTTACTTGTGAAGATGCAATAACTGTTGCTTTACACAAGTATAGCAACAGTTATTGCATCTTCACAAGTAAAGCCTTGCGTCATCATCTACGAAGACCTTGAAAAAAGAGGAGGAAGAACATAAATCTACCTGACCCAGGAATATTGGTAATTCAATGGTAATTTTGATTAAAACTTATTGTATCATTATGTTTAAGGTTCTGTTCAAGATTGATAATTCACCATATACATTTGGATGTCGACTGACAATAAAGATGCACGAGTTTTTCACATTATAATAATACGACCCCGTATCGTGGCTTAATAATAAGAGCCGCACGGGACGATCGATCAGGTTAAGCTATGCTTGCCGCGGTCGGTCTGTGGATGGGTGACTATCTGACACCCTGTATGTAAAATTCGAGACCCCGTAGCCTCGGAAAGCATGTTAAGCCGTTGGTTCTGGCTGTCATTCTTGGATCTTTGATAGTCGTTACGGGTCGTCAGAAGCCCAAAAGTCTGACAACCAGTCTTACCAAGGGGTATCGCATTACCCAGTAACCGAGGTCAGATATGCAGTCGCTCCATGTAAAACAGCTCCAGGTATTCAGCTGCATCCGGTTAGACTGGAAGTCGACCAGGGAAAAGGCTAGGCAGGTGATGAATAATAGAGCTCTGTAATTCACACTAAAAACTATTATGTATATCAAAATAAAAAGTCATTTATTCAAACTAGGCTCAGAATCAGCACTTTTCGAACTTTAAAATATACGTATCTAGACTAGCGACTAGCTGCCGTAATTGCCTTCTGATATGAATTCTGAAGATTGTGATGATCGTCGAGCATCAGGCATAACGAAAATCTTAAAAACGATGTTGCGTTTAAAATCATCTTCAAAAGATACCACGTTACAAAGCACTTCCACCAAGTTTCTACATCTACAGCAGTTAGTACTTTTGTCCCTACCCCCGTCGCTGGCAAGAGTTCATTATCACAAATAAACCGAAGAGCCTTTCCGTTTTTATTGTTCAGTGGCAATGTTCCACCACAATGTAGGTACTACGCTATTACACTTGAAACTATGTTAAGTGTTGTTCCACAAGATATTTGGAAGATATGATTGTTGTAGCTAAAGTTGAAAGGATTAAAAATGAAGTTAATTTTTTTAGTGTAGTGATACTTTAACCTTTTTGGAATTAAATTCTGTGGTAAGAGTCATGCCCAATTTACCACTTAAGGCGAAATGGTATCGTAACAGGGTTTGGAGCAGTGGTATGGCCAAACGGAGCATATAGAATATAAAAAAAAATATTATTTTTAAAAGTCTATTACATTAAAATAAACCCATAATACCCTTATGTCTTTAATGGTGAACGTGTTGACGAAATGTTATTGAAATTGCAAAAATGCAAATTTTGAGGAAACTGCGATTTTTTGTATCGAGGCAAATTGTGTCAATCGTGTTTTGGCTCTCATAATTTACGACAAAAATCTTCAATTTTTAGAGTCGTGTAAAAAATTAAGTAAAAGTTGCAGTTTTTAAGGGCAAAAATTGGTTTTGCTTGCAGCCGAAATGCATCAAAATATCTTCTTTGGGACCCATTTCGCCTTAACACGCACGGAATGATGTGACATTATAGGCTTCTTAAACTTTGCGCATCAGTACGTAGGTACGTCTCATTTACCGTGGTCGGTGGGAGCTCCCAATACTTGTAAGTTCTGGTTAATCTTGCTTATCTGAGTCTCGATTTACCTTGTTCAGTAGGTAATCGCTTCTTGCGTCTTGTGGAGGATACAAAATCCGAAAAAAAAACGATTTCAAAATATCCTTTCACCATACATATGCCTAAGCCATGGGGTGAACTATTGTATTCTAAACCAAAAAAGTTGTGGACACGATCAATAGATCCCTATTGATTGCGTCCCCCAAATAGATTCGTGTATTAATATTACTAATACACAAGGGCGTATTGCTAATTTCTTTGAGTCGTCCCCTCTTTCTATTGTAACTATAGGATATGTCTTATTACATCAATCTATGAAAATGGTTATTTGATATAGGAATTGGAGCCAACGTACACTGGAATCGTTCGCTTTTATTAACATTTTTGTGCTATTGAGGAGGTTTCGTCTTTGCATTGTTGCCAAACTTGTCTTTGGAAGAAAGAAAAACATCGTTTACTGTATTATTTATGTCATCATTTAGAGTATAATAAAAACTTATTTCATTCTGATGCCCTAGTAAAATAAAATAAAAAACCGATCAAGAGCGAGTCGGACTCGCACACCAAGGGTTCCGTACCAACATATATAAAAAAGTGTGTACTTAGAGACATCGTTTTATTTTTCCTGTAATCTTTACATAAACTTCTATCACACAGAATATTTTGAGATTTTTCTCTATGCTAATTCGGAGATAAGGGGGACGGTATTTTTTTACATTTTTCATCAAAAGTCCAAGACTATGCGGTAAAAAAATGAGAATGCCTGTTGCAAAAAAAAAACTTTGTTGATTTAATTGGGGTTTTTATTCCAATGGATACGCCAACCCCATCATGCTACGACGATACAATGTTTTAATTTAAAATTAAAAGGAGAATCTTAATCAATATAGTACACCAACTCGCTAAATCTTTTAGCCACATCTGACTTCGATTGTGCTAAAATTGATTGAATTAAACCTACCTGTGATATATTTAAATTAAACTCATTGATTAAATTTCTCCTTTCCTCTTGGTTCTTGACGCAATACATCAGCAAATGATGTACATCCTCGAGTACATTGCATGTGTTGCAGTTGGGAGAACTTACTTTCGTCATGAGAAATGCAAACTTAGCCGATGGATAGTGTCCAGACCGTAACCTTAGAGCTAACTTCACATAACTTCTACTTAACCTGCTACTGTCAAACCAGGGCACTTGAGGGAGCTCATTTTGAACTGTTTTGTACCATATTCCTTTGTCTACTGGCTTACAAAATTCAGTTCAACTCCTTCCTTCGCTGCCAACTTAGATGAACAATCAGCCTCCTCATTACCCCATAAACCAACATGCGCTGGAACCCATAGCAACTTCAACTCTATGCTATTTCCAATTAACTTGAAAATATGTTTTAAAATGTATCGATGTGCTTCTGAAGCTAGAGGCGCATCGAGCTACGCGGTACAGTGCACTATGCTGTCCGTAAACATATCAACCTTATTATTATTTTTCTCTATTGCATACGACAAGGCTTGCAAAATTGCAATGAGCTCCAACGTCATTACGGATACATCTGACATTATTTTAAAACCTGCTCTATAATTACAACTTGGATCATAAAACGCTGCCCCTAATCCATGAGTAGGTACCCTAAGACCCATCAGAATATAGTTTCTGCCACCCGCGATAATTGATATCCAATTCTCTCACAACTTCATTAACTAAGGTATTAGCCTCATATCTTGATTTAGCTAGTAATGATATACATTCCAAATCCTTATCTAAGCATTTATGAAAATCAACAGCTGATAACGAAATTTCGAAAGTAAACATTGTAAGAATAACCACAGAAACACCTTTAGTTTGTTTTACATCCTCGATCCAAAAGATCAGACAACAAAGATCATTTCGTCTGTTAAAGTCGAAAACTGACAGGCCAGTTGGCGTGGTTGGTTAAGATACCACCTGCCATGTCGCAGGCCGTGGGTTCGATTCCCATCCAGGACAAACATTTGTGTGCATGAACATGTCTGTTTGTCCTGAGTCTGGGTGTAATTATCTATATAAGTATGTATTTACAAAAAAAAAAGTAGTGTAGGTATGTAGTTTATTAGTAGTAGTTTATCAGTTATGTGGTTTCCATAGTACAAGCTCTGCTTAGTTTGGGATCAGATGACCGTGTGTGAACAATGTCCTAAGATATTATATTATAACTATGCGGCCTAAATAAAAAGAGAAAAAATGTTTGAGAATATGCAAACAGCGCTCTTTCATATGATACACCACATGTCCTAGTAGCCCCACTTCGAATTTTTAAGACCCCCTTCAGAGCCTGTTGCAAAAAAAAAAACTTTCTTATTTGCAAAATAGTTGGGCAACCGTCATCTAAAACTATTCCAAAACTAGACTGAGTCGCACCATAAGGGTTCCTTTTTACCATTTTGGTACAGAACCCTAAAAATGGCTTGACTTCTATTATAATACATCGTCTACATAAACGTCAATAGTAAGCTATCGACAGTATCGACCTAAATAACATAATTAGAAATCAGTCGAAACCTTAACTACAAAACACTTGGGTCCCCACATCAATCACTGAATTCAAAATTTACTCCAAATCGCGTAATCCAACTGCCGAACATATAGATCCAGAGGTCCGAACAAAACATTAGTAATCTAATTAAACAGGCGAAGGATTAATGGAGTGACAATAATCTTACGTCACGTTTGGGGTAAGGGATTATCCCGAATTTAATCAGCGGTAGATACCGCAACCCTTATGACGTCGACTCGTTATATTCAGATTGATGCAACGAGGGTTAAACAGAAATTAAGGCGCGATTCTACTGCTGCGTAGGAAGAGGTTAAAGTACCTCTTCCTACGCAGCAGTGAGTCGCAAGTTCATTTATTTGTCAACCACGCATCCTCATGTATCGTGCAGAAGAATGCGCAGATAGAGTGGCGATACAGTGCATGATTCTGGAACCCACTGCATTGAAAATTTTTATCCGTTCTTTAAAAAAAATCTGCTATTTCCTACAAAAGTGCAATACCTACGCAGTCAAAATGTATGTAAGAACTGATTTTTTTTTAACAGAAGAAAAATTTCAACGTAGGGGCGACCAGAATTATGTACTGAATACGTGGTTTCAATTATTGTGATAACCTAATCGCCACTCTGTATAGCATAGCCGTGGACAGTAATAGAACTGCGATTTTGAAGAGGTTCCAAATTCAATTACGTACTTTTTTTGTGGCTTTTGGTTGCTATAGTGATACGTCAGCAGCTTACGTTACACGAACCCAAAATTAATACAATTATTGTGTAGACCATCCCGTCAATACCCCTTGGGTATCATAATGGGTGATTTACGGATTAATTATTATTATTCTGGTATAAATTATTAAAAAAAAATACTACAGGGTGTAAGGGACAGCCCTCCGCAGACTGATAGGGTGATATCAGTATACCATACTAAGATGTAAGTACCTACATTAAATTATTTCAGGAAAGTTATGGGAATCCAATAAACCTAATTTGTTTGTGTTTTTGTGCACAAATTGGAGCTTCTGTTCCTGGTTGGGAGGGATAGGTATTAAATAGGTATGCGGTGAGTTCGATGAACTCTAGTAGATAGGCAGAAAATGAACAGCTGATTTCACGCGTCGTTCGTTGGAGTATTTTAACATCCATTATAATATTTAAATAATAATAATAGCAGCCTATTATAACTGCAGGACAAATGCCTCTTCTCATATAGAGAAGTGAGCCACGCTTGCTCAAGACGGGATAACAATTTCAGACTAATATTAACTATAGGTAAGTCCCAAAATCCGTTGCTGATTTATTTTATTTTAGCTGTTTTATTTACATAAATGGAGTGCTGCGCACAGAGAATGTAATTTTACATTGAAATAAAAGAAAAGTAATTGAAAAAAAAAATTAAAAAAAATTCTGAGAAATATTTCGGTGGAATATGATTCAAAATAAGGAGCTGAATGCACCCTGTTAGTTTGCGGAGGGGTCCTTTACACCCTGTATATAAGTATGTCCACCTGTGTGGTACCTACATTGTATTTAATTTAATACTGCAATCGTCCATCTGCTCGAACAGCGAAGCTGCTACCATTATTATGTTCAGAATAACTGACAGATGTTAATAGGTTTTGCAAGAGTAATTTAAATCGTCTGGTAAGTTGATTCATAGTACCTACATAGTATTTTATACTTGGATACAATAGCTACACAATTTGCTCTTTTCATCTTGGCAAAGAAAGTTAATTTACAAACAGTACTTATAGCATACCATGGCATTGTTTCCTCAGTCTTGAGATTTGGCATAATATTTTGGGGCAACTGTGCTGAAAGAGAAACTATATTCAGAACTCAAGAAAGATGTGTACGATGTATGGTAGGCCTAAAAACTACTGATAGCTGTAAGCCTGTCTTCAAATAATTAAAAATCTTGACTTTCCTATGTCTGTATATATTTGAAGTGGCAGTGTTTGTCAAATGTAACTTGAACTTGATTCCTGCGACAGATAGATACTAGAAAACGAACCACTCAACTTAGATCCCAATACAAAACATGTTATATACAAGTGAATACAAAACAGCACTAGCAAGGAAAAGTATTTTAGGCATGGGTCCGGTTATATACAATCAAATTCCTGATAGCATTAAAAATGAAAATTTGCACAACTTTAAAAGAAAATTAAGGAGTTTTTTAATAGAAAAATGCTATTATTCAATCGCCGAATATTTGAATGACATGCTGTTATAAAATGTTTGACATTTCATAAGTAACAACTATTGATCTTCCTCAGTGACATTTAATCTTAATTTATGACATCATTCAATTTCTTTAACATTCTTTAAATAAGTAAGTGCTGACAATTTTCATTTTATTACAACCAAAACGGACATTCTTTATTTTATCTCACCACACGTAATTTATCTAATTAACTAATCGACATTGTTTAGTGTGACTGATATTTCTTAATGCGATAGATGATCTAATTTATTTAATTGTTTATTTATAATAACAGCCGCTCGGGTCGATCCATCAGGTTAAGCTACGCTTGCCGGGGTTGGTCTGTGGATGGGTGACCATCTTTTCATACCGAGACTCCTCCGTGCCTCGGAAAGCACGGTAAGCCGTTGGTCCCGGCTGTCATTTGAGGATCTTTGACAGTCGTTACGGGTCGTCAGAAGCCCGAAAGTCTGACAATCAGTCTTACCAAGGGGTATCGTATTACCCAGTAACTGGGTTGTGGAGGTTAGATAGGCAGTCGCTCCATGTAAAATACTGGTATTCAGCTGCATCCGGTTAGACTGGAAGCCGACCTCAACATAGTTGGGAAAAGGCTAGGCAGATTGATTGTTTATTTATAATTCCTATATCAAATTCTTGTTTTAATTATATTACATGTATTACGACCGTTGTAAGCCCTAGAGGCAAAACATAGCGCCCTCAATGTACATATTACCAAATATGAACTTATAATGTACCTATGTTTTACAATGAATAAATGAATCTGAATTTTCAGATAAATTGAACAAAACTATTCAATCAATACTGATACAAATTGTATAAGAATAATACAAAATGAAACTTCCCGAATAACAGGTATGAGCATAGATCTGTGGATATGTGCAAGCACGTCAAGCTTGCTAAACTTCTCATTAAATGTTTGTTATTACATAAAAACATAACAGAACCTTATAATTATTTACTTGAATATATACAAACGAAGAAAAGAAGTCTTTTGTGCAAAGTAATGAGTAATATTATTTTAACAATACACTTTTTCACATCAGCATCGACAATCAGTCCGTAAACACAGACTGAAAGTTCGAAACTCGACTTTCGATCATCAAATTTAAAGTTCAACTTCGGTTAACTGATGTTTTGCTTAGAAAATATTTGTTACATGCACATAGCAGTCATTAAAATTGTAACATAATAATAAAGGGGGTCGTTTTTATAATAGACCTTGTATTGGGGTCCCATTGTGTGCCAGCGTGGTACGGGCAATTTACAAAATGTAACCTTGTAGCAAACGCGTGTATCGGACATAAATAGTAACATTTCGATGACAAATAATAGTGATTTAGAGGATCATACAATAGGACCGATGTTAAATGTAAAATTAGCTGCAAATGTCGGGTTAAATGTGCGGATCATTAAAATTTGCTTATACCCTTGTCGACTAGTAAAAATGTTGGTAGTGGACACAGAACAGATAAAGGAGTCATCTGTTCTGTGGTAGTGGCAGTGTTTGATTGCTTCAGTTCATGTAATGTTTATGACCCCTGGGTCAGCTTTACTTGTATTTTTTTACAGAATAATATTGGCCTACACATACTACATAAAATGAATTAAAAATAAGACAAAACCAATTATAAAAAAATCTTGACGTATTATTGCTTCCTTCTTCAAGTATGCTTACAGAAGTCTTGTATTAGCATTAATAAAAACAAATAAGTCTATAAGAAAAGTAATGAAGTTATATCAAAAAACATGTCAAAGGCAACTACTACCGCATCCTTATTTCATATAGGAACTCATCTCACACTCGATATCGATACCAATATCACACCGTCATATCGACTCAAACCCAGCTGTGATCAATAAGATACTACGTATGTAAATAATAATTGCATCAGTTGAAGTATCAACAACAGCTTAGCTTAGATAAGCCTCTTAGTAGTAAATGATCTGGATCCACGATAAACATAGTTGTCGGAATTCTGTTCGGAATCTGATGCGCTCGCTGAAGTAAATAAATCAATGCTCATTTTAAATTACGATTATCAACATACTGTATCTAAAAATATAGCCTGTATATATATTATATTAAAAAAAAAACAATTTTAAGATAAGATATGCCAATTGATACAGTCTTTATATCAGTAAGTGATATCTTAAGTAAACATTTTGCAAATATTAACGATACATTTGCTTTGCGTGAAAAAATAAAATCTTAAGAACATATCAAAACCCATCCATCATAGAAAATATTATTAAAATAAATATGAAATTTTATCTACTTTCTATTACGAGTAAGGAATTTAATAACCAATAGTAGTTTCAAAGGAAAAAAAAAACCGTGAATGGCTGAGTTGGATATTTTGTCTGATATTGCAAATAAATATTCTTGAAGAACTGTAATGCCGCGTTCCCACGGCCCGTCGAGGCCCATCGCGGCCCGTGCCTGTCGAGGCCTGCGCGGCCCGTGCCGAGCATTTCACGGATCATCTCATACATTCGATCGGACAGGCGACGACAGGCCACCACAGGCCCACTGTTCCCGCGGCCTGTCGGCCTGCCTTGGCGCAGTCCGGTTTGTGAGAAAGCGCGCCGTGGGACCGCGACATAAGAGAGCCTTTGTTTATTGAAACTTCTACGATTTACGGCTATATTCTAGATCTTCCAATAATTTTACTCTTGACTGCACGAGTAGGTAATAATCAATCAGTGATGTCCTAATGCGTTACCGATGCGATTTATTATAATAATCGACTTTATTTACGAAGAGGTATTAAACGATTTAACACAATGATATTTTATTTTAAATAAAAAAGCAAAGAAAAAGCAGCGTCCATAAAGTAATGCATTTTTCGTCTATGGTTGCCTGTCATTAAATAAGGAACTTCACAGGCGTGCTTATGTCAAAAGTAAAATCAATGGTTGGAAAGATTATAAACTAAAGTATTTAGGTACCTTTTTTTTTTTCTTTTTTTTTTTTTTTTTTTTTTTTTTTGTCGCTGAGAAATGACATTACGCATCTCCGCTCGTCGGGGGACGACACGGAGTATGTGGGACTCTCTGCCAGAGTGGCAGTATACCCACTAAAACTCAGCGGTGTTCCCGCATCGCCGTGATGGGAGGGCCATGGGAAACCGGCTCAACCTTTGCTTCCACAACCCTCCCGGCGCATGCCCGCCTAGCTGGCGGGCCCCGCATGCCCCCCAGGCTTGGGGGCTACGGGAATGGCCGGGTACACCTGGCCATTCCCGTCCGACACTGGTGGAGGCCTGTGCAATACAGGCAAGGGTGCCCCCGCACCCGTTGCCTGCTGGCCTCCACCAAAGTATTTAGGTACCTACCGTAAGCTACCTTAACATCCCTCCACCAAAATAAATCGTAGATAACATTTAGTATAAAAAACACAATTGGTTTTATTTTCGAATCGTGTGAAACATAACTTGGTAAACGCACACCGAGAGTGAATTCTCAGTAAGCTTAATTAAAAGATACTCGTAGGTTTTACGTTTGTCAGGAATATATCATGAGATATTATAATGGCAGACATACTTTTTCTTAGAAGCGTTTCTTTATCGTACATTTTGATTAAGTTATATTTGGTTTAAAAAAGTCTCCACCAGTAATTTATAACTTTAAATGTATGTAAAGTAGGCCAGAAGCATTTTTTTTTTTTCGTTATTTCATAGTTGATTCCATAGTGAAAGTTGTTCATATTCATGGGTAAAACAGCCTTTGAAAATTTGGATAGTGATTAAATAATAGTCGTGTATACATAATTTGAGCCGATACAAGAGCAGGAGAAGCACTTCATGTCTTTGACGTTCGTTACCTAAAACATAAATATTGTAAATTGACATCCTTGCCAAAAAAAAGATAGGCTCTTCAATTAATAGACTGGTAATATTTTTCCCGAAGACCAGTACCCACACAAAATGCAGATCAGCATACAAATACAGTACCATAAAGCTATGACATCACACCAGCTGTATCAGCCAGCAAGGATGATGGATCGCTCGTCGTCGCCTACAAATAGGGTCGCCATTCAGAGGCGCTCGTTATTGTGTTAAAATCAATTTGCGCCCATTCCCGACGAGCTGTTAGTGTTGTGGGTTAAAAGATTTATCGATATCGATGTTTTGAGAATTTAAATTGAAGATGAAGTTGTTGACAAAAATGTCGCTTTCGTTGCTAGCTACGGCATTTTGTTAAAGGCGTGTAGTGGCGCTGATCCCCTTGTTCAAAACTAAACTAAATTTAAGTTCAGTACATCTTTTTCTTTCTATTTCATTCGGAAAAGGACAGAAGATAAATATTAGTTTAGTCCTGTCAAATTAGTCAGCGCCTGACGTAAATTGACGTATTTTAGTTGCCGATTTTTTAATCACGTCTAAACTTGTCTATGGAGTATCTTCATTTGACAGGACTAAACTAATATTTTTCTTCTGTCCTTTTCTTAATGAAATAGAAAGAAAAGGATGCACTGAACTTAAATTTAGTTTAGTTTGTGAACAAGGGAATCGGCGCCATTGTCTATGTATGTATAAGTCATAAGGTAACATGATATCATTAATTTGGGGTTCTTACAAAGCAGAACTTGTAATACATTTAGCGGAAGAGAATATATACGTAAAGCAAAATTTCAGAGAAACCATAGGTACTACTCGCAAACTGTTATTACGTTTTCCTAGAACCTAACCAATTTAAAATATTTCTATTTTCGTTTTGTATGTCTCATTAAATTCAAATACAGTCAAATTGTGGTAAGGAAATATTAAGTAAGTACATTTAAAAGGATGAAACTGAAACGCTAAAATTTTTGAACAGGTATATATAATACAAATATTCATCGTAAAAATGGAAGAAACTATCGATAGGTCAATACCAGTTACTATTCCTATATGCGTCCGGCACGCAAAAATAGTTTTTAGGGCATTCCACCCCACAGATTGTCCACGGCCAAGACAATGCGGACGGTAACAAAAGTCGCCCCAAAATGTTGTTAATTCGAGACGAGACAGACTTTTTGATATTTTTTTCTATGTTTTTTTACTAAAGGGGTGTTCGGTTACTATTTAATAAGCATTCGTTTTGATTTTGATACCAGCGAGGGTTGTAACGGGGTAATTTTGCGTCAATCTGGCAGTTCTGTATTTGTGTGCAGTTTGTTAATTTACTGTATGGCTATTTTACTGTATTGTATTACATGTTGGAGCTCGTGGCTAAGTAATAACAGCCGCACGGGTCGATCCATCAGGTTAAGCTACGCTTGCCGGGGTTGGTCCGTGGATGGGTGACCATATTTTCATACCGAGACTCCTCCGTGCCTCGGAAAGCACGTTAAATCCCGGTCCCGGCTGTCATTCGAGGATCTGACAGTCGTTACGGGTCGTCAGAAGCCCGAAAGTCTGACAACAAGTCTTACCAAGGGGTATCGTATTACGCAGTAACTGGGTTGTGGAGGTCAGATAGGCAGTCGCCCCATGTAAAATACTGGTATTCAGCTGCATCCGGTTAGACTGGAAGCCGACCCCAACATAGTTGGAAAAAGGCTAGGCAGAATGAATGAATGTATTACATGTTGGTATATTTTTTATCATAAAATATTGATACATAGGTATTTTATTTCCAGTATTCTGCTCATCCTAAGTAATATTGAGTTTGTTTGTTTGTTACGCTTTCACACTAAAACTTGATTTGGATGATATTTGGCACATGGGTAGACCCAGACCTGGAAATCTGGAATAGAATATAGGATACTTCTTCCGGAAATAAGTTCCCGTGGGATAATTTCTAACATCCATGCGGGCGAAGTCGCGAGCAAAAGCTAGTATTTTTATAAAGTCAGTTTTCGATCCCACTGTGTGACAGCCAATTTTTAGAATCAATTTTATTCGAGTTTGGTGCTGCTATTGTATTTTATTTTATGTAACTCCATAAAAAGAGGCTAACAATCATGAGTCGAGTCTTTGCCTGCGCACCTCGAAACATGGTATTTTGTCGTATTATTACCTAAACATTAGCTCGTGGCTATAGGTAATAACAGCTGCAAAAGTCGATTTATCAGGTTAAGCTACGCTTGCAAGGGTTGGTCTGTGGATGGGTGACCATCTTTTCATACCGAGACTCCTCCGTGCCTCGGAAAGCACCTTAAGCCGTTGGTCCCGGTTGTCATTCGAGGATCTTTGACAGTCGTTACGGGTAGTCAGAAGCCCGAAAATCTGACAACCAGTCTTACCAAGGGGTATCGTATTACCCAGTAACTGGGTTGTGGAGGTCAGATAGGCAGTCGCTCCTTGTAAAATACTGGTATTCAGCTGCATCCGGTTAGACTGGAAGCCGACCTCAACATAGTTGGGAAAAGGCTAGGTAGTTTGATTGATTACCTAAACGTGACTTAAACTTGGAAACAATCTTGCTTGGAGGTCATTATTATCATCTACTTCATTATCTAACAAAAACTGCCATATTTAAACACTCAATAGAAACCTTTTAAACATTCCCTAGACATCCCGTAAACCGTAAAACAAGAACAAGGAAGAATGACAGCTACATTTGTCAACTCCATTACAGCATTTTTTCCAAATCGGTTTATTTTAGCATTCGAGAAATGGGTTTCTGTTTATTCACGCCGGCTTCGAGGGGTAACATAAATAATTTCTTTGTTATAAGTGCCTTCAAATAAATTAACGATAAAATCAAATAGTTTAAAATGTTATTTTATATGGCTTGGGCTGGAATCAAGGACGAAGCATTTGGAGCATAGGTAAATAGAAATGTTATCTAAATAAAAATATGCCGAAATATTAACTTCAACATCATTTAATTATGTGTATTATGTGTAGCGAAATTTAATATACCTAACTCAATGGAGATAGTTGTCAGTTATTATCACGTTTGGTACAAATACAAAGTAACGATTCAATTTTTTTTTTCTTCACAAAAATAGTTTTGGTATAATTAGTGTTTCATTGACTCTTATGAAACCTTTTACTTAGTCTGGTCGAAAATTCTGTCCCTACGTTTAAAAATCGAATATTTCATAAATTGAGTGACCTTTGATACGCATTTGTTTTATTATGATATAAATAGACTTTGGTCTTCTATAAAAACCTTACTTAGTCTTGGTGGTTGGTTGGTGATCTAATTTATTTATAACTCCTATATTAATTTCTTGTTTTAATTATATTGCATATATTACTATACTGTTGTATGCCCTAGAGGCAAAACATAGCGCCCCAATGTATTACCAAATAAAAACTTATAATGTACCTATGTTTTACAATTAATAAATGAATCTGAAACAATCCCAGCTAAAAATATGGAGTGGGGTGTCAAAGAGAATCGTGTCGCAGTAATAGCGCTACAAGTGTAACAAAACACCGATTGAAATTTTTAACGTGTTAAAGTCGCTCGGTATAACAAGCAAGTTCGTCTATCGTACTACCAAAAGATTCACCAAGATGTCTTCTGTCGATGACAGACATAGGAGCGGCCGCCCACGTGATTCTAGGACGCCAGCAGCGATCAAAGCCGTTGGTGAGCAAATTCGTCGAAATCCTCTCCACAAACAGAAAATCATGACCAGAGAAATGAAAATTCCAGCTAGGACCATGTTTCACATCATTAAGCAAGACCTAAAGCTTCTTGACTGCTGCTTAACGCAGCATCAGAGTCACCAGAGCAAAGAATTTGGGGCTGCAGCACGCAAAAAACGGATATCGACAAATCCTTTTTACGGATGAGAAAATAATAATAATAATAATATAATAATATCCTGGGACATTTCACACACGGTCATCTAATCCCAAACTAAGCAGAGCTTGTACTATGGAAACCAGATAACTGATATACTACATATTATATACTATTTTTTTTTTTTTGTAAATACATACTTATATAGATAATTACACCCAGACTCAGGACAAACAGACATGTTCATGCACACAAATGTTTGTCCTGGGTGGGAATCGAACCCACGACCTGCGACATGAAAGGCGGTATCTTAACCAACCACGCCAGCTGGCCTGTAAAATTTTCACCGTAAAGAAAAATTCAAAGCCAAAATGACAGGGTCTATGTGCACAGCTCTCAAGAGGCTTCTGAAAAGGTTGCCAAGGTGGAAAGAGGCCATCACCCGGCCTCAGTCATGGTTTGGTGGGGCGTGTCGTACGAGGGAGTCACTACGAGTAAGCTTAATTTTTGTCAACAAGGAGTAAAAACCAAAGCAGCTAACTACCAGACTGATATCAAGCCACATTGGTCATGGAGCCTGTGGTCAAGCCATTGACCTAAACGCTATTTTCCAATAAGTATTGGATATTTCAACAGGACTCGGCACCGGCACACAAAGCGCGAACCGCGCAGCGTTGGCTAAAGGATAATTCAGCAGCAGCATCGATACCTCTAGAAACAGTGCGTGCGGCGATAGACGAGTGGTCGGATATATTGAAGAAGTGTGTCAGAAAGTGAAAGAAAGTGTGTGTGAAAGCAAAGGGAGGGCGCTTTAAATGATTTTAACGTTTATTTTATAAAACAGGTAATAAAGAATGTATATAATTTATTTTCGTAAATTATTTTCTTGAAAAAAAATATTTAGAGACCACTTTACGAGGGACAGAATTTATGGCTAGACTAAGTACATAACAACAATAAATTAAACTACCAAGATACCTAAATCCGAAAGCATGAATAAAAAAGTCGGGAGGTGTGGACACCCGCTTGAAACTAGGTTCCTTTCGCTGTATTATGTATTAATACAGAGCCATCTATTTTGGTCTCAACTTCTCAAGTTTCAAGTGTCAAAAGATTGTGTTTTTATTTTTTAACAACGCTTTTTCGCTTTTTACTCCTACCGCAAGCAGGGAAAGCGTCAGGGTAGCCCGCGAAATTCAAATTTTCTTCCGTTTTTTGCAATTTGCAAGTCAGTATTAGGTTGTATGTTGAATGAAGTATGATTCGCGACCGTAACATATATGACGGCGCTTCGACGTCTCGAGAGTGTCAAGAAACGTCAAGAATGACAGCGGACATTTTAACAAGCGCGGGTTGACGTTTCTTCACTCTGACGCAACTCCGGGCTCTTTTGCACGCGGCCGTGAGACGGGACAGAATCCGTTTGCATCGCGCTCAAGCAAGACGTGTTCGGTGGAGCGTCGCTGTGTTTCAACTAATTAGAAAGTGCTGATTACATTTCTGTTACTATTTTGTTAAAAATAATAATCGTGCACTGTTGATCCTCTTCAACCCGTGGCTTTAATTCTCCTCGCCCGCCTACCCACGACAGCTCGGCAGCCGCAATGAACCCAGAATTGACTGATGATGGCCATGTGCCGTTATATATGTATTTACAAAATTATAATAATTAGAATCAGTAATACAACTCCTAAAGGTAGTATAATCCTCAAATGTCAAGATTTCATGAAATAGTCATTTAGTAGGGTTACCTTGTCTTAAAGAGTAGTGAAAGTAAAAAGCAAGTTAAATAGTAGTTGTAGTGATGACTTTATTGATTATAATTCTGTAAATACATATTTGTTACGGTCGCGAATCACATTTTGATCAACATACAACCTAATACTAACTTGTAAATTGCAAAAAACGTAAGAAAATTTGAATTCTGCGGGCTACCGTGGCGCTTTCGCCTTAAAGAACTTCCTTCCAAAAACGTATGGGATTCAGTTTTGTGTTGGCATAATCATAAATTGCCTGTGGGCCTTAGTTACTAAGTATACAAATATTAGGGCCTACAGAAATATGACGAGATACTTTAGCTTTTCGGCATTCGTTTGGATACAATTTCCTTCAAGAAACATTATCAAAATAATGAGTTCCCTAACAGGCTTCTCCAAAGCCTAATTTTGTTAGTAATAAGTTCGATGTAAAAGAAAATTAGTTTTGTCTACAAATTACTTGACGTTTATTTTAGTCAGCCCCAGCTTATTTAGTTTGTAAAATATGCTCAAACTACGTATAGTAATAGAACATTACTTAAAGAAAGGGGATCTACGAAATTTGTAGACAGGCTAACAGGGGTTCAGTCTGGTAGTTACCATTGTAACACGATTTACTTAGGTCTAAAGGAATACTCAATACACAATTTTCAGACAGACCATTACAATTAAAACAACAAAACCCTTTCGCATTTGTTACGATTTAAATCATTTGACACTAATTACATACTTGTAACATAAACTGAATATCCTGTTAAGTTTTAAATTAAGTTTTAACACTGGGTATGTATACGTAATGGGCCGTAGGAAAACATTACTTTTCAAAAAACTAAATCATGGAACTAAATCATCACTAACATCATTTACCTATCCTATCCTGGGCTAATATATATTATACTATATTTGGCCGAGCCGTGAGGCAAACAATATTATATTTATTTTTTTTCTGTTTTTTTTTTTTTGTTTAGAGGAGCTCGTGGCTAAGTAATAACAGTCGCACGATTAAGCTACGCTTGCCGGGGTTGATCCGTGGTTGGGTGACCATCTTTACATACCGAGACTCCTCCGTGCCCCGGAAAACAGGTTAAGCCGTTGGTCCCGGCTGTCATTCGTGCATCTTTGACTGTCGTTACGTGTCGTCAGAAGCCCGGAAGTCTGACAACCAGTCTTACCCAGTTACTGAGTTGTGGAGGTCAGATAAGCATTCGCTCTAAGTAAAATACTGGTATTCAGCTGCATTCGGTTAGAATTTAAGCCGACCCCAACATGTTGTGACAAGGCTAGGCAGATTGATTTCTGTTTTTTAGGGTTCTCTACCTCAAAAGAAAAAAAACTGAACCCTTCTAGGACTCGTGTGTCTGTCTGTCTCTCCGTCTGTCACAGCCAATTTGCTCCGAATCTAATGGACCGAGTAAGTTGAAACTTGGTACACGTTTGTATTTATGTGACCCAAACACAGACGTGTAATGTAAATAAATGAATTTTGAATATGGGGTCAATTTTAGGGGGCAAATAAGAAAAAAATAAAAAGTTATGCAAACTGTACCGTGTGCATATCAAATGAAAGGGGCATACTGTACCCCCCGTTATCTCCGAAACTACTGAGCCTAAAGTTTTGAAAAAAAAAATACAGGAAATTGTTCTCTTTCTATAGATTACAGAAAAACCTATAAGAAGTCTATGGTCTTAAAATAACATGGTAAATCTCTAAATATTATGCGTACAAAATTACATTCGCAGTTGGAATGTATGGGCGAACATGTTTTTCAACTACAATGTTAAATTTGTTTTTAGGATAAATTCATCCCAACTACGGAACCCTTCATTGTGCGTAGTCCGACACGCAATTGGGCGGTTTTATTTGTTTTTGTGTGAATATAAATAAATAAACAAATAAATTTAGATATTTTCTTTATTTTTTTTTTCTTTTAACTAGCTATAGCAACCTTTTTGCCTGTGGCATAAAACTTGCTATAGCTAGGCAATTAAGTCACACCGTGTAAATCAGACTTAAAGAAGGATTTTTGTCACAATAAACAGATCAAATCAATACGAAATGGAATGATGATTCCCAAAAAAAAAAGTTAGTTACCAATAACGTATCGTACACAACAACGGGAATGCGGCCATCCCTTGAGCCGTCGTCGTCAAATATTTGCGTAGTAGAATCATCCGCGGGCTAAGTCGACGCTCTATGTAATATTGTGATGGATGACGTCAGCTGTTTGTCTTGACTTACTGCTCATAGACGATATCAATAAGGGGTAATCAGTATTTTTATTTTTTTATAGGAAGATTATTCAGCATGGGTGTTATCAACTCCTATGGTGAATAAAATAACAAGAAGTCTTCAAGCCAATTTTCCCTGATCGCCAAATTCGACTTACTCCCATCACCACTCCACACTTACTCTATCACAATTTGATCAAACTGGTGGAAGTAAAAATTAATAATAAATCCGTCGCGTGCTGTCCAGTGTACTGGCTCGATTTACCTACCAATAAACTAAGCCATGTTTACTTACCAAATTACACTTACATAACACTGTTTTTTTGCTATTACTAGCTTTTGCCCGCGGCTTCGCACGCGTGGTTGTCGGAAATTATCCCACGGGAACGAGCTACCGGGATCAAAAGTATCCTATGTCCTAATCCAGGTCTAACCATGTGCCAAATTTCATCCAAATGCGTTTAGCGGTTTTAGTGTGAAAGCGTAACAAACAAACAAACTCACTATCGCATTAATAGTATTATATTATTACTAGCTTTTGCCAGCGGCTTCGCCCGCGTGGATGTAGGAAATTATCCCACGGGAACCTTCTACCGGGATGAAAAGTATTCTATGTCTTAATCCAGGTTATAAACTATCTGTTTACCAAATTTCATCCAAATCCGTTCAGCCGTTTTTGCGTGATTGAGTAACAAACATCCAAACATACAAACAGTCACATATTTTATAATATTAGTAGGATCCTAAGTATGAAAAACCGGTCTATCAACACTCTAGACTCACAAAAAGTATATATTAGGTACTTAAATAAAATAAACTCTTAACACATTAATAAAGTTTCTATAATAATTATATTATTATAGAAACTTTATTAATGTGTTAAGAGTTTGATCATGATTCGAAAGACACGTGGCGCCATCTATTATCTTAAGAAAGTTATTGTTGTTTTCCTCTGGAACAGTACTTTTTTTCGGTATGAAAGGTACCCTATGTCCGTTTCTGTATACGTGACAGCGTATATGCAAAATTTCAGGATGATCGGTTCAGTGGTTTAGGCGTGAAAAGGTAAGCAACAAACAAACAAACTTACGTTCGCGTTTATAATTTTATAGTTAGTATTGAATTAGATTCACGATCATAATACAATATCAATCTAACTTTGGAATCTACAATAGCCTACAACAAAACGCGTTGCCTTCTCTGAACCATGTCCCCGGTTTTATCATATGCCATGCTCATTCCGAATTCACAGAACGCAGTCTTCGCAATCCTCATACTAACCACAATCCCTTAATACCTCACCTCTTCCAAAATTAACTAAAACATGCCTCATACAATATTATCACCGCATGCATTGCACACGACAGCCTTTTGCCACTGTTTCATTTGCAAGCAGTTACATTTTACGCTTGGCTGCTGCAGTCATGACTCCAAAGAGCTACGTTCAGAAAGCATATTGTATTTTAGGTATATTATACATGGTATGAAATGGTTGTCGTTTGTGTTAGTCTTTAATTTGGAATGCGTAGGGTTTAAGTGAGTGTCTTGAAAGAAGAGTGATAGTTTTCGGGGAGTCAGTCAGGCCCTTAAACCGATAGGATTTATTTTTGTTTTAAAGAGGCTCAAATTGATGATCTGATTTTTAAGCTTGAGTGTTTGTGCTTATAGATTTTTTTCATAATCATATAAGTATCGTTTGTGATTTGAACTTTGATTTAAGAGATGCAAGATGATGTAAAATTTTGATTCATAAAATATTTCGTCCTAAATTGTTCCATACGAAATGAAAACGAATTCTAAACGCTGTTGCAATTAAGTAGTTAACAAACAACACACCTCAATTGATTCCACAAGCTGCTGTAAGTTAACTCAGTACTGAAGTCTGATACGATTTCAATGCAAACATCGCCATACATACAGCACTACGTAATATGCACTTAACTATTCGAAACTAAACTATTTCAGGTCAGCGTGCCACTCTATACATCGTTGAGTGACTCCATTCAATGGAGGTTTGCATGCACACTGCACAGGCTTTGTTGTCGTAGCGTACAATTGAAAAAGAGAAAAAAAACTTGAATTTGAATGTAGAATTGCAAAATATGTCATTATGGTAATAAATAATGCTCTGCACGCTTATGATCTCTGAATTATGTAGACTTACTTTTGTACCGAAGCAGTAGGCAAAACTATGTTTTATGTTAGTACATATAGAAAAAATCCACGATGCAGCATTCGTATTTTTGTGTAAAATCACTTTCACTTTAGAAAGAGTGACAAACTATCCTGAATTGACTAAATTTTATGTAGAATTCACACTATTCCTGAGTACATAATCAATTTATTTCAATGTACTTTCACCCTAAACTAAATTCAAAGACCACCTACATGTTTATGTACGAGAAGTTTTACGCTCGCTACAACGAAACCAGTCACGCCATCTATCGGGATTTTGGACAACGAAAGTCACCTTGTATTTATTTTGAACGTACAATAAAGTTGAAAAAGTCATTTCGAAAATTAGAAGACATACTTAGAACTGGTTAAACTTTAAACACTGTATACATGTTTGGTGATTTCTTTTGAGAAATCTGCGTTTAGTGATTACTTTGCATGATACCTATGAGATACCTAATAATATCTCAGCAGGACAGTAAAAAATTATATCTTCTGAAATAATACAAATCACAAAACCACTAATGTGTCTATAATAGATAGACATACAAACCAGTGGTATATTAAAGCTCAGTGCAACTCGTAATTGTGCGCAATGCGTTCGTAGTATGAGTGACAGTAGCACGCTCCCACGGGGTCGTGATCATGCATTACACTGATTCGGATGACATGTTCCATGCTGTACACAAGCAGGTATTACGTATCAATGTTTACTGAGTTAAAAATGTCTTTGAATGAATCTATGGTTTTTGGAGTGCACATTTTTGAGGACTGTCCTTGTGTTTTGTAATAGGATATTTAATTTCTTATGTAACTAGTTTCTAGCCAGTAGACCAATTGTGAATGTAGGTAAACTATTGAACAAGCTTTAATTAGATGAAATCTTTTAACAAAACAAAATTTTTGCGAGCTTATCTGCTATGCTGATTTAACAAATCTAGTGTTGGCCGACCATGTCTATTACAAAACAAATCACTAGAGAGCAGAACGCGAATCAGCAAGCGAAACATCAGGCTGATGGACTGACGACCTTAAAAGGTAGTTAAGACAGACTGGATGCGCAAAGTGATGAAAGGATTATGATAGCTGTATTAATTGATAAATTGATGAAAGGAAATATCCGTAGGTTGGTAAAATCCATAAAAAAGATCACAGAAAGCCCAATTATACACTTAAAAATTGAACAGCATTATTACAAACAGTATCCCAACAAAACCGAGCAACAGTGACTCACGCGGCATCTTTTGAACAATATATATTGACTGACAACGTAATTCACTGGAGAGGCGATCAAATGGACATTCGTCGTTTGTTTATTCAATTATTATTGAGTTGAAGAGATTTATTGGTAATGTTAGGAAATGATAGAGTGTGAAGTATGCGTATCAATTGAGACAAAGTTATGTGAACGGTAGATACTTATATTGTTTCAAATTAAAGGTTTAATGGTGCAATAAAAGTATAAAGTTAAATTAACCTAAAACCCAAGTCTATACAATAATAGCCGCTAATACTCGAGTTCTATGATTTACATTCGTATCTAAATTCTTTGCAAATATCGAAGCGTGGTGTTGGTAACTTATATAGCAGACAGTCAATCTGTGCCTAACCTTACCAAGTGTTAATAATGTTTATTGGTAAACATAACGATCCACTTTTCAGCCTTCACACTTTTGATTTGAGTTTGGCTGTTGATTTAAAGGCTTCTTAAAGTTGTAAAAACGTCTTTTTACGTCTCACTCTCTAGAAAATTTTGATACACCCATCAGCATAAAAAAAACTTCGCTTAAATACATCGTTAAATAAAAACGTCCCTAGTATATTAAATCAATACACCAAACAGAGTGGGATTGATACTCGTCAAATGTAAGTACACATAATAATAATATGTCAGCAATGAAAAAGTATTTCGTTCGGAAACCGTATATTCGTTATTTTTCGTTTGGTATATTTCAGATCTCGAATCTATACATACAAATAAATAAAATTGACGTATATATTTGTAATGTCAAAATAACAGCTTTTAGTAAATGCTTATTATGAAAGTGTATACGGAAAATAATATAACAAAAACAAAAAACTGTTTAATTTTTTTTTTGTCTGTCTGTTTGTTCCGGCTAATCTCAGAAATGGCTCGACTGATTTTGACATGACTTTCACTGGCGGATAGCTTATGTTATAAGAAGTGCTACTTTGGGATGCTACTTTTGTTTTAGAAAAAGAGTTCGTATCCCGCGCAAAAAAAAAAAATCCATGTAATTGTGAACAAAATCCGATTCGAATAAGGAAGTTTTGAACAACTAGTTATTAATAAATAATTGGTATCGACCGAAATTAGACAGGGACATCACATTACCTATGTGGAGCCATTATCCATGGGAATTTAAACTTCTGCTTCATCTAGATCGTGTCTGATCTACTACACAGGAATAGTTCATCTTTACCAAGTAATTTTACCAATGGCTGGCCATGTTTGTCGTAGGAACGATGGCCGGTGGAGTAGATGAGTGCTGGAGTGGAGACCAGGTATCGGCAAGCGTAGTGTGGGACACGCCCCAGCTGGATGCGGAAGGCGAAGGACAGGATGTTGTGACGTAGCCTGAGAGCGTAGTCCAGCGACTACGATAAGCTGAGTTAATTGATTGATTAAGATTACCAAATCATCTGAAGGGTCATTATTAAGGGTCATTATTAAGGGTCATTATTATTAAGCCGTCATTATTTAGGGAAATTCACAAAAACGTGCAAACGTCGCCAGTTTGGCTTGAAAAGACTCCAAGTTCCAAAAAACAGAAAATTTCCATTGACTTTTCAAAGACAACACTTTTATTTGTTTTAGAATACACTTTTCACTAGAGCAAATATATTTGAACTTCGAAGCTTCCCCCTTCTTCCCGATATCGCAACAGCCTAGCTCAACAAATCCGCAATATGTCTGCCATGTCAGTTCAATCATGTAATGGAACGAACGGAACGCCCTCTGTGGATTCAATCAATGAAACATTCATATAGCGAGATATAAAAACTTATATAAAACATATTTGTATCAATGCTGCTGATATTTACTCTGACTTATTATACTTTACAATTGATGTTTTTTAGAGTTCCGTACCCAAAGGGTAAAACGGGACTCTATTACTACGACTCCGCTGTCCGTCTGTCACCAGACTGTATCTCATGAACCGTGATAGATAGACAGTTGAAATTTCTATTGCCACTATAACAAAAAATACTAAAAAACAGAATAAAATAAATATATAAGGGGGCTCCCATACAACAGACAAGATTTTTTGCCGTTTTTATTGATAATGGTACGGAACCCTTCGTGCGCGACTCCGACTCGCACTTGGCCGTTTTTTAATGCTTAACTTGAATAGGAGTTGGTAAATACTGTAGGATTAGTAGAGTTGGCTCAACCTGAATGTTACATAGGACTACTGACTTAATATAAATATAATATATTGTTTTAACAATTCGATCTCTATTTATCTCTCGAAGTTACACGTTGGAAACTTACGATAAGATCAGCTAGTACGTACCTAATATCCACTCTTCACAATAAAATGATTGTTGAGTTTGGTACTTATTTTACGAAGAGGCTTTCGAGAACAGCCCTACCTATAATATCGATAGCTAACGGCTACAATGTCTACGCACTTTCTAGGCTTCCCCCATTGTTCGTGAAGTTTCAGCAAATAGGATATTCCTGTACGTAAACATTGGATTTTTGAAGAATCAAGTGACAAAACTTGACAATATTTAATATTAAATTCAACCTGTACCCGTTTTTGAAAATAATGGTATTTATAGACGTACCACAAAGTGATCCTATAAGTGTTCCGTTTTTAGGGTTTCGTACCTCAAAAGTACCTCAAAATCAATATCGAATACGTAGGTATTTGGTCCCTTGGAGTTCTAAAAAAAATCAAGCTTCTAAGTCAACGCAATAAAAAATACGGCCATTTATGCGATATATTTTGATACTCGCAAGTAAATCAAAACCAATAGGTAAATCAAAAACAATTCCTCTTGACCTAGAATCATGACCTAGAATTTGGCAAGCAATGTCTTACAGCACAAGTGAAGGAATAAGGACGAAAATTGTTAATTTGTAATTTTATCACATGAAAAATACTTAGGGAATACAAATTTAAATTTGCAGCTGGAGAACTAACCGTGACGTATGTATGGGAGAACAAGTTTTTCAACTACAATGTTAAGTTTGTTTTTGGGATAAATTCTTTTCAACTAAGAATCCTTCATTGTGCGTGGTCCGACACGCACTTAGCCAGCTTTTTCCTTTCGAGTTACGGAACCCTAAAAATGCCTTATTGCTAAATGATCTTAATAATACTGAACGCTTCTTAATTCCATCGACAGAGAATGAATGATTTCCATTGGTACCTACTAATTAGTTGATTATAAAGCGCACTTGCACCCACGGCCACAGAAAAAGAATATCCGTTCACTGTCGAAAGTTGCTTATTTTTACTAGTTCAGAGGTACATTTTTAGACTTTAATATCTTTTATTCTTCAAGATTATATCCCTTTAGAGGCAGACAAAGCATGTTAGGGCGTATTTGTGTGGAACGCTGGTAGCCGGTGCCGATATGAAAGCACTTCTCGCTGCCGAAAAGTAACATCAGTACCTAAGTGAAAACTGCCTGCGCCGACCAGCGATAACAACCAGCGCTTGTCGGCACTGAGAAATGTTGGAATATCAGCGCTGATTACCAGCTTTCTACATGAATACACCCTTACGCCTACGAACAAAACCTATAACAATACGTTTTTCCACGATATTTTTAAGGAAATATGAGTGAAAGTATTGTGATAGGTACTTAGCTAATATCAGGCCCTAAGTAGGTATTCATTGCACATAACATAGGCCTCTTCATTATTTAACCATAAGTTGCGATTGGCGTTGTTAGGAGAAAGTTATTAAATGATTAGGTACTTATGTCAAGAGGATTAGCAGTCTGTGCATCCAAATAAATTTTTCAAGAGTTAAACTTGCGCTTATTAGCCAGAAAATAGTGGTTGCCAGAAAGGGAATCGATTTTGTCAAGAGAATGTGCAGCATTGCCACATCTTGGTGCCTCGACTAATAATAACAATTTGCTATCTTATAGAATGCATCGTGACCATGGGAATATCTACATAGTTTTCAGAGTTTGTCTTTTTTAAAGATCGCTTTTAGGGGTAAGACCACCCATTGTGTTACCCTATGTAAAATTTCAACATTTAATATATATAATCTGTAATTTATACAACGTGTTTGAGAAAGATGTGGCCAAAATTAAGGTTGTGGTACTGACCATCAAATTGAACAACTTTCTCCCGGGGACCAACATGCTATTCGTAAAACAAAAAAATCAGTCGTCCCAAACAAAACATACCTACTCGATCAAATGCATGGGACGACGGATAATTTTTTCGCGATTACGATGTTGGTCCCCAGGGGAAAGTTGTTCAGTTTGATGGTGTGTACCATCAAACTGAACAATTTTCCCAGACTCCCTGTATATTATGGTGTACATAATAAAGAGTATTTTATCTATCTCTAGACTTCTGTAATCCATGGTAGCTTACGAAACTGATCGGTCAAGCCGTTTATGCTACAGGAGGTCACAATGGAACGAACATACATACTTACATACAGGTCAAAAACATCCTACTTTTTTGGCTTCACCGCAGTCGGGTAATAAAACGACATCAAACCCTTTGTTTAAAAACAACCTACCTATCCGCCGGAAATATTTATTAATAAAATATAATATGGACCGAAATAACCGAGGCGCGACCCAAAAACGCGGCCGTCTCTTGTCACCGCACGATATATACACAATCTCATGTAAAAGCGTAACCTCTTTGTAATCTAGAAATAGATGACATTCATAAAAAATTTCCTTTTTATTTTCCGGCCAAATTAAAAAAAAAGGAAAAAGTTTTAATGAACGGAACGGGAACACTAAATTAGGTTCGCTGAATGGTTTTTGGATATAAATTAGATGTTCATGATGTTTTAGGACTTCAATAAAAGATGGCCTATATATCTTTTATCATTTTAGTTTATAAGATATAAGGGTCCATAAGTGTGTAGCTTTCTTCATAATAATGTCAGATATCAAACAAAAAACCTTAGGGGAGAGCGGGGAGGGGAGAAATTTAAATTGAAATAAAACACAGAAAAATGTTTTCAATATCCATGAAATTGGCTTTATTTGATAGATAATTTTATGGCATTAATGTTAGACCATGATTCCGGGCATGTGGCACCCGTGTCTGACAGCAACGCCTAGTTTACTGAAAACTTAACTTTTTTATTGGCTTAATTTACTAAAGGAAACATTTGACAAACGACTAATTTCACGAAATCCGGCCACCTCATTCGTGCGATTTGAAGCCATTACTTCTTCGTTACTTCATTTTCTCTGGGGATATGTAAAGTCGCACGTCTACTCCGATAAACCAGTCACAAATGATCACTTAGATGCCAACATTCGATGCATTATAGCCTGATTTACTGCGAAGAGTGTGTGAAAATTTTACCTCCAGATTACGTCATATGTACGCGTCAGGTGCGGCGGCCACAAAAAAAAAACATCAAATAAAACAGACCACAAACATCGATATAATTGACATATAATTTTTTATTCTGCTTTCTGAATTATTGTAATTATAAGATGCTATTTGACATTCTAATATGATTATTATTAACTTTAAGCGTTTTTGCAAAAAGAAAAACTGTTGACTTAGAATGTATATCTGAATAAATAAATAAATATACGCCACGGTCAATTCTTCAACTGCAAATGTATGTAAACGCACAAAAACAATATGTGATAAAACTACAAGTTAACAATTTTCGGAGTTTTTCATATAATTGTGCTGCCAGACCTTGCTTCTTGCCAATTTTCATGATTCTATCAACGGGAAGTACCCTATATGTTTGATTTATTTGCAAGTCATAATTCTCCTGCCCTTATCCCAATCTATTTGGGGTCAGCTTAGGTCTTTTTCCATTCTTCTCTTTCGTCATCATCTCGGTAGTCACCACTATTTAGCAAAATCAAAAAAAAAAATCATATTATAAATATGTCGCGAAAAACGGCCGTATTTTTTTTGCGTTCACTTATAAGCTCGATTTTTTTAGAGCTCCAGGGGACTGCTATTGATTTCAACTCGATACCTCCACGCGTTCTTGAGGAATAGGGTCTTGACAGACTGACAAACAGAAGGACAACGAAGCGATCGAAAAAAAGGAACCCTTATGGGTACCGTTTTTTTTCCTCTTTTGAGATACAGAACCCCAAAAAATGTGTCCCAGTGGCCTTACAAATACTGGTTTGAAAACATGTCCTAACATTAACCGCAATATAAAATTTAAAAAATAAGATAAAAGAGGGTTACGCAAACAGGAGATTTCTCCCTCTTGCTGATAACACCGTCACCAATCATCAACACCATCATCAACTAATCAACACCAAGCGTGATGATGCCAATTCCCCTTGGCCATTTACTGTAGCGGTCAATGGTAACTTTCAGTTACGGTAGAGCTTGATTCTCTACCAAACCTTGTATGAAAAAGGAGTTAAAGATAAGCAAACATATGAAATCTGCATAATTATGTAGTCAATCAATCTGCCTAGCCTTTTCCCAACTATATTATATTGGGGTCGGCTTTCAGTCTAACCGGATGCTACTGAATACAAGTATTTTACATGGAGCGACTGCCTGTCTTGACCTCCATAATCCAATCCAGTAACGGGGTAATACGATACCCCTTGGCGAGACTGGTTGTCAGACTTTTGGGCTTCTGACGACCCGTAACGACTGTCAAAGATCCACGAATGACAGCCGGGCCCAACGGCTTAACAAGCTTTCCGAGCCGGGGTGTTTTCGGTATGTAAAGATGGTCACCCATCCACAGACTAAACCCGGCAAGCGTAGCTTAACCTCATGGATCGACCCGTGCGGCTGTTATTACTTAGCCACGAGCTCCTCCATATGTAAATCTACGTATGTAGTATTAGTATTAATATAGGTTATAAAGGCAGCTAAGCGCTCCTGAGCTTGTCATCCATCATGATCGTTTGCATGTGCGTTGTGACAAATGCCTTCCTAATCGGTTTCTGTGAACGTCTGATATTACAGGTAAATATATACGCTTATTTTATTAATGTTAAAGTATTACTGTACCGTGATGCTACCTAGTTATTTTTCGGGTTATGAAAAATGAAAACAGCGGCCAAAGTTGAATATTTTTACAAACTAATTTATTTAATTTTCCGATGATGGTTTCTGTAAATTATGATAGTAACTTTGTTTATATTCTCACAGTCGAAGAATAAGCTACTTGGTATACAGGCAAAAATAATCATCTTTCCACATAAAAAAAATAATAATAATAACTTATCAAGCATATGACATCAAAATCTGCCTATTCCCTTTTTTGCCTTTTCCCAATAAAGTTGGGGTCAGCTTCCCGTCTAACCGGATGCAGCTGAATACCATGGAGCGATCGCATATCTGACCTCCACAACCACTGGGTTGTGGAGGTAAGATATGCGGTCGCTACACAATTTTCTTTGTGGATATGTAAAGTATTTCCCAGTTACTGAACTGGGAAATACTTTACATATCCACAAAGAAAATTGTGTAATTGCGTCAAATCGCTCGAACGATGATTTTACCACTCTTAGTGAAATTCATCGTTCGTCACATGTTTCTTTCAGAAAATTGAGCCTATAAAAAAATTTGTCTTTCAATAAATTAGGCCTTGGCGACAGCCGTGGTGGTCACATATCCTAAATTATATTACAAAATTATTAATGCCATAAAGTTATCTGTCAAATAAAGCCAACTTCATGGATAATAAAACCATTTTTCTGTGTTTTATTTCATTTTAAAGTTCTCCGCCTCTAAAAAAAACACTCGATACTATCTACACTCACTTCACCAGAAAGTTTGCACCAAGTTACACTCGTGCATCTAACATAAAACATATTATTTATTTTAGGACGAAAATGAACAGTCTCGCATTCTGAAGCTTCATCTGATCCTATAATACGTAGTCTATTTTCTTGCGAACCCAGATCAATATGAGGAATAACTTGTGGCTTATTCAAGGCATGGATGTTAAGTTTGCGAAAAGTTCGAGGTCAAAGGTCGTTTCTCGTCTACTTCCTATTTATTAAGACGATTGAGCATTTTTGTAGTCCTACGTGGCAGGGTCTGACGTCAAACTGGTCGAGCGCGGAAAATGTGGTTCTTATTTTCTAAGACATAAGATATGTTTTGTTTAGATATATTCTTGCACTTATGAAGCTGTGTAGACTTCTATAGCGGTAGGTATCTACTTACAGACAATCAATGAGTAACAAGTATTTTTATTCGTTTCCTTTTTGTTGTTTGAAACAAGTTTGAAACATCGTAAAGAATCATGAGTCACATTAATTCCTAACCAAAAACGGCACTAATTTAATAACCCCGATATTGCATTTCGTATACTTACATATAAATCATACTGGCCATTTCTTATGGTGACAGCCCATCTTCATCCTGAGTTCTATACGCTCAGTTTATTGGCAGCAAGTCAAGTACACTCCCACACAACGGTGTTTAAACAAAATAATGTTATGAAAGTTCACATAAAAAACCATTTCAGACACCAATCTACATGGTCCTCCAATGATCTGACACATTGATATTGATGAATTTTATATACCGTACAACGGGGCTATTTGGGTGCTTACAACGGGGCTGTTCGAAATTCTGAGTTGTCCCAAATACCCCCCGTATTTGAGACAACCCAAGATTTCGAACAAAAATATCGATAACTTTGGGTTGGTACGATTTATTTTATAAATTCTAGCAACACAATGATAGTTCACGTCTGACGTCATTTTGTCTTCTGTCAGTGCCAGTATATTTCACAGTTTAGTCCCAAAGTTTGGTGAAAGAGTCAGCTCCTGTTTTTATCGTAACAAAATTGGAGTGACTTCTCCCGCAGCGCAAAATCCTGTCTGAATTGAAAAAAAAAAAATTTTTTTTGCTTCTTAAAATTCTGCCAATCCCTAAAATAAAAAAAAAAACATTCTTTTATGTGGGATTTTTGTTATTCTTCGTCCTAAATATCAAAAGACTTGTTTAAAGTGGCTTCTTTGGCTCAGAATATGCATTAAATATCCGATTTTCAGTGCTGTGCTGTCAATATTCCCCAAATAAGCGATATTTAGGCCAGCGTCATTTTTATTTATTTTTCTGTTGCAAGTTGATACTTTAAACGTATATCTGCGGAAAAAAAAAAAAAAAATATGGGTCACCGAGAACCTCTTACGGTTCTCGGTGACCCATATTTTTTTTTTTTTTTATGCGATATAAAAGAGACATTTGCTAAAAGTGTGTAAAAATGTGTCCCGAGTAGCCCCGTATTACTGGTATTCATATTAATATTTACATTATAAAGTATTATATTATTTTAATTATTGTAAATGTGAAGATTATGTCCGGACTTTAAAAGAGATTGTGACCTCTGGGTTTGTTTCGGCTTTTCTTCTCAGAGCAGTCAGATAGGAAACGCCGACCTCGTCTAGTTTTTAAAATATGACGTATAAAAGTGGTTGTATGAACTTGCTTACAGAAATAAAATCATTATTCATTCATTCATTATATCTCAAGTCTTGAAATAATAATAATGGTTATTCTTTTTCCTGACTATATTCTATAATGGTTACTTTCGTATTTCAATACATACATATTAGGTTGATTATTTTGTTTAACCGTCTTTTCGAAACACAATTTTATTATTGATTGCATCTCACAATATATAATAAGAATAAATAAAAGGTAGGTAAGTACCTAGTAAACAATGTGAGCGATTGTACTTTCATGCAACACAGATAAGTATTGGATATTCGGTTATGCCTGTCTTTTTCTATCAATGTGGCAACGAGAGAGACGGCGAATCTTTAAAATTAATATATTCGGTTTGATCTGAGTAAGTAGGTATCTAAATTATTTCTAGACCGGATACAGAGTTGGTCGTACGTTTGAAGTACGTTTTATTTATGTTGTTATATTAAGAATTATAAAAATAATACGTGTGGCCACCTTAGAATAGAAAAATAGAGCAGGTCAGAGAAATAAAAAAAAAATGAAAATAGATCTTTGAAGTTGTACAGAATTTGGAACCAATTTTCAGGCACGTTTTACTTGAGTTTAGATTATCTAAAGATCTTGTTACTAAACAATTATAAACTAACCTATATTAAGAGGCCTTTTACATTTCAACCGTGATTTTTGCGTTAAATGGCCAACTTTGGCATTCTTATTCTGAGAATCTGAAAGATTTTCTGAGAGAGAGAATCTGAGAGAATTTTTTATCAGAATAAACGTTAACCCATAAGAAATAAAAATTTCATCCTTTAAAATATATATATTTATATTAAACTCAAAATGAACATAATTTCTTACAGCTTTCAAATGTCTACATAATGCGATGCGTCGCTATGCTTATACGTATATATACTTAATCTGTCAAAACGCAATTTTGTGATATGCCTCTTAAGCTAGAACATTTTGAACATAATTATATGATAGGTACTAGCTTTTGCCAGCGGCTTCGCCCGCGTGGATGTCGGAAATTATCCCACGGGAACCGTACATTTTTCTGGGATAAAAAGTAGTCTATGTGCTACGAGTATTCCAGAGTATAATCTATCTCTATGCCAAATTTCATCCGGATCCGTTCAGTCGTTCTGGCGTGATTGAGTAACAAACATCCATCCATGCATCCATCCAAACATATTATAATAGTAAGATTGTTTTGTCCCTATACTTGTAATAAGCAGCAATTTTCTCTATTACATACGCACAAGCACATATTATTTCTCATCTAGGAAAGACTAAATCTGTCTCATTCACAAAATTGCTATCATACGGAACAATTGTTTGCCCACAAAAGATAGATTGTTCAGATATGAGTGTACTACAACAATTTTCTTTTTGACGCACATGACAGTTCTAATTCAACTTTCTTCTATCTCGTATATTATGTTTTGTGGATGTTTGCCAATGGAAGTTAGGTAGACAACCTTCGTTTTGTTTATGGTTCTTTGGATTACCATGATTGCTAAACAGCTAAGACAGTTGTGTACTTACTGTCTAGGGGTAGGTAGAAAGCCTAGTTAACATAATTAAAAAGTAGTATTGGGTTGTCACATAAATAATGAGCGGTTAGTAAAAGTTATCTAGTTTTTTCAAGAATCATCTAGAACATTCTACGGTCGAAGGTATATAAAAAGTGAGCGGCACTTGTTCGTCTCAGTCGTAGTTTGAGAGTCGATGTGTAAAAATCACATAAAAATGGACGATATCAAAACGGACGTTAGGCATTGTTTACTTTACGAATACCAATCTGGATATTCAGCGGCCAAAGCTGTGCGGAACATATGCCAACATAATAGCTCCTCATGCCGTATCGGAGGCTACAGCAGAAAGATGGTTCATCCGATTTCGCAGTGGCGACTCCATGTTGAGTGATCAGCCCAGGTCTGGCCGGCCAGTGGAAATAGATATAAATTAATTAAAGTCCTGTATTGAGAAAGATCCCAGGATTTCGTTGCGTGCATTGGATATTCTTCTCGAATGCTCTCATACCACGATAGAACGACATTTACACGGATTAGGAAAAAGGTACATAATAGGTTGGGGAAAAAGTTTCTTCGCATTTTTTAAGAAAATTCAAAACATTTTTTTAATATAGTTTATTTACATTTAACTAAAGTATGTAGGTACCATTTTGTTCGATAACTTTTTGCCATCTTGTAGGTAGGGACATGATCCCATTGCTATAGAAATTTTGGGACTTCTGGTCAAAATACCGCGACAAGTGGTTTTGGCAGTCCTCTCGTGATGTTAACCTGACACTGCCTAAAGAATTCTGAAGAGACCGAAACAGGTGGAAATCTGAAGGTGCAAGGTCAGGACTATACGGCGGATGCATTAACACCTCCCAGCCAAACTCTCTTAATTTTTGCTGAGTGGCTAAAGATGTGTGAGGTCTAGCGTTATCATTATGAAAAACCACACCCCTTCTGTTGATTAATTCCGGCCGCTTTCTCTCAACTTCTTGCTTTAATCTCATCAGTTGTTCGCAGTAGAGTTCAGAATCGATGGTCCTGCCTGGTGGTAACAGCTCATAATGAATAATGCCCTGCCAATCCCACCACACACACAGCATCACCTTGTTGCGAGTTAACCCGTGTTTCGCCACAGTCTGTGAAGCCTGGCCGGCCTTTGACCACGACCTTTTTCGCACGTTCTTGTCATGCGTGATCCACTTTTCATCACCAGTTATCAGCTTCTTCAAAAATGGTTCGGTTTCATTACATCGTAATAAATAATCACAAATGAGTACACGGTTCATTAGGTTTCTTTCAGTGAGCTCGTGAGGTACCCAAATGTCGAGCTTTTTTGTGTACCCAGTTTTTTTCAAATGCGCCAAAACTGTTTTTGGTCAATTTCCAGTTCTTCAGCTACGTCGTAACTACTGATATGCCGATCTTGCTCCACTTTTTCAAAAATGGCATCAATTTTATCCGTAATAGGGCGACCAGAGCGACGTGCATCTTTGACATCAAAATTTCCGGATTGAAAACGCTTAAACCAAATTTGTGCTACTCTCACAGACACTACACTAGGTCCATAAACATCGCAAATTTTTTTCGCGGCTTGCGTTGCATTTTTACCTTTTTTGTAGTAAAATTTTAAAATGTATCGAATTTCTTCATTAGATTCACTCATCTTGACGGTACGAAAAACAAATGAAAATCACACATTTTCCTAATTTGAATTTGGAATTATGTTCTTTAAAATTTAAACTTTCAATGATACCAAAACCAGCCAGATACAAATAGTATAGCCAAAGAGATTTTATTACAAGTTCATACATTCTATAATGCGAAAAGACTTTTTCCCCAACCTAATATATGGTGTTTGGATACCTCATGAATTGAGTCAATGACAACTCCAGTATCGCATAGACGTCTGTACACATCTTCTATCTTTTCACCGTACATCGAACTGGTTGGACTATCTCATTACTGGGGATGAAAAGTGGGTTCTGTATGTCAACCATACCCGCAAGTGCCAATGACTAGGTCCTAATTAACCCGGAAAACCAACCGTAAAAAAAAACAACTTCACGCGAAAAAAATGATGCTGTGCGTTTGGTGGGATGTTCATGGAGGTCCCAATATTGGGGCCTCTTTCCTACAAATACTACCAGGACAGCTACAGTCTACTGTAACCATCTTAAAAAACCGATTTAAAAACTGTGTCTCTTTTCAAATATAGAGTAAAAGATCATTACTTTTCCTCTCAACTGTGAGTATTTATATAAGTATAGTATATGTATGTTTATATATTTTAGCTTTATGTATTTATTTAAGTTTATGTTATACGTGTAGGTACAGTTAAAATTTTAGTTTAAGTCTTCGCATATTCATATTTTTCTCTTCTTGTTATCACACACTATTGTCTACATTTCTATTTCATTTCTCCTTTCGCAGGTCTGCTGGAAGAAATTTCTTAAGAAATAAGCAGTACCTTTGTACTCCTAATTATAATTGTGTATTTTATTATGTATTTTTCTGTGTGTACATAAATGGTAAAATAAATAAATAAATAAAAACTAAAATCGAGCGTAGACGTCCAGCAGGGCTAACATGACACACGCGACAATTACTCACTCTCGCATGATTAATTTTCTGACAGCGCAACACTTTTCTCGTTTTCTGACAGCGCTGCTATACAAAATACTCGACTCGTTCTGTCAAACTTGATGTTTTCTCGACAAACCCTAACATGGCATCTAAGTTATCTCGAATTTTGACAGTTCAACTCGAGATAATCTGCGATTCTTCTGTCATTTAGTCGTCCTCGATTTTGACGACGAGATGAGTAGACAAAATTATGACACAAAAAAAAGAAACTCCAAACTACCGTGGCAGTTTCATAATTGTACTTATTTTAGTTATAATTTTATTTTGTAATATATTAATAATGAAAATACATAGTTCTAATCTACCATTTATATTATAACGAAGTTCCTTTCGTCGGCCGCGAGAGAAACTGTGGCGGAGGGGAGCACTATTACGTAGATGAGTATCACTTTCAGTAATAACCAGTGGCTTTACCAATTATGGTGATTAACGAAATCTAGGGATTATGGCTGTATGGCAATATCGCCAGTTCATTTCCTAAGGGTGGTGTTTCAATCTGCCTAGCCTTTTCCCAACTATGTTGGGGTCGGCTTCCATTCTAACTGGATGCAGCTGAATTACAGTATTTTACATGGAGCGACTGCCTATCTGACATCCACAACCCAGTTATTAGGTAATACGATACCCCTTGGTACTTGGTACGAGACTTTCGGGCTTCAGACGAGCTTGTTCTTCACCCATCTACGGACCAACCCCGGCAAGCGTAGCTTAACCTGATGGATGGAACCTTGCGGCTGTTATTATTTAGCCAAGAGCTCTTCTCCTTTCGTGATTAACAATTAGTGTTTTATGGCTATAATAGCGAAATCAACTCCAGCAGCATATTTATCAGAAAACCAGTCCTTTTGGTAAGCGTGGTGATTAACAAAATTTGCAATATCATGGGTTTTACGGTGATTGTTACTAGAACAATCTTGGCTTTGTCAAATTGTGATCGTTGGCTCATTGTCAATTGTGGATACTATCTAGTGAATATTCATCATCTACATAGCCTTTTCCCGACTATGTTGGGGTCGGCTTCCAGTTTAACCGGATGCAGCTGATTACCAGTATTTTACATTGAGCAACTGCCTAACTAACTAACGCGGTAACTTTGAAATATGATACCCCTTGGTAAGACTGGTTGTCAGACTTTCGGGCTTCTGACGACCCGTAACGACTGTCAAAGACAAGAATAACAGCCGGGACCAACGGCTTAACGTGCTTCCGAGGCACGGAGGGATCTTGGTATATCTTGTGAGTAGGTATATTATGTGCCACTAATTTTCCTTTCCATCATTTTGTATTTTAATTACGGCATGCCAAAGAAAAACATTTAATTTTAATAAAAAAAAGTCAGTTATACAAAGAACTTAACGTAAAATAAAAGAGGTGGACGTAAAATAAATATAGTAAGACGGAACCTCAAGCCGATGTTGCTATGATAAAAATCATTTGTTTTTAATAACTTGCTACATTGGTTTCTCGTCACGAGATAAAGAAGTGTCAAAGTGCTTTTTCAAGTTTACTCGAGCCTAACGGTCATGTTAGGCATTATAATAACGTCAGAATCGTAGACTAATTTCGACAAATCGAGAAAAATAGTGATCTCGCGCTTGTCATGTTAGCCCTGCAGAACACGACAAAGTTTTCTTTTTACACGACAGCGCTCGACCACATATCGCGAGAATAGTGCAACACAAATGTTTCTTGGAAAATAATTATTTATCCTCCTTATTCACCAGATATGGCACCAACAGAATATCACCTATTTAGGTCCCTGAGTAATGCAACATCTGAAAAAAATTTCGATGATTAGGGCCATCTACGACAGTTCCTAGACGAATTCTTCAAGTGAAAACCAAACCAATTCTACAGGGATACTATTCATTCTTTGCCAGATAGGTGGAGATGTATTGTTGATTCTGATGGCGGTTATGTTATTGACAAATAAATGATATTATAAATTTTAAATTTTAAAAGAAGTTTTATTTCATTTTGTCATAATCGCTCATTACTTATGTGACAACTCAATATTTTTATACCCAAGTACGGCGTAGAGTAATTTATTGGTTATCAAACTCAGACAATCAGACAACTACTTATACTATCTAATTCATTTTTCACTATCTAATTAATCTTTGACTTTTTAACTTCCAGATTTTTACTTTAAACTCTCGTACATGCATTGTCTTCTCCAATTTATCTCCCAAGCGACGTAACATAATGAATGACTTCAATTTAAAAGTTTGCGTAACTTAGCGCCATCTGTCATGTTTAGTTTGAACTATAGACTCATTACAATTTGTAAATGCTGGTATTATTGGCAAATTCTGATATTTTTGTTGACTATGAATGAGGAGTCGAATATAGGTATGTGGTGACATAAAAATGGTGACTACGTAGGATATGAGTAGAAGCACATTACAGGTTTTTGGTACGTAAGCTTTCGAAAAGTATGATTACAGTTGCTTCTTTTCTGATAAATATTCTATGCTAAGGTGACTTTGATCCATTAATTGAAATCGAAACACATAGGCAGCTTAAATGTTATCACAAGGAAGACATTGCTCCATTCAATTTACACCAATGCCTTTTTCAATGTCACAGAGAACCTTGTTTCACGCCCCAATACTTCTTTACCCAAAGAAACCAGACATTTCGGGGCAACCACACATGTATTTATAATAAATAATTAACTCACAAGCAACGTTATAGGGTTTAATTAATCCCGGACAACGGGAATGTGTCCCGTACAAATTTATTGCTATAATTTACGACAGTCCGGGAAAAAAGGGAATACAAATACAGTGTAATGTGTACTGTATTAGACGGTTGCTTAAGGCGACGATAACTAACTTTTAATGATTTTAAACTCATGATCACGTATAAACGAGTATAGTATAGTGTTAATGATTTGGAAAAATATATGTTAAATTATAGCATTTTTTTTATATAATTTTATCTGTAAATATTTTAGATTATATTTATATTACTACATAGCGTAAAATTAACTTAAAAAGTTTTATCTAAGGGCCGGTTTTTGATCCGTAGTTAACTCAACCAATGGTTAAACATAGTAACTAATGGTTGAATTTTGACTAAATGTGTTTGCCAATATGACATTAATTACATTTTTTTTAACATGAATACATTCATGTTGACTCATTCATGATTAGCCTTTCACATTTAGCCAAAATTCAACCATTAGTTACTATGTTTAACCATTGGTTGAGTTAACTACAGATCAAGAAATCGGCCCTAACGCGAATAAAAAACTGAAAACCATGCAAAAACTATCAAGCGTATTTTTATGAAACTTTCATCATTTTAAAGATAATTTAATGATTTATATTTTATTATACGAGTTTTATTACAATAGTTAGTGTTTTATGTTTAATAAACTAATAATGCGTCTAATTTAGGACAGCGCTCATTGATGGGCGAGTCCTATTACTGGCTGGACGTACGACGCGTTGCGTGAACTCACCAGAACACGCAAGCTAACCATTCAAGGCCACTGGCAAATATCTGCGTCTTAAAGAAATTAGTGGTACAGTGGTTGTTAACCTTCGATTAGTTTCACACCGCGACTTTTTGTAAGGATACAAAATGTTAAGGCTCCAATCAGACAGGCAAGACGCGACAGTGCGACGCGATTGTAATAGAACAATTTCTATGTAGATTTTTATAGAAATTGTTCTACTAGAATCGCGCTGTGCCTGTCTGCATAAGCCTTAAAGCAAGCAAGGTAGAATTAGCGTCTGTATCGCGATTGAATCGCTGCTAAGAGTCACCTTGTGAAAGCATACGAGAATTGTATGCTATAGGTTTCCACTTAAAAAACCCGGAAAATTAAAGATGAATAAAATTTTTGCGGCATAATGGGATTTTGTTTTACGTTTCAACAGCTCAGTAAGAATACTTAAAAAAATTCTTTATTCTGAAAAATGTTTTTTTTTAATATGAAATTAATAGCTGTACCTAATAGGTACCGGAAACAAAGTACCAAAGTGTTGTTTAGTTGTGTTTACTTAAGAGGGCTGTTTCGTTTTGTCACCTCCCTCGCTCACAAGTGACCAAATTTTTAAGAATGTTAAATAAAAAGATGCTTTTTTGAAAAATGTAATCAATTAACGGACTAGTAAATAATATTAATTTAATAGGTAACTATTAAAACACATTTTTATTGTGTCATTTATTTCAAAAACATCAAAAACAGACCATTATAATTTTTGAGCTGATTTCATTAGATAACCAACAGAAATGTGTTTTTAATAATTACCTATTATTAAATTAATATTATTTACTAGTTCGTTAATTTATTACATTTTTCAAAAAGGCATCCTTTGATTTAGTAATCTTAAAAAAATTGGTCCCGTTTGAGCGAGAGAGGTGAAAAAATGAGACAGCTCTTTTAGCCTGAATCGTAATGTGTAGCAGTGAGTCTACTCTACTACTCGCAAAACACTACGTATTTCAGAAGCCATGGGAATGTTAACACGAACCATCGAAAGCCGCTAAGAAAGTCAGCATTTTGATATTTTTTTACTGCTTCGTTGTGTAAAAGCAATAGAAATTGAGTATTTTTGCTACTTAATAAACAAAAAATACAAAAATATTTATTTCAGCGGAACATTGTGTCGTACATAAATTGTGGCAGCCCCAGTCAGTTACAACAGTACTTGTAAACAATAGGTCTTTACCTATGAAATTGCCGATTTTTGATACCAGCTAGTGTGAAGATCTTTAATTCTATTTGTAATTCAAAATTTAAACTGATTTTATAATAAAGCATGACATTAAAAATAAATCAGTTGTTCATTTGTTTTCCCGCCGTTCGATTTTTCTGTGATATCGATGTATCTGTAAGGATGGAAAAATCGAAATTGCGCGCTATTTTCGAACACGAGTTCCGTCGTGGCACCAACATTATCGATGACAAGTAGCACGCAATATTAACGACGTGTAGGTACCGCAATTGAACGCACGGTGCGATTTTGGTTTGATCGCTTCCGTTCTGGAAATTTTGATCTCAACAATGAGCCCCGGGGAAAAATTGCATATCCAACAAGGCGGTGAAAAACGCCTTTAAAGAATTTATCGATTACCGTTCCCAGGATATCTATACTGCCGTCGTAAGAAAAAGGGGCACAACTCACATTTTAAAAAAAAATGAGTTACCTACATATTTAGAATCAGAAAAAAAGGCTAATCTGCTCAATTTTTTATAGATTTTTTTTTTTTAATGTTAGTTGAGCCCTTTTTTCTTACGACGGCAGTATAGCAGAGGCATCAACGAACTTTCATTAAAATGACAAAAGTGCATCGACAATATTTCTTGGAAAAAAAAAATTGTTTGATTTTTTTCTATGTAAATCGGCAATTGTAAAGACCTAATATCAGGGTGAATTTAAATTATAAGTATTTTGTTAAAAATGAGCTCTTTCCTTTAGTTTGCCGTATGTCTTTACTGCCCAGAATGCGATCCTTATTAGCGACACTATCGAATGGTGTAATACTCGTAGTACAGTGTGTGATTGTTTTTTTTTTTTTTTTTCAAAATCAACTGGTCGATTCCTGGCTAGAAATATTGCTTTTTCGAAAATCCAATGATGCTGTTTTAGTTTTCATCAAAATCAAGCCCGAGACTCCTTTGAATACCTACTTTCCGCTATTCCTCATAGTTTCGAATTTGGCCATGCACGCCCACTTGAAAAATTCACCTGTATATATTGCTTCAGAAATAATTTACACTTACATACCTAAATAACTTCAGAAATTTATAATAGCTGATATCTACTACTTAGTTGCAACTTCAAACTTCTTTGGTACAGTAAGCAACAAAGTTGATTAACACTGCTACATTTGACATCATCTAAATTGGCACAAAATTATTAGATTATCGGCTTTTTAGCATTTCATAATATAATGGCTAAGAGTAAGAGAGTAAGAGGTATTCTTTAAATTTTATTTTTGTTTCAATTTTAATAAAAATTATGCCCTATATTTAAGATTTATAAAACTAGTATTTGTTACCCATGACTTCTTCTGCGATCCAGAATAAGAAGTAGGTCCTTATCTGTTAAATTTCATCCAGATCCGTTCAGCCATTTTAGCGTGAAAGTGTAACAAACAATCAAACAAACTCACTATCGCATTTATAATATTAAGTTAGGATAAAGTGTTAAGTAATCTCCATTTTCTTACTGACTGTACCAATTTGCAACAAAATATGCAATTAATACTTCAAGAAGTCTAGCTCTAATCAGTCAGTAATAACACATGGGTAAATGAACTTGCCTTCTGAATTAACTGCAATGAAGAATGCATACAAAACATGTAGATACAGAATACACATGTAGGTAGGCATCCATTTATTTACATTCCGTATCACATCTCATATTAATTTAACACGAACTAAACTTCACTACCCAAAGACAAAGAGCATGTTATTGCACTTACAAATTCGCATACCGAACGCGAATCGGCCATAAACATTTAAACCAAAACCATGTGTAAATGAACCGAGGTTAAAATCGTAACAGGGTGTAAATCAAACGCACTGCACATGTCCGTTCCCATGATTCATGGCACTACAAATCTTACAGCCTTATTACAATGGAATAGAGTTCAAATTAATAAATGGATTGTGCTAACTGTAGGCGTGTAAGGACTTATTAAGATCACTTTGCATGCATCATGCCAATTGAGTGCGGGATACATGTGTTTCTGATTCCTTTTTTATTTAAGATGATACTTTGAGTTAGGATGTATATTAGTTTATTTGTTACTTTTCAAAGTTGGAATGGGTTGAATGAAAATGAAGGTTGAAATGTGAGATTAAATTATACGAAGGAATAAGTCTGAAAATGGTCTTGGAAGCTTTTGCTCTCGTACGATTTAAGAAAGCAAAGAATTATAATAATAATATAATATATTCCACATTACTATCACACAACGCCGTCTAGCCTCAAGCTAAGCAGAGCTTGTGTTATGAGTACTAGACAACTGATAAACATACTTATATATTTCTAAATACATACATATATAGATAAATTACACCCAGACACAGAACAAATGATCATGCTCATCACACAAACATTTGTCCTGGGTGGGAATCGAACCCACGACCTCCGGCATAGCAGTCAGGGCCACTAACCACTAGACCAACAGGCCAGTCATAGTCAATTGTCGCCATACTTGCGTATAAATTAATATGTAATAGTTAGTATTGTAAATTATATGTTCATTCTAGGTTTTGATTGTGGCTTCACCTGCGTGGATGTCGGAAAATATCCCACAGGAATGTGCTACCGGGATTAAAAGGACCCTATGGGTTAATCTAAGAAATAAACTATCTGAGTGCTAATTTTCATCTAAATCCGTTAGGCCATGTTTGCGCCAATCCGTAACATAAATCCAGATAAACAAACAAACGGACAAAAATTCTAAAAACTGTATTTTTGGCATCAGACTCGTTCCCACCGCTCGTAGCAATTAGTTGTTTTCTTTTTTTTTTTCAAAAATATTGAATGTACAGCTTTTACTTTGTTACTATTTTATTACATTTATATATATATTATACGTAATTATATATTATAATACTCATCAAGCATCACCTTAGACTCAATTATAATACTAAATTATCGAAGCACAGTGTAGCCGTAGCTTGATTTTAGTACATTAAAGAAATTTAACGAAACAGCCTATAAATAGATTTATATCTGCATCTTCTCCGATTGTTCACTTAACGCAAATGGAAAGAAACAAAATATTTACACTTGATAATAAGGCTTTCTTGCCACCATCAAATGACGTCTCCCCTCAGTTGACTTCCTAAGTACCGCGGGAATGTCTACAGCTGACACTTTTTGCTCTTTTCTTCTGAACATGACAACCGAATTTACGATAGACGTGAAACTATATATTATTATACCAGCATCATCATCGTTGAACGACTTTATATTGTATGTTACGACAAAGGACAATTGATTATTAAAAACTTTGTTATTGCAAAATTAAATCAAGTAAAATAAAATGGCTGTTTGTCCCAGTACCTTCCTAGATGTTACGTACGATAATTGAGCATAAATATTGTGAAACTTCTAGGTCCCATAAAAAAGTATGCAAAACTTACCTATCGCGATAAACTATAGTAACACTATATTCACAAGCTTAAACAGTTATCCAAAACTACTGAAAGTTGTTCTAATGTATCCAAACACCCAATGTTTTATTTAACTACAATTGTCTAACATCCAAAATTCAAGATTATCCTTCACGAAAATTAAAGTTATTCACAACACTTCGCGGTATAAGTTAGTGCGGGAGGTTGTACGGAGGCTTCGCACAGCCGCCCGACGCCACGACAGCCGGCAAACTGCCGCCCGCCCAAGCCGCCCTCAATGTTTTCGCAACATCTGAAAATTTTATTCAGCGAGCGAACATTATCTTCAAGTTTTCGAAGAGTTCGTAAGTACTGTCAATAGAAACTCGAAGCGGTTTTTTTATTTTTTATTTAAAGACCTTTTGCTTTTAATATTGGTCAGTATTTGTTCTGTCGTTCATAAATGACAGGGATGCGGATGTTGGGACATGAATTGCAGTGAAAATCTGACGAATCGTTGGCTATTATAGCAGACTGCATTCATAGATAACTCTCGATCTTTTCAATAGCTTTCGCAAACGTATCTACTATGTAAGTTACTTGTCTGAGTCCGGATTTTTTAGGCTATGCGCAGATCTGAGTCAGGACTTTTTATATAATTTTAAAATAAATCATTTTAAAGTTATTTAAGAAAATATACGAAAATTGACAAAAAAATGGGAAAAAAAAATACGAACGTTTGTTCTTGAGATTCATCCCAACTAAGGAACCCTTCATTGTACGTAGTCCGTACGCACTTGGCCGCTTTTTTTTAACTAATTTTCAGTCTAGTGGGCGCACTGTCTTAGGGATAAATTAGATAATGATGGCTGGTTTATCGTTAAAAGAACAGCTACCACACCTCAACAGTCACTGATAAAGCAGATTCCTTATCTACACCCACCGATCAAAGTGACGCAACCTATCTTGGTAATAAAGTAAGGAAAAATAAATGGTAATTAATTTATTGGCGCGATCGCGTTAAAACAACGCCTTATCTATGAAAAAAAGCCTCTGTTTGAACGCTTAAAGTTCGCGTGCCAGTGGCTCCCTCTATCCATCACTCAGATAACATGAACAAATACTTGGTGGAATTAGCATAAAACCTAGAAATTGTTACCAACTTCAGTCTAGAATAATAATTGGATATTTTCAGAGTAAGTTTGTTCGTTGAAGTCGGAATTTCAGTCCCCTGCCATTTAGCGACTATAACTGTGTTATCTTTTAGACACAGATTAATCTAGAATATTTGGGATTCTTAATTGTATTAACAAGAGTTGTTGCACCTATTTTCACGATAGGCTGAGCAGAACTAATACGAATCTTTAAAGAAAAATTTACTAATAGAATTCTAAACAGTGTTTTGTAATGTTGCAACTCATCTACGCCGGTTATTTTGTATTATGAATTAATTTTATAAGGATAATTATACCTAATTAATACATTTTCACTAAAGTATTTGTGCGAGTGAAGGGGCAGAATAAATTGATTCATTTAAAATTTTTGGAAGTAGTAATATTCTGGTAGTATAGTGAATCTTAATATCTACATAATTAGGTACTTGAGCAAAAATGATAAACATTACATACTCATTGCTCGCTTTAAAACTCCTGCAGACAGACGCGACGCGAGGGCGCGAGGCGCGACGTGACACTGGTGGAAGGAGTCACGTCGCACCTGTCTGCGGGAGCCTTCCACCTCCCATTATTAATAATACCAAATAAAGAAGGAATTATTGATCTCTACTTACCTACATTTATTTGACTTTTTTTTTCATCAATTTCCGAACCAAGCTCGTTGGTGCATTGGTTGCCTAGCAACGGAAGTATATAGCAGCATATATCCCACTTATTAAAATACTCTACTACTGAGAATTGAAAACACTGCGATGCTGAAAAGTTTTCGACGTTCATTTTCCGTTATTATTCGCGATCGTAACTCGGTATCTACTTTTACTGTTCGAAATATTCTTACTTTTCCGATAATTTATTGAACTTTATGAATATCAGCAAAACTAAAAAAAAAAGAAACAAAGAAAACGCGGTAGGTACATTGCATTGGATGGAACATTCATTTCAAATATTAGCGGCCAGTAATTTTTGGTACGTACCCATGTACAACCTATTATTTTATATTCCTAATATTGCTGATTCCTGAGACGTTACGACGATTCTTTTGTTCAACAATTAAACAAAAATTTGAGAATCGCTATCTTTTACTAACAGGCACCGCAAGAAAAGGACGGCTATAGCTATGAACTAAGTTAGAGATGTCAAACTAGTTTACGCCTTGCGCTTCACTGTGTTTTTAGTTGACGTGTTATTACGGGTCGTCTAAATTTGTATGGACATATTAGTTCCAACTAAAGACAGTTCTAATTTACGTTCGTCTCTTTCTTGTTTTATTAGAGAGAAAAATTAGTAGTAGCCTAAATTAAGTTTAGATTGTTTACAACAGAATCGGCACCAATATCGATCTCTCAAACCAAAATTAACATTAAAAAAACCCGCCTTTATTGCCTCTTGGACGGCCATCAACGTGCAGTTTAACGATGCAATTAATGTGGCTACAGTATAAACTTGTAAACTCTTCAGCAACGAACAAACGTATGCAAATTGTGCGATATCGTGAAATGTTGCGTGTGCAATCAAAACTTACCTATGTGATGAACTTCATGTAAAGTTAGTGTATGGTGATGTGGAGTAATTGGATCGTGTTATGCAGAAAGCAGCCATGTCGGGAAAAGTACAAACAGAGTTATAAGCATTTTTCTGTCGATGGTAGCAATATGGATGTATGGACTAGGCTGCATTTGACAGCTCATAACTCCGTGATATATAGAGATGGTTGTTTTTGCAAGAAATCTTGTAGGTCGAAATTTGTGTGACTCATTTCATTAATAACTATTTTTTGGAAAAAGTGCCATATGGCTGCTTTCTGCATGACTAGGTCCAATTGTGTTTAGTAGAGAAAACAAATGTTAGATTGGTTGAGAGAGTCTGAAAGGCTTTAGAACTAATTTTTATAGGCCGTATCCCATTCGAAGTCAAAGGTAAAAGGGGATTAAAGGTAAACCAAAAAATTGAAATGCAGTTTTGAACTCTTAATCAAAATAACAATCAGAATCAGAATGAAAATCATTATGCTTGCTATTTATTGTAAATATTTCAGCAGCCTCTAAACTTTACACTAGCACTTCTAAGTGCTAATTTTTCAATCGTCAGATAACTTTTATTAATGGAATATAAACACGGCGGTTCGACAGCTTTTGTATAGAAAATTTGTCAAACTGTCATATTTATTCTTCAGATAAAATTTATCTGCCTATTGAAAAATCATCCCTAAGTACATTTAAAGCTCTAAACGTCCACTACCTTTCTGTCTTGTCTAAATATTTATTTCTAGCCATCTAAACTGGAGCCTATATCAAACTAAGCCATTCTGGTAACGTTAGCTGCCCGTACTTTTTAGCGTTGGCGCTTTGGCATGATATTTTATTTAGCCGTCGAATAACGGCTATTTTTTCTCGACGGATACTATGTGACGTGAACACACCAAACGGAACACGGCCAGTCCTGACAAGGTCTATCCACGTAGTCTTCCATAACGTACGGTTCTGGACTAGAAAATATTTTGTATTTTCTAGAAAATTCGAGTCACACAATTTCTGACGTGTGGTTTTCTAACTGGAACGCGAAACTAACTGTAGGAAAACAATACTACGGTACTCTACAGTAAGTATTTTTCAAAGTTTTCTACGGTTAGTTTGTGATGTATTTGTAGGTTGCTAGGATTGCTATTGACAAGCTGTATTACTCATCGACATTATTTTACTTAAAAAAAAAATATATTTTTCTTTTCTGCCATTGTTCCAGCTTATTTTATGAGATGTAACAAGTGGTAAATTGCTCACTCAATTGTCCTAAGGCCCGCTTTCTCACAGGTCAGACCGCGCCAGGTCAGGCCGACAGGCCGTGCGAACAGTCGTCATGCGGTGGCCTGTCGTGACCCGTCCGATCGAATGTACGGGATGATTCATGGAATGCTCGGCATTGGCTGCGACAGGCTGCGACAGGCACAGGCCGCGACGGGCCGTGGGAACGCGGTTTTATATATATATTACTTTCCGTAGTTTACAACATAACATAACATAATATTACGCCTTGTTCCCCCGAATGGTTAGGCAGAGATGTACCTATTATAGTACACCCACATTTCGCCAGTTATGTTTAAGTCCCATGTAATAGGGGGCGAGCCTATTGCCATCAACCGGCCACAAAACCAGACTCCAGGCTACTACTGAGAAATTCCAGGTAGAAAAACCCAAAAACACTTTGCGCGACCTGGGAATAGAACCCAGGACCTCTTGCTCAGCAGTAGCGCAGTAGATTAAAAGTTTGTTTGTATTGTATTATGGGGCTTCTAAGGCCTACCTCTTATCTTAAATAATCTTCAATCAGCTTCCCTTGTAACACAAGCCATAAACCTATAGCCAACATGGCTGTAACCTTAGTTCTCGTGCTACATAATGGAACATATAACACATGTCTATGTAGATCGCGACGGAGAGCGTCATCTCACATTTTATAGCCAATTAAACTGGTAGTTAACAAAGAGTCGTTTGTCTTAATAAAGTCGGTAAAACGAGACCGCCGATAACCTTCAGTTAAACCAAGTTTAACAATTGCCTGGTTATGTGTAAGTTGTTGGGTGAATTATTTATCTGTGGATAGTTTCAAGGCCAGCTAGAATAAAGTGTTGGGAATAGAAATTAGGTACCTAATATTCCTTTTACTCTGACGAGTCGGAGGTTCTGTTGTATGAAAACACCGACTCGTTCTTCATAAAGTTTATTGCGTTGTCTTATAATTATTTACACAACACACGACTCACAACACGGGAGAACATTCATAGTAAGTAAATAAAATATATTATATCAAATTCAAGGATGACATAGCCTATTGGCGGGAAAGATCTAAGTCCTCAGTGACATCTTTTTGACACCTTACATCTAGACAGTGACCATTCTGTTGGTGTTGCCAACAGAATGCAAATGTGGAGCGTTGCGCTCGCTACAACTCTGGCTGTTATTGTTGTCAGGACTAAATTGTTCATGCAGATGAAAAGTAGCTTTTACCTACCTTTAAATTGAAATTATTCTTGATTGAAGTTGATGATTGTCTTATCTACATAAAATGATGTCTTTAACAAACCGGTTTGCAAATCATGACTGATTCTGCAACAATTTGTATTTGACATCGTCATGAATCGAGAAAAATGCTCCCCAAACACACACAGCAGTCATCATCTGCCTAGAGCCTTTACCCAACTATGTTGGGGTCGGCTTCCAGTCTAACCAGATGCAGCTGAATACCAGTATTTTACATGGAGCGACAGCCTATCTGACTTCCACAACCCAGTTATTGGGTAATACGATACTCCTTGGTAACTGATTGTCAGACTTTAGGGCTTCTGACGACCCGTAACGACTGTCAAAGATCCAAGAAAGACAGTCAGGACCAATGGCTTAACGTGCTTACCGAGGTACGGGGTCTCGGTATGTAAAGATGGTGACCCATCCATGGACCAACCGTGCAAATCTTAACAACCTGATCGATCGACCCGTGTGGCTGTAATTACTTAGCCACAAGCCCCTCACACAGCAATGACTGTCAATATTTACGTAATCATAAGAAAGACTCTCACTAAAGATCCATGAAGATCCAAGAAGTAAATGTTACCATTATTCATAGATCCTTGCACTCAATTATTGCAACATAACTCAATAGCAACGATGGCCTATAAGCAATGAGAAATATAAAGTTACGCTAAAATAAAAGATATAAAATCAAAGAAAAAACCTGCATTGCCATTATAATCAGCAATGGAAGTAGCTCGTGTATGGTAACACTATTGGCACAAACGAGAAACGACATCTATGGGCAATGATGTATGAAGGAGTAACATTGTCAGATACGGTAGTTGTGATAATTTTTGACAAAAAATTAGTAAATATTGTTACCATAATACATAGTTCAATTTATTCAAGTTTGCACCACCAAGTCGATCGAGTATAGCTTTGATCAATTACGGCCAAGGTTAGGCCAAAGAAACCAGGGCCGTTCAAAGCAAGTTGGATTAAAAGTAGAGTGAAATACCTGGATGAGAGACGCATGGAACCGGAAAGTATGACTGAAGAAAGAGGAGGGCTATACCCAACAGTGGGTGATGATTATTATCATTCATGCAGGTAGGTCTAGGATCAATGGAACTATAAATAGATCTGATGACTTATGATCTTAAGAATTAGAGATCCGTGCCTCGGAAAGCACGTTAAGCCGTTGGTCCAGGCTGTCACTCGTGCATCTTTGACAGTCGTTACGGGTCGTCAGAAGCCCGAAAGTCTGACAACCTGTCTTACCAAGGGGTATCGTATTACAGAGTAACTGGGTTGTGGAGGCCAGATAGGTAGTCGTTACATGTGAAATACTGGTATTCAGGTGCATCCGGTCAGACTGGAAGCCGACCTCAACATCACTGTGAAAAGGCTAGGCAGATGATGATGATGATCTTATGATGATGAGCTTCTTACACGAAGAACTTATAACGTTACATAATTGGGCATTTCAATATTCTGCTCTATCTATTAAGAACGTAGTCTTTATACCGTAAGACCATCTAGAAGCAAAGAGGAATCCAGAAGCAATTCCTTGTCACCACCAATCCAACTGTTGCTCATACCACATCCTACTTTCCTGACTCCTACCACACCATAACTGCTCGACTTTTTGCCAGATCTACACCAGCTGTCGCCATGTTTATGGTGGCCGCTCCACGCACCGCGCTTTGTTGCTTTTTGCTAACGTACGGCACAATTGCAAGGACACTGTAACTAAGGACTTGGCTTACCAAATATGTATTGCCCGCATTAAGAAACGTATAAATATCTGGGCCGGTTCTTGATCATGTGACTTTTTTTTTGTTTGGCCGTATAGAACAAAGGTTTGCTCTAAATTGTTTGGGCTATAAGGCATTACATGTAGTTGATGGCCTTAAAAATAGCTAATTTTTTATTGAAAGTTTTATTTGGTACAAATTTATTGAATTGAACAATTGACATGCTATAAATATCTTTGAACTTATCCACGTTTCTCTCAAAGTTCAATGTCTCTATGAATTGATAGAACGGAAATCGGTTGGTTCACTACCAATTGCTCTACCCCTGAAACGGATCGTCAACCTACTGACATTCAGTAACTGCCAAAAATAAGTAATACTACTAACATTTTGCTGGTGCCACCAACATTCGGTATAAACCTATCCAAAACAAAAGAACATGAAAATAAGTAAAATAAAAAAAAAAACACTTAAAACGAAAATAAAAACGATATCTACCGCGCCGATTATTGTACCGAGTTAAATTTACGGACGCAGCGACGGGCTTTTTAATCGCATTCGAATTCGCTAAACGATCTCCATTTTTGTAATTGAATTTTGTTTTTTAGTATACCTCTGTTTGGTTTATGTTGTATCAAGTATTATTGTGTTGTATTATTCAATGAAATATAACCTGAAAAAGTCCATGACCCGTTTATACACTCTTCTATTACATGGGACGATGGATTATATTCTGCATTGTCCGTGCCGTCTTTAATATAAAATTTTGTTTGTCTATTATTATCAGAGTTCTAAGTATCAAATTCCTTGGATATGTTAAGGGTCCCCGAAACGATCAATTTCAATTGTCAATTTTTACGTGATTGATAAACGTGGTTGCGCAAATTAATCGTCTAACAAGAGTGCAATTAAAGCGTTAGAAATTGATGGCAATTGATCAATTGCGATTGATCGTTTCGGGTACCCGATAAAGCCTGTATATCTATTTAGTACCTCTGTTGTCATGAAAATAATAACCAAAACATTTTTTTTTTTTGTAGAGCGATAACTTTGTAGGTACTTGGAAAAGAACACAAGGTGCTGCATCTCAGATATTACCAGTTAAATTGCACAGTTTTCTCAACTTTTATTCTTAAGAAACAGTGAAAAACGTCTCTGGTCGACCCAGACACCATCACAAGCGTCTCACGACTCTCCAGACAGCAGTAATATTATATAATCGTGATTACAATAAACAAGTCCACTTGTATTACTGTTGTTACGTTTCAGATAGTGTGGATGCACCTTTATGAGTTGAATTGGGTGCCAGAGGTGGGACGAATTTGAATTTTAGACTTTTTCATTTTGACCTTCTGTACCCATAGCTTGAATTATAGATATTGCAAATTAGGCCCTGAGATTTCTCCTTTATTTATAACTAGAGCCTCGGCTTCGCCCGAGTGTACTAATGAAGAAAATGAGGTCAAATGTTTCCTTTACAGTACGATGTAATAAAATAAAATGAAAATTAAATAATTTCATAACGATAACACACTGAGTTCTATAAACTACTATTGCTAGTATTTTTAGCAGGTATAATATAATGTTCTACAACTTTTTTAAGTACTACTTTTTTCACAAAACAACCAAAACAACAAATTGTTATTTTTGGATAGGATATCAGATAAGAAAAAAAAAATTATGTATTTTACTGTGTCTACATAAATAAATAAATTAAGCATTGTAAGGAACAACAACTAAAAGTCAATCTGTCAATTCTATCATCTCCCTACCGACTTCTGTGTCACTCAATTTTTTTTACGGATATTTTTTAAGCTAAGTTTTTCACTTTTCCGTACAATTTTTCAAACATTTTCTGTCATATAAACCTTGTCCTGAGAATTACAAACACAACAAAAAAAGAATTAGCCAAACATGTGCAACCGTTCTGAAGTGATGCGCGTACGTAACATTCGGCAATTAATTTTTATTTATATAGATTTGTTTAAAACCATATATCATCGTCATAGCCGCGCATATAAATTAATGTTATAATATGTTTTCTGTCTTCTACCCATTGCTTAAGGAGGAAGCGTCAGGGTAACCCGCAAAATTCAAAAAAAATCTTACGTTTTTTGCTATTTGCAAGTCAGTATTAAGAGCCCCACGAAGCATGCTTAGTTCATACAAACGAAATACCAAAATAATTTGTAAATCAAACATATTCTTAAGGTAGTGTGTATTTATTCCGATTGGATGAACTTGTATGAACTACGCATGCTTCGGGAGTGCCTTAAGTTGTATGTTAAATAAAGTATGATTCGCGGCCGTAACAAATATGTATTTAAAGAATTATAATCATTAAAATCAGTAATACAACTCCTTAAGTTAGTATAATTCACAAATGTCAAGATTTCATGAAATAGTAATTCATTAGGATTACCTGGTCTGAAAAAGTTATTGATCACTTTAATTATTAGAATTATGTAAATACATACTTGTTACAACCACGAATTGATCAACGTACAACCTTATACTAACTTATAAATTACAAAAAACCTAAGAAAATTTGAATTTCGCGGGCTACCCTGACGCTTTCGCCTTAAACTTTTTTTTTACGTTTCGGCAATTGTTATCACGGTTTTCTATAGAAAATTCCTGATACTTATAAGTTATTTGTGCATAAAAGGTGACCTTCCCTTGAAAAATCTACTGAATAATAACAAAAGCTAATTATACAGGGCAGTGCACCCTTAACTTCACCTTAGCATGCTTCCTAAAAACTGACTGTCCCTCCTACTAACAATATAAATAGCGCATTCCCAACTACAATGGGTACGCCACATACCTCGCAGTCCTTAAGACAGTGTCGTTAAACAATTACCGTTAGTTCCAGTAACTACCGGGTGGGGCGCCACTGTTTTTGGATGACCCTTTATTTACGATATTACTCGGTATGTGAATGAACAGTATTATTTCACAGGCTAAGTTTATTCGGCTGTTAAATGTGAGGCCCTCGTGATATTCCTTGGGGAGGAAGTTTCATGGCGTATTATTCACGCTTATTTCTGAAGCCTCGTTAGTCGGTAGTGCATGTGGCCCTTTAGGAACTTGGGACCTTTTCTTCAGTCGAGTTTATTGCAATGTTTTATGATTATTTCCTGGTTGGAATCATCGTCAGCATTAAGCACTCAGGAGCATTTGAAAGGTGGTGAAAGACGTTCGATTTTGGACTCATTTAAAACAGGTATCTTCTTACAACTTTATCTGTAGTCAGTGGTGCCGATTCTCTTGTTTAATAACTAACCTACATCAGAGAATCACTATCTTTTACTAAGGGTCGGTTTTCCGGATCCGTAGTTAACTCAACCAATGGTTAAACAAAGTAAATAATGATTAATTTTGGCTAAATGTTTTTGCCAAAATGCCATTAGTTACTATTTTTTAACATGAAGGAGTAAACATGAAATCATTAATGTTGAAAAAAAAATAGGTTTAGCCTTTCCCATTTAGCCAAAAGTCATGTTATATAACGTAACGTCACGCCTTGTTTTCTCAAGGGGCTGGGCAGAGTTGTACCTATACTGCCATCGTAAGGGAAAAGGCCGTATCTACCACAGAACAGCATCTGTTCTGTGGTATCTACAGAAATATCGAAAAAGAGAAAAAAATATTTTGTCCTGTTTAAAATACAATATACAAAGGCAGATGCGTCTTTTAATAGTAAGAATTATTAGGTTTTCGTTAAGTTTACTCCAATATAAAAATACTGGTATATATTATACGTATTTTTTTGCTGATTCCGAATATGTAAATAAAACTATTTTGAAAAGAATGTCATATACTTTTTTTTACTTATGACGGCAGTATAGTACACCCACATATCGCCACTCATGTTTAAGTTCCATGTAATAGGAGGCGAGCCTATTGCCATCAACCAGGCTCAAATCTAGACTCCTGGCAGCAGACCAGAGAATCTGGAAATCTCAGTAGTACTACCCACTGAGAAATTCCAGATAGGAAAACCCAATAACACTTTACCCAACCTGGGAGTCGAACATGCTGAGTACTAGCACTTGCGTCCACTAATACAACGAGGTAGTCAGAGCAGGGGGCCAACCATCACCTCTTGAAGCAGCATTATTTTAATATTGCTAAGATTGTGAGAACGAGATGGAGCTATACAGGACGTCTAGCTCCATCACTTTCCCACACTCAAATAAGATTAAAATAATACTGCTTTAAGAGGTGGTGTTCTAGCTCCTAAGGGGAATAATTAACACAAACATAATTTAGTTCACCAAAACATTACCCAACACGTCATCTTTCAACCTCCGCGCTAACTTTAAAACCGATTAAAACCTAGTAAGCTAAATAAGAGTAACATACGAGTACATAGACGTTATCGCCAGCATGGTGTCACGCGTTCGTCCATTGTCTACGAGTCCATTGTGCGGGCCAGGCGAGTCGTGGTGTCTGCACTTGTATGCAGGTAGGAATGCAGACGGAGCGTAAGCACCCTTTATGAGTACGGAACGTGATTTGGAAAATGTACCTAATCTTGGGAAAATTGTTGGGTAGTTTTTGAAGGATGGATAATTAGATAAAATACAAGCCGAGTGCCCGATAGAATTTCCCATTGGCAAAAATGATGAACTGCCACACAAACTTTCATGCCCTATTTTTAAGGGGATGAATATTCAAAAACCTTAGTGCTCACCTGCGTTATGTAGGTAAGGAACTCTTGAGCAAAATTTCGTGCTTCTAGATCTCAGTGAGTGACTGAAGTCAAGATTTTTAGAACGAAGTTCTTTAAGGCGAAAGAGTCAGAGAAGCCCGCGAAATTCAAATTGTCTTACGTCTTTTGCAATTTACAAGTCAATATTAGATTGTAGGTTGATCAAAATGTAATACGCGGCTGAACAAACATGTATTTACATAATTATGATAATTAAAGTGATCAATACAACTCTTTAAGACCAGGTAATCCTAATGAATGACTATTTCATGAAATCTTGACATTTGAGGATTATACTAACTTGAGGAGTTGTATTACTATATTGACTGGCCTGTTGGTCTGGTGGTTAGTGGCCCTGACTGCTATGCCGGAGGTCGTGGGTTCGATTCCCACCCAGGACAAATGTTTGTGTGATGAGCATGATCATTTGTTCTGTGTCTGGGTGTAATTTATCTATATATGTATGTATTTAGAAATATATAAGTATGTTTATCAGTTGTCTAGTACTCATAACACAAGCTCTGCTTAGCTTGAGGCTAGACGGCGTTGTGTGATAGTTGTGGAATATTATTATTATTATTATTATTATTATTACTGTTTCTAATGTTTATAATTCTGTAAATACATATGTGTAACGGCCGTGAATCATACTTTATTTAACATACAACTTAATACTGACTTGCAAATTGCAAAAAACGTAAGAAAATTTGAATTTCGCTGGCTATCCTGACGCTTCCCCCTTGTTGCGGCTTGCGGTAGGGGTTGACTGATAGAAATCGTCACTACCGAAAAAGCGTACACACATTTGATTTGTAATACTAATAAAGTTATAGTTTGCTAAAAACTATACTAGATGGCTCCGTATTATAAGACAAAATCTATAATATGGTGTTATAAGAAACTTAAGACCATACTGGCTCTGTCAATCTGCCTAGCCTTTTCCCAACTATGTTGGGGTCAGCTTCCAGTCTAACCGGATGCAGCTGAATACCAGTATTTTACATGGAGCGATTGCCTATCTGACCTCCACAACCCAGTTACTGGGTAATACGATACCTCTTGGTAAGACTGGTTGTCAGACTTTCGGGCTTTTGACGACCCGTAACGACTGTCAAAGATCCACGAATGACAGCTGGGACCAACGGCTTAACGTGTTTTCCGAGGCACGGAGCAGTCTCGGTATGTAAAGATGGTCACCCATCCACAGACCAACCCCGGCAAGCGTAGCTTAACATAAATTAGAACCTCATTTCATACAGTCAACTCATTTAGCTAATAAGTTTTTTTTAATGTATTTGTGTGATTTTAACAATATTAGCTTGCTACATAAACAGTAATGGTTGCACATGTCATCTAGTCTGACAGCTGTCGTTCTGTCATTGGATTGGTCTCTTCCAAACAAATATTGTAAGAGTTGAAGACGTAAAATAGTTTTTGTTTTATCACCAAACAATAGAAACAGACCCATAATGCACTCAACAGTAGGTATTAATATATAATTTATACAGCGAAAGGAACTTCGTTCCAAGCGGCTGTCCCGCAACACCTCCCGACTTTTTTTATTACGAGTAAGTAGATACGTCGGAATACTAAGACTGGAGAGACCTTTACTTTTCGAATTAAATAGATTTCTGGATACGGATGTAACTAGAAATTTCATGTTTCATGTTTTGAGCAATAAATCAAATCAAATCTGCTACATCTATGTTGGGGTCGGCTTCCAGTCTAACCGGATACAGCTGAATACCAGTATTTTACATGGAGCGACTGCCTATCTGACATCTATAACCCAGTTACTGGGTAATACGATACCCCTTGGTAAGACTGGTTGTCAGACTTTCGGGCTTCTAACGACCCGTGACGATTGTCTAAGATCCATGAAAGACAGCCGGGACCAACGGCTTAACGTGCTTTCCGAGGCACGGAGGAGTATCGGTATGATAAGATGGTCACCCATTCACAGACCAACCCCGGCAAGCGTAGCTTAACCTGATGGATCGATCCGTACGGCTGTTATTACTTAGCCACGAGCTCCTCCTTGAGCAATAATTAATTAGAAATTGAATACCTAATGAGTACATGAGCCAAATGATAGAAATAACGAGAAGACGAGGGTTTTACAAAACTACAAAAAGTAAAGTAGTAAAGAATATATTTTTATAATGATGCAGGAAAATAGTAGGGATGAATACTGATAGTGAAAATGCGAAAAAGGAAATGAAATACATTCATATTATCGAGAAAAAGTCATAAAAGTTGCGAGTCTTTAAATTCTACGAAATAAAATAACTACTTGGAATAACAGTCAGGTAAAATCGAAGCTATGGGAAAAATTATGTAGGAATATTGTATTATGAACCAAGAGTATTTCTTGGACAAAAGGATGGCACTCTTTGTTAAAATTCATTTACATATTTCCACATGAAATTTAAAAGAATTTCGTCTCACTAAAATACTAAGTTTATAGAGATTAATTTTATTAATGCGAGAAATTCTCTTGAGTTTGCTGTATTTTTAACCGACGAAAAAAAGGAGGAGGTTCTCAATTCGACATGTATTTTTTTAAATAGAATTTCGTCTCACTAAAATACGAAGTTTATAGGGATTCATTTTATTAATGCGAGGAATACTCTTGAATTTGCTGTATTTTTAACCGACGAAAAAAGGAGGAGGTTCTCAATTCGACGCGTATTTTTTTATGTATGACCACGCATAACTATTTATAGAGTAGTCCGATTTGAAATATTTTTGTTTTATTCGGGAAGGTATTCCTCGATGTTGCTCCCATGTAAAATGTATTAACTTTGCTTGGGTAGTTTTTGAGTTAGCTTAAATAATACGTATTTTTCACACTGTTTATGTGGATGATGTTCTAATTTATTTTGCTGGAATTTGAATTTGTGTGGGGTAGGTACCTACCACAACTAAAAAGTGAAACATTTAAACTTTTTACAAAAAAAAAAACACTCGGTTTAAAAAAAAATGAAAATACGGAACCAAAGACTTCCGAAATTAAAGTTATTTTTCACTTTGTAGTGTTTATTGGAAGTCAGTTTTTTTGTTTTTTTTTTTTTTTGTTAATAGTCTTTATAATATAACCAGCTGCTTCCTTTTAGACTGGAAGTCGACCTCAAAATCATCGTCACCTGCCTAGTCTTTTCCCAACTATGTTGGGGTCGGCTTCCAGCCTAACCGGATGCAGCTGAATACCAGTATTTCACATGGAGCGACTGCCTATCTGACCTCCACCACCCAGTTACTGGGTAATACGATACCCCTTTGGTAAGTTTGGTTGTCAGACTTTCGGGCTTATGACAAAGACTGCCAAACATCCAAGAAGCCTACCTCAACATACCAGGAAAATGGCTATGATCTACCTAGCCTTTTAGGGGCGTATGTTGAGGTGGGGTTGGCTGAAAAATTGAACATAATCATCATTATAATAAAATTCATTTTTTGAGTGCCTAATCTGTTTTTAGTCATTGAGATATTATGTAAACAGTTAATAATAAAACATTAAAACTCATCCACTTTCTTTTGCAGTAATTATTTTTCACGTTTCATGCATTCTTCTGCCCACAGCACTAAATTCATTCCGAGTCTGCATGAAAAAGCATTTTTATAGGACGTTTAAGAAAGAATGGTACCTTAGACATATACACTAACCTTTACCGAACCAACCAATCACCGTACGTCTCACAATCACCAATCACATTGATGAATGATACGAGATAATCACTGATGGCTACACGGATGATAGATAAGTAAGGTAACGATCCGGTCGGCAATTTCCTATGTACCATTTGTATGTGTCCGAATTAGACGCATCACACCGTGGCGTGGTGGAGATCAATAGAGTTGTTTATGGCTATAAAGTTTGCGAATGAAGATGGGCATTCAAATGCTGGCCAGTAACAGCCAATATTGTTGACCAGAATTTTCATATATTTTCATTACCTCTGGCAGTTTTCATGTTATTCTGATCTTTGAGTTAAAGTATCCAGGACGGTTCCTGAAATGGCCAAAGTGTTTAGTTTTGGAAAATCATTAATAAGTTTGCAAAGGAATCGGAAACTTTTTACTAATTTTGCAGAACTGACGGTTCGTTTGTTGGATACCGAAAAATAGAATTCTTAATTCGAAAATCTCAAAATTCAAAAAAGCTGCGCATCACCGATGACCACTAAACCTGCCACTATCACAACCTAAGCACCTTAATATATCTTAACTATCAATGTTTTATTATCTAAAGCGTGGAGCTCACCTCCATAGGTCGCGGGTCGCACAGCCTCACGTTATCAAGTCTGTCGATAAGCAGGCGACAAGAACAACACATTTTATGAAACTGAATTGTCACTTCCCAGATAAGATTACAGGCACATTATAGTTAACCCGTTGTATGATCTTTTTACAAATTATGGTAGTTCCGTATAAAAAAACCGGCCAAGTGCGTGTCGGACCACGCACAATGAAGGGTTCCGTAGTTGAAAAACATATTGTTCTCCCGTACATTGATATACGTCACGGTCAATTTTTCATTGCAAAAAGTTTGTAATCCACCAAAAAAAAAATGTGATGAAATTACAAATTAACAATTTTCGGACATACCTTTACTTGTGCTGTGAGACCTTGCTTCTTGCCAAATTTCATGATTCTAGGTCAACGGTAAGGTTTTGATTTACTTGCTTATCAAAATATGTCGCATAAATTGCCGTATTTTGTTATTCTGTTGACTTACAAGCTTGATTTTTTTAGAGGTCCAAGGTACTATAGACCTACATATTTTATATTAATTTCAACTTGATACCTCCACTAAAAAGATCTTGACAGACTGACAGACAGACATACAGACTAACAACGAAATGATCCTATAAGGGTTCCGTGTTCCTTTTAAGGTACTGAACCCTAAAAATGAGCAATTTAAATGATGGAGAGAATATTACACAGAGATTTCATCTAGTTAAATTTTATCAATAATTTTTAAAGGATCGGGCTTATTTAAAGAAAGTTCATTTCCGTAATGTTTGAAAAGTATCACTGTCAGTAGCTATCTACTCTATATTAGAAATTTTTCTCATAACTTACTAATAGTAACGCTTTTGAAGCAAATCTAAGGAACAAGTTACTAGTGCCTTTTCTAGAAATCTTTTTGCAGGAATAGGTTATTTTGTTCAGACATCTGTCACCAACTAACGCTGCAGAAGCGTACACGTGTAGAATAAACATTAGTCCTATTAACAGGTACATAATTATGTACCATGATATCACACCTGTTACGAGTAGTACTCTTCAGGAAGTCAGAGCAGTAACTAAGACATCTCAGTCTACCGCTACGTAGAATCACATTTGGCTAGAAATGTTTCAGTCCAAAGTAAAAGGGGCGACCCTATTTAAGGGGCTTATTAAGACTTTGGGCTGATACTGAAAAATTCCGGAATGGGAAAATTTTTTATACTACGTTTGCCCGAATTTAGGGATTGTACCCAGTATTCCATCTACATAAGTCACACTTGCGACCACTAGACCAACGAGGCAGTCGAGACCATTATCTATATATCGCAGATTGATTGCTTAATTAGCTGTTTTACATAACCGCCAGCTGTTTTATAAAACAGCTCCGTTATGTAAAACAGAAGAATATAGTTCAGCCGGATTGCCATTGCGTTACGTTTAACAAAACTGCTACCCAGATTTATACGTAATGCAGAATGGCTTATCTGCAGTCATAATAAGCGCTTGGTGTGGCTCCCAATGTCGAATCGGTCACAGTAAGTAAGCTTACCAATAGTTAGGTTAGAACTGTGACCAACTGCACGCAGTCAAGTGAGCGAAGCAAGCGGTGCCAGTGGAGCGGTCGGCAGCGCTACTTCCTAAGTCGTTCGCAGTTGCTTGGATATTCAGTAGTTTAAGGACTGAGTGTCCTTAAAATCACCGTTTTCACTTGAGTTAGGGTCATCATCACTCATACTACTCGTTTTATTTATTTCTGTTTTGGACGTCATTATTGTTGTTATGAGACACAGAGGCACGAGCGATAAAGTTTAGAATTAAAATCTGACGTTTCATTTCATGCTGTTTTACATAACCTCTAATCGTTGACCTGCTTTATTGATAAATGCAAAACATTTATGCAATTCTGTGTGTTAAAGTTCAGTAATTATGGGAAATCGCTATACGTCGTTTATCTGTCTTACATAACGGCGCTGTTTTGTAAGACAGCTAGTGGTTATGTAAAACAGCGGATTCGACAATCCATCTGCGACATATACATATTATAAAACAAAGTCGCTTTTCACGTCTGCCTATACTGCGACTTTGTAGTTTTTCAACATTACACATTCATGCCGCTTACCACTTACTCTTCTAAACTGCACAATAGATTTTGATGTAGTTTTCACTATCGTTTAGATATTTAATTGATTCTGTATGGTTTATATGATGTGTATAATAGGTTCATTAACTTACGACAGAAATCTCGACGTTTTTCTAAGTCTCCACATCATTACATTGCACACGTGTGAAGCAGGGTCGAGTCGCTAGTTTTAATGTAATACGGAATGCCTGTATCACCACCCTTAAGTATCCATGTTGAAGTGATATTATTATCAGATAAGCACGCTTGAATAATATCTTAACAGCTTCATCTTTATCTCGACTTGGAACATAATTATTTTGATAGTAAATGGTCATGTCCTTTCGATCCTTTAACTGATATTAGTGTGAATGATGACTTCTAATATTTGATTACAAAGATAATAAGTTTGTTATACAGGGTGGCCAGCTCGGATGTATACAACTTTTTTTTTAACCACCATTCTTATTTGGCGCCACCGCAACCTTCAGTAATTTTAACCTCAAGTTCTTAAACGGATTGAAAAACGACCCAATTTTTTAACAAATCATTGCAAGTAACGAATTTGACTTTGATCACAGAGGATTTCACAACAGGTCCTGACTTTTTCGGTAGGGTTATCTAAAGGGACATATCGTGGTCGAACTTGAACATAAAATACAGAATATAAATTTGTGACTTTTTTAGTATCTAATAAAGTTTCTGAAAATTTAATGGAAAACACAATGAAAAACGTATTAAAAACGTGAAGCTTTGGCAGATGTTATTTACCATATAAAATTGCCAAGCATGAATAATATAATTGTGAGAATATATCGCATACTTAATAATAAACTGCCCGATTATGGTTCAGGTCCAAAATGAGTTAAGCGTACAAAGAAATCCGTTTTAAATTTTGAAGATATTTATCTTCAAAATATAATTTCTGTATCCATAATCAGTTCATTCATACAATACATTGTTTCATTATTTCAAGACAAGTCAGTGATTGCGATATTTTAGTTAGGTCAGTCTATTATTAAGCATGCGATATCTGCACTTTTTTTGTTGGTATTTGATTTTACGGAGATAAAAATATAGAACATACGTACGAAGAGGATGCAAAGTGTCACATAATGTTAATGTTAAAGTTCTAGTTGGCCTCCCTATACCTAAATCTGATGCACTTTTTCAGTTAGTATTTGATTTTCCGGGGACTAAAATATAGAGCAAATGTAAGAAGAGGACGCAAAGTGTGGCATAATGTTAATTTAAAGTTGCATACCATCTAGTTGGTCACCCTATACCTAAATCTGATGCACATTTTCAGTTAGTATTTGATTTTGTAGACCGAATTATAGAGCATACGTAAGAAGAGAATGTAGTTAGTTCAGTTAGTTATCTTCATAGGAAGCAACGAGTAGGAATCATAACTAAGCTTTCGTTCAAAACTCCTTTTAGTTGCTGCGCGTTGCGTAAACATCCCAAGTTTATAATTAAACCAAGGCTTGCTTACTCACAGATGACAGAATGAAAACAAACCTCTAATGATTCAACATGGCGTATAATTTAATCCACACGACACTTAACGCCTCGACTCATTATATGCAACATTCAACTTTCTTTGACTCCTTATTACAAAACGAACATCTTTCTAAACAACCACATAACTTAAGGCCTTAAAAACAAGGCTTAGAATTCAAAATTGTGGAGACAAAAATACGTGAGATACGTTGTTTCGGTTTTAATATAAACAGTAGCGTCATCTGTCGAGATCAATAAACGTTTCAATTTGAATGTTCTTTTTATAAATTTAGATGACGATGGAGTTATATGACATGCGCGCGCGATGCTCACTTAAAAACTTGTTTGGAGTCATGTTTGGTGAAGAAAAATTACATTTGATTTTATTGATTTTTTTTTATTGGAATTCGTTAGCACATTTGATTTAGGGCTATTTTTTTAATAGTCTGATAAGTTTTATCTGAAGAATAAGTATGACAGTTTGATATAATTTTCTATACAATAGCCGTCAAAACGCCATATTTATTACATAAATAAAAGTTATCTGACCGTTGAAAAATTAGCCCTTAAAGGGCCCATACAAATACAAATCCCTATAGGTTAAAGTACATTTTGAAAGCCAAAGATAATTTTTATAGCAAATAGACTTATTAAACCCTTTGGGAAAAACAGGAAGTATTCAGAGATAAACTGAAATGTAACAGTGAGCCGCAAACTCTTCGCCTACCAAAGCACATCCTAACAGGGTTCTATAACAAAATTATCACTTAAGTTTCAGAACTCAGTAACGTGTAGTACGCCAAGTAAGAATCGTGATAAAGCCTTTAATGTTGCTAACCTCATTTTCTTGGCCGTCAAGTGCCATTAAAAGTTTAAGCTTCAGCCTAGGATAGTCTCCACCTTACTCGCCTTTATGACTGGATTTAGTGTGCTAATAAATAAAAGTAGCCATATTACAGATAGTGTTTGTGAAACAAACTTTCTATGTTATTTGGTAGTTGAGGACTGAATACTATAAGGATGGAGTGTTCTGTAACTTTTTCTCTCTAATAAAATAAGAAAGAAACGGACGTAAATCGGAGCTGTCAAATTTAGTTGAACTAGCTAATTTCCATATAAATTTAGACGACACGTAAAAACATGTCTACTAAAAACACGGTGAAGCGCAAGGTGTAAACTAGTTGACATCTCTTAGTTCATAGCTATAGCCGTCCTTTTCTAGCGCTGCCTGTTAGTAAAAGATAGCAATTCTAATCTTAGTTGGATTGAACGAGACTCAGCACCATTGTCTAAGTAACTTTGTATTTTTATTTTTTATTTCGGGAAACACCTGGATGCTCGGAGCCGAGAAGTATGGCGGTAAACATAAGGAAAAAAGGACATGTACAAAAATATTGAAATGGAGAAAAAAAAAAATTGTCTTATTTAAACTATAAGATACAAAGGCAGATGCGTCTTTTAATAGTAAGAATTATCAGGTTTTCGTTAAGTTTACGCCAATATAAAAATACTGGTAGATGCGTCTTTTTTTGCAGATTCCGAATATGTAAATAACTCTATTTTGGAAAATAAATGTCAGATACGTGTTTTTTTCCTTATGACGGCAAACCCAGAAGTGGATGATTCCGAGCTGAACTGATGATGATGATAAACTTCGTATATAGTTTTGAGCTAATTTTAAGACTTAGGCGAAGATATGTTAGTAGAACGTAAACTAACTTGCTGCTAATCTGATAATCACTTGAAAACTACGTAGGTACAGACGCCAACACATCAAGCTACTACAATTTGTCAAATTTCTTTAATAGATTTTCAACTTTATCGCTAAAGCATTAGGTTCAAGGTTGATTGGGAAAATTTGACAGTTTTGGGTAGCTTGACCTGCCAGCGTCTGTACAAAAATGTAACACCAACGACCAAAGTAGGTACACCAAAACACTCATAGAGGCAACTCTTGAGGGAGATAGCACAGGGCTGATTCAAAATTAATGATAATCGGTTAATATATTTTATGTATATTTTTTTGGCTTGCTTATCATTTATATAGACCACAACTCCCGGGAGGTACATTCATTTCAATAGTTTTATTTTTTATCATTAATTTCGAATCGCCCCTAGTACCTAGTACCTAGTTATTACGTTGAAATGAACGTCCATTTTGTTTTTTCAATTTCATACACTATTCAAAAACATCTATATTTTCAAGTTTCATGCTAAAATCAAAAGGAACTCTTCAAGATAATCCAAATATTATTAAAAAAAAAATCAACCAATTGTGTGTTATATTTTTGGAATCATCTTCTCAAACAAACCCTTTATTGTGATGCCCCAAATGGTCAAAATACTTATCATTGTTTTTATTCAAGACTGGCGTATGAAATCCGATATTTAGTTAAAAAGCAATACGTAGCCTAGCATACGACCTAGACGAGTCGATGGACACCTCAGCTGTTACGATGCGTGAAAAACATAACCTTATCTTCGCTGACATGCAGTCGGGTAAAAAGTATCTCAAAGCCAACTCGGTAAGTTCCTAGCACCCCAAACAACGCATGCCTGCAGCATTATTTCTTCCAAAATCCTCGGTCGGCCAAACAAATAACCAAATCGGCTCCAAGTGCGATAGTTCAATGCGGAACGTTTTATCACGCGGTGGGTAGTACGAAACAAATTGAGATCCCCTGATATGTGTGCGTTACATAAATCTTCGCTGTTCGCGGGAATCCTTAGAATTATCTTGTTTTTGTTTTATTTACGGTATTGCGTAAATATTGTGCTCTTTTTGTGGGCTAGTTATTGGTGAAATTGGGGCTTTCGGTTTATTATTTTTTTTGTAGGAATATGAATAATTATTATATAAAAGTTCTAACAGGCTACAACACTTTGCACAATAGTTATAATCGATAAATATTATTTATATCCATTTAACTTGAAAGAGAGTAAGGATTTTTATGAACGAGCCAGCGCTGTGGCTCTGTTTCACATAGGGTCACAGCATTATGCTGAGCGATGGACGTTTTGCGTGGACACAAATAGACTAAGCATTATGGGTAAGGTTGTTAAAATGTGCTAACAATATTCGTGTTTGTAACGTCTATCGAAATGTTGTACATACTAGCGCCACGTAAAAACGGCGAAGTGCAGGAACAAAAGTTTGTTTAACGCCACTCGCCGATAGATGTCACTACGTATCGGTTGCTACGAAAGCTTATGGCGGGAAAATTGGTGACAGAAAATCTTTACGTTAACTGGGCTGTATATATACATATATTATATATATTTTATGTATGAGCACGCATAACTAGACTGATTTGAAAGATTGCTTTATTTGGGAGGGTATTTATTCCTCGTGTAAAATTTGTTATTTTGCAGATATTCGAATTTGTGTTGGGTAGGTACCACAACTAAAAAGCGAAAAATAAAAACATTTTACAAACAAAAAAAAAAAACAACCGACTTCCAAAAAACCCTACAACGTGAAAATAACTTTAATTTCGGAAGTCGGTGGCAAAAAACGAAAATACAAAACCAAAGACACCGACTTCCGAAATTAAAGTCTTCAAAGTCTTTCAAGTCCGAAATCTTTCACTTTGTAGTATTTTTTTTTTTTTTTGTAGTCGGTTGTTTTTTTTTCGTTTAATTAGGTATCAGATTAGAGCTGCGCTGTACCATAAAAGGTACAGGTGTTATCAAGAAACGCTACCCAAACTGCTAGTTACGGTGACACTCAAAACTGAAGTTAAATGGAGTCGTTAGTAGATACTTTAATTGCACTTTAACAGCTTAAAACTTTAAGATAAGAGTAATGAACTAAAGATTTGGTAACTTTTTAAAACCTCAAGTTTTTCCAGAGCTAACTGATGGTTTGTTACAACTTTTAACTGAATTTTAAACGAACTAATGAATTATTCAATTGTAATTAGGTATAGCCAAATGATGTAAAACGCCTTTTTCTAATTTAAAGGTATGAATCTTTTTCCTTAAATGCGAGATTGGTTGACTTTTAAATCAGCTAGGGTATAAGCTGAAAACGGTATGTAGGTTGTGGCTAGACTTTAACTGAAAAATAATAACGAGGTTTTTGAGAATAGGAATAGGAATAGGAATAGAATAGGAATGTTTCAATGCATGGTTAAGGAACACAACCGCCACATAAATAGCAACAGGCTGTGGACGAAAGGACTACAAATTAATAGAAAAAAAAAGAAAAAAATATCGCCCATAGTATACTTACTATGGGCGATATTTTTTTCTTTGTAGTTAAGGTGAGACTAACTGGAGGTGAGGTTAACTGGTAGTTAAGGTGAGACTCGTGACTAACTAAGAACAGCTGCACCGGTCAATCGATTAGGTTAAGCTACGCTTGCCACGGTTGGTCCGTGGATGAGTGACCATCTTTACGTACCGAGACCCAGAAAACACGTTAAGCCGTTGGGTTCCAGCTGTCATTCATGGATCTTTGACAGTCGTTACGGGTCGTCAGAAGCTCGAAAGTCTGACAACGAGTCTTATCGTATTACCCTGTAACTGGGTTGTGGATGTTAGATAGGCAGTTGCACCATGTAAAATACTGATATTCAGCTGCATCCGGTTAGACTGGAAGCTTACCACAATATAGCTGGGAAATAGATGATGAGACAGTAATTAATCTAAATGTAAATTAATATTTTTTTAAAACATGTATTTCCTGAAATGTTTTAACAATTTTTAGGGTTCCTAGGCTAGGGTGAGTTCGAAATGCTAATATTATAGGCCCAATTAATCAAAATTTTAAATAGCAATTAGATGTTATTTCAAGTTTGAAATATTTGTTAGGGTAGCGAAATAGGGCACTCATCGCTTACGTTGCACTTAGGGCTGGCCACAAGTCATAAGCAGAACCGGTTTTCGGTAGAAAACGATAACTGTTACAGTAATCTTACTGAGAAAAACCAGCCAAGTGCGTGTCAGACAATACACCTTCTTTCCAATTTTCATTCATAAATTATATAATAACAATATAATAATATCCTGGGACATTTCACACACGGTCATCTGATCCCAAACTAAGCAGAGCTTGCTATGGAAACCAGATAACTGATATACTACATACACTACTTTTTTGGTAAATACATACTTATATAGATAATTACACCCAGACTTAGGACAAACAGACATGTTCATGCACACAAATGTTTGTCCTGGATGGGAATCGAACCCACGACCTGCGACATGACAGGCGGTATCTTAACCAACCACGCCAGCTGGCTAGTCAAATATTCTGTGTACTGACATCTGGACAGACGGACAGACGGACTCACAGATAGGCAAACGGACAAAAGACATTGGATATGACGAAATTATAAGGATTCCGTTTTTGCCATTTGGCTATGGAACCACAAAAAATGCAAGACTGGTACAATCACGGTTGTTACATAACGTAAGTCGGTTTGTGCCCTAACACGCTCGGTTTTCGACTACTAACTACTACCTAATATTTTCTGCATATACCTAGCATGAATTACAGGAAAGCGAAACTACTAATTATAACCCTTTTCACAACGCAATAAAACGAATTAACTGGCTTGTCATTGGTTGCGTTGTGGATCTTTGACAGTCGTTACAGGTCATCAGAAGCCCGAAAGTTTGACAACCAGTCTTACCAAGAGGTATCGTATTACCCAGTAACTGGGTTGTGGAGGTCAGGCAGGCAGTATTCCAAGGTTAACTGGAAGCTGACCTCAACATAGGAAAAGGCTAGGCAGATTGATTGTGAATGTGTGGGTCGTGTACCTATGTAAAACCAGATAAATAAAAACAATAAAAATAAAAACTTTTTATTTCTGACCCAACAGAATCCATAGAATGAAAAAAAAAAGAAAAAAGAAAAAAAAAAAAAAAAAAACCACCATTATTACAAGTACCGTTTACAAAAACTAATTAAAGGGGTAACGCTTTTGTATACGCAGTGCAATATTATTTAAGAACCTGCCATTGTATTTAGAAATCGATCTATTATGCACGAGTGCGTTAAGAATTAGGAAAATCTTGAGTAAAGAATACTTTACGGGGTGAATGCTCGCGGTTGCCTATTCTCCATACCTGTTTTTTGGTCTTTCTCTGTGATTTTCTGTTATAACATTGCAATATAAATGTGGAAGCTTGAAATTAGCAACTGTCAATTGTTACATTTTGTTACCATTTTTTTTCATTTAGTCTGTAAGCTTTCTTAAAATTGTATAAATAAATAAATAAAATTAAATTAAAATAATAATCAACTTTCAGCGGAGTATTATAAATTTATAACACAATATGGATACTTCACGACCTTCAAAATCACTTAGGAGTGAAACCCACCGCTTGTCGCTCGTCACTTAATCCCAGGCCCCGAAAACCTGATTCTGGCCGTGTGCCACGAAGGCAGGTTATTAACACTACGTGAACACTTGGCACATGCCGGGTGACAAATGAAGCCGACATTATGAACGAACCGCTCATATTTTCAACTAATATTGTGCACCCGCGATGGCGGTCGGACGAAAAATTTGATACTATTTTGTGGTATTTTGAGTCGGTTTTAATTAAAAAAACGTTGAAAAGCAAACCTAAGAGGGCCACCACACTACCTAATTTGAAAGCGCCACATTTCGGCACCGTTCGAATTTCGATGTGATATTACACTTCAGGTCAGAGAAAACAGGCCAGTTTAACTCTTTCCTCACGTATCTTAAAATGTGACAAAGGGAGGAATAAGGAAATACGAGTAGGTCAATAAAATAAACATTACCTCATTGTTTCAATGCTGGCCAAAAACGGACTGTTGTGTTTCATAGTCAAATTGGATTATGAACGAATTACGCAAGCGTACTACTTGGGGTACTTATTCACAGTGAAGAAACACGTTGCTGCTGCTTACCTTTTGCATGCTTTACATATTCCCATGGCATAATCAGCCTACAAAAGTTCCCACTGCTGGGACCCAGGCCTCCTCTCTGTGAGTAGAAGTGGGCCATGATCCACCACGCGGGCCCAGTAGCAGCAGGTTGGCGGATGTCACTACACGTCTTTGAATTTTTGGTTAACAAGACACAAATAATACAAGTAAACTGCCTGCCTGGGTACGAGTCCACTACCTATGACACTGAAGTCAGAGCCATTATCACCGGGCCATCACTGCTCCCATTCCTATAGAATTTAAAATTTAGGAAGAATCTTTCCTACCTTTATTTTTCGCAGCAAACCAAAAATATTCTGTCATAACAAAAAAAAAAAAAAAATAATTGTAAATACGCAGGTATACTATCAAACTGCAACACCAATATATCTACATCTAAACAGTCATAATTTGGCGTCCGAACACATTACCCATCTTAACTGCCTCGCCGCCGGTTCCGGGATTAGAGCCGGGATCAACGAGTGCAATTCCCGGGACTCGCTCGCGCCAGCCATAGGATCCCGTTTATTGACCATTAGTAAGGTCCGCTATGGTGTTTTCTGCTTACACTTTGCTGTATGGTAGTGACATAATAATGGGACTATTTTCAAATTATGGTGACTTTGTGATAATAGCTGGTGGTGGATTAGCTTCACCGGTTAGTAGGAGAGGAAGGCACCATACAAACTTAGGCTTATTGTATTGCTAGTATTATACCAACACTAATGAAAAATGAAAAAAAAAATAATTTGATTTGTGATTTTGAGTCAGAAATCTAGTAAAAATGTGCATGTTTTTAAAAACAAAAATGTGTACAGTAGATAACAAAACACAATATAAAATTACGTCTGTATTCTCAGAGAGGCAAGGCTGAAAAATTTAGTGCCTCTCTATACCCAAATTTCTCCAATTACTTAAGTAAATAAAAAATACTTAAACTTTCAACAAATTAATCTTGTCATAATTCAAACAATTATGGAAAATTACTAGAAATATTAAACCAGCCTAGAATTACAACTTTACATTAATCGGACCCCGAATGAAAGTTCTCATAGCAGTTATGAAACTTCAGGAACTATGCTTCATAGCTAGGCACTATTAAAATGGATATAAACCCACTATTTTGTACTCAGGCTCTACTCGAAAGCCGGCAAGTAATCAAAGAGGCGTAAAATTTGTTAGATATCCGACCAAAACTTACTTTATGGGGATAGACGATGATTTAGAGAAACTAGATGTGATACGTCAAAACTAATTAGAAAGATAAAGAGGAAAGATTTAATTTTTGTATGTTTACTTGTAATGGATAAACTCAAAAGATACTTAACCGATTAAAAAAAAAAAAAAATTGCATTTGATAGCCCATTTCTTGAGGAAGGCTATAGGCTATTAACCATCACGCCAGGACCCTTACTAGTCGAGCAAAAAGGTAAAAAGTTAGAAAGAACGCCAAGCGAAAACCTGCCCTCGCTGCAGGTGATGCGATGCGACGTGGTGGGCCAGAGGGGACAAAAAATTTCACGCGGATGAAGTCGCGGACCAGTAAGAAATATTTTGAATAAGCAAACAAGTAGTTGTCGATAAAAGGGACAACTCCTTTATTTTTAAGAACGTTCGCATTCTAGTCTGTCTCAATCTGTCAAAAACATTTCTAACTCTCCAACATTTCTGGCATATTTTTGAAATTGTCGCTGAGATGAGATTACGACTACATTTTGAACGTTTTTAATTACGGCAATATATATTTTGCAACAGGGACTGAAAGGGGGTCTAAAAAATTCGAAGTGGGTATGCTAGGGCATATAGGGTATCATATGAAAGAACGCTGTTTGCACATTTTCAAACATTTTTTTCTTTTTTTTTTTGCCAAAACAATTTACATTGTCTCTGTGTTGCGCCACTAGCAAATGACAACAAACAATCAAAACAAATACAAAAAGCCGAATTGCAGAGTCGAAAAATATCTACTTTTATAACATAATATATAAACAACAAAAACAAGAACAAGTTAAGCTGTGCGTCGCATCTGTGCAAGAACGGGAACGAATTACTTACTCGTTTACCTATATGCCTTTTTCCAACATTGTTGGGGTCGGCTTCCAGTCTAACTGTATGCAACTGAATACCAGTATTTTACATGCAGCTACTGCCTGTCTGACCTCTACAACCCAGTTACTGGATAATACGATACCTCTTAGTAAGACTGGTTGTCAAGATTGACAGCCGGGACCAACGGCTTTCCGAGGCACGGACGGGGGCTCGAAATGTAAAGATTTACCTTTCCACGGACCGACCGCGACAAGCGTAGCTTAACCTGATCGATCGACCCGTGCGGCAATTATTACTTAACCTCGAGACCCTCCTAGATATATATAATTTCTCGTTTAGGTACACTGAGACGATCATTTCATCACCTTAAAAAATTAATTTAAGAAATACAAGTCAGCTAAAAAATATTTCAGTATGCACTTAGTCTGCGGGCAACGAAACCAGCGGCTAAGGGCGGTGGTTGAACGCGGATGACTTTTTTTATATTTTATTTTGTTAAGGACCTGATACTTGTTGACAGGCCTACACTGTCAACACATAACTATTAACACTGTACGAATGAATGAATGAAATGCACTGACCCCAGCGTGGTTTGACCAGACTCGATTATTCGAATGGACCCAAAGATTCACACTAGCCCCTGTTGCCTCATGTTACATGGTGCAACAGGGATCGTTGCATATCAAAGAGTAGACCGGGGGCGCGATAATGGTAGGGAAGACCGGCCCTTAGGATATGGGTAGGGATTAGCGCCCATCCGGTATGCACCGTAAAATAAGCCTTGGGATTGTGGAGAGATGGGTGATATAATATTATGGATGGGCTCTTTTTACACATAATTATTAACACTGTAATTTAGAAATATTTTTGATATTGGCGAAGGCAAAAGATAAAATGTTTCCGTCGCCCCGCCCCGCTCGGCCACCGGTCTTCGCCGCCTTGCTCGACCACCGGTCCTCGCTGCCCCGCTCGGCCGCCGGTCCTCGCTGCCCCGCTCGGCCACCGGTCTTCGCCGCCCTGCTCGACCACCGGTCCTCGCTGCCCCGCTCGGCCACCGGTCCTCGCTGCCCCGCTCGGCCACCGGTCTTCGCCGCCCTGCTCGACCACCGGTCCTCGCTGCCCCACTCGGCCACCGGTCTTCGCCGCCCCGCTCGGCCACTGGTCCTCGCCGCTTGTGTCGTGCCCGCAACCTAACAGATTTGGTTTCAACTCTTTGCAAAATCGCACTACATTATCGTTCTGACATGAAACTAATATTTTGAACAGAAGTTGCATCTACATCAGACTACGCCTACAACCCCATCTAGTCACATCCAATTATAATCCCATACATACAAGTAAAGCAAGATTATTGCAGAACTTGGTTTCTTCCCACTCTATTTGCGGCAATGTTTATGGGCCATTACGTCGGAAAACCAGTCGTTATAGTAATGAAAACAGAGTGGCCGGTCGTCTCATTATCATTGGATAATCTGAGACCAAGGGGATGGAACTTTCATACTTAGTAGTTTAAGATATTAAAGTGTACTGTGTTGTGGATTAGATGCGTGATTAGTTCGTTTTGTTTTGGTGGGTCGGTTTTTTGGGGCTTATGTGTACGTGTGTTCCAGTGAGTAAGTATTGAAAAGGCTCTACATTCTGATTTTATGAAACTTACCAAGTTTTAATGTCTTGGAGCTTTTCGTGTTTTGTTGTCAACTTAGGTTTTGGCTTCCAGGAGTTTTGGGTTTGAAAAAGTTTACAAGTAAAGTCCCCAAAAAAAACAACTTCAAACTTCTTCCTTTGGAATTACATAGACCCACCCTCAAGCGGCGCAAATATTTGTAACCTTATGGGTAACTACAGTTTTGAGCTGTTCGGGGTCGAAACGCTCGGGTCATGGGTCCCAAGTGCGCGTCTTCTTTTTAAGGAAATTTCTCGCCGACTGGTCGACACTTCACCTGACCAGAAGGCTGGCTCGTTCTTTGGTCAAAGAATTAGCACTGGCATTCAACGTGGCAATACTGCCAGTCTTCTGGGCACGTTTCTGGACAACAGCGATGCGGACGAGTACTTCGACGCCTAAAATTCCTAGTTTTTGTATTTATTTATATATGTATATAGTTACTTAGGCAGTATTATAATTTTATTACATAGTTATGTTGGCATTGGTGTATTTTTTGTTTCGTTTGTTAAATCGGTGCATATTGATGAACAAAACCTCTACGTCATCATTGCAAAGAAACAATAGAAAGAAAGTCTTCTGTAAGTAAAGCCTTCAACTAATTATGCCAAATATCCATTAAATATCCATTAAACAGGTAGTGGTCCCATTATACTAGCAGCCTTTTACTCCAGTCCCGGTTACCTTAGCAAACTTCCCGTCTGCAAAAACAAATCCATCTCATTCAAACCTTTCTCCTTTTCAAACACTTAAAAAACTCAATGACCAACGCAAACTCTCCCGTTTTAAGAAATTATACGTAGTCCAATTACATTAAACTAAAATAAATGGTGAAATAAAACAGTGGGATCCTTATTAAGACCCCCACTTAGGCAACATCTTATCTGCGGTAATCCTAGAAGCTACTAAAACGTTAGGTCTAAAACACAGTGATATATAGCAAGTGGTCCGGGCTTAAACTCAGATTAACTTAGATTCAGTCGGTAGAGTTAATTTGTTTTTAGCTTTATCATAGTTGTGCTGTGAAAGATTTTATTCAGTTATGTAGTTTTTAACTATTGAGATAGAATGAGAGGGAAAGGAGGTTTAAAAAATTTCTTTGAGGAGGAAGCGTCAGCATAGCCCTCGAAATTCAAATTTTCTTACGTTTTTTTGCAATTTTAAAGTCAGTATTAAGTTGCATGTTAAATAAAGTATGATTTGCGGCCGTAACAAATATGTATTTACAGAATTATATACAATAGAATCAGTAATACAACTCCTTAAGTTAGTAGGTATAATCCTAAAAGTCAAGATTTCATGAAATAGTCATTTTTTAGGATTTCCTAGTCTTAAAGAGTTGTATTGATCACTTTAATGTTTCTAATTATGTAAATAGATACTTGTTACGACCGCAAATTATAATTTGATCAACGTACAATATAATACCGACTTGTAAATTGCAAAAAACATAAGAAAATTTGAATTTCGCGGGCTACCGTGACGCTTCCCCCTTAAGACTATTTTTTATTATTTTACGTTTAGCATAACTTAAACCAGCAGTTTGTCTGTGTCCTTTGTACTTCCGATATCGAGTAGACCATAAAATACAATTTTGGAATGAAGTTTATTAACACTGCTTGCGGTAGGAGTTCACTGGTAGAAATCGGCTCCTCCATTCGATTTTCTTTCATCGAATTCACACTTTCTCTATCGAGAAAGAAATAAAGTGTGAATTTGGTTAAAATGAACATCCAAAATGGCGGCTGCGAAAATTTGAAAATTTTTCTTCATGGGCGTTGTTTTCATAGTTTTCGAGGCTGCTAAAGTCGATAGTGAAGTCAAAATGTAAATCTAAGATGGCGGCTGCGAAAATTTTGTATTTGTTTTAAATCATAGCGTGAGAAAGAACTTCGTTCCTGACGGGGACCTTATAAAGAATAAGTTATGTGGCAGTGATTTCGACGGATCATACTTGATTTGACGATAACATTTACGAATAAATGCAGCAAGTCAACAAATAATTAATGTCGTGCACTTAAATTCCGACATTGATCCGCAGTTGAATTTCGATTGGTACTAATAAAATTTTCAAGAGTTTTGGTTCAGGAATGCTTTAACTGCAGGCTTTTATGCCCGTAATAAAACAGGATTAGAGCTGACTCGTAGAAAATGTAACTGGGAAAATGGGGAAATTCGCGGTAAATACCGCTGGCCTGCAGCGATGCAGAGCGGCGGTGTTGCCGCTCCGCTTGTTGTGTGATGTATGCTTCATACAGGTTAATTAAGATAAACAGTTAACCACACGCCCAATAATCACAATTATCGACTGAACCGTAGCATGGCACTGATTGATGATGACCTATTAGTAGGTACCTAATTACAACTCTGTCTACTGTACGTGTACAAACATCGCCGTTAACGTATAGGTACTACTTACTGCAGCCTCCCAATCTGTCTTCATAAAATCTTCTCATGTAAAAAAGAAAAAAAAATAAGTTCAACGTTAGAAATGTTGAACTTAATGTTTTGGGTATTAGAAAATCTTCTATGAAAAATCATGGAAACCTTTTGCTTCGTTTCTAAAAAACATTTTTACTTACATAAATAATGATCATCACAAGCATTTCGTAGTATAAACGCTGCAATACTCCCTATTTTAAAATTACTTAAATAGAATCCACAATCGACCCAATTTCTATGATTCCAGATCAGAGCCAGAAAATCAGCGGACACAGAAAGTAATTGCATTAATAAAATGAAACTTCCTCAGTGAAGAACCGCCTTCGCAGTAAAATCGACGGTAATTTAATTATAATCTTACTATCTCAACCGCTGGATAGTATTACTAATTTAATTGCTCTAGTCGGCCGCCACAGTTTAAGTAACTTACTTAAACAAGACTTCTTTTATACGGATGGACTTGATAACAAGTGAGATTTGTTAAGATATTCCTTTTTTTGGGTTAGGATGGTAATAAATTAGGTACTGTTTTGCTTTGTTGTGATGAGTTTTGAAAAGGATCTTTCCAACTATTTTTTTTAAGCGCTTTTTGTCTTTTCTCCTTTGTGGATGAGTGAAAATGTCTCATGCCGTAGTTATACAGGGTCAAATTAAATTAGCTAGCGAAACTCTGTAGACGTGATGGGAATAGTTATCTAAACATGATATTAGAATATAATACTTTTATTTCAGACAGAGTCCATAGGGTTAGTAACAATTTTACTTAACATCTAGCGTTAGTAGTTATAGACACAGAACATAAATGTACAATTAAAATTAAGATTCAGCGTGGAGCTGCATCCACCTCCGTAACATCGGAGAATCCCACCGATCTATGAACACACTAAGAATACTGTTGATGCTGCCGCGAACATGCGACATGGATCTTTTTCTAATGATGGTGGCAAAACCATCAAAATGATAATACAAAAAACAAATTAATTCCGTGATGTTTTTTGTGGGGTCATCCACCGCAGATTGTACTTAGTCACTTGAAATATCAGTTTAAAAAGTGTTTAGGTATCCATATCTAAACATGATTAAACCAAATAAAGCATATTTTCTTAACTCATACTTCAAGTAACAACACTGTACCTAAAAAAACGTTACATCTTTTTTGTTACTTCCACCGATAGCCATCACGTCTGTAGAGTTTCGCTAGCTGATTTAATTTGACCCCGTACAAGTAGAGCTTAGTGCATCACCAAGAATCAATCAAGCATCGGTAGGGACTGCCCAGGGACGGGAAACTCACTAATCTCACCAATTGCTCACTACTAAAATTTAAAAACTTGAACCCGATATCAAATAACTAGGTTTTAACCATAAATAACGGTATTAAAACTATATTTCGTTAGTATTAAGATTGCTTTAAAAGTATTTCAACATCCAGACAAACTTAATGAGGTTTATTTGACGTTTCTATTTTTTTGTTTTGTTTTGTTTCTTTAATAAAGAAAAACAAAAAATAAAAAAATGTATTAGCCTTTTATTCGGACAAACAAAGTATAATTGTCAATCTCATATTTGGCGTTTTGTATATTCAGTCTGCATCATATGGAATAGAGGAAGTTAAAAATGTAATCGTAATAAAAAAAATCGTATTTTTAACACTTTCCACCATTTTGCCTAGTATCGCATAGGTACTAATTTTCCTTACCAGTAGATATCAGTTTTGCTCACAGACACCGGTGTGTTCATTAGCAAGAGGGTAGTTTCAGGTTCTATAGTTACTACGTGTGACCTGCACAGCCCTTGGGAAACGACTTTCCATGGGAGATATGCTATTTTTAGTGTGTGCAGGATGTTAGAGTTCATTCACTTCAGTGTCTCCTAGGAAAGAAGGTTTTTTAACTCATTTGATTTAATTTTATATCGAAGATAATATTTATTAATTATCAAATGCAGGAATTCATCTAAGCGATGGCCGTTTTGCGTTGATGTGACGCATATTTTCCCATCTTCAACTTGTTCTTTTTGTGTTTTTGTAATTTTTAGCGTCATGTTCGCCGCAAATAAATGTATTTTCTTTCTACCTTTTTTTATTTTTAATCTGACGTTTCGAATTAACAAACGCTTTACGATTTGTTTATAATTTAATTCTTTAGAAAAACTATAGTCATGAAATATGCCGAAATTATGGGTCGATTTTCACAATAGTTCGGCATAACATGAAAATGTTGTCTTAATCAGTTTTAACTAGCGCAGGAGTCAGAGAATTTGATAAATTGTAATACCTACGAGTATTGTTTTATGCCAATAAACAATGTTTGTATTTGTTTTGTAATTAATTTCAGAATTCTATGGAAATGTTTTTCCTTTCATCCTGTAGTCCAACTTTGGAAACCATCGATGAGCTTCAAAATGAATCATCAGTTGCATTTTGACGTTCATATCACAATGCATACACGACTAATTTTGACAGTGAAACGTCCTAGATATTTCAATGCAGCCTTATTGGGACTCCGATGTCATTCACTGTGGCAGTGCGATGGTTTGACGTATTTAAGCCATCAATAAGCTTCAAAATTAAACTTCAGTCGAAAATTGTTTATATAATGTAGGCATAGAAAAGAAACACACCTAAAACCTGAAGATATTCAACAACACTCACTGAGAAGAACGTACAAAGATAGTATCTAGATATATGATATGTACACATAGATCACAGCCTTAGCGGCCGCTACTAGAGACGCTATTGTCAACACTTTCATACAAACCAAGCGTGTCAGTGGACATCACCGTTTACTCGTACAAACTGAAGACCTGCAACGATTTTGGTCATGCCTGTGACAGCCCAAGGCTCAGTGCTTAATACGCAGGCACGAAATTACTATTGAAGTTTTCAAATGTAGCTATATAAGCAGGCAGACGCAAGGTGCACGTCTGTAGTGTTTAATTAAAATCGCATAAGACACATGATACAAAAATGCAGGCGAAGCATATCGAAATATAGTGCATGCAATTGGGCCTAATAATCTCTGAGTCAGCATGTCGAGTTTGGTTTCAACGCTTTCGAAAAGGAGATTACAACCTCGACGTCTGCCCGAGAACTGGTAGACCAGCAGAGGTAGATTTGGACTTCGTGCGTTCTCTTATTGAATCGCAAATCCATATGAAACGATACGCTCTCTTGCAGTTACGTTAGGATGCTCTAAGATAAGCGTCGAAAACGCCCTTCACGCCATTGGAACAGGTTTGAAGTTAGCTCAGTGGATCCCTCACGATTTATCGGATACTAATCGTCAACGTGGGGTAGACTGCTGTACACAACTTCTACTGACAAACGTCATTTTCACTGGTTGGACAATAATATTGTTACTGGGGATGAGAAGTCGTGCCTTTATGTGAACCATACCTGAAAGCGACAATGGGTTAACGCACTTGAACGGCCAAAACCAGAGACAAATAACTCCTTTTTTTTTTTTTGAAGTCCTTAAAAATGATATATACAGGCAAAAAGTACTGCTCAGTGTTTGGTGGGGCGTTCGTGGGTTTTATCGCTGGGAGATTCTTTCTATAGTTACTGCAGGCGTCTATAAAAAACTAAACCCAAAACTTGAGAGAGTAACGTTGTCACATGACAACGCCCGCCCTCACATAGCGAAAATGTCACAGCTCGAAATTCTACGACTTGGGTGGGAAGTTTCACCCCATTCACCATATTCACCGGACCTGGCCCCATGTGATTATCACCCTTTCCACTCCCTTGGGAACTTCTTAAGAAACAAAAAATACGATCAAAGAGCAGACCTCGAATTAGACCTCGTTAGGTTTTTTGAATCTCAGCCCGAGAGAAATTCTGGAAGAACTGTATCCATTCTCTACCAGAACGTTGGTGACAAAAAAGACTTTCTGGCCAACCCAATATAACTACTAGGTAGATACTACATAAATTATTGTCTAGATAAGATAAAATACTTATCAATCTGTTACTTGGTCCTTTAGAAATTGTTCGTGCGTCTAATTGTTCCACAGCTCCGAGAAGCACTTTCAGTTGACCTCCTCCGAAAGTAACAATGGCCAATTCCAGACAATATTTAATCTTCTCATCCGTTATACAGTTTCAGAAATAACTGTAGTCCTGGACATTAGCTATTCCAAACATCCAGATAAGTTCTACGGTCCAAAAATTTCACATTCAGTTTATTCAAAGTTTATAGCGGGGGAAATTTAATAATCTCAACAACACTGAAGCCAACTTTGCGTGTTTGTCTTTCTTCGCGCCGTTCCCTTGGGCCCCGTTTAATTCGCCACCCGGACCATCTGTCGCACTGCACTCCCTAACTTAGACCTGCCGACTTTATAATTTTACACGCTACGATAGAAACCGTTTCGTTTTTCGGGTCTTGGACCTATTTGAATTTACATTGTTTAGTCTTCGGTAGAAGTTTTACATTGTCTGGTTTCGTTGTGGGGCTGGTACCAAGCAGACCTAAACTTTACTTTAATAGACGGCTATGAGGAGTACGAGCTATTAAGTTTACCCTTCTATGAGTCCTTGTTAGATAATTTCAGTTGTTCTCAGATTATAAGCAATAATAATATTTTGAATATTATAATTGCGAAAGTGAGTCAGCTTGTTTGTTACTCTTTCACGCTAAAACCGCTGAATGGTATTGAATGAAATTTTGCACATTGGTAGACCGTGACCTGGATTAGGACATAAGATACTTTTTATTTCGGTAGTACGTTACCGTGGGATAATTAGGGTGCTGGCTGTTCTACTATTAATCGGAATTTGAATCATTTTGAAGTAAATTTCTAATCCATTGCTCATATATCTCATATATCCATTGGTTCACGGGCTATTTGTATTAAGCGACATTTTTGGAACTACAGGAGAGCATTTCAAATTTTCATTATTCGGAAAAAAGCATTGTAAAAAAATGTATCAATATTTTTTATAAAAAAGTGGCCTATCGACGGTAAAGAATCAATAGTGTCTATGTCAGTTTAATAATTTAGTTTAAAATTGTAACATAATTATAACTCAATATGGTTATAACACAATATCGGCGTGGATGTCGCTTAATACAAATAGCCCGTGAACTCTCGATATGTTCGCAAAAATTGTCTGTTCGACAACGTAAATAACGCAATCAATGTTGTTGAACTGTCAAAATGAACCCGATTCCGATTGATACTGTGTTACGCAATTAGGGTGCTGAGGTTTTCACTCAATAAACCCATACTTATTAACTTCAAAGCGGAATGGTAAAGTTAAAGAACTATCTGCCAGTATATTTAGACCTTTTTAAAGCAGCATTAGTGGTTGTATGGAGGATCAGTTTACGCTGGTATTGTTGCGTTTGAGAGAACACGGGGTCGGTTGTAGTTGGGGTAGTAACACTAATTACGTTAAAAAACAACACTTTTAGTTGTGAAAGCAGACTTGTGGTGGCTCTTGACCCACATTCTAGCCATCCAGTGTAGTTCCGTTGCCTAATTAGGTTTGTTTTTTTTTTTTTTAGTTTAACTAACTGGTCGTAATTTTATTGTGACTTGGTCTTTATTCGTTTGAATATATTCGGTTGGAATAATTTTGTTAGAGAATTTACTTGCTTATTTTTTTGCTAGGCATCTGCAGGCATATTCTGTACTGAGCTTCTCAAAATTCTGCCGTTTTGCAAGGTGATAGCGAGGTACGTAGTACATTATAACTCAATGATAGCGAGTTGAATGTCGAGGAAATAAGAATCACCACTCGCGGAGACTCCTGAATGCTAACAGATCATAATATATCAGTCTAAAGTGCGGCTTTCACCAATGAAATTGAACGCGATCAGCACAACTAAACCGATTTCAAAAGCTATCAGTGTCAATATTCCAAATAAAATAATGACAATGACAGCTCTTAAACGTGGTTTATGTGCTGATCGCGTTCAATTACGTTGGTGACATCCGCACAAATCTAAATGTCAATTTCTGACATTACAATCTAGCCTATTCGCTAATAAGTAATTTAAATACTTATAACTTAAACCGCTAAGTAACTGTAAAATTTTATTAAGAAATCGTCCAATAACGTCTTTCTTATTCACTTTATGTTAAGGAGAATACACTTGATTGACGTGTTCTTTAGTCAGCACTTGCACTAGGTAGAGTCATGTATTGTACCTATGGACGCTTTTACCTTTGGACATTGATTATAATAAAAAACTGGCAGTACTAAAAATATAATATTGCAACACTGTGGTGGCATTTATATTTTCTAGCAACACCAGTGAGAGGCGTGACGCTATCGGTGTTGTGTGCAGTGTGAGGCCATGACGCTACGTTTTAAGTTCACTCACACTGCACTGAACTAACTCAAAAAGTTTTACCCTTTTGCACCAATTCAGTGATGTCGAGTTGGTTCGCCTCGACATTCACATGATGATGAAGTCTGTGTTCATGAGCTTCTGCATAAGTATTATTGCTATGTTTATCTGAATATTTGAACGTGGGTCTCGCAATCACCGCTTCAATAAAAGGTTAATTAAAACGGAAGTACAATTACATTTTTTTTAAGTAATTAATTAATAAATCAATCATTTATTTATTTCGGAAATCATCCATGTTGTATTAGTAATAAAACTTATCAGCTATGTTAGAGTTAAAATCAAAATCAACATTAAAATCTCGCTAAAGGGTTACGTGATTACGTCCAATCGAATTACTGTCATTAAAAATTCTAAAAATACAGTCAATTTTATTTTTGTGGAGACATCGAGTTAAGGGGAAGCGTCAGGGTAGCCCACAAAATTCTAATTTTCTCACGTTTTTTGCAATTCGCAAGTCAGTATTAAGTTGTATGTTAAATAAAGTATGATTCGCGGCCATAACAAATATGTAGGTATTTACAGAATTATTAGCACTAGAATCAGTAAGACAACTTCTTCTTAAATGTCAAGATTTCATGAAATAGTCATTCATTAGGATTACTTGGTCTTAAAGAGTTGAATTGATCACATTAATAATTTATAATTATATAAGTACATGCTTGTTACGGCCGCGAATTACATTTTCATCAACATACAACCTAATACCGACTTGTAAATTGCAAAAAACGTAAGAAAATTGAATTTCGTGGGCTACCCTGACGCTTGCGCCTTAAAAAAGTAGATATTTTAGTTACAAGTTATAAATAGGTCGTTTGGGAACAGGGAATTTTAAAAACGGTAGAGAGGTATCGTTAACTGATTCTGTAAAATTAAAAAAAAAATAGTAAAGTTATCCTAATATTGATCAAGAAATAACTTGTGAGATATTATAGAGCCTTTTCATGATGGAAATTTTTTTTTCAGTTGTAAGTAGTCTTCCCGCTTTCACACATGTGACTTCGAAACAGAAATTTAACAGGCACGGCCACAACCAAAAAAAGTAAACCATCCACAAGGACATTTTAAACCCGAAGACAGAATGCAAAGTCTACGTCCCGGCATTTTCTTTTTAATCAATCGTAAATGTCAAAGACACGGCACTTTCCGGCCTGGGGCGCAATTAAAAATTGCTTTGTAAGCGGTGTGCGCGTGTGTCCCCGCCTTTACGAGATTAACGCGCGCAACCGACTGTAGGAGCCATGCCTTAATTAAATTTTAAATTTTCGAACGTTCACGTTGGCGAAAGGATTGTCGCGAGTGGGCAGGCGGGTTTTGTTAGTTCTTTTTTTTAATTTATTTAGGTTGTGTTTTGATTAATTAATTATTTGCTGTGTTAACTTAAAACAGCATAATTATTATCGAATAATTAATGTACCCATACACGATAACGAACAGACGTAGGTACCTACATAACGTTACCGAAAAATGCTTCTTGCTAGCCGGCTTAGTCTTCTAAGACGCATAAATTTACTTTAAATAAATATAAATAAAAAATAAAATCGACTTCAAAAACCTAAAAGGAATAAAATAACTTTCATATTAAAGCTTAACAACTTCTGAATTTGGTGCCAAGCTAAGGTGTATTGAAGAATTGAAGACACCGACTTCAGAAGCTGTTAAGTTATTTAAGAAAGTTATTTTATTCCTTTTATGGTTTTGAAGTCGCCTTTTACTTTTTTAAAGTAAATTTATTTGTCCATTTTTAGTTTAATATACAATAACATAAACCCAAGACGAACGAAAAGGAGAAACATCAATATCCGTTTAGGAATGCCGGAGATACAGTACTTTTATGCATATAACTTCATACAGAAGAATAACTACCTGATGTATTATATACTAAAACCTTCCTGAAACTACGTAGATCACGTTAGTGAAATAATAATCAAAATTGGTTAATGAGTTTTTGAGATAACCGCGGACATACAATCATACATACATATGTACATACGGGTCGAATACAAAACTTCCTTTTTGAAGCCAGTTAAAATAGACGCGGTGTCAATATTATACCTATCAAGCTGGCAACACATTGATATCGATACTTAGTCCAATTGCTATACAAATTTCCACTTCTTTATGGTGACACCTTTACTAAAGCTTTGGGTAATAAATACTACCTTACGACTACTTCTACTTATCCATACTACTTGTCACTGTCACTACACTAAGCAGTAAATGTATGATTCGTTCATTCAAATCCTGATTGTTTCAGATGACGTCACGAGTTTGCAATGTCTCCAGCTCCACCACTGAGAACATCCGAGACGCGTCTGAGTGCCGAGTGAGGATTCAAACAAATGTATCCGTTATCCAGACAAAGTATGCATTTTGTTGAAACTTTCAACAATTTGCAAGCGTTTTTTCAGAGTTACATAAAAAAAAGGAAATATGTGAAATGTTTAGGTACATCCTAGATTGAAAGTAAAGCACAGGATGCACAGGCAACATGCTTATAAAAGTTATTTGCCAAAAAGTTTTAGTCAGCTGTTTGGATTGAAACAGACACTCCAAAGCAGTGATAAGTACTGAAATAGGCTATCGAAGATACCTACCAATTCTTGCTTTCTTGTTAGGAAAACGCATGATCCTTGGCACAAACTGAGGTAAAACAATGCGTCAGCCCTAGATAGGTATTGTAATCGCCGCAGAAGACGCCCAGGGCATCGGGAATTGAGAGCCGCTTCCCGGCCACCGTAGGCGCGGGCTTGCGGACGGCAAGCAATGGGTAGGTCCCAGGTCAACGGCGCGTTATGTTTCACGCGCGCCTCAAAGAGATATCACCACTAACTGATGGGGTCTGCTAGGGCTGATGCCTGCCAGGGTCGCGGGTTGTTTGAAAGAGTTACCGTGGCCCTGGCACACGCAACTGAAGGAACACAGATGGATTTTAGTCAGTAAAAGTATTGTAAAACATCATATAAGTACTTAATTAGCATAAGTTTCTCACGAAAGCAGCATGATTTGCTATAAGTATTAGGTGCATGTCTTACGACACTGAGTCACGTTTGAGGTCGCAATCAAGAGCTGCACAGTCGATACATTTGAATAGTGGCCGATGATGTTCCAATAAGCTTCTTCGAGAGAATTTGTTGGATCCCGCTTTGAAAGAAAGTATAAAACACAAAATACTTAAGTGCAGTTCTAGTTTCATTTTAGTACCTCTGTTTTCTATTTTCCACATCGTAAACGTTCTTACAGTGTGAAAAATTGCACTAAGCTTAAAATAAGTAAGTGGAAACAAACCCTGTCCAACTCCTCTCTTAAAAGTTTGCGTTAAAACTTACGCCGACTCTCCGTATTTTTTTGTGAAAATAAAAAGGAAAATTACGCACTGCCTTCTTCTACATCCTTAACTACCGACTTCGTTAAAAACAAAAGTAAATCATGACAACATGTTTCGCGTGAAAAAGGAACGCGTTCCAGAATTTCGCATTTGAATAGTCGAAAAATTTAAAAAACGAACTTGCATCCTAGCGCTAACGTTGGCCGCACTGAATAGATACTCGTGTGCTTATGGCTCTAAAGGCTAGGCTGAAAGGCCTGAGACCCGAGCACGCATAAAAAATGCTGTATTTTTTGTGCTCGACTACCGTGTAACGAACACTAGACTTTTTATATTTTTACTCTAAACCGTCTGTATAGTTTAGAATTCGTGAAAATGGGAAAGGTTTGCTTTAGTTACGTACGTTAGATAGAATGCTAAAAATAGGAATACTGTAAAAGCCGAAATCGGCGTAATACTAACCTAACCCAGGTTAGTATTTCGCCGATATTTAAAAGACCATCAACAAAACAAAAATGTTTTAAAAGGATGACTTGTTTTTATGTGTTGCTAACACCACCATACCCTAGACGTTAAAGTTTGGTCAATAACATTACTAGATTAATATAGGTACTTCAGGTATCTAACATGTCTATACAACCGCGCTAAAATTTGATTCTTCTTATTAACACAAATAAGTATATGTTATTTGTTTCCGAATCTACATAATTTACTCTTCATATCTTATTTTGGAAACATTTGAAAACTTTGAAGTTTTTTTTTTTCATAAACCTAATTTCACAAAGGCAGCCACACGAGATATTTCGGATTTGTATCTGAGTAGGCAACTGATCTACAATGGTGCTGGCATCGCAAATATCTACCACTGACCATTAGTTAGGCCGCCTGCAAGTTTGCCATCCAGTAAAAAAAAAATAAACACAAAAACAAGAATAAGACCAACCCATAGTATTAACACTTGAAGCGCCACGGCTCGGTCTTTTCGACCCCTCACGCCTAGCTGTCAACAGCACATGTCTTCATAACCCGTTCACAGCTTAGCAACACACTCACGTACATAGTAATTCGACGTCGAAAGAATGGACGAACAAATTGCTCGCACGATTGTCTGCGAGTACATACGAAATGAGCCAATGATATGAATTGTTGCTGTTGGACTTATGGACCACCGGGCTCGTGATTGTCGCTTTTAGGGTTCTGCAGTGCATTAAAAGCTTCGCAAACTTAGTATGGATTTTTAGCCTAGCCTTCAAATCAACCATTTTTAGGGTTCCGTACCTCAAAAGGAAAAGGAACCCTTATAGGATCACTTTGATGTCCGTCTGTCCTTCTGTCTGTATGTCTGTCTGTCAAGACCCTTTTTCTCAAGAATGCCTAGAGGTACCAAATTTAAATTTATATCAAATACCCGGGTCTATAGTCTCTTTAAGCTGTGAAAAAATCAAAAATGTAAGTCAACGCGATCAAAAGAAATGACTATTTATGTCTCATATTTTGCGATTTCACAAGGGAATTAAAACCTATAGAGTACTTCCCGTTGACCTAGAATCATGAAATTTGGCAAGAAGCAAAGTCTCACAGCACAAGTTAAGAAAAAATTCGAAATTTGTTAATTTGTAGTTTTATCACATAAAGAAATGTATTATTTTTTTTGTGATTAAAAACTTAATTTTGCAGTTGGAGAATTGACCGTGACGTATACCGATGTATGTAAAACATGTTTTTCAACTATAGTAAAATTTATTCTTGGCATAAATTCATCCCCAACTACGGAACAACTCATTGTGCGTGGTCCAACACGCACTTGACCGGTTTTTCCTCAGTTTATCACTAGACTGTTCCAAAAATAGAAAATAGTGCTCAAATAACACACCATAAATACATTGTTTTAACGCAAATAAATGAATTGAATTGAAGTAAAAAGTTTCCTATCATTTCTATTTATTTCAAACAGTAACTAGACTATATGTACAAGCTAACACTAATATCATCATCATCAAAAAATTCGTCCGCATCGCTGTCAAAGGAAAAAGTGCCCAAACGGCTGGCAGCAATGCCACGTTGCGCCCGTGAAGAGTCGAACAAGCGCTTGGCGATATCCTGAAATACTCGATGAGCACTCGGACCCCAAGGCCCTAGAGTTTCAACCCCAAACGGCTCAAACATATAGCTCCCAATAAGGTAATATTTGCGCCGTTTGAGGTTTTCTGCTCCTGCAGCAGCCGCCCCAGCACAATTAATTAGAGTAGAGAGACTAAAACTTTTTAGCAAAAAATAAAACCGACTTCCAAAACAAAACACTATAAAGTGAAAAATAACTTTAATTTCGGTAGTCGGTGTTTTTGGTTTTGTATTTTCGTTTTTTGCCACCGACTTCCGAAATTAAAGTTATTTTTCACTTTGTAGTGTTTTGTTTTGGAAGTCGGTTTTATTTTTTGCTAAAAAGTTTTTATTTTTCACTTTTTAGTTGTGGAACCTACCCCACACAAATTCGAATACATAATTGAGCACAATAATTCTAGATATAGCCATGTAAATAACAGTGATAGGAAGTTATTAAAACACCATCACATCGTCCACATAAAATAAGTGGGAAATATACGCATTATTGAAGCTAACTCAAAAACTCCCCAAGCAAAGTTAATACAATTTATATGGGACCACCTCGGAAGTATACCCTATCAAACAAAAACAAGAATTTTCTAAATCGGTCCATCCTTCTTTGAGTAATCGCGTAACAAACATACAAAAAAAAAAAAAAACATACAGACGAATTGAGAACCTCCTCCGTTTGGAAGTCGGTTAAAAAAGGATGTCTTATCATATTATTGAATTTTAGCAAAACGATATTCGTATATCCTAGACAAATAAAACTGCTACTTACATAGTTACAATCTAAACTTATGATCCTGTTCCTCTCAAAGTGTTAGAGTAGTTCAAATTAACTAAAGCGTATCAAATAAATTCTCGATAAGGGGGATGAAGCCCGTAACTTATACTTTTATGAGATTTAAACAGAAACTATGGAAGCTTACAGGATTGTTTATTAGTCTGGTCTGACGCTGTAGGTACTGAAGTGTTGATGATTTGTGTTTTTTTTTTATTCGTAGAATTTGACTATCCATTTGACGAAAACTTCGATTGTAACCGTGAAAGAGAGAAAGAAAAAAAACATAGTCAGTCATGGGGATTGCCGACAGAAGTGAAAACTTGACAGCGCAACACGTCACATTAGCACGTCGCGTGACGTGACGGTGACGCGAACTCATAAGATTTTCCCCTACCAAAAATCACAAGGCACCTAAAGAAGTTTTCACTTCAAAAAGTGAAATTAAGTGATACTCGTACTTAGTGAGAGAATGTGTCTCCTACTAACATTCACTTCATTTAAACTTTATTTCTTTAGCATCAACACAATAACTTCTCTATTGGACAATTAATTTTGATTGCCTCGTGGCAAAACGTGTGTACAGCGCTCCAGTAGTACCTATCTGTAGAGTTAAAACGTCGTTTGATTTGCCATCACCATCACCGTTCTCCTGCCGTTATCCCAATTTATTTGGGGTCAGCGCAACACGTCCCTTTTTAACCGACTTAAAAAAAAACGGAGGTTATCATTTCGACACATATGTATGTAATATTATTGGAACTGCAATATATTCACATGTCTGTGTGTTTGTATATTTGTCCACGCATTTCTCCGAAACTATTAATCAGATCGTGACCATTTAATTTTTATTGGCTTACATTTACTTAAAACTTAGGGAACAGTGCAAGTTTCATCAATATCGGTTCAGTAGCTTTCAAGATAATGGACTAATACGTATAAGTGTGACGGCGTGACTTATTGATACGAGCTACGGGCCAGACCCGTAGCTCGTATCAATAAGTCAGGCCAAAGGGAAAACATCTCAAAACCTTGGTTAAATTCTAGTGCAATATTCATAACAAAACTATTAACTACTTATTACAAACAAATATTCCAGTTTTTACTAAAAACTAAGAATTACGAAATAAAAAATAATTTAAAAAAATTAAATCGACCCCAAAAAGAAATTAACTCAAAATTATGAAATAAGTTTAATTTCGGAAGTCGGTGGCAAAAATCTAAAATACAGATCCCAAGACACCGACTTCCGAAATTAAACTTATTTCATAATTTTGAGTTAATATATTTCTTTTTGAAGAAGATTTATTTTTTTTAAATTATTGTTTTCCAAAATTTTCTATTAGAAATCATTTCGGTAGTCACCCCCTTTCTAGCCATATCATCTTTCACACAGTCCATCCATGGTTTCTTTAGTCTTGTAGCCATCGACATTCACATTCAAAACTTTCCTGACGACATTTTCCTCATTCCTCCGCATCACTTGCACATACCATGACAACCGACTTCGACACAACTTTTCAGTCACCGGTGCAACTTTCATACTTCCTCTTATGTACTTATTTCTTACTCTATCCCTACGTGTAACACTACACGTCCCTCTTAGCATTCTCATCTCAGCTATATGCAATTGCCTTTCATTAATCCCTTTTGTGGCCCAACATTCTGATCTGATGTAAGGCATAGATATACTTACAAAATTACAACTCACAATATACGTATACGGAACCACGTTACTAAGCATAAAGTTCACTCTTGTGCAGTCTACGTTGTATTGTTTCGCATGCACTATTATTATTTAAGCCTTTGATTTGTTGTTGTTTTCGTACCAAGCGCTTGATAAATGCACTGTAATAATAATGCGCGAATAAACCTCTCAATGCAATGCTTGAATCATTTCAGTGAATTAAATTTCCGTTTCGATTGTCGTTGTTAACACCTGACTAGACATACGCTCAAAATGAGAAGACTAATCCCGGAAATACTACTAATTAAAAGTGTTGTGGGGATACATTTAAATCTGGGTATTGAATTTTACTATATTATATTTATTTATTCAAAAGACGTGATCGTGTTAGTAGAAGTTATATAAGGTCGTCAGGAATGCCAAGTGCCTGTTGTTTGCTGACGATCTAAAATTACTACTAGCTGCGAAAGAACAAAAGGACTTTGAGCGCTTACAGGAAGACATAGACAGGGTTGTTGAATGGGGAAATAAGAATAAGTTAGTGTTTAATACGTCAAAGTGTTCGGTAATGACTTTTAGTAGGATGAAAATGCCCAAGAAATATGACTATAGAGTGGACAACACGTTATTGAAAAGAACAGAAACGGTGCGTGATTTAGGAGCTCCTTGACTCGGGCCTGGCATTTCGTAATCACATCGTAAATGTTTGTAAAAAAAGCCTATAGAAACCTAGGTTTTGTCCTAAGAAGAACATAGGGTTTTACAAGCATCGTTGCACTAACTTCTTTGTACAATGCATTGGTAAGAAGTCGGCTCGAATGTAACGCAATCATATGGGCTCCGCATGAAGCTAAATACAGTCTCATGCTGGAGCGTATACAAAATAAATTTACTAGGTTTTTGTACCTAAGGTGGTATGGTGTATATCCATTTTATGCATTAATGTATCCAACTTTGTTTGTTATAGGCATGGTGGGATACAATAAATTGGAAACAAGGAGGGACATAGCTCTTGCTACCTATATTTTTAAATTATTGCGTGGCAAGACTTCAAACCCAGGTATATTAAAGGAAATAAATTATGTATTGCGCAGGCGACGGCCACGTCTATTGGCGGTGCCCAGTAGTACGACCAATCTACTGAGTAAAGCCCCTATAACGCGTACCTTGCATGTACTTAATGATGTAGCAGACAGCATAGATCTTTTTACTTGTTCTCTGAGTGAGTTCACAAAAACGATGTACAGAATATGTTATGGTAAATAATAGAAAACTGTAATTATGGCCGCACTGTTGAATTAGGAAATTCCTGTAATGATAGTGATGACGAGTTAATCAATAAATAAATAAATAAGTATAGTACTTATGTAAATACTACTAACAGCTACATATATTATAATAAGTTAGGCCTAAATACACTACTGTAATACAATATGAACTAGTAGGGGGGTATTGTGACTTTTACTGGCGGCCTCATATACAGTACACACAAATAAATAAATAAATAAAATCAATATAATAATGCGTTCCGGGTATAGATGGGGCTGTTCCGCTTCTTTAGCGCATCAGTGATGTTTGACCTCCCTGGTGCGCCGGGTGTGGGCCAGCCCCAGCATTATAAATGCAGTGTCTCGCGAGCAGACTGGACTGCTTGTGTGTGAATCGCTGCTGCAAGCTTTCCACATCGATGATGAGCTTGTATCAGGGATTCTCAAAACTAAGGATAGTGTTATGTTACGTGTGTAGGTTAAGTTTACTAACATAGTTGTTAAGAAAATTGTTACTAACATAATGAGACCATTGTTACTTGTAGATTAGAGGAGCTCGTGGCTAAGTAATAACAGCCGCACGAGTCGATCCATCAGGTTAAGCTACGCTTGCCGGGGTTGGTCTGTGGATGGGTGACCATCTTTTCATACCGAGACTCCTCCGTGCCTCGGAAAGCACGTTAAGCCGTTGGTTCCGGCTGTCATTCGAGGATCTTTGACAGTCGTTACGGGTCGTCAGAAGCCCGAAAGTCTGACAACCAGTCTTACCAAGGGGTATCGTATTACCCAGTAAACTGGGTTGTGGAGGTCAGATAGGCAGTCGCTTCATGTAAAATACTGGTATTCAGCTGCATCCGGTTAGACTGGAAGCCGACCCCAACATACTTGGGAAAAGGTTAGGCAGATTGATTTTTTGTTACTTGTAGATTAAAATATAAATAAATAAAATCCTAATCAATTATAATGTATTTAAAGCAAAAACTACGCATATTCATTAAAAACCCACTAAACTAACGCATCCAATAACAATGAATTTCCCAAATGAACCAAACATTGCATTACGAACCCCTCAAATAATGATTGCATTCAATCACTAGAAACGGAACAAAATATTTATTAAACATTAAATTCTAACTAACAAATCGAAAACGCGCCGCACCGTCTAACCCGTAAATTTCGCGTTCGGTCCCAAAGACCGGAACTCTTAAAACTCCGTGGAAAACTTTCGACTCACTGAATATATTTTCTTCCTCGCCTTATTAATAAAGACCGGGTGATTAGTAACTTTTGATTCCGACTTTCCGGAGCTGCGATGAGGAGCAATTATTCGACATATTGATTTATTGTTCTACCCTCGTAAAGTTTGAGACGAATTGTCCTTAGATTGGAAACATACGGTATAGTGTTTTTAGCGGTTCGGTCGTCATCCTACTGACTGTTAATCAGAACTAATTTACAAGTACTAAGTTATAGACTACTACTAGTAGCAAGATGGGCTGGTGTCCGCAACTCCACGTCCAAGAACGTATTTTGCGTATGGTTGGGAAATTCGATTATTCAATCCACCCAATCTCAAAGAAGGCCAGCAAAGCCTTGATGCTACTGACAGTCTCACGGAGTGTGCCTAACACAAGTACTATTGACAGTAATAATGAAATACCCAATTACATAAGTTTTCAGTTTCAAGAACAAAAGAAGAATCAGTTTTGGAGCATATTCATCGTAGTATGTGGTGACATTTACAAACTAAAAACTTTTTTTTTCTTTGTAAAACATTTCATGACCTACCGGTTCTTCAATACACTTAATTTGTTTTAACAACTTTCTCGTCTCACAAACTTACAATAACGCTGCTTTCCCGCACTCACTCTATCCCCGTAAGTTTCATTACTTAGAAAGTTTCCCATCGACCCTTAGAGACGGTGATTTCGCTCGCATAAAATATTGGTAGACGCTTTAATAACTTTCTTTGCTGATATGGAGTTTGCTATCAGTTTCCGTGATATGGCACGTTCTGCCCGCGGCTTCAGATACTTTTTTGAGTGTTTCGATATTTTGTCACACTTACTTATTATCGTTATATTTGTTTTGGCGAGGGAGGACCGAAGTTTAAGCGGTATCTTGATATCTCTTGGGACCGAGTGTAGCACAAGCACAATACATTACAAAATTACATCCAACATCTGTTTAATGGACGAATGATGTATTTTATGCATAGAAGACACGAACATTACGAGTTTATCTAAAATAGACCTCGTTAAGGACAACCCATCCTAACTAAACCCTCAAACATATCGTTATTAAAATCAACCTTTAGACTCTTTACAAAAAAGCAAACAATAGGTGCCCAAAACCCCGTGCCCTGAGACGCATGGTCTTGTGAAGAACAATGCAACATTCATATTATCTATTCAAGACATCACAGGTCAAGTCGACCCACAAAAAGGAGCAAGGAGGTACAAAATATTAATATTTTTCAACTGAGCAACAATGCAAGCCGTAAAATGCTAGCGACTCGAGTAAAAAATAGAATTTTTTGCTTCTTTTTAAAGCGGAAAGTTGCATTAAATTGTCTAGTTAATATTACAAATATTAGCATAATTATTATGTTTGTAACTATATTTTTGGACAGGATGTGTGCATTTTAGATTATTTTTGTCACATGCGATGCTGTTAGAAGGATTGCTATTTAATTTACATTTTCCTCTCAAAAGCCATACTTTTTAACTTTTAAACAAATTAAAAATATTATAATAATAATTAAAAAAATATTATAATATTATTCTTTTATAGCAAAAGAAACTAAGTTATTTATTATTATTAATTACAACGGTATTACACCAGTAACCGTATTTTTTTCTTATGCATCATATAAAATACAATTTATATACAGCGTTAATTTATTGTTATTCAGTTATGTGCGAAGTATAGCCTAACTACCTACAATAATATACATATTTAACATCTTATAACAGCATCGACGCGGAAATGAAAAATAAAGTCGAAGTGTGTCTCCATCGACGCAAGCTGCAAATGTCAGGTGGAGAAGGAAGTGTTGCTAAATGCTTATCGGGAACTGAACTAACCTGTCACTGCTGGGGCGTTTGCAATCTTGCTAGAGGGACGATTATGTGAGTTATTTTTCCAAAATGTTGTAATAATATTTCTCACTACCCATCCGTTTTGATGCCCTCGGCATCCGCAGTATTAGCTACCCTCTGTCCACAGCACTGAAAAATTGACCGAGAAAATTTTAGCTCCCTCGCTGGTTGACTCTGAAATGCCGTGCCAGGTCGACGCGGTGAACGCCTGGCGAGCAAGCCACTATGCTTGTCCGGATACAGATTGGCCCGTGAACCCATCTTCACAGAGGCAGTGGGATGAGCTGCTCTGCAGGTTGGTACGGAATAATTTTATTAAGAGCTAGGATAATGATTTCAGTATACTAATGGCGCTTGGTTCTGGTTATTTTCAACCGAAACCGACTTTTAGATTTTCCATTTTAAGCCTGCCCTTTTCCTTATATTTTCCAAATATAGCACACAATCCACAATATTTATTACAATATAGTAATTACAATTTAACCTCACAATACGGCTATATTTGGTATAAAAATATTAATCTCCACGTCCCCGCTCCCCGGTGGCGACAACTAAAATATGATTTGAGTCCAAAGCGAATACAAAATGAGACACAAAATTGGAGTTTTCTCTTCTCGGCTAAGAATGGAATAAAACCGTGCAATAGCAGCTTTACTTTAATATTTCTTCTTGGGTGTGTAAAACGCTTTTTAGCTTTAAGTGTTTTTATTTGATCCTAGAGATATTGCTATTTTTTATAGAAACTGTGCTTGTTATATTCGAAATGGAGTGTGTATCAAATTTATACTGCACTGTTACAATACCTGCTGGTCTATTCTGTAAAAATCTCACCGTGAAAATGTAGGTGAAGTGAGCTTGATGAGAGCTGTCATTACACCTGATGTTAGGGATTGACACTATTGACAGGCCACTCCACGCTCACCTCACCTAAGTTTTCACGGTGAGATTTGTACAGAATAGCACTGCTGTTGTCAAGTTGTTCAGGTATTTTCACCACGTTTTAAGAATTAAGTATCATCTAAAAGAAAATGTAGGTGGGTACGAATATGTGCAATAACCTAACCTAACCTAACGTCTCATACGTTAGGCTAGTTATATTTTTCCTATGATTTAGGTATTTGTACAACATAGATAAGACTTCATGTTCTAGGTACACGTATTGCCCAAATAGAACCAAGAGTGAAATCTAAGTCTGACTGGAACTACTATTCTGAAATAGTCATCATTTTATAAAGCGAACAATCAAAATACACTCAACTGATAAGCACATAGCACGTAACTCTCAATATAAACACAAATAATATACCAACCAAAATAACAACAGCGGAAAAACAACAAAAAACCAACCCACATGTACGTATATAGTCGTGACAAATTGTCGCAACCAGTTCACTAATTACCTGTGTCGTTTCGACCCGCCCCGCCAGTTGAAGGGTTAAGCCTACCTATTTTTTATACGGCTTTTTTACCCATTCTCTTTGATTTTTATTCGGATCGCGATTAAATTTTTAAATCGCACATTTTTATGCATTTATCAGAATCGTTAAATTGTTTCATACAAAATCGCATACTAAAAATAATGTTGGTTCATTTCCTATTATGAGTTAAGTGGTTTATTCAATTCGTTTTAAATCCAGTTGATTTAAATAAATAATTATTTTTATATCAAGATTATAAAAACAAAAATAAAATAAAAAAAAAACAAATTACCTAACACTAATACGAATAATATGCCCACTGAACTTCTTATTACACAGATTTATTACTATAACTAGGTTTGGCCCGCGGCTTCGCCCGCGTTGATGTCAGAAAACTGTACGTACAATCCATCCTCTTGAATTACGCGATCTATTGGTGAAAACTGCAATAAAATCCGTTTAGTAGTTTTTGAGATGATCGCGATACAGACAGCAGACGCAGCGAGGGACTTTGTTTTATAATATGCAAAGATTATCGCATCTAATTTTTATTTACAAACAAAATCTTCAAGCATCACTGAACTGACGTAGAACATCATAACTGTCATCCGAAACTAATAATTTAATCTTTTTTAACGCGGCGCAGGAGCATTCATTTCCACTCTATAGACATCCGACTGCGTTGGCAGTAAATTTAAATTTCGAAAATAATCAACACGGAAATAACGTGATTTGTTATGACCACCTCATTATAAATGCGTGACAGGTTATAATAACTTCATGGAAAGATAAAAAGTTATGAAATGTGAGCATAATTCCCGATTCTTTGCATTCTCTTAGTCACAATTTTGTCATACAGCTGCACTGAGGGAATTTGGTTGGAAATCTTTTAATTCAAACAGAAAAATAAATCAAACTAATTCAAACTATTGCTCAGGGGCATGTTGTTTTTTTTTTTGTTTTTTTTTCAATACACCAGTCTAGAAACCTTTAAAGGTTTATGTGACAAGGTGGAGGAAGCAAGTACGCTCACAAAATATTACTTAAAATTAGGTTAACCATACCTACTTAAAAACTTAATATGTTATGTCACCAGTAATATATATTTTTTTTAAAGTAGATTTGTTTATATGTATTAGTGAGAATATTTGACTGCACAGTTTTAGGAATTTTATTCAGAGTATCAGGTAATATATGTTACCACGTTCTCATGCCATACACATTTACAGTTGTAGGTAGTTTATATGTTGGCGAGTAATCAAGATCACGTAACTGTTTTGGTTTACTGTTTAAAGTTAAGGAGCTAATATTATTCAATTTGTCCAAGATAATTGCCGACTTGAATTTATCAAAGAGACACAATTTTACAATATTTAAATACATAATCCGTTCTCATTATCTTTATATTTAAGTGTAATATTTTTGGGCACAATAGTTTTGAGTACGAGTATACATAGTTCTTCTTCTGCCTAGCCTTTTCCCAACTATGTTGGGGTCGGCTTCCAGTCTAACTGGATGCAGCTGAATACCAGTATTTTACATGGAGCGACTGCCTATCTGACCTCCACAACCCAGTTACTGGGTAATACTATACCCCTTGGTAAGACTGGTTGTCAGACTTTCGGGCTTCTGACGACCCGTAACGACTATCAAAGATCACCGAATGACAGCCGGGACCAACGGCTTAACGTGCTTTCCGAGACACGGAGGAGTCTCGGTATGAAAAGATGGTCACCCATCCACAGACCAACCCCGGCAAGCGTAGCTTAACCTGATGGATCGACCCGTGCGGCTGTTATTACTTAGCCACGAGCTCCTCTAATCTACAAGTAACAATGGTCTCATTATGTTAGTAACAATTTTCTTAACAACTATGTTAGTAAACTTAACCTACACACGTAACATAACACTATCCTTAGTTTTGAGAATCCCTGATACAAGCTCATCATCGATGTGGAAAGCTTGCAGCAGCGATTCACACACAAGCAGTCCAGTCTGCTCGCGAGACACTGCATTTATAATGCTGGGGCTGGCCCACACCCGGCGCACCAGGGAGGTCAAACATCACTGATGCGCTAAAGAAGCGGAACAGCCCCATCTATACCCGGAACGCATTATTATATTGATTTTATTTATTTATTTATTTGTGTGTACTGTATATGAGGCCGCCAGTAAAAGTCACAATACCCCCCTACTAGTTCATATTGTATTACAGTAGTGTATTTAGTCCAAGATAATTGCCGACTTGAATTTATCAAAGAGACACAATTTTACAATATTTAAATACATAATCCGTTCTCATTATCTTTATATTTAAGTGTAATATTTTTGGGCACAATAGTTTTGAGTACGAGTATACATAGTTCTTCTTCTGCCTAGCCTTTTCCCAACTATGTTGGGGTCGGCTTCCAGTCTAACTGGATGCAGCTGAATACCAGTATTTTACATGGAGCGACTGCCTATCTGACCTCCACAACCCAGTTACTGGGTAATACTATACCCCTTGGTAAGACTGGTTGTCAGACTTTCGGGCTTCTGACGACCCGTAACGACTATCAAAGATCACCGAATGACAGCCGGGACCAACGGCTTAACGTGCTTTCCGAGACACGGAGGAGTCTCGGTATGAAAAGATGGTCACCCATCCACAGACCAACCCCGGCAAGCGTAGCTTAACCTGATGGATCGACCCGTGCGGCTGTTATTACTTAGCCATGAGTATACTTAGTTGTAGTCTATATATTTTATCTACGTATATAAGTTTTGTAGGAACGTCCGTAACTAGTTAGCTCATAGCTTATGACTGAATCCGCCAGAGCGAGATACAGCATGCGTAGCGTGTAGAAGAGAAGTTTATATATGAGGATATCCAACTTGGCGTTACTATAAGTTTGTTACTTACACTTTCAATGTGTGGTCCTTAATTGAAATGCTTGTCAATGATGAGGCCGAGATAGGTGTTACGAAACTTGTTCAAAAAATTTAATTTTTTAACGGGTATAGATGTCTATCAGCTATCAGTATCGAAGAGAAAAGCAAAGATTTTATCAATGAAACTGAACAGGATGCTGTATCACAGCAGCCTAAAATAATTTACACGTAGATATGAACTAAAAAGCTCATAAAAGCTATCCATGAACACAATTATGGGAACAAAAAAGAAAAAAAAGTAATAACAGTGAAGAGCGTTTTAAAATAGATGAAAAAACTAATGGGTGGTGCTGACGGTCGCCACGGGGCGATCCGTTGAATTATGTCCCATAAGCGACGGGTAATAACTTGTTTGTACTCGTAGCATCCTTGTGATGATCCATATTGTGTGGAATAGTGTTCTGATGTGGGATGCATGTCTCGTGTATGCAGGTATTAATAGTGTGCGTTAGTGGGAGTTGTTTAGGAAATTAACGTTTTGACTTAGTACTTGGGGTTATCCGATGCACAATTGTTAATTTTAAGAGCATAATGAATATGTATTTTGGTGAGGAGCTCGTGGCTAAGTAATAACAGCCGCACGGGTCGATCCATCAGGTTAAGCTACGCTTGCCGGGGTTGGTCCGTGGATGGGTGACCATCTTTTCATACCGAGACTCCTCCGTGCCTCGGAAAGCACGTTAAGCCGTTGGTCCCGGCTGTCATTCGAGGATCTTTGACAGTCGTTACGGGTCATCAGAAGCCCGAAAGTCTGACAACCAGTCTTACCTAGGGGTATCGTATTACCCAGTAACTGGGTTGTGGAGGTCAGGTAGGCAGTCGCTCCATGTAATATACTGGTATTCAGCTGCATCCGGTGAGACTGGAAGCCGACCCCAACATAGTTGGGAAAAAGCTAGGCAGAATGAATGAAAAAATGATGAATATGTATTTTGGTACTTACTCTTAATATTTGATAGAAAATAGGGACTTGATCAATGAAGACTAGATCATGACAATTTAAAATTAGAACATAACATAGGACTGAGCATTAGCCTCACATAAGTGACCAGGACGACTCTCTATAAAGAGACAAAGCGCCAGTGCAGCCAATACCTGTCCCTTTTCTGCAAGCCTGTAATAACAAAGGTGCCGTGTTTCAAATTTAATGAATAGGAAAAGCTTTGAAAATTAGATAGAAAAAGTAGTTATTTCTGTATGTTCCTAATTATTATTTCTAGACTTTACTGGCTTAGGTTCGAGACTGAAAGATTTCTTTTTAAGAATAATGAAAACTATATTTTTTTTATCATAACAAAATTTATTTTTTCTTTTTTATGGCGAACTAAATCTTGACTTCATTAATTATTAATAAATATGTCGATTAAATTTAAAAGATATAAAAGATTTAGAAGAAACGTCATTGGACCAATCAGAATCCTAGAAAGAGGCAACTACTGGCCGCACATTCGATTTGTCTCTCTCGCACTTTTCGATCTGTATCATATGCCGGAGCCACACATTGGACATTATTTGACCCTAGATTTAGCCTTGGAGCATTGGCTCGGGCTTGGATAGATATTGGACAGGATTTTACTGATTTTTGTTTATCACTGGATTTGGTGCCAAGCCTGAACTGGCCTAGGCCAATGTGTGGCGCCGGCAATAGAGTTAGAGAATTGGACTCAGCGTTAGCCTCACAGTGACCACTCTCTAGAAAGAGACAAAGCGAATTTGCGGCCAATACCTGTAGTACTACTAAAGAGACAACTACTGGCCGCAAATTCGCTTTGTCTCTCTCATACTTTTCAGTCTGGTTCGCTCAGTCCATTCTCTATTTATATGTGTACTTACGTCATACCATGTTGTCATACACAGATTACAATAACATCAATTCCTCTTCATCGATTGCTTTGGCACAAGATATTTGAAAAAGCTCATACCTTATGCTGAGTTAATAAAAACTTTTTAGCAAAAAATAAAACCGACTTCCAAAACAAAACACTACAAAGTGAAAAATAACTTTAATTTCGGTAGTCGGTGTCTTGGGTTTTGTATTTTCGTTTTTTGCCACCGACTTCCGAAATTAAAGTTATTTTTCACTTTGTAGTGTTTTGTTTTGGAAGTCGGTTTTATTTTTTGCTAAAAAGTTTTTATTTTTCACTTTTTAGTTGTGGAACCTACCCGACACTAATTCGAATACATAATTGAGCACAATAATTGTAGATATAGCCATGTAAATAACAGTTATAGGAAGTTATTAAAACACCATCACATCATCCACATAAAATAAGTGGGAAATATACGCATTATTGAAGCTAACTCAAAAACTCCCCAAGCAAAGTTATTAAAATTTATATGGGACCACCTCGGAAGTATACCCTATCAAACAAAAAAAGAATTTTCTAAATTGGTCCATCCGTCTTTGAGTAATCGCGTAACAAACATACAAAAAAAAAAAAAAACATACAGACGAATTGAGAACCTCTTCCTTTTGGAAGTCGGTTAAAAATAATAGCTATTCAGCAAGGTTTTTAGCGGGACAAACGGTCCAAGATACTCATTCAATAAATAGATAGCTTACCACTTATAATATTTTTTACGGTTCCAACTTCTTCAAAAACCACGCACCTATCCAAACAAAATACAAAATTTCAACATCAGACAAACTAGCTTCAACGAAACTTGTGTCTATAAACGCCCCAGTTACAAATGTTATACAAAATGTCCCGGGGCGAGCAGCTATTGTGTGCCCTACCTTACAATATTGAATAACTATATTGTTCGTGTTACGAGTGTTGCATTGTTTGAGTAGCCAAACATTGTATTAATGTGTACAAGAAATGAAAACTTGAAAATTAAAAAGTTTTTCCTTAGGCAAAATGAAAATTTGGTAGCAGTAAATACGAGAGCCTTACGAGAGCATTCGCTTTTGAAGTTTTAGGTTTAATCAGAAGGCCCGAGTTATGTCAAATAATCATAGATTATCTGTGTTTTATCCATGTTTATGTGATTATCTATGTTTGCGGAAGCGCGTGTGGATTACTTCCACGCCACTATGCCCAAGAGAGGCGCGTCGCTGGTGCGGCGAGTGCTGGGGAGCGCCAGCAGCATACTGGCCGCGCTCGCGGAAAGGCTTGATTGTTCCATCATCTCCCACTGCTGTAAGCGACATGTGGCAGGCTGATGCGACAAACAAACCTCATTTGATGTATAAGTTGTTAAGGAGGAAGCGACAGGGTAGCCCGCGAAATTCAAATTTTCTTACGTTTTTTGCAATTTGGTTGTGATTTGCGGCCGTAATAAATATGTATTTACAGAATTACGTATAATCATTAGAATCAGTAATACAACTTCTTATTTTAGTGTAATCCTGAAATGTCAAGATTTCGTGAAATAGTCATTCATTAGGATTACCTGGTCTTAAAGAGTTGTATTGATCACTTTAATGATTCTAATTATGTAAATAGATACTTGTTACGGCCGCAAATTATATTTTGATCAACGTATAATCTAATACCGACTTGTAAATTGCAAAAAACATACGAAAATTTGAATTTCGCGGGCTAGCGTGACGCTTCCCCCTTAATTAATTATGATTGTTTTGGTTTTATATTGTGTATTATGATGTTATTTAATGAATTGGATTGTATTAAATTGAAGTTAATTTGTAATGTTGTGTAGTAATGTCGAAATAAAGTTATTTTTTTGTTTATTTATCAAACAACATGACACGAAAAAGAAATTGCCCAGATCAATAGAATTTTAATGGGAAAATTCCTAAGGGCCGGTTTTTTGATCTGTAGTTAACACAACCGATGGTTAAACATAGTAACTAATACTTGAATTTTTGATAAATGTGACAGGCTAAACATGAATGAGTTAACATGAATGTATTCGTGTTAACTCATTCATGTTAAAAAATAGCAAGTAGTCGCATTTTGGCAAACATATTTCGTTAAAATTCAACAATTAGTTACTATGTTTTACCATTGGTTGAGTTAACTACGGATCAAAAACCGGCCCTTGGTTACCATTTTGAAGGCTACTAGGATATTGATCGATTTACATTTTCCTTAGCTACGCATAGGTTTAAAAAAAAAAATCCGAGTTAAATTCACTTCTGAAACCGTGCTTGACGAACTTCTTAAGCTTTCAATTAACACATTATCTGCTTAATTCTTACCGAAATTTATGCAAACGCTTCTTTAATCACACTAATCCTGTGTGGCAAAAGCTCGGGTGCGTGCAAAAAATATCTTGGGTGTAGATACCCTTACCGACCCTTATTTTACGATGTTTTCGAAACAATAGACGAACGCACAGGTGCGGCGCGCCGCACTCGAAGAAAGTTATGTAAATTGTATGGACGCGCATACGCGCCGTCAAGCACATGGTGAACGTCCGAAAACGCGCATGCGCGTCGGCCGCGCCTAATGTATTCAAATTAACTCTACCTTGTTGAAAAATTAAACCACTACCAACTAACATAACTTGGTGTCGTATAAAATTCTGTATACAACTGAGACAGAAAATAGCGTGAAATTATACTCTACAAAAATAGAATGTAGCCATAATTTACGGTGACACGTCAAACTGTAGCGTGTAAACAAATTAACACATAATTTTAGCTGCACCGTTCACGCTTGGCGACACATTAAAATATGAAGTCCGGCGAAAAAATGTTTACAGTTTGTGTAAAGTGCGCACAGTTGTGATTGCTCTCTCATGGTTTAAGTGATAGCCATATTGATAAAACGGTCGTTATGGACTGCAATCTACCTAGCTTTTTTAACCGACGAGAAAAAAGGAGCAGGTTCTCAAATCGACAAGTATGAGCACGCAAGTGTTTACAGAGTACTACGATAAAAAAAAAAAAAAATGTTGTATTGAGGAGGGTATACCTCAAAGTTGGTGCCATGTAAAATTTATTAACCTTGATTAAGTAGTTTTTGAGTTAGCTTCAATAATACTTACTTTTCCACTTAGTTTATGTGGATGATGTTCTAATTTCTTATGCATGTGGTATTTGAATTTGTGTGGGATAGGTACCACAGCTAAAAAGTGAAAAATAAAAACTAGTTTACAAAAAAAGAAAAAAAAAGAAGCGACTTCCAAAAAAAAAAAACGCTATAAAGTGAAACATAACTTTAGTTTCTTAAGTCGGTGGCTAAAAACGAAAATACAAAACTAGTCTAAGTTATTTTTCACTTTGTAGTGTTTTTTTGAAAGTCGTTTGTTTTTTTTTTTTTTTTTTGTATTTTTTTTTTCTTTTCTAAGGTGTTGCGCAAATTTATCCCTGAGTCCTACCTCGTATTATTGACGAAAGTTACTCTTTTAATTTAAACATTCTACTTCAACTTAAAATTCGCATGAATTCTTTAACATCACAACGTTTCTGTAGGTATATAAGCAAAAAAAATTGTTAGCCTAATCGGTTAAACTTTTTTGATAACTTACACCGTCTTGGGTCCAAAAATTAACATAATTTGTACCCTTGAGTCCCAGGAACCCGTCATTATTATTGATCTGCTATAATTTTGTATCAAATAACGATTATTTTTATGATCATAACGATTATGTTTTAAAATTATATTGAATTAACTACCTTTACATTGGAAATGTGGGCAATTTTTTTTTTATTGAAGAGTGCAATTTTTAGAACATGATTTTCAGATTTTATGTTAATGTAATCAAAAGCTGTAGCTTTTAGCTCATCATACGAGTATTCATAAGTCAAGAAAAGAAATTGTGAGCTTTGTGCGTGCATTTTATGTTCGCGCGCCGTGCCTGCATCGCGCGCGCCCCCTGTGCAAGACTTGCATGAGTTGTGTGCTAAAGAGGCGCACCAAACAATTGCAGTAACTGCAAGCGTGCAGCGCACGAGCAGCTCGCGAGCGGGTTTCGAGTATCGCATTCGTAGCGCATTCGCCAGATGTGGACACACCCAAAGATGTGTGACTCAGTCGACCACTTATTCCTGACTTACCTACATAGTCCGACTGATTCACCTTCTCCGTAAAAATCTCACCGTAAACACTTAGGTGAAGTAAGCTTGAAATGAGCTGTCATTTCAACGGATGCTAATGGTTAGTTTACACAGTGCGAGCTGGCGTTCGAGCGGCCTACCGAGAAGCTGCAGTGTAGCAACTCGCATCGTGTGGACGTATCATACGAGTTAGTCGCACTTGCAAGTTGGACTCGTGTTTTCACTCGCCTGCTCGCCTCGCTTGCCACACGAGTGATGGAGGACTAACACTCGTATCGTTCGGACACTTTCGGCAGCAGCTCACCAGTCAGTCAGAGGATCCTGTATAATCCCAGTACTACTCCAGCACACAACTCACAAGAGACTAGGCAGCTACTCTCATAATGAAAACAGCCAAGGCAAGCCGAACTCCTGGCATGCGAGTACACAGTGCGAGCAGCTGTCTACTATCTAGTCAGCCGCTCAAACTGTGTAAACCAGCCATAAGGATACACACTATTGGCAGCTCACTTAACCTAAGTTTTCATGATTAGATTTTTACAGAATAGACCAGCTGATTTCAGTGCAGCCTTTCCACCCTCCAAGAAAACAACTCATAACGAACAACGAATATCAATCAGATACCATATTTCAGACATACATCGCCGGCTCACTTCGCGCCTGTCAGCTTTTAACGTCAAATATACGAGCAATACGCATCATGTCGGTCGTAAATCTCACCGCGACTCGACGAAGATCGATTGTGACAGGCCAGCGTTGCAACAGGCGCATTTTGGATGCTACTGGTGATTCTCGACAGTGAATTTGCGTGAATTAATGAATGTGGAAGCTAAGATTTTAGTTTATTAATGTGGTAGTTAAATGTTTTTAATGAAGGATGTTGTATTTTTTTATAATCATGAGCCGAGTCACGCTTTTCTGGGTAAAACAAGTGGTCCACTCAAGAGTGACAACAGTTGGTCTTTGTTGTTAAATTAGTTCCAATAATCACAGTTTATTGGTGACATGGTTTATGCCAAGAAATATTTAGTGTCTGTAAGGACTTTGAGTAAGTAGAATAGTTTGTAAAGTTATTTCCTTAGTTCCCTGTAAAACTAACCTTATTATGTCAGCAGCCATATTGACTTCACATTTCTTGTCATAGCCAGAAGAGTAAGGAAACTAACTAACGATATTTCAAAACTGCGCGCTCAACGTTTCGCCTTTACCTCTTTCGGCGTGCTCAATTTTAAACGTAAGATGCATATCATAAAACGCCAATGCCATACAAAATATTCTATTTACAATACATACGTTTCGTTCACGAGAATATTTTTAAAATTTCACGCGCGGCGACAATTTGAGAGAGAATCTTGAATCTCGAATTTTGCAGGTCGACCGGTAAATCAGAAATTTATATTCGAATATCAGAAAATGTAGTTTTTTTTTGCCCGCTGTAAGAGAAATCGTGACAATCGGTTTTTGGTGCGGGGAATTTTAAAACTTAAATCCTTTTGTGTTCTGTACAATAGGAGATCGGTACATGCCCAGGATGGGAATTTTGACTTGGTATTTTGTATTTTTAAATATAAACCTGGATTCTCGGGTATATTAGGAATTTACACGGTAATCCATCGTTTCGTCCATTACATGCCAAAGTTTTGATAAACAATGAAGTCGTCTTGGTTTGAGTACCTTAGCCAATCGCCCTTAGACATTGCCGACGGTAGTTACAGAAATCTATTCTTATAGGACTTTCCAAAGGGCCATAGACAGATCCATTTAGAGCTGAGGTGTGTGAGTATCTAAGAACGAAGTATGCAAAATACAAGGCTGATGTAACCACCCTTACATTAAATAAATATAATACCTCCAAACAAAGTTACTAACATTTATTTCCATTCGAAGAACCCGAAAACAGTTGAAGAATATTAATACTATTTCTTAGGTTTCATTTATCTTGCATCCATAAACTTTAGTTCCCAAATGTAACCCTTTTTAGTACTGCTTAGTTAGACAATGATAAGAAAGAATTCAATAATAAATTGAGAGTTCAGTCCTTTTGACCTTGACCTTAGAGTCTGTAAATGTGACCTTGGAGATCAAAACAGTCTCAATTCTTAGACTATGTATTTGTCATTATGTTTATTATTTTTGCATTCATTTTTATGTTTACATTCTGGTTGTTTAGATAAGCGTGTAAAATAGAAATAAAGTTCAGCGATGGAGAAAAATATATTTATTAGGCATATTTTTTTGGCATGCCTTTATTAAATTGCTGCAAGATGCAGTGCAATCAATCAATCAATCTGCCTAGCCTTTTCTCAGCTATGTTGGGGTCGGCTTCCAGTATAACCGGATGCAGCTGAATACCAGTATTTTACATGGAGCGATTGCCTATCTGACCTCCACAACCCAGTTACTGCAAGAAGCAGTGCAAAGAAAGAAAAATAACGATCATAACTTAAGTCTGTGAGTGATAGAATAAAACTTACATTTTCTGAAATAATTATTTTCAGTAGATTCCAAGATTAATAAAAATAATAAAAAAAAATTAAATCGACCTCAAAAAAAAATTAACTCAAAAATATGAAATAACTTTAATTTCGGAAGTCGGTGTCTTTGGATCTTATTATATAGTATTTTAATTTATTGGCACCGACTTCTGAAATTAAAGTCATTTGATAATTTTGAGTTAATTTCTTTTTGAAGTGGATTTATATTTTTTAAATTATTTTTTCGTAATTTTTAGTTTTTAGTAAAAACTGGATTATTTGTCTGTAATAAGTAGTTAATAGTTTTGCTATAAATATTGCACTAGAATTTGATCCAGGTATTGAGATGTTTTCCCTTTGACACCACACCCGTAGCTCGTATCAATAAGCTAGGCCGTCACACTTACACGTATTAGTCCATTATCTTGAAAACTACTGAACAGATTTTGAAGAAACATGCACTTTTCCCTAAGTTGAAGCAAGTAATAATTAAATGGTCACGATCTGATTAATTGTTTTGGAGAAATGCGTGGACAAACATACAAACATACATACATCTATAAAATTTTGTATATTTGTTTGGTAGCCCTAATAGATTATCATTATGTGTGTGTCGAATTGATAATCTCCGTTTTTTTTTATGTCGGTTTAATAACCGACTTAAAAAAAACGGAGATTATCAATTATCAAAGAAAAACGCCTTGATTATTACCCATGTAGTCTTTCAATTGTTGATTAGTTTGAAAGCCTACTCATTAGTATTACCTACTTGTAAGGGCCGGTTTTTTGATCCGTAGTTAACTCAACCAATGGTTAAACATAGTAACTAATGGTTGAATTATGGTTAAATGTGAAAGGCTAACCATGAATGTATTCATGTTAGCTCATTCATATTAAAAAAATAGTAACTAAAGAAAGCTCATTCGTGTTTAGCCATTCACATTTAGCATAAATTCAACCATTAGTTACTATATTTAACCACTGATTGAGTTAACTACGGATCAAAAAACCGGCCTTAAAGGTGACAATACCTAGAAGTCATGTTGCACTTGGGCACTAAAGTGTTAGTAGCGCGTGGGTCGAGCCTACGGCAAATTGAAACTGCCCTTCGGTTTGATTCGCACACTGGTCACGACCGGACACCGGGACGAACGGTCTGCACAAAAATGTGAAGCTAGATAGAGAATTTCATTTGAAATTCAAGATAATACGCCAGAAGGGATTTTCTATGCTCCTTATTTTACAATTTCACTATATAAAGTTTTTCATGCCCAAAGTTTGAAAATAAAAACGACGAAATCAATGCGCAAGGGCTGATTTTAGCATGAGTATAAGGTGAGATCAAGTAAATTAATTGCTCTGGTTGCTTTGCTATTTTATTGTAAAAAGATATTCGTTCAGAAAGCTTAAAATAATGCACAGCAAAAGACTGGAACTCTTTACCTGCGTCTGTGTTTCCGAACGCATACAATCCTAATCTCTTCAAAGTGAGAGTGAACAGGGTTCTTCTGGGTAAGCTCACTCAATCATCGACTTTGTCCCTGACGCCTCCGACCTAGACTAGAGTCAAAAGCAAACCCATTTCAAATAAAAAAACATATATAAAAAATGCACGATATACCTACCAACATATTGCAGGACGAGATGAGATTGATACTTTCATAAAGTGTAGATTTTTTTAGGTAAGATAGCCAGGCCATTAAATAATATCAATTACCTATTTTAAAACTTTGAGAAGCTCGTGGTTAAGCTACGCTTGCCGGGGTTAGTCTGTGGATGGGTGATCATCTTTTCATACCGAGACTCCTCCGTGCCTCGGAAAGCACGTTAAGCCGTTGGTCCCGGCTGTTATTCGTGGATCTTTGACAGCCGTTACGGGTCGTCAGAAGCTCGAAAGTCTGACAACCAGTCTTACCAAGGGGTATCGTATTACCCAGTAACTGGGTTGTGGAGGTCAGGTAGGCAGTCGCTCCATGTAAAATACTGGTATTCAGCTGCATCCGGTTAGACTAGAAGCCGACCCCAACATAGTTGGGAAAAGGCTAGGCAGATTGATTGATTTTTACCTTTTTTAAAACTTAAGCTTTGAGAAATATCTCCAAAAATAACCCAAAATCTCTAAAAAATCTTACTCTACCAAATCTCACAATCTGCTATCGCTACATCGATGTCGGACGGTGTCCGGCGCGGACGAATTGGCATGCATTGCGCCCTGCCTTTTTACATGCCTATTCCGAAACCGGCCGGTCTGCAAGTGATGAGCAGAGGCGGGTATTAGAAGGACAATATATACTTTTATTTGCTAGTACACTAATGGCAACGTTCCCGGAATAGATAGCGCGGTAGTGACGCATATTTCCGTCTAGAATATTATTTTTTAGAATAGATAGGTAGCCACTTAGTTTTGTTTTTATGCTTCCGATAAACAACAATTTTATGTATGTGCGTCACTATCACGTGAATAGTTTTTCTTTCTTTCTTTTTTTCTATACGTTCCACTGGATTCATTCATCATTCATTCAACATAATTTCATACGACTTGTACACACGGCTACATAACAAGCTATACAATGCCAGTGTAAGCTGATCTCGCATTGTGTAGGATTTCCGTACAACGAGAGTTCAGCTTAAACTGGAATTCGTAGCAAGCTACGAATTCCAGTTTAAGCTGAACTCTCGTTGTAGTTATATGTAGGTATATGTAGTTGTATGTACAACACTGTTTTTTTTTTTTTTTTGACAACCAATGCACAAACTACCAAACACATCTACTTTAGACTGCGACTATTCCTAGGAAATATGCCATTTTCTTTTTGAGCATTATTTTTTTCTTTTCCTTCTATTTCTTAAAGGCTTGTCTTTACCAATGTAGACTTTTTGCTAAAAATTCAATAATTTTGAGATTCTTCATTCAATTTAGATTCGATTTCTCCCGCTACGTCCTCCATTTTACGAGGCACAATGTGAAAACGGCCAATAACGTAATAGGCACGTTCGCCAAAAACGATATCTCTATCTCGTCTATTTGTTTATTATATTATTTGATATTGCCCCCCCGAGTATTATTAGCGTTGTTTATTTAAATACTAACGATAGAAGTATCTATTCGATGCGATTGAGAATTGACTGTGAAATGTTCCGACTTCCGAGAAGGTTCTCAGTTCGTCGGAATCTTGTTTTCTTTTTGGTTTGAAAGGGTATACTTTCTAATTGGTCCCATTGTCATCAGGTCAGGATCTGATGATGGGATTGGATGGAGGACTCTTCAAATATTATAGGCACAGCTATAACGATTCGGGTATTTTGCATAATAAAAAGCACCATTTGGTGAAGTGGAACTGATGATGAAGATCACAGATGGCCACTGGAACTACTCACTTTAATAATGGTTGCTAAGCAATGTATGCTCGTCACAATGCATATGGTGATGAGCATGAATTCTCCTGGTACTAACCAGGAGAACTCCTCAATAATTAACGTCCCTGCATCGTGAAAGCAGTCTTGTAAAAAGTGATCAGCAGTCGACACTAGGCTATTGTAACTTAGAAAAATTACAAACTGACCCACTAAAAAAACGTGAAAAATAAACACTCTCTCCAAAAAAAAAAAACACTACCTACAAACTGAAAAATAACTTTAATTTCGGAACTCGGTGGCAAAAGACTAAAATACAGATACAAAGACACCGACTTCCGAATTTAAAATCATTTTTCACTATAGTGTTTTTTTTTTTTTTTAAAGTCAGTTGGTTTTTTTTTTTAACAAACTTTTTTTTATATGGGCCAAACTTGGTTGCAGCAGCCGCATTGTACGTTTGACAGAATTGTTTTAGAATAGCATGTTTTTTAGTACTTAGGTAAGTAGGTAGGTACTCGTACATAGCTTACTTCGTTATTGCTCTCTGCTCGTAAAAGTATGTGAAAATAATAAAAAGAATAATGAAAAGGATGGCCGCATCCCATGTCAGGCTTTAGTTTGGTTGGAGAACGTACTACTACCTTCCGGGACACTGAACGCCCATAGACTTCATAATAATAAAACTTCTACTGTCTCGTTCAGTGCAAAGTGATGGCGAGGCAAATCGAACGGTTAAGCACAGAATTACCTAACACTGGATTTATGAAATGGCGGTAGGTCACGGGAACAATCTGCGGCTCCCGCATTCCCCTTAAACTTCAGAGGAAGATATATAAAACAATGGTTAGATCTCCTGTCTTGTATGGGTCAGAATGTTGGGCCGCAAAAGGGATGAATGAAAGGCAATTGCATGCAGCTGAGATGAGAATGCTACGAGGGATGTGTTGTGTTACGCGAATGGATAGAATAAGAAATGAGTACCTACATAAGAGGAAGTTTGAAAGTGGCACCTGTGACTGAAAAGTTGTGTGGAAATCGGTTGTCATGATATAAGCATGTGATGCGGAGGAATGAGGAAAATGTCGTCAGGAAAGTTTTGAGTATGAATGTCGATGGCTATAAGAGTAGGGGAAGACCAGAAAAATGATGGATGGACTGTGTGAAAAATAACATGGCTAGAAAGGGGGTGACTACTGAGATGAGGACTAATAGTATGGAAGAAAAAGACATGCTGCGCCGACCCCAAATAAATTGGTATAAGTGCAGGAGAATGAGGATGTTCAGTACCCCGGAAAGTGTAATTTGTTACTGAAGCAAACAGCGGCCAAGCAGCTGGGCGTTCAAATAGGGTGAAGCGATACTTTACGCCTGACATCTTTTAACCCTTTACAAAGCGCAAGTCCGATCCTGCATGGAGTATTGCAGCCACCTTTGGGATGGATCAGCTAAGTACCAACTAGCTGCGCTAAACTCGGTGGAACGCAGAGCTAAGAGGCTCATTGGCGACGTAAAACTGGTGGATGCCAAGCTTCACAGCTTGGCTCATCGCCGCAAGGTTGCCTGCTTGTCGGTCTACTACAGATTGTACTTCGGTGAGTGTGCCCAAGAACTCCACGACCTGATTCCACCGGCCCCCTTTACCATCGGACATCTAGACACACTGCCCGTTACCATCCCTACCTGGTTGATATTCCACCAATTCGCACTAAGCGCTTCCAAATGTCTTTTATAATGCGCACTGCAAAAGAGTGGAACACACTACCTGCGTCTGTGTTTCTGAGCGCATACAACCCTAATCTCTTTAAAGTGAGAGTGAACAGGCTTCTTCTGGGTAAGCTCTCTCCATCGTCGACTTTATCTCTGTCACCTCTGACCTAGACTAGAGTCAAGAGCAAACCCATCTCAAAAAAAAAAAAAAAGAAGTAACAATTTTTTTTTTTTTGCATTATTGCCTCTTAGTATTTTCTTCATTTTCCAGCAACCCATTCTTTAAAACCCTACCCTAAATAACCTGCATATTTAGCATCAAATTATTCGTACATTCATTAAATGTTTATGGGTATTTAGCTGGTGTACAACCATCGTTATTTATGCATAGCACGACAGCAGACGGACATTACGTGACGTGTCCCCGTGGACTTAATCTCATGCTTGTATATAGCTCGCCTATGTGGAGCCATTTATCTAGTTAGGGAAATGGGGATATATAGCTGGGTGTAGATAGAGTTCCAGTTTTCTACCTAAGTACTAAATGTATAAATAATTATTTATTGTAATAATGAGGAAAATATTAAATAAAATATTTAATAGTAAATAGATTTAGAAAATACTTTTTGTCTTTTATGTTGTAAGAGACAATTTTCTATGCATTCTGTACAAACGGTACATATTAAACAGCATATTATGTAAGCATAGAAATCAGTACTATAGTTCCGTCATCCATAGAATTATGCCTGCTGTGCTCAGGTCTTCTGACCTGATTTTGCCGTGCCCGCAATCAGGTCATAAAGTCTTTCAGACGTCTCTTCTCGACTCCTTACGTACCAGAAGAAAATTCAACAATTCTACGTCATCATTTTAACTTCCAACATTCCTTAACCCTTCTTACACCAAACGGAGCAACTGTAGCAATCTTTTATAACATACCTATGGTAGTACATACACCTACACATGTAGGTATTGCCCAATAACCTACGATGGTACAGGACAAAGCCCCATTTAGAGCAATCAGGGGATTAATTGCTCAGATTAGACGACGTCACTTGACCGCCCGGAACGTTTGGACTACTGTGGACGAGAGGACGATGCAATTGCTCGGCTCGATACTGATAGCCTGGGCTATTTTCTTTATTGGACAACTTCACCTTCTTTTGTTTTTAAAAGTTGGTTTTTCTTTAGTAGTTCATAGGCTTCCTAATTTGAAATACGAACGGTGACAGAGAAAATAAATCATAACGGAGGCATATTCGTGAGTGCAGTTGATGGTTGAAGCAGTAGAATGCTGGATATTAACTTGACATCCTTTTCATATACAGCCGTGAGAAAAGAGAAGTTATAGTGTGCGTCCTGAGTGACGGCGCACCGCGCAGGCGGAAGTTCGACATGTTTTGAACTTGTGCGGAGTGCGAGCGTCCGCGCACATTTCACGGCGCAATCTACTGGCGGATGCGCTCATCAATACGCGTATTTTGATTTTTACTCGCGGCAACAAATTAATTTGAATGAAGACTTTCCTGCTGAAGATTTTATCACAGCAGTGATGGAAAAGCCGTTCACTTGGATATCCAGGCACCCTCACCATAAAAATAAAAAGCTCGAAAAGCTGGCATGGAACGATATAAAAGAAAAGTTTGCGAATCAAAATGGTAAGTTTATTTTAATATTACACAGGATTTTCAGAAAAATAACGTACAAATTGGTCTCGTATGTATCTACTTTGTACACTGGAAGCATTATTACGTCTTGAGGTGTACGACCTATTACCATTTGGAACACAAACATTGGAGTTGTTTGCACGCGTCCCTTCTTTATTTAAAAATATATCATCGGTAAAGGAACTTCTTCTTTCTAAATATAGTAAACGCAACACTAAAAACGCGCGCACGCATCAACTTTCCCGCGTGCACTAAGGACAGGTCGACGTGTAAAAAATCTGCTCTGCAATCCGCCATACGCGGTGCGCCGTGACTCAGGACGCACACTAAGGGCCGGTTTTTTGATCCGTAGTTAACTCAACCAATGGTTAAACATAGTAACTACAGGTTGAATTTTAGATAAGTGTGAAAGGCTAAACATGAATGAAATAACATTAATGTATTAATTATGTATAATGTTAAAAAATAGTAACTAATGGCATTTTGGCAATCACATTTAGCCAAAATTCAACCATGTTTAACCATTGGTTGAGTTAACTACGGATCAAAAAACCGGCCCTTAGAGCAGATATTATACTGGATATTCGGTAGGGAAAATATAGCTAAATATTTTCTCCGAAGGCAGCAATTTGCGAGAAAAAAATAGGTTTCTTTTTATATGCTTTGAAAACGCTAATAGATGACTTGGGTATTGTTAGACTAGTCAATGGATACAACACAATAGGTATAATAGGTATACTATTAACAGTACAATGGGCAAGTTTATCGTAACAATCAATTACGTAAAAATATTCTTGGGATGGATTATTGACGAAATTTTCTGAGTCTCTAGGGTTGTTCTACATATTACGTCTTAGTTTCTTTGTATGTCTTTTAGAGACTGTTTTTATTGAGTTAAATTTTAACAACATAAATAGTCATTGTTGACGACGCATTCATTTCATTTAAGTGATTTTACTGTTTCCTTAAACTGTCTTATTCTGTATTAAAATTATGTATATAGGGAGAATGGTAATTAGTGACCAATACTTAAACACATGATTGTACTCACGATAACAATAACAAACAGCTTTTACTATGGGAGAAAAAATCAGCTGCTCCCTACATTTTGATGAGTTATGCGAACATGAATGTATAGGACAGCTTATTTTTTTTTTCGCGATTTCTGATTTGTTCCCATAGTAAAAGTTGTTTGTTATCATGAGTACAATCATGTGTTTAAGTATCGGTCACTAATTACCAGTCACCCTAGGTATAGATTTTAGAGTTGGCAACTTTAACTTATTAGTAACGGTTTGTTAATCTGTGGTTGGTGAGAATACCATGACAGAATGTTTGACAGCTGACAGTTTAGGTTTATGTTTATGTTTATCGGCTAAACACGCCCTATTGTACGCCATTTTTGTTACAATTATTAAATCTGAAATTAAACCTGCATCTCGACCTGTAAAACTGCGTTTTAAATCCATCCTGTACTCTCAACAGTTACAGTCAGCCTGTATAAAGTGACACATAACATGACGTCACGTATGTATTCCCTGGAGGGTTACGCAGAGGTCTAGGTATCTAATACTGCCGCCCCGTAAGAAAAAATTACGTATCTATAGAAATATTTGAATGGAGAAAAAAATATTTTGTCCTATTTAAAGTACAAGATACAAAGGCAAATGTCTTTTAATAGTAAGGTTTTCGTTAAGTTTACGCCAATTTAAAAATACTGGTAGATGCGTCTTTTTTGCTGATTCCGAATATGTAAATAAATATTCCGAAAAAAATGCCAGATACGTCTTTTTTGCTTATGAGGGGGCAAACCCCATACTTTTGTATGGGGTTTAAAACAATCAAATGAACGTCAATACATCCAAAAGTAAAACCAGTCTTCTCTTTTTCCAATCGAAGACATTTTGTCATTTCCTTCAGTAAGGCTCGACAGGACAAAAATGTCAGAGTTGTTTACGTGAAGGAATTGGTCTAGACAAGACTGGTGAATGCACTGACTATTGTTATCTATCGGATTGGTCTTTGTTTAGGTTCGGTCTAGGACTGAACATTGTGAAACGTTGACGCATGTATTTTTTAGGGTTTTGCAAAGTAAATGTAAATATACTTAGAAGGGGTGAGAAGTAGCGATTGAAATCTCTTAGTACGCACAATTCTAAATTTTCTGGTGAATTTTAAGTGTCATTTTGCAAGATACGTTCTAGTCGTTGTGTTTTAGGAATTTTGTGCGTCAGACACACAGTTCATGTACGTGAGGTACGCATTCGATGAGATACGACTCATGCTACTAGTCTCTGTAAATCCAACGCTGGCTCGCCTTCACCACTTCATCGTTTGGTTGAGACTTACAGGGCTATTTTTAAATCACTAGCTAAATTTTCACAGGGTGTTCTACCCATGAATATGAACAACTTTCACTATGGGACCAACTCTGAAATCACGAAAAAAATCAGCTGTTTCATACATTTTGGTCGAGTAGGTAGGTATAGAACTTTCGTATGAAACAGCTGATTTTATTTCGTGATTTCAGAGTTGGTCCCATACTGAAAGTTGTTCATATTAATGGGTAGAACATCCTGTGAAAATTTAGCTAGTGATTTAAAAATAGCCCTGTATAACAATGAGTTTAATTCGATCGAGTTGAAATCGACATTCTTTTTCTCAGTAAAAATGCATTTAAGAAGCAAATCCAAGCAACCCTAAAGGATCAGCAAGCAATACATTTATAATAACGTAATGTCTAATAATGTACGCACACAAATTCAAATTCAAATACGTTTATTGTTTGTTACATGTAGAAAAGATCTTATAGTTATAATGATAGTATCACTGTAACATACCTATAAGGTGTACAATATTCTATTACATTATTATTATTATAAACATTCTTATTTGCATTATTCAAATTATACATTAAAAATATTTATACATTAGTCAAATTATATATTAGTATGTTTTTTTAAAAAAGAACAATGATAACCAATTACATTTAATTTAAGATATTATTGCAAAAGAACATGTCAGGAATATTAAAACTGAAAACAAAACTGAGTAGGTACCAATTAAAGTCGCATTAACATCGATACTTAGGTTACACAGATTTTTTCCGATAGGAACTCCAAGATCATTGTAGGAGAAGCACCATACTCCTAGCTCCGTTTGCTATTAGTTATAAGTAGCTTAAGAAAGTACTTAACATCATCTAAACAATAAATATTCCACAAGACTATGCTTGTCTGTCGGAAATAAACACGTTGTGACTTGAACGCAGAGAATCAACACAAAACTGCGTACGGGTTTATCCCTGGCTCAGAAAAGTCGACAGGTCGTGACTTGCACGAGAAAATAGGGGCGTGGTTACTGTTTAAACCACATATATTGGTGTCGTAGTTTTACTTGGGTGAGGTGTACCCGCTACGTTAGCTATAGAGAAAAAGTAATATATATGCGTCCCCTAGGATTGTGAGTTACCCGACCGATCACCATGTTCGGCAAGCCGATCCCTTGGGAGACGCGAGCCAAATACCTCGGTGTGACCCTCGACCACCACCTCTCCTTCGCTGAGCACATAAAGCAGGTGCGTTCGCGCGCCGCTTTCGCTCTCGGTAGACTCCACTCCGTTCTGAATGCACGTAGCAAATTGTCACTTAGGTGCAAATTGCGCATTTATACAGCGTGCATTCGCCCCATCATGACCTATGCGGGTTCAGTGTTTGCGCACGCAAAGCCCCACCTCATTCATAGGATGCAGGCCCTCCAAAACCGTTTCCTCCGAAAGGCAACGGGGCTCCCGTTGCCTTGGTTCGTTCGGAACGAAATCCACAAGTCGATCTCGACATTCCCACCATCTCCCAGTTCTTGAAACGCAATTCCAAGCGTTTCTTCGACTCAGCCACCAACCATCGCAACCCTCTGGTTGTCGAGGCGGCTAGCTATGTCCCCTCTCGTATTAGTAAGGTCCGCCGCCCCAGGCTTGTCCTCTCAGATCCCGACGACCCCATAACTCTTCTCCAGGAGAGCAGTAGGGACCGTAGGAACAAAAACAAATCGACATTCCGACCTCGCCGCCGAGGTCCCTCGCGACGACCCCGTAATAATGGTCCTCCCCCCCGTCCCTTGCTCGGGTATGATGTGCCAGCTGGTGGCGTAGCTGAGCCTGTAGCTTTAAACTCCCCTGATAATAATAATTCAAATCTGATCCAGCCTGTCCCATCTTGCTGTCCTCCCCCCAGCGACGCCCTAAGCCGAGGCCCGTTCCCCACAGGGGGAGCCCTTAGCGTGTAGTCGCTTAGTCTGTAAGTTTTTTGCCCCTGGCTGGAGGCTTTGAGTTTTTCTTAAGGCAGCCACAGGATAGTCCGGTTAAGTAGTCTCGACCTCTCTAGGTCAACTACGAGATGCCATTCACAAAAAAAAAAAAAAGATTGTGAGTTAGTTCATAAATTGTATCGAGCAAGTTAGTCAAAGTATCTAACCATCAAGTGACATGCTCAATAGAGCCCTGTATAGTCGCGTGTCTGTAGAGTCTGTAAGTGTCTGTATTATTGCAATAATTAGTGTTACGAAGGTAAGATTATTGCCGTAAGTATTATCATTGTGTTTTATGTGTATTTTGTGTTTCTGAATTGTGTTTACGTGCCTTTTTATTATATTTGTGAATACTTGTACTGGTTTAATTCGCATAAAGACGACGATAACCCCCGCCTATCAGAGTCTAACCACCCCCTAAAGCACAGCATGCAGGTTGTCTGATATATGTTTCGTGTGCTGTGCTTAACAATCATAATAATACGATTTACTTATGAGACAGTTCTTTGAATGCCTTTTAAACAAATTAACATTTAAGATTTTGATTGAATCTGGTATGTGATCAATTGGTGCCATGCAGAAAACACTTTTATGCATCAGAGTTGTATTAGACTGTCTTGCACATAACATATTGACGTGTCGTCGACTCCGGTTATTTGAGTCAGATAGCTTGGGAAACAATTTTGGGTTGGTATTCACAAATACCACAACCTCAAATATGTACAGAGACGGCAGTGTCAGTATTTTATACTGAATAAAAAATGGTTTACAAGTGTCTGTGCAACAATTTACTTTATTATTATTATTTGTATAAACTTAATAATCGGAATAAGAGTTCTAGGACAATGACTATTATATAGGTATTGTATCTGTGTTCCTAGCTAGTTTTAAATACTTTAAATTGTAATCTGTCGAGAACGCATAATTTAAAAAAAATGTAATAATTAAGATATTATGAGTATTTCTCATTGTGCTACTGTTTGTTTTCCTTAAATAAATAAACCAACTCGGTCGGCTGAACCACTCAAAATTTGAATAAATTAACCAATTTAATCGATTTTCGACCGATTAATTAAAATATAAGAATGGAAAATGTACCTTAGGTATAATCGTACATTTACTATAATCTAAGTAGGTACCTACTTACATCAAATACAAGCACAGACTTACCAATTAGAACAATTCTTCAGCAATCTATTCTAAACAAGGTTTTCATTTAACCAAACCGCAGACCAATTAATAAAGTCAACAACGAATTAAAAATACCGATAAAATTATCGAATTTTCTCAAGTAATAAACCTTCTTTTGTGCCCAAAAAACTAAAGCGAAAAACTCTCTTCAAAAAATGTTGAACATTTAATTGGAAGAGTGTTTGAACCCGCTTCTCAAATTAACGTTGATTGTGATAGATTGCTGACTAATTACCGTCTCATTTTTCAGTCATTTATCACTGTAGTTTCTGCAACTTAAAACACTTTTAACAGATTTTTGTTAAATTCATGTGTAGGTAATTAACTTCGCGAAAATCATTTCATCCCCACTGCTCTATAAAAGATTAAAAGAGGAGTTCGTGCCTAAGTAATAACAGCCGCACGGGTCGATCCATCAGGTTAAGCTACGCTTGCCGGGGTTGGTCCGTAGATGGGTGGCCATCTTTACATACCGAGACTCCTCCATGCCTCGGAAAGCACGTTAAGCCGTTGGTACCGGCTGTCATTCGTGGATCTTTGGCAGTCACTACGGGTCGTCAGAAGCCCGAAAGTCTGACAACCACTCTTACCAAGGGGTATCATATTACTATTAGCAGACACTCTATGTAAAATACTGGTATTCAGCTGCATCCGGTTAGACTGGAAGCTGACCCCAACATAGTTGGGAAAAGGCTAGGCAGATTGATTGCTCTATAAATGATGAAAGAAAACGTGACAAAACCGGAACGTTCAAGAACAATCGAAGTCTTCATGTGAAATCCACCACGCGGAGCCAGGTCCGCGTGGTAGTTCGTCGACTTTCATTTTTTATTTATCACAATATTGCAGACAACCAGACGGTGGTCGCCATATTGATTTTTTATTAATATCATATCTTTGTCACTAAAGCCTTATAAGATTAAGACAAATCGATTGACGTAAGAATCATCAAAATAGGCCCACGCAATCTTATTATTCTCTAGAGCGCTACAAAAAAAAAAAAGAAAACATACATACATACATACATAGACAGATAAAAACATTACCCTTGTTTGTTTTGCGCAGTCAGGTAAAAATAAAACTAACACTCTATCCCACACATGTACTCATGTAAATCTTTTTAAACGTGCCTGAACTTACCTTAGGTACATTATAACAAGAAGATCAACTTACAGACTTCACCTTAAAATAAACGTGTATATGATAAGTGTGAAACAAACTGAATCGTCACAGACGTTATTAAACGCTGAAGAAAATTTAGAAATGTAAGCTTAATTAAAATTTCTTCTTAACAATCATGTCTAAGCGAAATACCGAGTAACTGAGGGGGGAATATGCCTGATATTTGTGACAAGTCATGAGATTTAAGCGAGTTATAAATAAGGTACTTAAGTTTTATAGATTTAGTGCAAACTTTTGATTGACGATCGATATGTGTAATGAATAGAATAGAACACTCTTTATCATGTGAATTACAGAAAAATATACATTTTACAAAGGTGAAACAATTGGCGGTCTTATCGCTAAAAGCAATATTTTTAAGATAATCTTTGGATGGATTTAAAGGGAGAATAAGGTATTAATTACTTTATGTTAATTAACATTCATTAATTTTTATTCTATTATCCATTCCTACGTTATATACAGCATATGCCCAACGCAGGACTAGTTCTTCGCTGGGCATCACTCAACCATAAGAAAAAGTGTGTAGTAAGTTTGTCTATTTAGAAGAGAGGGCAAACGACAAGTGGTATCATGAGTAACACGTCATGTTAAATAATGTACAGCTAAAGTATTACAAACTACCATCAAATCATGTTACAAGCTTGTTATTTGACTGGGGCGACAATGACGCATATGATATTTATCGCGGCCAGCGAGCGCTACGTCCAAGTTAGATTTCTTACCGACTAATTCCTATTTGTTAACTGCCCACACGTAACTGCCCGATAAGCCATTTTACTGCTTAATATTTATTTAATCATTTAAATATTTTTATGACTCAATTTATTAATTTAGTTACTGCAAAATTTTTACTGCCGAACTTATAAACATGCAAATTTTAATTTGTGGCCTTTTTAATTTTGTTAAAAAAAAAAAAAATAATTCCAAAATTGGTCACGGATCTCTTAACTTGGACCATATCCCCAAAATTTCGAAGTTTCAGCGGAACAAACAGTAAATTTTGATGATAAGTCGTTTTAAGAATCGAAATAACTGCAACACTCGGGGTGGGGAGAAGTGCAAAAGTTGCTAAGATACTTCGCATCAAATTAATTGATTCATTGAAAAATCTTAGACACCCTCTTTTAAATTGCAGCCTCTGTTTTTAATTTAGATTTGTTTTGGAAATGAATTCATTAATCGTTGTTGAAAGTTAAGGCATTCAGTGCTCTTGAAAAATTCAAGGAATTTAATCACTGAATGGGTTGTAAGTAGCTAACCGATTAATATATTATTCCTAATACTGCATGTTTATTGCTCCACTCCAAGTATTGACGAGAGAAACTTAAACGATTGGCACGTTGAGCCCTGGACAAAGTACCGATCCTCGTGAACAATTGTAATGCGAAAACTTTCCGAATCTGGTCTTCTTGCAACGCTGCCGGTTCTATTGGAAGCGATTCCAAACGTTATGGATAGATCTTGGAGAAAAACCTAATTGCAAACCCACTGACCGCTGTGAATTTCCTTCTTGGATCATTTTAACGGCTCTGGTTGCAGTAATTGTGTCCATATGTCTTTATGTCTGTGGCATATTAACGCAAGATATTGTTTTAACAAGGTAACTAAACAAAATTATGATAACTTTCAGAATACCTAGCCGCTAATCAAAACAAAACAAGAAAAATCAAAACAAGGTTACAAGAAAACAAATCTAATTTTTTTTTAAATTATGACCAGCATTTGTTCTCAAGCATAATATCAAATAGGTTAGATATCGAAGAGTTTGAAACATCAATATTTTGCAATATCGCTTAATTTAATGTTCTTTAAATTACACTGAAATGTAAAAATAACAAGTGGCCCTTATTTTGTTTTGAGTGGCATTTATACATACAATAATAAAGAATTCGCTGGCTCCTGTGATAGAATATATAGTAGCAGTTTTCCCCTCACTTATAAAATACAGAATAATGACAATTGAACAGATAAAAACTAAAAATTTTTGGAAAATGCAAGACAAAAGATAAAAATGGATAGCTTTCTGTCTCAGCGCATATTAAACAATGATGGTCCATAATTATCCGTGACCTAAAAGCTTAAGAGAAATCATTTAAGAGGTTTATTTAGAGAACCAATAATTTTCTGTTGACAACCAAATCAGTCATCAAGATAAGTTAGGGTCGTAACCTTAACTTCATCTTTATAGGTTCCCTAGTTAAAGCTCCTATTAATCCTGATGTGTTCAGCCAATTAGACCAACACTTAAAATGATCTTGAATACTGAGCACGACACAGGTGCACAGGCACTTATTTATTTAAGTTATATAATAAGAGTACATACGTAGTCTGAATCAGAATTTCCCAACATAAGGTTTGCGGTACCCCCGGGGGTTCAAATGTGAAATCAAGGTAGTTTTAGAAAAGTAGTGCTAAATACCATTCGATGAATCTAATTTATGTTTGTATTTTAATTGATTTGGGCTTCGTTTTTTTAAGAGCCCTCCAATAGGAAGGTTGAGAAGATATTGTCTGGAGTTCTAGATCAAATATACTGACTAAAACCCACCCATGTTCCTTCAGTTGCCTGTGCCAGGGCCACGGTAACTCTTTCGAACAACCCGCAACCCTGGCGGGCATCGGCCCTAGCAGACCCCTTCAGCTAGTGCTAACATCTCTTTGAGGCGCGCGTGGAACACAACGCGCCGTCGACCCGGGCCTGGTCCTTACCGGACGGCGAGCTACCCGTTGCTCGCCATCCGCAAGCCCGCGCCTACGGTGACCGGGAATCGGCTATCGATTCCCGACGCCCAGGGCGTCTCCTGCGGCGACTAGGGGCGTGAAGGCGCAAAGATTGCCTCTCCCTCACGCGTTCAGCCTCCTACTTCGCGAGCATTACAGCTTCGCAGAAGGAGGTGACGGCTTCCCATACACTCTCGCTCCGTACCATGGCCTGTACCAGGGCCGGACGCGAGAGATCGCCGCCGCCGATCGGCTCCGCGAGGACGCGGCGGTGCTCTGCCCAAGCCGGGCAGACCTCCACCGTATGCTCCACCGTGTCCTCCGGGCGATCCACACAGTGGTAACACCCGGGCGTTTCCTCCCGCCTTATCCGGAACAGGAACCTCCCGAAGCAACCGTGTCCGGTGAGGACCTGCGTTAGGCGGAAGGTGAGGGTGCCATGACGCCTCTCCAACCACTCCTCAAAGAGGGGACTTATCGCCGCAATTGTGGCGTGCCCAATATTCAAGTAACCTAAGAATATATTTATAGCAACGATTAATAAGATAATTGCAGTTTAAGTTTAAGATCGAAATATAGCCTTTTAGCAACATAATTTATAAAACACCAAATATAAAGTGAGAAATGGGTCCTTTGTCAAGAAGAATAAAGAGGCACTATCGAGATATTTTACAAAATTAACGCTACAAGACGAGACTAAACATTAATTCAGAAATAATTAAAGAAACGATTAGAGCGCTTCAGCCCCTTGTAGAGGAGAGGCCAAAATTGTTAGCGCGAAACAGGGCTGTCTCTAGCAATAAACTTTGCTCAGGAATTTCATTAGTTTCGTTCAATAAATTAAGAGGTTATGCTCGCGTGTGTCGGCCCTGCAATTACCTCGTCTACGCGGAGGTGTAATGAAGAACCTCTCGGTAAGAGGATGGAGGAACTACGAAAGTAATTTGGATATGACGTTGTTTTGCTTGTTAGGGAAAATACAATGCAGATTTTCCACAACTCCTGCTGCTTTTCGCGACGTTGATTTTAAACATGCAGGTACCCAATTAGCTCACGTTAATGTTTATCTTTATCGGATACTCGACGGAACTTTACAGTTATTTATATTGAAAAAAAGAACCACCGAATTCAAAAAAAAAAAAACACTATAAGTGAAAAATACCTTAAATTTCAGAAGTTTTTCTTTGGATTTGAATTTTAGTTTTATGCCACCGACTTCTGAAATTAAAGTTATTTTTCATTTTGTAGCGTTTTTTTTTTTTGAAGCCGTTGGTTCTTTTTTTTTAAGTTTTTTTTTTTTTCACGTTTTTGGGGGTTCAGTTTGTAATTTATTTAAGTTACAATAGCCTAATTTCAACTGCTCATCATCTTTTGCAAAATATTGCTTTTCCCGATGTAGGGACGTTAATTGTTGAGGAGTTCTCCTAGTATGATGTCTCCTGATGGTGAAGTCACCATTAGCTCCATTTCATCACATGCATTTCACCATATATGAGGTACTTAATCAAATCGCAACCCACAAAATACTTATTATTGAGTAGTTCCGATGACCATCTGTGGTCTTCATCATCGGTTCCACTTCATCAAATGGTGGTTTCCGAGAGTAAATGCACGAGCTACTATAAAAAAATATCCAAATTGCTATAGGTGTGCCTATAAAATTTGAGGGTTGCCCTCGATTTGCATGGGATCCCCGTATTAGATTCTGACTTGGTGACAATGGCACCACCTTTCAAACAAAAAAATAAATTTTCGAAATCGGTCTACAATTAACAGAGAAATCGGTGTACATACATAAAAATATATTGTATAGTACGCGACGAATTGATAACCTCCTCCTTTTTTGAAAATCAGTCAAAAATACGGTTTATTCTCCGACGTTTGGGCCTTCGACTGCCTGCTAGTCATAGTTCTTCGTATGGCTCCGTAAAGAGCGAGGACAGACACTGTTAGTTACCTGTCAGTTCATCACTCAGATGGTAGACATTTATGGCCGATTCCTATAATTTACGGAGCGTTATTGGTTAAAATTAAGACTATTGTATCTTTACCAATAATGAAGCAAAGACCTCATAGCTTTGCATAGTAGACCCTCGGTTACGGAAGTGGCTATCACAGGGTAAAATTAGCTTACGGATCTCTTTTTAAGGCCAGATTGACAAGAAAAAATGCTACCACTAGTAAGCAAAACGATTCGTTTTTAACAGACTTAAAAAAACGGAGGTTATCAATTCGACACGTATGTATGTAATATTATTGGAACTGCAATATATTAACATAATGATAATCTAGTAGGGCTTCCAAACAAATTTACAAAATTTTATAGATGTTTTTTTTTTTTTTTATATGTGGCATCTCGTAGTTGACCTAGAGAGGTCGAGACTACTTAACCGGTCTATCCTGTGGCTGCCTTAAGAGAACTCAAAGCCTCCAGCCAGGGGCATAAAACTTACAGACTAAGCGACTACACGCTAAGGGCTCCCCCTGTGGGGAACGGGCCTCGGCTTAGGGCGTCGCTGGGGGGAGGACAGCAAGATGGGACAGGCTGGATCAGATTAGAATTATTATTGTCAGGGGAGTTTAAAGCTACAGGCTCAGCTACGCCACCAGCTATTTTATACATGTATGTTTGTATATGTTTATATGTTTGTATGTAAGTTTGTCCACGCACTTCTCCGAAACTATTATTCAGGTTGTAGCAATTTAGTTTTTATTGGCTTACATTTACTTCAACTTAGGGAACAGTGCTAATCAAGATAATGGATGTAAGTGCGACGGCCTTTTTTTTGGAATAATATTTAGTTCACAATTGAATGTAAACAGACGTTGATATCGTCATAATGGTGTTGATGTTATTGGGTACAATGGTTACCTGACGGCTAATTTAATAATAAAAGTGAATAAAAATTTTTATGTTGTTATGATGACAGATAACAAGCAGTGATGTTGAAATTCCTACTGTTATGTTCCAGATTTATATGACACCTCAGAACATGACTGCTAAGTCCGATATGGCAACTGAAAATGTTCTTAAAGATAAATTATTTATTCCTAATTTTGTCTCCAATAAAATCTAGGAACATTTTAATTAAATGAACTATTTCCATACTAATACCGTGGCCTACTATGTCGCTCCATTTCCAACTATTGTTGGTTTTAATGAAAGCTTTTTTTTTTTTAGATGGGAAATCATCAAATAACTTTTCCCGGTCTGGGTAGAGCGGGAGGGCGTGTCAGACTGCTACTGACTAAAACCCACCCGTGTTCCTTCACTTACCTGTACCAGGGCCACAGTAACTCTTTCGAACAACCCACAACCCTGGCGGGCATCGGCCCTAGCGGACCCCTTCAGCTGTCGCTGACATCTCTTTGAGGCGCGCGTGGAACACAACGCGCCGTCGACCCGGGCCTGGTCCTTACCGGGCTTATCCGCAAGCCCGCGTCTACGGTGGCCGGGAATCGGCTATCGATTCCCGACGCCCAGAGCGTCTCCTGCGGCGACTAGGGGCGTGAGGGCGCAAAGATTGCCTCTCCCTCACGCGTTCAGCCTCCTCCTTCGCGAGCATTACTGCTTCGCAGAAGGAGGTGACGGCTTCCCATGCACTCTCGCTCCGTACCATGGCCTGTACCAGGGCCGGACGCGAGAGATCGCCACCGCCGATCGCCTCCACGAGGACTCGGCGGTGCTCTGCCCAAGCCGGGCAGACCTCCACCGTTTCCTACCGCCTTATCCGGAACTGGAACCTCCCGAAGCAACCGTGTCCGGTGAGGACCTGCGTCAGGTGGAAGGTGAGGACGCCGTGACGCCTCTCCAACCACTCCTCAAAGAGGGGACTTATCGTCGCAATTGTGGCGTGCGGCTTATTGATACGAGCTACGTGTGTGGTGTCAAAGGGAAAATATCTTAAAACCTTGGTCAAATTCTAGTGCAATATTTATCACAAAACTACAGTCGACTGTCGATAATTTGAATTTCTCGTTAGTTTGAATTTTTTTTCTGGTCCCTTGAAAAATACTCGATAAATTGAATAAAATCAATGTTAATTGGTCTCCTCGGTAATTTGAAGTCGACGGAATAGTATCTTGCTCGTCAACATGCAATAATTTAAAGTCCGGGCTTCCCTACTCTCTATAATTTGAAACGTTCGTCATACACCTATCGTTTGTTTGTTGGTACAGATCCCAAGACACCGACTTCCGAAATTAAAGTTATTTCATAATTTTGAGTTAATTTCTTTTTGAAGTCGATTTTTTTTAAATTATTTTTTATTGTCAGGAACCGAGCATTATTTGTAGTCTCCTCTTATTACACCCTTGTAAGGTAAGATTGGTTTATTCAAACCACACGACATAATTTTATATCTTATCCATAAAAGTAACACATAATTTATTCTGGTCTCCACGCAACAGTTTCTCATAATAGTTGCCTTGACGCCCTATTACGCGACCGACTTCGATGAACCGCTACTGTTCTCGTAACATTTTTATACCGCCGTTCTTTACCTAAGTTGTGAAAAATATGGTTTAAGGATTGTAATGGTGAATCTTTGTTTATGAAGTCGTTAAAAATTATAAACGTTTTGCTTTGTTTTGCGAGTTTTAATATTTTAATTTTCTGACATGATGATAATAAAAACTTAGTACGTATAGTTCGCGTCAAATAACTTTGCCGCTCTGAATTTCGCGCAAGTGACTGCGCAGTACGTAGTCAATATCTATACTAAAACAGCAGGCAGCAGCGCGCCATGCCATGCGTATCGGAAAACCTGGTTTCAGAGCGGCAAAGTTATTTGGCGCGAACTATAGATGAACTTATTTTAGCTCAATTTAATGGCAAATTAATCTTACAACGTTTCTAGTGAAAATGTAAAGTAACTAAATACATCGCACACAACATCACATCTTATGCACACCCCACCAAGTAGGTATTTACCTACCTACATAATTACACACCAAAACACCTGACAACAACTCACACACGGACGTGACATAATTACAGCAAGACCACACGTCGCCACGATATAAATATACTATAATTCAGTAATACCACAGATTAATACAGATGGGACACTCCACAAAATCATTTAAATAAAAAGACACTCTTGTTACGACACAATAAAGTGCAATTCAGGTTGCACAATAACCTGGGACATTATCACGGACACGGACGGACCTGGGACATTATTAGACTTATCACCTGCAGTTATCTCCTATCCTGCACCTACAAGTTGCCTCTCTTTCTAACGCGTAACTCTTATACCTCCCGAACGCGGCAGTTCAACTGATTTGGCCCAGTTAGATAGGCCCGTCGCGTACTTGTAGCTTCATACCTAAACGTCCCGTCTGTGTTAATCTGTGGTAATACGATTAATTCGAATTGTATGACAATCAATTCAATGATAATTACCTTTACTAATGACGTTAATTTCGTGATAATAACTGGGAAGAGGATCTGCTGTTTATATCTGATTTACTTCTAGTTAATAATAAGATGATATTAATTATACGTAATATTCCCCGTTTCAACACAATCATTTCAGGCTGTAATTGTCTCACTGAAGGGTTCTTCAAATACGGAGAAGGAATTAATGTGATTTCAGAGCATCATGAGCCGCCATTGGGTGTCCACAGTGATATTAAAATTGTTAATCACAATAGTTGTTAATTATGATTGAAGAAAATCATTATCAGTAATAATTTACCATTATCTTTCATAAGTCGAAAGATTTTCTGTAAGCTTTAGAGACTGCTTTAATCTAATCTAATAATAACGCTGAAGAGTTTGTTTTTTGTTTGTATTTGGAACGCGCTAATCTCTGGAACTGTTCTTGAGGAAGGCTAAGCTATTTAACATCACGCTATAACCCTTAGGAGCCGCGCAAAGAAAAATAACAGAAATAACGCTTAGCAAAGACGAAGTAATAGAGTGCCGGGCAGACGATGTGATGTGAAGCTAGGATATCATAAACACTTTACTTAAGAACAAGATAAATCAAGTAAATTTCAGAACTTAATAAACTTTTCTCACTGATCTAAAAAATGCGCTATCACACGCTATCAGAGGCATAAATAAATATAAAAAATGCTACGGTTATATTTCTTATTATCTTGAGTTATATGATAATTCTTGTCTCTTGGTCGTGATTTAGTACGGGGTCGCCGTTAGGGGGCGCTGTTGAGCTAAAAAATACAGACGTCATTATGATAAATTACCCCCGGTTATCTTGGTTGTTGTAATTTTACACCCTGTATTATCAACTGGGTGGCTATCTGTGAGATACTGTATCTTTGTAGAGTAGGGTAGGTAGAACTAGCAATAGAAACTTGTTGTATTTTTGCGAAATAGGTACAATTTCAGAATTTTATTATCAGTTGAATTATCAATTGAATTATCAGATGCCTATCAGTTTTTTGAGAATATTTCCACAATTTTTTTGTAAGAGACAATTAAAACGGATGCTATATTGTAATATTTTATTTTTATTTATCAAACTTTAAAGTGGTTCCCTAAGGACGCTTTTTGGTATTTTCTATTTTAAATTTCTCAATTTATTTTTTAAATCAAACTTTTACATCGCAATTTTGTGATAGGCCTTATCAAAAAATTGCGTTGTGACAGATTAGGTATATTGAAGCACGACGACGCATCTCATTATGTAGCAATTAAATTTTGGCAGTTGTTATTAACTTGTTTAGTTAACGTTTATTTTGAGTCTTATAATTCTTTTTGTTTTTTTTTTTTTGTTAAGTATAAAATTTTAATTTCTTAAATTTTTACGTAATAATATTAATGTAGTAAGGAGAAATTTTAGATTTTTTGTTTTGTTTTTAGTTATTCCATACATAGGTACCACGTATTTCAAAATTCTGAGGCCGCTGTGAACTAAACCACTATTTAATAGATATTGTTATATATTTTTCATTTCATTTGCTTAAGTACAGTATTCAATCCAAGAGCTCGAAAAAATGCAGTCGCGCATTTTATGAAAAACTTTCTTCGGAATTATGAACTTTAGACAACGTGTTTTTTTTTTATATACCATAACTCTAGGGTATTAAGACCATCATTTTGAACAACTTTCAGTATGAGACCAAACCTGAAATCGTGAAAAAAAAAAATCAGCAGTTCCCTACATTTTGACGAGTTTTGCGAACATAAAAATGTATGGGACAGCTGATTTTTTCAGGTGGTCTCATTAATAACCTAGAGTTAGGGTATATAAAAAACACCTTGTATATTATTGTAGGTTATCCCAAATCAGTACAAAACCCTATTTTATTGATACAACAATCTAAAATTCCCTCCAATATTACCTACAAACAACTAAACCGTATAGTGTCGATATAAATTTAATAAAACATCGTAATAAACAAGGGTTTTATGTGACGTACGCAACGTGTCCATGTTGAAAGTTCGATGGGGAGCGACATCGAAATATTGTGTCGGTATTTATAGCCGTGCGGTCAGCCCAGGAGACGGCGGGGCGGGGTTAGTGTTGAAGCGATTGAGAAATATTAGCCCAGGTTCGCTCGAGCGATTCTATTTTGCGCACTGTATTTTCTACTCTAGGTATTGAGCCGAGCATCGAGAATCCAATAGAGCGCAACCCAGCGCGTCAAGAAAACACACTGTTACCTTTTCTACTCCTAGCGCTAAAGCAGCGCGTTAAAAATCGAGAGCGCGAAAAAAAAAATTGCCGTGATAAAAATAAGCCCGTACGAACCTGGGCTTAAACGGAAATACAGGGTCAAATTAAATTATTAGCTAGAGAAACTCCACATACGTGATGCGTTTTTATTTTATAATATCTAAATATTATAAAAAAAAGGATAGTTTAGATATTCTTACCGATCATGTCTGTGAAAAAGAAAACATTAATAAAAATTGGCTGAAAGAAAATGTCAATAGGTAATCTAATCATAATAATCAAATAGAATTTAGACATGTTATGCCGCTAAACCCTAAATGGTTGAGAGTACGGTAATATTATATTAGCAAAGCAAGTTTTTGCGGCACTCGCATCTACATCGTGGAAATGAGGTATTTTATATCACCCGCTATCCGCTCAAACCGGCACCAATCCTGCACAGTTTGATATAACATGAGATTATTGGATCGAGTTGTAAACAACGGGAATAGTGGAATAAATAAATAAAACATTTGTGTACGTAATGTATATTATCATAAGGTTATTGATATTAGGTAAGTTCGTGTCTTTGTCCAACTTTCACGCTCAACCCGTTGCGGTGACGTTTCATTTAACTCACGGATTTTATTATTGTTAGCATCACGCCTTGTTTCTCCGAAGGGTTGGGCAGAGGTGTACTTATAGAGTGGTGTACTCTATAACTCACATTTCGCACACAGTTATGTTTCAAGAAAGCAGCGAAACGGCAGCAGTTCAATTCTTCTGATTCGCATGAAGTTCCGCTACTCGAGTTGCGGAACATCGTGCTAAGGCCCTAAGTCCCATGTAATAGAGAGCGAACCTGTTGCCTTCAACCGGGCACTAATCTCCATCTAGGTCTGGCTGTAACTGATAATAAATACAATAAGACTGTCATTAATCTAGTGGTCGCAAACCTGATATCTGAGAGTGAGTGGTTGAAATTCCTGGTTTCGATCTCCATGTTAGACACAACTTCTGCATACAGAGCAGATCGGCTGAATTTCTAGAACAGTTCAGTTTGGAACACGGAGCAGCGCGGAACATCATCACAACGTTTCACCAATTATGACATCGATCTCCAGGTTAGACATAACTTCTGCACACATAATTGGCGAAATGTTGGTGTGATGATGATCGAAGCTGCTCACTATTCCGAACTGAATTGTTCTAGGAATACAGCCGATCTGTTCTGTAAAAATCTCACCGTGAAAATATGAAGTGAGTTGTCAATAGTGTCAACCACTAAGGCTCTAGACAGACGGACTGCATTTCAACTGCAACTACACGCCAATTGCACACCGACTGCAATCGGGCTGCAGGGTTTGTTTTGCAGTTCTATGGCAGTCATATACTAACTGCATTCAAACTGCAAAGCAGTCGAAATGCAGTCCGTCTGTCTAGACACTAACATCATCAGGCGGAATGACTGCTCACTTCGCCTATGTTTTCAAGCTGAGATTTCCACTGACAGGCTAGTGTCATGATTTGTTCCAGATGAACCACAAAATTTATGTGCTTACCTATACAAAATTAACAAGTAATTGCATGGTTGTAACAGCTCTATAGTCGATCTCATCTCGCGTTTGTATTTACGAAGACGCACGATGATTCCCGAAGCGCATAGTTGGGATATCATATTGCAAGAAAGGAATATATAACATTAGAAGAAACAAAACATCCCAAAGTCAAAGTCAAATAATTTATAACAAATAGGCAAATAAGACACTTTTGAAAGAAAAAAATTACAAAAAAAAAATATATATATAATTGATAGAGCCATACGACAAACAAAGGATTGCCTTCTGTTACAGCAAGATTTGGACCGACTATCCTGTTATTGCCAAAAAAATAAGTTGCAACTAAGCGTACCTAAATGTAACTTCTTCAATTTCACAAAAAATAAATATAAAATAAACTATACATACACGTTGTGCAATTCCCCCCTACTTAAAGTGGACTACATTCGTAATCTCGGTGTTATCATTGATTCTAAGCTTTGCTTAGACCTACATATAGAAAAGATTGTTAATAATGCGTATCAACTATACGGATTTGTAATACGATCAACAGTCGATTTTAAACAACCTTCTTCCTATATTTAGTCCTTACTACAAAAAGTACGTTGAAATGATTGAGCGTGTTCAATACAAATTCCTGCGTACCATGCATTATAGATGCTATGAATATTATTTGCCTTATCAAGATTTGCTTGCAAAGTATAAATAAGCTCGCAACATTGCCATTTTCGCAAAATTAAATATGCATCGTTTCAAATTTAGTAGGTAATAGAGCCAGACATAAAGACAAAATGACACCTGAACCCCACAAAACTGCTCTTTTCCACAAAAGTGTTTTTTATCTAATACCTGACATATATAATAAATTGCCAAAGACAATTAGAGATTTAGATTTGCATAATTATAAAAAGAAATTATTTCAATTGCTGTTAGACAAATGTTACTATACTTTAAAAGATTATCTCGATGATGTTATTTAATTTTAATTGTTCCCCTGATAAGTAAAATGTGTATATTTCTTAATTTGTATTATTTAATTCTAACTGAATTTATAATTTATGTCTCGTTATTTTAATTGTTGCCTTGACATGTAAAAATATTCGTTAATTCTAAAGTGCTGCATATTTAAATTGTTATTATTTTAATTTTCTATTTGATTATGCTGTTAAAATGTTACCTACTTTAAAATTATTGTATGCCATTATGGCGGGTCATAGCTGTGTACAATTTCGGAAACATGTAACAACTTATTGCTTACCTATGTACCACAATAAAGAATATTTGAATTTGAATTTGAACACTTGACAATAGACGTAAGTACTTAGAAGCCATGAATTTATATAATATTGTTACAAATAAATTTGACTGCATTGATCTTTCCAACATGTTATGTTATGCGGTTCCTAGGACAGTCCTCAAGCGAAAGGTGCGCGCGGGCAGATTATTTTCAGTGGGCACTTGTAAGTCCAACTCTGGCTTGCGTTCGCCTGTTCGCAGAAAGGTCGATTCCTACAATAGGACTTTTGAACATATAAACATTTTTGCGTTTGCCCGTTGTGCTTAAGGCGCTGTCATGAATATATATTTTACATATTTCTTGTCTGTGCCATTTCTTGACTATCATTATTATACTGTATAATCTTAGACACATAAAAAAAAGTTGCTTATAATCAATCTATAGTTAATCTGTGAACAGCGTGTGGGCTGCAATATTGTTTTTTTTTTATGTTTTGTGTATTCCTTGTTTCTATGTTTTATATTGTAGCTGTTAGTTGTTCCTTATGAATAAAATAAATAATAAAATTAATATTTTTATTGGGCTAGTCGCCCGTTCCAAAAGGTAAGTTTCTTATGGAGAAGAATTGGCAAGAAACTCCACCGTTACTCTTTAAACTGTTTTTTAATATTTTTTATTGTATTAATATATTATAATTAGTCGATTTGCTAAAAAAGTAATTATCTGTGGGAGTTGTCAAATAGTCTACGACATTACCACTTTCACCTCTCTATAGAAGTCTCTAGAAGTAATTGTCTATAAATAGAACGGATTAGACAAATCCAGCCCTATTCTATAATAGACGCAGAAACATATATAGTTCCCCGAAATTGGGTGAGTCCATAGTGTCCTTAGGAGAATCTATATTACTATAACTGTGTTTTATCTTGTGTTCATTCTACATGATTATTATATTTATCGTGTAAACCACTGTGATGCTAGTTTCCTCTCCTTTGATCCATCCTTGTCTTGGGGCTACGGACCTCGTCTGGTTTGGAATCTACGCACATCACAGAGGCTTACCGAGTCTTCCTCGTAGCTCCAGAACACGCCCTTGCGTTGTTTCCAGGGACTTGGGGGGCTTAGGTATCATAGCTTGAGTTCAGCTACAGACCTATCGCACTACACCGGCCAGCTACCGGCCTGAACACCAAATCTGCGCTTACGTGGACTACACCGACGGCCGCTGAATACTACATCGGCAACTACGGCTGACGGCTACACTACAGGCCTGACTACTCCGGCAGCCTACACCTCAGACGCTCCGTCCTACAGCAGCTACAGAAGGCCGAACTAAGGCTGACGACGCCGAGCCACCGCAGCGCCAGCCGGACGATCCACCCAGGGCAGTAACTTAACCTAACACACTTCACGAAAGAACCTTACGACTTGTGAACCTACTCCATAAATAAACCCTATATAAGTAACTACTAGTCTCATTTTCTCTACCCACAAAATCCACCACGCCACAGTATAAATTAGTTATATCATTATACAGGGTGATTTTTTAAACATGCGACAAAATTTAAGGGGGTGTTCTACCCATCAATATGAACAACTTTTACTATGGGACCAACTCGGAATTCGCAAAAAAATTTCGACCTTTTTATACAAAATGGTCCAATCGGGTATGTGCTTTTACATGGGAAGGTAATTTTTTTTTGCGAATTCTTAGTTGGTCCCATAGTAAAAGTTGTTCATATTGATGGGTAGAACACCCCCTTAAATTTTGTCGCATGTTTTATAAATCACCCTGTATGTGAAGGCGATAGACCAAGAATAAAATTACAATAGTTAACAATAATTAAAAATGAAGCAACTACACATAAATTAATTATGAGATAGATACATGGTGTTCACAAGTAAATACAAACATTGTAAAAGTATACGATTTTCTTAAAATGTAATAAAATAATAAGTACTAGTTAGTTAAAGTACGTAATTACAGAATGTAAAATCAATGTCATAAAAATAATAAATTATTCAATTAAATTAGTAGCCAGTTTGATTTTGTCTCCCTGAAAATCTGTCACCCGCTCACCGCTCGAACAGGCGCCCCCACAGATTGCCAAAGCACTGGATTGGCGGAACAAGTTGTCTACGAAACTCGTCTATAACTGCGGCTGATAATTAAACAGCTGTGCCGGAAAACCGACGTTTTGAAGCGACCATGTCAATACAGATATTAAGTACGTTAGAGTTTGTGCGCTTTACATTGCTTAATTAAATTGGTATGTACAAGCTGTGTCCCTGGGGGAGATGCGATGGATATGTGATGCTATTGTTTACATATTTATCGGTTACAGATCCCCATTTGATAAGTGTCTTGTACTTAAGGGGACTATAGGACTGTCGGACTGCATAGAAAAGAAAGAGAAGCGCGATGACACAACGCTGCAAAATATGAAGCAATTATTATATTTACAAAAAATCTATTGATTGGACTAAAAAAATCAATCTGCCTAGCCTTTTCCCAACTATGTTGAGGTCGGCTTCCAGCCTAACCGAATGCAGCTGAATACCAATATTTTACATGGAGCGACTGCCTATCTGACCTCCACAACCCAGTTACTGGGTAATGCGATACCCCTTGGTAAGACTGGTTGTCAGACTGTCGGGCTTCTGACGACCCGTAACGACTGTCAAAGATCCACGAATGACAGCCGGGACTAACGGCTTAACGTGCTTTCCGAGGCACGGAGGAGTCTCGGTATGTAAAGATGGTCACCCATCCACAGACCAACACCGGCAAGCGTGGCTTAACCTGATGGATCGACCCATGCCGCTGTTATTACTTAGCCACGATTGGACTAAAAAAATAATGACATGAAATCATTATTTCTTATTTTCTAGAGAACTGTATAAATTTACGAACGCTTTTAATGAAATTTGTAGGAGTAATATAGTAAACACTAAAAAAAAATAGACCTGGATTTAGTTTTTTTTTCTTTAGTTCCATAAACTAAATTCTATAAATATAATAGCTTTCAGAAGAAATTAAATCACTTCTTATGATTACTGTGTATTTTTTCCTATAGAAAGATAGACACAAAGTTACTTAGTTTTGTCGTATTTTACGGAGGACAAGCCTTAAAGGGGAAAATCTTGATTAAGACAACATTCTCGTTTTAATATGTCTACAAGTAAAGAGGTTAAAGAATAGGTACATTTTCAATGAGACGTTGAAACAAAATAGTTAAGTTGTGTAGCTTAAAAGTACCTGCATTTCATATAAATAGTTTATATGCTACATATTTTATCCTTACCTCCACACCGCTCTGTTCACACCGCACCTGCAGCCTATTTCTTAGCAAACCGAAACCTTGGAAGGCCACATTGTCTGAAACATTCGTACTCAATTCTGGCCACAATTGTGCGCACGTGCGTCTTAGCAGAATTTACTATGTCTAATACAATAAGTTGGCACCCCACGGTGGGGCGGGGGCCTAAATTATGTATTTTATTGTCACTGGATCCAATTTCATAACCCGAAGAACGGTCGGGATGAGTCCGCAGTGTTATAAGCTATCCTATTGAATTTTGCAATACATACAAATGCGTTGCTAGTGTTTTGTGGGTAATGTTAGAACGTGGTGGATTATCGTGAGCCGATATTTATTTTTGTGAAATATGTTTGACGGTTTTTGTAGCTTTAGGTTCGTGACTGTCGTGTTTTATTTTTGGTGAGTTTAGGATTCTTAAGCAGGACTGGTCTAGAAATAGGAAAAATAATATTTATAATGTTGCAGTACCTGGTCGGCCGAGCTCTGTTCGGTTGAAAATAGAGGAAATGAATTTTTCCCAGATATGAGTCCCAGCTAGATCGATTTTTCGACCCCGTAAACCCCTATAATGCAACTTTCATCGAAATCGTTAGAGCCGTTTTCGAAAACGTGATTACAAACGTGAAACATTGCTAATTTAATAGTATAGGAATATGGCGGTATAATCATTTTCATATTGTAAATCCGTACGTAACTAAAAGCATTGACATTTCAAAGCAGTGACAAGCCAGTTCCAGAAAAGAAACCTTTTAGTTATAAAATAGAATAAAATATTTTTTTCTGGAAAAAAGACGACGGATAAAAAAGTTATAGCTGGCCTACATTATTGAATGAACAGCATTATCCTTGTCACTACGCCTCTCTTTTACCCGCACTCTGCTATCCTTGATTTCATTGTCAATTTAAACCTTTTTCGTAGGTACGGAACTTTTTAAAGTGCAATATTTTAAAATAGCAGAAGCTTATCAAGTGTAAAATTAATTTCACGGCAGCCATTCTTCGAGATAGTTCATCAAACTTTCAAGATTCAGATGAGCATAAAATAGGCGGAGAGCGCCTTCGGAAAAGTTTCTCTGTAACGGAAATTAGTTCTAACATTTTACTAGTTTTTTTTTTTTTTTAATACTTCCAGGAGCCGACGTAAAATGAAGAAAGATCCCGAACAAAACGACTGTAAGGTCTCTGCAAAGAAAAATGTATTGTTTTCATAAAAGGTTTCCGATATCTACCTATTGTTACTGTTACGATATTAGGAAATTTTCTTTATATGGGATCACATCTAATTCCGGTCGCGTATTTATCCTGGGATTTCTCCGAAACCATTAAGTATTCGTAACAGATACAAAAATAAATCATTTTTATTTCTTCAAATATTATAAAACTCTAATTTTATATCTTAATAAATCATACGACAATAATAAAAAAGGAATAAAATTACCAAAAGAGATTATTACGATATAGTGGTAATATTAAAATGCTAATTTTACATGGTAAATACAATTCTAGCGACAGATATTTTTATATGAAGTGATTATAAAAATATACTCATTCAAGTATTTTTATAATACCAAAAGCTCAGACTAATTAAAATTGGTCTGGGACCAAAAGTGATCTGGCCCAGGAGCGTGGGGTTTGGCACAAGAAAAGACAGGCTGATGCCCAGCAGTGGGGAAAGTCGGGCTGTGGATGATGATGATGTGATCTTAATTACAACTGTTAATTAAATTCCTCTTGTGAGGGGCTCGTGGCTAAGTAATAACAGCCACACGAGTCGATCGGTCAGGTGTTAAGCTACGCTTACCGCGGTTGGTGTGTGGATGGGTGACCATATTTACATACCAAAACTTCGCCGAGCCTCAGAAAGCACGTTTAAAAGCCGTTGGTCCCGGCTGTCATTCGTGGATCTTTGACAGTCGTTACGGGTCGTTAGAAGACCGAATGTCTGACAGTAACTGGGTTGTGGAGGTCAGATAGGCAGTCGCTCCATGTAAAATACAGGTATTCAGCTACATCCGGTTAGACTGGAAGCCGACCCCAATATAGTTAGGAAATGCTAGGGAGATGATGAATTGAATTCCACTTATAACTTTTCATCTTCTGCACGTTAATTACAATCTTGCGACACGACATTTCCGATTTCATTATTGTTGATTATTTTCATTTATTTTTTGTTATTCGTTTTTTGTGTTTCTCGAGCTGTGTCGAAATAAATTTAATTTTTTCTTTCTTTTACTATTTCTATTTTAGTGATATATTGTCAAACATGTCATAAAACCAACGAGACTTTCTCATTACTATCAGAAAATATAAAACTTGCCAAAGTAGCGCTTTCAGCACTATTAATCCAGTGAACTGTTATTTGAAAGCAATAAGCCGAAATTGGCCAGCGTTTTAAAACCTGTTCCAATGAAACGTGAGCTTGTGAGTAGGTCTGAAATTCACTATTGTTCTGGTAAATAAAAGATCTGCTTGTATTTTTCAGCTTCATATCCTTTCACTGAAATATTTTTTAGCCATATACTGTGGAAATTCTGTTTTTTTTTTTATTTGAGTTGGGTTTGCTCTTTATTTGTCTAGGTCAGAGGTGACAGAGACAAAGTAGACGATGCAGTGAGCTTACCCAGGAGAAGCCTGTTCACTCTCACTTTGAAGAGATTAGGGTTGTATGCGCTCGGAAACACAGACGCAGGTAGTGAGTTCCACTCTTTTGCTGTGCGCATTATAAAAGACTTTTGGAAATGCTTAGTGCGAATTGGTGGAATAGCAACTAGGTAGAAATGGGGGGGGGGGGGGGTGGAATGAGGTCGTGGATTTCTTGAGCACACTCACCGAAGTACAATCCGTAGAAGATCGAGCAAGCTTGCATCCACCAGTTTTACGTCGCCAATGAGCCTCTTAGCTCTGCGTTCCACCGAGTCAAGCGCGGCTAGTTGGTATTTAGTTGATTCAACCCAAAGAAGAAAAAGAAGAAAGAAAGAAAGAAAATACGTTTATTTGCGATAAACATGGCGCAAAGAAATAAAAAGGTGGTTGCAGTACTCCATGCAGGATCAGACTTACGCTTTGTGAAGGGTCAAAGCTGTCCAGGCGTAAAGTACCGCTTCACCTCATTTAGGATGCCCAGCTTCTTGGCCGCAGTTTCGGCTTTGTACTCGATGGTGGCGCCGAAGTTGATACCAAATGTCAACTCCATGCCTAAGCTCAAGCCTATCATTTACAGGAACGGATGTACCCCGAAAAGTAGGAGTTTGAACGAAATGACTCCTTTTAGCGGTAAAAAGACATGCCTGTGTTTTGGTGGCGTTAAAAAGAGACCAGATTATTATCACCCCACTGAGAGACAAGGCCTAAGGTCAAACTTGTCTGCTCTACCATGGCCTCTCTCAAGGAACGAACTTCGGCCCCGCTGGTTTTTGCGCTGGACAAGTATCTCTCTGAAACTGTTCTGTCATCTGCATACCCAACAATACCAGGCTGAAGCAGGTAATTGATGTGCAGCAGGAAAAGAGTTGCAGACGGAACAGACCCCTGAGGAACTCCGGCATCAATAGCCGTAAGGTAAGAAGAGCAGCCTACTCTGCTCGACCGTCTCTTTTTTCCTTGTCTGTTCCATTCCATTTTTGCCCATTTTTTAACAGATTTAGTTTTGTGATTCTAATCAATTGTGAATGACAATCTGTAACTACTGAAATAACCACGAGTCAGTTAGCAGCTGTGGTAGTGATTCCTGAACGCAGAGTCTGCAGTCACAATTTAAACTTACCTACTTCTAATGTCAAAAAATTATACTAAATTAAAATCGATTTTGGGATATGTTTATTTAAGTATTATATATCGTGTCGAAAAATTCCACCGCATCGCTGTCTACTGGTAATACAGTCGACTCTCGATAATTTTAATCTCTCGATAGTTTGAATTTTTTTCTGGTTTCTTGAAAAATACTCGGTAAATTGAATAAAATCAATATTAATTGGTCCCCTCGGTAATTTGAAGTTGACGGAATAGTATCTTGCCCATCAACATGCAATAATTTGCAGTCCGGGCTCCCTACTCTCTATAATTTGAAGCGTTTATCATGCACATATCGTTTGCTTGTTTGTTGACGGAATAGTATCTTGCCCATCAACATGTAATAATTTGCAGTCCGGGCTCCCTACTCTCTATAATTTGAAGCGTTTATCATGCACATATCGTTTGTTTGTTTGTTGACGGAATAGTATCTTGCCCATCAACATGCAATAATTTGAAGTCCGGGCTCCCTACTCTCTATAATTTGAAGCGTTTATCATGCACATATCGTTTGTTTGTTTGTTGACGGAATAGTATCTTGCCCATCAACATGCAATAATTTGCAGTCCGGGCTCCCTACTCTCTATAATTTCGAAGCGTTTATCATGCACATATCGTTTGTTTGTTTGTTGACGGAATAGTATCTTGCTCATCAACATACAATAATTTGCAGTCCGGGCTCCCTACTCTCTATAATTTGAAGCGTCTATCATGCACATATCGTTTGTTTGTTTGTTGACGGAATAGTATCTTGCCCATCAACATGCAATAATTTGCAGTCCGGGCTCCCTACTCTCTATAATTTGAAGCGTTTATCATGCACATATCGTTTGTTTGTTTGTTGACGGAATAGTATCTTGCCCATCAACATGCAATAATTTGCAGTCCGGGCTCCCTACTCTCTATAATTTGAAGCGTCTATCATGCACATATCGTTTGTTTGTTTGTTGACGGAATAGTATCTTGCCCATCAACATGCAATAATTTGCAGTCCGGGCTCCCTACTCTCTATAATTTGAAGCGTTTATCATGCACATATCGTTTGCTTGTTTGTTGACGGAATAGTATCTTGCCCATCAACATGTAATAATTTGAAGTCCGGGCTCCCTACTCTCTATAATTTGAAGCGTTTATCATGCACATATCGTTTGCTTGTTTGTTGACGGAATAGTATCTTGCCCATCAACATGTAATAATTTGAAGTCCGAGCTTCCCTACTCTCTATAATTTGAAGCGTTTATCATGCACATATCGTTTGCTTGTTTGTTGACGGAATAGTATCTTGCCCATCAACATGCAATAATTTGAAGTCCGGGCTCCCTACTCTCTATAATTTGAAGCGTTTATCATGCACATATCGTTTGCTTGTTTGTTGACGGAATAGTATCTTGCCCATCAACATGCAATAATTTGAAGTCCGGGCTCCCTACTCTCTATAATTTGAAGCGTTTATCATGCACATATCGTTTGCTTGTTTGTTGACGGAATAGTATCTTGCCCATCAACATGCAATAATTTGAAGTCCGGGCTCCCTACTCTCTATAATTTGAAGCGTTTATCATGCACATATCGTTTGCTTGTTTGTTGACGGAATAGTATCTTGCCCATCAACATGTAATAATTTGAAGTCCGAGCTTCCCTACTCTATATAATTTGAAGCGTTTATCATGCACATATCGTTTGCTTGTTTGTTGACGGAATAGTATCTTGCCCATCAACATGCAATAATTTGAAGTCCGGGCTCCCTACTCTCTATAATTTGAAGCGTTTATCATGCACATATCGTTTGCTTGTTTGTTGACGGAATAGTATCTTGCCCATCAACATGCAATAATTTGAAGTCCGGGCTCCCTACTCTCTATAATTTGAAGCGTTTATCATGCACATATCGTTTGCTTGTTTGTTGACGGAATAGTATCTTGCCCATCAACATGCAATAATTTGAAGTCCGGGCTCCCTACTCTCTATAATTTGAAGCGTTTATCATGCACATATCGTTTGCTTGTTTGTTGACGGAATAGTATCTTGCCCATCAACATGTAATAATTTGAAGTCCGAGCTTCCCTACTCTCTATAATTTGAAGCGTTTATCATGCACCTAACGTTTGTTTATATACTTAGACAGAAATGTCGATTGTTTACATAAATAAGATATGAGTGAGTTTACAGTTCGCATTCCAGTCTACCTTTGAAGTTTAAAATGAGTCAGCTTGTTTACTTGATTTTTTTTCCTCCCTCCCTCTTGGTTTTTAAAACTCTTGTTATTTTGACTCTTGGTAATTTAAAATTTTTCTCTGGTCCCTTGAGTTTCGTCGACTGTATACCCAAGAGACTGGCGGCATTGCCACGTTGTATGGTAATACTTAGCCTCTGGCCAAGGTAAAAGCCAGCCCTTGGATCACAGGAAGTTGTTTGAGGCTGGTTAAATTATACTTAGGTAAAATTAACATTTTTCAGGTAGGTTACGCTTATTTGCCAGTACCAAAATAACCAAGGGTCTTAAATTCCAGTAGACAAGAGGAAACAAAACATTTAAAAGTGTAAAAATTTCAACCTTAAAGTCCGTCTCCTCAACTACAACGATTATTGCAGATGCACTTTAGATACAGGAGTGAAAGCGCTTGCAAGCGCTGCACCGTCGGCAGCCCTAATTAATATTTTCTCTACGGACTGCAGTATAAACCAATTACGAAGCTAGACCAAAACTGTGGTGTTTTTCGGCGCGCGCCAAATTGCTTTACACGCGAGCTTTGAAGTGTTAAGCGTTTATTAAATTTGGAATCAAAAGCGCAACATTGCTGAATGTAGCTATACATGTGCCATCATCTGCTTCATGTTTAATGAGCGTTGAGCATTCACCTCTAAAGTTGGGGAAAGAGGAAATTAAACGGCTCGGATTGGCCCGGAAATATTGCTTCATTCATTTTTTTTATCTATGTTTGTGTTAAAACTAAACAGCCATATTCAAAGTAGTTTAACAATGTCTATGTTATTAAGTAATCTGTGTAAATAATTCAGGAAATTGTTCCATTAATTTTAATTTTCCCATAAAAATAAATGGCGCGCCATTAGGTTGTTCACCCACAAACCACTTAGCAACACATCTCCTTCGTAAACTCGCAACCCCAAACACTTCAAAAGCATAATAACCACCTGATTCATTTTTAATTAATTCCCAAAATAACATCAAGGTACCGACCCAAGCTCTTATCTAGACACCAAGATTTCCCAATTTGAACGCAACGACTTCTCACACAAAATAGAACAAGATTTATTCCCTAATCAGAGTTTAATCAAGGCGCGGGAGTATCAACGAATTAATTCGAAATTAACGTCGTTAAGGGCCGTAGAACGAGTCGTCGAACAATAAACCAGTGAGAAATTGGGCCCTTAGAAAATTATTTAAGTGGGCGGAACGCCGATAAATTCTCACTCCAGTGTACTGCGAGAATTTCTTTAGCGAGATCAATGAATGCAAAATTATATTTGTGAGAGAATTGCTGACTGATTAAAGAGTACCTAGCACAAAGTTCAAGATCTCCCTCCCTTGTGTGTAGGGAGACGCTACGAGGAACGTCGATGTGAGGTGTCTTACCGTTATACTACGGTATAGCAGATATCCTACCTACCTATTAAACATGAGATCGAGTTAATCAAACGCCAAAACAACATGAAAATAATTCTTGTCTGTTTATAATAACAGTTACCTACGTAACATTATTGCAAAAAATAATGAACACTGACCTTATTTTATGGAGACAGGATCAACTGCAACGACCTGCAAAAAAGAAATACCTTTGGTAAGAAAATATCAACAAAATTGTTTGTTTCGGTTAATTGAAAACACTGCAGTGATTTGCGCGAATTATGAAGTAGTATTTTAAAACTTAAACAGAATGAAATTCAAGGAAACAGTATATGGACTTCCAAAGCCAGTACTATCTAAACTTTAGAAATTTTCTACTTCTGACTTCATTAGAAGAAACGGTAAAGTTAACTAACTTTACCAGTAAACCGACTTTATCAAAATACGTAACTACCGCAACGAAATAAAAAAAAATGTAGTCTACGTCAAACGTCAGGTATACACGAAAGAATCCAAAGTCGGTCTCATTCCGCGCCGCTCCATTCATCGTTCAACTCGGCCCATTCACTTATGCGAGTCTCACTCATTCCAACTCTACGCCGATTCATTCCGTCTCAGACCTACGTTATTTAAAAAGAAATTTCTAGAAAATGTCGAGACGTATGCTTTGAGTGTGAGCTCATTATGGTTTTCTTTGAATACAGGTGTTCATTAACGGGAATAGTGCTGCAGCAAAGGAATTTTTCATTTGCGAGTCATATTGAGTTCCTATTCGGTATTGAAACTTGAATGTGGATTCAATAATACGTGTTCAAGAAATTTATTTTATTAAAAAAGTCCGATCATTTTTAACAAACGAAGTGGATTAGGTTTTCAGAAACTTACAGCTGAAATATTTAATAAACTGCAATTTCAGATGTAAGTTTTTCGTATTTTATTTAATTAAGTACCTATTTAAAAGATTTCATGAATTTTAAAAATAAGACGGTCGCGACGGAGGTTTGCATCAGTAGTATACGGAACTACCAAAGCCTACCTTTACAGCATCATCGCTGTCATTATTACAGTCAGTCATATAGGGCAGTTCATCTCTGGCATGTGCCACTTACAGCTATGATCTATGTCATTGACATATATAGCAGCTCATCTCTGGCATGTGCCACCTACATCTATGATCTATGTCAACATTATTACAGTCAGTCATATAGGGCAGTTCATCTCTGGCATGTGCCACTTACAGCTATGATCTATGTCAACATTATTACAGTCAGACATATATAGCAGCTCATCTCTGGGATGGGTCAGTTACATCTATGAACTATGTCAACATTATTGCAGTCGGTCTTACAGAGCAGCTCATCTCTGGCATATGCCAGTTACATCTATGATCTATGTCAACTTTATTACAGTCAGTATTATAGGGCAGCTCATCTCTGGCATGTGCCAGTTACATCTATGAACTATATCAACATTATTACAGTCAGTATTATAGGGCAGCTCATCTCTGGCATGAGTCAGTTACATCTATGATCTTTGTCAACATTATTACAGTCAGCCTTATAAGGGCAGCTCATCTCTGGCATGTGCCAGTTACATCTATGATCTTTGTCAACATTATTACAGTCAGCCTTATAAGGGCAGCTCATCTCTGGCATGTGCCAGTTACATCTATGATCTTTGTCAACATTATTACAGTCAGCCTTATAAGGGCAGCTCATCTCTGGCATGTGCCAGTCACATCTATGATCTATGTCAACATTATTTTTCTTGGAAAGATCACACCACGTACAAAATAAAAGTTTTTTTTCTAATTTTAATGTTCAAACAGCCAGTGAATGAAATTTTCAACGTACGTAAAGAAAAAAGTAAGTTAAAAAACTAAAACCTGACTACTGAAAAATCACGCTCTAAAAAGTATGAAAAATGAAAATATTCTCATATGAAATTTGAAAAAGACAAATAAAAAATCAAGAGTAACAAGTAATCTGTTCGAACATGACTTGACTGAACCGGATTTTTAATTTGTCTGTCTTTTTCAAATTTCAGATGGGAATATTTTCAAGTTTCATACTTTTATAAGCGTGATTTTTCAATACCTGGTCGGGTTTTAGTTTTTAGGGTTCCGTACCTCAAAAGGAAAAAACGGAACCCTTATAGGAGCACTCGTGTGTCTGTCTGTCTGACTGACTTGTCTGTCTGTCCGTCTGCCACAGTCAATTTGCTCCGAATCTAATGGACCGATTAAGTTGAAATTTGGTACACGTGTGAATTTCTGTGACCCAAACACGGACGTGTAACGTAAATAACTGAATTTTGCATATGGGGGTCAATTTAGGGGGCAAATAAGAAAAAAAACTGTACCGCGTGACATATCTAATAAAAGGGCTTATTATGAGGGTCTCAAATATTTTTTTTTTATAATTTTAAAACAAACTATTTTAAAGTTATTTAATAAAATAGACAAAAATTGACCTTTCCCCTTATCTCCGAAACTACTGAGCCTAAAATTTTGAAAATAAAATACAGAAATAGTTCTATACATATATTACGGGAAAACTTGTAAGAAGTCTATGGTCTTAAAATCTCTCGATATTGTGCGTACAAACTTACATTTGCAGTTGGAATTTATTGGAGAACATGTTTTTTCACTAAGTTTGTTCTTAGGGATAAATTTTTCCCAACTACGGAACCCTTCATTGTGCGTGGAGTGACATGCACTTGGCCCGTTTTGTGAAATTACTTTATATTTAAATTATTTTGGGTAGATTTGGAGAGTAAAAAAAAATTTATGTTTGGCTCACATTTGAGGCGTGATTTTAGAAAATATTCCCAATTATCGGGTGCGTGCAAGCAAAGCCGCGAGTAACAGCTAACAATTGTTTTTATGTGCTAAAAGCCTTTACATTAATTACCCAATCATTAAATAAAAATATTTTTTTTAGTTCGTGACTTTATATCCTATAAAGGGCGCCATATTAAATTTAATGTGACGTCACAGAGCCTTTAACCAGGGAACGATCAAGACGCGTTAAATTAGGATAAGTAGTTCCCGCCGCGCCGGTCAAAATCATAACCCTCCTTTTTACTTCGCCGTAGTCGGATAAAAACAAACGCTAACCACTACATGGGAAAGACATACACATTGTGGCAAAGTACACGAAAAAATCTAGTGGTTCTATTCGCGATTTCTCACCACCGATATAAACCAACAACCTTAATTCCCACAGCTGCTATTAGAAAACGTGCATACGTAAATCTAAAAGCGGATATCAGTTAAGAAAACTAAATAGGAAAGGACTTTGAATGCGCTTCCACAGCGTCTAGCTCACGAACCACCTCTAACCATTGTTACCTTTGCTAGACACAACTTTTTTTCCGTCGCCGCCTGCCTTCGATCCACTTACACTGTGGTCTAAAGCGTGAGAGGTTTCCGGAATTATTCACTAATTCTACCAATACGTTACGGTAAAAATTGGATCAAGTCCAAAACCAACGTCTAATATTTTTAAAACGTTAATAATTTAAGTAGCTTAGCATAAGATTTTTTTTATTATTAATGTTAATTGCAATAAGTCTTAGGAGAATAGAGGTATTGTATTCGGGCTAAATAAAATTTCATACCTCAATAATTGTTTTTTCTTACCGAATTATGTAAGACTTCGCCTCCAAGTTAGGAGCCTCTCCCAAGAAAAAAACCGGCCAAGTGCACGTCGGACTACGCACAATGAAGGGTTCCGTAGGTGGGATGAATCCCAAAAACAAACATAACATTGTAGTTGAAAAACACATTCCAACTGCAAATGTAAGCTTGAACACACACTATTGATAGATTTACCATGTTGTTTTAAGACCATAGACTTCTTATAAGTTTTCCTCTAATCTATAGGTATTGAACTACGAGTATTTTCTGTATTTTTTTTTCTCAGTACTTTCGGAGATAAGGGGGAGAATGGTCAATTTTCGTCTATTTTCTTAAATAACTTTAAAATGATATATTTTAAAATTATAAAAAAATATCTAAGACTCTCAAAGTAAGCCCTTTCACACATGTATATGTCAAACGGTACGGTTTGCAAAATATTGTTTTTTTAATTTCCTTATTTGCCGCCCAAAATTAACCCTAATAATCTAAATTCATTTATTAACGGACGTGTAAGTCCGTGTTTGGGTCACAGAAATACATATATGTACCAAATTTCAACTTATTCGGCTCATTAGATTCGGAGCAAATCGGCTGTGACAGACGGACAGACAGACATACACATGAGTGATCCTATAAGGGTTCCGTTTTTTTCCTTTTGAGGTAAGGAACCCTAAAATTCAAGATAGAAATAGCTCTGAAATTTTTAGGAAATTCCTCGATTCTGCCGATATTGAAGGATTTGACTTAGATTTTAGAAAGAATCGCTTTAATAGACACGTGATCGCTTTAATATTAATTGGCGTATTCAAAATGAGAAGCTCGTCGTTAAGTAATAACAGCCGCGCGGGTCGATCCGTCAGGTTAAGCTACGCTTGCCGAGGCTGGTCCGTAGATGGGTGACCGTATTTGCATACCGAGACTCCTCAAAAGCACGTTAAGCCTTTGGTCCCGGCTGTCATTCGTGTATCTTTGACTGTCGTTACGGGTCGTCAGAAGCCCGAAAGTCTGACAACCAGTCTTACCAAGGGTAAGTAACTGGGTTGTGGAGGTCAGATAGGCAGTCGCTCCATGTAAAATACTGGTATTCAGCTGCATCCGGTTAGACTGGAAGCCGACCCCAACATAGTTGGGAAAATGCTAGGCAGATTGGCAGATTGATATTCAAAATTACTTCAAGATTATTTGAATTAACTTTATAAAACCGGCCAAGTGCGTATCGGACCACGCATAATGAGGGGTCCCGTAGTTGGGATGAATTTATCTCAAGAACAAACTTCACATTTTTCACATATCCAAAAACAACCATTTAGTTGCACTTGACTGTAACAAAAATTAACACTTTAAAGCTTAATATTTCGCAAAATCGGATCCCTGAATCAAAAAATGGTTTCACACACCCGCAATATTTTTGAACGGCTTATCCAACGATACCCCACACCAAGGGATAGACGAGAAAAAATATCGTCCCTACTTTAGGTATAGCGGATCCGCCATATTTTTTTTTTTCAAGATTTTATTTTACTATTTTGTCGGCGTGATTAATATGTATACACATGCCAAATGACATCGTTCTAGTACTAAGAGTCACTGAACTAAGCCGCAGATACACAGGCAGAGATACAAATGGACATGGCGATACTATAACGGTTCCTTGTTGACCACGGAACCCTAAAAAAGGTGTGTCTAAAAACTAATTAGGATGAAATTGGCACTGTATTAGGTTTTTTAGGTATTCGTTAGATCATTGTATTACTTCCTGTGTATTATAATAAAACGTTGGACAAGCAAAGATTAAAAGAAAAACGAATTTAAACTAATTGTGATCATAAAATGTTAAATATTCAGCCATGATAACTCTGGAACCGTTTTTTTTCCTTTTTAGGTTTCCTACTTCAAATGGAAAAGGAACCCTTATAGGATCACCCGTGTGTCTGTATGTCTGTCTGTCCATCTGTCACAGCCAATTTGCTCCGAATCTAATGGACCGATTCAGTTGAAATTTGGTACACGTATAATTTTCTGTGACCCATACACGGACGTCTATCGTAAATAAATAAATTTAGAATGTGGGGGTAAATTTTACGGGGCAATTAAAAAAAAAAAAGTTTTGCAAACTGTATCGTGTGACATATCAAATGTCACACGAAATATTCAAATATATTTTTTTTATAATTTTAAAATAAATTGTTTTAAAGTTATTTAAGAAAACAGATGAAAATTGACCATCTCCTTATCTCCGAAACTACTGAGCCTAAAATTTAGAAAAAAAAATACAGAAAATAGTTCTATACCTATAGATTACAGGAAAACTTTTAAGAAGTATATACAGGCCTTAAAATAACATGGTAAATCTCTCAATATTACAACAACAAACACAAACTACAAACAAACTTACTTACAAACTTACATTTGCAGTTGGAATGTATAGGAGAACAAGTTTTTCAACTCAATGTTAAGTTTTTTCTTGGTATAAATTCATTCCAACTACGGAACTCTTCATTGTGCGTGGTCCGACACGCACTTGGGCGGATTTTTTATAAGCTTTATCTCTACCAAAATAAGTATTCAAAATGACCGAAAAATCCAAAATTAGCTCTCACTCGCTTCCTCTTATAAATTGTACCACGCAAGTCGGCTGCGAACGTGATCTCTGAATTCTGAGATCTCTTTGAATACTCACCCGGGTGCAATTGACGATGGAATCGCTAAAGCAATACGAGTAGGTGGGTACGTTTTATGTAAAAAATTTAAACTTAGTTACATTGAGACCCTTTATAAGAAGATTTTTTGTTTGATTTTGTAGCACTTTTTTGTAAGAAAATATCAAAGTTAATAGAGAGTCATTGTCGTTACCAAATCAGTTTATTTAACTGCCAGTAGAACAGCTATTCGGGGTAGTAAGTTTCATAAGAAAGTCCTAAAAATGACTTCCACGCATTATGACATGAAATTAGTACAAGCTTAGGTTTATGTCATGCAGATTTTACAATCAGGTGTCAATCTGCCTGGCCTTTTCCCAACTATGTTAGGGTCGGCTTCCAGTCTAACCGGATGCAGCTTAATACCAGTATTTTACATGGAGCGACTTTTACAATCAGGTGTACAATAAAGTATAAACAAGATGCTCGGCAGTGAATGGATGACCTTGAAATAGCATATATATAATAACCCTTATGGCCGTTCTAAAAAAATACAAAATAATAGTAGTACTTATCTAAGATACGATTTTATAGGATAAATTACTGTGTATTTTCTAGTCACACTATGTATTTACTGCCTTTCTGTCAGCGTAATCAACGTATTATAACAACATATAACCGATGGAATTCATTCAATTGTGCTCGTAGTGAAGAATAATGTAGAATAAGTTTAAAAAAGTTAGTAGGTTTTTTTTTTGTCTAAAAAGATCTTAGGAGGACCTAAAAGCTTTTTTATAATTATTATGAATTTGTGATCAAAAATTTATTTATTTACTATAATGTTTTTATTTCTATTATTTATTTATACTATTTTTTGTATTCATTACCGGACACCCCGTATAAATAAATAAATAAATTTATGATCACAAATTCAAAATATTTTTAAATTTATAAGAAAACATTTGCTCCAGACGATGCACTTTGTCTCTACGCACACAACCGACTAGTTTTCACAACTTCAGAATCATATTTCGATAATGAAACAACTACGCAACATACTCAAAACCGTGTAACAAAAAGTTCCCACCAATTTCTCGGACCATAAATTTCCGCTATTTGTGAGTTAAACGGAAAACATTTACGAATAAAATTGCACATTTCGAGTTTATTTTTTCGCCGAAAAAAAGTAGCGGCTGCATTTTCAGTTTTTTGATTTATAATAGCCTAACGTACTGAATGAATTGACTCAATACACAAACGAAACCATATTTATTTTTTTGTGGCCACTTTGATATTTATTTTTGGTAAAAAGTCCGGTACTGTCGAAAAAGTAAAGAAAATGTTTGTTTCGGTGAAAAAATACGGAAAGTTTTAGCTGAAGCCGGCGGATGTTATTCGTTTTTATGACGTCATGCGTTTGTTGTGTTTTTTTCTACTCAAATATTGGTTTGATGCTGGCTGAGTGACATTGCCTGAAAAAACTTTCCAAGACCTATTTTAACGTCACTATTCGAAATATAAGTTTAACTAATAAATCCTGATTCTGTATACTTTTTTAATACGTACGACGTTCCTGAAGAAATAATAATAATGGAGAATCAACTAGAACAAATCAAAACATTATTCAGCTGACCTCTTCCAAAATTTTAATCACCTCCATAACTCTGCACCGGACATCATTACGGGCGTAATGGCTCGAAACGACGACGTCACTCTAACTGACGGCGCAGCGTATTAATCAACAGTGTAGCACCTGAAAGATCACGTGTCGGTAGCGGCCGGACCGACAGTTAGTCGCTGTTAAGTAGCTCGTGAGGTCACGTTGAGAGCGAGGAGCGAATATAGCGATAAGAACTCCCTTTTCCTATCTCTTCCACTCTCTCTGTGACCTTGACGGTACAGTATTTTAAGCACAATGTAGCACCTGAAATATAACGTATCGGTAGCGGTTGGACCAACAGTTAGTCGCTGTTAGCCCTTGAGGTCGCAATAAGAGCGAGTAGCGAATAGCGATATATGAGATTGAAGATTATGCTATAATAAGCAAAGTGTAGCACCTGAAAAATCACGTGTCAGTAGAGGCCGGACCTACAGTCTGTCGCTGTTAAGTAGCTTATGAGGTTGTAATGAGAGCAGAGAGCGCTTCTCTTCTGCGTGTTGACGGCATAGTTAAATTTTACTAGCCCAATACTTCACCACTTCCACGACGTCGTCGCTGACAGCACAGAGGACGCTTTAGTTGCACGTGAGAGCGATTAATGACATATTTATTATGGCTATTCAATACAACAGCTATATAATGCTGCTGATGTTGTGTGTACTATTTATTTTTATTAGGCTCCACGTACCGCCCGCTCGCTCCAACAACATAACCACTATCCGCTATCACAGAGACTCCACGTACCGCCCGCTCGCTCCAACAACATAACCGCTATCCGCTATCACAGAGACTCCACGTACCGCCTGCTCGCTCCAACAACATAACCGTTATCCGCTATCACAGAGACTCCACGTACCGCCTGCTCGCTCCAACAACATAACCACTATCCGCTATCACAGAGACTCCACGTACCGCCCGCTCGCTCCAACAACATAACCGCTATCCGCTATCACAGAGACTCCACGTACCGCCCGCTCGCTCCAACAACATAACCGCTATCCGCTATCACAGAGACTCCACGTACCGCCCGCTCGCTCCAACAACATAACCACTATCCGCTATCACAGAGACTCCACGTACCGCCCGCTCGCTCCAACAACATAACCACTATCCGCTATCACAGAGACTCCACGTACCGCCCGCTCGCTCCAACAACATAACCGCTATCCGCTATCACAGAGACTCCACGTACCGCCCGCTCGCTCCAACAACATAACCGCTATCCGCTATCACAGAGACTCCACGTACCGCCCGCTCGCTCCAACAACATAACCGCTATCCGCTATCACAGAGACTCCACGTACCGCCCGCTCGCTCCAACAACATAACCGCTATCCGCTATCACAGAGGCTCCACGTACCGCCCGCTCGCTCCAACAACATAACCGCTATCCGCTATCACAGAGACTCCACGTACCGCCCGCTCGCTCCAACAACATAACCGCTATCCGCTATCACAGAGACTCCACGTACCGCCCGCTCGCTCCAACAACATAACCACTATCCGCTATCACAGAGGCTCCACGTACCGCCCGCTCGCTCCAACAACATAACCGCTATCACAGAGACTCCACGTACCGCCTGCTCGCTCCAACAACATAACCGCTATCACAGAGACTCCACGTACCGCCTGCTCGCTCCAACAACATAACCGCTATCCGCTATCACAGAGGCTCCACGTACCGCCTGCTCGCTCCAACAACATAACCGCTATCCGCTATCACAAAGGCTCCACGTACCGCCCGCTCGCTCCAACAACGCATGTTAATCAGACAGATCGCGGCTAATTGCCGACTCGAGTGTGAAATGCGGGTTTAGTGATGAAATTATCTGTAGTTTAGCGTTGATATATAGGATTTAAATGCTACTACTTATCGGGAGCCCTTGGTATGAGCACGAGCAGTGACTTGTAATCGAGTCGAGATATGATTTAGCGTTGGTTTTCATTAAAGCGTGATAATTAAGACAATCAGTAACGATATGAGTCATTGGAATCTTGAAGGTAGGCTTTGCTGTAGAAGAAGACCACGGTATTTAGGTGCCTGTTTACTAAGAAGCTGTACAATTACACTGGCCCAACCTATCCGAGGAAGTTTTACACGAGATAAAAATATACAGCCGAGGCATTGTGAACCAATATTTCCGATACAAGAATATTAATTTTATTTTACAAAATCCACGATTTCAATGTGCTCCCGAAACACGGGCGAAAATTTGCAATATGTCAAACGGCAGTTTTCATTTACAAGTAAAGCACAGTGCATACTGACGTTTCATTCAACATACAGTAGCACATATTACGGCTGGTGTGCACCTGCGACTCATTGCGTCGATGTCGTCACGACCTGACTCGGCAAGTTGGGACGTTTCAGTCTATGTACCTACACCTTTAGGTAGTGGTTGCAGAAGAGGGAAAAGTAGTGAATATTAATTTTAGGGTATACCTAATATAAGCTCTACACAATATTATTAGGACTGTAAATTAATAAATATCGCTTCCAAATGTAGAAGAAAGCTTAGCTGCACCTGCATCACCACACTTTTTACTAATTTCACAATTTCATAGCCAGTCTATTTCAAGTGAAGAATTTTTCAAACTCACTAACAAAACTCAGCGCATACCTATCTAGGTATCGATAGACTACTGTTCGTGACTACTTACAAGTAAACCTTTCAAATAGAAAAGAAATTATCTAGAACAGGACCCGCAGATTCAGCTTTTTTAAAAACAATACAATAAAGCACCTAGATTTCAGTCTCAGACAGTGTTTTTTTTTTTTTTTTTTATCAAGAATATCCTTCAAATAAAAAGATACTTCTTTACAAAATCCTCGTGCGATTTCTCTGCTATCGGTGTCAGCACGTCGCAGGCGCGGCATTGTCTCGGCCACGACGAGTACCGACTCTAATTGATTCCGGGACCAATGAGGGTGATTGGACCACCTGCGGTAGATGTGCTCCAATTATTACTAAGACTTTCTCTAGCTACCAATATTTTTATATATTGATCTATGTTGATTCCTGGAGAGGTTGGTGGCAATTGATTTGTTGAGAGGTGATTTGGTTCTTTAGTTTTTTGTGGTGTATTGATTTTTATTAGATATTTTTTAAAAAAATGAAACCGTTTTGTTGATACAAACTTGACACTAGTACGCTTTCTCCAAATTCAAATTTAGAACTGAAAGGACAGTAGAGGTACTCTGTGATACATTTTTTATTTTAGTTATAAGAACTTTACTAAACGTTACATAAATAAGTAATTATTGATGTTGCTAATGAAAAACGTCTGAAAAAATCTGCGTCCACATAGTCGGCTTTTACAAAATGCCATTGTGGTACACAAATATTCTACCCTGCCCATTTTTTTTTTCTACATTCAGAGAAAAACAGCGAGATCAGCTCAAAAGATAGAAGAAGTATTCGATTGAAATCTAGACGGAAGAGAATCTACTGCAAAATTGAAAATTAATTACACATTATTTTAATTTGTGCCTGGTAGATGGCAATAGGCTTGATGTTATGTTTTGTAAGCATTAATTTAATAAAGCTTGTAATGGAATGTGGTGTGTCAAACTGATATTCAGCAACAAGAATCTTGGTGTTGCATGCTTTTGTTTAATAAAAGGCCCGTTCATAAAAATCACACGACGGTCGCTTTTGAATTGCTTGCCCAGAACTTGACTGATTGTTACACAATTTAATTAATATATTTACCAAGATTACCCCTCTTAGAAAAGTTCCTACTTAACAAACAACTTCAAGTACACAAAAATAAAGGAAAAGCAACGCCATTGTAATAACCACCGTCACAAGCCAATCTTACTAAATAGAAGAAGAACTCTTCACTGTAAAATAAAGGCGAGCATTCTTGAAGGCGTCTCATTCCCTGAGGAGGCGATATTCCATTGCGCGAAGTAATCGCGGCTATTTGAACAGTGCACACTTGCCGTCTCGCTCTCTCTCCGTCTACGTCATAAGACATTAAACCTATTGCGCGGATAATATCGGCAGTATTTTACGAGTGTTTGTCTATGGATCCTACCGTTGGCTGGAGCTGGAGATACTCGAATGGAGTTGTCGCAAGAAGTTATGTTTAGTAATAGAGTGGTAGGTACGAGTACCTATTTTATGGAGAAAGTATAGTCTGTTTCAAAATTATCAGCAATTTTTAACCGACTTCCAAAAGGAGGAGGTTCTCAATTCGTCTGTATGTTTTTTTTTTTTTTGTATGTTTGTTACGCGATTACTCAAAGACAGATGGAACGATTTAGAAAATTCTTTTTTTCTTTGGTGGTCCCATATAAATTTTATTAACTTTGCTTGGGGAGTTTTTGAGTTAGCTTCAATAATGCGTATATTTCCCACTTATTTTATATGGATGATGTGATGGTGTTTTAATAACTTCCTATCACTGTTATTTACATGGCTATATCTACAATTATTGTGCCCAATTATGTATTCGAATTAGTGTGGGGTAGGTTCCACAACTAAAAAGTGAAAAATAAAAACTTTTTAGCAAAAAATAAAACCGTCTTCCAAAACAAACCACTACAAAGTGAAAAATAACTTTAATTTCGGAAGTCGGTGGCAAAAAACGAAAATACAAAACCCAAGACACCGACTACCGAAATTAAAGTTATTTTTCACTTTGTAGTGTTTTGTTTTGGAAGTCGGTTTTATTTTTTGCTAAAAAGTTTTTATTGTAGTAGCATAAGCATACTCAGCCTATATTGTCTGTTCACACTCCTGGGACACAGGCCTCCTCTCTTCGAGAGGGATTGGGCTATAATCCACCACGCGGGATCAGTGCGGGTTGGTAGATGTCACATGTCTTCGAATTTTTGTTTCTACGTAGGACATGCCGGTTTCATCACGATGTTTTCCTTCACTGTTTTGAGAGCAGTGGTGACGAAATTATTTACACAAAGTAAAGCGCCCGTCTGGGTTCGAACCCACGACCTACACTACTCGTAAATTGCCCCGCCGTTACCACTAGGCCACAGCTGCACTAATTTGTTTTTTTTTTTTTTTTTTGTTGTGCCGCGCACAAATAGTGTTTTTGATTTGATCATTTTGATAGCTATCGCGTTTTTCATACTTCGATTCATAAATAGTTCGCCGTGCGAAAAGACGCGGTAGCTACATGAGCGAAGCTAAACGAACTTAGCTTCGTTTCGCTTCTTCACAGTGTGGCCTTCGCTTAAACCCGCAATTCTAATTATACATATAACTTTAACCCGACCAATGTCGTATGAACCAGCGATTAGTTTATAAGAAAATACACTCGAAACATATGTACGAATAAATATATATAGGTAATCGTGAAAACCGTTGAGCGCTTTCATGCAAACGGCTTCTAGAAGGCATCTTCTGCTTCTAGATACTTTTGATTTAATAACAGAGGTTGATTTTACAACCTCAACTTTCGAAGAATTTTCAACTACAATTTAATAATGTTATTCAAATAATAATTGTTGGAAAAACGGGGGCAGATGAATGACGCGTTACTAACTCCCTGTAGTGAGAGATTGTGTAAGACTTTAACCTGAACAGGACTTGTTTACATTTTTGTCACTTATTTTTGGCACAGACCATAGGTACTCATGCCGCTAACATTTGTCGTGAAAGGCAGAACTAGCTCCAGTGATAGTTTCCTGCAGTAGACTGTGTGTAACATTATTTTATAATGCAACTGGATACTATTTGTCATAACAAACCTGCCATGTTATCTCTCCACCACCCTTGGTTGACTGGTAGAAGTCCACTTTTGTACCAATTATGTAGCTACTAGCTTCTGCGCGCGACTTCACCCGCATGAAATTTCTTTTCCCCCTGACCCACCCTACCTACCGCTTTACGTCGCCTGCCCATGTTATTACTTTGTTTTCGCTTAGACTTTCTGACTTTTTTTCTTTTTGCTCGGCTTTTTAGGGTCCTAGCGTGATGTTAAATATATAGCTTTCCTCGAGAATTGGGCTATCAAATGCAAAAAGAACTTTTCAAGTGCGAGTTTCCAGAGATTAACGCGTTCAAACAAACACAAAAAAAAAAAAAAACTCTTCAGCTTTTTTATTAGTAATAGATAAGTAAATAAATGACAGTTATTTAAGGCAAAAGTCCTAGCGAGCAAAATATTAAATCGATCAACAATATAAATTCAAAAAGAACCATAGTAACAATCGAGTGCTCGTGGTACGACATTCAATTCGAAATCCATCTTTCCACTTTATGACTCGCATAGAAATTGAATTGTTGATTTTTGGTGAATTTTAAGTAAGCAATAAAACGTTTTATCGTTTCACCGTCTTATGTGTTTTTGCAGAGTTTTCCTCGTTTTTAGGGTATCGTACATGAAAATGAAAAAACGGAACCCTTATAGGATCACTGCGTTGGCCGTCTGTCCGTCTGTCAGTCTGTCAAGACCCTTTGTCTTAGAAACGCGTGAAAGTATCAAGTTGAAATTAATATCACATATCTACGTAGGTCTATGATCCCTCGGAGCTCAAAAAATCAAGCTTCGTCAACACAAAAAAAATACGACCATTTATGCGACATATTTTGATACAAGTAAATCAAAAACTAAATTCAAAATTTAATGTGTGGTACTTAGATGATGGAACACTAGGAGGTGACGTAGACACCGTTTTAAAAGATCTTCAATTCGTAAAGCAGCAGTTCCAATCCATCGGCCTTGACCTCAACAACTCCAAATGCGAAATTTACCTTTGTGACAATACCGACAGACAATCAACTATACAGAAATTCAATTCCATAGCCCCAGATATCAAAGTTTTGGAAAAAAGTTCATTGCACCTCCTAGGTTCCCCAATATTAGAAGACAGTTTCTCATCTTTCGTCGACGACAAAATTAAACATTTTAACGATATTTAGGATAGACTTTCAAAAATTAATTTACATTCGGCATTCACCCTTATCAGATATTGCTGTTTTGGTCCAAATTTTATGTATTTTCTCCGCTCTTCCTCTTTATGGAAGCAGCCACAACTTTTAAACAAAATCGATCATATTATTCGAAATACCCTATCATCAATTTTAAATGTGGCATTGGACGATCGGGCGTGGCTGCAAGCCACACTACCCATCCGTTTTGGTGGGCTCGGCGTCCGCAAAATTTCTAGTGTAAGCCTACCGGCGTTCCTGTCCTCGGTCCACAGCACCGAAAAGTTAACCACAAGAATCTTAGCCCCTTCTCAGGTTGACTCTGAAGTGCCGTGTTTGACCGACGCGGTGAATGCCTGGAAAGTGGCTTGCCCGGATACGGTTCAGCCCGAGAACCCGTCTTCCCAGAGACAGTGGGATGAGCCGCTCTGCAGGTTGGTACGGAATAAACTTATTAATACGTCCACCAATACTGCTGAGCGTGCCCGCCTGTTGGCTGTGGGTGAATGGGAGTCGGGTCTCTGGCTTCAGGCTCTACCGTCACCCAACATAGGCACTATGCTGAGTGACACCACATTCCGGCTCGCTACATGTTTGCGTGTGGGTGCTCCTTGTGGGGCTCCACATCGCTGTCAATGCGGTGAAGGAGTCGACTGCCTCGGACACCATGGACTATCCTGCAGAAAGAGCGCTGGTCGGATGGCACGGCACGCTAGCATTAACGACATCATCCGTCGGGCTCTTGTCACCAAGCCATTGGGTTCCAGCAGTTTTAGAACCCAATGGCTTGGCGCGCGACGATGGGAAGAGGCCAGACGGAATGACCATAATGCCTTGGAAGTTGGGTAGGCCTTTGGTGTGGGATGCAACCTGTGTCGACACCCTCGCGCCATCCCATCTTCTTAGCACGGCGGGTTGTGCTGGGGCGGCTGCTGCAGGAGCAGAAAACCTCAAACGGCGCAAATATAGCAACCTTATTGGGAGCTATATGTTTGAGCCGTTTGGGGTTGAAACTCTAGGGCCTTGGGGTCCGAGTGCTCATCGAGTATTTCGGGACATCGCCAAGCGGTTGGTCGACTCATCACGTGACCAGAGGGCTGGCCTATTTTTAGCCCAAAGAATCAGCATTGCTATCCAACGTGGCAATGCTGCCAGCCTTTTGGGCACTTTTACCATTGACAGCGATGCGGACGAATTTTTTGATGCCCTATGAGCTTGTCACCTTATTTTTATGATTTTTATATACTTGTACATAATATACATATATATCTTTTAGTTTTAGCTTGTACATATAATCTAGTTTCTGTTTGAAATAAAGAATAATCAAAAACTATAAAGTACTTACCGTTGACCTAGAATCATGAACTTTGGCAAGAAGCAAGGCCTCACAGTACAAGTAAAGGAAAAAGTCCGTAAATAGGTAATTCGTGTTACACCGACCATGATTCAATATAATTGAACAAATAATATAATAATATAATTGAAAGATTTAATATTGTTTTAAGACGAGCGCTATTCCTGCCGACAAACTGTCATGCAGATTGGCGGGCTTATGTTTGGTCCAAAATAAATGTTTTTTTTTTTTTTGTTAAAATCTTATTTACGACAAGCTAACCCTAAAATATACATAATATATATTATAAAAAAGGTAATAGAGAGTGAGTAGTTAAGTATATAACAAAAAATAAAAATAAAATGAGTATCACATTCAATTAAACCTACACATTACATTACATTATTTAATTTTTAATGCTGTGACCCTGACAATTTGTATCTTTTAATCTTCGTTTATTTTAATTGCATTGACATTTTATTTTTATTTTAATCCTCTGACCTTTTTAGTTTGTATTCATTCGATTATTTTTTATTAAAAAAATGTGATTACAAACTTACATATGCAGTTGGAGAACCCCCAAAAAAAAAGGAGAATTGATCGTGACGAACATATGGGAGGACATGTTTTTTCAACTATAATGTTGAGTAGCATAATGAAGCTCTCCAAAATTATGATTGGAAAAGAAGGCAGATACCTTATGAAATGGACAATAGGATATCGGTTCAAAAGAAGAATGGCAGGACTCCATGTAATCTGGGTGTCGCATTTGGACTTCGCGTACATTCGTAAAAATACTCCCAAAAACGGATTTGTTGCTATGCATTGTTATGCGTGCACTGCAAATCTGCGGCAGAGACCGGTATTTCTGCCGATGACGTCACTCGCAGTGAACGCGCCCAGTGTTACCAGGTATAACGGTTTAAAGGTCCCCGAAACGATCAATTTGTCAATTTTTATATGATTGAAGCACATTGATGCGCAAATTGAAATGAATAACAAACAAAAACATTTTTAATTAAAATTACTTTTAAACAAATAACTAAGAGCCGGTTTTTTGATCCGTACTTTGAACGTTTGAACCAATGGTTAAACATAGTAACTAATGGTTGAATTTTGGCTAAACTTGAAAGGCTAAACATATTTTTTTAACATGAATGTATTCATATTAACTTAGCTATATTAAAAAAATAGTAAAAATGGCATTTTGGCAACCACGTTTAGCCAAAATTCAACCATTAGTTACTATGTTTAACCATTGGTTGAGTTAACTACGGATCAAAAAACCGGCCCTAAGCGCCGGTTTCTTGATCCGCAGTTAACTCAACCAGTAGTCAAAAAATGGTAACTAATGGTTATATTTGGTTTACATTTTGCCAAAATTTAACCATTAGATACTATTTTTAACTATTGGTTGAATTTACTACGGATTTAGAAACGACATATACTTTATCGTTATCTTTCCGCGAACTGTCGAAATGCAGACAACTTTAATACATAAAAATCCCTTTCAAAATAAAATAGCCCCAAGCCATGCATAATATAGGTAATTTTACAAATATAGGGTAAAATTTAAAGTTTTATTTACACAAATGGAGTGCTGCGTAAAGAGAATGTAATTTAACATTGAAATAAAGGAATAACAACTGAAAAAACCGGCCAAGTACGTATCGGACCACGCACAATGAATGGTTTCGCAGTTGAAAAAAAATATCCCAAAACAAACTTAACACAAATGTAGTTGTAGTTGAAAAACATGCTCTCCCATGTCATAAAATTACAAATTAACGATTTTCGGACAAAAGTCTGAAAATCGAAAAGAACCTTGCTTCTGGCCTTTCATGATTCTAGATTATAATAATAATAATAATAAACATTTTCCCCACCGCTGTATCTCTACGTTGACGTCGTGGTGGGGCTTGCGTGCTCCAAACTTTAGGTCTGTGCCGGTAGAGTTTGCCGGAACGGGTCTAGGATGAGGAGCCAGACCAAGAGAGATACAAAAACCCGCAGGGCAGCATGTGGCGAGCTGTTGGGCAGTAGCGACCCCACGGACCCTATCTCCCGGGAGAAATCTGGTCCTCATCTCTGGCTTGCCTTTATTGGCCGGCTGGAGTGAACACTGACGAGGAACAGAGCTCCCACCTCTTTCTTGCCTTTATTGGCCGGCTTGAGTGGAGATTCGCAAGAGCAAACTTGCTCGGAGGAAGGAAGTATTCCAGTAAGGTGCTGGTAGGGATCTTGACCGTACTTCCGGGATTGTCCTGATAGCCGTGGGATACCTCTCCACTCCTCAAGCACCTCAGGAAGTGTTGCCCCCTTGTCGCTACGTCACTATGTGCTAGCGGCCGTCTCCGGGGGCCCATTATTGAGTGTGCAAGTCACCCCCTGCCATTTTATCCGTGTATAATATATAACATTGGTCAGGCAGGGGACATAGTTCTTCCATAGTTCACGTTACTTAATCCACTTTAGCCACCCAAACCCATAGCCCAATATGTTTTGTTTCCACGTACAACAATAGTCCTGTACCAACCGGGGGTTGTCCTTGGGTGCACTTGCATAGTGCATACAGGGATAATCGTCGGTTGGTGCCTCCTCATCATTTAAAATTATCTAAGGGGCCTCTGCGAGTTGGCTTCGGCTCCTCGTACGCCTTCCAAAGGTCCGGGACCCCAGGGTCCCGAGAAATATCAAAAAATCACAAATAATAATAATAAAAAGTTTATTGATTCATAAACAAATGTTACATTAACAGTAAGTACCCTATAAGGTTTTGATTTATTTGCGAGTATCAAAATATGTCGCCTAACTGAAAGTATTTTTATTACGTTGACTTAAAAGCTTGATTTTTTTAGAGCTCCAAGGGACTATAGACTATGGAGGTATCAAGTTGAAATTAATATCCATTGCGTAGGCATTGGATATTAATTTCAAATTGATACCTCCACTCGTTCCTGAGAAAAAGGGTCTTGACAGACTCGCAGTCAGACAGACAGACAGTCAGCCAGACAGACAGACGGCCAAAGAAGTGATCTTAAAATGGTTCCAGTTTTTCCTTTTGAAGTACGGAACCCTAAAAAAAATCCTGAGAAACTTTTTGGTGGAATACGATTCAAAGTAAGGAAATGAATGCACCTTGTTAGTTTGCGGAGGGCTGTCCCTTACGCCCTGTACATAAAGATAGGCAAATAACAGAAAAAAAACCATCCTGGATGAAGAAAACGAAAAGTGCAACATACTGATACGCCCGACATGAACTATGAACGATGGTTTGTTGCTCTGCAACTGCAAACCAACGCGCTATCGCTTGGCGTCGTGCATCGTGCACCGTGCACGTGCGGACAGACTCGAACGGATAAAGTTTCCTGCGACAGTTAATATTGATACCACCATTATAGCTTACCGTGGTCTGTTTGCCTCTGTCTTAAGATACGGGGTAGCATTTTGGGGTAATTGCAGTGAAAGAGAAAGGGTATTCAGAGCCCAAAAATATAGCATAAGATCAATGACCGCCATTAATTCAACTGATAGCTGTATTAATATGTTTAAATCCCTAAAATTATTAACCTTTCCATCTCTTTATATTCTGGAGGTAGTATTTTTTTGTAAATCGAACCTAAATCTTTTTAAAACTATGATCAATAGAAAGGTCTATTACATATATGTAGATAGTTTCAAATCAGCTTTATTAAGAAAGAATATGATGCATATGGGACCAGTTATTTACAATAAAATACCTAACGAGATTAAAAATGAAGCAACTCATTTTTTCAAAAAGAAATTAACTGAACAAAAAATAATGCAAAAATAAAGACAATGTTATAAAATGCTATTTTGCTGTCAGTGAATTTTTAAATGATAATAACCCATGTTATTGACAATATTATTTTTCCCCATTAAATTTATTTTAACTTATTTTAATACATGATTATTGTTGTACCGGTGACTTTGACTTTTTAAAGTGTATGACATTACAAAATGATTACCTAATAATTATTGATTTATATAAATTTGCAGTATTATAATACTTATAACGTTGCATGCCATACGGTAGAATGTACTGAATCCAATTGTTTTTTTTTACGTCAACAACACCATGATTTGTTACCTACATTCTTTGCAAATAAATGATTTCTGATTCTGATTCTGACACGTGTCACTAGTGAACTCGGGTGACGTCTGGCAACATTGAAAACGATGTAAAAGGTCGCGAGACAATTTGTGAAATGTCCCAGGATATTATTTTTTTTTTTTTGACATTTTTTGGAACCCTGGGCTCCCAGACCTTTGGAAGGCGTGCAAGGGGCCGAAGCCAACTCACAGAGGCCCCTTAGATAATTTTAAATAATTAGGAGGCACCGACCGACGATTATCCCTGTATGCACTATGCAAGTGCACCTAGGGACAACCCCCGGTTGGTGCAGGACTATTGCAGGACATAGAAACAAAACATGAGTTTGGGTGGCTATAGTAGATTGGTTACCCAGAACTATGGAAAGACTATGTCCCCTGCCTGATCAATGTTATATGTAATACATGGATAAAATGGCAGGGGGTGACTTGCACACTCATAATGGGCCCCCGAAAACGGTCGCTGGCACATAGTGACGTAGCGACAAGGGGGCAACACTTCATGAGGTGCTTGAAGAGTGGAGAGGTATTCCACGGCTATCAGGCCAATCCCGGAAGTACGATCAAGATCCCTACTAGCACCTTACTGGAATACTTCCTTCCTCCGAGCACGTTTGGTCTTGCGAATCTCCACTCGAGCCGGCCAATAAAAGCTAAAAAGAGGTGGGAGCTCTGTACCTCGTCAATAAACGCAAGCCAGAGATGCGGAACAAGACTTATCCCGGGAGATAGGATCCGTGGGGTCGCTACTGCCCAATAGCTCTCCATATGCTGCCCTGCGGGTTTCTGTATCTCTCTTGGTCTGTTCTCCTCCTAGACCTGTTCCGGCAAAGTACTATTATTATTATTATTATTACTTTTTGTTCAGTAAACCAGAACGCGTGGTGACACCATCAGAAGGCGCCTTCCGGTGTTCAGACGATCGCTTCTCTTAAAGGACGCAGCCAAAAGCGACTCGTGGAACATTTGATCATTGAATGAATACAGGCTTTATCACTAACAATACTTGTCAGTGGACTTAATGAGACAACTGTCATTAACAAACTTTTTTTAATGTCAGAAATACCTAATATTTTAATAAATTTAAGTAAGGTTCAAAGGTGAATATAGAATTTAAGAATTGTGAAGGAAAAGAAAAGAAAGAAAAACTGTTTATTCACGTGAAAGTGACGCACATACATTCATAATGGGTATCTTTAAAAAAAATATAAATAGAAAATAAATAATAAACGAAATAGATGGAAATATGCGTCCTTACCGCGCGAAACGGCTAACGCTCAGCATAATGCCGTGGCTCATGCACGAAGGCACGAATCCACGGCGCTGGTTTTCAGCGTAAGCCGGCGTATCGCTGTCACAGAACAATAAATAAAACGTCAGTTACTCATTGGCAATAATAAGGCAATAATATTATAAGTACTTTCTAATAGTATCTATCTTATAAGGTATTCAGGCTGAGGAAGCCGCACATTGCATCATGTTGTCTTATTACAAGTATCTTGGTCGGCTTATTCCTAGCTATCATGGATTATTCAAAAATGAAACATTTATTTGGTAGTTTAATATAGCATTTATATTATAATTAGGCATTACATTCTACTTTACGCCTGGACAGCTTTTAACCCTTTACAAAGCGCAAGTCCGATCCAGCATGGAGTATTGCATGGAGTATTGCTCGGTGGAACGCAGAGCTAAGAGGCTCATTGGCGACGTAAAACTGGTGGATGCCAAGCTTCATAGCTTGGCTCATCGCCACAAGGTTGCCTGCTTGTCGGTCTTCTACAGATTGTACTTCGGAGAGTGTGCCCGAGAACTCCACGACCTCATTCCACCGGCCCCCTTCTACCATCGGACATCTAGACGCACTGCCAGTTACCATCCCTACCTGGTTGCTATTCCACCAATTCGCACTAAGCGCTTCCAAATGTCTTTTATAATGCGCACAGCAAAAGAGTGGAACTCACTACCTGCGTCTGTGTTTCCGAACGTATACAACCCTAATCTCTTCAAAGTGAGAGTGAACAGGCTTCTTCTGGGTAAGCTCACTCCATCGTCGACTTTGTGTCTGTCACCTCTGACCTAGACTAGAGTCAAGAGCAAACCCATCACAAAAAAAAAAAAAAAATCTTAGAAAAACTTTGTCAAATAACTGAGTAACCGGCGCGGGCATCATGCCATTGTCGTTGGCATCACCATACGATGCTCATCACACATACCGAGTACCAGCAGCAACTGTCATCCTATGGCGTTGATTTAGACTCGATCATCTCTACACACCTCGATTACGTACAATCTTCGTATTCTATATCACCACAAACCAAATAAAACTAGTAAATAAACCAATTCACAACGACACATCGACACATTTCTGATTTGAAGAAGGACATCAATAGATTTTATTGTTGTCATGAAAGCTATAATCTCCAAAAACAATAAAAAACCGGTCAAGTGCGTGTTGGACCACGCACTATGAAGGCTTCCGTAGTTGGGATGAATTTATCCCAAGAACAAACTTAACATTGTAGTTGAAAAACATGTTCTCCCATACATTCCAACTGCGAATGTCTATAAACGAAAAAGATCCAACCCACATTAGGTGTATTGTGGGTTGGATCCTTTTCGTTTAACTATGGACAAATCTTTGTACGCATAATATTGTGAGATTTACCATGTTGTTTTAAGACCATCGCCTTCTTATAAGTTTTCCTGTAATCTATAGGTATTGAACTATTTTCAGTATTTTTTTTTCAAAATTTTAGGCTTACTTTCGGTGTACTTTTGGAGATAAGGGGATTTATTTTAAAATACAAAAAAAATACATTTGAGACCCTCACAGTAAGCCCTTTCATTTGATATGTCACACAGTACAGTTTAAAAACTTTTTTTAATTTTTCTTATTTGGCCCTCAAAGTTGACCCCCATATTCAAAATTCATTTATTTACGTTACACGTCCGTGTTTGGGTCTCAGAAATACATATGTGTACCAAATTTCAACTTAATCGAGCAAATTGGCTGTGACAGTCGTACAGACAGACAGACACACGAGTGATCCTATAAGGGTTCCATTTTTTCGTTTTGAGGTACGGAACCGTATAAATTAGTGGATTAATTTAACTGTCATCTACGTTATACATATTTATTAACATAAACATGTTGCAAATACAAATAGCCACTGGCTCCAAACCTTTGAAATATACTCTTGTGTTTCAAGAAACAGGAATCTGCTTCTCCGAAATGTCCTAGATTTGATGGAACAGAACTGAATTATCACAGCAATATTACATCTTGTCCTGTAATACTCCTCTAAATAATAAAAGATCTATAAGTAAAAGTCTCATAATAGCTTAAACGATTGAACGCTACCACCATACCCTGCTAATTAGCATAATAAATAGGAATACCGTATTCTGGTAAGTATGGTATTTTATTAAACCTGACTATCAAAGTAAGATTTAATAAAATAATTTTGTATTCTTTTTTTCTTTGAGCAGCTTATTAAATAAAAATCTGATGCATAAAAAGTAAAGCCCTGTAACTGTTTCATACAATATACCGTCACGAACCGGGATTGTTGAGCAACTAGCATACATCATAACTTGGTTGTGTTACACGAATGCCGCTCGTGAAATTTGACATGTGAGATTTCAATAACGAAAAACGTGCAAATATATATTGCAATAACGAATTTTTTTTTAGTTTTTATTAAAAATTGGAATATTTGTTTGTAATAAGTAGTTAATAGCTTTGTTATAAATATTGCACTAGAATTTGGCCAAGGTTTTGACATGTTCACCACACCCGTAGCTCGTATCAATAAGCCAGGGCGTAACACTTACATGTATTAGTCCTTTATCTTGAAAACTACTGAAACGATTTTGATGAAACTGGCCCTGTTCCCTAAGTTGAAGTAAATGTAAGCCAATAAAAATAAAATGGTTACGATCCAATTAATAGTTTTGGAGAAATGCGTGGAAAAACATACATACACACATCTATAAAATTTTGTATATTTCTTTGGAAGCCCTAATAGTAATCTATCAGGGCTTTCAAACAATTATACAAAATTTTAAGAGTATTATACCTACATATGAAAAACATACATACACACATACGTGTCGAATTGATAACCTCCTTTTTTTTGAAGTCGGTTAACAAAAGGCAATACCATGAATTGGTATTGCCTTTTGTTAACCGACTTCATATATTACAAACATTATCACTACGCCCTGAAGTGCACTATCCCCAACATTTTTAAGTACAGTCTACACCATGCTTTAAAAGTACGTGCAACGTCCTGCGACGACCAAAGCAAAAGGCGGTTAGTTCATAATTTACCGGAGGGCTGGCCCGTTCGATACGCGGCTTACTTTGACATGTGACAGATTTATGAGGTCTCAAACAAAATTCGCTCGGCCGCGCACCCTGTTAAAACCAGCACCGTTTTGATATGTATTGTTTATAGGGTTTTCTACAGCTCCTAGGTGTTCGGGTTTTAAATTCAGCCCACTAAATTGTCACGTGAATTCTTGTAGGCTATTGTAAGTTATGACGTCGCCATATTGCGTGAATGACTCTGCTACAGTATTTTGAATACTCGTTTCGTAGCCTCATCTCGTAATAGTTCAGCTTTTTACTAAAGTAGGTAGCAAAGTTCTGGTGTGGAAAGCTGTAGTAGGTTTTGAAATGAATATAGACAGATCTAAATGAACAACATCATATCTGTGTGGGTGTCATATCTATAAAAGAAAAGAAAGAAAGAAAATAAATTTAATTGAACCAAGTTAAGGCACACAATATTCACACAAAAATTTAAAAAAAACCGGTCAAGAGCTTTTCGGACCATGCACAATGAAGGGTTCCGTAGTTGGGATGAATTTATTCCAAGAAAAACTTAACATTGTAGTTGAAAAACATGTTCTCCCATACATTCCAACTACAAATGTCCATAGTTAAACGAAAAGGATCCAACCCACATTACAACTAATGTGGGTTGGATCCTTTTTGTTTAAATATGGACAATGTAAGTTTGTACGCACAATATTGAGAGACCATGTTGTTTTAAGACCATCGACTTCTTATAGGTTTTCCTGTAATCTATAGGTAAGTATTGAAATATATTCTATATTTTTTTTCAAAATTTTAGGCTTAGTACTTTCGGAGATAAAGGAGGGAAAGGTCAATTTTCGTCTATTTTCTTAAATAACTTTAAAATAGTTTATTTTAAAATTATTAAAAAAATACATTTGAGACTTTTACAGTAAGCCTTTTCATTTGGTGTGTGACACGGTACAGTTTGCAAAACTTTTTTTAATTTTCTTATTTGCCCCCCAAAGTTGACTCCCATACTCAAAATTTATTTATTTACGTTACACGTTCGTGTTTTGGTCCCAGAAATACATATGTGTACCAAATTTCAACTTGACTGGCCTGTTGGTCTAGTGGTTAGTGGCCCTGACTGCTATGCCGGAGGTCGTGGGTTCGATTCCCACCCAGGACAAATGTTTGTGTGATGAGCATGATCATTTGTTCTGTGTCTGGGTGTAATTTATCTATATATGTATGTATTTAGAAATATATAAGTATGTTTATCAGTTGTCTAGTACTCATAACACAAGCTCTGCTTAGCTTGAGGCTAGACGGCGTTGTGTGATAGTTGTGGAATATTATTATTATTATTATTATTAGATTCAGAGCAAATTGGCTGTGACAGACGGACAGACAGACAGACACATGAGTGATCCTATAAGGGTTCCGTTGTTCCTTTTGAGGATAACAGAAAAAACTTAAAAAAAGTATTGCGTGCTATGATGGATAGGTCTAATATAAAACTCTCCAATTTTTTTTTTTTAAGTCAGTAAAGAAAGGCATGTACCTATTATCAAAGACCACAAATTTTCCTTATCATTTCCACTTCAACCCGTGTTTTAAGCAAGAGCCCAAACCACTATAACAGGGACCCATCAAGCAGTCAGCCATTACCCGACTTTGGACATAACACATCGCGACCCCCAGTTCACCACAAGCGGTCACGTGGTACCTACGCTACGTGCCCACAATTAATGAGACGCAGGTAAGAAATTACGAGGTATATTGGGCATAGATTAACGGGATATATGCAGATGTGTTTGACGGTGGTGGAGATTTGTGCCTAGTGCTGTTGCAGCTCTTGGGGGACGTTTGTCAGAGGATAATGCAGTAACAGAAAATCGTTCAGTTTTCTATCAATAGTCAGGATTGTAATCCTAGTAAAGTAGATATTAATATTATTTTTGCAAAACCACAGGTACAAAAAAATCCTACCGACATAATCTTTTAAAATTACCTGTATTAGCAGAACTGGTATACTTCCATTATTATTTAATAGATTTTTAACCGACTTCAAAAAAAAAGGAGGAGGTACTCAGTTCGTCGGAATTTTTTTTTTTAATGATTTACCCCGATTACTCGAAGACGGCTGAACTGATTTGGAAATTCTTTTTTTGTTTGAAAAGGTATACTTTCAAGTTAGACCCATTGTCATGAGGTCAGGATCTGATGATGCGATCCTGGAGAAATCGACGGAACTCTTCAAATATTTTAAGCACACCTATAGCGACTTGGGTATTTTTATAGTAACCCGTGCATTTGTTCTTGGAAAGCATCATTTGGTCAAGCGGAACTGATGATGAAGATCACAGATTGCCACCGGAACTACTCAATAATAAGTATTTTACGGATTGCGATTCGATTAGGTACTTTATTAATGGTTACTAAGTACCATAAGCATTGTGCGAGCATAAAGCTCGTCACAATGCTTATGGTGATGTGGAGTTCTCCTGGTACCTACCTACCAGGAAAACTCCGCAACAATTAACGTCCCAGCATCGAGAAAAGCAATACATATTTTGTAAAAGGTGATGAGCAGTTGACATAGAATATTTTAACTTACATAAATTACAATTTTACATAAATTACAAAAAGTGAAAAATAAAAAACTTTTTCCAAAAAATACAACCGACTTCCAAAATAACACTTCGAAGTGAATAATAACTTTAATTTCGGAAGTCGGTGGCAAAAAACTAAAATACAGATCCAAAGACACTAACTTCCGAAATTAAAGTTGTTGATCACTTTGAAGTGTTATTTTGGAAGTCGGTTGTGTTTTTTGGAAAAAGATTTCTTTTATACTAGACTAAATAGCTAGAAATTACCTAGCGATTTAAATGTCAATAAGTTATCAATTTAATACTAACCAAATAAACGTTGTCAATACTAAGTTACCAGGATTCATTAGTAACAATTCCAAATCAAGAGTATTATTAGCAAAATTATCTAGAGGTCTTGAAGGTGAAATTGAAAATTTTCTAAATTAAATTAAATCTGTTATACCCAACAGAGTTTAACAGATTTGATTTAATCTTATTTGTAATATTTACTTAAGTAAGGCTGTATAAACAGGACATTTAAACAGTTTCAATAATTAGCTTAAAAATAGGTTATTTATTTATTTATATTTATTTAAATGTGTACAGTACGACAACGTTCAAAGTTTCCATCGTTCATTTTTGGAAAAAAACAACGTTGCCGAATTAAATGTGACTGTCATTCAAAAGTAACTCTGTCTGTCTGTCTGTATGTTACCTTTTCACGCCTAAACCACTGATCGGATTTCTATGTCTAGGCCCTCTTGCCCCATGTTACTTGGGGTCGAAGCAAAATACACATATATTTAGGTATAACAATCGAAAATGACCAGTCTCCTTGCATTTGATACTCTATGATCCAAAATTAGCCCGGTTGATGCGCATGTTTGAGCTTCTACTTGTTAGTGGGGCACGTGCGTTACGTTTGGCTTCGTTTGCCTCCATTTTGCTGCATTCCCGCCGGTTTGATCTACTGACTTTAGTTTCATGTTTTTTCATGCGTGACTACAACAAACATATAGGATAAAACGTTTGTTGGCTGGAATTAGGTCGGTGGAATTGAGGATAGAGAATTCTACTCTTGATAACATTTACACATTTTTTCATTTCAGACTTAAGAAAAGAAATGCCTTTATGTTCATGTAGTAACAAAAAAAAAACTTAGAACGTAAAAATTCAAAATAATTATTTATTTTCTGAGTAAGTTTATACAGAATGTTTATTGTATTATCCTTTTCTGAATTTTCTCCCAGATGACCTACGACTTACGAGCCTTATACAGGGTGTCTGAGAAAGGGTGTCGCCAACTTAAGGGTGTGGTACAGACTACCAAACTGAACAACTTTTTCCCGGGGACCAAAATCATAATTGTGAAAAAAAATGACACCCTTAAGTTGGCGACAGCCTTTCTCAGACACCATCTATTTCCATGCTTAAAACCGAACAAAGGTGTACCACCTACAAAGTTATATTTGACCCTGTAAATTGTACCTTTATACACAACCTCGAAGAATTCCAATTACTTTTGATCCAAGATAATTCTATAGAACAACGCAATTTAATTAAAGCATTAGTCTATTACACAGAAAACGAATTCCCGAAATATCCTGAACAGGTCTTAATTACTTAACGCAAAGTTATTTAACAGTAATCTTTTAAAGGTACCGGCTTCACATAAATCGATAATTAGTGATCTCGTTAGAACTCTTAACAAGTAAATTCAGTCAAGTTAGCAAACGAAAAGTTTTATGTTCCGAATGATTTTTCTTTTAGGCGCATTGAAATGTGAAAGTTTTGAACTTTCAAGTCCGAAAATAATAAAAAGATCGACTATTACGAAGTTCTTATAAAACACAAATGAGTCCATGAGTAATCTTAAGTCGTCCAATCATTGTTTGTTTGACAATATAAACATCACAAAGTTAAGGCATTTTATGTAAAAAATCTTCCTCGTTGGTCGAGCGGTCGCAAACGCTAGTGCTGAGAAAGAGGATTGATTCTCAGGTCGACAAAGTGTGATAGGGCTTTCCATCAGGAATTTCTCAGTAGTTGCCGGAATTCTGGAACCTGTGCCTGGTGCATGTCAATAGACTCCCCTCCTCCTGTTACATAAGATTGAGCATACTGGCGAAATGTGGAAGTACTACACTATAGGTAGCACACCTCTGCCTAACCTTTCAGGGAATACAGCGTTATGTCATGTTAAATCTTATACGTTGCTATATAGACTGACTACCAAGAGACTGAAAATGAAAGCCAGGTCCCACCAATACTAAAAATGTCAACCACACCCGTGATAAAAATCTATGTATGTACCTAGTTAGCTCCAAGAAACGTTAAGTACATACATCTAGACTCGTAGGGTCCTCGATAAGGTCTCACAAGTCATGGACAGACAGTCTAATTAACTGTAGGTCTATCGACGTGTCTAAGCCACTAGAGTGGTGCTTGAGATTTTCGGAAGCTGAACGTGCTTACTTTGACCCGCGTTCGTAAAGAACTGCGTCTATAGTAGAGTTGTAAGAACATAATTATCTGTACCAAGGACTGCTTTTCCTTATTTATTGGTTTTTATTTTTATGGTTCCGTACTTCAAAAGGAAAAAACGGAACCCTTATAGGATCACTCGTGTGTCTGTCTGTCTGTCCGTCGGTCACTGCCAATTTGCTCCGAACCTAATAGACCAATTAAGTTGAAATTTAGTACACGTATGAATTTCTGTGATCCAAATAAGGATGTGTAAATAAATGAATTTTGAATAAATTATGGAGGCAAATCAGAACATTAAAAAAACGTATAGACGAAAATTGACCATTCATTATCTCCGAAACTATCGAGCCTAAAATTTTGAAAAAAATACTGAATATAGTTCTATACTTACAGATTACTGAAAAACCTACTCTTAAAATAACATGGGAAATCTCTGAATATTGTGCGTACAAACTTACATTTGCAGTTAGAATGTATTGGAGAACATGTATTTCAACTACAATGTTAAGTTTGTCCTTGGTATGAATTCATCCCAACTACGGAACCCTTCATTTTGCGTGGTCCGACATGCACTTGGCCGGTTATTTTAAACTTGGGAACGAATATGCCATTTTCCCTTTAGGTATCATTCTAGCCTTCTCCTGATGGGTATTTTGTTTGGGTTTTCAACTACATATAGTGTTATAGCTGTTTCCTATAACACCTGAATTCCTTCGTCCATTGCTGAATACAGCTTAATTGATTTGCTACTTACTACGACTGTGATAATATCAACGATATGCGAAAGCTCCCTAATGAATAAGCAAAACAAATAAGTCTGCCAACAATTTTGTACCTACAAAAGCAAAAGATAAAGTAATAAAACAAAAAAATTCCTTCCGAATTTTCGCCATCATGGACAAATTAATGTCTTTCGCAATTGTCTAAGTATCTTTAATGAGTTGGACGCTAGACGCTTAGAAGGGAAGCCCCTGCTGAGCTGAGGGGGGCCCGTGAAACTGACAGTTTTTCGATAATTTTCCCGAATCGGCATTTTATTAACAAGCAAAGCAGACGCCTGATTTAGACGGGTCTTGTAAAGATAGTGGATAATTGGATGGAGACGTTGTGCTATGTATTCAAGGAACCACTGTGCTTCCAATGTTTACGGAGGTGAGGTGTTTGATGGTAGCTTATCGTATAACAGAGATTGGGTTTGGGTACATCTATCTAAACGTTTTTCGAAGTTGCTTCCCCACTTAAAATCTCAGTAAATCCTCATGAGTGAGTTTATCACGAGTTTTTATAATTTATTAAAAACAACTTTTATTTTATTTCAATTTTAAATTCTCCATGTTCCTAACATATTCTCCGTCGAAAAGAATATTCCAGAATATTCTTGATCAGAGAACATTCTCCGTGCGAGAATATTCTGTCGACGCACAACTAGGCACATCGTATGGAAGAATTGGAAAATATGAGTATTTTACTTAAAAATTAATATCATTTATAGCTGATACGATGATGGCCTATCATTTTAGCAAACAAAACCAGAAGTTTGATATTAAAAAATCCCTAAGAAAAAAAATAATCGTAATACGTATCAATACATGCAAAATGTACACAAAACTTGATACACGTATATAAACTTTAATAACACTGCCAGTTTCCATAAATCAACAGTTTCCTACCCAAAAAAGGAGCATTTTGTTTCGAGGGGCATCCGCTACATACACTTCCAAACTCAATCTACCCACATTTACATAGGCGTAGCAGGACTGCAGAACTAACAAAATTATTCAAAGTAGTAGAATTTTTATGGAGAGAACTTGGAAGGTCCACTTTGGTAGGTACATTTTGGGCACCAAGGTTTAAAAGATTACGGCCCAGTAAGGATTGTCAGAATATCGAGTGTTTTTTCTGCGCTTCCTCGCTTGTTCGGGGCTTTTATCTTTTGTTTTTAGGGTTCCGTACTTCCAAATGAAAAAACGGACCACTTATAGGATCACTCGTATGTCTGTCTGTCTGTCCGTCAGTCACAGCCATTTTGCTCCAAATCTAATGGGCCGATTAAGTTGAAATTTGGTACAAGTACGCATGTCTGCGACCTAAACAAGGACGTGTAACATAAATAAATTAATTTTTAATATGGGTGTCACTTTTGGCAGGCTAATACGAAAATAAAAAAGTTTTTTTTTTTATTGTACCGTGTGACATATCAAATAAAAGGGCTCAAATATATTATTTTTTAAGATTTTAAAATAAATTTTCAAGCGAAAATTTATGAAAATTGATCATCCCCCTCCCTTATCTCCGAAACTACTGAACCTACAATTTCTTATAAAAAATTATAAATAAATATATGGTCTTATAAAATAACATGGTAATTCTGTCAATATTATGCGTTCAAACTTACTTTTGCAGTTGGAATGTATGGCAAAACATGTTTTTCAACTACAATGTTAAGTTTGTTCTTGTAAATTCATCCCAACTACGGAACCATCTTGAACTTCATTGTGCGTGAGTCCGACACGCACTTGGCTGATCAAGTGCGTTTTTACAAACCTGAGTTTCTAAAGTGTCTTTTTAGAGTAATGAATTGGGAAATTATCTACACAAGAGGGTCATCGATGTGTTAATGAGTTCTGCATATCTGGCAAGACATAAACATCAAATAGGTCACAGTAATGTTTTATCGCACATTGTAACCACAAATGAATGGGAACACCCACAAGAAACTCCATTACACAACACTCGAACAAATCAGAACTTGTCTAAAGAGATCTAGTTTTCAAAACCATATATAAGTCCAAGTAGAACGTATGAAGCTCACCAGTTCACAAATCAAACTATCAGATCTGCTACAAAATAAACAGGTTCTGAAGCAGTTTAAAGTTGAAACTACTAAAGTCTACAATCGAACCCTGGAGTCCCCGAAAGCGTTCCACTCAACTTCGAAGATATATCGGTTTTGTTCCCAACTCCGTTCGATTCGTACCTTCATTTTCGCCCGTGGTATAATGAAACTTTGAAAGAAAACTCCGTGAAAATTGTCTCCAAACTCACTTTGCTAAGAAGTCAAAAATGGAGAGGCTATGAAGTAGCTCTTATGTGTAAAAAAGTTGTTCAATTTAGACGATGGGTTTTATAAGGAGTGTGTGGACAGATTTAGTGGTGGAGTTGATTTTGCTTTCTTCTAAATTGCATTGGATTTAATTTATCTTTGAAGCTGGTAGAAAAGGTACTTACAGTTAGTATTGTAGTATTACCAAATAAAGGTGAGTTTTTTTATGGAATGCGCCAGTTTTAGGTCTGCAGTGCAGTTCTTGGTACTGAACCAAAAAAAAAAATAATTAAAAAACAAAACCCAACTGCAAAAACCCATAACTGAAAAGAGAAAAACAAGCATTATAATCTATAGAATTTTGGTATTGCATCTACTGTAACAAACAAAAGTTACACCATATTTCAGGTTATTGGTTTGTCCCCGCCGGCAGTAACAAAACTCTATAGATATTACATAATGCTTGTTTTTCTCTTTTTAGGCTATGTATTTTTACAGTCGGGTTTTTGTTTTTTTATTTTTTTTTTTTTATTTTTATTTCAGTCTTTTTAGTTTTATTAATATATATTTGGAATTGACTCATTACTATTATTCACTTGATACCAATAATGTTAGCAAAATGTTTATAAAAAAAAAAAAAATCTTCTCCTTTTTTTCTATTTCCAGATGTAATATATAAATATTATATAGCCTTTGTCACTCCTACAATTAAGACGAATCTAACGACACCTCATGTGTTAAAATCCATCAAGCCGTTTAGGCTACAGGGCGTGCCAAAGAAATAGACATACATATTAGGTTGGGGAAAAAGTCTCTTCGCATTATAGTATGTATGAACTTGTAATAAAATCTCTTTGGCTATACTATTTGTATCTGGCTGATTTTGGTATCATTGAAAGTTTAAATTTTAAAGAACATAATTCCAAATTCAAATTAGGAAAATGTGTGATTTTCATTTGTTTTTCGTACCGTCAAGATGAGTGAATCTAATGAAGAAAGTCGATACATTTTAAAATTTTATTACAAAAAAGGTAAAAATGCAACGCAAGCCGCGAAAAAAATTTGCGATGTTTATGGACCTAGTGTAGTGTCTGTGAGAGTAGCACAAATTTGGTTTAAGCGTTTTCAATCCGGAAATTTTGATGTCAAAGATGCACGTCGCTCTGGTCGCCCTATTACGTATAAAATGGATGCCATTTTTGAAAAAGTGGAGCAAGATCGGCATATCAGTAGTTACGACGTAGCTGAAGAACTGGAAATTGACCACAAAACAGTTTTGGCGCATTTGAAAAAAACTGGGTACACAAAAAAGCTCGACATTTGGGTACCTCACGAGCTCACTGAAAGAAACCTAATGAACCGTGTACTCATTTGTGATTCTTTATTACGACGTAATGAAACCGAACCATTTTTGAAGAAGCTGATAACTGGTGATGAAAAGTGGATCACGTATGACAAGAACGTGCGAAAAAGGTCGTGGTCAAAGGCCGGTCAGGCTTCACAGACTGTGGCGAAACCCGGGTTAACCCGCAACAAGGTGATGCTGTGTGTGTGGTGGGATTGGAAGGGCATTATTCATTATGAGCTGTTACCACCAGGCAGGACCATCGATTCTGAACTCTACTGCGAACAACTGATGAGATTAAAGCAAGAAGTTGAGAGAAAGCGGCCGGAATTAATCAACAGAAGGGGTGTGGTTTTCATCATGATAACGCTAGACCTCACACATCATTAGCCACTCAGCAAAAATTAAGATAGTTTGGCTGGGAGGTGTTAATGCATCCGCCGTATAGTCCTGACCTTGCACCTTCAGATTTCCACCTGTTTCGGTCTCTTCAGAATTCTTTAGGCAGTGTCACGTTAACATCACGAGAGGACTGCCAAAACCACTTTTCGCGGTATTTTGACCAGAAGTCCCAAAATGTCTATAGCAATGGGATCATGTCCATGACCTACAAGATGGCAAAAAGTTATCGAACAAAATGGTACCTACATACTTTAGTTAAATGTAAATAAACTACATATATTAAAAAATGTTTTGAATTTCCTTAAAAAATGCGAAGAAACTTTTTCCCCAACCTATTACATACATACTCTCGAAAAACATTACCTACTTCTGGGGCAGTCGGGTAAAACAAAACCAAAAGCAAAAAATTATATTAGTAAAAGACTTTCAAAAAGTCATCAATATCTTAATATTATAATAGTCCACTCAGTTCAAAAACGAAAAAACTCTGTCTATCAACTTCACCCTCAATAGAAAAGCGTTTAGTTGATTTTTACGTCATTAGTATAGCAACAAGACAGTTGAAGAGTCCTGCCGGTGAACTTGAGGGTGAGTCGTAATGAACCGCCGTAACGAACATGAGCTGACGTCACCAGTTTTCACTGCTTAACTACGATGCTCAAAGTTTCGGACAGAATCATGAAGTGAAAAAACTGCATATTAAATTAAATCTATGATTTTTGCGAGGATTGTTCGGTTTTTGAACTTCTTTGGTCGTATTACTGCAGTTTATAGTAAAAGTTTAGGAATTATTTTTGAAAATGAGCTTTCAGAAACTGATCAAATAAAATTTTTAAAAACAATCCATAGTATAAATATCAAAGTATGTCTGTCTGCCTGTCCTTTTTTTCCTTTTCACGCCTAAACCACTGAACCGACCGTTATGAAAGACGGGTACTTTGGGACCTGGAGAAGGAACATAGGCTACTTTCATCCGAGATGTTTGTATTAAAAAAATATATGAAATACAAAATAAACGCAAACGAAGTCTTGGCCAACAGGTAGTCTGTAATATGTATATCACAACTATGAATGCTTGATGTTTTTCAAAAGTGTTTCGCAGTTTAAATGGCAAATTTGACTGTTGGAGGATGCAAATCGTTGATTGGGTCTTCGATAAGATACTTAACTGCACCACTCCTTCAAACCATAAAAAAACTACTATGAACTTCTACACGACATCAAGCACTCCAGAAGAAAAACGAAGTCCTTGAATAAAAACGTAAACCCTGGTTTGTTGCGTCCAACAATAAAATGGTTCCTTTGTGCAAGTTTGAGAGGCACTCGTCCGGTCCAGCAAAGAATCGTTTTGTAACTCAATTTGTGGCGAGTGTGGTGCAATGGGGGGCTATGTGCATAGCGAGCTATCATGTGTGCGGGCGGAACCCTGCTCCGAATAGGTTTATTGATAATGTAATCAAATATGGCTGAACAAATAAATAAAATACAGATAAAAATATAGAAAAAAAAATAATATTATAATAATAACCTGGGACATTTTCACACACGGTCATCTGGTCCCAAACTAAGCAGAGCTTGTACTATGGAAACCAGATAACTGAAATACTACATATACTACTATTTTTTTGTAAATACATACTTATATAGATAATTACACCGAGATAATATTGATGTCCTATTAAAGATAAATATACAGGGTTATTGGTAAAACAACAACAACCTCTTAAGGGGTCATTCTACTATTTTGAATATAACATTTTTAGTCTCAACAGTCGGATATGCAATAGTATTAAAAGGAATTACAAACAAATTACATGACATACTAACAATATTTTTTCTCAAAAAACTCATGCAGATTACATAAGCATAACATACCATCACGCCTGTAATTTCCGAAGGATTAGGCAGAAGTATATATTAATATTATACTCACATTTCGCCAGTTATTTTTAAGTCCCATGTAATAGGGAGCGAGCCTATTACCATCAGCCGGGCACAAATCCTGGGAATCGAACCCAGGACGTCATGCTCAGCAGTGGCGATTGCGACCACTGGACCAACGAACGAAGCAATTGATTATAAAATACTTTACAAACAACATTTTTTTTTTAAATTTTGTTTTAAAACGTATTTAAATGTAATTGCCTAATAGCTGGCGATGAATGGCGAATTAAATACTTATTTTTGATAATAATTATGTATAAGAAATAATAGATTACCATAGATTAGGACTTGTCGATAGAGAAAAAAATCGGCCAAGTACGTGTCGATCCACGCACAATAAAGGGTTCCGTAGTTGGAACGAATTTACAAGAACAATCTTAACATTGTAGTTGGAAAACATGTTCTCCCATACATTCCAACTGCAAATCTTAGTTTGTACGCACAATATTGAGAGTTTAACTATGTTTTTTTTAAGACCATAGACTTCTTATAAGTTTTCCTGTAGTCTAGTCTATAGGTAGGTATAGAACTATTTTCTGTATTTTTTTTTTCAAAATTTTGCTCAGTAGTTTCGGGATAATTGGGAAAAGTCACTTTTGTCTATTTTCTTAAATAACTCTAAAAAAAAATTTAAAAAAATATATATATTTGAGACTCTCACATTCATTTATTATGTCACACGGTACAGTCGCAAAACTTTTTCTTATTTGCCCCCCAAAATTGACTCTCATATTCAAAATTCATTTATTTACGTTACACATCCGTGTTTGGGTCACAGAAATTCATAAGTTACCAAATTTTAACATAATCGGTCCATTAGATTCGAAGCAAGTTGACTATGACAGACCGACAGACTGACGGAATTATAAAAAAATATATATTATATATATTTGGTATACACAGACATATAGGCTCTTTCATTTGATATATATGTCTATATATCAAATGAAAGAGCTTACTGTGGGGGCACAGTAAGCTCTTTCATTTGATATGTCACACGGTATAGTTTGTAAACCGTTTTTTTTTTTTCAATTTTCTGATTTGCCCCCATAATTGAGCCCCATATTCAAAATTCATTTATTTACACGTCCGTATTTGGATCCCAGAAATTCATACGTGAACCAAATTTCAACTTAATTGCTCCATTAGGTTCGGAGTAAATTGGCGGTGATAGACGTACAGACAGACAGACACACGAGTGATCTTATAAGGGTTCCGTTTTATCCTTTTGAGTTACGGAACCCTAAAAAGCAGGTAAAAGGCTTAGAAATATTTTTTTAGTTTGTTTATTAAATTATATATTTTTACAAATGTTGAAAGGTAGTATGAGATTCAAAAATAAGTACCTAATTGAAGAAAATGAGAATAAATATTTTAGAATTCATTTTAAACCGGCTCATTGGAGTCTGCTTTTTAAATCTTTAAGTATGGTCTAGCTACATTCATCACCTGAAGAAGTGTTGCAACATCACCTGCTTTGCCAACTCTTTAGTTATTATTGATTTCCAGCATTTTTTAATTTATTTTTACAGTTTTTTCAGTTTACATTAGTGTAGTACTTATAACTATGCTCCACATTACTCCACAAGTACCCTATAGGTAGGTACATCACGGTTCATACAGTGGTGTTCTTAGCCAGGATCTCAGAAAGGAAACCTTTTACAGCCGTCTTATTAAACATTACGGTAAAGCTTCCACTAAGACCAGCCAATTATTTTAAGTGAACCGTAACACTAGTATTTTGGGCCCAATGCTGACCTACGCTTCCTTCAAGCCTGAAATTACCTACGACGTTTGTTAGAGGGGAAACATTTTTTAGGTTTTCTAGGTAATATTAATCAGTCTTGTTATGTTTTTCATCGGGCCTAGCTACTTAGGTTGAAACAAAAAACTATTTCTGATACTTACAAATTGGAAAAATACTCCTCTCCATAGTGGCTGTTTTCTGTAATTATTACCTACCGATATTGATTTATTAAAAATTCAATAAAACATACTCTTGCAATAATTTTGTCCATCCAACATAAATCCAGAGTTGAAAAAAAATATTTAAAGACAAAACGAATCAAGAATAGACAAGACAAAATTGCCATTTAGCACGAATCGACCCTCAACTTTACCATCCCAATAAAAGAACTTTTAATATAACTAACGCTAATTAGAAAGAAACAAAACAAAGCCAGATTTATTATTAAAGACCCGAATCAATCTCAGGGAGGATCGGCCAGCTTCCCGGGACCATGCTATGACCTACTTACCGCTTGTAATGAGCGCCGTTTGTCTACTTAATGTTCGTTCAGGATATCATGTAATAATGATACAGCATCTGGCCAATGGGCTCATTATATCAGGTTGTGTGTCTTCATTTCTACTGATCGAGAGATATGAGTGGTCCAGCGAATGAGGTGAAAGAATTATTGGTTGTTTTTCGAGCTGGCTCTGTTATAATTTGAAACTATGGATCTTTATCTGGTAACACAGCTGATGCACTATAGAAAATTACTAGTGAAGACAGGAATTCCATACTTTTGACTTCTGAAGAATTGATCGTTCAATCAAAAAATACTCGTATTGACTTAGAGTTGATTGATGGAATCCGACTCCTTTGATAAAACGGTTTGTCACCTTCTGTATCTTAGACTACTTCCACCAATTAAACTATTTATTTATACATGCATTTTTATTTGTTTACCTTTGCAGTCAAACTTCTCTCAAATCATCGAAGAACCTCTATTTACTTGCAAATGTGCTGAGACCCCTAAATCCACCGTTACGTAATCTTAAATCCAGCTGAACCTAAAGTTATTGAGGCAGAAATGGCCGGCACAGTTCGGCACTCGACTACATTCATCAATATGTCTGCCGGTCTAAATATCTAGATCTAAACAGTATTCATTTGGACGTGCTGTGTCGGGATGCTATTAATCAGGTTAGAGTTGGGCTTCTGGTGTAGGTACATAGGTATGTGTACTGTTCACCTAGGGCCGTGTAAGCGGTTGTTGTGGATGCGGCATGATAGTTCTTTGGGTAAGTACCTAAGTTACAACTGTAAAGACGGTAACTATGAGATTATACGTGAGCTATTTTATAATTAGTGAGTGTGAAAATTAAAAACGTGTTTAGGATTAACTATTTCAACAAAAAAAAAAGGTTTTCGATATATGTACTTGAGTTTTGGACTTCTATCGAGCTAAATCTTGGTAGCTGGTTCACGAAATAGTAGGTACATCGTAATTGAAGTCAATACATCCGCTTGAAATAAGCGTAAAATTCAAGATAGGCGCAAAAAAAATCGGCAATAACTACAAGAATTAGGTAAAGTATTAAAAGAAAGCCAGATATAACTAGTTAGAAAAAAAAACCGTGTATCTCGTTTCGATCAATTCTAAACAAACAAACATAATAGTCTTATTAGAACTAGATGCACTTGAAGACGGAAATAATTAGATGCAAACCTAATGATCCATCGTCAAGGGTCCTTATCAACAACACACCTACTCTTCAATCAAACACAAACACTTTAGACACGCACTTCAAACCAACACACCATATCCAACCTAATTCATACACTCCGTCTAGTCCATAGCTTTCCCATGTTTGCAATACGAGCCGTGATAAGAGCATGGCAAACAAAGCGCCAGTGACCTGACTGCCAGATAGTTGCCTGAGTGATTACCTAGCCAAGTTATTGACAAGTTGCCGATATAATCGCTGCTGTGATTTATTGGCGGACATTACCTGATATTAGTGACAGTTATTAGATTGTGATTAGCTTGATTTGTTGGTGGGTAATCGGTTGTGTTACTAGGTAATTGGCCGCGATGTAGGTAACATAACACCTGGATAGGTGGGTTTTATTTAATTTACAAGAGCCGAATAATACCTCCAACCCTTTTTTATGCGTGAAGAAATGTTTATGCACCCACTAAAACTCCACGGTGTCCTCATCTGCCGCTTGTGGCGCGAACACGGGCACGCGTTATCATTCATCCGTGAACCCGCCGCGGCTGTCAGTCACCGGACCCTCCTCTGGGGAGTACACCCCATCACGCCGTGACCAGGGACCAAACTAGCACATGGGCGCTAGACGACCCCGTGTCTAGACACCAATAACTCCAACCTGGCGGTGACGTAATTAAAAGAAGCTCATCCAAAGATAAATGTCACCCGTCTCTCCAAAATTCCATTGCTTACTTTAGGATGTATATTCAGTACGGCTCTAATAATCCTTCCAAATAGGGATGATGCCTGGGTAAAAAAAAAGAAATTCTATTTAGTCCGTCAGTCAGATAATAAAAAAAATATTAGACACGTATTTTTTGCTTTATCATATTAATAAAAAATGACTTAGATAACTCGCATTAAACTTCGGAAGTCGGGGCTTGCTACGTCACTTCTACGTATAAAATCTACGAAGACGTGACGTCATGCCACATTTTAACTCAATGTATCGCCGTAATCTTTTGATTACGTAGAAAAAGAAAAAATACGTGTTCAATATATTTTAATAATCTACATGACGGACAAAAAAACATTTTTTAGTCATCATCCCTATTCTAAGGGCACGTCTTCCCTACCATTATCGTGCCCCCCGGTCTACTCCTTGATATGCAATGGTCTCTGTTGCACTATGAAACACGAGGCTACAGGGGCTAGTGTGAATCTTTGGGTTCATTCGAGTAATCGAGTCTGGTCAAACCACGCTGGAGTTGGCGCATTTCATTCATTCATGCATGAAACAAATAAGTACGGGATGAAAGATTCGTAGTTTTAAGCAAACTTGGTGCCAAAACTGAAGTTGCAAAATCACAACAGCTAAGCCGTCTTAGCCAGCTAGATTTACACCAGAGTTTGATTTTTGGTCTGGAAGAATTAAAAGATATTACTTAGGGTGCTAGGTACTTTTAATAGGCTGGTGTGTTTCTTTTGCGGATAATACTTTATAAAACATTTTGATTCTTCTACACTAACATTCATGCATTACATGGATAAACACTTACCTACAATAAAAAAAATTACTAAAAAAAAGTAAAATCTGACTTCAAAAATCTAAAACAAATAAAATAACTTTTATAAAAAAAAACTTAACAGCTTCTGAAGTCGGTACCAAGCTATTAGTGCATTGAAGAACTGAAGCCCGACTTCAGAAGCTGCTAAGTTTTTTTTTATGAAAGTTATTTTATTCGTTTTAGGTTTTTGAAGTCGGTTTTTACTTTTTTAAGTAAATTTATTTTTCCATTTTTAGTTGAGGAACGAAAAGGAAAATCATCAAAATCCGCTTAGAAATGCCGGAAATACATTATGCATATAACTTCGTATATAAGAAAAAATACCTAATGTATTATATACTAAAACCTTCCTGAACGTATGTAGATCACGTTAGTGATAGAAATTGGTTCATTGGTTTTTGAGAAAATCGTCGACATACAAACATACATACATACGGGTCGAATAGAGAACCTCCTTTTTGAAGTTGGTTAAAAACTACTCTCACTGCCCTCATTTTTCCAAGTCAAATTGCCGAAAAAATCTACTAGAAGCGCCTTCTAATCAAGAGCTCTATTTTTTCAGCTCTCAGCGTTTAATCCACACATTCCTCAAGAACAATAGAGCTCGATGTCAGAGGTAACCAATATCCACAATAGGACCTCATTAGACCTGGAGTGTAGTGCAAACATGAGGGGTTTGACCAAATGTTTGTCCAAATTGAGTGGTCACATCCTGGCAAACATTCATCAGGCAGATTAATTGTAATCGTTAATGGATCTCTTTGCAAGTGTTTGGTATACTCGATTATACACAGATTTCAAATGTTTTATACAATGATGTGGTAATTGTGTGGATAGGCAAGATGGGCTAGATTTTCAGCTAACATTTGTGTAATCAAAATCAATCAAAATCAAAAGTCATTTATTCAAACTAGGCTGAGAATCAGCACTTTTCGAACGTCAACATTACATAAGATAGACCTCCAAAACGCCCGCCCTTCACCACTTCCTAGTGCTTTAGCTGAGAAGGAGTAGTGGCGCAACAAACTCCCCAGAAGCACAGCTGTCTGTTCAGTTAAAATGTTTGATTCTATATAACAGTTATGTGCAGTCAGAAAAGCACGTCAGTATGCAAGCTACGACAATTGCTTTTTAACCCAAATTGAGTGTGTGACGAGTACTCAAAAACCTACTTCGACTGGGTAAAAAAAAAATGTTTTAGTCAGAACTAAAATAATATGTACGTGAATAAAAACTTAAACCTAATTAATTAATAAACTCAATCTGCCTATCCTTTTTCCAACTATGTTGGGGTCGGCTTCCAGTCTAACCGGATGCAGCTGAATATCAGTACATGCAGCGACTGCCTATCTGACTTCAACAACCCAGTTACTGGGTAATACGATACCCCTTCAGATTCAAGGCTTCTGACGACTCGTAACGAAAGACAGCTGGAAACAATGGCTTAACGTGCTTTCCGAGGCACGAAGGAGTCTCGGTATGTAAAGATGGTCACCTACCACGGACTAGCCCCGGCAAGCGTAGCTTAACCTGATGGATCGACCCTTGTGGCTGTTATTACTTAGCCACGTGTTCCTCCTAATTAATTAATAAAACTAGCAAAATTATATCCTAACTTAAACTAAAACTATTCACAAACTAAAATTTGGCGTCGCAAAAATTCATCCGCGTCGCAGTCGACTGGTAATGTACCCAAGAGACCGGCGGCATTGCCATGTTGTATGGTGTTTAGCCTCTGGACAAGGTAAAAGCCAGCCCTTAGGTCACGGGAAGTATCAACCAGTCCAAACGGCTCGAAAATATAATTGCCAATATATTTACTTACGCCGCTTGAGGTTTTTTACAGCCGCAGCAGTTTTGTCTGGGTGTCTCTAATGCTTAAAGTAATTATTCACGTCATTACGAAATTCACAGATTGTTTGTATTTTGTGATCTTTGTATAGTATACCTTATGTATGCAAGCATGCCATGTACGTGCAATAGCCCTGAAACTATAACACCACAATATTTTCCTCTGAAACGTTACCCCATCATCAGTGTCAAAAAAAAAAACAAACAAAAATAGTGATGCACCATCAAATAATCGATAAATCTAAATGACTCACTCAACGCTCGATTCGTCCCGCACGGGCGCGTACGAATAGACGATACGCTCAAATCTGGATGCAATCCAAACTAATAGACAGTGGACAATACTATCGATCATTTTAACAATGGCCTTTCCCCGCACAATGGAAAAGAAATGATTTTTTGAAAAACGAACGTGTCTCATTCATTCCGCTATTGGGGTGTTACAGTTTTAACGAATTTTCTGTTGCAATATCTTTGTGTCTACGAATTTATGAACGAATAGGTTTTTTAGGAGATCTAGTTCATTTCATCATTCGGTTCATTTTATTAATGTACTTTTAAATATATTTATAAGAAAATATAATATAACACTTAAATTGCTATAAATTGAAATATAAGTTAAGTTGTGAGTTGAGCTGCACGATTACTGACAAATGCGTGCACTGGACAGAGTGGACAGGTCCACTCAATCTGTGTGGTTCGTTCCTCAAAAGAACGTTTCAGACACCAATTTACATGGTCTTCAGTCACATGATCTGACCTTCACAAGTGACCTCTGGATTTGTTTCGGCCTTTCTTCTCAGAGTAGTCAGATAGGAAACGCCGACTTCATCTAGTTTTTAAAATTTGATTGGCGTGTAAGTTTGTGTACAAACCTACTTCAGAAATAAAATCATATATGAATAATGATCAACCTTAATTTTGCATGACAAACTATGTATTATTCGTAATTTTCAATATACAGACTACTGGAATTAAAAGTTTTATTTTTTATTTTATTTATTTCATCAATCGAAAACTAAATACTTACTTAAATATATTTTTCATCTTAACATTATCAGCCATTTTTTCACAGCTTTCGTTTGACTTCTACAGATAAGGATTATGGGCTTTTCCTTTAGTCACATGCAACATGCAAGTGCGTGTAAGAACGATACAACATTTCACTTATTCGACTCATACTGAACTTCTTCACATACACACAAACAAAAGTAAAATCAATGTCATTGGCCGAAAGTTAACTAAGCATTTTCACAACAGCCTGTATAGGGAGTCTTAAACAAACTTGATGGTGTCATGTCCCTCACAATAAGTGGATGCGGCAACACCGTTATTGATAGTATTTCTGATCTTCTACTATCGTTCATAACATTTTTTGCAGGCCAGTAATCGTTGCAATGTACACTCGTGAACAAAGATGTTTCATTTTTATTTTTAGGGTTCGGTACCAAAATGGTAAAAAGGGACCCTTATAGTGCGACTCAATCTGTCTGTCTGTCCGTCTGTCACAGCTGGATATCTCAAGAACTACTAATAATATTAACTTGAATTTTGGAATAGTTTTAGATGACGTTTGCCCAGCTATTGTGCAAATAAGAATGTATTTTTTTTGCTACAGGGGCTGTAAGGCGTTCTTAATAATTCGAAGTGGGATTATAAAGGCATGTCGGGTATCATATAGAAAGAAAGAACGCCTGTTTGCACATTCTCAAACATTTTTTTTTTTAGGCCGCATAGTTTTCGACTTTTGATGAAAAATTTAAAAAAAAAATGCCGTTCCCCCTTATCTCCGAAGCTTGCATAGAGAAAAATCTGAAATTATTCTGTGTAATAGAAGTTTATTTATATTATGGATTTGCTCTTTACTATAGTTTAGGTCAGATATGTTAAAAATAAGAGAAATAAACAAAGACGCATTCAAACTACAGTCGATTGGAATAAATATTTGTTATTGTTAGCACTATTTAATCAGTCAAGATTAAAAACACCTGTCATTTTGTTTCTGGTCAACACACTGCACATCAGGTTTTAACTTTCTCACTACTGTCACTTACTGTCCACTATAAACTGCCAAAAAAATCCACAGGTGGACTAAGCTCATCTATTAACAGCTACAATAAACATTAAAAGAGCTATATTGCTGAAGAAAAACGTGAATTACGCAAACATTTTTATTAAAATCAAAGTCAAAAGTCATTTATTCAAACTAGGCTGAGCATCAGCACCTTTCGAACATAAAAATTACATAAGACAGTCTCCCAAAACACCCGCCCTTCACCACTTCCTAGTCCTTTAGCTGGGAAGAAAAAGTGGCGAAACAAACTCCCCAGCAGCACAGTATTTCCACAAACTTCACTCTACCACCGTTCCACGCGAGCGTACTCCTCAACATTTTCGTCACGGTTCAATCGGAAGGGTTGATAAATAAAAACAATTTTTGAGTGCACATAACTGCGACCTGATTTATCTTACATTTTGACACGTCATTTTTCCAACATGTCACCACGTTTTACGCGTGAAATTCCATATTTCGACAGTGTATCGACGTTATTCAAGACGATTTGATTTTGATTTCGAAGATGTTTTGAATTGAAAATAGATTTGAAAAGTATTTATGTATTGTGAAATATAAAATAGAAAAATATTTTATTTTCTAATATCCTCAGATTATATGAAAATCATTTATACACTAAACTTGTTGGGACTCTCAATGAGCGGTCAGAACACAAATTAATTTAAAATGCTGTCTCAATAAATTAGAGTATTTCTTTTCTTTTTTTTTGTATATTAGGGGCTCTGTAGTTGTTTGTTATAGGCACGCTGGAGGACACTACTTCCAATCCTCTTGACGACGACACCTTTTAAGCCACCCGTCATGGGTTGCTTATTGTATTGGCAGGACATGGAACTTTAAAACAATATCACCACATGAATAATATCCTACTAAAAGACTATAAAAATATGATGATCTCTGTGTTTATTTACAAAAAATAAATAACAGCTGATGCTATTATTATTTTCATGTTATTACGTCATGAAAATATCAGCCCTGTAATAAGTCAGCCAATTTCCCAAACAGTGTTTCAGATCACACCGCTCAACTCTAGTACTATTTCTTCACACTACTGTATAGCTTATTCAAATCCTCGCTCTGAGACGAATGTAGGGCGTTTACACACTTGAGCTTACATACGTTACGTATTACAAAAGAAAGTAAATTAAATTAAAAAGAATTTCAAGGGTTTTGCACAAAAATCGATGTTAATAGCAACATTGAAAACGATTAACAATACGCTCACATAAAGTTTTCATCTGAAAATAAAAAAGTATGATCAAAATAAAAGTATGAGTAGACATTATTAGCCTGCATTTTTTTTTTATTTTTGGGTGGGAAATTATCGAATATCTTCTCCCGCTCTAAGCGGAGCGGGAGGGCGTGTCAGGCTTCTACTGACTAAAACCCACCCGTGTTCCTTCAGTCGTCTGTGCCAGGACCACGGTAGTCTTTCAAATAATCCGCACCCCTAGCAGGTATTGGCCCTAGCGGATCCCATCAGTTAGTACTGACATCTCTTTGAGGCGCGCGTGGAACACAACGCGCCGCGTCGACCCGAGCCCGGTCCTTACCGGACGGCGAGCTACCCATTGCTCGCCGAGCATGATTTTAACATGCAACCTTTGTTAGTAGTTATAAGATAATGGCATAAAAATAAAAGATAAACGCTGATACAAATAAAGAATAGGAAAAAAACAGTAGCTGTCAGTTTAAATGACAAGCGGTTTTGAATTCTATAACCAATGTAATCCAAGTTATATCGCCAACAGTCTTTTTATTTAGCACACATTTACTGTAAGCGCCCACCTCCTCCCGACGTTTACAGTACCTATTTAAATAAATGAGTTTTGTCTAATCCTAGATACCTAATTTTCTTTTACAGGTTTCTGCCTGAGAAAAAATCCTTCAGCTACCTTTTTACATGCAAGAAAAATATTTTCTTTTTTGTAAGCAGGACCTATTCCTGCGAATATTTTAATAAAATTTAAATGGGTCCGTTTCAGTCTATTAGTAAAACTTTAGACCATTTGTAAAAGTATGTCCAGTATGTAAATAGCCTTATTTTAATCCCATGTGACACGCGGGGCCGTGAGAAGGGCTAAATAGTGCAGATTACATTGAAATACCATTAGCAGACCCAGAGCGAGCTGACTAATCTTAGCGTAAGTAGATATTTTAACATATCAATCTTTGATACAATAGTTCTAATTCCTATAGAAATAGGGACGATCATTGGTCTAGGTTTTTTCGATCGCTGTCGAAAAAACGTAGGTTGCTTTACGAAAAGTAAAAAAATATTGTGTTTATGTACATTTGAATTGTACAGTTGTAGTTTAACTTTTGAGCCTGAAAGATCCGTTTTTTTTACGCCTTCGAGTTACGCCTGCCTATGATATTTCATAATGTTAGGTACCACGCAAATGATTCTTTTTAAATTACTCTCTAGAGTAGATCCCATAAAAATCAGTGGGTACATACAGGCGAAAGGAAATACAATTATTATTTAAACCTTCACAAACAATGTTACCCATTTTAGTCTGCCGTTTGAACGACCTATATATTTTTCATTCAATTTGCTTGATTGCGACACACATTTTTTGTGCTGGCAATAATTATCGCGGTTACGGAAAACAAAAATCAAATTAGGAAAATCTATATACGAGCGCATTGATTCTAAGCGTTGTCTTCCTCTTTAAACTCCTCGGGTAGATAATAATACTATTTAATTATGCCAATCCAACAATCTTTCAGCTATAATAATTATTTTGAATTCTAGACACAGTTACTTTAGTTTGTCCGACCCGTAGCTCGCTCCGAAACCTAGTGAATTGCCGGATCGCGCCTTTTTTGACCATCACTTGTCAACCGTCACCGCTTGGTGTTGCCACATAAAAATCGTTCTGAATTATCGATATGTCAGTTAAGTCGAATTTAAAAATACAGATAATCGAACCTAACTTAATAATGTGCGACTAGGTTTATTTAATTTTTACCCAAAATTGCTTCACTTAAAATTCGGATGGCCTGAATTGGAGATTCAAAATGGCTGTTAAATACATATCAGATAGCTGCCACTGCATACAAGCAGCAACTAGAGACAGCAAACCGAATGTTACCTAACAATAGCACCAGGCTAGGGAAATGATTTAAAACGTAAACATTTTTCACAAACAGAGCACAATCAACTTAAGAATAAAAAACCCTAAGCCAATCTTAAACAACTTCAAACATAACTTAAATCACCCTTTTGTCAAGCAGTGGAATCTCCCCTTATTGGCAATACAAACAAGTACAACGTATACAAATCAATTGTCTTGCTCGAGACTTAACAACAGCGAAAAAAAACACTGTTTTAGAATCGTTGGGTTCCGTAGGTATGATCAAAAGAACAGCTAGGAAACCGCCTTGCCTTAAGATTGTTATAAAAATGGCGTTGTACGATTTCCACCAGGGGATGAACTTGAATGTATTAAGTATTAGGAAATTACTTACATAATATATTAATAGTTTCACATATACAGCTCTATGCCGTCATCATAATCTGCTTCTATATCATACCTGATGCAGCTGAATATCAGTATTTTACATGAAGCGACTGCCTGTCTGACCTCCACTACCCAGTTACTGAGTACGATACCCTCTGATAAGACTGGTTGTCAGACTTTCGGGCTTCTGACGACCCGTAACGACTGTCAAAGATCGACGAATTACCACCGGAACCGACGGCTTGACGTGCTTTTCGAGGCACGAAGGAGTCTCGGTATGTAACGATGGTCACCCATTCACGGGCCGACCGCGGTAAGCGTAGCTTAACCTGATCGACCAAACCATGCGGCTGTTATTACTTAGCCACGAGCCCTCCTATAATTAATATGCCCCCGTCAATGATATTATATTAAAATGAGGCAGATATTTTACTATCGCGCGTTTTGTGAGGACTCGAAAGCGTCCCAATTGGGGCACATGGTCTTTAGTCCGCGTCAAGCAAGGCGTAACAATAAAAAAATACTACCCACTTTTTTTTTGAGACATTGAACACGACCAGATTTCAAACGTTGGTTTCTATGACCGTAACACATCTTGTGTAGAATATCATTGGCCCCCGTATAATGCTGTATGCGTACTACATATAAATAGATGTGTATAAATACTTTAAAAACGAAACGTAAGGATAACCTTTTGACTTAAATACATCAAACGGATAGTCTGATGCTACAGAAGACAGACAAAATAACTAATTGATAAGCGCTGATAGATTTGTAAACATTCTGGTAAAAACAATCAAAACAAGGCTAATAAAGTAAGAAGAAAACGGCTCCTAAAAAGCTTTCCTACACATCGACAGGTCCCTAAAACCGCGAAGGAAAACGTCAACGGTAACACAAATCCACCCTAATTTGGTGTTACCGCACGCAGGCCCCAATACGTTATTATTATCATTCAAAATATTTCCCATTCTACCCACCTATATAGGGGAAATTGTCAAGGAAAATGTCGCCCTTGTATAGCAACCGTATTATATTATATTATGTAATATAACATTTTATAAAAGGGTTTGTCATTATAAAAACTCTTTGTAAGCAACGTAGTCTAACTACCCAGGCTTTTAAAACCAGTCTTTAGAATTTTCACTCTATGACCTCCTGTAAAAAGTCTGAAGATCCAAATTCCAGATCTGTCAATAAGAGGTCTGAATTAATTTCTGTGTCAAAATCTAGATTTTAAAAATTCAGTTTCTAACCCTTCCCAAATAACTTTTCAAACCTTTAATAGAAGCAAACAATGCATTAAATCCAGCATTCCATAAAACATTTCACTAAATATTCGTGAAAAGGCGATCAGGAATATTTTAATATCCTCAACCAACGCCGCGCTTAAAGCGAGTATCAAACTAAATACGACAATCTAATATTCTAATGAACTTCAAGTGTCGATTCTACGAGCTAATATTAACGTAGCTCTCGTGGAGGGATATAAATGTAAATTCAATAGTTGAGGGGCTAATTGCCATCCGACGGTAGTACAGCTAAATATTTACACAATGCCAGTCGTACTTAAGTTTAAAATTCTAATTTTATTGAAATCTGATGTGGTGTGGATTGAAAAAGGTTTTATCTTTTTATTGCTTTTTTAATTTTGTTTTAGTATGGTTTTGGTTTTGAATTTATTTTAGAAAAGCGTATGATGTAAGTTGCACTGATGAAGCCACATTTTGTTTAGACTTAGTTGCTTTAATTTGTTGCGGGGTGTTTCTCCGTTTTGGCGAAAAACACTTTCCGGTAGCATATGTTTCTTTCTGGAAACAATTAACACTGAGGCTGATTTGCTAAATGCTCTCATGGGATGAACTTGAAGGCGCATTATTCAACATATGCATATACCTGTCGAAAATAATGAAAACTAACAAAACATCACGCAAATCGTCATTCTCCTCCGTTCCAAACACCACCACTTAAAGTCTTGATGTCGTTATTTATACAAGCGACGGAATTAAAAAAAATACTTGACGATAATTTTAAACTAATAACCGCCCAAATAGCATAAGTAAAAAAAATATTTTTGTTTAACCTAAAACTTTGTCACAAAGAAAACGTCATTAGTCGCATCAATGTTTGCCAATACGAGTATGTAGCGAGGTATATGCATATATTGAATAATGCACCTTCAAGTACATCCCATCATATTTTTTTAGCAAAACAGTCTGTGTTTAATTTATTGTTTTCAGAAAAAAAATCATATGCCACTTATGATGTGTTTTTAGCAAACACGGAGAAACACCCTGCTAGAAAAATTGTATGAAGAATTCTGGCGTATTGAAGTCATATTATGCGTGTATGACCAGATGTATGAACATAAATGAGGCAAAAGGAGTATGTATGGATCTTAGGAGGTGGCGTACTGTAGTTTCTGCCTACCCCCATGGGAAAAAATGAAAAATATAAAACAAAAACTCACCTTGCAGTGTTTGAAGACACAAGGAAACCTGAAACAAACAACAAGGGGATTATTATTTCAATAATGTAATACAGTAATTTTACAGGAAAGTATTGTGAAGCTTATGACCAAAAAGCACATGGCTAATCTTCAAATGATTTTTCAGCTTCGTATATTTTTAATTGTTCAGTAAGCGACTTCATAACTTAGCCTACCTTTATGCCAATTTTTCAATCTGCCTATCCTTTTCCCAACTATGTTGGGGTCGACTTCCAGTCTAACCGGATACAGCTGAATACCAGTGTTTTACATGGAGCAACTACCTATCTGACCTCTACAACCCAGTTACTGGGTAATATGATACCCCTTGGTAAGACTGGTTGAAAGACTTTCGGGCTTCTGACGACCCGTAACGACTGTCAAAGATCCACGAATGACAGCCGGGACCAACGGCTACCTTTATGCGAATATGCACTATATTTACGTAAAACTTAAAAAAAAGTAAAACTTCAAAAACCTGCCTTCCTAGCCTTTTCCCAACTATGTTGGGGTCGGCTTCCAGTCTAACCTGATGCAGCTGAATACCAGTATTTTACATAGAGCGACTGCCTATCTGACCTCCACAACCCAGTTATTGGGTAACACGATACCCCTTGGTAAGACTGATTGTCTGACTTTCGGGCTCGACTTCAAAAACCTAAAAGGAAAAAATAACTTTCATAAAAACTTAACAGCTTCTGAAGCCGGTGCCAAGCTAAGGTGCATTGAAGAATTGAAGACACCAATTTCAGAAGCTGTTTTTTATGAACGTATTTTTTGTTTTTTTTTATGTGGGTTTGCTCTTGACTCTAGTCTAGGAGGTGACAGAGACAAAGTCGACGATGGAGTGAGCTTACCCAGAAGAAGCCTGTTTGCTCTCACTTTGAAGAGATTTGGGTCGTATGCGTTCGGAAACTGACGCAGGTAGAGAGTTTCAGTTTTTTGCTGTGCTCATTATAAATGACATTTGGAAACGCTTATTGCGAAATGGTAGAATAGTAACGAGGTAGGGTTGGTAACTAGCAGTGCGTCTAGGTGTCGGTCTGGATGACGGTCACTGAGGAGATCATTGACTTCAAGGTAGGTCAGCAACTTACTGTTCAGTACCCTTTCCATAACCTTGCACAGAATGGAGGTAATGGCGATCAGACGGTAATAGGCAGAGTCTCACGGTCGCCTTTTTTGGGCACAGGTTGTACATTTGCAAGCTTCCAGGATTTTGGTACTTATTTTTTTTAAGAGATAGGCGGAACAAACGTTTCAACACGGGAGACAGTTCAGGCGCACACTGCCTCAACACCCTCGCTGGCATGCCGTCAGGCCCGCTGGCCTTGTTCACGTCTAGACTGCACAATACTCTTCGGACCTCTTAATGAATGTGAACTGGGATCTCCGGCACCGAGGAGTCACAATAAGGTACAGTATGTGGTTGCTTGGAGCCAGCGTCCAGACTTGCAAAGAGAGATGCTAATAAATTTGCTTTCTCACTTGTAGAGTAGGCTAGCGATCCATCAGGTTTCAACATTGACGGTAAAGTGAGACGAGAGAAATTCATTTCAGCCGCTTTAGACAGGGACCAGAACTGTTTACTACCCGGAGGGTGTGAAGCCAGCTTGGCCCCAATACGTCCGACATGGTCAAAACGTGCCCTAGGTAATACCTGCTTGCAGAACTTGGCAACAGAAATAAAGGTTATTTTCTTTTTTAGGGTTCCGTACCTCAAAAGGAAAAAACGGAATCACTCGTGTGTCTGTCTGTCAGTCTGTCACCGCCAATTTGCTCCGAATCTAATGGACCGATTAAGTTGAAATGTGGTACAATTATGTTTTTCTGTGACCCAAAGACGGATGTGTAACGTAAATAAATGAATATTGAATATGGCGGTCAATTTTAGGGGGCAAATAAGAAAAAAAAAAATTGTAGTACAAACAAACATACATGCGGGTCGGGGTACAGAACCTCCATTTTAAGTCGGTTATTAAGTCGGTTAAAAAAATTCAATCGGTGGGAGCGCAACCCTATGCATTCAGTTCAAGACTAACAAAAAGTTTATGTCTAAGAATATTTTCTCCGAGTACGACAGTATTCAATTTCAATCAACATAAAAGCTCTCACATAAGATAAAAACTTTAACAATTTAAAAAACCTACATCCACTAGGATGGCACAAAACTATCCAATATCTTATTTACTTGAAATGTTTGGTATGCAACCTGCCCGGAGTTGGATCTGCTAGGAATCCCGGATTGTCAAAGCTTTGTCGCATAGCTTGGGTGCATTCCGTATCGCCATTTGTTTTTCAACTTCTTACTTACTTCGGAAAATTCAAATTCAAAGAACTTGTTTGGTAGTTGGGTCGCGTGTAGCCCGACTTAGCAATCTTGTCGAAGGCCTGTTTTGAATTGTGTTTGTGTGTGTGTGTATGTGCATCTATATGTTTGGAGCTATGTACTGTTGAGCGTTTGTGACAAGCCGTTCTAAGTTTAAGTTACAAGTATATACGTAATTTATATACTTTATTGTACACAACAAAAATACATAAGTAACAAAAAATAAATCAAACACTACAAAATATACAATGAGTGGCCTTGTCGTTTTCTGTCATCTCTTCCAGGCAACCATGGACTGGTCAAGTACATTGGAATGTTAGAAGGTGTCAATTTGTTTTGGGGTGTAGATAAAGGTTCAGCCACTGAGTATACAGGGTTATTGGTAAAACACCAACAACTTCTTAAGGGCTCATTGTACTCATCATTATGAACAACTTCTACTATGGGACCAAACCTGAAATCGCGAAAAAAATCAGCTGTTTAGTACATTTATGTTCGCATAATTGGTCAAAATTTACTGAACAGCTGATTTTTTTTTTGCGATTTCAGGTTTGGTCCCATATTAAAAGTTGTTCATAATGATGAGTACAATGACGCCTTAAGAGGTTGTTGGTGTTTTACCAATAACCCTGTATATGTTTAAGGTTATATTTGTTTGGCGTCCACTTAGCTTCACAGCCTGTCCTCGTAATTCATTATTATTGTTAATCATTGTTATTCGCTCATTGAGGTATTTATTTATTTGTTTATTTATTTATTAAAGAACACCAACAGCATATACATTCAACATTAGTTTAGCGTATTTAGGAGGTATTACTGCTAATGTATACACAAATTATAGGTATTGACTGAACCAACTTCCACACATGCGTTACCAAAACTTTGAACACCTCACACAACGCAAGTATGTACCTTTGATACAATAATAATTTAATCCAATCTAACATCGATAATTATAATTATAATTATAATAACATTATAATCTTTTATAATGCGCACAGCAAAAGAGTGGAACTCACTACCTGCGTCTGTGTTTCCGAACGTATACAACCCTAACCTCTTCAAAGTGAGAGTGAACAGGCTTCTTCTGGGTAAGCTCACTCCATCGTCGACTTTGTCTCTGTCACCTCTGACCTAGACTAGAGTCAAGAGCAAACCCATCACAAATAAAAAAAATAAAAAAAAATAGTTGTATCCAAAACCACATCCCGAACCACTTAAGTATACAGCACAATAGAAGTCTTAAGTTCGCGCTCAAACACTAAGTTAGACAAAAGAGGGATCCTATCAAAAGTAGTTTGGCAAAGTTACCTTCGGCCCAGCACTGTTCGAATTGTACAAACTTTCCAACTTTAGCGTTTCCTTTTATCTGTTGGAAAGTGTGTTTTTTCTAAATTATTATTTTTTTTCTTTCCCTCGGATAGTTTTGCGTGCTTTATGGTGCGTGTGGGTAAGAAGCGACGTGGGAAGTTTTGGCGATCTCATTTTTTCGTGTCTTTGTATGACGCATGATTGTCTTTGTTGGAGGTTAAGTTGTCCTTGTTAAAATAAGATTTCGTACGTTTTGGGTGTCGGTAGCTATCCTCGGCAGTTGGATTGCAGTATTTTCTAAGCTAATACTTCATACGTCTTATATTCAGTTTCTCCATTGGTATATGACATAAATTTATATAGAAAATTAGCCTGAACCAGACCTCTTAGTCTTATCAATAAACCCTGTTAATTGCCTAGTTGCCTGTACCTAAGTACCTGCAAATTGTCTAACGCTTAAAGTTTTAAACCCTTTCGCAAAGCCTCATTAATATTCCAATAAACCGTAGCTCACAATACAAAAACGAAATACATAGTTTATCAGCCACGATTTCAAATAGATACGAGTACTTACTGTCGAAGTTCCATTTATTATAATTAACACCCATTTATAGATCCATGCTCTTATTAACAGGAAGCAGAATGATAACACATATTATTATATTATAGATGTTGATTTTAGTTTCCCCCCACTAGCCCAAAGATAATATTCTGAGCCGTACATCAATATTAATTTTGCTCTTGAGTGTAAGCCTGGTGGGGCTCTCGTATTATTTCGAGATATAGTAATTAGTGGAAAGCCAGGCCAACGCTTTATATTTTGATGCAGTAAACCGGATAAAGATTATTTTAGCTTGGTTTTTATTTACTGAATTATTTGGACGACTGTGTGCAGAATGTAGTTAAAATATAGAAAGAAAGAAAGAAAGAAAGAAAAATATTTTATTTGGGACACGCACAGGAAATACAAACAGTAAAAAAAGCATAGGAAACTAACAAAATTAACATTAAAAAATAAATACAAAATATAACAATTGCAAATACCTGTGCGAGGCCAAAAAGGCTCCTATCTCAGCACACAGCTGCAATATTTAAATAAATACCGCAGCGCTGGTATATATTTTTTTTTTTTCAATTCGTGGAGCTATTTAAGGTTTATTTCTTTAACAGAAGTAACAACTTCCTGTTACCCTAGAAGCCAGTAGGCGTTTTATAACCCTAAAATGTATGAGGTTCTTGTCATTTTCGGAATAATCTTTCTTTGTATCGTCATTCGTGGCCATAAATATCCATATACTCAGGTAGCCCTTTGGTGAAGTATGCCATTCGTCTCAACTCTCTCTCTGTATTATAGTTTAAATATTACTGATAATCCGGTGTGTAACCACATAATCAGACAAGCAAGATATCAGCAAAATAACGTTGTTAGTCCATCGAGCCGTAATCATTGGAGTTAACACGGGTAACGCGTGAAAATTCCACTACAAACACCCGGCGAAAATGTTTACCAACTATAAAAACTTCAACATTTTCAACGCTCAATTTCCCTTTAACTTTGTGGAAAATTAAAAAAAAAAAAAGTACAACACAATAGAATATGGTTTTTTGTTAATGTTGCATTTGCAGAACATAAATTAGCACAAACAAAAATTGGGGTATATTTTTGTGTACGGTTGAAGAGTAACTTTTCGAAGGCTCTTATTTGTAAGTTGAGAGAGGTATGAGGTCCAAATCCATTTATACTTTCACCAAAAGGTATGTAAATCTCAGGTACCGTTTTTAATATTCCCAGGGCTATTGGCTTAAAATCTGTAGCAGCTGATAAAGAATCCCAACTATCAATATCTTTCATCTATAAGGTTATCTCCAAATAACACCATATAAAGTTATCTACAAATTCACACTCCCATAAATAAGGTGGCACCTCAATTATTATCAGCGATCACCATCGCTTCCCCATAATACGGTGGAAGTAACAACACAATTAATTAGGACACCACCCATTGTCAGATTTATACTAGTGCCTTATCTCCGCTGTCTTATTGGACGCGGCAAATTCAGATAATTACTAGGAGGTCGTATCTACTGTTTGAGATATTGGAAAGTGTAGAGTAGGATTTCTTTATCATCAAAGTTTTAATAAACGCCAGCTGGTTGAAAAAAAAAAAACGAATACCTGATCACCAGGCTCTGTAAATGGATGGTGATGTTGGATAAAAAGTATTCGTCCCTATAAGATTAATATTACCGGCCCATCCTCTTCTAACAGTCCACAATCAGTAACAGTCTTCTCAACTGTCGATCGACCTCCTAGAGGCCAGTAACAATAGAAAGAACAATGGTGAAATCTTATTTGAAATAAATTTGTACGTCTAAAAGTGACATACGAAAGAAATTCAATAAATTATCTACGTTTTTTTTACTATCATAATATTTTACTTCATTCTAAAAGATTAGGAAATTGTTGGTTGGATTGGTTTAGTATTACATTAGGAAAATATTTTTTTCCTAAATATTAATTTAAATAATTATATATATTAATAAATAATTTCCTAAATATTAATAGTCGCCGCAAACACTGTACCTACAGCATAATTGTAGTAGTGTTGTTATTATTTTCAGTTTGTATATTTTTATATTTACATGGAGTAAATGAATAAATAATACATCTATTTTGTTGTGTAACTAACAAGAAGTTTGGTCTGTGTTCTTCCTTAGATAAAAGTATTGCAGTTAAACAGGAAAATTATCAAATATTATGGCAATTTTGAACTTTGACTAGTTGAAATTGAATTTTAACTGGCGGTTAATAGGGCAGCCCGTATCAATATTTCTATATAAAATAACATCGATAAAAGATTGTGCGAATGTTTTTATATTGTCACGGTACAATATCTAGGGGTAAAAATACTCCAAGTTTTCTAACTTTCATTTAACTTTGATACCAAACAGCCAGTGGACAAAATGGCCGCAAATAGGTATTTCAATGATGCGAATAATGAAGGGTTGCAATTAATTAACTGTCATAACACTATTATCATTTTTCACTTACGCAAAATTAAGAAAGTTAAAAAGAGATGCCAGTATTTTTATGATTCCGGCGTCGTTATGCCTCATATTTGTGTAACTGTTTTTTCTATAGTCTAACATTTCAAGTCCACATAATATATAGATCAGTGCTCTACCCTATGTTGTTCAAAAGTTCAACACTGAATAACTATTAATCGGCGCTTTCTATAACAAAAAAATCTTACACAAACTAGCTCAGAAAATGATGCGCAGTTAAATAAGATATTTTTCATTTCATGACGTAGGTAGTAATTTAATTTCAAATAAAACAAAGTATGGGAAGCACCCATAGCTCTTTAAGTGTGTGTCAAACATGACAGTTGAAGGTCTAACTAGAAAAAATGAACATAGAATATTCGACTACACAGCTATTGTCTTCATAAATGGCACCGAGAAGTGCACCGAGAAGTGCCGTTTGCATTTATTCAGCTATTTATCGAAGCAAATCCTAGCAAAATGTCCAAATGTCCACACAAAAAATATTTAATTGAAAAGCCGACTCTACGCAGTACAAGCAGTTTGTCTCTCTACACAACGCAATAACAGACAAAAGTCGTCGCAAACGCACGCACCCGCGGCACGCACAAAAGATGGCCGCTGTGACGTATGTTGCTGCCATAGTTGAACTATGCCCATTGAACAGTCTAGGCTAGTGGCTAAATAATAATTACCCGCACGGATCGATCTTCAAGGTTAAGCAATGCTTGCCGAGGTCGGTCCGTGGATAAGTGACCATCCATAACAAACCAAGAAGTGCCTCGGAAGGCACGTTAAGCAGTTGGTCCCTGCTGTCAATCATAGACCTTTAACAATCGTTACGAGTAGTCAGAAGCCCAAAAGTCTGACAACCAGTCTTGCCAAGGGGTATCGTATTACCTAGTAACTGGGTTGTGGAGGTCAGATAAGCAGTCGCTGCATGTAATATACTGGTATTCAGTTGCATCCGGTTAGACTGGAAGCCGACCCCAACATAGTTGGGAAAAGGCTAGGCAGATTGAGTTTTTTCATTTTACTGTCTTGTATTTGACCATTTATCTGTGCAAACCACTCTGTATTCAGCTACACTAATCTAAAGTGACATAAAAACAAATACTCCAAAGTAACCAGCAGCCTACCTCCAGCATCCAGACATAAAAGATCCTAACACCGATAAGACCTCGCCGAGAATCGAACGGGGACCGAATTGCCCCATTCCACGTGAGATCTCCTGATACCGATGCGACGGTAGATATCTTTACATGGGCCGCTTTATAGGGCCATGGTGTCCTTTCCATGATTATTGAATAGGGGAAACTATCAATGACGAACGTGGATTTAGGTAACATCGGCTACTGAAGTCATAAGCATTTCTAATTTTCAAAAACACTTGCGCACTAAAGCTTTGATGTAGGTGTTCTCGTGACTAGAATACTAGTAGTTCTGAGAAGAGTAGACCTCGCGTAGAGCGGTGCACAGTGGCGCCATCTAGTTACCTTATTGGAAAACTAACATTAATATTGTTTTAAAGCCTTGTTTTAGAGAATTCTGATGGTTATTTTCAGAATTCTCTAGCTTTGTGACGAGAAGGTGGTCTTAGGTGCTCCACCAATCCCTACCTAGTAGTTAAAGGGTTCCACAGGTAGAAATCTAAGTGACAATTTACTGCTTTTTGAGATGCTATTCTGCTCATCATGCCGAAGATACATACTAAGCGATTCCAAATGTTATTTGGACCGTGTAATGCAGAAAAGGCAGCCATGTCGGGAAAAGTACAAACAGAGTTATAAGCATTTTTCTGTCGATGGTTGCATCATGGATGCATGGACCTGGCTGCATTTGACGGCTCATATCTCCGTGATAAATAGAGATATCGATATAGCTGTTTTTGCAAAAAATCTTGTATGTCGAAATTAGTATGGCTGTGTTTATAACTCATTTTTGGAAAAAGTGCCATACGGCTTTCTGCATAACTAAGTCCATTTATAATGCGCACAGCAAAAGAGTGGAACTCTTTACCTGCGTCTATGTTTCCGAACGCATTTTACCCTCTCTTCAAAGTGTGAGTGAACAAGCTTCTTCTGGGTAAGCTTACTCCATCTTCTACTTTGTCTCTGTCGCCTCCGACTTAGGCTAGAGTCAAGACCAACCCTCTCAAATAAAAGAAAAAGATCCTCAACAAATCTTTACCAAATTTTTATGAGACTAATTTCAAATTACTACTTTTCAAATAAAAAAGAGCCATCGAAATCGGATCTCATAAGGCGGAGATATCCAACCCCGTTTTGCCCCTTTTTGGAGCAAGTACCCGTCCAATCAAAAATCCGCGACGACAAAAAAAAATCTATAAAGTCTTTAAACCTGTAGGTATACCAAGTTTCGTCCAGTTCGGTTGTAAATAGGACTTGTAGAGGAGTAGCAACAATTTGACAGACGAAAATAAATTTTACCAGACATGAAGCAGAGACGCTTCGCTCGCTCGGTCAATAATTATATGAGTGCCTAAATTACGTGGTCAGGAACACATTGAATGTTAAAGCGTTAAGTTATCTATACTTCTATACTAGTATTCTTTGGAACTACTGATCCGATTCCTAAAATTCTTACACTAATGGCAGAGGCATTGCCCTAGAACATTCCACTCGAGATAAGTGCCTACAGCTCGCGACAACACAGTGTTGTCAGTCACTCGAGGTCTATACGCGCTCAGCGAGACACGTACGACGCGATCGGACGTCGTCCCGGCCGCCCGCGCCGCCGACCGAACGCGTCGTTTTTATTTTATTTTTGATTTTATGCACCCTCCGTTATGACAATAGAACACACATTACATTGACTAACATTTGTTGTTAGTGTTACGCTTTATATAAAAAAAAAACAGCTGTCCCATACATTAATGTTCGCATAACTCGTGAAAATGTAGGGAGCATTTCCCATAGAAAAAGTTGCTTGTTATCATAAGTACAATCATGTGTTTAAGTATCGGTCACTAATTACCGGTATGTACGATGTTGTTACTATATAGGGTGCTATATAGTAACAACATTGTACATAAGTAAAGTAAGGTTTGTGAGTGTGACGCATGACGTGAGTAAAATAAATGAGTAGGTATTACCGTCTAGACGTTATTTATGCGACAATGAAAATCATGAAAAAATAAATCTTAGACTTTAAATGTACAGTATACTATTCATATTATAAATATACTATACACCCAGAGCCATATAGGCCAGCTGGCGTGGTTGGTTATCCCTACCCTATCATGCCACAAGTCGTGGGTTCGATTCCCATCCAGGACAAACATTTGTGTGCATGAACATATCTGTTTGTCCTGAGTCTTATCGAGTAATTATCTGTATAAGTATGTATTTACAAACAAAAAATAAAGTAGGTAGTGTATGTAGTATATCAGTTATCTGGTTTCCATGTACAAGCTCTGCTTAGTTTGGGATCAGATGATCGTGTGTGAAATGTCCCAGGATATTATTATTATTGTGAAGTGCGTAAAGAAAAAAAGCAATTTAATACATTTTAAACACAAATTAATAGTAAGAAGCATGTCCACGGCTTTTAATTACTGCTTTTCATCGGCGAGGCATTGACTCTATCAATTTTTGACATTACGCAAGCGAGATAGTTCCATTCTTCCAAGAAAAAGTGGTAGAGCTCTCTTAAATTGGCACACTGTTGATTTGAAGCCTTTTTCTTGATTTCGCACCAAATATGCTCTATTTGGTTTAGATCTGGGCTGTTAGCTTAATGTAAGACAGAAACTGATTTCGATCTGCAAAATTCCTTAACGTGCGTCCAGTATGCTTTGGATCATTGTCGTGCTGGAATGCCTAAATAACTGGAAGCACGTCTTCAGCATAAGGTAACATTGTTTCTTCCAGTATAGTTTTGATCCATGTTTCCTTCTACCAGCTTAACAGGTCCAACATCATGTCCAGAAAAGCACCCCCAATTTTTTACATTTCCCCCGTCATGCTTTAATGTCTTTTTTGTCTACTTAGGGTCAAATGCTTTATTCCGAGGGCGTCGTACATATCGTTTTCCATCAGAACATACCCTGTTTATTTTTGTCTCGTCAGAAAAGAGAACATTTTTCCACTGTCTAACTGGCCATTTCATACCTTCTTACAAATGGCCTGGCTTGTCTATGACAGCGTTTCAAAATGGGCACCTTCCTTGCTATCCTTCCATGCAACTTTTCTTCTACCAAAAGCCCTTGAATAGTGCGTGCCCAGATTGCTGAAGGGTTGTTTTCACCAAAATATTCATTTCCCAGCTCATTAGATCCTTTAAAAGAATTTTGTTTTGCCTAACGAACGATATTTCGATCATCTCCACGAGATAACTTTCTCTGTTTAGCGGAACATTTGAAGTAGTTTGATACGTGGCAAAATGCTTCACAGCGTGGAATACCATCCATATTGAGCGTTTCATATGGTCGGCTATCTTTTCTTACGACCAATTTTTCTAGCGAATTTTTATTATTGCTTCCCTTGTAGATTTATCACAACAAGACTTTTACAGCACTAAATGTCGCCAAAATTATACGAATAGTGATCTGCAACCACAGAGTCACAGAGTGTTCTTTATTTAAATTTGAAAAAAAAACTATTCATGTTCTTAATTATGTGACCAGCCAGCAAGTAGTAATACTAGGATCAGATCTAATGTAAAAAGTTTATCTATTTAGTTTTTAGCCAATCATTGTGTATCAACGAATGTACCGCTAGTATGGAAAAGTTTTGCGATACCGAGAGAAATACAAAAAAAAAATACATGCAATTAGTTATACTTGTTAGTTTGATAAAATCTTCCCTTTAAATAAGCGTTCTTAATTATATGACCACCACTGTATATTACTGATATAGTTACTTTTGTAATGACGAAAATCCATTAAGAATTGTCGAGTCGTGTTGCCTAGATACCTACAACGTATAGTTGCCAGCATTTAACTTGAGCTCTCGGCGGAGCCCGGACGTTTGGGGGTTGTATGCGCGTCTCAGGAGTAAGGTCCAAAATCGCTTAAAGTAATTAAGGATCAGAGCTCAAGATAAATGCCTGCAACTGTACCCGCGATCGTACGATCGCACAAACTTACATTTTTCGCCCGCTAAAGTTATTTTTTGTCACTCTCTGCCAGTCTTATTTTTTTGTGTACTTTATCATTGGTGTAATGCAGTAATGTTAAGGATCATAAAGGTACACTTTGATACGCGGCAGCTGGCGATAGCCACTCGATAATAAGCCTTAAGATAATAAGCTTACGAACCTTGCGAACAAGTGCCGCGTGTCAGCTGTCGCCTGCCGTATAAAAAGGTATGTACCGTATTTTATTTTTTCTTCCCGGACAGCCCTAGGTACGACGAGAAAGGACACAAAGTAATAACAACTCTAAAGCGCGGCGATTAAGTTTAATTTAGCTTGCGCGTGGGGAGTAAGTGATTTTGTAGGCTATTATAAAAGCGGCTTTCTTCAAAATCAAAGGAGTAAAACTTATGTACGTTAGTTAGTACTATTATTTATTCTGTGCTAATGGGAAGCTACATTATCCGTGAGTGTCATAGGATATGTTTTATATTGAAACGAGAAACTTCTGCGAGTGAAGTCCCGGGCAGAAGCTAGTTCTATACACTTTTTAGTGTGCAAGGATATCTATTTGCTGATCGTGTGACTCGACTTTTAACTTTACACGCAAAACAAGCGTGGATCCTTGAATTATTTGACAGGCCAGTTGGTGTGGTTGGTTAAGATACCACCTATCATGCCGCATGTCGTCGGTTTGATTCCCATCCAGGACAAACATTTGTGTGCATGAACATGTCTGTTTTTTCTGAGTCTGGGTGTAATTATCTATAGAAGTAAGTATTTACAAAAAAAAAAGTAGTTTATGTAGTATATCAGTTATCTGGTTTCCATAGTACAAGCTCTGCTTAGTTTGGGATCAGATGACCGTGTGTGAATAATGTCCCAGGTTATTATTATTATTATTTCTATTGGCTGGGCAAAACAGTGGCATCCCAGAATTCGTTTTTGTAAAAATAAGGTCCCAAGTAATTAACATAGCCTCACAAAGCTACTTAAAACTGCCAGTTGACTTGCAACATTAAACAATATACTCTATTCTCCAAAAAATAATATCCCTCGTAACAATATTGCACAGAAGTACCTACACATATGACAGTGATCCTTTTATATCGTCTAAAGTATATTTCACAGTTGTCTTTCGCAGACATATAGAGAGACATAAGTTTATAATCCAGACGCATTGGACTTATTGAAGTTTCTCCACGCACCATTGGCAGGGGCGGGAGAATTTCATTCACATGGCTTTTGTATTTCCCTGTTTTATTTTTTCGTTTTTATTTCATACGTGCATTTACAAAGTTTTATACTACATTCGAAGGTGCCATATATTCTCTTATAAGCTGTTGTGTTCTGATATAGTTTTAACTGTCTTTTTATTTCATATATTTTTTTAAATAATTTCTATGAATACTGAATACATAAATAAAGTAGCTTTACCGAGACAGATACCAAGGTGTGCATTTTGGCCTTCATAAAATATATAGGAAAGACAACTGCCTTCAATAAAAACAACACAATTGAGTCATACAACCACCACATTAAAACTACGGAAACTACAAAAAAAGACAAAACTCGCTTTTAATATGGAGAAATATTTATGACTGGGGTGGACCTCCCCATTGAGCAATCTGATGGCAAATCTATAGAGGCGCCATCGTACACCATAAGACTGTTAAATGAAGCGTGAAATTAGGGGGTTTTGCGGTGACCAGTGGAGTCAATAAAACCATACATCCGTGGGACTTCTTTGATGCGATGGCTTATTGAATAAAATGGAGTTCGCTTCGTCAGCCCGCATTAGAAAGGCAGATAAAGTCGGGAGATATAAAACAGATATCAAATAGTGAATTGAAAAGGAATTTATGTTTGATCTGACCTCTGTACGAGTATGTAGGAAGTTTTGTTATATTTCCTATTACGAATAATTTATGTGTAGAGATCGACGTCTTATTTTTGAGATCTAATGCTTTTATCCTTCGAGCTAAGATCATGTAACAAGACAGAAATATATCATAAGACAAAGCTTTCATTCGTATTTTTCTGCGTGATTTCACGTAGGTTAATTCTTCACATGTGGGAAGCCTACGTTCACCAATGTGACCAAGACTTGGCTTTGGGTTGTATCATTTACTATCCAAGCTACTATTACCTACACTGAACTTCTACGCTACTCTCGATAGCACAGTTCTTTCATATCTGTTTTATTTCATCTATGCCAAAATCATGAACTTCTATTGGCAACAAATCAGCATTGATACCAACCACAACATACAAAAGAGTTCGGCAGTACCAACATTACCTAATTGGCTCCCTATACAGGTTTTTATTACGCAACCCTCGAACATCGCAAGTAAGCCAGGCTTGCAAGCCAATGCCCCTGAAAGCCTACACCTAATGAAATCGTTGCTACAGGTAGATGTTGAAGCGATCCTCTCCTGAATTCACTAGACTATAATAATTAACGCTCCGCTGTTACTTTCGTGGGAATCCGCCATAGTACCACCTTTAAGCGAACTCAGTGTTAGGTGAACTTGAAATATGCGCTTTACAATCCCGGAGTAATGTGAGTTCCATGCGTATTTAACGAAGGGGCTGTAGTTACTGCTGTTTTAAATTGATCATATATTTCCTTTACTTAGCCAACTAAGAGGTAGCGCCATTCATTGGTGTCGTAAAATTCGCCTCTGAGACTACGTCAGGAGGATAGCAGCATCCTCTTGTCTACTATATGATGACAAGCTGCAACACCAATCCGTTTACCAAGAGTACTGAGTAGGTAAATTTCTGTATTAGTGGTTGACTGTAGTTTAGTATTTGAGATATCTAGTAGGACTTAGATGTTAACTGGATGATTTGCTGCCCTTATTAATTTTCCAGACAGTCCAGCCTATTATTGTCCCACTCCACGCAAAGGCTTCTCATACAGAGAAGACATGACTGACGGACTGCCCTTATTAATCGGTCATTTCATTAGATTAGTGAGTATCGCCAAACATATGGTAGATTACTAGCATCCCCGATTTTTTAAAAACATAATATCGTTCATTCTACAGCAAACTATCAGAAATATCTAATAATACAGGACTTCAAAAAGTATAAGTTCAAACTGACTATGACATTAGAGGCTTTTAGACATAACTGACAGCCTCCTTCGTACGCCTTCAATTAATACTGACACCAAAACTTTCTTCGAAAAACGTTCTAAGTGTCGCCAAACACAGGGACCGATATAGGGGGAAACTTTGTTTCATACGAAACAAAACCTGCTGGTAGGTATTCGTGTCTACCTATCAACACATAAGTACAATACTTTATGTGTCTGAAAATGGTTGAATGCACCATTCTGTGTGTTTTGTGACACAGGTCTGTTTTATACTAATAAAGGTATACATAGCTCAATAGAATAGAGTACGTGCCTAAGTGCAATGTATCAATTATCGTTAAGTTTTATATTACTACCAGCTATTGCCCTCGGCTTCGCTCATGTGGATTTCAGAAATTATCTTACAGGAACGTACTGCCGTAATAAAAAGTATCCTATAGTCATGGTCTATCCCGTTCATCGAAATCCGTTCAGCTTTAATGGTGTGAAAAGGTCGAGTTACTTTCGCATTTATAAAATAAGATTCTGCCCGCGACTTCGTATCCGTGGACTTCAGAATATTGTTCAGAAAGAAATATAAAATGTGTAAATGTGCCTTTAGGACGCTGATACGGTGGCCTTCATTCCTGCATATTAATTGCTACCTAATGGCACAACACTGATATACTGACTGATTCAATCTGCCTAGCCTTTTCCCAACTATGTTGGGGTCGGCTTCCAGTCTAACCGGATGCAGCTGAATACCAGTATTTACATGGAGCGACTGCCTATCTGACCTCCACAACCCAGCTATTGGGTAATACGATACCCCTTGGTAAGACTGGTTGTCAGACTTATGGGCTTCTGACAACCCGTAACGACTGTCAAACATCCACGAATGACAGCCGGGACCAACGGCTTAAAGTGCTTTCCGAGGCACGGAGGAGTCTCGGTATGAAAAGATGGTCACCCATCCACAGACCAACCCAGACAAGCGTAGTTTAACCTGATGGATCGACCCGTGCGACTGTTATTACTTAGCCACGAGCTCCTCGATATACTGACTGATGCATATACAAATTATTCCTGATGAACGGCTATCACTAAAATAATAGAAGATTGTAATAACGCGGGATTTTTCATGAATTATTCTAATATGTTTATTTTTATTCTAACCATTGAATGAAAAGGCCTTAACTGCATGTTTTTCTGTTTATGTTATTTATGTACATAACCCCTCATAACTATCTTTATGGGTTTCAATACCTAACGCGATATGGATATGGATACATCAATGTGAAATTTGAAGTACGGTGAATTGTTCTGTGTTTTTAAAATAGACCAACAAAACAAACAATTCTGTGGCGTCCTCACACTAATTATGTCAACTTATTACGTCATTATTTTTATGTTATCGTTACCACTTAGTTAAGTTAAAAACCTTTTTGTTAAAACCTTTTTGTATTTATAAGTTGTTGTCAAATTTATGACCAATGTACGAGTATTTGACAGGCCAGTTGGCGTGGTTGGTTAAGATACCGCCTATCATGTCACTGGTCGTGGGTTCGATTCCCATCTAGGACAAACATTTGTGTGCATGAACATGTCTGTTTGTCCTGAGTCTGGGTGTAATTATCTATATAAGTATGTATTTACAAAAAAAAGTAGTATATGTAGTATATCAGTTATCTGGTTTCCATAGTACAAGCTCTGCTTAGTTTGGGACCAGATGACCGTGTGTGAAAATGTCCCAGGATATTATTATTATTATTATATTATTTCAATTTTTTTACTAAATGTCTTTAGTTTAAGAAATGTCTTTAGTTTAAGCATTCACTTGTGTAGTTTTGTTTTTAATACATTCTAAATGCCTCATGTTAGGGTAGTGTCTTATTGTTTCATTTAAGTTAGGTATACATTTTTACACCAAACCATTTTATAGGTATTTGCAATGTTTTACCTACACTTTGCTCATGGTTTTTTGGTAATTATTTTTGTTTACCCTTTTAATAAATTGTCTTTATCAAAGGGGGGAATGTAGTGGTATGGAACCACACATGCACACACGTGAGCTTAAGTGCCTATAACCTCGGATGTCTGCTAAATTCGAGGACAGTCGACGTCACGACAACACACAATACAGTCGTTACCTACCGCGTCATTTCCTAATTCGCGTCATACTATCAGTTATTGTACCGTGTTAGTTTTAGTAACATTATTATTAAAATCATTGTGTACGACTGAATGAACATTTAATTTCATAGAACCTAAATCACGTCACAACAAAAGTTCTATACTAGTATGGAAGTATGTATTCTCGTGTTGTGACGTAAGGACCTATAAGTACAGAAATGTAAAATAGGAACGAATGAAAGGAACTTTTACATTTATTAGTTATTTAAAATTAAAAATATACTTTGACTTTTTAATGTCAATTCTAATGAGTACTATCCCAACTTTGAATGTATGTATGTTCTGCTGGAATTTGTAATTCATATTGCTTCGGCTTAATAGAATGTGAGAATATTATGTGTGTTTGATGTACTCATAATAAACCTAATAGTATTCGAAGTAAGAATAGACCGGGAAATATGGCGCGATTGAATGTACATCTTCCTGGTTTTCCTTGAAGCTCCTATTCTACCTACAAAGACACTCAATCATTAACCAAATAGGATAGATTTATATGCAACTAACTTTTGCCAGCGGCTTCGCCCACGTGGATGTCGGAAATTATCCTAAGGGAAAGTACTATCGGGATAAAAAACCGGCCGAGTGCGTGTCGGACTACGCACAATGAAGGGTTCCGTAGTTGGGATAAATTTATCCCAAGAACAAACTTAACATTAAAAACATGTTCTCTCATACATTCCAACCGCAAATGTAATTTTGTACGCATAATATTGAGAGATTTACCATATTATTTTAAGAACATAGACTTCTTATACGTTTTCCTGTAATCTATAGGTATAGAAATATTTCCTGTATTTTTTTTTTTTTCAAAATTTTTGGCTCAGTAGTTTCGGAGAATGGTGAATTTTCGTCTATTTTCTGAAATAACTTTAAATTTATTTTAAAATTATAAAAAAATATATATTTGAGACCCTCACAGTAAGCCCTTTTATATGATATGTCACACAGTACAGTCTGCAAAACGTTTTTTAAAATTTTCTTATTTGCCCTAATTGACCCTCATATTCAAAATTCATTTATTTACGTTACAAATCCGTATTAGGATCACAGAAGTACATACGTGTACCAAATTTCAACTTAATCGGTCTATTAGATTCGGAGCAAATTGGCTGTTACAGACGGACAGACAGACATGCAGACACACGAGTGATCCTATAAGGGTTCCGTTTTTTTCCTTTTGAGGTACGGAACCCTAAAAAGTTAGCTAATGTGCTATTCCATACTATAATGTATCTCTGTGCCTTTCATCCAGATTCGTTTAGTCGTTCTGGCGTGATTAAGTAACAACATCCATACATCCATCCAAACTTCCGCATTTATGACATTTGTAGGATAAATTTATTTACCAACAGTGTAGGTACGTCCCTACAATACCGCGACGCATAGGTACAGACAATAAAGATTAGGGGTACATCCCTAAATCCATTATAACACCTAATCGTAAAATTCAAGTCACACCGTTCAAAAGAATTTCAATTAAACCAAAGAGAGGGAACTTCGAATTGATTACGAATAAAAAAAAATGATCGTCGTATCACGCACTGCATGAGAATCGAGAGAAACCATTAAATCACTTGACGCCACAGAACCTATTTAAAATGGCGATTTTTTATCCCACCCTATTCTTGCGCTCATGAAAATGCACGTTAATTCTTAGCCAGGGTGACCAAGAATGTGGGGAAAAAAACTTGCTTTTAAGCGGGTTGCAGACCAAAAACTAAGCTAAGTTAGTTTAGCTTAGCTCACATAGCTGGCGTAGTTTTTCATACTTGTACCAACAACTATGCATAGTTTGTGGTCTTTCACACAAGTATGAAAAATTACGCCAGCTGTGTGAGCTAAGCTAAACTAACTTAGCTTAGTTTTGGATCTGCAGCCTGCTTAAATAGGTAAAAGTTCAAAATTGTCCTCCTTTTGCGAGTCGACAGGATCTAAACAGTGTTTAACATTTTTCAGCATAAATTTAATTTACTAATACTAATTTGGATGATTAATACAGAAGTACTTAATTTACATAAATTAAGATTGTATAGGGGAAATAAAACGAAAAAGGAATCAAAACTGACCAGTTTCTAGCTAAAGGTATTAAAATATCAATTTGATGTCCTCCCGAAATCATGAACATCGCATTTTTTCACCGATCAAAAACTTCCACTGATCCCTACAATTTATTTCTAAAAAAATGTTGAATTGATCCTTACCTATTGGGTGCTCAGACATCGCAGATATTTATAATTTATTGACATGTAGATACTTTGAAATGCTATCAACTCTAGATGAGTTGATAATTCAAACACAACGACTTAATATGTCTCTGACTATTCTGTAGTCTCTAACAACAATTTTGTTGAAACCAACTGAAAAAAGATGTTAATGTTGAAACCGAGAATTAAAAGAAGTCTTAGACTTAGGGCAGTTTTATCAATAGTCATTAGTCAGATATCTTTTATCCGAAGAATAAATATGACTGTTTGACATATTGTCTATACAAAAGCTGTCAAGCCGCCATATTTATTCCATAAATAAAAGTTATCTGACGATTGAAAAATTAGCCCTTACTGGATTAGCAGCTGTCAAACTATCTAAAGTTTATTCTCAACCACTTGGAACAGTAAGCCTATTAAGTAAGTTTATTATGTATTCAGTAAGTTCTTCACAGAGTATCCTATAATAAAGTTCTTATTCAAATACTTGGAAATTAACAACATACAATATGTTAAGGAGTACACTTAGACAGTAAATTTTACTCAAATTGTGGTGTCTGAGTGTGTTAATACAGACGACCGCAACATATTTATTATTCAGGCTGACTCAATTTATAGAGCCTTGCGTACGCAAATGAGTCTATTATAGCGTAGTGTGTAATTTATTGTATAAATATCGTCTGGAAGGTATTTAAAGTGATCTTATGGTCGTGTCGTGATATTTTTATATGAAAACTCTTTAGAATTGTTATCATCGCTTGCAGTAAGATTATGAAAACAAAGCATAATAATTATCGTATATGACCAGATGTATGAGCATAAACGAGGCAAAAAGAGTATGTAAGGATCATAGCAGGTGGCGTTCTGTAGTTTCTGTCTACCCCCATGGGAAGACGGGGTGAGTTTATGCTTATAATAAATTATCTTGTTTAATGTGTGAAAATGTAATACAAAATACCAATCTTAGAATTCCACTGTAGGGCAACGGCTTTATTATCATACAGAGAAGACACGAGTTTTTATTACAACACTATTTCTCATTACCTGTTGGCGACCCCACAACCCAGTAACTGGGTACTACAATACCTCTTGGTAAGACTGGCTGTCAGACTTTCGGGCTTCTGATGACTTGTAATGACCAACAAAGATCCTCGAATGACAGCCGGTACCAACGGCTTAGAGTCCAGATTTCCTCACGATATGTTTACATTCACCGTAACTGTAACTTATTTGGACAAATTTCTCATAAGTCTAATTATTGCCAGTTCTTTAAAATTAAAAGCAAACACTCAAATGACTACAGTTTTATTAAAAAGTTAAGTGCACTTTCCTTACAGTTTTTCTCTATGTTTTATTATCTGCATAAAGTTTTTATCCAGAAGGCACTTTCTTTGTTACCGTTAGTATACGAGTATGTGTATTATGCTTTGCTGAGAAACTGAGTTTACGTTTGCTAATTAGTAATTTCCATAAAAATCATAATATAATGCTTGTTGCGTTTTATAAAAATAATAATCTGTGATTATTCAGAGCTTTTTACTGAATGTCTGAAGTCCCACCTCTATAACCAATATGTTCTGTCCACCATGACGTACGGTGCTGAGACGTGGACGCTCACGCAGGAAGCTGTGTACAGGCTGAGAGTTGCACAGAGAGCCTTGGAGCCTTCCATGCTTGGCATCAGGCTAATAGACCGAGTTCCAAACGTCGAGGTGCAAAGGTCTTTGGAAAGCGTATTTTTTTTTTTTTGTTTTTATTTGTGATGGGTTTGCTCTTGACTCTAGTCTAGGTCAGAGGTGACAGAGACAAAGTCGACGATGGAGTGAGCTTACCCAGAAGAAGCCTGTTCACTCTCACTTTGAAGAGATTAGGGTTGTATACGTTCGGAAACACAGACGCAGGTAGTGAGTTCCACTCTTTTGCTGTGCGCATTATAAAAGACATTTGGAAGCGCTTAGTGCGAATTGGTGGAATAGCAACCAGGTAGGGATGGTAACTGGCAGTGCGTCTAGATGTCCGGTGGTAGAAGGGGGCCGGTGGAATGAGGTCGTGGAGTTCTCGGGCACACTCTCCGAAGTACAATCTGTAGAAGACCGACAAGCAGGCAACCTTGCGGCGATGAGCCAAGCAATGAAGCTTGGCATCCACCAGTTTTACGTCGCCAATGAGCCTCTTAGCTCTGCGTTCCACCGAGTCAAGCGCGGCTAGTTGGTACTTAGCTGATCCATCCCAAAGGTGACTGCAATACTCCATGCAGGATCGGACTTGCGCTTTGTAAAGGGTTAAAAGCTGTCCAGGCGTAAAGTATCGCTTCACCCTATTTAGGATGCCCAGTTTCTTGGCCGCAGTTTGGGCCTTGTACTCGATGGTGGCGCCGAAGTTGAGACCAGATGTCAACTCCATGCCTAGGAGCTCAAGTCGATCAGTTACAGGAACAGATGTACCCCGAAAAGTAGGAGTTTGGGCGAAACGACTCTTTTTAGCGGTAAAAAGACACGCCTGCGTATTATGAAACTCAAATGGAGTTGGGCAGACACCTGGCAAGGCGCATTGATGACAGGTGGAGTAAGGCTGTGACAGAGAGGCGTCCAAGGAGTAGAAGACGAGATGTCGGTCGTCCGACAGCGAGATAGGCGGATGACATTGTTGCCATCGCGGGCAAAACCTGGATGAGGCTGGCACAGGAGAGTGGGGCTTGGCACACGAAAAGAGAGGCCTATGCCTGTGGTGGCTGTGGATGATGATGATGATGTAAAAGTAGATGCTTATTATTAGCCAATGTGGAAAACAGTGATACAACAACGACATCTATAGATCTATCATCGTTGGACCTTACAATCCCAACGTCTTTACAAACAACATACATAAGCAATACCAACACACTATAACAAAATTCGAGTTCCATCGAAAAGCTTTGTTCGCCTCGAAAACTGGCACATGCAAACAAAACTACGATAACAAAACCTTGATACCCTAGATAATCTAGACCGGCTCTACGCAAAGAGTACAGAGTTATAGGCAGGATTATCAAAAACCAATTACATTTTAGCGAGAGGTTTGCTTACTGCCAGTATTCTGCCCCGGGCGGGCCATGGTCCACGGATTGAACCGGTCCAATAAAACTAATGGTCCTTAAGATTTTCTAACAAAGAGTATTATCGAGATATGCCCGGGCTAAGGAGTCGGAGAATGAGGTACTACTTTCATCGAGATAGCTGATGATACTCTATTTGATTGATTTAATTTAGTTTTTTGTTGCGATATGTCATGTTGAGATAATATCTTTTCATTGTATTTCGGGACTAATTAATTACACGATTCCTGGTATCGGTAGATACTGTAAAGCTTTATGTTGATTAATTTATACTATAAATGTGAGTTTACATGGCAACTTTACTGTTTTTGAAACGTGAAAAGAAAACAATGTGTGAAAAATTAAGCGCGCCGCTAGTATCGAGTGAGAGTCGTTTGCCATATGCAACCCTACCCAACCATATGCAAATGTTAATCTTTAGAAAGACCTACATAATACTCTATTAGTGTTCTTTCAGAGAACATCACGTGGCTGAGAAAACCAGCACAATTTAATGCTTAAGTTAACGCAAGTAATGATTAAAATTATGATTCAAGCATAAAGCCACACAATGCTTACAAAGTCAAGAATCTAAAAACCTTCAAATAAGAAATAAAACAGAAATTCTTGGTGAAAATACTGTGAAAGGGTTTTCACAGTATTTTCACCAAGAATTTCTACAAAAGACATCCTAAAAATCTCTCAAATGCTTTTACATGCAACTCAGCGTTTTCACCACCCATGGCAGGGAGTTCATCGTTCATAATGAATGAGCGAATGAATGAAGGAACGTCAAGGAGTGTTCATTCTTTCTGCGGTAGTCTACGTCTTGCGGAGACGAGACACGATAAAACACTTAATGCAACACCTCACAAAGGTTTAGAATTAGATTTTGCTGGGTTTACATATTGTCTGGTAAATACTAGATGTTTTAATTTTAATTGCCCTTTTTCACGTGCGAAGGTGTAATTGAAATTCTAAATGTGGTAATGAAGTTGCGTCGTTTAGAAAATCCAGTTTTGAAATAATAGGTTGGGGAAAAAGTTTCTTCGCATTTTTTAAGAAAATTCAAAACATTTTTTAATATAGTTTATTTACATTTAACTAAAGTATGTAGGTACCATTTTGTTCGATAACTTTTTGCCATCTTGTAGGTAGGGACATGATCCCATTGCTATAGAAATTTTGGGACTTCTGGTCAAAATACCGCGACAAGTGGTTTTGGCAGTCCTCTCGTGATGTTAACCTTACACTGCCTAAAGAATTCTGAAGAGACCGAAACAGGTGGAAATCTGAAGGTGCAAGGTCAGGACTATACGGCGGATGCATTAACACCTCCCAGCCAAACTCTCTTAATTTTTGCTGAGTGGCTAAAGATGTGTGAGGTCTAGCGTTATCATGATGAAAAACCACACCGCTTCTGTTGATTAATTCCGGCCGCTTTCTCTCAACTTCTTGCTTTAATCTCATCAGTTGTTCGCAGTAGAGTTCAGAATCGATGGTCCTGCCTGGTGGTAACAGCTCATAATGAATAATGCCCTTCCAATCCCACCACACACACAGCATCACCTTGTTGCGAGTTAACCCGGGTTTCGCCACAGTCTGTGAAGCCTGACCGGCCTTTGACCACGACCTTTTTCGCATGTTCTTGTCATACGTGATCCACTTTTCATCACCAGTTATCAGCTTCTTCAAAAATGGTTCGGTTTCATTACGTCGTAATAAAGAATCACAAATGAGTACACGGTTCATTAGGTTTCTTTCAGTGAGCTCGTGAGGTACCCAAATGTCGAGCTTTTTTGTGTACCCAGTTTTTTTAAAATGCGCCAAAACTGTTTTGTGGTCAATTTCCAGTTCTTCAGCTACGTCGTAACTACTGATATGCCGATCTTGCTCCACTTTTTCAAAAATGGCATCCATTTTATCCGTAATAGGGCGACCAGAGCGACGTGCATCTTTGACATCAAAATTTCCGGATTGAAAACGCTTAAACCAAATTTGTGCTACTCTCACAGACACTACACTAGGTCCATAAATATCGCAAATTTTTTTCGCGGCTTGCGTTGCATTTTTACCTTTTTTGTAGTAAAATTTTAAAATGTATCGAATTTCTTCATTAGATTCACTCATCTTGACGGTACGAAAAACAAATGAAAATCACACATTTTCCTAATTTGAATTTGGAATTATATTCTTTAAAATTTAAACTTTCCATGATACCAAAACCAGCCAGATACAAATAGTATAGCCAAAGAGATTTACAAGTTCATACATACTATAATGCGAAAAGACTTTTTCCCCAACCTAATATTTTCTGATTTATGATTTATGCTCAATTCGTCCAAGCTGTTGAAACTAAGTATGTAGGCTAACAGGATATTAAAAAAAAACCGAAAGTTATATTTTAGAAAATAGGTGTAAATACAAAATTAATTTTAAAAGTATTAAAATAATTTTCAACATACTACCACATATTTCTTTAACTCTTAAAAGCACTAAAATATTTGATAAAATATGTGCCATATATCAGTTTTGACCGTTTGAACTAAAACTATTGGAAGGAACGGCGAGGTAGATAGCTCCTCATTTTTATTGGAAACGAGGAATGTCCAGGAACTGAAGGTCTTATGAAAGATATCCATAAAGCGGCCGTTAAAAACTGGTATAAGTATAAACAGCACATACAATAAAATTGTACGAATAATAAAAACGTACGTCCAATAAATTCGCATTCAATTCTGGCATGAAAATAAAAAAGAAACATTCAAATATGAGCGAACGACACAAGATGAAATATTTGGCAGCGCAAATTCGGGTAGAACTTACTTGAATCAATTGTAGTACAAGGACGTGCAACTTCGTGCTTAGACGAGGCAAAACTTGCATGCAATTCTTGAATGGCAATAAAATTGAATGTGCTTTATGGCATGCGATTATTGCTCTTGAATGTTCTAAAAACTTGCACCGTATAAAACGTCAGTAAAAAAATTCTAACGTTTTAGGAATAAAATGCGCTTTTTAAGGCGTTATAGTGAAAATTATATCTATTTTTCCCGTAAAAAAAATATTTTTAATCTTAAAAGTATTTTCATATACTATTAAAAGAAATTAAAATAACAACCAAAAATTTACAAGTTCATAATATAATTAATGGATATTTAAGAAAAATGGATATAATTTTCATGATAACGCCTGAAATGCTTCTTCATTTTATAACTAAAACATTTTTCCTATGTACCTATTTTCACGGATACCTTAATATTTAATAGAACAAGTTATTTATTTATTTAACCGTGTATGTACACACAAATAAACAGACAAGAATAAAGGAACAGAAAATTACGTACAAAGGTGATGCTTATTTCTAAAGAAATCTCTTCCAGCATACCTGCGATAGGACAGAGGATAAAAAGAGATGTAGACACCGTGTGTAAGAATAAAAGAGAAAATAAAAATACATAAAATTTAAAAAACAATTCCCTAAGCTAATAAAACATATAATAAATACTTAAATACATACATACTTCTAGAATAAATATCACTAAAAATAACTATGATGAAATGGAAAGATAGTGTTCTTTCACTATCTTTCCATTTCAAATACTACACCAGTTTGGCAGTCCCTAATGTCAGGTGGAAGTGAATTCCACAACCAAACCGCGTGCACAGTGAAGGAGTAGAAGTCAATGGAATGGGAAGGAAATTTTAGGAGGTTTCTAAGGTGCAACCAGCAAAGCATATCAAAAAGAAGAAAAGCGTTCCCGCAAATAGGAAGGTGTTTTAGGGTTGTGAAGGATGTTAAGTAGCAGACACAATATGCGAGAGTTCCTGCGAAGTCGAATAGGGAGCCACTTGAGTGCCTTGCGAAAGTTAAAAACGTGGAACTTTTTAAGGTTAAAAACAAAACGAATACAGATATTTTGTAAACGCTCAAGTTTATTCAAAAGCCTCTCGGTGGCATCCAAATAACAGGCAGGCAAGTTACAAGTTAAATTTAAAATTTAAAAAACCCGCGATACTTTACCGTCATTTCTTTTTGCTACTCCATCATCAGACCCTGATTGCCATCTATCTGTAACCTCATTGAGGTCATTCCAATGAGCCCAAGCACGATACCTCTTATCTTCAAACGGCTGAATAGATTTTCTTGAATCATACACTCTCGATCAAGTCACCTTTCAAACAAAATAAAAAAATCTAAATCGGGTCAGTCGTTTGAGAGCTAAGATGCCACAGACAACTAGACAGATATACACGTTAAACATATAACAGCATTCCGTTTCCGTCGGGGGTTAATGAAATAAGAGTAAATACTTTTTTGTAAAAGAATTTAAGTGCACATTGTACTTAAATACGAAATAAACTCAGCTGTAATGCAGTGCCGCAAAATATTTAATGCGGCCACAATTAGTCGGCATTTACTTTATCACCACTAACACTTTTAAACAAATGCATAATTATAGCGCATAATTACAGTGAAATTGTTGTTGCGATGTGGATTTAGCTACTTGGTTATAGTAATAGAGAGCGCTGGCATATTCACACGTCTGTTCATTTATTAGGGTTCCGTACCTCAAAAGGAAAAATGGAACACTTATAGGATCACTCGTGTGTCTGTCTGTCTGTCTGTCTGTCCGTCTGTCACAACCAATTTGCTCCGAATCTAATGGACCGATTAAGTTGAATACACGGGCGTGTAACGTAAATAGATTTGAATATGGGGGTCAATTTTAGGGGCAAATAATAAAATAAAATAAAAAATTGCAAACTATATCGTGTGACATATCAAATGAAAGGGCTTACTGTGAGGGTCTCAAATCTATATTTTTTTATAATTTTAAAATAAACTGTTTTAAAGTTATTTAAGAAAATATACGAAAATTGACCTTTCCACCCCCCTTATTTCCGAAACTACTGAGCCTAAAATTTTGGAAAAAATACAGAAAAAGTTCTATACCTATAGATTACAGGGAAAACTATAAGAAGTTTATGGTCTTAAAATAACATGGTAAATCTCTCAATATTGTGCGTACAAACTTACATTTGCCGTTGTATGGGAGAACATGTTTTTCAACTACAATGTTAAGTTTGTTCTTGGGATAAATTCATTACAACTACGGAACCCTGCATTGTGCGTAGTCCGACATGCACTTGGCCGGTTTTTTGTGTGTAGGAACTATATTTATGTGCCTAAATTGTAGATATTTCTGACAAGATGAACTCATAAAAAAAATTCGAAGTACTGTGTTTTGTCACCCGTTGTAGATAATGAATTACAACTGAATAACGATTACAATAAGAATTAAAAAAAATATATCCTGGGACATTATTCACACACGGTCATCTAATCCCAAACTAAGCAGAGCTAGTACTATGGAAACCAGATACTGATAATTATACTACATACACTCCTTTTTTTTGTAAATACATACTTATATACATAATTACACCCAGACTCAGGACAAACAGACATGTTCATGCACACAAATGTTTGTCCTGCATGATAGGTGGTATCTTAACCAACCACGCCATCTGGCCTGATTACTTTTACTTACTTAGATAAAAAAATAAAAAAAATACTTTAACCTACCTCATTTGCATAATTTACTTTTAAGTTTAAAAATACTATTCTCAGAAATACTAAACATAAGTCCCAATTTCCTCGAGACAATTCAAATTCCTGAAAGTGAAAACGCAGACCAAGTCAACATCAATTACCCGAATATGACAATACTTACAAACATCTAGCACACAAATTAAATCCTTCAATTTAATAACCGTCAGTACACTTTTTTTCCTCTGGCACTTTCATTCCACTTTTGTTCCTCTATCTTATAAAAGATGCATTGAGCGGAACAGGAAAATTAATTTCAGACAATGCGACGTACGAAACAAGTTTCTGTGGGCTTTACGTTGGTAAGTATTTACGGAGCTGCTTTGATATTTGACTCGACCTTGTGGTAAAGAGTTGTAGGATATTTTTTTACTAGGAAAATGGAGAAAGTTTTGAAAAAATTGAGAAAAGCTGAAAATATAAAGTGGTCTGAAACAAACACATATCATCTGCCTCGTCTGCCTAGGCTTTTCTCAACTATGTTGGGGTTGGCTTTCAGTCTTACCGGATGCAGCTGAATTCCAGAATTTTACATGGAGCGATTGCCTATCTGACCTACACAACTTAGTTACTGGGTAATACGATACCGTAACGACTGTCAAAGATTCACGAAAGATAGCCGGGACCAACGCTTAAGGGTTTTCCGAGGCATGGAGGATCTCTATCTCTATGTAAAGATGTCATCCATCCACAGACCGACCGCAGCAAGCGTAGCTTAACCTGATCGGTCGTCCCGTGCGGCTGTGCCACAAGCCCCCACAGAACAAACACGTAATGACATAAATAGTCATATCTGCGTTCACTACACCTGTATGTACGAACAGGCAAAGGTACATACAACACAACAGATATAAACGAGCTCATTATAATTTGCCCACTGATTATACAGCCAAGAAAAACATTCCCACACTTACAGCTAACAATAACACCAGTATAACCATCAATCTAGCAGCTAATCTAAAACACTGCGACATAGGTCACATTGAAAACGAATGATTCTTAGAAATATTTAAACAGGCAAGTCGTCCCATTGTGCTGGGATTGGATGTCGAAAATTGCCTATTACCAGCCCCTGAACACGGCAGTATTGCCTCTTTATCCAATTTATCGTTCTACTTTACTATTTCTTCAGACAATTGCGATTTATATTTGCGAGAAAGTCTTTGAATGTGAACGAGAGGAGTATATCGTTCAGTTCAACGCCGAATAAAGTTTAGATATTTCCAATGCTAGGTGTGCCAAGTAAACTTTATTTCATGATGTGTTCTAACACATACTTCTTTATGCGTTAGAGGAGTTGATAGATATAAAGTAGAAATAGGTACATTTAATTGTTTTATGAAAGTTTACGTACGCCTATTTTATTATGATAACGACACACAGAGAATATCTTTTTGCTACACATTTTTTTTTGCTACACTTGTAAATGCATTCAAATACACATATACAGGATATTTTTTTAAGTAGTGCGCAAATTTTCACAGGTTATTCTACCCATGAATATGAACAACTTTGACTATGGGACCAAACCTGAAATCGCGAAAAAAAAAATCACCTGTTCAGTACATTTATGTTGGCATAATTCGTCAAAATGTACTGAACAGCTGATTTTTTTTCGCTATTTCAGGGTTGGTCCCATAGTGAAAGTTGTTCATATTCATGGGTAGAATAACCTGTGAAAATTTGCGCACTGCTTACAAAATTTTCCTGTATAGATTGTATCAGAAAGGTGTGGTACAGACCATCAAACTGAAAAACTTTCTCCATGGGATCAACATCGTAATCGAGAAATAATGATCATCCGTCCCGTACAAAACTTCAATACCTACCCAACCCAATATGGGACGGCTGATATTTTTTCTTGATTACTATGTTGGTCCCATGGAGAAAGTTGTTCAGTTTGATGGTCTGTACCACACCCTAAAAGTTTGACCACAACTTTCTGATACATCCTGTAGATACTATTTTATTTCCCTTTCCATCTATAATTTTTCTCACCCCAAAGATCATGCTAGATATTGCATTAACATTTCCCCATCTCCCTAGCTCTCAAACCCCACCTGATATTTCCACCACTATTATTCTTCATAATTCACATTAGGCGTAAACTGCTTTTGCAATAAGACGGTGTGCGCATTTAATTTCGTCCGACCATATATTTTAAAACGTGCCTTGCAACTACATTTTACGTGGAAGGGAGGTATATACTGTAGCGGTTAAACGACTAGATTGTTTTATTGCACTCATTATGAGGGAATCTGCTAGGAGGTTTTAATTTGGGAGGGAACTTTAAGGTCGAAAATTATTTTGTAAGAAAGACTTGATCACAATATATAATGCCTTCAAATTGGGTTTAATTACTCGTGTAAATAACGGCTCACCTTTCGAGGGGAGAGGATTATGGAGCTCGTAAACGATGGGATTGTAACCTGTCACTGCTTATATTATAGGTACATATATGTATATGGCGTTATTAGTAGGTAGGTGAGCTATCTCCATGATTTTAAGCGTGTTGGTGATAGATGGCAGCCTCATAGGTTAATAGGAATGGGTAAAACAGGAAAACTTACTGTTTATAGCTAGTGGAAAAACAAAGCTGAAATACAGAAAAAATAAATATATTACAATAAAATAATTAAGAATATAAAATAAAATAAAAAACGAGCGAGCCTTACAGTAGTCGCATATTATATAACATCACCTTGGTAATAAGTAACACTAAACATTATGGCTGATAGTACCTACCCACCTCTCGGAATTGGGTTGTTGCCATCTGACGCCAACTCTAGCACCACGCGCGCTCATTGGTCAAATCAAATAGCACGCACCGCGGCTATTACACACTTCCGTCCCTTTTCACGTAATCACTCCCACAGATTGCAGGAAAGAGTTACAGATCAATAATAAAATTAAAAAAATAATATAATTTTATAGTGAATATTTCATAAAGAGGTACTACAAAACCACAAAAAGCCTTCAATCAAATAAATAATTTAGAAGTCCATATGAACGTAAGAAGCTTAATTGATAACAACAACAAAGCATCCTCAACAAAACGCCCATAAAAATATAAGCTCCTCCCGAAACTCCCAATTAATACACTCTCAGCAAACTTAAAGTGGAAATCCTTTATAATGAATTCGCAACAGTCGATAATTGACACGTCTACGAAGGTTTAATCTGGCCCCAAGACCCGCCGCTAAGATCTCGACAACTTCTGATATTTCACACACGAATTTCTCCGAGTTAGTTGGATGAGGTCGCTGTGGAGTGGCGTAAATTGTTGACTTTTAGCGGTTTTCAATGAAGGTCAATGTTTCACTGTAGTATTGAATTATTTAATTTGAGGAAAAGTGACAGAAGATATCTGCAACATATTAATTCGTCACAAAACTTGTGCCTCACAGTATTTTAGAATTTAAGGACCTACTAAAATATGTGTAGTTTTGAGTAATTTAATTGCTTCTAATGAAGCTAAAGAACACATACTTGAAAAAAGCTCACGGAATTGAGTTAAAAGTAGTTAATGTAGGTATTATACATACATACATAAACTCATGGCTTCTTCCCATGGGGTTAGGCAGACACTACAGAACGCCGCCTGCTACGATCCTTTATTTCATCTGAAAAACCCTGATTTGATATCCTAAATAGTTAATAGTAACAACTTTTTAACAATGCGTAACGGAAGCACGTAGTATGGAACAGGTAACAACATTTCAACGGTTGCTTTTATCACCGTAGTCGTAGTCTGATACCATTAACGTTCGTATCAGAAAAATGGATTCTACCCGAGAGATGTTTTTCTTTTCCTTTTGTGGTTCTAAACCCTTTACTATCGCGTTGCTACCGCTGTCACACAGCCGTGAGGCTTAGCGTACAGCATTAGTTAGATACAACACAACGATAATGTTCTCCTTTACCTAAAATATTTCAGTTCGCAGAATCTCTGTCCGCAAATTGTGAGCACTACCAATCATGCCGGTTAACTTCGCCGGAAAATGTCGGATAGGTTCTCAGTGGCCAATTCGCTGTGGGGCGACTGTAAGCTCCAATACTATGAAATGTAATTAACTCAGGTAAATCGGATTGGGTGAAAGTTTTCGCACGATAACTGGAGCGGAATTGTACCCCGCCTGCCTCCCCGCAGCTTAAAACTGCGTAAGGAGGTTTCAACGTCATTAAAATTTAAATACTTTTTGATGTTTGCTCACACGGTGTGTGCTTGTAAGCAGTTTAGTTTTTAGTGAGTTTAACTAGTGATATTCGGTCAGTGAGCATTTAAGTTTTCAGATCTAATTTACGAGCTTTGACGTCGATAGATGGATGAATGTTAAGGGATGATAGATGTTTGTTACTGCTCGTCATCAACCGACATTCGTAAAATTATAAAAAACGGGAAATCTCTGTTAAGGCACTGAAAACTAGATTCATTGTAGGTTTTCATCATAGCGCAGGTTACGGATTATGCCTTCATTCATTGTCATCATAATTACAACCTTCCTCACCCCAAAACGTCATTTTAAACATGACAATTCCGTCTACCGTTTTGAACCAGTGACAAAGCGATACAATTTACGCGGTTCTATTGTGCTGTTAAATTATAAGGCGGGTCGCCATCCCCCATAGTTGTCACCGTAATAATATAAAAAGCGAGAGATAAAAATGAGGAAAATTGTTATCATAACGTTTCGCGGTGTAAGGTGACTGTGGATGGTGTTATGCTGAAAGTAGGAATGCAATACTAGTTCAGTGTTTTTTTTTTTTAAAGATTTGTTGGGTAAGGTTGCCTGCTTGTCGGTCTTCTACAGATTGTATTCTCATTCCACCGGCCCCCTTTTACCATCGGACATTTACCATCCTTACCTAGTTGCTATACCACCAATTCGCACTAAACGCTTCCAAATGTATTTTATAATGCGCACAGCAAAAGAGTGGAACTCACTACCTGCATGTGTGTTTCCGAGCGCATACAACCCTAATCTCTTCAAAGTGAGACTGAACAGGCTTCTTCTGGGCAAGCTCACTCCATCGTCGACTTTGTCTCTGTCACCTCTGACCTAGGCTAGAGTCAAGAGCAAACCAATCTCAAAAAAAAAAAATTGTAACCACGCCTGCTATATGCCCGAAGAGCTATGGGCCAAAATAAGCACTATAACCGAAAAACAAAATAATAATATAATAATAATAAGTGTTTATTTCTCACCACAAGCCAAGAAATACAAACTATATTTTACACATCAAAAACAGCTAACAATTTTTGGTTGTGGATCGCTGGTGCCTGTGGTAGGTAGTAACACCTATATACAGGTCACCAGGTCCCCACCTGTTCACAGTTACATATTTTATAGCTTACAACTGATATCATAGCAAGTAATAAAAGTTTCAAACAATTAGTGAGCTTATTAATAGAGTAAAAATAAATAAATAAATAAAACGATTAAAAAGTAAAAGTATGTTGTGAGGTTTTTATGGATGTTTAAGGATTGTGTGTGTGTGTGTGTGTGTGTGTGTGTGTGTGTGTGTGTGTGTGTGTGTGTGTGTCGGTGTGTGTATGTGCGTTAGACTACTACATCAAAGAGAGCTTCTCTGGCAGTATAAGTTTGGCTTTGTAGCCAGGCTTGTAAAGCGATTTTAAAATTATGTTTGTTCAAACAGTGCAGGGACAGAATTCGGTTTAATTCATTGTAAAGATAGGGTCCAAGGAAAATAAAGATCTATGACTAAAAGAAGTTTTAAGTGGAGTACCTAAGACAACTATATGGTTACGGCGATTGGTTTGCTGAGAATAGTTGGAAATAGCATGATGTTTAATAGCATTGGCCAGTACAAATAATTGCCTAACCGTAAGGACTTGACAATATTTATAGAGCTTGACGGTGAGATAAAGTCTTGGCTTGAAACAGCAAAATAACCCTGACACAGCCAGAAGGTGTGTGAGATGGCGGGACGAGCTGGAGAAAATAATCGACCTGTGGTCCACATTAGCCCTGGATCGAAAGAGCTGGAAGTTCCCAGTAGCGGGATGATGCAAGCTAACAATAACCAGTAATAATGTTTTCTTGGAATACTACACTAGCAGTATCAAAACAACAAGAACAAGAAGTAGACACACTTAGACAAACTTTGATAGTAGTCTAATAAACGTGGCATATGTCCATAGCGCGTTGTTTACACATAGTCACATATAAACGTTTAATTAAAAAATAAGAACGTCGTGAGTGATCAATAATAGAATAAAATAGAATAAGTTTATTTCAGACAGAGGGTTAGTAACAATTTTACTTAACATCTAGTGTTAGTAGGTAAAGACAAAGAACATAAATGTACAACTAAAATTAAAATCCACCTCCGCAACATCGGAGAATCCCACAGATCGGTGAACACACTGAGAATACTGTTGCTGCTGTCGCGAACACGCGACATCAGGGATGCACATTTTTTTCTAATGTGGTGACAAAACTAGCAATGTTTATTACGTACGTATACGTACTAATAAACTACGTCCATGAATATATCAAAAGTCCTAAGACAACATTTCGTTTAGCAAAGTAACAAAGCAGATTATGTATTTATAATTCACTGCTATTTTAGAAAACTTAACTTTTATTAAAATCGCACCTTTCTGCTACTAGTTTTTACCACTACGTTTGTAGAGTTCCGTACCCGAAGGGTGCTAAACGGAACCCTACTACAAAGCCTCCGCTGTCCGTCCGTCTTTCTGTCAGCTGCCTGTATCTCATGAAGCGTATTATGTAGATAGGTAGACTATTGCCGATATAACAACAAATAATAAAAATAAAATAAAGTTAATAATTAAAGGGGGTCCCCCCCCCCCATACAAGAAACGTGTTTTTATAAAGTTTTTTTTTTTTAAATATATAGTGTTCAATATTGTACTACCACCGTACAATATTGAACACTATATAATATAGACTCGCAAACGAAGGGTTCCAAATATTATTTGGAACCCTTCGTTTGCAAGTCTGACTCGCACTTGGCCGGTTTTTTACCACTACGTTTTTTACCTTACTAATTTTTGTGTTTAATTCTTTAACAGTTTAAAAAATATTATTACATCGAGACCATACCGTTGCATCTAACATACCACCATCCACGAAGTTAAGTTGTAGTCTTCGGCTGATAAAATGCAAATTCACAAAGATTCCGCGGAAGTTTTCTTATTACTCGTGCTAATAAACGATCTCTTCGCGGCGGTATATGTATATCCCTGTTCGCGATTGTTCCGACCAACTTTTAATGTATAGCTATATCTCGGTTCTGATCTTAGAAAGTGTGACCGGTGTAAAAATCCGTACTTGTTTTATTAGGAGAGAGAGGCACAATCTTTTTTGATACGACCAGTCGGGGCTCGTGGCTAAGTAATAACAGTTAAGCTACGCCTACCGCGGTCAGTCCTTGGATGGGTGACCGTCATTACATACCAAGACCCTCCGTGCCTCGGAAAGCACGTTAAGCCGTTGGTCCGGCCTGTCATTCTTGGATCTTTAACAGTCGTTATGAGTCGTCAGAAGCCCGACAGTCTGACAACCAGTCTTACCAAGGGGTATCGTATTACCCAGTAACTGGGTTGTGCAGGTCAGATAGGCAGTCGCTCCGTGTAAAATGCTGATATTCAGCTGCATCCGGATAAACTGAAAGCCGACCCCAACATAGTTGGGAAAAGGCTAGGCAGATGATGATTTAATTAAGATACGACTTAGTTACGGTAAAGGAAAACATTGTTAGGAAATCTGGAATTTTGAGTCAGATACAGACTTTTGCTAAAGCACTAGGAAGTGGTGAAGGGCGGGCGTTTTGGGGGACTGTCTTATGTAATTGTGACGTTCAAAAAGTGCTGATTCTCAGCCTAGTTTGAATAAATGACTTGATTTTGATTTTGATTTTGACAAATAATAAAAATACTTGATTCTTCTCTGTGACCATGCGTTTTTCTCCTGTCAACTTGTAAGTAGGTATGTTACTAAAATCGACTTGTACTTGCTATGGACATTATTTTTAAATGACAAGTGTATTATCATTCCTTTTATTATTATTATTATTTAAGTTGACATTGAACTATTTTACATGCATTTATTTTTTAAATGTTTTTCTATTTTTAATTTTAGTAAGTTGATATTGAATAATATTGTTTCTGATGTGAGATAAATTGTTAAATTTTTAAATTTTAATTGTACGTGTATTGTGAGTGTTTTTTTTATTATTTTTTACTATGTAGAATTATTTCAAACACAATGTAAATTGTTAATGTAACTTTGTAATTATGTAACTTCTATGTAATTTATATGTGAAATTACAAATAAAATTATTCTATTCTATAATTAATAAATTGAATTGAATGGTATGAGAAGAGATCTTTAGACTAGAGTGGAAAACCCAATTTGCAGAATAAGTTTACAAGGACTACTAGGAACTACAAGTTTACTAGGGACTGATTTAACTAAAGTCTTTTATCTGCGGAATAAAATTGATGTCTGACAGTTTTTGTATGCGAAAACTGTCAAAAATAAAATATTTATTCGCTGGATAAGGCTTGTACTAGGTATAAAATATTGGTCGAATTCCCTCTAAGCACTGTACGCACAGATATTCTTTTTAGGGATCCGTACCTCAAAAGAAAAAACGGTCTGTCACAGACAATTTGCTCCGAATCTAATGGACCGATTAAGTTGAATTTTGGTACACGTATCACGAATATCTGTGACCCAAACACGGACGTGTAACGTAAATTAATTAATTTTGAATATCAATGTCAATTTTAGGGGGCAAATAAGAAAATAAAAAATAAAGTTTTGCAAACTGTGCCGTGTGGCATATCAAATGAAAAGGCTTAGTTAAGGTCTCAAATATATTTTTTTATAATTATAAAATAAATTGTATTAAAGTTATTTAAGAAAATAGACGAAAATTTACCATTCCCCCTTATCTCCGAAACTACTGAGCTTCAGATTTTTTTTTTTTAATACAGAAAATAGTTCTACGAGTATACCTATAGATTACAGGAAAACCTATAAGAAGTCTATGGTCATAAAATAACATGGTAAACCTCAATATTGTGCGTACAAACTTACATTTGCAGTTGGAATGTATGGGATAACATGTTTTTCAACTACAAATGTTAATTTTGTTCTTGGGATAAATACAATTTATCCCAACTACGTAACCCGTCAATGTGCGTGGTCCGACACGCACTTCACCGGTTTTTCTTTTTTCTTAGGGTACTAATTATGGTAGCCAGGAAAGTAGATAGTTTTAACCAAATAGGCTTTGTAGGCATAACGTAAAGTACATGTACCAGGTAGGCTGTTCCGAGGGACCGGGAGTAATGTTTAGTAAGAGCCTGACTTGTAATAAAGGTTAATAACCCCGAATCTTTTGTAAGGGTAATTTTATCCTTGCCACTACTCCAGGCAGCAGGCTGGGTGATTGTGTAACACTTACTGTAAACCTCTTTCACCACTATCTCGTCTGAAAAATAACCAAAAAGCGATTTTTTTTCTGTTCAATCTTTTTTTTTATTCTCCAACATACATTTTTTTTTTGGTTTTTACAATTTTACTCGGCAAACTTCCCAGTTTGATGGCGAGAAGCGCTTGTTCAATAAAAATAATAAAGTAACCTTAAAACTACCAACCATGCACTATTTCACTCAAGGATCAGTCACCCCGGCACGGACAGATCTAAAAGTATATACGGTACTTATAACAAAAAGAAAAACTATTTTAAAATTTTCTGTACAATTAAATAAAAAAGTGTCTATTTGTAATGTCAAAATAACAGTTATTTAAGAAATGCATATGAAAGTATATATGGTACTTATAAAAAAAAAAAATGTCCGTCTGACTGTTTGTTCCAGCTCATTTACGAAACGCCTGGACCGATTATGAGGGGACTTTCACTGGTACATAGCTGATGTAGTAAGGAGTAACTTAGGCTGCTTGTATTTTAGAAAACATAATTAGGATTCCACGCAAAAAAATTAAAGCCCATGAAATTGTGAACAAAATTCGATTCAAATAGGTTCCCCTATTTGAATCGAATTTTGTTCACAATTTACAGGATTTCCGGTAAAAAATGGATAACCTTGAAATAGCATATAGTAGACCTTGTGGCCGTTAAAAAAAAAATACAAAATTATATGTATACAACGTGTAACGGAAAGGACATATACATACAAAGGCAGTCATTGTACTCATCATTATGAACAACATTTACTATGGGATCAAATCTGAAATCGCGAAAAAAAATCAGCTGTTCAGAACATTTATGTTCGCATAATTCGTCAAAATGTACTGGACGATGAATTTTTTTTCGCGATTTCAAGTTTGGTCCCATAGTAAAAGTTGTTCAAAATGATGATTACAATGACTGCCTTTGTATGTATATATACCCTTTCCGTCACACGTTGTATATCCCAGGAAGTAAGTATATAAATTTTTTTAGGAAAAAATTGTAAATATTTACATTCTTCTTCACCACGACCTTAAATGAATGAATTCCATCGGTTATTTGTTGTTATAATATTGTACGTTGACTATGCAGACAGGAGGCAGTAAATAGTGCGACTAGAAAATACACAGTAATTTTTCAAAAAAATCGTATCTCAGGCAGATACTACTTTTTTTTTTTTTTATTTGTGATGGGTTTGCTCTTGACGTCTAGGTCAGAGGTGACAGAGACAAAGTCGACGATGGAGTGAGCTTACCCAGAAGAAGCCTGTTCACTCTCACTTTGAAGAGATTAGGGTTGTATACGTTCGGAAACACAGACGCAGGTAGTGAGTTCCACTCTTTTGCTGTGCGCATTATAAAAGACATTTGGAAGCGCTTAGTGCGAATTGGTGGAATAGCAACCAGGTAGGGATGGTAACTGGCAGTGCGTCTAGATGTCCGGTGGTAGAAGGGGGCCGGTGGAATGAGGTCGTGGAGTTCACGGGCACACTCTCCGAAGTACAATCTGTAGAAGACCGACAAGCAGGCAACCTTGCGGCGATGAGCCAAGCTATGAAGCTTGGCATCCACCAGTTTTACGTCGCCAATGAGCCTCTTAGCTCTGCGTTCCACCGAGTCAAGCGCGGCTAGTTGGTACTTAGCTGATCCATCCCAAAGGTGACTGCAATACTCCATGCAGGATCGGACTTGCGCTTTGTAAAGGGTTAAAAGCTGTCCAGGCGTAAAGTATCGCTTCACCCTATTTAGGATGCCCAGTTTCTTGGCCGCAGTTTGGTCCTTGTACTCGATGGGGGCGCCGAAGTTGAGACCAGATGTCAACTCCATGCCTAGGAGCTCAAGTCGATCAGTTACAGGAACAGATGTACCCCGAAAAGTAGGAGTTTGGGCGAAACGACTCTTTTTAGCGGTAAAAAGACACGCCTGCGTTTTGGTGGCGTTAAAAGAGACCAGATTACCAGATTACTTGGTATATATATATATATTTTTTGTATTTTTTTTAGAGCGGCCATAAGGTCTATTATATGCAATTTAAAGGTTATCCATTATTTACCGGACACCCTGGAGATATCCACGCAGCCGAAACCGCGAGTAATATCTAGTTTTAAATAAAGTTGCATTCATTACATGAGACTTCTAGCATAACTGGTGAAATGTTGTTATAAGTACTAACACAGAACTACGCATACACCGGTGCCTACCGCTTTGAGGAATACAATCGCGGTTTGCTTAAGAGCCTATACTACCTCAAATGGCTTAGTATGATCCTCTGTTATGTCGAAAATACTGCAGCATTAATTTTGAAATAAATATATGATAAAGTTGAGGATTAATGTTGTGAAATTTTTTTCCAAACTTACCTCTAATCCGCTGGTAAACTGCTGGTATTCAAAAATACTTCAAACTTTGCATACTAACTGAACTAACTCTAAAGCAGGTCTTATGTTTTGTTTTTTTTTTTTTGAATTAGCATTATTTTCACCGTAAAAAAAAATCCTAAACTATCGGCGTCTTGAAGTTTGTTCCCTGCCGCCCGACACCCCGGTCAGTCAACGGGAGAACTGTGTCGCTTGCGCTCAGAAAACACATTACACAACAGGTAAAAGGTAGGATAAAGAGTGAGAGAGGTGGCGCGGGGAAGTGGGGACGAAATTAGAATTTGAGCTGAGGTTGTATAGGCTTTTAATATTATAAAGCACATTTTTTACCCAAAACGTTTGTAAATATTTCAGAGTTGAAATATCTACAAACATCATCAACATGAATGTAATTTACGTATTTGTACTTCACTGTACCACAACACGTGAAAAATGTACCGCATACTTATACATACCATGTATACATACCTTATTAAGGTACTATCGGCCAAACTTCCGCATGCTCACCTTTAATGTGATAATCGCATAGCACGGCTCACGACTCGATCGCCCGCTGCATGCGTTTTGACCAATAATCCTATTGGTCAAAACGCATGCGACGTTTGTTTTTGATAAGATTTTTTTGCTAATGTTTGTTGTTTTTTTTTTTTGTTACACGCCAACCAGGAAAGGGTTCGGTCTATTACAAGCTGCGCTTCCGCAGACGTATTTTCTAAACTGAGCGTGATCGAGCGATTTCAAGTTATTCGTAGCTTGTTACGGCTCTGACTGCGCCCCTAAGTGTCGTAAAAGACAGTAAAGAGATTACACCAAAGGATGTGCGGTTACTTCTGGCTGTTCCCGTAACATCATACCGGGATGCTTCCTTGCTAAGCCCATGATTATGGCCGGAACCCCCCTTGCTTTATGGTGAAGACTTAGGCGTAATGCGCTCTTGTATCTAATGGTCTCCTTTAGCTATAGGTGCTTAATTTACTGTGAGGATCTAAATAGAGTGTTACATATGAAAATATAAATAGCTCTATTCTGTTTGAAAATTGTCAATTTGTATGAAATAAAATATGGTAATTTGTGCCTAATATGACGCATGTAATATTGCGTAAGTTCAGTTCCAAAATGGACTATTTTGGAATCCACTATCGGTCAATCGTCTGTTTTTTAAATGTGTCTCTTTTACTTACACGGGACTTACAATATTGTGTACAATTCTTGAGCAAGGAAATCGTTGAAAGCTAGTCGCTTCCATGTCGATGGTGGGGCAGATGCTTAATTCGCTTGTTCTAGAAGCATAAAATTTTTGAATAACAGTTCCTTTATACAATGTGTAACTCAAATAACGCACAAACTCTTAAGGGTTCATTGTACTCATCATTATGAACAACATTTACTACGGGTCCGAAGAAAAATCTGCTGTTCCCTACATTTATGTTCGCGTAATTCGTCAAAATGTAGCTAGGGAACTGCTTAAGAGGTAGTGCGTAATTTAATTTACACCTTGTATAGCGACCGTGAGCCCTTTTCATTTTTTTATTTTTTTATTAAATGAAATAGGGGTTAAAAGATTGTATCGAAGCTCGTTTTTTTTTTGTCGATGGGGAATTCCATCGGGCACACGCCTTGTGGTAATATTTATAACACGGTGCAGAAATAAAGAGTATGGCCGCCTATGAATGGTTCACTTTTATCTAAGTCAGTCATTTTATCCTATACTATTAATCAAAAATTGTGTAAATATTTAACTTTAGCCTTTCTATCACTGGTGGCTCCATTAGATGCCGGCTCGTAGACGGTGGCGCCACCCCCGAATATTAGCCCTTTTTGCGTAGAAATGAAACTAGATCAATGCCTAATATTGTTCGTACACCAGCCAGTTTTAAGCCATTGCCAGTGCAATGGCTTAAAAATTTTATTATTATATTCGGGTGTAGCTAGGTCTCACGTCTAGGAAAATTCGTTTTCTCAATTTCACCCAAGCAGAGCTCGGTGCTTTAAATACGGTAGTACAAAATTGCATGATTAAATTCAGTTGCTTTATCGAAATTGTAAGGCAAAAGTGAAGTGAACCGTTTGATTCTAGCGTTAGCTTTGCTATGTTCGCCAACGATTTTTTTTCTTTATAATTCTTTGTTGGTAGGATCAAAGAAACCTAGGGTAAGCATTTCCTAGCTTTACAAACAGTCTAACGCAGCTCTAACAATTAATTAGATCGATCATTAACTATCGCTGACGTTGAAGAGTTCAAAGATCCGATACTTTAATACTTAAAGTTAACTGAAGTAGAAAATTAAATATTGAATTTGACCATTCATTCGTAATTATCTTAACAGACCTTACCTCTTTATCTCCAGATTCTGAAAGCAGATGATTGTTAAAATGTGAAGATAATATGGTTCTGGGCAACCAATACGAGCTTTACGATCAATATTAAACTGTTCTTATTATATCAAAAGTAAATTCTATGTACGAGTATCTATGAATAGTATGAGTATCTAAAAAATAGGTCCGCGCCGTTGTTTTCGTGAAAACAGATTGAAATTTTACTACGGTTTCCGATACTGCCGTAGCCATTGTATTTGCTCGTCACTAGACTCAGTACGCTCATTGAATTCCTTATAAAGTAAGCTTTCACCGATTATGATATTTTTCAGTTCTGAGCAAATTTATGGCTAATACGAGACGATATCTTAAACTTTTTTTATATTTTGCTGACACTGCCGTAGCCATTGTATTTACTAGACTTTTTAGCCTCATTGCATTCCTTTTGATGCAAGCTTTTTTCGATTGGAGTTTTTTTCATTTCTGAGCAGAGTTGCGGCTGATATGAGACGACATCTGACATTATCTAGCTATTGTCAAATTCATATTAATGTTTAACCCTATTTTGCCCAATATTTCTGTTGTTTCTACGAGTATTTAGGTCCTGGTAGTGCTTTATCATATCTTGACAAAGGCACCAGAATAACTGATCTAGCTAAACACGTTTTTGCGCTATACAAATTGATATTTCGACACATAGACAAAAGTAGAGGGTTTCGCGCATGCGCGTGCACTCGCAGTAAGACGTCATCCGGCCTTAAAATTGTCATAAATACGACCTATCTTTTGAATGCCAACTATTGCTCTATCATTCAAAGTCTCGTAGATATTAGCGGTTGAAATCTTACATGTTTTTGCCGGTCAGAAATGTTGAATTTACCACCAGTACACCGAGCGAAAAGATGTTTTCACGTCAAAATATATTTCGTTTTGTTGCTTTTCACATCCGTAACAGAGCATTCCGTCAACCCAGTAACAGAAGTACTTATCCGGATAATAAAACACAAATGAAGCGTTCAGTATGCACAAACGACACTCACTTAATGGTAGATAATACTTCATAATGAACAAGACTACTGAGAATGCTGACTTTACACTTTCATTGAGTATCTGGGTCGGGCAAACGAGCCCACATTCAACCCTCTACGTAATGAGGATAGGCAGACAGTGAATGGATACGGCTGACACAGGAAAATTAACTCTTTTAAAAGGAGTATTTAATAGTATTTCGCTGAATGAAAATTGGGTCAGTCAGCTTTTTAAGATAACAAGGTCAGTAGTGAATGGCTTTACTGTTTTTAGGGTTCCGTACCCGAAGGGTGCCAAACGGAACCCTATTACTAAGTTTCCGCTGTCCGTCCGTCCGTCCGTCTGTCTATCACCGGGCTGTATCTCATGAACCGTAATAGTTGAAATTTTCACAAATTGTTTATTTCTATTGCCGCTATAACAACAAATAATAAAGTAAAATAAAGTTAAAAATTAAAGGGCGTCCATACAAGAAACGTGTTTTTTTTTTAAAGGAACTATTTTTTTTTTATATGTATTGTTAAATACTGTGCGGTGGTACGGGACCCGTGGTGTGCGAGTTCGACTCGCACTTGGCTGGTTTTTTAGTTTAAATATGTCCGTTTTGATGGTAAGTTTTGATAAATTGGTCTGTATAACGATGGGGCACAAGATTTTACAAAAAGTTTAAAGTCTACTTCAGTCTACTTCTACTTCTGCTATGCTATATTTAGTGGCTCTAAGTAAAATACTGAAAAGGAGAAGTGCTCGTGGCTAAGTAATAAGAGCCTCACGGGTAGATCCATCAGGTTAAGCTACGCTTGCCGAGGTTGATCCGTGGATGGGTGACCATCTTTACATACCGAGACTCGTCCGTGCCTCGGAAAGCACGTTAAGCCGTTGGTCCCAGCTGTCATTCGTGGATCTTTGACAGTCGTTCCAGGTCGTCAGAAGCTCGCAAGTTTGACAACCAGTCTTACCAACGGGTATTGTGTTAGCCAGTAACTGGGTCAGATAGGCAGTCGCTCCATGTAAAATACTGGTACTCAGCTGCATCCGGTTAGACTGGAAGCTGACATAGCTGGAAAAAGGCTAGGCAGATTGATTTTGAAGTAAAATACTGAAAAGGCTATACAGGTGATGATGCTATGCTATATTTAAGTGAGTCCTTGAAAAAATATCTGGATGTTTTTAGTGAAAGATCCCTTGACTGTTTTCACTCATAACAAGAATATAAATCAATTAAAGAATGGATTTAGTCTACAAGCGGATCCCAGCTCTTATTTAGAAAGTGGTATCACCAAGATTAATTAAAATAAAAAGCAAGTATTAGATATCAAACCAGAACTTATTGATATTCCCAGTGTACGTATAAATTACATATTGGTCGGTTGGTTAATTGGTTATATAATTAAATGAAAATTAATGCATAAAATGAAAGGGCAATGTAGAACAATGCTAACATACAGGGAATGCGTAAATGTTGATGTTACAGCTAAATTTATTCAATCAATCACTCATTTATAAATTCATTCGGCCTTTGTTTGTTTAACGAGGTAACTAGAGTGATTACCAATTTTGGATAATGAAGGTAATAAATACGAATTTAGCGAATTACAGCCTAAGCTACGTTTAATTCTAATAACTATAATTGGGTTTAACTTGATTAGGATTTTTCTATCTTTAGTGTAGGATTGAGTCGTAGTCCATGTTGCGTCAATGCAACTAATTGATGATTAATGGTTTTTTTTGTTTCACTTGCTGTATGCACATTCATCTTCACTACTGTTATTGATGATGGAAAATATTGTAACAAACCTGCCATATGATATCACAGCAATTGTAGAGTTTTAATACAACTCACCTACTATTTCGTGTGAGAGGTCTGATCAGGATCATTAATATCCTGATGAGAAGAAAAATAGGTACACGAATGAAACTATTTTTTTAGGGTTCCTTACTTCAAAGGAAAAACGGAACCCTTATAGGATCACTCGTGTATCTGTCTGTCCGTCTGTCACAGCCAATTTGCTCCGAATGTAATGGACCGATTAAGTTGAAGGTACACATGTGAATTTATGTGACCCAACGAAGGACGTGCAACATAAATATATGAATTTTGAATATGGGGGTCAATTTTGGGGGCAAATAAGGAAATAAAATTAAAAGTTTTGCCAACTGTACTGTGTGACATATCAAACGTAAGGAGTCTCAAATAGATTGTTTTTATAATTTAAAAATAAATATTTTTAAAGTTATTTAAGAAAATAGATGAAAATTGACCATTGACCCCTTATCTCCGAAACTACTGAGCCTAAAATTTTGAAAAAATAATACAGAAAATAGTTCCTATAAGAAGTCTATGATCTTAAAATAACATGGTAAATCTCTCAATATTGTGCGTACAAACTTACAATTGCAATTGAAATGTATGGTAGAATATGTTATTCAACTACAATGTTAAGTTTGTTCTTGGGATAAATGTATCCCAACTACGGAACTCTTCATAGTGCGTGGCCCAACACGCACTTAGCCGATTTTTTTTAAACAAGTTTGACTAAAACAAAACCAAACACTTCAACATCGTTAAACAGTGCAACTTGTTCTCCAGTTTTCAAGTAACAAACACACAGCAAATAGAACAAACGATCCCAGGATACCACAACATTCAACAAACCAGCACAACAGTATCACATAAACGACGACATTTTAAAAGTAAATACGTAAAAATATGAACCGCAAAGATTTGTGTCGGCTCGAATGCCCGACTATAAAGTGCATGCACTTCCCAAAAATATATCGCCAATAAACATCTACGACAGAAATTAGTCCACAGGCCAAAATACACCTTAATTGTTGAGTACTAAAGTTGGAAATTGTATGGGAAGTTGTTAACGAAATGACGCTATTTGGCGAATATGTTTGGCGATAGATAAATTTTAGTTCTCCATCGTCAGTGCAAACAGCTTGACGTGCATACATTTGGTCTCACCTCGGATGCTGGTATTTCTGTGAAGGTGGCTGCACCTTTATTTGCTTAGAATTCTGTTTATTGCTGCAAAGAGGTGTATTGAGTGATGAGATGGTTTCACAGACTTTTTTCTTTAAATATTGCTGGAGTGAATATGAGTGGCTGACTGATAAAATTATGTCATAGGATTTGAAATATGCCATGAATCTATCGTCAACATTAGAGTAGCTAGCGGAACAGCAATTCTAGGGCCATAAGAGGATCATTGGTACAGGTTTATATGTTGACAGCTCAAGCATAATATATAAAATAAGAATACATAGTTTTTTCTTTACCCATCAGTTTCAGAAGACCCTGACCTCTAAGTCTACAAATCACTTCAAAAATTATTCAATCCCCTTCAACGCTTAAAAAAACGGTCTCATTTAACAAAACAAAATAGCAGTGCGAAGTTCACTGGTAAAGTTGGTAACCGGCAGGCCGTGGGTTCGAGTCTGTGCAATTTAACGGCAGAGTGGCCGCGAGCAACGTTCCCGTGTGCAATTTTAAACTTTTAAAAAAAGTTGTTCCGTAGATAGATGAATATTACCTGTTAGTTCGTGTGATTAGAGAACTCTGAGGTGTATTTCGGTGGATATCATTTTTCTGGAACGAATAAGGATATTTAGAAGAATGTTTTTTATTTTAATTTTATCAGTACGAGAAAAACTGCAGCCAGCCATCAAGGATAGCAGTAGGACTGACTAATATCCTGACTAGTCACTATACCTAGTTTGACAGATTTAACCAAATAATAAGTGTAATAAAGTACTTGCATAAACACAACCAGCTAGGATTAACCATCAGCAACTTGCTTTAAAATATAGCCTTGTAGAATCGGAACTGCCGTACTACAGGTAAGCCCGACCCAGCTCTCGAAAATGGAAATATCACATTGTACTGGGATCGATCCATCATCACTGACAGGACTATTGTTGCCAATAAGCCTGATATAGTGGTGGTGGATCGAATAGATGATGATTATTGACATAACGGTCCCGCATGACGGGAACCTCGTGAAAGCCGAAAAAGATAAACAAATCAAGTATCTTGCTATGACTTGCGAGGTTGTCTACATGTGGGATGTGGACTCAGCGAACATTGCCAAGACCCTCAATCAACACCTAAGGAGGCTCTCGTTGGGCAGCTGGATCAAGGGCTTGATTGAGAAAGCGGTACTTCTGGACACGGCTCGCATTGTTAGGAGGTTCTTCACTCGGGAGCCCTAACCATCGCCGCCGGTAGCTTGGATCCTGTTCGCGATAACGGCTGGCTACTATTTTTATATTTTGAAATGTTTTTTTATATTTTTTTAATCTAATATTTAAAATATAATTTATACATGTATAGAAAGTAAAATAAATGTGTATAATAGAGAGCAAAGTGATTAGAGACTTAAAACTGAAAGGAACAGCCAATTAAAGCTATATTCATACAGCTATAATTATCTATATAAGTATGTATTTACAAAAAAAAAGTAGTGTATGTAGTATATCAGTTATCTGGTTTCCATAGTACAAGCTCTAGTTTGGGATCAGATGACCGTGTGTGAAGTGTCCCGGGATATTATATTATATATTATTATTCATATACATAATTCAGTTTGCAAATTGTGTCGAACTAAAACTTTTCATTTGACTTACAGTCAACGAAAATATTGCTGATTCCAAAGTCCTGATAGAGATATTTAAAACTTTAAACTTTTCTATTACTAACTTACATTCGATAGGTATTGAAAAACATTACAGAATATCAGGCTAATATTAGGAAGAAACGATTTCTTGAAATTGCATGAAGCGTTTCAGTTAAATGTAGATAATCTGCTTAAATGAGCTGAAGACTACGCATGATGACACACAATTCCGTAAATACACATGGTGATAACAATGGTCTCCTTGAAGGACTAAGCTTGGAAACCATTTCCTGGAACATAGATAGAACATATGATGGATTAAAAGAGTTTCATCGGCAATGGGCCACAACGTTCTCTATTTTTTGCTTAAATGTCTATGCAAAAAATAGAGAAGAACTACGTAGGACAAATCAATATTCCCACATAATCGACACGTTCATCTTTCTACTACATTTGTCAACACTATCACTGAAACAAAGCACATTCAATAAACCCTATACTTTATCAGCGCGCATACGTTCTAAGAGATTTATTCTATCGCTGAGCCGCCATCTTGGATACGGCAGTTTGTTGGCCCACTGAGCACCGGTAACACGCATGGAATCGAGCCTACGGTGCTGATAGCACGATGTGTACGGTAGATGTTTTTTTGTAGTGATTTTGATGCAGGAGCTGTTCCTTGACTTAAAAATAGCTACCTAATTTATTTGTGTAATTTTTTGACATTGATTTTAAATTCTCTTTTAATTTACATACTTTTTAAGGTTCCGTACCTCAAAAGGAAAAAACGGAACCCTTATAGGATCACTCATGTGTCTTTCCGTCTGTCACAGCCAATTTGCTCCGAACCTAATGGACCGATTAAGTTTAAATTTGGTACACTTATGTATTTCTGTGACCCAAACACGAACGTGTAATGTAAATTAATGAATTTTGAATATGGGGTCAATTTTGGGGGGCAAATAAGAAAATTATATATATATATATATATATATATATATTTATATTTGATATATCGACGCATATAAGCCGTGCGATATATCAAACGAAAGGGCTTACTGTGAGGGTCTCAAACATATATTTTTGATAATTTTAAAATAAACTGTTTTGAAGTTATTTAAGTAAATTGACCATTCCCCCTTTATCTCCGAAACAAGTGAACTTAAAATTTTAAACAATATTAAGTTTGTTCTTGGGATAATTTCATCTCAACTACGGAAATCCTCATTGTGCGTGGTCCGACACGCACTTGCCCGGTTTTTTTTAGGTTTTTTTAGGTACCTAAATTTGTCTTGGTGATACTTATATGGTAGTCATATTATGATTACCATATAGCACATGTACTTAATTTACCTGTCATTGCTTTATTTGATTTTTATTTTTATTTTAACATATTATTGTGGTATAGTAATTTTATTCTAGGTGCATCTTCTCCACATATAATTATAATATTGAATGTACTTTTTAAAAAATATTTTAAAAGAGTAACGACGGAGTTTCTTGCCCATTATTCTTGGAATTCTTTTGGAAGGGGTAACTAGAATCAATTCTTTTTATTTTTGAGGTTCAAGAGTGCTTTTTATGTGCCTATTTGATTTTTTTTGAAGATTTGACTTTGACTTACCAAGCTAAATATTTTTATCTCATCGGAGAAATACCTAGTGATAGGCAAGAAAAAAGCCTTCAATGCTTTTCCTGAAATAAAGTCAAGAGAACGATCCAATCGTTTGATTATGTGAAGTAGCTGTTATAAGAAGTGGTAATTTTAGGACCGTGAAAAATATGAAAGAGATCTGTCTGCTTTATACAGGGTTATTTGTAAAACACCAGCAACCTCTTAAGGGATCATTGTACTCATCATTATGAACAACTTTTACTATGGGATCAAACCTGAAATCGCGAAAAAAAATCAGCTGTTCAGTACATTTTGACGAATTATGCGAACATAAATGTACTGAACTGATTTTTTTCGCGATTTCAGGTTTGGTCCCATAGTAAAAGTTGTTTATAATGATGAGTACAATGACCCCTTAAGAGGTTGCTGGTGTTTTACAAATAATCCTGTATAATGTAGCTACACTTCTATCTAGAAAGCTATCTAGCTTCACCAAGAGTAACGCTGAAAAAAAGTTTTTACAAAACAAAAAAGCAACAAAGTGAAAAATAATTTTAATATCAGAATTCAGTGTCTTTGGATCTGTATTTCAGTTTTTTTCCACCGACTTCCAAAGTTATTTAGTTAGTTTTTTTACCCCACATTAATTCTTATACCACTACTTACTTGATATGTAAACAACATTGGCAGGAAGTATTAAAACATCAATATACACAAAGTAACTTAAAAACTACCCAAGCAAAGTTAGTGAAATTATATGGCACTTCTTCCAAATGAAAGCTTCGTCTACCAAATGAAAAAGAATTTTCAAAATTGGTCGACCATTCACGAAAATATCGATGAACATATTATTACATATAAAACACATAGATACATACAGCCGAACATATATAATAACCTCCTCCTTTTTTGAAGTCAGTTAAGAATACTTGATATCATCTTATAAATTTGATTGCTATATAGGCTTCTAGAAAATCATCAAAGAAAACGATGCTAAAACTCCATGCCATTGTATCTAGCGTCTGCAGAAACATAACCTCAATACGCTAAGTAAAATTGGAGGTAAGACTACAGCGAGGAAAGGGGTGATGAAATAAGGAATTATGCTTTTTAACCTGTAAAACTCCCCATTATCATTCATAGGCATCAAATACCAGCAAGCCAAGGGTATGTCTCGACAGGCTCGCAATATTAATGTGCCGGTAGTTAACCCCCAAACTCTGCAAAATGTTAGTCGTTTGTCAAACAACGCGGCAATTATGTCGTAATTTATGCACTGAAGGGTTATACAGTGCTAAGATGTATTTGCTGTGTCTGTTTTACTACAAAAATGTGAATTGTTTTGTTATTATTTATCTCTTCATATTCGTAGAAAGGCTATTGGCTAAAGAAGCGCAAGCACAGTCGACCCTTATTTTTTATGGAGTGTGGAAATTGGCCCTTTTTGAATCTATTTCGAAATCCTTATGAAACATAGCACACAACTTAACATTCATAGCCGTTTTAAAGGCCAAAGCTATCTCCTTCGTCAACAGTACAGTGTGTAATTTTAATCACCGTTATCCTCTAAAGGGGGTTATTTTACTCATAATTATGAACAACTTTTACTATCGGATCAAACCTGAAATCCTGAAAAAAAGCTCTGCTGTTCAGTACATTTATGTTCGCATATAATTCGCCATAATGTAGGGAACAGCAGAATTTTTCGCGCTTTCAGGTTTGGTCCCATAGTAAAAGTTGTTCATAATGATGAGTACAATGACCCCTTTAAGAGGATAACGGTGATTAATATTACACCCAATATGTATGTAAACGTCAACAACTGAAAAAAAGTCGTGTACCAAAACGTGAACCATCAACTAAAATACACTCGCAGCCAAAAATACACATTATATACCAAACAGTTCTATTACTTCTTACCATCATTAGTTCATTACTAGCCGTAATTACACCATGCATTCGTATACAACAAATAGCTATATATACCATAGGTACCGAAAATAGGTGCGCATTTTCCCCATAAGCATGAATAAAATTAAAGCATCAATTTGAATATAATCACTTCACTACACATACATTAGCATAGCGAATGATTAATTCCCGTTGATAACATGCTTTGCGACACCAGCCCAGGAATTTTGATACAAATTTTCATTATGTTACTCGAGGGAGTTTTTGCACCTTGTGATAAATTAGAAGTCAAGGGAATATTTTGTAAGGAGAAATGCTTGAGTTATGTATAAAGGTTTTTTTTTGCTTGTCACGCACTACTGTGGCACATGTCTTGTCACGGGGTGCGTGCAAGACTGGGTTATTTTTGTTGCACGTAAATGTCAATGTGAGTTGCATTTACTTGCGTGCAGTCGGGGTTAAGGTGAACATGAATTGATTCATCAAACATATTAAAACACAACTTTATAATGAACAGTCGTGGAGGTACTTGGGAGGGTTAAATTATTTAGCAGTGGACTACTAAACGACAGTTATTGATGTGGCCTTAGGACTTGGTGTTCGGAGTCACTTCTTTATGTTAATGCATTTTTTCGACTAAATGCAATGCAATGACATATTTAGGTAAGATTTTTTGGTGACAGAATAACTATTACGTAGACAGGCGTTTCCTTACTTACAAATAATATGGATTTGATCATCATCGTAGTGGGAAAGCTACCACCAATAACCCACTTCCATTAAAATACCCATTTCATGGAAAATTAGGCATTCAGCCTATTTGAGGATTTCCAAATGTCACAAACCATTGAAATAAATCCACACTCAGCAGAACTTTAAAACTAGGGTTTAGTTTCAATGGCGCCGATTGCCTTGTTCACAAACTAAACTAAATTTAAGTTCAGTGCATTTTTTTCTTTCTATTTTATTAAGAAAAGGACCGAAGATAAATATAGTTAAGTCCTGTCAAATTAGTCAGCGCCTGACGTAAATTGACGTATTTTTAGTAGCCAATTTTTTAATCACGTCTAAGTTTGTCTAGAAAGAATGAAGATATTGCATCTTAATTTGACAGGCCTAAACTAATATTTATCTTCTATTCTTTTCTAAATAAATTGTGTCCAGGAACGCGAGCCGCGTGTTAGTTAACTATAGTTTATTATTTGGTGTCATCGGGCCTCATAGCATTGGTAGGGTTAGTTTAGAGAGTTACGAAAATGGTCGTCAACAACTAGTATGGCAGTCTATAGTGTAATGTTTTGACTTGGTTCTAGCAGCAATGAAAGACCTTAGAAACAACAGATAGGTATTTTAAATCTAATAATAATAAATTAGTAGGAAGCATATTAATCATAAGTCTAAAGATATACAAAATAAAAAAGGTATACAAAATACGTCAATTTACGTCAGGCGCTGACTAATTTGACAGGACTTAACTAATCTTCTGTCTTTTTCCAATAAAATAGAAAGAAAAAGATGCACTGAACTTAAATTTAGTTTAGTTTGTGAACAAGGTAATCGGCCCCAATGTCATACAACCACATAACACACCATAAACCTCGTAACAACGTGCAAATATTCTTATTTTAAAAGCGTTTCTCTTAACAAAACAAAACTAGTGGCGTCGCAGACTATAGCCAACACCTGGCGGCTATAATTCGGCTCCAACCTCTATAAATTTGAACGTAAGAAAACAGTTAAATCGAACGGCCCCAGTGATATATGTCGAGGAGAGAAAAAATCGTAATTCTGAATAGTCGGAGGATTTGTGTACGGGATGGTTATTGTGATAGTGAGCTATATATCTATTGCTTTGAGAATATTGCGATTGCATGTAGATTATGTAAATGGAAAATAGGAGTTGAGTTTGTGAGGGCTTATTGGTAAAGGTAACTGTTTTATGATTTATATTTTGCGGTTTTGGTTTTGGCATTGACACTGGCAGTCTAGAACTGCTTGGGCTGGTTTGACTTTAGAAAAGGAAGTCGTTGAATTTTGTGAACAGAAAATAAATACCCATTTCTTGGAAAAGTAGGCATTCAGCCTACGAGTATTTGAAGATTTCCAAATGTCACAAACAATTGAAATAAATCCGCACTCAGCAGAACTTTAAAACCAGGGTTTAGTTTTTATCGCGCCGATTACCTTGTTCACAAACTAAACTAAATTTAAGTTCAGTGCATCTTTTTCTTTCTATTTTATTGGAAAAAGACAGAAGATTAGTTAAGTCCTGTCAAATTAGTCAGCGCCTGACGTAAATTGACGTATTTTGTATACCTTTTTTATTTTGTATATCTTTAGACTTATGATTAATATGCTTCCTAATAATTTATTATTATTAGATTTAAAATACATATCTGTTGTTACTAAGGTCCTTCATTGCTGCCAGAACCAAGTCAAAACATTACACTATTGACTGCCATCCTAGTTGTTGACGACCATTTTCTGTAACTCTCTAAACTAACCCTACCAATGCTATGAGGCCCGATGACACCAAATAATAAACTATAGTTAACTAACACGCGGCTCGCGTTCCTGGACACAATTTATGGCGGGTGGGCGAACCCTTCGGTTTGAATTAGTTTTTGCGACACGCTGCTAACTGTCGTCCGCGGTGCGTGGTGTCTTCCGCCGACCGCGGGTGGACGCACATGGACAAATGTATTGGGCCATGGAAAAGGCGGGAATAGGTTACAGAGTATAGGTATAAATGAGCAGTCAGTAGCATCACAGGGGTCAAAAGTTACTCCGTCTATTTATGAAAATTGATTAACCAACTGGCCAGCTTATACTCACATGATGTACCCTGCATCTAGACCAGAAGGTTCTGAAATTCAGACGACCTACATGCGACGTCGCATTACGAATCTATTTACAGGCCAAGAGTGTTGCCATAAATAAAATCGCCAGCCTAGTGTAAACTTAATTTCAAAACCAATAAAACTGCCACCAACACCTAAGATTTGGAACCTAAAACATAAATTTCAATGCTAAGCTCACTTGTTGTCCCTAATTACACAAATAAATTCCATCTAACTATTCACCTCTAATTTCATTGCCGCACATTCGCGACATACTGCGTTAGTTTATAAAGGTGGCGAGCCATAGTTGCCGACCTCTGCATTGCTAATACCGACCTGTGTCGTGACATATTCATTGCTACCCACTTGGCGTATTTAATTTATTGTTTTAATTAACATTCGCAGATGGCCTTCGGTTTTGCTGTACGTTTTGTTGTTTATGATGTATTTGGGGGGATATCCGAGGATATTCAGTAGGAATGTTATACGTCTGGAGTATTTACTTGATCTTCGCCTATCATAAATAGAAAACCAAAGACCAAAATGGGTCCGGACAACAAATTCATTGTAAAAGGAAACGCTTTACCTGTTCCTGTAGTATAAGTATCTGATGCATTTTATGTGGTAAAATTCCCTATTAGGTTAGTTCTAGGTAACCAGTCCACAGCCACCAAACCCATAGCCCAACATGTTTTGTTTCCATGTTCTGCAATAGTCCTGCACCAACCGGGGGTTACGCTTGGGACCCCAGGGTCCCAAGATATGTCAAAGACATTTTAAAATAATAAAACATTTATTAACAGGCTACAAAGGCCCGTAGATTACCTTACAAACTAACATATAAAGTATAAAACAAAACTTGTGTTCATTAAAAACTATGTTAGTAGCACTACAGTTCACTAGCTTGTCCTTGAGCTGTGCTGTGGCACTTGTCCGCGGAAGCGACGGAACACCACGTCCTGCGGCCAGAAGTCTTCTTCCATGACGACGGGCAGGTAAGAATTCGGTAATCGCACCACGAACGGCTCGAAATTGACGTTGCGGAGTGACTCCAGCAACTGCACCCTCGGCATGCGTTATGCGAATAACAAAACAAAAGGAGTCAAAGATAACCTTTGTTATCTGGCCCATAGACGTCATTAACAATGTTCATCACCATATCTACCGGAAGACACACTGTTACACTTAGGCCTCTCCATAAATTTCCATAACAAAACGCTTACTTTGTAGCAAAGTTTAGTTCCCTGACTATCGTAGTTGCGTAAATAAATTTCAAATAAAACAAGATAACTGACCCCACTAGTGAGTACTCTTAACTAAACGTTTCCCTCATTAGATATCGCGCCAGACATAATAAGTCACTTTCTTTCACACCGAAATGAGCGAAATGCATTCTGAAATAAAAATTTACGCCATTTTTACGTCAGGGTACTTAAAAGTGTCGGTGTAATTGCGTCATCAGCCGCGCCGTATTGTCACTCGGTACTCCTGACGTCATCCTGCAGCGAAATGGACCGAATGACGGTCGCAAAATGGCGGATAAAATCGGAACGCGATTATTTATAAGCGCGAAGTTTTTAGTTCCGTTCGTTTTTAATGGTGTATTAAATATGAAATAGGAATATGGATCGTATTTTCCTGTGCATTCGTAATCTAGGTTATTAGTTTACGTCTGCCTGGTTTAGTGAACGTTTTGAAATAGAATAGGGTAGTTTAGTTTGCAGGGTAGCTAATTTGGAATCTAAGAGTCGTCGTTACTCATAATAAAATCAAAAATAATGACATGGATAAGCAACTGAAAAAATATTTAACCCACGATACTGCCATCCCTTGCTCTTCTAACCCCACAAGGCCACCATAATCGAATAATTGCATTAAAAAAAAATTGAAACTGTAGCAAATTGATTCATAAGTGAGCAGAGAGATTTCGAGTCGGCGCACGATCGCCGTAAGTTGCTGTAATGTATTTCAAGTGAGGTGGCTCGTTGCCGGATTAATAGAGTATTGCGGACCAAGCTGCGTTGCCGACTACAGAAGGCTGTTTGACCACTACAGCGGCAGTATTAGGGTTAATACTTTTTATTGCGAGTGGTCGTTGAAGGAAGAAATAGGACGCATCAATGTTATGTGGCTTGTAAGTTGTAACTCTGTTGGCAACGGTATACTTTTGAAATGATGGTAAAAGATTCGTGTCTAATGCCAGAGAATGGAGAATGCTTATGGCATTATGTCTGCCATTGTTAAATATATAAAGGTGTCTTATTTTTTCGCCGGTAACGCCAATTACTAATCAAGTGCCATCTAATCAACGTCGCTTGGTTTGGCCCGTATTGAGGATCGCTGTTTGGTGTCCTATTACTAATTTCGAATTCGGTAGTGTCCTATTTTATTTGTTCAGAATAACTTTTCAGAATGAGTAATATAAGCCACTTTTGTATTTAAGCCACTTTACGAAATAACAAAACAAAAAAAATACGTATCTGCCAGATAAAGTATCCGAAACTTATCCAAAGCTGGAGAATTATTTAATTACTTTGTTCCATTACCATTTAAACCTACCTACATATTCTACGAGTATTTTCTATTCACATCAGACGATATAAACCCAACAATACGCAACAGTAAACTGCACTTCCCAAATTCGACGCACCGACACCGCAAGTCAGTCTGAAACGGCATCGCGAATGATGTAATTACTTTAAAAGCTTAGCAAATATTTTTATACGGAATAAGCGCGTACTAGACCGTAATAATATGAACATGGGTACCTTGTTTGTCGTTGCTGTACTTGGAATAAGTTTTTGTAGCTTTCGTTCTTTAGCTTTATCGTATAAGTACGTGTTGCGGTTGTGAGCTCGTGTGGAATTATGATGCGGGAATCAAATTACTTTAAAAATCTAGAGTTTGCAAGTAAGTTGCTTCACTGGTGAGGTATTTGCAGGTAATATTAATTCAAGAGATTTCTGGGTTTTAGTTTTCCGTAACTCAAAAGGAAAAAACGGAATAAGGATAATATAGGATCACTCGTGTGTCTGTCTGTCTGTCTGTCAGTCTGTCCATCTGTCACAGCCGATTTACTCCGAATCTAATGAACCGATTAAATTGAAATTTGGTACACGTATGGATTTATGTGACCCAAACACGGACGTGTAACGTAAATAAATTAACTTTGAATATTAAATTAGTTTTGCAAACTGTACCGTGTGACTCATCAAATGAAAGGGCTTACTGTGAGGGTCTCAAATATTTTTTTTTTTTTATAATTTTAAAATAATTTGTTTTAAAGTTATTTAAGCAAATTGGCGAATATTAACCATTCCCCTTATTTTGAAAAAAAATACAGAAAATAATTCTAGAAGTACCTATAGATCACAGGAAAACTAATAAGAAGTCTATGGTCTTAAAATAACATGGTAAATCTCTCAATATTGTGCGTACAAACTTATATTTGCAGTTGGAATGTATGGGATAACATGTTTTTCAACTACAATGTTAAATTTGTTTTTGGAATAAATTCTTCCCAACTATGGAACCTTTCATTGTACGTGGACAGACACTTGGCCTGTTTCTTTTCCCTATAGGACGTCAGAAAGAGCCTTCTGTTTGAAATGATGGATTGCGATTATTCAAAATGATGAAGAATTAACGTTATATTCGAATGTATTACAACATTATTCCAAATAACAATTTAATAGAATATCTAACGTAGGTTTTTGTTATCAAAGAAGATCTTTTAGCATAGCATTTATTGCGGGGCCCCGTTTTCAGTACAAAATAACATGCTGAAAAACATAAAATTAATCTGCTCAATAAAGTATTAAACAAAATCACCGAACCCATTGCGAATACAGCCTACCTTTCAATCCGTCATATAATTAATTTATAGGACTCATTAAGAAATGGATGCAGCCAGATTTACATTCCAATCAATGTCAATATTCGTTAAGAGAGAGTAAACAGACTCCTCCCCTGGTGGAAGTTTGTATGGAGTCGGCAATTTATGTAATTGTATGGTTATGAGATTATTACTTTTGGTTATTAAGATTTTGTATTATTGAGCCTTTGTTTAATTGTGTTTTATTTATGTAGAAAAGTTGTTAAAACACTATGACTGTCAACATCCATGATACCTACGAGTATAAAATAATTCAATCAATCTGTCTAGCCTTTTCCCAATTATTTTGGAGTCGGCTTCCAGTCTAACCGGATGCAGCTGAATACTAGTATTTTAAATGGAGCGACTGCCTATCTGACCTCCACAACCCAGTTACTGGGTAATACGATACCCCTTGCTAAGACTGGTAGTCAGACTTCTGACGACCCGTAACGACTGTCAAATCCACGAATGACAGCCGGAACCAATGGCTTAACGTGCTTTCCGAGGCACGCAGGAGTTTCGGTATGTAAAGATGGTCACCCATCCACGGACCAACCCCGGCAAGCGTAGCTTAATCTGATGGATCGACCTGTGCGGCTTTTATTACTTAGCCATGAGCACATACCTCCTCCTCCTCCATAAAATAATTACCCCGAAATATACTGGATGATATTTTTTACCGTCTTGAAAAAAATAGGGCATAATATGTGAACGGAGTAGAAGCCTATGGCATACTTAGTATCTTTTATTTTTTTTTGAAAAAAAAATCTTTTGTATTTTTTTTGCAATACGCAACCTGCGTAGTGCGTATGATTTCAATTTCGATATTTTATAACGATCTATAAAGTTTTATTCAAAATTTCTAGTTTTATTGTTCTAGTTTACTTCAAATGTAGTGTTTATTGATAGAGCAATTTGGGTTAAAGCTACTAAAAAAAAAACAAAAAAAAAAAAAAACTAGATATGCCATAGGCTTCTACTCCATTCTCTTATTGTACCCAATTTTTTTCAAGACGGTAAAAGAAATCATCCAGTATTGTAAGTATAAAATCACTGGACACTATACAGTATATATATATATTATATATATTTGTGATGGGGAGAGGTGACAGAGACAAAGTCGACGATGGAGTGAGCTTACCCAGAAGAAGCCTATTCACTCTCACTTCGAAGAGATTATAGCTGTATGCACTCGGAAACACAGACGCAGGTAGTGAGTTCCACTCGTTTGCTGTGCGCATTATAAAAGACATTTGGAAGCGATTAGTGCGAATTGGTGGAATAGCAACTAGGTAGGGATGGTAACTGGCAGTGCGTCTAGATGTCCAATGGTAGAAGGGGGCCGGTGTAATCAGGTCGTGGAGTTATATATATATATACAGTAAATTAAATCTTTCATGGTGATGTTTGCTTGATTATCATTTTCAAGAATTCAACACAAGAAATATTGTTCTTTTCGCGGTTTCTAACAATTACTCGCAACTTTATGATAACGGGGATCACCCCCCTAAATTGTAAAGAATCATTATTTAGTCACTAAATTGTATACGTAATCTATGAATATCTTAGCAATTTATATTTTCTAAATATTTGTACTATAAAAAAAATATAAAAACACAAAGAAAAAAAATATTGTTTATTGTAAAAAATATTTTGTTCTTTCCACGATTCATGAATGACAAATAATATTAATAAAATTATGCTCGAAATAATAATAGCTACGGCGTAGCAAAGTGATACCTCTACGCCGTAGCCACGTGTAGCCGGCGTAGCTACGAAAGCGCTACACGCGCGTCAGAGTTAGTAGGAAAGATAAGTTTACGAAAAGAAGTTTGTCAAGGCCTCGAATACATGTCATATTTTATAACTTAGTAAATGAAAGGAAGCTTAATACAATTATATTATTGTTAAGTGTTGATAAAAATATACATTTGATATGCATTTAATACATAATCACAATATGTATTGCGTTTCCCCAATACGAGAAATAATATTATAATACTTTTTGTTAA